>CM060920.1:508588860-509866360 GCA_030737875.1 Allium sativum | reverse complement strand
TGCCAAGGTGTTAATGGATTGATGCGCAAGGAATAATTGTCTGGGATGCAAGTATCACCAATATTGGTCGTACGCCGTAGAAGAAAAGTTTGGACGCAAAAGTTGAGTTAAACAAAGCAGCCAACGTTTTAAATACCCATTATTGTACCCTTTTTGGGTATAATTTAATATTAGTTTATTGTAAGGAAACTTGTGCGCGAGTTATCGAGTTAAAAATCACCACATACAACTTCAGTTTTCCGATAAAAATGCTAATCTTAGCGTAGAAAAATATTCCGGACCTGATGAGACAGGTTTCGTCGAATTCCGACATCGTTTGAAAAAAAAATCCTTTATAAAACCAGAAATAAACACGCATTTAAATTTTTCACGATCACCGTATAAATCAAATCAACTTGAAACATTGAAATCCTTAAATAATTCTTCAATACGAACCCAACGGCACCAGTTTCGTTGCATTCTGAGACTGTTTCCCCGGTAGGCTGTTTTTACGCGTACTGTAATGCCCTTTTTAACACCAAATTTCCCAGTCTTCAAAAATAACAAGCTATATACCTATCCTGACTCTAATTGACGATACGAATCAATGGAACTGGTTTCGTGGCCTAATTCAATCGTATGCTCAAGTTACACTCGAATATCCCTTTATTATATTAATTACGCGCTATAGAAATTGAACGGGCTTTTGTGGCTATCGTGGCCACATACGACACTGGTTTGCCACGCCATTTAACACCGTACAATAATTTAACGATACGGTTCCAATGAAACCGATTCCATCGAAAACAGAGACCGTTTGCAAAATGGTCATTTTAAAGGCCGATATTTAAATAACGATTTTTCACAGCGATTATTTTAAAATTTGGTTTAGCCATAACTTACAAATAGTAACACGAAATCTGGATTTTTCTCTTTCAGCTGAAAATTATAATCGATACGGTTCCAACGTTTCTTGTTTCACAAAATTCCGACTTATATCGGATCCTGTATATTCAATTAAAGTTCAAAACTCCATATTACGAACTGCACGCCATTTTCAAGCTCGATTTATATTATATATAAACTATAGCATTCAAACTTCGTTTTAAATAATGATTAAATATTAAAATCCATTAATATTCCAAATAAAATATTTAAAACCAATTTAAATATTCGAATTCAAATGGTCGAAAAACACGGGTCGTTACATGAGATGTCCTAATTTCTCCTCTTGGTTTTAGTAAGTACAAAGAATTGACCAACCCGAGTTGTGTGGATACTCAGGTATCTATGAGATAAACTGTTCCTTAGAACATATGCAACTTTGGTGTTAACCCTGTTAAAAACACTGGATCGGTCTTAACATTATGGAACGGGTTGGTCAATAACAACTAACCGGGTCGGTCTGTTCTTTATAATATTGGATCGGTCCATTCAGATAGCAACGGGTCGGCCAAGTATCGGATCGGCCTAGTCATGAAGCATTGATTCAGTCCATTTCCTTTAGAGCGTATCGGTCCATTCAGAACAGATCGGGTCGGTCAGTCGCAAATGTGGATCGGTCTCAACAATGCGCACCAGGTCAGTCAGAATTAATGGACCGAATCAGTCAATTGCAAAGCACCGAATCGGTCACTACTTTTGGTCGGCATCAATACGGTTTGGTCACTCCATAATGTTTAATAATATGCTAGTCATAATGAAAGAACATGAAGTCACGTGAGCACAATATTATTGCATAAATACAGTGGCACTTGAGTAAATAATACGGGGTCGGTTCTATGATGCATTAAAGTATAACGTGATGGGTTATATTGTACACATGAGAGCATAGAAGCGGCACAATATAACTATGTACACTTCATTATGGAACCACGAGAATCAATGTCTTCACGTTAGTTTTGTAATGTGCCGGTCATCAAAGTCAGTTTCTGATCGGTGGCAAAACCTTAAGCTTGGTCGGTACTAAGCTCAATTCCTGGTCGGTGCTGATTTACAATTTGGGTCAGCTAATATAGTAACAAGCAGAAGTCTACGTGAAATGATGGCCACGTGCACATAGCGTGTTAGCAGTTTGGACCACACATCATGCAACTTTGATCATTTTTGTTGAACATACTATACTAGACCATATGCAAGCTATAAGCCAGCTGACGTGAATTGAACTAATGATACATAATAGAGAAGGCGTATACAATCATATGTGAACTTTATATGTTGCACTGTAACATATAGTGTGAGAATATGAAGACAATATAGCAATACAAAGCGCATGTGTTTGTACATGATAATATAATATAGTGGTGGCTCCATGTGAAGACGAAACGTAGCGGGTCGGTATGTTAGAATATCACGTGGGTCGGCCTACTTCATATTGAACGTACAGATGTATCAATTTGCTATAGATGTTTTGGCAATTTTATAAAGCAATGATGTGGATCGGTCTATTCAGAGAACATGGTAGGGGCTATTCAAATGAAGAAAAGCGGCAGCCTTTATTCCATGCAGTGGCATGTTGTAAATAGAACTGGGTCGGTGCATTGTGGAACACGTGGTTGGCCTATAGCAAATTAGAGTGGATCGGTACATTTTAATATAAAATGGATCGGTGCATTGTCTAATACTGGTCGGTCAGTAGCTATTTTGGATCGGTCATGTACAAAAAGCGGTGGCAAAACTGTAAATATGGGATGTGCCAGCTGTTCACAGCTGTAGCACCTCATAATTTTAAATATAAAAATTAATAAATTTAAGAACACTTAATTTTTAGAAGAAGAATTAAGTGAAACGGGTTACACCATTGCGTTCATCTCGGAATTCTGCTTGAGATAGAGTCCGAGTTTGCGTAAATCGGACTCCGTATGAAGAAGTTATGGAGCTTAGAAGATTTCAAGTTTATATTAGAATTATATAAATAATTAATAAATCAAAATTCGAATTCAAACTAGTGAAAATAAGTGGGTGCGAAAATTCCCACCAGAGGGTGTCGACCCCCTTAAGGGGTGTCGACACAGGTGTCGACCCCGCTAGCAAGGGTCGACCCCTGCTAACTATTCTGCACAGTGAAAAATTCTGAGGTATTAGGGATTATATGTTGCACTGTGGTTGGCTGGGAGATGTATCTCTTTGGTTTGGATGGCCCTGATGACTCCTAGGTTGATCTAGAGGCTCAAATTAACCCTATACTTCAATATAATCACATCTAACCTAAACCCTAAGCTAAACTAAATTCATTCATGAGCCTATGTGCTGTTGAATCCTAAACTAATCTAACCTCCACCATAACAAATAAAATTCAAGGTTAAAGAGAGAGAGATCAAAGTCTACATCAACCATTTTTGCTTATCAACTTCATAAATCAAAACTCTGAATTATTCTCTATTCTTAATCCTATCTTTGTGAGTACAGTTGCTTTCACAAGATAATTAATTAAATTAATTATGATAAGTTGTGATCTGGATTGTATAAATATGCCTGTTGAATCTTACGCTATCAGCCAGCTCTGTTATCATCTGTTTTTGTATGTCAAATTTGTTATCGTATGTAAGTGGATTCATTTCATGATGTTAGTTCATATGCCTAATTACATATGCAAGTTATGTTTATCTATGCAAGTTTGCTCGATCTATGCAAGTTATGAAAGTTTATATGCAAGTCATATTCATATATGCAAGTTCATATTTTATATGTTTAGATCTATGCAAGTTCATATATTATATGGTTAGATCTATGCAAGTTTATTTTCTATGCAAGTTATTTTTATGCAAGTTTAGGTCTATGCAAGTTATGATCATTTAGACCTATGCAATTTTATGATCTATGCTAATCTATTTTCATATGCTAAGTTAGATCTATATTGTTTTATGCCAATTTGAATGTTGTATGTCTCTTTCTTTTCCTTTCTCTTATGAGTTGGGCTAACTGCGAGCCTAACGTATTACTTGAATTATACGTACAAACGACGTGGGGATGTTGGGAAAAATGTTAAATATTGGATATTGTGAAATTGGCATAAATTGGCTAGAAGACATGTAAATAACTTGAGACATAAATTGGCATAGTTTATATGCATGGAAATTATGGACATAATTTAGATAATAATTATGAACATAGCTGGAATTGGAAATTATGGACAATTTGAAATAAGGGTTTTAATTCAAATTGGGTTTGGATAATAGAATGAGTTAATGAACGCCTAAGACATGAGGTTAGACTTGGTTTGCGGTATAAGACTGCCCGGAACCGCCCGGCATATCCAGCAACCTCAAACGACAGTCTAATGTGAGAGGTCGAAGGCATAAATTAGATGTTTAGACACGAGGTTAAGTCTGGCTTGTGGTGGAAGTCTGCCCGGAACCGCCTGGCATATATAGCGGCCACAAGTGATCGACTTAATGTGAGAGTTCTGTGCATTAATAACTAATTAATGCTGATCAAAGATGAATATGATACCTAAACGAATTAGGTGGGTGGGGTTAAGTTAACATGGGTAAGAAGACAACTTAACCAATATTACATGAACAAAGTGGATAGGGTTAAGGCAAGCTTAACCAATAATACATATGGACTTGATAAGTGGAAGGGTTAAGTAAATCTTGGGTAGGTGGGTACTATTAGTATATATAGGCCCACAAACTTAACCATTAAATAAACATGCATGAATCAGTGGGAAGGTTAAGTGACATATGGATAGGCGACACTTAACCTATACAACGTGTTAATTAAGCAAATGGGTGGGGTTAGGTTAAATTGAGAACACTTAACTGTTATAACATGTTGGTTAGGAAACCCTAGTAACGGGGACCCATTTCAGCAGTAACCCACATGGATGTATCATGGTACCCTGAACTAGGCAGGGTGGGGCACAATTACTGGGCTGATTATAAGCGGTCAAAATAGCAGCGGGTGGTGCATCAGTGTAGGTTCCGACGGGGTACGAGCGTTCACGTGCTCCGGAGTGGAAAAAGCAGACACTGACCATCAATAATTATACACTGTGCATCTTGAATTGTGTCGGGTTGCCATCATAGGGATTGATACACCTCATGGTGGGACCAGCACATGTATCTACAAACAAGCGGGGCCGAATCACACAAGTAATAAATACACGCGAGTTAAGGAGCCGGTCGATTAAGCGATAAGGGGGTAGTGTGGGGACATCTAGTATTTAGTATGGGCAAGTAGGTTGTCTAGGATTGTATGGGGTGGATACCTCTTACTAGATGTTACGCCTGAGGAGTACTAATTACAAGATGGGGATCAACTTTCAGTATGGGACTAGTAATGGTGCGGTGTATTTAGCGTTGGTGCGGTGTAGTAATTATCCCATAGTGATTAGAAGCGCAATCAACGTTTATCTTATTCATCTTGCCTACCTTGTCATGCATGCTTATGTACAGTTATTTCTTACTTTCCAGCTTATGTTCTTATCCTGTTACTTTAATGATTATATTGTTAAAGTCAGTGGACTCACCAGACTTATGTCTGACCCAGTTTGTTTCACCTCTTTTCTTTCCGTTCCCCCCCTAAGGTTCTCAGGGTGGGCCTAGTGGAGATCGATTTGGATCTCTTTCTCTCTCTTTTGGAAGTGCTTGGATTGCTGAAAGTAAAGTTTATCCTATCTCTTTTTATGGCTATTTACGTTGGGGTTATGCTTTTATTTTATTTACTCAGAAAATAATTTGTCCAAGATGGATATTAGTGTACTTAGTGGTTTTGATGATGTAACCAAACTATGTTTCGCTTTTCTGGTGCAATAAAGTTGCTTTAAATTTTGAAGTACCATTTTATATATATCTGTCTTATGATTTATGTTCTATACTCTTATAATGCTCCACGAAACTTAATGCATTCCCTTTGTGAGTGACATTAACGGACGTGGGGTGTTACACATGGTATCAGAGCTGAAGGTTACCAGAACAGATAAAAGATTTTGAAAAACCATTTTCAAAAGCATTTCTATAAAGAAGTATTTTCAAAAACATGTTTTAAAGAAAGGGTTTTCAACAGAAAGGTTTATTATGAAAAAAAAAATCTCTAAAAGCCATATATCTTTCTTTCGATTCTTTGTTTCAAATCTCTTCCTTTTTCCTTCTTGAGTCTCTTTCCCCGTTGGAGATGCTTTTTCTAAGATATGTACGGACTTTCGTGCGATGGGCAGAAAACTGTTTCATGGGACTAAGACGTTTGTCGAAGCTAGAATTGGATCAGGGAAGTGGAGGACTCGTTTGGTATCTTTGAGATAGACGATGGAAGGTTCAGCTAGCTGCTTGGTCGATGAGGGAGTTTAGGCTAAGGAGCTTAACCCAGGGATGAGGAATTTGTTGATATGGCTTTAATCCATGAAGAAGGTAAAGGAGAAAGTGGAAAGAATAATTAACCCCATGACAAAAGAAGGTGTTTTTATTGTGGCAAAACGGGCCATGTAATTAAGGACTGTAGGAAAAAGAAGAAGCCTGGTCGTTTTCATTGCGGTGAGGCAGGACATCTGATTAAAGACTGCCCGAGGAGGTAATGACAAGGGCAAGGGTAGAGGACATGACCAACTTCTGGAGGACAGGTTCATGCTCTCATGGCACCAGGACAGGAGAGAGATAGAAACGTTTTTGTTGAAAGTATGATTTTTCCTTTTTGATCATCCTATTCGAACTTTGTTTGATTCTGGCGCTTCGTACTCGTTTGTATCTGCTTTGTTAGTTGAAACACTGCACCTAAATAACTAGTCTAGTTGTGGATCCCATTGTAGTCTCAAATCCTATTGGAGGTTCGGCTCATTTATCTATGCTTTGTCGGGATTTGAGAGTGTCTATCTTGGGCGTCGGGTTTGAATGCAACGCATACGTTCTTGATTTCATGGGCTATGGCTTGATTCTAGGAGTGGATTGACTAGCCAGGTATGGTACCATCCTAGATTGTGACAGGAGGGTAGTTAGATTGTTGATTAGTTGTGGAAGAACCCTTGATATTTCTTGTGACCCTAGAGGTCCGGTGATGCTTCGCTACCTAGAATCTCTTGACGCACTGTTTGTGTAGTCCGTGAGTATGGTGACGTCTTTGATGTGGTTCGGAGTTTAACCCAAGGCGTGAGATAGATCTCCGTATATACTTAGTAGGTAATGCCAAGCCAGTTGCATTACCAGTGCCCCACATGACTCCGAGAGAGAGGTGGGAACTCAGTAAGCAAGTAGGGGAGCTACTTGAGGAAGGGTTCATAAGAAGAAGTATTTCAGAATGGAGTGCTCCAGTTGTTTTTGCTACGAAGGTTAACGGTTCGCTTAGATTGTGCATGGACTATAGGGAGCTGAACAAGCTCACGAAGAAGAACAGACACCCATTGCCGAGGATAGATGACTTGTTCGATCAATTGGTTGGCGCTTCTGTTTTCTCGCTGTTAGATTTAGCTATAGGATTCCATCAGCTAAGGGTGGTTGAGGATAGCATAGATAAGACTGCATTTAGGACTCCCAACAGTTTCTTCAAATGGCTCGTCATGCCTTTTGGTTTGACGAACGCACCCGCATATTTCGTAGACTTTATGAGTAGGGTGTTTAGGGGATTTCTAAACAAGTTTGTGGTAGTCTTTGTGGATGGTATTTTGATTTTCTCTAGAAGCGAGGAAGAGCATGCCCTACATCTTAGGGAATTTTTAGATACCCTACGAGTGCATCAACTCAAAGCTAAGTTCTCCAAATGTCATTTTTGGAGGAAAGAAGTGAGATTCTTAGGACACGTGGTCTCTAAGGAAGGGATAGCAGTGGATCCTGCAAAGGTGGTGGCAATCCAAGATTGGAAGGTTCCTAGAAAAGCAACGGAAGTAAGAAGTTTTCTAGGATTGGCAAGCTACTATAGGAAGTTCGTTAAGGACTTTGTGAAGATATCAGCCCCAGTTTTGACTTTGGTAGATGGGAGCAAACCGTTCACAGTATATACCAGTGCTTGCGGGACAGGGCTTGGAGCAGTTTTCGATGCAAGAGGAAAAGGTGATATGCAGAAGGAGGTAGGTACACAGTTAGGTTTGAGCATCACGTATCGTCCACAGAAGGATGGACGAACAGAAAGGGTGAATAGAATCCTTAAAGATCTTTTGAGGTTATGTACCCCAGATTTTGGAGGGACATGAGAAGAGCACCTTCCATTTGTGGAGTTTGCTTATAACAACAGTTATTAAGCTAGTATTAGGGTTTTTATGGACAACCGTGTCGATCACCAACTTGTTGGTGGGAATACACAAATAAGATTTTGCTTGGACCCGAGCTGATTAGAAAGAGACTTCGGAGAAGGTGGACTTGATTTGAAGGCGAATGAAAATGGCACAGGACCGGCAAAAGTCGTACGCTGATAAGAGACGAACCGATCTTGAGTTCGATGTTGGAGACATGGTTTTTATTAAGGTGTCACCGTTGAGGAACGTAGTCCATTTTGGATCCGTAGGAAAATTGGCACCGAGGATCATAGGAACATTTCCCATTACAGAGAGGATTGGACAGATGGTGTACAGAGTGAAGTTGCCGGAGAAGCTTAGCGGTGTTCATGACGTGTTTCACGTGTCGCATTTGTGGAAGTATTTACATGATATCGCGGAAGTAGTGAAGCCGAGCATGCTTAGGGAAGTGGAAGTGGAGAGAGATGCCATGATTAGATGAACTCCTACATGCATCCTTGTACCGGAGGTCAAAAAGTTACGCAACAGAGAGGTTGAGTTGGTTAAAGTTCAATGGGGAGATGATCAAGGAGATGCGACTTGGGAGACGGAAGACATGATGCGTGCGTCATACCCTTTCCTTTTTGAGGGTATGTTCTTAACTTCTCCTTTTTCTACTGCTTTGTTTAAACTTGTTCTATCATTTAGTATGTCCTATCGTTTACATCCTCGATCTTTAGATAGGAAAATCCTTTGGTTGTAAACATGTGTTTGAGACATGTTATGTTTGATGGATGCAAGTGGATGTAAGTGTTTGCTAGTGGTTGCTCGTGGATGCATTTACTCACACATTAGGCACTAGATCGGCTCAATCACCTTTATATTGCATATAAATGAGTGTGCATATTTAATTAAATGGATGTACATTGAATGTATTATCATATAGATGTTGCATTTGAATGAATAGTTGTGCAAGCATGTAGGATCAATATGTATCACTAGGATTCTTTTGCATACATAATGGACGCACGACACTACCATGAATTGCATTAAGGAGGTCAACTGAATCAGTAGACCGCCTGATTTTTGCATTTGGGTAAGGACATATACACACACTATGCATATGTTCATGAAAAGCATTAGAAACCTTTTAAGGACAATGGATGCATGTGATTGAATAGTTGAGTAGATGGACGTTGGATGGTAGGATATACATTGTTCTTGACCTGGAGATTTCGTGGACAAAATCCTTTAAGGAGGGGAGAATGTAACACCCCGTAATTTTAAATATTAAAATTAACAAATTTAAGAACACTTAATTTTTAGAAGAAGAATTAAGGGAAACGGGTTACGCCATTGCGTTCGTCTCGGAATTCTGCTTGAGATAGAGTCCGAGTTTGCGTAAATCGGGCTCCGTATGAAGAAGTTATGGAGCTTAGATGATTTCAAGTTTATATCAGAAATAAATAAATAAATAATAAATCTAAATTCGAATTCAAACCAGCGAAAACAGTGGGAAGGAAAATTCCCGCCAGAGGGTGTCGACGTGTCGACATAGGTGTCAACCCCCCGGTAGGGGTCGACGCCTACTGATTGTTCTGGACAGTGACGAATTCTGAGGTATTAGGGCTTATGTGCCGCCCTTTGGTTGGTTGGGTGATGTATCTCTTTGGTTTAGATGGATCTGATGACTCCTAGGTTGATCTAAAGGCTTAAATTAATCCTATACTATTATATAATCACATCTAACCTAAACCCTAAGCTAAACTAAATTCGTTCATGAGCCTATATGCTGCTGAATCCTAAACTAATCTAGCCTCAACCATAACAAATCAAATTCAAGGTTAAAGATAAGGATCAAAGCCTACATCAACTATTTTAGCTTATGAACTTCAGAAATCAAAACTCTTAATTATTCTCTATCCTTAATCCTATCTCTGTGAGTACAGTTGCTTTCACAAGATAATTAATTAAATTAATTATGATAAGTTGTGATCTGGATTGTATAAATATGCCTGTTGAATCTTACGCTATCAGCCAGCTCTGTTATCATCTGTTTTTGTATGTCAAATTTGTTATCGTATGTAAGTGGATTCATTTCATGATGTTAGTTCATATGCCTAATTACATATGCAAGTTATGTTTATCTATGCAAGTTTGCTCGATCTATGCAAGTTATGAAAGTTTAAATGCAAGTCATATTCATATATGCAAGTTCATATTTTATATGTTTAGATCTATGCAAGTTCATATATTATATGGTTAGATCTATGCAAGTTTATTTTCTATGCAAGTTATTTTTATGCAAGTTTAGGTCTATGCAAGTTATGATCATTTAGACCTATGCAATTTTATGATCTATGCTAATCTATTTTCATATGCTAAGTTAGATCTATATTGTTTTATGCCAATTTGAATGTTGTATGTCTCTTTCTTTTCCTTTCTCTTATGAGTTGGGCTAACTGCGAGCCTAACGTATTACTTGAATTATATGTACAAACGACGTGGGGATGTTGGGAAAAATGTTAAATATTGGATATTGTGAAATTGGCATAAATTGGCTAGAAGACATGTAAATAACTTGAGACATAAATTGGCATAGTTTATATGCATGGAAATTATGGACATAATTTAGATAATAATTATGAACATAGCTGGAATTGGAAATTATGGACAATTTGAAATAAGGGTTTTAATTCAAATTGGGTTTGGATAATAGAATGAGTTAATGAACGCCTAAGACATGAGGTTAGACTTGGTTTGCGGTATAAGACTGCCCGGAACCGCCCAGCATATCCAGCAACCTCAAACGACAGTCTAATGTGAGAGGTCGAAGGCATAAATTAGATGCTTAGACATGAGGTTAAATCTGGCTTGTGGTGGAAGTCTGCCCGGAACCGCCCGGCATATCCTGCGGCCACAAGCGATCGACTTAATGCAAGAGGTCTGCGCATTAATAACTAATTAATGTTGATCAAAGATGAATATGATACCTAAACGAGTTAGGTGGGTGGGGTTAAGTTAACATGGGTAATAAAACAACTTAACAAATATTACATGAACAAAGTGGATAGGGTTAAGGCAAGCTTAACCAATAATACATATGGACTTGATAAGTGGAAGGGTTAAGTAAATCTTGGGTAGGTGGGTAATATTAGTATATATAGGCCCACAAACTTAACCGTTAAATAAACATGCATGAATCAGTGGGAAGGTTAAGTGACATATGGATAGGCGAAACTTAACCTATACACTGTGTTAATTAAGCAAATGGGTGGGGTTAGGTTAAATTGAGAACACTTAACCATTGTAACATGTTGGTTAAGAAACCCTAGTAACGGGGACCCATTTCAGCAGTAACCCACATAGATGTATCATGGTACCCTGAACTAGGCAGGATTACTGGGCTGATTATAAGCAGCCAAAATAGCGGTGGGTGGTGCGTCAGTGTATGTTCCGACAGAGTATGGGCGTGCACGTGCTCCGGAGTGGAAAAAGAAGGCATTGGGCATCAGTAGTTATACACTGTGCATCTTGAATTGTGTCGGGTTGCAATCATATGGATTGATGCACCCCATGGTGGGACCAGCACAAGTATCTACAAATAAGCGGGGCCGAATGTCATAAGTAATAAATACATGCGAGTTAAGGAGCCGATCGATTAAGCGATAAGGGGATAGTGTGGGGACATCTAGTATTTAGTATGGGCAAGTAGGCTGTCAAGGATTGTATGGGGTGGATACCTCTTACTAGATGTTACGCCTGAGGACTACCAATTACAAGATGGGGATCAACTTTCAGTATGGGACTAGTAATGGTGCGGTGTATTTAGTATTGGTGCGGTGTATTTAGCATTGGTGCGGTGTAGTAATTATCCCGTAGTGATTAGAAGCGCAATCAACGTTTAGCTTATTCATCTTGACTACCTTGTCATGGATGCTTATGTACAGTCATTTCTTACTTTCCAGCTTATGTTCTTATTTTGTTACTTTAATGATTATATTGTTAAAGTCACTGGACTCACCAGACTTATGTCTGACCTAGGTTGTTTCGCCTCTTTTCTTTCCGTCCCCTCTAGGTTCTCAAGGTGGGCCTAGTGGAGCTCGATTTGGATCTCTTTCTCTCTCTTTTGGAAGTACATGGATTGCTGAAAGTAAAGTTCAGCCTATCTCTTTTTATGGCTATTTATGTTGGGGTTATGCTTTTACTTTATGTACTCAGAAAATAATTTTGTCCAAGATGGATATTAGTGTACTTAGTGGTTTTGATGATGTAACCAAACTATGTTTTGCTTTTCCGCTGCAATAAAGTTGCTTTAAATTTTGAAGTGGCATTTTATATATATCTGTCTTGTGATTTTTGTTCTATACTCTTATAATGCTCCACGAAACTTAATGTATTCCCTTTGTGAGTGACATTAACGGACGTGGGGTGTTACAACAGCTGTAAAGTGGACCAGTGGCATTTCTATAAATAGTTTTTAGCCCAATCCAATTTTATGCCCGATCCAAACTTTGCACCCCGTAATTACAAGAATACCACTACCTTCAAACTTCTTCTATAAATAGCCCTTTTCTCCACACTTCAAGGGACCGATTCCTCGACTCCGAAGGGCTGCCAAAATCATTCCTCGACCATTATAAAGCTTCTAAAAACTTCATTACTAGTCGCCAACATTCTCTCCTTATTCCTCCTATATGAGATGGATCTTATCTTCTCTGAGCACCATTAATTCACATTCCATTCCAATCCAAGTGATTTCCAATTGCCATTGCTCCTCTTCAAAGCACGGATCTAACACCATTTTCATGAAGCCAAGGAAAAGCATATAATTACATGATCCAATATGTTCCTTCTTGAATCTAAGTGTGTATAATGCGGAAAGTGAGCACAAAGTGGAGAATTATCACAAAAGTGGTCAAGTGTAATAAATACGATGTACGAGATGATAAACTATGTAATTCTCTCGATGATGATGATGAAAACTACTTCAAAAGTGGACGTAGATTCATTTAGAATCGAACCGCTATAAAAAATCCCATGTCCTTTACTTGTTTTTCTCCATTTATTTTACGATTGTGGCCCTTTTAATTTCTAACCATAATTGGTGAAGTGTGATTTCACACCATTGGTGTTTGAGTCATTTTTGATTCCAAACATTTGGCGCCCACCGTGGGGCCATGTTCGCATCTCCTTCTCTTGCACTTTTCTCAAGTCTAAAGCCTTGCATTGAAGTTCTAAACTGCATCCTCCTCCAAAATCATGGTGAAATCTAAGAAGACCATAATCAAGGATGTCGGAAATACCGATAATGTTGCTAATGAAGATACACCACTCAATAATCATTTCGATGTTGGTGAAAACTCGATAAGTGGGGCCGGTGTGACTAGAAATGAATTAAATGCCGCTATTGCCAACACGAGTCAAAGAATGTACGCTTCTACTAAAGCTATGATGGAGAAACTCGATGCCATCCTTAATGCTCAACCAAATCGAACCCCTCCGAAAGTGCATGTTGATCTCGAAGAGAATGACAAATCGCCCGCTTCCGATCATAATCGCAATGACAACATGGAAGACGATTATGATTGGGTGAGTGACAAGGACGAAGCTAACATCAAAGAATTGAGATCTAAAGCTAAGAACCATTCCAAGGTGAATGCTCGAAAGGTCACTAATCCTATCATGGGGGCACCTTCTCGTCGAGAAGGCAAAGGGCCAAAGCTCTCTAATCGAGATCGTATGCCTAGACGAACATTTGGTAAAGAGCTCAGATTCACATAGCGCCATAATACTAAAGAATACATCTCGGATATGATTGAACAAGTCATGAAAAGGAATTAAGCTAACAAAGACGATGAAAGAGAATGGGATTTCTCTCCTGATAGGACTCTGTTCACCAAAAGAATCCTCAAGGCAGAATGTCCAAAAAAGTTCAATCCACCGACTTTACCTCCGTACAACGGCCTTGTTGATCCAAACTACTTCCTATTCAAATATGAGTGGCATACGAGCGCAACTAAAGAGACTGATGAGGTGAGATGCACATATTTTCCTGTCTACTTAGAAGGTGCTGCATCATTATGGTTCACAAAGCTGCCACCCAACTTCATCGATCAGTTCTCTGACCTGACCAAAAAGTTCAAGGAGCAGTTCCGTTTGTATGCTACCAACGCCAAGGATGCTATTACTCTCTCAGCAATGAAGCAGAAACCCGGGAAAACTATTAAAGCCTTCCTCAATCGATTTAATATTTCCTTGTCTGAAGTAAGGAATCCAGAACCACGCATGGTCCTCATGGCTCTACTCGATGCTATAGATAAGACAAGCAAATTCGGAAGTTGATTAAGATGAAGGGACCGACTACACTTGACAAGTTGTATAACAATGCAGAGGAGTACATGAGAGTGGACGATAATCCTATACCTCTTTAGATCATTGGTGGTAACCCACTCCTTGAAGCTCCTATAAGTGTAGTTGTTTAATCCAATCAGAAGAATACTCAAGGGCAGAAGCGAGCCAACAACGAAAACGGCAACAAAGCTAATAAAAAGTTTCATTCTCTTGACTCATCTGATCTAACACCTCTGAATGACACTCCTGAGAACATTTAACTTGCCACAAAGGACGCAGAAGATTTCCCGGAGCCTCGGCCAATAAGGACGAATGACCATCTGACCAAATCTGTGAAGTTTTTTCGGTTTCATAATCAGCCAGGCCATAACACCAATGAGTGTAGGCATCTGAGATCATTGATCGAAGAGCTGATTAAGAAGAACCGTCTACAACATTATGTGAAGAATTCCCAAGATGCAAATCCTTCTGCAACTCCACAGGGGCAAGGGGCATCAAATGACCAATCCGGCCAAAGCAACGTAGCTTCTGCTCAAGCTATTCCAAGGCTGATAATCAACTGACGACTGTTGATGATGATCTAATAACTGCAGCTCAAAATAAGTGATCACTATCGCCTTTACTTTACTTCTTGCATTACTCTTCGTTATGTTCTACTTTCTTGTAAATAGTCTGTAATTATTTACATGCATTGTACTGAGCAACAACACTACGAACGAAGTATTACCTACCTATATAAATCTCTGACTTACCAAATTTACATGAAAATTTGCTAACAGACGATTCCTTATTACAGGCTATCCAATGAGCGTCTCCTCTCTCAAGGCCCGATGAAGTGAGGCAATTCAGACAAACACCAGTTCAAATGTCAAGTGCTCTAACCATCGATATGCATAATGCAAAGATGGAAAGCACCACCTTAAAGAGTGAGTGAGAGGAGTTTCCAAGAGTCAAACGGTGGAGAGTTCAACAAGCATATCCAAAATCAATGCCATAAGTTGCGAGTTCCAAGGGGTCACAACCTCTCAGTTCGGCTACGATTGCTTACCATAGTAAAGCGTATCCGACACGAGGATTGATGTTTACCTTTTGGAACAACGCCAAAACAAAGTCCTCCCATAGAGAGGCAAAAAAAATTCCTCCCATAGAGAGGCAAAACAAAGTCCTCCCATAGAGAGGCAAAACATAGTCCACCCATAGCAGAGGCAAAATAAAAATCTTGTCCTCCCATAGCAGACGCAAATCCCTCCATAGCAAGGGTAAAATAAAGTCCTCCCATAGAGATGTAAAACAAAGTCCTCCCATAGAGAGGCAAAACAAAGTCCTCCCATAGAAGAGGAAAAATAAAAATCTTATCCTTACATAGTAGAGGCAAATCCCTTCATAGCAAGGGCAAAACAAAGTCCTTCTCCTCCCGTAGAAAGGCAAAACAAAGTCCTCCCATAGAGAGGAAAAACAAAATCCTCCCATAGCAGAGGAAAATCCCTCCATAGCAAGGGTAAAATAAAGTCCTCTCATAGTAGAGGCAAACCCACCAAAGGTTAGCTGGAATCCGTAGGTGAGAAACGAAACACGGGGGTTCGCTTAAGCGGACGAAGCATGGGAGTTCGTAAGCACGGAGCGATGCAGCCTTAACCCAATGGTTCGCTGGATTTCGTTGCACGAAACGAAGCTCTAGAGTTCACTATACGTGAAACAAAGCGCGGGAGTTCGTGGAGCGAGGCAATGCAACCCTCACCACATGGATCGTTGGAGTTTGCACTGCAAAACAATACGATAACCAAAAATCATTTCCATAGAGAAGGCAATTTCTCCATAGGGAAAACCAACAACGCTCAATGATCTCCATCATTTTGACTCAGTTGGCAAGAGAAGACCAAAAGCTGGATTAAAATGACCTCTCCAAAACACGGGGCATCCAACGGAGTCTCCAATGTCAAAACTGATCAATAATACAAACACTAAGCAGTAAAATGTCTTTCCACCGTAAAGACTAATTGTGACCCCTTATACAGGGGAACAGATATCTAAAGCTTCTCTAAGAAGAAGCGGGAGATAAATCTCAGATACATATTTCCCAAAAGAGAAATATAAAACACCATCATATAAGTCATTAAAACGGTAATGTTTGAAACCCACCATCGGCTTAGTCGATTAACTGATTTTAAGCATTAATGCGGATTCGAATTAGAATATCATATTTGTGCAGACAATATCTGATGGGTTATAAACCATTGAATAAAATAATTCTGCGCAGATACTTCATTCAATTCAAAATAAAATTTGCTATAATTTGTTAAGCTAACCTACTATTGAAGTGGACGATCAACGGTAAAGTATAATTCCAAAATCGTGCAATTGCTTATTTTGATTACAGAAGAGGTGATGTGAAGCACATGAATACAAAGTATGGTTTGCCATAGCAAACAAAAAGATATAACTGGATCTCAATGCAGAATATATCAACAACAACGTTCATTTCGAAGCCCGCATTTCTCGCAAGCCAAAAATACAAGCTCCGAGGGGCAAATGTTAACCATGTAAAAAACACTGGATCGTTCTTAACAATATGGAACAGGTCGGTCAATAACAAGGAACCAGGTCAGTCTGTTCTTTAAAATATTGGATCGGTCCATTCAAATACCAACGGGTCGGCCAAGTATCTGATCGGCCTAGTCTCGAAGCATTGAGTCGGTCCATTTCCTTTAGAGCAGATCGGTCCATTCAGAACGGATCGGGTCGGTCAGTTGCAAATGTGGATCGGTCTCAACAATGCGGACCGGGTTGGTCAGAATTAATGGACCGGATCAGTCAGTTGCAAAGTGCCGGATCGGTCACTACTTTGGATCGGCATCAACATGGTTTGTGCACTCCATAATGTTTAATAATATGCCATACATAATGAAAGAACATGAAGTCACGTGAGCACAATATTAGTGCATAAATACAGTGGCACTTGAGTAACTAATATAGGGTCGGTTCTATGATGCGTTAAAGTATAACGTGATGGGTTATATTATACACATGAGAGCATAGAAGTAACACAATATAACTATGTACACTTCATTGTGGAACCACTAGAATCAATGCCTTCACGTTAGTTTTGCAATGTGCCAGTCATCAAAGTCAGTTTCTAGTCGGTGGCAAAACCTTTAAGCTTGGTCGGTACCAAGCTCAATTCCTGGTCGGTGCTGATTTACCATTTGGGTCAGCTAATATAGTAACGAGCAGAAGTCTACGTGAAATGAAGGTCACGTATACATGGCATGTTAGCAGTTTGGACCACACATCATGCAACTTTGATCATTTTTGTTGAACATACTATAATAGACCATATGCAAGCTATAAGCCAGCTGACGTGAATTGAACTAATGATACATAATGCAGAAGGCATATACAATCATATGTTAACTTTGTATGTTGCACTGTAACATATAGTGTGAGAATATGAAGACAATATAGCAATACAAAGTGCATGTGTTTGTACGTGATAATACAATATAGCGGTGGCTCCATGTGAAGACGAAACGCAGCAGGTCGGTATGTTAGAATATCACATGGGTCGGCCTACTTCATATTGAACGTGCAGATGAATCAATATGTTATAGATGTTTGCATAATTTGGCAATTTTATGAAGCAATGACGTGGATCGGTCTATTCAGCGAACAAGGTCGGGGATATTCAAATGAAGTAAAGCGGCAGCCTTTATTCCATGCAGTGGCGTGTTGTAAATAAAACTGAGTCAGTGCATTGTGGAACACGTGGTTGGCCTGTAGTAAATTGGAGTGGACTGTTACATTTTAATATAAAATGGATTGGTGCGTTGTCTAATACTGGTCGGCCAGTAGCTATTTTGGATCGGTCATATACAAAAAGCGGTGGCAAAACTGTAAATATAGGATGTGCCAGCTGTTCATAGCTGTAAAGTGGACCAGTGGCATTTCTGTAAATAGTTTTTAGCCCGATTCAAGTTTATGCCCTGAGACGACCCGATTTCCCGTTCTCACGGAAACAAGGTTATCTTTGGAATATAACACAGAAACATATAATAGCAGAACAGAATTAAATAAATACACCAGAATGAACAACAAAATATACTGGATAAAAGTAATCATCAGAGTTACACAGTATACAGGATCTTACTTAGTACAAATACAGTTCAGCTATACATAAATGTCTACAGCGGAAATAAACAAAATATGTACAATAGGAGCTGAACAGCATAAAAAGAAATAAATGATAGAATCCATCTTCAGCTCCAGCTATCCAGAAAGAACCAGCTAAACCTGAATACAAGGCTGCCCGTGTAGAAAAAGGGGCACCCGAGTTTGAGAGTGAAACAAACTACGAGTCAGTCATGGGACTGGTATGAGAAATCTACTCAACACATATATAATATGGCAAATCACAGGACCACGCCACTCTCGTGGAACGGGTTTACTCCATTGGATTGCCAGTGCTTCAAAACAAATCTTTCTTTTAAACATCGCTATGCTTTTTATAAAAATGAAGCCGTTATAAGACTCAGTTCCCATCACACAATGCAACGCAAACCGGAGGATAGAGTTTTTACCTTATAACGGCCAAGATATGCTTGATACGAATAAAACAAAGGCATTTGATATTATTACTAGTGTTTATATGTTTTGAAAACAATTTCAAATCATAACTATCAATCATAGACGACATGGGTACCATATATCATGTCGCCATATATATATACAATCAAAACCGCACGATGACGTATTTGGAAATTGGATTTCCGTCATGAACCAAGGCAAAAGATAGTCCCTACCGAATTCGAGACAATCTAGCCTACCATGTCTCAGGAACAGCCGCAACTGCCCCCTGGATCGTCAGGGCCGGTCCACCGATGTGGATTATTATACCTGAACAATACGTCTCCCCGCCCTTTGGGGCGCAAACGAGCCAACGAATGACTCCATCGGACCCGGATCGTCCGATCAAACCGAGGCGCCTCGCAACAGCAACAACCACATAGGTGAAAAGTATATAAATGTCAGGGCTGGTAGGTCACTGACACCACCCTAGCTAGAAAGAAACGCATGCCCTCCCTGATGTCCTTCTCCCGTTTTAGGTTCATACCGGGGTGTGAGGCTCGCGAATTTACGTTATACACAAAGCTACGCCACACAGGCGGTGCTTTGATCATCACCACAAGACTTTGCTTTTCAACAGAAGCCCTGATCACTGCATCTTAGCATGCCACACAGGCAATTCATACCGTGCACTGATGGCTATCAATCACACAGAACAAATTCCAATGTCGGACACACAGTCCATTTACAAGTCCGTTCTGGGTCTGAACGAAACCGGAGGCACTAAATACCTCGCAAACCCTTCGACCAACACGTACGTCTGAACGATCACCACTCATTATCCATATTTCGGGATGCCTCCCAATCAGGACCTCGGTTACCATCCAAACGAGGTGAAGATCTCCGGTCTTCGACCATCGTCTTCATCTTCGAATTTCAATCGTCGGTCGATTATTCGAAATGAGAATTAACTCGGCCTTTTCAAATAATTCACGTATATTTAGAATTTCAAATCGATTTATTTCAATGGTTAAATTATTCGACAACACCAATTGTGTTCTTTATATAGTTTTCACACCAAACACATTCAACCATCAAACATCACATAAATCAAGCAAATTCAGTTTATTTCCATTCCATATCGCTTACGATATTTTATAACTATTTATCGCTATTTTTATTTATTTTAAAATAGCCATTTTATTCAAAACGACGCTTCGGGCCATAAGGCGGCCGTGGCGCTGTTTTTCTTCAGATTTGATTTACACATATCTGAAAATCTAACCGTTGGATCTTCACAAAATTTACATCATTAGAAAGGTCTTTTCAAAACGAATCCAACGGTTCCAGTTTCGGGAAAATCCGACGGTCGGATCTCCCGGTATAATCGTTTGAAATTTCGATTTCAAAATACGAACTGCAGCGTCGTTATTCGATTAAATATAATTTTATTTATATATATAAATAAATATAATCGTTTCTGGCGCTGTTTTTCTTCAGATTTGAATTAAACATTCCAGACAATCCAACCGTTGGATTTTTACAAGGTTGGTGCCGTTGGAAAGATTATTCCAAGGCGAACCCGACGGTTGAGGTTTCGGGAAAATCCAATGGTCGGATTTCCCGTACTAGTCGTTTGAAATTACGGTTTCGAAATACGAACTGCACGGCTTCGTTTCGTTTTAATTTTATTTTTATTTATATAGTTATATAAATATAGTCCATTCAACGATTTCAATATCGTTTTTACTTCAAAAAATTTTCTAACTCCTTAAATTTTGGAAAAATTTCGCCATAACCTCCCCTGTACCGGGAGCGTCGGGAAATCGCAAATAGCGTCCCGGTCCTTCTAATCTCAAAAAGAAAAAGAAGAAGCCAAGCGGCTAGCCAATAGGCTCAAAATCATCACCCAAACAAATCAGTAAATGTGTACCTATTTGTCGGGCACAAAATTTTATTCCTCTTCTCTAGCCCCTTTGCTATAACCTGTTCAAAGAATATTGCATGTACATATATATACAGTTCATATCATTTTTCATTTTCTATTCGATTTCATATTCGATTTCTATTTGGTTTAAAAACACCATTCATTCTAATGTTACATAAATAGGTGCAAATCATTTCATTAGTTAATTAATGAATATTTCAACTCATCTATGTTTATTTTGAACAAGTGGCTATTTTTAACACTTCGCATTTTAACGATTTATGCATACAATAAAAATGTGATTTTTATTGTAAAACAATTCATTTCAAAACACTATTTTTCTATACAGTTCATATAGTCGATAAAAGGTGATTTTTATTATCAAACAGTTTATTTCAAAATATGAATACCATTCAACACATGAATTTCTAAACAACGAATGAATATCAATTCAACACATGAATGTTTTCAATAGTTTTTATATATAGATAAAAATGTGATTTTTATTATCTAACAATTTATTTCAAAATATGAATACCATTCAACACATGAATTTCTAAACAACGAATGAATATCAATTCAACACATGAATGTTTTCAATAGTTTTTAGATATAGATAAAAATGTGATTTTTATTATCTAACAGTTTATTTCAAAATATGAATACCATTCAACACATGAATTTCTAAACAACGAATGAATATCAATTCAACACATGAATGTTTTCTATATAAGGAATAAATATAGTTTAAGCATATGAAAATAATTCAAACACACAAATATTATTCAAAATTTCGGCAGCATAACGGCAGGGTAGTTACACCGGCACCGTCCCTAGTACGGCTCCTCGCTCTACCTTAAAACCTCGCGGTTTTTGACAATGGGAAACATGCATCTAGTTCGCACGCAGGCGGCATGTATATATATATTTCATTTCCACAAACTAATCCTATGTGGTTTCAACCAAATATTTCTCAACCACAAATGGGTATTTTTCAACCACAATCAACCAATATCAATCACAAACAATCATTCAATTTTCACCACAATTTCAACCAATAAATATCGTCCATGGTTTGTGGACGAGGGGGCGTATATATATATATATATATATAGATATTTATATATAGCTATTCACTTTCAAATTCAACACATATATAATTTTTAAATCAGAAATCTCACCAATAGCTATCCAACTTCAAGACTCTTCTTTGTATAAAATCTTCGCCTTTTGTCGCTTTCGCCCGTATTCTCTACACATGTAAAAATCGAATTTTTACGATGCTATTCAATATATAAAGATTGCATTTTGACTTCGCTACTAAATATAAAGATTATATTTTTATCATTCTTATGATGCAACTATTATATTTTTATTGCTTTAAAAATATAAGAATCCTACCTTACTATTTCTACTTAACAAAAATTCCATCTTTTCTGTTTTTAAAAATATGATCTTTATTTTCAAGTTCAAATCTTTTTCCTTATTTCAAAGTTAAAAATAAAAATCATTTTCTTTTCCTTTTCAAATCAGTTTTTATTTTCTTTTCAAAACAGTTTTTAAATTATTTTCAAAACAGTTTTTAAAACTCTTTTATAAAAATGCAGTTTTTTTTAAAATCTTTTTTTTTTTAAAATGCAGTTTTTAAATTATTCTTTTTTTTAAAATGCAGTTTGCCTTTTTCAAAAAATCCAGTTTTTATTTTCATAGAAAATCAGTTTTATTCTTTTTATTTTAAAAACCCAAATCAGTTTTTCTCTTTAAACATAATCACTTTTTAGTTTTAAACATAATCAGTTTTTAGTTTTAAACATAATCAGTTTTAGTTTTAAACATAATCAGTTTTTTTAGTTTTAAACATAATCAGTTTTTTAGTTTTAAACATAATCAGTTTTTTTAGTTTTAAACATAATCAGTTTTTTTTTTTTTTTATAAAATAAAAATAAAAAAAATAAAATAAAAGAAATACTTACAGAAAAAAAAAGGGGGGGAAGGTCTCGCAGATCGTCGGAGGCTTCGGCGCTCGAACGGGGAGGTGGGGCTTCGGCGCTCGAACGGGGAGGTGGGGCTTCGTCGGAGATTGTACGACCTGGGGGGGGCTTCGATTGATGGAGGGGCACAGGCGGAGGCGAGGCTGCGGGGTGAGGCGACGGCGAAGTCTGGAGGGGGGGGCGGCGATCCGATTTAGGTTTTCTTCTTTTTTTTTTTTTATCTCTGAACGATTGAATTTTAAACAAAGGGGGGGGGCCAGAAAGGATATAAAGGAAGGAGGGAGGGGGAAATTAAAATTTATTTTAATTGTTTTATTATTTAATTTTTCAAAAAGTTGACTTTTACCCACGACCACGAAACGAGGCCCACCGCCTGTCGTCCATAGCGTTTAACCCCCATCCCGAACACAATGGGATATGTATCGCAAACTGATTTGATCGTTACAGCCAGTTTCCTTTTGAATTTTCTTTTAAATCATTATATTGAATTTTAAACGCACATTTCAAATTACCGGGGTCACATACTAACTAGAAAAATTCTAGAAAAATATTTTCCAGCTTCGTATTGTCGATACGGTCCTAACAAAACTAGTTTCATCGAATTCTGAGACCGTTTGAAAAATGGCCAATTTCCAGTCGATTAAAATCAACTGAAACTGGTCAAACGCGTTTTCTTTTGCCACGCTCACATATTGATTCGAAAAATTATGAAATTTGAAACCTAGCAATAACTTGACACTGCGGACCCAACAAAAGTGGTTTCGTCGAAATCCGAGGTCGTATGCAAAATGTCCATCTTTAAGGGCCTGAATTCCATAGCGACTATTCAGAATTTTCAACTGGACATATCTTTTGATTCCCGCTATCAAATTTCGATTGGTTAGATTCGTTAGAAGGATATCATCAATTAGATACTAATGTTTTTGGTCTCACTAAAATCCGGATTGTTTTGCACCCGGTATATTCAATTGAAGTTTGAAATCGAATTATCGAACTACCGCGCCATTTTCAATTCTATATATAATTATAATTAATTATATTCGTTTTCAAATGTCGGTTCAAACTCAGTTTTCATTGCCATTAT
Organism: Allium sativum; assembly: GCA_030737875.1. Lineage (NCBI taxonomy): Eukaryota > Viridiplantae > Streptophyta > Magnoliopsida > Asparagales > Amaryllidaceae > Allium > Allium sativum. The sequence goes on along the minus strand of CM060920.1, from coordinate 509,842,325 downwards.
CTAAAATATTTATTTTAAATATTTAAAATCCATTATTTTAGCCAATTTAAAAATTTTAAATTGGTTCAGATTTTCTGGGTCGTTACAATCTCCCCCACTTAAAACTTTTCGTCCCCGAAAAGGAATAAAGTCGAAAGTGGTTTGATAAATCTACAATCCCAAAATACAACAACCAATTTGTTTTAAATATTCAGAGTTTAGAATAAATAATGCACATCCATGGGAAGAAAATAGCAACAGAATAGAGAATTAAATGGTAATGCAAAGTAGGGTAAATGTACCTTGCACCAGAGTCAAACAGAGATATCTACTCGGCATCTAGGATAAGCTTTATGAATGCTCTCCTCAGTTTCCCAAGTACAATCTCGCGGATCTCCACTCCATTGCACTTTGACTAAGTGAACTTTCTTGTTTCTCAGCTCTTTGGTTTCTTTGCCGATAATCTTTAGCGGCTCTCGCCTCACAGCTAATTCTGGAGTAATTTCAATGTCCTGCTGAGCTGCTTCTTCCACGATCAAGTCTGGATCATGAACGTGCTTTCGAAGTTGAGATATATGAAATACATCATGCACACCAGGCAACCAGTCAGGCAATTTAACTTTATATGCGAGAGTTCCAATCCGTTCTAGAATAGGAAACGGACCAATGAATTTGGGTGCTAACTTCCCAGTTTTACCGAACCTGATAACTCCTCTCATCGGCGATACTTTCAAATATACATAGTCGCCAACCTCAAAGGATATATCCCTTCTTCTTTTATCGGCATAGCTCTTTTGTCGGCTTTGAGCGGCGAGTAATCGCTTCCTAATAAAATCGACTTTGTCGGCAGCTTCGCGAATCATATCAGGACCCAACACAAGTCTATTTCCAGGCTCGACCCAACAAGCGGGAGATCGGCAAGGTCTGCCATATAACGCTTCGAATGGCGACATTGTCAGACTCGCCTGGTAGCTGTTGTTATAAGAGAACTCAGCCAAATGTAGATTGTCTTCCCATGATCCACCGAAATCTATAACACAAGCTCGCAATAGATCTTCTAGAATGCGATTCACCCTCTCAGTCTGACCGTCTGTCTGAGGATGATAAGCGGTGCTTAGGTTTAACTTCGTTCCTAACTCGACTTGAAATGCTTCCCAGAATTTGCTAGTGAATATTGTATCTCTATCACTGACTATACTGAGCGGCACTCCATGTAGTCTAACTATTTCCCTGGAGTAAATCTGCGCCAGACTCTGAGCAGTTCTATTTGATTTGACAGGTATGAAATGGGCGGTCTTCGTGAAGCGATCTACGATCACCCAAATACTGTCATTTCCTTTTCTGGTTCTGGGCAAACCATCAATGAAATCCATGGAGATATGCTCCCACTTCCAACCAGGAACTTCTAGTGGTTGTAATAGTCCAGCCAATTTCTGTTGGTCGCTTTTAACTAGCTGGCAAGTAGGGCATCGGCTGACATATAAAGAAATGTCCCTTTTCATCGACTTCCACCAGAAAGTGCGTTTGATGTCATTATACATTTTGTTTACTCCCGGATGGATACTGAGTTTTGACTTGTGGCATTCATCCAGTACTTCCTTTCGAAGTTCAGGAATGTTAGGAACGCATATTCGACCTTTGAGCCTTAGAATCCCCTCATTATCAACTTGAAAACTCGAGGGTTCGCCTCGTTGAATTATCCTTCTGATCTTCTGAATGAAGTGATCATCCTCCTGAAGAGCAGATATCTTATCTAACAATGAAGTCGTGATAATAAAACTGGCGATCATTACATTCTTTCTGCTTAACGCATCGGCCACGACATTGGCTTTTCCTGGAGTATATATAATTTCGAAGTCATATGCTGCAAGAAACTCCAGCCAACGCTGTTGCCTCAGATTCAAGTCCTTCTGAGTGAACAGATACTTTAACGACTGGTGGTCTGTAAACAGTTCAAACCTCTCGCCCAGAAGATAGTGTCTCCAGATTTTCAAAGAGAATATGATAGCCAATAACTCAAGATCATGAGTTACGTAGTTCTTCTCGTGTGGCTTCAGTTGACGGCTAGCATAAGCAATTACTTGGCCTCTTTGCATTAACACTGCTCCAAGGCCTTCTCTAGAAGCATCAGTCCAGACTTTTAGATCCTGGTTGCCATCAATGATGGTTAACACTGGAGCTGTTGTTAATCTTAACTTTAGCTCTTCAAAAGCCTCCTCACTCTCTTCAGTCCATTTGAACTTAGAATGCTTCTTTGTAAGCTTCGTTAAGTGGCCAGATATCTTCGAAAAGTCTTTAACGAACTTCCGATAATAGCTAGCCAATCCAAGAAAACTGCGAACTTCAGTGGGAGTACTGGGCTGTTTCCAATTTTGAATGGCTGTGATTTTGCTTGGATCCACAGCGATTCCATCTTTCGATACGACATGGCCCAGAAATTTCACTTCATCTTGCCAGAATATACATTTGGAAAACTTTGCTTTCAATACATTCCTTCTGAGGATTTCTAACACTTGTTCCAGATGCTTTTCATGTTCGGCCTTTGATTTAGAGAAGATTAGAATATCATCAATAAAAACCAGAACGAATTTATTCAAAACCCCTCTGAACACTCTATTCATCAGATCGACGAAATAAGCTGGAGCGTTACATAAGCCGAACGGCATTACTAACCACTCGTAGAATAAGTCGGGGCCTCTGAACGCTGTCATTGGAACACACTCTTCGGCAATTCGAAGTTGATGGAAGCCTGTAGCTAGGTCCATTCTTGAAAATACTTGTGCTCCGTTTAATCGATCCAATAAATCATCAATTCGCGGCAATGGATATTTGTTCTTTATAGTTTGCTTGTTCAAATCACGATAATCCACACATAGACGTAGAGTACCATCAGATTTTGGGACAAACACTACTGCTGCACCCCAATCAGAGAAACTAGGCCTGATCAGACCCTTCCATACTAGTTGTCGTGTTTGATTGTCTAATTCCTCTTTCTCTTTCAAGGACATTCTTCGAATAGCGTGAACTACCGGCCTTGCATTGGGAATTAAAGCAATTTTGAAATCTATTTCTCTCTGCGGAGGTAAGCGAACAACTTCTTCGAACACATCCGCATAGTTCTTGACGACAGGAATGTCTTTGATGAGGTCAGGAATATTCTCAGTGATTTCAGGAATATTTTCAATTTGGGCTGGAGAAACATTCAAAGCTGCCCAGAAGTCTTTCCTATTAGCATTCTGACCTTCACAGGGAATGGTTATATAACCCCCTGATTTAATCTTAGCTCTAACAACCCTCTCGGCGCATCTAACCTCTGCTTCATATTTGGTTAACCAATCCAATCCCAAAATAAGATCGAATTCATCAAAATTCATGACGACAGAGATAATAGGGAATTTATAGCAAGAAAAAGAGACGGGTACTGCACAAACCCAACTGAGATTGATGGATCCTCCAACTGGATTTCGGACAGTCATTGGCTCTTTGAGCTTCTTCAAATTCAAATCTAATTTCTTGACTGCACTCTTTGCAATAAAGCTTCGTGACGCGCCAGTGTCAAACAGTACTTTAACTGGAATGTTCTTGACATTGAGCGTGCCTTCTAAAACGTCAGACCTTTCCTGGCTAGCTGAGGGCTCAGAAGTTTCTGCCACTTCATTCACTTGAACTATTTCAGTCTTTTTCAACTGCCAGCAATCTTGCTTTACGTGACCAGCCTGATGGCAGAGATTGCATTTACTATTTTCTTGAAAATTCATCCCGGATTTAGACCCATCACCCTTTCGTCTATTCGAAGATCTACAATTTCTCATCGAATGCCCTTGCTGATTGCACTTTAGACATACAGTTGTCGTTACTAGTTTCCTCTCTGATTTGGCCCTTTTTCTCTTGGCACTGGCCTTCTTACTGATCTCAGACATTGTACTTGCCTTAGGAATATCAGTTTCCGACTCTGCTATGTCACTACAACAAACTTCTTCTTCGTCGCGCAACATTCCTTTCTTGTCTAGATCTTCATATTGATAAGCCATATAAATCATTTCAGAGAAAGGAAGCTTCACATGCCCCAATACTTTATTCTGGTATTTCCTTTGAAGCCCGTGAATAAATCTCATATTTTTACTCTTCGGATTTTGAATTAGATGAGGAGCAAAGTGAGAAAGTTCATTGAATTTCTTATGATATTCGGGAATGGTCATATCACCTTGTATTAGATAAGAAAATTCATCACATAGCCTCTCGGTTGCCTCGGGAGGAGTAAATCTTTCTAGGAAAATCACTTTGAATCTATCCCAGGTGATATCACCTTCTGGATTATCCTTAACAACAGAATCCCACCAGAACAAAGCTTCATCTTCTAGTGCCCAGGAGGCCAGTAATCTTTTCTGGTCATCCCTAAGCTTTAATGCTTCGAATATTTTCTCAACCGAACGAATCCAAGCTTGGGTTCTCATAATAGATTCTTCGCCCGAGAACGGCTTTCCTCCCAGATTTCTATATTTCATGAATAGAGCTTCTATATCCGGGTCAATATTACTTCTTCTGTTTCTGGCACTCATTTTCTAGTTCTTCTGCAAATAGCAGATCAAGTGTCAGGTCACAGAAAAGGTATTTTAAAATATAGAGACAAATACTTGAAGTGTAAATGTGTCTATCGAAGTGTATTCATTCTGCTTTACTCATACTAGGATATTGCTGATCCTATCTGTATTGAGTTACCCGTCCTAGAACACTACTGGTTCTATTTCTGACGAGTTCGTTCAAATGTTATATTCCAGAACTAAGCTTAACCAAAGCTCTGATACCACGTTGAGACGACCCGATTTCCCGTTCTCACGGAAACAAGGTTATCTTTGGAATATAACACAGAAACATATAATAGCAGAACAGAATTAAATAAATACACCAGAATGAACAACAAAATATACTGGATAAAAGTAATCATCAGAGTTACACAGTATACAGGATCTTACTTAGTACAAATACAGTTCAGCTATACATAAATGTCTACAGCGGAAATAAACAAAATATGTACAATAGGAGCTGAACAGCATAAAAAGAAATAAATGATAGAATCCATCTTCAGCTCCAGCTATCCAGAAAGAACCAGCTAAACCTGAATACAAGGCTGCCCGTGTAGAAAAAGGGGCACCCGAGTTTGAGAGTGAAACAAACTACGAGTCAGTCATGGGACTGGTATGAGAAATCTACTCAACACATATATAATATGGCAAATCACAGGACCACGCCACTCTCGTGGAACGGGTTTACTCCATTGGATTGCCAGTGCTTCAAAACAAATCTTTCTTTTAAACATCGCTATGCTTTTTATAAAAATGAAGCCGTTATAAGACTCAGTTCCCATCACACAATGCAACGCAAACCGGAGGATAGAGTTTTTACCTTATAACGGCCAAGATATGCTTGATACGAATAAAACAAAGGCATTTGATATTATTACTAGTGTTTATATGTTTTGAAAACAATTTCAAATCATAACTATCAATCATAGACGACATGGGTACCATATATCATGTCGCCATATATATATACAATCAAAACCGCACGATGACGTATTTGGAAATTGGATTTCCGTCATGAACCAAGGCAAAAGATAGTCCCTACCGAATTCGAGACAATCTAGCCTACCATGTCTCAGGAACAGCCGCAACTGCCCCCTGGATCGTCAGGGCCGGTCCACCGATGTGGATTATTATACCTGAACAATACGTCTCCCCGCCCTTTGGGGCGCAAACGAGCCAACGAATGACTCCATCGGACCCGGATCGTCCGATCAAACCGAGGCGCCTCGCAACAGCAACAACCACATAGGTGAAAAGTATATAAATGTCAGGGCTGGTAGGTCACTGACACCACCCTAGCTAGAAAGAAACGCATGCCCTCCCTGATGTCCTTCTCCCGTTTTAGGTTCATACCGGGGTGTGAGGCTCGCGAATTTACGTTATACACAAAGCTACGCCACACAGGCGGTGCTTTGATCATCACCACAAGACTTTGCTTTTCAACAGAAGCCCTGATCACTGCATCTTAGCATGCCACACAGGCAATTCATACCGTGCACTGATGGCTATCAATCACACAGAACAAATTCCAATGTCGGACACACAGTCCATTTACAAGTCCGTTCTGGGTCTGAACGAAACCGGAGGCACTAAATACCTCGCAAACCCTTCGACCAACACGTACGTCTGAACGATCACCACTCATTATCCATATTTCGGGATGCCTCCCAATCAGGACCTCGGTTACCATCCAAACGAGGTGAAGATCTCCGGTCTTCGACCATCGTCTTCATCTTCGAATTTCAATCGTCGGTCGATTATTCGAAATGAGAATTAACTCGGCCTTTTCAAATAATTCACGTATATTTAGAATTTCAAATCGATTTATTTCAATGGTTAAATTATTCGACAACACCAATTGTGTTCTTTATATAGTTTTCACACCAAACACATTCAACCATCAAACATCACATAAATCAAGCAAATTCAGTTTATTTCCATTCCATATCGCTTACGATATTTTATAACTATTTATCGCTATTTTTATTTATTTTAAAATAGCCATTTTATTCAAAACGACGCTTCGGGCCATAAGGCGGCCGTGGCGCTGTTTTTCTTCAGATTTGATTTACACATATCTGAAAATCTAACCGTTGGATCTTCACAAAATTTACATCATTAGAAAGGTCTTTTCAAAACGAATCCAACGGTTCCAGTTTCGGGAAAATCCGACGGTCGGATCTCCCGGTATAATCGTTTGAAATTTCGATTTCAAAATACGAACTGCAGCGTCGTTATTCGATTAAATATAATTTTATTTATATATATAAATAAATATAATCGTTTCTGGCGCTGTTTTTCTTCAGATTTGAATTAAACATTCCAGACAATCCAACCGTTGGATTTTTACAAGGTTGGTGCCGTTGGAAAGATTATTCCAAGGCGAACCCGACGGTTGAGGTTTCGGGAAAATCCAATGGTCGGATTTCCCGTACTAGTCGTTTGAAATTACGGTTTCGAAATACGAACTGCACGGCTTCGTTTCGTTTTAATTTTATTTTTATTTATATAGTTATATAAATATAGTCCATTCAACGATTTCAATATCGTTTTTACTTCAAAAAATTTTCTAACTCCTTAAATTTTGGAAAAATTTCGCCATAACCTCCCCTGTACCGGGAGCGTCGGGAAATCGCAAATAGCGTCCCGGTCCTTCTAATCTCAAAAAGAAAAAGAAGAAGCCAAGCGGCTAGCCAATAGGCTCAAAATCATCACCCAAACAAATCAGTAAATGTGTACCTATTTGTCGGGCACAAAATTTTATTCCTCTTCTCTAGCCCCTTTGCTATAACCTGTTCAAAGAATATTGCATGTACATATATATACAGTTCATATCATTTTTCATTTTCTATTCGATTTCATATTCGATTTCTATTTGGTTTAAAAACACCATTCATTCTAATGTTACATAAATAGGTGCAAATCATTTCATTAGTTAATTAATGAATATTTCAACTCATCTATGTTTATTTTGAACAAGTGGCTATTTTTAACACTTCGCATTTTAACGATTTATGCATACAATAAAAATGTGATTTTTATTGTAAAACAATTCATTTCAAAACACTATTTTTCTATACAGTTCATATAGTCGATAAAAGGTGATTTTTATTATCAAACAGTTTATTTCAAAATATGAATACCATTCAACACATGAATTTCTAAACAACGAATGAATATCAATTCAACACATGAATGTTTTCAATAGTTTTTATATATAGATAAAAATGTGATTTTTATTATCTAACAATTTATTTCAAAATATGAATACCATTCAACACATGAATTTCTAAACAACGAATGAATATCAATTCAACACATGAATGTTTTCAATAGTTTTTAGATATAGATAAAAATGTGATTTTTATTATCTAACAGTTTATTTCAAAATATGAATACCATTCAACACATGAATTTCTAAACAACGAATGAATATCAATTCAACACATGAATGTTTTCTATATAAGGAATAAATATAGTTTAAGCATATGAAAATAATTCAAACACACAAATATTATTCAAAATTTCGGCAGCATAACGGCAGGGTAGTTACACCGGCACCGTCCCTAGTACGGCTCCTCGCTCTACCTTAAAACCTCGCGGTTTTTGACAATGGGAAACATGCATCTAGTTCGCACGCAGGCGGCATGTATATATATATTTCATTTCCACAAACTAATCCTATGTGGTTTCAACCAAATATTTCTCAACCACAAATGGGTATTTTTCAACCACAATCAACCAATATCAATCACAAACAATCCCAAACAATCATTCAATTTTCACCACAATTTCAACCAATAAATATCGTCCATGGTTTGTGGACGAGGGGGCGTATATATATATATATATAGATATTTATATATAGCTATTCACTTTCAAATTCAACACATATATAATTTTTAAATCAGAAATCTCACCAATAGCTATCCAACTTCAAGACTCTTCTTTGTATAAAATCTTCGCCTTTTGTCGCTTTCGCCCGTATTCTCTACACATGTAAAAATCGAATTTTTACGATGCTATTCAATATATAAAGATTGCATTTTGACTTCGCTACTAAATATAAAGATTATATTTTTATCATTCTTATGATGCAACTATTATATTTTTATTGCTTTAAAAATATAAGAATCCTACCTTACTATTTCTACTTAACAAAAATTCCATCTTTTCTGTTTTTAAAAATATGATCTTTATTTTCAAGTTCAAATCTTTTTCCTTATTTCAAAGTTAAAAATAAAAATCATTTTCTTTTCCTTTTCAAATCAGTTTTTATTTTCTTTTCAAAACAGTTTTTAAATTATTTTCAAAACAGTTTTTAAAACTCTTTTATAAAAATGCAGTTTTTTTTAAAATCTTTTTTTTTTAAAATGCAGTTTTTAAATTATTCTTTTTTTTAAAATGCAGTTTGCCTTTTTCAAAATGCAGTTTTTTTTTTTAAAATCTTTTAATAAGATTCAGTTTTTACTTTTTTTAAAAAAATTCAGTTTTAAAATCTTTGAAAAAAAAAGAAAAACAGTTTTTCTCTTTAAAAAAAAATCCAGTTTTTATTTTCATAGAAAATCAGTTTTATTCTTTTTATTTTAAAAACCCAAATCAGTTTTTCTCTTTAAACATAATCACTTTTTAGTTTTAAACATAATCAGTTTTTAGTTTTAAACATAATCAGTTTTAGTTTTAAACATAATCAGTTTTTTTAGTTTTAAACATAATCAGTTTTTTAGTTTTAAACATAATCAGTTTTTTTAGTTTTAAACATAATCAGTTTTTTTTTTTTTTTTATAAAATAAAAATAAAAAAAATAAAATAAAAGAAATACTTACAGAAAAAAAAAGGGGGGGAAGGTCTCGCAGATCGTCGGAGGCTTCGGCGCTCGAACGGGGAGGTGGGGCTTCGGCGCTCGAACGGGGAGGTGGGGCTTCGTCGGAGATTGTACGACCTGGGGGGGCTTCGATTGATGGAGGGGCACAGGCGGAGGCGAGGCTGCGGGGTGAGGCGACGGCGAAGTCTGGAGGGGGGGGCGGCGATCCGATTTAGGTTTTTTTTTTTTTTTTTTTTTTTTATCTCTGAACGATTGAATTTTAAACAAAGGGGGGGGGCCAGAAAGGATATAAAGGAAGGAGGGAGGGGGAAATTAAAATTTATTTTAATTGTTTTATTATTTAATTTTTCAAAAAGTTGACTTTTACCCACGACCACGAAACGAGGCCCACCGCCTGTCGTCCATAGCGTTTAACCCCCATCCCGAACACAATGGGATATGTATCGCAAACTGATTTGATCGTTACAGCCAGTTTCCTTTTGAATTTTCTTTTAAATCATTATATTGAATTTTAAACGCACATTTCAAATTACCGGGGTCACATACTAACTAGAAAAATTCTAGAAAAATATTTTCCAGCTTCGTATTGTCGATACGGTCCTAACAAAACTAGTTTCATCGAATTCTGAGACCGTTTGAAAAATGGCCAATTTCCAGTCGATTAAAATCAACTGAAACTGGTCAAACGCGTTTTCTTTTGCCACGCTCACATATTGATTCGAAAAATTATGAAATTTGAAACCTAGCAATAACTTGACACTGCGGACCCAACAAAAGTGGTTTCGTCGAAATCCGAGGTCGTATGCAAAATGTCCATCTTTAAGGGCCTGAATTCCATAGCGACTATTCAGAATTTTCAACTGGACATATCTTTTGATTCCCGCTATCAAATTTCGATTGGTTAGATTCGTTAGAAGGATATCATCAATTAGATACTAATGTTTTTGGTCTCACTAAAATCCGGATTGTTTTGCACCCGGTATATTCAATTGAAGTTTGAAATCGAATTATCGAACTACCGCGCCATTTTCAATTCTATATATAATTATAATTAATTATATTCGTTTTCAAATGTCGGTTCAAACTCAGTTTTCATTGCCATTATCTAAAATATTTATTTTAAATATTTAAAATCCATTATTTTAGCCAATTTAAAAATTTTAAATTGGTTCAGATTTTCTGGGTCGTTACATGCCCCATCCAAAATCTGCATTCCGTAATTACGAGACTACCACTACCTTCGAACTTCTTCTATAAATAGCCCCTTTCTCCACACTTCAAGGGACCGATTCCTCGACCCCGAAGGGCTGCAAAAATCATTCCTCAACCGTTCTAAAACTTCTAAAAACTTCATTAATGGCCGCCAACATTCTCCCCTTATTCCTCCTACATAAGATGGATCTTATCTTCTACGAGCACCATTAATTCACACTCCAGTCAACTCCAAGTGATTTCCAATCACCATTGCTCCTCTTCAAAGCATGGATCAAATACCATTTTCATGAAGGAGACAAGGAAAAGTATATAATTACATGATCCAATCCATTCCTTCTCGAATCTAAGTGTGATCTAAAGTGGAAAGAGAGCACAAAGTGGAGAATTATCACAAAAGTGTTCAAGTGTTATAAATACGATGCAGGAGATGATAAACTATGTAATTCTCTCCATGATGATGAAAACTACTTTAAAAGTGGACGTAGATTCATTTAGAATTGAACCACTATAAAAATCATGTGTCCTTTACTTGTTTTCTCCGTTTATTTTGTGATTGTGGCTCTTTTAATTTGTAACCATAATTGGTGAAGTGTGATTTCACACCATTGGTGTTTGAGTCATTTTTGATTCCAAACATTTGGTAGTGCAAGAATGGCTTGTTCTCCAGCAAAGAGTTCTTCGACAACATAGAGATGAATAGTGAAGCGAAATGGGATTTTACTCCTAGAAATCTTCAAGGTTAAACCCAAACAGGTCAAGAGTCCTTATAGCCTCGATTCCTTGAATATCAATTCGCTCGAGATCATTTTGTGGTTCGCTACAAAGAAATTTGTCCTAATTTCTCTGATGTCACTGTTGAATGAGGAGTTCGCTGTTTTTGAGTATAGCAATATCTTTGTGTTGGAGTATGGTCAAATTCAATGTGCTATTGAAGTATGTAGTTTACTTTCTCCGTAATTACTCCACACATATTGAATGGAAGTTTGTGACTGGGTTCAGCGATGAATTCGGGAGGTGATTGATTTCATTCAATTAGAGGATGACTTTGGAATAGTTAGCCAAGAAAGCTCATGATGTTTTAGCTTGTATCCAGTTGGGAGTTGTCATGTAATAACCAATCATGGAAGTTATACATTGAGCATCATTTTTATTCTGTTGAGTTCTCCCTTGATGAAAGAGGAGGAAATAACATTACCGCTTGGGATATGTCTTCTACTAATGATTTCCACATATGTGTTGTTTTGACGTCGAGATTTCATCGTTCCATCTAAAATTGTGGTTTGATGGATGAAATGAGATTGTGACTCGAGATACTTAACTTGCTTGCCTTGATTGTGACTTATCGTGTTGAGGGCTCAGTTGGACTATATATGTACAACATTCTATGTTTGGTCGTCAGAGATTAATATTGTGGATGACTACAAAATCTATAATGTTTTGTTTCAGGCCTTGAGGTGAGGGAATGTTATGGCATATCTTGTTGTACTGAGTAGTATACATGGTTTTTCAAACTTAATCTCATCGAGTCACGTTTTCTTGTTTGGTAGTTGTTTGGTATTGAATACTTTAGATTTAATTAATTTAATTTTAGAGCCTAGAAATCAGCTAGTTGAGGGACTGAGGCACTTTAATCTTCAGTAGTGTGTCGCTTATGATTGGACGATAGCGGGATGTGATGCTTAGTTCTCTAGTAGCGAGTCGTCATCTTAGCTTGAAGCTTGAGAGTATCTCTGCACAATTGATGAGGTGATCAAATTACTACTATAATTTATTTGAATTTGACCTATTTTTAGATGTTGAACCGGTTGTCATACCTCTAGAGCATGTGGTACGTGTAGAGTGGTGGACAATCAATTCTAGATGTGACGGTGATCTCTGTGTTAGACGTTCCAAGGGATTTAGTCAAAGGAAAGTAGTTGGATAGAGTGTGATGATTACAGCGTTTACATGCCGTATTGATTTAGAATGGTTAGTTATGTCATTCAGGTTGACCGGCAAGCTGGCATATTTTCCTGGTTTCATGGATTATTTTCTTAGACATCGCCTTCAGGAGTTATGCTTGTGCCCTCGATTGTTTTTTCTTCTTTACATTGACCAAGAGAAAGCATAGACATTGGTAATGTTGTGGTGTTGGTGTGGAGAAACACCAATTGATCATTTGACATGTTGGAGCATCACTTCGAGATGAAAGAAGTGTGATGCTTGGGTTACATTACCATGATTAGGATGTCCCTATTAATCCCGTGAGGGTATCGAGTTGACCTATGAGACTTGCTTATTTGAAGTCTGGTTGGACTTATTGAGTGCATTAACATCACTCATTTCTTATGAGGGTAAAGAGTCAATAACATCCACTTGTTTTGTTGCGTTGGTAGGTGCGGTGTTGATACTGAAATCAACGTTGTCACATGCTTAGTTTACGACCAAAACTGCACGAGGAGTATCTGACTCTTGAATCGAAATCGGTGACGATGGAGTTCATTTTGGAAATTTGGAGTCACTAATTATTAGGGAAGGAGCTAGAGTTTTTAAGTGGTGTCACATCACTTGATTTCCTCTTCTTTGAGAGTGATCTCGACTTCGTTTGTAACAACTGTTAGAGTTGCTAGCCTTTTAGTGCAGTTGTTGATGTTTGAGTTAGAGAAGTACCTATTCAGGAGTGATATCCCATTTGTGAACATTGTTCATGTTAATTACTATTTATGACTCCAAAACTTAGAGTGATTTGGTGCAGGCTCAATCATGATGGTTGGTTCCTTATAGAAGAAGTGTTGCTTATATCTGGTATCATTGGAGGAGAGTGGTTAAGCATTTATATCTAGATGAATGGGTGATCAGCTAACAGTGATAAATAGGACATCGAGTGGTCCCTTATAACTACTCGAGATTTGTAGGTGGATGCGGAAATAATTACCAGTGGTTCTCATTGATCAATTGCCAAAAAGTGGAGAATAATATGGAGACATTCGAATCATATCTGATTCGTTGATGAAAGATGTTGGATTTATATTCCTTATTCCCGTTTAGATGACAACCAAATTTGTTAAGTCATATATGACTGGATATCTTATTTGATGTCTTATGTTTCTAAATTAGCATCCTACATGCTAGGGAAGGCATGGATGCTATTTCGATTATTGCTCTTATTTTTCCTATGCTTGTTTGATTTTCAATGTTTGACATGACTACTTGTGTTTATACGATTATAAAGCATGCAACATAGTTGTATTGTTATATAGCCCATTTATTTGAGATATATTCCATATATGACTTGATATGCTTATCTTTCATGTTATTTATATTACTATGTTTAATCCTCTTGGTTGAATACATACCTAGATACAAGAAAATAAGCTTAGACTATATGGATGCTTGTCTGCTTTTATTCACATCTAAGTGCTAAGCTTTCTTTAAAAGTGGTAAGTTGTATATATGGAGTTGTGATTTATGCCTTTAGTGCGTTTATGATGATTTTATGCTCCAAATATGAGAGTCCACTTTAGATTTTAGTTTTCTTTTGCTAGGTTGGATCAAATTCGGCGAGTTGTGATTTTTTTGGAATGAGCAGCGCAAAGGAGATGCTGTCGAAATTTTCCTAAATTAAGCCAAAGATAGAAGAGAAGTTGTTTGAATCTGGGCGGTTAAAGCGTTTAGCGGTTCTATAGCAGTGGAGATGCAAAAAGGTGTAGCGGGGATAAAGTGGGGAAATAGTGGTGATATAGCGTATGTGAAAAAAGGTTCATTTGGTGTGAAACCAAGTATACAAAATTGATTTATTATCATTCTCATATTATATGAGAAGAAGAAACTAACACTAATTAACCTTATATAAATAAATCAAGGAATATCATGGTTACACGCACTAGATTTAATAATTGTGATAGAAATCTACATTATACTGGCCACTTATTACTTAAAATTAGCCCTTTACACTAACTTTATTGATTTTTTCAAAAGAGTGTTAGTCAAATCAATCACTATATATTAATATGGCTAAAGCAGGTGCTAAAAAGCCTTGATTTACCGGATGCAGCGGGAAATAGCCGGGCTAAAGGTGGATCTACTGTTCTTCAGCACTAAATTGAAATAGCGCAGTGATTGAAGGACGCCTTGGGATAAAGCAGGAATTTAGCGGGGATTTAGCGGGTTTTAACTACATAGGTTTGAATGAGTTTTCTTCCAATTATAAGTTGTCATTTTTATTTTTCATTATCCATTCATTTGAAAATAAGTGTACAACATAGATGTTTGGCTTAGCTACATCGATTTCGAATTTTGGTAGTGATTGAACATAGGGATGAGAATTATGGCCTTACGCTAGATTTTGAGTCTATTTCTTTTGTTGTTATCGCTTTCAATGATTGTTCTTGAGAGCAATGAGTGACGATTTGCCTTATGTTATTTGGGAATGTTGGGTTGTGTTCTTTATACCTTGAGGATTTCGAGGATGAAATGTTTTATGGTAGAGAGAATGTTAGGACTCACATTTTGACGATTATACATATAAATATTTTATTTAAATATTAATCTTAAAATAATTGTGACTACCTGGATTTTTGGGTTTCCGGGTTAAAAAGACCATTTGTGTTTTATGTATTTTAATCTGTGAAGGATGAAATAGGGGTATGAGATCCCAACTCGTATGTTATTTAAAACAAGAAGTAAGGAAATTGGGGTTTTCAAATTAGTGTGTTGGAATAAATTATATGTACTTAATTTAATAATTAGATTATTCAGATTTGTGTTTATAAATCTTAGTCTGTTGATTAATGTGAAGATTGAATATATATACATATATATATATATGTATAATATTGATTGGTAATCAATGTTTAAGTGAAAAATATATTTTCAGTATTAATGGCAAATTGTGTTTTAAACTATGATGGAAGACTTAAAGTAATAATATAGTGTTGGATTTGTTAATTGTTGTTAATAAATAAATTGGTGGCTTTTATTATGATTACAATATTAACGACAACAATCGGTGAATTACTTAGATCGTTTTTATATAAAATATTTATTGTGAATAAATATTTGTGGTTTTGAAATATATATTAGAGTCAAATTGATTTAAGTTATTAAATCAATGAAGAATGTATAATTTTTTATTAAAGATGGAAATACGTTTCGTAATAATATTAACGTCAATATTGGTGTTTTAAGTGAATTGTTGTTAATTTTAAAATATAAATATTGATAGAGAATAAATATTAGATAATTGAAACATTTTATTATAATTAATTGATTCAAATAGTTAAATCAATAAGGGATGTGAACATTGTTGTGTAAATAAAAAGGTGTTTTAAAGGGGTAAACTAATTATTTAACAAACATGTTCACATTAGTTTGGTATGTCTAATTAGATATTTAAAACATGGGTTAAGGTGTTTTATAGTTAGTTGTGGTGTGTATTGATGTCTTTAAATCAAACACAATGTTTTGTGTATGTGTGTTTGTGTTGTGATCTAATTAAACATGGTTTAGCATAAGTAAGTTGTTAATGTGTGTTAATTGTGTAAATAGTGGGTTTAATCCTTAATTAAGATATGTTAATTGTTCTCTTGGGATTGCCTTGGTGGTTTGGCCCACCACCCTTATCTTTAGTGTTCTGGAGAAAGGAATGAAACATACAATACTTTCATTCTCCTCTCTTTTTCTTCTTTTTGCTTGAAGGCTAAAAGGAGAAACCATGGCCTCTCTCCCTTTTCAATCCATACAAACTCAAACTTTTTACTTTAATTAAAAGTTGAGACAAAGTGGTAATCTACCTTCATTCAATCTCTGCTTGATCCCTTCCCAATCTATTGAATGAAGTAGGAGATATAAAATAAGTTGTAGAAGGCCTACATGTGTGAACTTCATGGTTTTCAATTCTCCTGGTGCTCAAATCTACCTCTTACAAGCTTGAGATCCTTCTAATATCCAAGCAAGGTGAGTGTGCGCTCACGATTTCAAATTTACAAGTTTCTAGTAATAATCTGTAGCTTTTCTGTAATAAAATATGTAAGTTTCTAGCTTTTGTTGTTCAAATTGTTTCTAAGCTGAAATCACAGCCAAAGCCCAAATTTCAGCTGTTATAACTTACCGGTCCTTGATCATTTGCAGGTAAATATTTATGCATGTTGTAGTAGAATGTTTTATGATTTTCCATGCCAAATTTCAGCTCAATCTGACGCTTTTAGGCTGCCGGAATATAGCTTAGAAGTAGAGGGTTCGTCATGATTTTAACCTGTAGCTTTCCTGAATGTCTCCAGCACAAATACCCTATAGTGGCCCGCAAATCCATACTATCTTAGTTGGCTAAACCACACACATCCAACCCAAATAATATAGAAATACGAGTCATTAGGGTTAAAGAAATAGAATCAGACAGAAGAAGAACAGAAATAACAACACAGAATCTCACAGCAGAATGAATAAAATATATTATATAATATAACCTTTGAAATACAAAATTTTGTATCATATATACATACCATCATCAGAGTATAATACAACACTTGATACAGCGGAAAATAACTCTCAAATATCTAACGATAAAGCCGCCTGCTTCAAACTCCTTCAAATGTATCTATAAAAGCCTGAAACACTTGACTGTCCGTACAAATTTGGACACCCAAGAATTTAGGGAAAAAACAAACAAAATAAACTCTGGTTCAGTCATGGGACTGGTGTAAATATACTCCAACCAATTTGTTTAACTTTGAAAAAAAAAATCTATTGAAACAAAAGGTAATAGTAAGACCAGCCCATACATAAACGCGGACGGTTTTTACCTTACTATAACCAAATCATTTTTGATATCAAAATCCAATGACATTATAATAATGTCAAATCAAATAAATAACCAAATAGCAGAACGCTTGCATTTCACGCTCCACATACATAGTATAAAATCAAAAACCGGCGCTTATTGGAGACTGGATTCCAACTATGATAAGGTATGAGACCACCTCCCGATCAGTGTACTCTAGAGGGGATATACTGGGGTTCAACAAGAACATCTTGCAACCCGGCCCACACATGACCGACCACTTATTTAACTTGAGTGTATCGAATATATTGTCACCCACAGTTGTTGGCCCTCCAACCATAATCTGTAAGATACAGAATCGAAAGAAGAATAAATAATGAATTTTCACTAGATTGGTGACAAATATACCCTGCTTGGGAATGACCCACCTAGCCATGCTGCCTACCCGATTTTTGTCATTTCCTGGTTGTGAGGCTTGAGGCTACGTTGATCTTTTTAGAACATCTGGTCACCATTCACTTTGAATGCCACATCGTCAAACCCGTCAAATCACTAGTTGATCTTCCCAAAGTATTACGGGTATAAAAGCTAAGAGAAATGAATTACTCCGCCACCAGACATAATATTTCGAAGAGACGGTCTTATGTGATCTGTTAGGAATACTTTGTCAAACATTCGTCCAAGCAAGTTGTCCTGGGTCTGGACAAAAAGAACAGCCCTTGCATTTCACTCTGTTTTCAATTTATCTTCAGCATAATCTAATTCGCAATGCCTATGCCTATACGGAGTGGTTTTCGGATATTAATCCAATCGGTCTCTCCGTATTGACAACGATGGTAAAAATATTTGATAGCCGATGATTTAACTATCAAAGAAAAATAAACATCCATTAAACAATC
The DNA here is from genome assembly GCA_030737875.1 of Allium sativum. Classification (NCBI taxonomy): domain Eukaryota; kingdom Viridiplantae; phylum Streptophyta; class Magnoliopsida; order Asparagales; family Amaryllidaceae; genus Allium; species Allium sativum. The sequence goes on along the minus strand of CM060920.1, from coordinate 509,824,067 downwards.
AAACAATCACTGGCCCCTTTTAATTAATACTCATTTATTAACTATATTTCCAATTTCCTTATCGAATTCTATATATTTCGATCTATTGATTTCTATTTTCAAAATTTCTTCAAAATATAATAACACCTTAAATTTTCGGAAAATTTCGCCAGCACCTCCCCTGTACTGGTCAATCGTTCAAACCCCAACTCGCCTCTCTAGGCCCTTTCCATTCAAAAAGAAAATCAAAAAGCCAAGTGGCTTGCCGGTTCGACGCATCAAACCTCATATGGAAATTTAAACATATACCTTTTTGTCGAGCACTTAAATTATAAATATTCATACTCTCTTTGTACTCTTAGCTTCATCCAATACCTGTCTATCATGTACTTATCCAATTCCAATTCAATTCAACTTAAAGATTTCAATCATATTTACTTTACCATTTTATTACCAACTCGCCCTTCCACTTTCAGTTTGAACTTCTCACGTTCAAATATTCTTTTATTCGCTTATATATAAGTTGAATTCAATCTCCATGTCAGATTCCAAAATTTAATTCAAGTTCCAACTCGGAATCCCAAATTCCATTAACAATTTCAAATTACTTAACAAAGTTAAATTCGGCCAAAACTCTATCAACTAATTTCAAAGAAATTAGTTAACATCATTTGATAATTAAAAACCCGGTTTTTGTTCCAAAAATCATCTCATCTACTCCATTTGAGTTCATATTCAATTCTAAATTCAAATCTGGATTTGTACTACTTTGAAGCACGGATTTTTAATCACTAAAATTCTTTAATTTAGTTTAATAAACTGTTATGGTTTAAAACGATTATGGCGCAGTTTTTCTGAAATTTGATTTTGACATAACTCAAACTCTATACGACGAAATCAAGGTTTTTCTCTTTTATTAGAAATTTTTTATTCAATAGGTCCGGGCGTTTCTTGTTTCATCGAATTCCGACTTATATTGAGTTTTATATACTCAATTGAAGTTCGAATTGCCAAATTACGTACTACCGCATTGCGGCGAGTTCATTTTAATTAAATTAAATATAAACATTTAAACTTCGTTTATTAATCAATTTCAACTCCATTTAAATACTTTAAAACAAACCAGTTATCCAAATCGATTTCTTAAAACTCGTCGATTTCTTTATGCCACATTCATAACTCAGTTATGAATTAACCCAAACTAAACTTTACATTCAATTATAAATTTCCTTTATGGAGAAAATCAATTTATTCAATACCCTTTGCCATTACAAACTAATATCAATCCCTTGATAATAGTACAGTCGTTCAAGTTGGGGTATTTTATTTACCTCTCAGACCTTGACCGACAACGTTCTTATCTTGAGATTAAGAGTTTATATTACAAAACCGCCATTACTTATTAATAAAATCTCCTCTTCTATCTCATTTAAAAATATGATTTTTAAAGGTCAGTTCTCATATTTGGAATAAATCTATTACTAATCTACTTAAAGAAAATTACTTCATTTCGTTTATAAACATGGTTTATAAATCACTTTCTTATTTTATATTTAACAAACTTCCATATTTAAACTCCATTTTGAAACTAACTTCAAAGTTATCCAATGCCAATAAATATCGATCGTAAATTAACTTCCTTGTTTTATAATTTAAAGCAAGCTTTCGTTTAAAAACCCATTTTTAAATTCAACTCCTATTTGGGATATTTTATTATCATAGCTTATATATATAAAAAACATATCATCTATTTTCCCTTTAAAATCTTATATTTTAGTATTAATCTAAAACAAATTCCAATATTCTTTCTAAAAATAATTTATTTCATATATTCGACATAGTCGAATTCAAACCATAACTCTGTATGGATGCCTAGTGAATGGTTTCTGGAAAGGCTGGTCAGGTTTGGCAATTGTGGTTTTGGACAGATCGTTTAATTTTCGCTCAATCAGCTTTGCTGCATCAATAGCATCTACTATGTTGGCTGGCTTAATGAGGTATATTTCTCTTTGAATGGTGGATTTAAGGCCGGAAATGAAACAGTGCAGTATAGATTCATTGGAAAGTGTGGTAATACGGTTGCATAAGTTCTCAAAAGTTGCTACATAATTCTCAACTGTCGTTACCTGCTTGAGTTTAAACAAGGTAGCCTGCGGGTTAAGGAAGGTTGGCGGTCCAAAACGCTTTTCCACTGCTCTTGTTAATGCTGGCCAGGTTGAAATCTGATTATTGCGATGCATCCACTGAAACCAAGAGAGTGCTTGCCCTTGCATGTGAAAACTAGCGAGATCTACTCGCTGGTCTTCAGGTGTGGAGTAATAGGCGAAAAACCGGTTCGCTTGGAATATCCAGTCATGCGGATTTGTGCCATCGAATGTGGTGAGCGAGCATTTTGGTGTTCTAGTGGTTGTAGGTGTGGTTAGCAAAGGTGGCTGTCGAATTATGGGAGTGGCTTGATAAGAGGCTGTAGATTGGTTTGTGGGAGAGATAGGTGACTGGGTATCCAGTTTACGATTGATTTCAGTAATAGATTTGGATAGATCGGCCACTGTTTTAGATAGATCTGTGACTGTGGTGGATAGATCTTGAAGTGTAGATTTGATATCAACGATATCTGCGTTTTGAGATTCAAGAATGGAACTGTGGGTTGATTGAGTGGCTTGAATAGAGGAGATTACTTCCTGGTGTTGGCTGAGCTGGTTAATGGCGTCATCGATTTTAGTCATGGTGAATTTGAAGGGTAGAGCAAGGTTTGGAGGGTAGAGCGATGTTTGAAGAGGGAGGAGAAGATGAGGACGAGAATGAAAGCACCAATTGATGTGATTATAGATCTGAGAAGGAGAATGGGGATTCAAAAAGAAGAAGACATTAAAGAAGAAGAGTAGCAGGAAACAGAGAATTCAAGGTAGAGAGTGCTGAAATATTTTCTTCTATGTCGTTTCTTTTACACTGCTGTCCTTATATAGTGGATTTCTAACAAACTTTGCCTATGTGGCATATTCTAGAACCTACCATTATATCATACTAATAACAGAAAGGTAAATTTGTAAATACTAAAAGAGGAAAAGGTTAATTCCATCACGCCTGCATGTGATTCCTGTAACCGTATTTGTCCAGCACCTATTTTCTTCATTCCTGCATTCCTTTTGGCTACTGTTTTATGCGTATCATTACCCACGCCTTGAAATTGACCTTGTCCTCAAGGTCATAGGTTGGTTGAAACAATCGCTCGAACTTAATTATCCCGCCCGGATCAAAGACGAGCCTCTTACTTTCATATTTCCACACACCTGATGCATCATACCAGTCCAGCTTTAGTTTGTTCATTTCAACAAACAGGTTGTGTGCGTTACCCCATTTCTGTAATTTTGACAATGACGGATCAACTGCTTGTCTTGTGCAGAAAAGCACCAAGGGCATGACTTCAATGTAGACATCTAGACAGATCCGTTGCTTCATGGGACTGCCTATATTGGTGCCGAAAAGGAATTCAGCGTGGGAGTCAGAGAAGTGTTCAAGTATTTGGTGGGTGGAGTTGCTTGGCTTAATGGGTGACGGGTTAGTTGGCTGAAAGTGTAAGTAGAGATAACTAGAATTGGAAGACGAAATAGTAGATGGGTGTGAGTTTGGGCCTAGCCAGGTCAAACAAATGGCCCGATTGTTAACATTAAAACCCATCGTTAACTCTTTGTAATCCAGAGTAATGGGGCCGAGCTTTTCAAGCCATTGACTGCCGCAAACAACATCGCATCCAACTATTTCCACAAAATGAAAGTCGATTTCAAAAAGATGTCCCTGTATCTCCACTTTAACGCCCAAGCAGCTACCGCTACTCTTTAATTGCTCTCCGTTTCCGACCGTGACCACGAATGAGTTTGATTTGGTTATTTTAAGGCCGAAAAATCGTGCGGTTTTAGGGTGGATATAGTTATGGGTGGAGCCAGTGTCGACGAGGATGGAGATGGGATTGCCATTGATTGTCGCCGGAAGGCGGATCGATCGCGGGTGGACTGAGCCGGTAAGGGCTTGGAAGGAGATTTCTTGAGCTGTATCCGCTTGTACGGCTGGGTTTTCAGGAATGGCTGAATCATTTGTGAGGTCAATTGAGTGGTTCATGGGAGGTTGTTCATTCTCAGGGGTGTCGTCGGGAATAATCATGAGGATGTGTGTAGACTTGCAACGATGGCCAAAAGTGTACTTCTCGTCACAATTGAAGCATAAACCCTGCTGTTTACGGGTATTCATCTCTGCCTGTGACAATTGCTTTATGGGTATTTGTGGTTTTGGGTTTTGTAGCTGAGGTGTTTGTTGAATTGATTGTGTGGCCGAGGGGCTAGTGAATGGTTTCTGGAAAGGCTGGTCAGGTTTGGCAATTGTGGTTTTGGACAGATCGTTTAATTTTCGCTCAATCAGCTTTGCTGCATCAATAGCATCTACTATGTTGGCTGGCTTAATGAGGTATATTTCGCTTTGAATGGTGGATTTAAGGCCGGAAATGAAACAGTGCAGTATAGATTCATTGGAAAGTGTGGTAATACGGTTGCATAAGTTCTCAAAAGTTGCTACATAATTCTCAACTGTCGTTACCTGCTTGAGTTTAAACAAGGTAGCCTGCGGGTTAAGGAAGGTTGGCGGTCCAAAACGCTTTTCCACTGCTCTTGTTAATGCTGGCCAGGTTGAAATCTGATTATTGCGATGCATCCACTAAAACCAAGAGAGTGCTTGCCCTTGCATGTGAAAACTAGCGAGATCTACTCGCTGGTCTTCAGGTGTGGAGTAATAGGCGAAAAACCGGTTCGCTTGGAATATCCAGTCATGCGGATTTGTGCCATCGAATGTGGTGAGCGAGCATTTTGGTGTTCTAGTGGTTGTAGGTGTGGTTAGCAAAGGTGGCTGTCGAATTATGGGAGTGGCTTGATAAGAGGCTGTAGATTGGTTTGTGGGAGAGATAGGTGACTGGGTATCCAGTTTATGATTGATTTCAGTAATAGATTTGGATAGATCGGCCACTGTTTTAGATAGATCTGTGACTGTGGTGGATAGATCTTGAAGTGTAGATTTGATATCAACGATATCTGCGTTTTGAGATTCAAGAATGGAACTGTGGGTTGATTGAGTGGCTTGAATAGAGGAGATTACTTCCTGGTGTTGGCTGAGCTGGTTAATGGCGTCATCGATTTTAGTCATGGTGAATTTGAAGGGTAGAGCAAGGTTTGGAGGGTAGAGCAATGTTTGAAGAGGGAGGAGAAGATGAGGACGAGAATGAAAGCACCAATTGATGTGATTATAGATCTGAGAAGGAGAATGGGGATTCAAAAAGAAGAAGACATTAAAGAAGAAGAGTAGCAGGAAACAGAGAATTCAAGGTAGAGAGTGCTGAAATATTTTCTTCTATGTCGTTTCTTTTACACTGCTGTCCTTATATAGTGGATTTCTAACAAACTTTGCCTATGTGGCATATTCTAGAACCTACCATTATATCATACTAATAACAGAAAGGTAAATTTGTAAATACTAAAAGAGGAAAAGGTTAATTCCATCACGCCTGCATGTGATTCCTGTAACCGTATTTGTCCAGCACCTCTTTTCTTCATTCCTGCATTCCTTTTGGCTACTGTTTTATGCGTATCACACTTCAACCTTCTATTCTACTGCAAAATCTCGAACTAACTTCACCAGTCCTACACTTCACAATCGCACACTCATTAAAAGCCTTAGCTTTAGCAAGGCTACGGGAAATCGCAGCATCCAGACATTCTAATTTCACAGATCGTACTTATCAAGTAGCACTGTCGCACACCCCTTTTCACCAGAAAATCGGACTCCGCCTCAGTTCACCTATTCGAACATCAATACTAGCTCCGATGTCTTCTTCTTCCAACTTCGCCTCCCTTTGAAAACCGCGACATCCCTGACCTAGCCCTCCCCCCTTAAATAAATATAATAGTATACGGCTTTGAGGCCATCGCAAATCCTCGGTTCAACTCCAAGTCGTGAGCGTTCCTAGCGGTTTCTCGAGCTCCAGGGAGTAGCGTGGTTTCAATCGCAAGTGTTCCAGGGTTTCTTCGAATTAGCGACGAGCTTCAGGTAATTTGATCGCAATAGTTAAAACATTTATAGGTGATAAGCTCATCGAAAAACTAGGCTAATGGATTGAGAACTAAGTGATTGCGTTGAGTATTAGAATTGATTTAGATTTTTTTCCTTCTTACGATCGATTTTTGAGAGGAGGTCTTCACGGTTTTGGGGACTTTGATTTCAAGAGAAACGGAAATAAATTTGTGAATTTTATTCGATGTATTAAATCGAGAAGGGCCATTTTTATTGTTTACATAAACTTTTTTTTTTGATCTGTGAAATGAGGGAAAGTGGTTCTTGATTTATAGAATAGAAGAAGAAAAAATTCAATGATGGTACACAGAGGGGATGACCGTAGAATAGGTAGGGTGGTTGGGGAAAAGACACTTATTAATTTGATTTGATTTTGATCCTATCCGTTTGTATTTTATAATAATATATATCGTGGTTCCGAACCCCTATTTAAACATAACAACTGACGTTACCAGATAATAACGTTATTTTGGACTCCACAGAACCGATTTTGGAAATTAACCTAGTTGTATATACAGAATAACTTTATTTAAATTGACGAATTAAATCGATCAAAAATAAAATTGATCTCAAACAATTATATTTATCGAAAATAAATAATTATTATTATTCAAATTCAATATATAGAATTTATATTAGTCGATTGAATTGTTTCGGTTTAGTTTTAACTCAACATTAAATTATTTCATTTTTCAGTATCACGAATTTTCAACATATTCAAATTTAAATCGATAAATTCAAATTAAATCCCCATTTATTCTTTCAAATCAATATTTAAAATAAATTTAAATATTCAATATAAAATAGCTTCAAAAATCTAGGACATTACATATCCCTAGGGGGTCTACTTAGAGGTCAACCCCTAGGCACAGGAAGTCAACCTGATGGTGGACCTCATGCCTAAAAGTGGTTGACCTTAGGGTCAACCCCTTGAGAGGATTACGGCTGTGAATTTTTGTAAAGTGCAGGGCTTGGATTTGACCTTATTTTCTTGGTTTCTACACTTGGTTTCTACACTTGATTTCCAGTGTTCAAAATCAATATATAGAGTTATAGGTTGATTTTGACGAAAACTGATCGAAACGATCGAATCAGCCTACGATACATATCCCATTGTGTTCGGAATGAGGGTGAAACGCTATGGACGACAGACGGTGGACCTCGTATAGAGGTCGTATGTAAAAGTCAACTTTTCGAAATTAAAATAAATAAATAAATAAACCTTTTCTCTTTCCTCTCCCCTTAAACTCCTGTGCCCTCCCCCCCCCCCCCCCCCCATTTCATTTCACAGAAGAAAGAAAAAAAAGAAAAAAAAAGAAACCGATCGTCGAACCACCGAACGCCGCCGCCCCTGGCTCCTCCGCCTCGCGCCAGGCCGCTCCGCCTCCCCTCAGGTCGCCGCTCCTTCTTCCCCGACCTCCTCCTTCGAACCCGCCCTCTCCCCTTCGATTTCAACCCACCGCGCCGCCTCCCATCGCAACAGCCCCCCTGGCGCCAGCAGCTCCGGCGCCACCTCGCCATCTCAGACCGACGCTGCACCACCCCCTTGCTCCGGCGAACTGCGGTCCCTTTTTTTTTATATAGCTGTAAGTTTTCTTATTCATTAATTTAGTTTATTTTAAAACTGAAATTTAGTTTAGTTTAAAAACTGAAAATTTATTTTTTAAACTGAAAACTTGTTTATTTTAAAACTGAAAAGATACGACTTTTGATAGGAAGGAAAATATATGATTTTTACTTATATGAACAACGATTGAAAAATGTGATTTCTTTGATCATAAAGATATGATCTTTAGCATAGTAAAGGTATGATTTTTAAATAGAAAAGATTAGATGTTTAAAATAGAAAAGATTAGATTTTTGAAATTTGAAAAGGCGAAATCTTTATATTTGAAAAGGCGAAATCTTTATATTTGAAAAGGCGAAATCTTTATATTTGAAAAGGCGAAATCTTTATCTATATAGTAGCGTTGTAAAAATATAATTTTTGTTTATATAGTAGCGATGTAAAAATAGAATTTTTATCCATATAGCGTGATTATAAAAATGGGATTTTTTATATACATGGCAACTAAGTAAAAATTCGATTTTTATATATTGAATAGCGAAGTAAAAATTCGATTTTTATATATTGAATAGCGAAGTAAAAATTCGATTTTTATGTATTGAATAGTAAAGTAAAAATTCGATTTTTACATATGTAGAGAATACGGGCAACGAAGGTGACAAAAAGGCGAGAACGATGAAGATTTCTATCAATGAAGAGTCGTGGAATTGGGATAGCTATCTGTGAGAACTTCTCACCTTTTAAATTTTCTTTTTCTAGTTATATTATAATATATACTAGGATGCAGACGGTGTTTAGTAGCACCCGACACCCGTCATCCACAGACCATGGATGGCTTGTTTGTTTGATTGATGTGTTGTGAAAATTGTTTGTGATGTTGATGTGAAATAGATAATAAAATATATTCATAGGTTGAATAAAATAATTTGGTCGTTAAAAATATAATTTTTAACGTGAATGCGAATAAATAAAATTCATTTACAAACCGGACGGTTTGTTTATGTACACCTATTTGAAGGACATTGACTGGGACGATAAATTTTACACATCGCCCAACTGCACAAATAAAAATCTGTGTTTGTTGATTTGAAACCCCACACGGGTATTGGGATAAAATACGACATACACTAATCCCAATAATTAGTTGTTTGTCGATCGATTGATTGACAGGCTGTTATAAGCGTTAAATATCTATATTTGATGCTTATACAGTGTAGTGCACTTTGGATGATGGTTGATTATTTATCGTTGCTATTATATACATGTGTTGTATGGAATCCATATAGTTAACGCTATATGGTAATTGATTGGGCCTCATTCCAATCGGAAAAATAAAGAATATTATAAAATAAAGGTTCATGTGTTGACAGTACTCATCCGTTGAGATTCGTCATGTGTTGAACGAAATATTTTAACAATAAAATTTACATCTTTATCATATATAAAATTAGAAATCAACTGGAAAATAGATGAGATGAGTGGTCTCCTGGATATTGATCTGATGTTGGTTTCGGCCTTCGGGGTTAATATTCAGGGGATCGTTCTCTTACTAATTTACAGTTGGAGTCTGATTTGAAATTTAACGATAGATACCATAATTTTTATAAAATATATCAAATAACAAAAATAGTCACACGTGGATAGTACTCATTCGTTGAGATTAGTCATGTGTTGACAAAAATATAGATTCATTTGTTGAATAGAATAATGGAATTATTGAAATATATAAAGCCGTATTGATTAGAGTGCGCTATTTTGACGCGAACGATATTTATATCAATTATATTCGTTTTTATATTTGAATTGAATCGAATAGAAAACCAATTTGAATTGAATCGAATAGAAAACCAATTTGAATTGAATCGAATAGGAAACCAATTTGAATTGAATCGAATAGGAAACCAATTTGAATTGAATCGAATAGGAAACCAATTTGAATTGAATTGAATAGATAACCAATTTGAATTGAATCGAATAGAAAACCAATTTGAATTGAATCGAATAGGAAACCAATTTGAATTGAATCGAATAGGAAACCAATTTGAATTGAATCGAATAGGAAACCAATTTGAATTGAATTGAATAGTTAACCAATTTGAATTGAATCGAATAGGAAACCAATTTGAATTGAATTAAATAGATAACGAATTTGAATTGAATCGAATAGATAACGAATTTGAATTGAATCGAATAGATAACGAATTTGAATTTGAATTGAATAGAAATAAATTTTAAAACGAATTTATAAGGAAAAATTCAATTTTGATTTGAATTGAAATGGAATTTGTAATTGTTTTTTAAACGAATTTAAAACTATTTATAAAATTCGTTTTAAATAGAAATCGACGAAATATATATTATATATATATTATATATATAATAAAATGGCCTGAATAGAACGCGCCGCGCCGCGGCAGTTCGCGAATTTCGACCATTGATTTCGAACGGACATTACGAGAGATCCGACCGTCGGATTCTCCTAAAACCGGAACCGTTGGGTTCGTATCGAAAAGAGCTTTCTAACGAATATTGGAAATTTGAAATCTAACGGTTGGATTTGGAGATACGTCCAAATCAAATTTGGAAAAGGTCGCTGTAAGTGCAGTTCGATGGCCGTTGATGGAAATCGACTGTACGGGCCTTGATAAAATTATTGAAAATAGTAATAATTTGTGTAAAATCATAAGAAATGATTTGGGAAAAAATTGGGATGAAAAAACTCCATGTTTGAAAAGATAAAAATAGATTTTTATCGAAATGAACTAGTTTTGAACTAAAATTAAAATCCATTTATTTTTAAATAAATAAATTGGATTTGAAATGGGTTTTAAATAGAATTGATTTGTGGGTTTATCGTGAGCAGTGTTTTAAATAACATTAGTTCTTTAACCCGATAATAATTAGAATGTGATTTGGGTTTGTCGTGAACTGTGTTTTAAATGACATTAGTTCTTTAACCCTGTAAAAGGAGTTTTAATGAATCTGCCATTAGATTGTAATGTGAATAGATAATCTAAATTATCAAACTTAGAAATTGAGCGAGAATGGAGTATCACCAGTTTTGCTCCAAAGCGATAGTTAAATCTTTAATTAGATTTGAACGTGTAATGGTAATTAATTTTACCGATAACACCGTGGTGTTAGATATGGAGTATTACCAGTTTGCTTCATGGGATGAATAGGTTGGGATTGGGAAATAAAATAAATTATTACTTCGGTGTGGTTCGCTAATCTCGACTAGTTTGGAAAACCATAATTTGGTTTGAAATGACATCCAAAGGAAGATTAAAGGATAAATTTTAAAGAATTTATCTTGGATAAAATTAATGGGAACCTTTCCCTAAGAATATGAAATTTGCGGTTAGTGGCTGCTGAATTGGAATGAGGCGTATGTTGTGTTTGTGTAACATTTGTTTTAATATACGCGGGTTGTTCGGAAAGTCCGGGTTTATACCCATTCTGAATAACCGATTCGACGATATGTCGAAGATGAAGACGGTGGTTGAAGACCGGAAGTCTTCACATCGTTTGGGTGATTACTGATGATCTTGATTGGGCTATACACCCAAGATGAGGGAATCAGTTGGTTGTTGTCCAGACGTACTTGGAGATGGATGGATATGCGAGGAAAGTGCCTCCGGTTTCGTTCAGACCCAGAACGAACTTGTAAATGGATTGTGTGTCTGACATTGGATTTTATTCTGTGTTGATTGATTTCTGTTAAATATATATCTGTTTGGCGGCGGAGAATTTATTCTCTTGCTTAACGCTCTTCTCTGAGACGTACGAGCTTAGAGGTTATATATCGATAGATATCAATCGCATAGCATGAATTGCCTGTGTGGCATGCTGAGTTGCATGGATCAAGGCTTCTGTTGAAAAGAAAAGTCTTGTGGTTGATGATCAAAGCACGGCCTACGTGGCAGCTTTGTGTATAGCGTGGATTCGCGAGCCTCACACCTCGGTATGAGTCAAAAACGGGATACGGACTGCAGGGAGAGCTCGACGTTTCTTTCTAGCTTTGGTGGTGTCAGTGACTTGCCAGCCCTGACATTTATATACTTTTCACCTATGTGGTTGTTGGATGAGGCGCCTCGATTATAGGTCTGTAAGGACCGGGAAACGTGTGTTCAGGAATAAATAATCCTCTAACGTAAGTGAGGACCGGCCCTGAAGATCCAGGATTGCCCAGAGTGTGTAGTCCTGAGAAATTTGCTAGAGTGTCTCGAAGCGGAGAGGAGCTTGCCCCTTGCCTCGACTCATGACGAAAATCCAATTTCCAATACGTGTATCTCGGTTTTATTTGTAGAGCCTAGTATGGCGACATGATAGATGGTACTCATGCCGCCTAGGATTGATATTTATGATTGAAATTATTTTGACACTATACACTTATTATAGTATCAAATGATTTATTTTTAAAACGTACCAAGCATGTTTGGCTATTATAAGGGAAAACCCTATCCTCCGGCTTGCGTTGCATTGTGTGATGGGACCTGGGTCTTATAATAGCTTCATTTTTCGAAAAAGCATTGCGTTGTTTATTCTATGCACTGGTATTCTTGGGAGGAAACCCGTTCCGTGTTATACGGTGTTGTCCCTTGAATTACTCTCTTCTAAAGTAAAGTTTTAAATACCTGTTTTAGTTCTCACACCAGTCACATGACTGACCTGGAGTTTATTGTTTTAACGTAAACTCTGGGTGCCCCTATTTTCGACACGGGCAGCTAGTAGTTTTGGTTTTGCAGATTTATATTCACAGGATCCTGGTTTACAGCTGGAACGATGCTCGGAAAGCTCTGTATCCGTGCATTACTTTCAGTTGTGTTTTATATTATTTTTCCGCTGCTATGTAATTTATTGTAATCTCTGATATATATCGAATGTAATTTATTCAATTATACTCTGTATATTCTTGTATCTGATGGAATTGTTGTAATAAGCAATGAAATGTTCTTCCGTCTGCGTTCCAATTTGTCTTGTCCTCACAGTAATTCGTTCTTTCTCATCTATTCGGAGACCGGGGAAGTTCGGGTCGCTTCATTTGGTATCAGAGCTTCGGTTTACAGAGCTCGAGAACAAGACACATTAGAACCATATGAAAGAATTCATCAGATATTGGATTAGTAATATCCAATTAGAATGACTCGTTAGAGATGGGATCAGTAGTATCCTAGAACGAGTGTGAAGAGTATATTTTTCAAATGAAAACAATTTTGTTTTGAAAATTTAAATCGTTTTATACATATTTGAATATTTTATTTGTATATATTTGGACAATCTAGTATATAATGGTTTTGCATATACGCGTCATGAACGTATATTCGAAGTTTTAATATACTGGATAGATATAGAATCGCACTCTAGTAACCCGGGGATGCTTCCACTGATGACGTACGGCATCAGTGGTTTATTTTCGTGTTTCGAAGGTGTGATATCTATATATTTCCATTAGACTGGTGTGAGAACCAAAACTAATATAGATAGGTTTATTGTTGTAAATTGGCATCAAAAACAAGATTTTCAGTATATATATCAAAATTATGAATTTGAAACGTTAAATTCACTAACTGATTGATGTTTGTGTTGTTTGTTTATTTGTTTGATAATTTTGAACCATTATGCCTAATTGGATCAAACATTGAATTGTTTGGTCGCATTTGCTTGCATATACATGTACTTACATTGAACAGGTCATAGCAAGGAGGCTAGAGCAGAGAAATAAAATTTGTTTGCCCGACAAATAGGTACATGTTTACCATAATTTCCTATTTTGTTTGGGTGATGATGATTTTATGAGCCGATTGGCTAGCCGCTTGGCTTTTTCTTTTTCTTTTTGAGATCAGAAGGCCTGTATGGCAATTTCGGGATTTTCCCGTGGCTCCCGGTGCAGGGGAGGTTATGGCGAAATTTTTCCAAAATTTAGGGTGTTAGCCAAATTTTTGAAAATTCTCAGAAACTGAAAAGTCGGAGAATGGAAGCCAGATCGAACGTAGAGCTGATTAAGCAAACCACTTTCGACTTTGTTCCTTTTCGGGGACGAAAAGTTTTAAGTGGGGGAGATTGTAACAACCCGAAAATCTGGGCCAGTTTAAAATTTTTATTTTGGCAATTTTAGTGAATTTTGAACATTTAAAATGAATTATTTTAAATAATATCGACGAGAAATTTATTTTGAATGGGATTCGAACGTATATATTATATACGCCGTCGTTAGAATATAAATAATTATATATAATTATAAATAGAATTGAAAATGACGCGGTAGTTCGATAATTCGATTTCAAACTTCAATTGAATGTATCGGGTGCAAAACAATCCGGATTTTAGTGAAAACAAAAACAATAGGATCTAATTGATAATATCTTTCCAACGAATCCGACAAATCAAAATTTCATAACGGGAATCAAAAGATATGTCCAGTTGAAAATTCTGAATAGTCGCTATGGAATTCAGGCGCTGAAAAATGGAAATTTTGCAAACGACCTCGGATTTCGACGAAACCACTTTTGTTGGGTCCGTGATGTCAAATTATTGCTAGGTTTCAAATTTCATAATTTTTCGAATCAATATGTGAGCGTGGCAAAGGAAAATGCGTTTGACCAGTTTCAGTTGATTTTAATCGACTGGAAAATGGCCATTTTTCTAACGGTCTCAGAATTCGACGAAACTAGTTTTGTTAGGACCGTATCGTCAATACGAAGCTAGAAAATATTTTTCTGGGATTTATAGAGTTAGTATGTGACCCCGGTAAAATGAAATGCGCGTTCAAAATCAATATATAGAGTTATAGGTTGATTTTGACGAAAACTGATCGAAACGATCGAATCAGCCTACGATACATATCCCATTGTGTTCGGAATGGGGGTGAAACGCTATGGACGACAGGCGGTGGGCCTCGTATAGAGGTCGTATGTAAAAGTCAACTTTTTGAAATTAAAATAAATAAATAAAAAAACCTTTTCTCTTTCCTCTCCCCTTAAACTCCTCTGGCCCCCCCGATTTCATTTCACAGAAGAAAGAAAAAAAAAGAAACCGATCGTCGAACCACCGAACGCCGCCGCCCCTGGCTCCTCCGCCTCGCGCCAGGCCGCTCCGCCTCCCCTCAGGTCGCCGCTCCTTCTTCCCCGACCTCCTCCTTCGAACCCGCCCTCTCCCCTTCGATTTCAACCCACCGCGCCGCCTCCCATCGCAACAGCCCCCCCTGGCGCCAGCAGCTCCGGCGCCACCTCGCCATCTCAGACCGACGCTGCACCACCCCCTTGCTCCGGCGAACTGCGGTCCCCTTTTTTTTTATATAGCTGTAAGTTTTCTTATTCATTAATTTAGTTTATTTTAAAACTGAAATTTAGTTTAGTTTAAAAACTGAAAATTTATTTATTTTAAACTGAAAACTTGTTTATTTTAAAACTGAAAAGATACGACTTTTGATAGGAAGGAAAATATATGATTTTTACTTATATGAACAACGACTGAAAAATGTGATTTCTTTGATCATAAAGATATGATCTTTAGCATAGTAAAGGTATGATTTTTAAATAGAAAAGATTAGATGTTTAAAATAGAAAAGATTAGATTTTTGAAATTTGAAAAGGCGAAATCTTTATATTTGAAAAGGCGAAATCTTTATATTTGAAAAGGCGAAATCTTTATATTTGAAAAGGCGAAATCTTTATCTATATAGTAGCGTTGTAAAAATATAACTTTTGTCTATATAGTAGCGATGTAAAAATAGAATTTTTATCCATATAGCGTGATTATAAAAATGGGATTTTTTATATACATGGCAACTAAGTAAAAATTCGATTTTTATATATTGAATAGCGAAGTAAAAATTCGATTTTTATATATTGAATAGCGAAGTAAAAATTCGATTTTTATGTATTGAATAGTAAAGTAAAAATTCGATTTTTACATATGTAGAGAATACGGGCAACGAAGGTGACAAAAAGGCGAGAACGATGAAGATTTCTATCAATGAAGAGTCGTGGAATTGGGATAGCTATCTGTGAGAACTTCTCACCTTTTAAATTTTCTTTTTCTAGTTATATTATAATATATACTAGGATGCAGACGGTGTTTAGTAGCACCCGACACCCGTCATCCACAGACCATGGATGGCTTGTTTGTTTGATTGATGTGTTGTGAAAATTGTTTATGATGTTGATGTGAAATAGATAATAAAATATATTCATAGGTTGAATAAAATAATTTGGTCATTAAAAATATAATTTTTAACGTGAATGCGAATAAATAAAATTCATTTACAAACCGGACGGTTTGTTTATGTACACCTATTTGAAGGACATTGACTGGGACGATAAATTTTACACATCGCCCAACTGCACAAATAAAAATCTGTGTTTGTTGATTTGAAACCCCACACGGGTATTGGGATAAAATACGACATACACTAATCCCAATAATTAGTTGTTTGTCGATTGATTGACAGGCTGTTATAAGCGTTAAATATCTATATTTGATGCTTATACAGTGTAGTGCACTTTGGATGATGGTTGATTATTTATCGTTGCTATTATATACATGTATTGTATGGAATCCATATAGTTAACGCTATATGGTAATTGATTGGGCCTCATTCCAATCGGAAAAATAAAGAATATTATAAAATAAAGGTTCATGTGTTGACAGTACTCATCCGTTGAGATTCGTCATGTGTTGAACGAAATATTTTAACAATAAAATTTACATCTTTATCATATATAAAATTAGAAATCAACTGGAAAATAGATGAGATGAGTGGTCTCCTGGATATTGATCTGATGTTGGTTTCGGCCTTCGGGGTTAATATTCAGGGGATCGTTCTCTTACTAATTTACGGTTGGAGTCTGATTTGAAATTTAACGATATATACCATAATTTTTATAAAATATATCAAATAACAAAAATAGTCACACGTGGATAGTACTCATTCGTTGAGATTAGTCATGTGTTGACAAAAATATAGATTCATTTGTTGAATAGAATAATGGAATTATTGAAATATATAAAGCCGTATTGATTAGAGTGCGCTATTTTGACACGAACGATATTTATATCGATTATATTCGTTTTTATATTTGAATTGAATCGAATAGAAAACCAATTTGAATTGAATCGAATAGAAAACCAATTTGAATTGAATCGAATAGAAAACCAATTTGAATTGAATTGAATAGGAAACAATTTGAATTGAATTGAATAGATAACCAATTTGAATTGAATCGAATAGAAAACCAATTTGAATTGAATCGAATAGGAAACCAATTTGAATTGAATCGAATAGGAAACCAATTTGAATTGAATTGAATAGTTAACCAATTTGAATTAAATCGAATAGGAAACCAATTTGAATTGAATTGAATAGATAACGAATTTGAATTGAATCGAATAGATAATGAATTTGAATTGAATCGAATAGATAACGAATTTGAATTTGAATTGAATAGAAATAAATTTTAAAACGAATTTATAAGGAAAAATTCAATTTTGATTTGAATTGAAATGGAATTTGAAATTGTTTTTGAAACGAATTTAAAACTATTTATAAAATTCGTTTTAAATAGAAATCGACGAAATATATATTATATATATAATAAAATGGCCTGAATAGAACGCGCCGCGCCGCGGCAGTTCGCGAATTTCGACCATTGATTTCGAACGGACATTACGGGAGATCCGACCGTCGGATTCTCCTAAAACCAGAACCGTTGGGTTCGTATCGAAAAGAGCTTTCTAACGAATATTGGAAACTTGAAATCTAACGGTTGGATTTGGAGATACGTCCAAATCAAATTTGGAAAAGGTCGCTGTAAGTGCAGTTCGATGGCCGTTGATGGAAATCGACTGTACGGGCCTTGATAAAATTATTAAAAATAGTAATAATTTATGTAAAATCATAAGAAATGATTTGGGGAAAAATTGGGATGAAAAAACTCCATGTTTGAAAAGATAAAAATAGATTTTTATCGAAATGAACTAGTTTTGAACTAAAATTAAAATCCATTTATTTTTAAATAAATAAATTGGATTTGAAATGGGTTTTAAATAGAATTGATTTGTGGGTTTATCGTGAGCAGTGTTTTAAATAACACTAGTTCTTTAACCCGATAATAATTAGAATGTGATTTGGGTTTGTCGTGAACTGTGTTTTAAATGACATTAGTTCTTTAACCCTGTAAAAGGAGTTTTAATGAATCTGCCATTAGATTGTAATGTGAATAGATAATCTAAATTATCAAACTTAGAAATTGAGCGAGAATGGAGTATCACCAGTTTTGCTCCAAAGCGATAGTTAAATCTTTAATTAGATTTGAACGTGTAATGGTAATTAATTTTACCGATAACACTGTGGTGTTAGATATGGAGTATTACCAGTTTTGCTTCATGGGATGAATAGGTTGGGATTGGGAAATAAAATAAATAATTACTTCGGTGTGGTTCGCTAATCTCGACTAGTTTGGAAAACCATAATTTGGTTTGAAATGACATCCAAAGGAAGATTAAAGGATAAATTTTAAAGAATTTATCTTGGATAAAATTAATGGGAACCTTTCCCTAAGAATATGAAATTTGCGGTTAGTGGCTGCTGAATTGGAATGAGGCGTATGTTGTGTTTGTGTAACATTTGTTTTAATATACGCGGGTTGTTCGGAAAGTCCGGGTTTATACCCATTCTGAATAACCGATTCGACGATATGTCGAAGATGAAGACGGTGGTTGAAGACCGGAAGTCTTCACATCGTTTGGGTGATTACTGATGATCTTGATTGGGCTGTACACCCAAGATGAGGGAATCAGTTGGTTGTCGTCCAGACGTACTTGGAGATGGATGGATATGCGAGGAAAGTGCCTCCGGTTTCGTTCAGACCCAGAACGAACTTGTAAATGGATTGTGTGTCTGACATTGGATTTTATTCTGTGTTGATTGATTTCTGTTAAATATATATCTGTTTGGCGGCGGAGAATTTATTCTCTTGCTTAACGCCCTTCTCTGAGACGTACGAGCTTAGAGGTTATATATCGATAGATATCAATCGCATAGCATGAATTGCCTGTGTGGCATGCTGAGTTGCATGGATCAAGGCTTCTGTTGAAAAGCAAAGTCTTGTGGTTGATGATCAAAGCATGGCCTACGTGGCAGCTTTGTGTATAGCGTGGATTCGCGAGCCTCACACCTCGGTATGAGTCAAAAACGGGATACGGACTGCAGGGAGAGCACGACGTTTCTTTCTAGCTTTGGTGGTGTCAGTGACTTACCAGCCCTGACATTTATATACTTTTCACCTATGTGGTTGTTGGATGAGGCGCCTCGATTATAGGTCTGTAAGGACCGGGAAACGTGTGTTCAGGAATAAATAATCCTCTAACGTAAGTGAGGACCGGCCCTGAAGATCCAGGATTGCCCAGAGTGTGTAGTCCTGAGACATTTGCTAGAGTGTCTCGAAGCGGAGAGGAGCTTGCCCCTTGCCTCGACTCATGACGGAAATCCAATTTCCAATACGTGTATCTCGGTTTTATTTGTAGAGCCTAGTATGGCGACATGATAGATGGTACCCATGCCGCCTAGGATTGATATTTATGATTGAAAATATTTTGACACTATACACTTATTATAGTATCAAATGATTTGTTTTTAAAACGTACCAAGCATGTTTGGCTATTATAAGGGAAAACCCTATCCTCCGGCTTGCGTTGCATTGTGTGATGGGACCTGGGTCTTATAATAGCTTCATTTTTCGAAAAAGCATTGCGCTGTTTATTCTATGCACTGGTATTCTTGGGAGGAAACCCGTTCCGTGTTATACGGTGTGGTCCCTTGAATTACTCTCTTCTAAAGTAAAGTTTTAAATACCTGTTTTAGTTCTCACACCAGTCACATGACTGACCTGGAGTTTATTGTTTTAACGTAAACTCTGGGTGCCCCTATTTTCGACATGGGCAGCTAGTAGTTTTGGTTTTGCAGATTTATATTCACAGGATCCTGGTTTACAGCTGGAACGATGCTCGGAAAGCTCTGTATCCGTGCATTACTTTCAGTTGTGTTTTATATTATTTTTCCGCTGCTATGTAATTTATTGTAATCTCTGATATATATCGAATGTAATTTATTCAATTATACTCTGTATATTCTTGTATCTGATGGAATTGTTGTAATAAGCAATGAAATGTTCTTCCGTCTGCGTTCCAATTTGTCTTGTCCTCATAGTAATTCGTTCTTTCTCATCTCTTCGGAGACCGGGGAAGTTCGGGTCGCTTCAAGTTGTTTTCTATAAAACGTTTTCAAGTGACTTTCTATATATATAACTATTTATTGTAGACTTTCTACGTTATTTTAAAATTAGAAAATCTATATTATCCCCACTATAAAGGGATAGTTTCAAAGTAAATGTTTTCTAATATTTCGGAAAATCGATTAAAAACCCGTCTTATAAACCAAGTATTTTCCTATATAAAAACCACACTTTTTTGCACCCTTCGAGACGACGTTACAGATATTGAATGACATCGTAAACCCCATGATATGGGACACTGTGGTATACGGAATTGGTTAATTTCCAGTTTCATCTAATTGAAGCTATTGATTTGATGATTTACGAGATTTGGTGATTTTTGAGTTTTCAGTGCAAAGTTGAAAAGCGGTGAGAACATGCGGTATGGGACACATAGTTACAACTGTTTGTGTAACTGATTAAGAGTCAGTGATGCATTCTGTGTTGGGATGAGCCAATACCCGCTTCGGGAAGCTATGACTCAAGGAGTCATGTATACATATTCACTTGACTTGGGGAGTCAAGATACACTCGGTCGGTTGTCAAAGTGGTGGGTGCCTAATTTGAATACTATAAGTAATTGGCTATGCTCGAGGAGAAATATAGTAGTTCGATGAGCTACTTCACATATATATCATAGCTCATGGAGCTACTTCATATTTTTATGGCACATGCATATTTATTTGCGATGGATCCATGTTTTCTTGTTTTTTGTGATTTGAGATTTGATCTTTACGATCATGTATTGATATAATTATTTGGATTGGGAATCCATTTATATATTATGTGATTTCAATGTTGGATTATGAAGCTTCTTTTGATGATAATTAACTCATTCGAGTTATATGAATTTTTGATGATTTATGGGGATTTGGATCCTTTTTATGTTGTTCTGTTGAATTAATGATTGATGATTATTTGGATCCTATCGTACAATACCATGTTGATTCTTATAGCATTATGCAATTTAGGTGTCATTTTAAATGGAGAATTTCTTATGTGTTACTTAACTCGTGAGATGAGTTTAAGTGTTATCTCTTGAGTATTCCTTGTTGTTGATGTGTCTTGTGCTTAGCTTGTTGCATAACACTTAGATGACGTAGATAAACCCCATTCTTGTAGTTAATCATGTGATTCGCTGAATTTTACAGGCTACTTAGCCTTTATCATCTTGCGAGCCGATTATGGACTTGGGTTATTCTATTCCTTTTTGGGATAAAAGTAATACATATTTATATGATTTCATCTCCATTATCAGTCTGTAACTAACTTGTAAACTAGACTAACCCGTGCGTGTTAACGCCTGGGTCAGACCGAGCTATTTCAAGTTAGTCCCCTGTTGATTCATGGTTGTCCAGTATATCTTAGACTATCATTTAAAGACCCTTTGTGGTTATTTATTCGTGTATCTGTGTATTGTATATTTGTTCCTTTGGGCTATGTTGTATTCGATATTGTTTATTATTCGAGACGTAGCACAAGTACATGTTGTATTTCTATGAATGTATCCATACGTAACTGTTCTGTGATCTGTGATGTATTGTATATTGTTCTGAAACGATCCTTAACCATCATGATTTCATATTATAAGTATTAAGTATGTCGATCCCCCTAGGAAAAAAATTATACACTCAATCGACGTACTCAATACTCATTTAATACGAAGTTACGGATGGTCACCCCTAACCAGCCCTATTCTCCACTCTAATAAATGACATTACTCGTTAATTCTCTTTACTAGGGCGGGTCTCGAGGTGGGGTGTCACATTTGGTATCAGAGCGGAGGTTCAGAACAAAATACAGAAAACACAAAATAGAACCAGAAAAGTTCATGTGTTACGACGTGGAAGTATGACACGTGTGATATAATTTCTTTCTAATCTTTATCCTTATCCCAATTTTTTTATCAATCGACCTGTGTGTAGTCCAAGTTTTTGTAATATGTTGGGAATATATCTTATTCCATAGTATTCCATGTGTGATATCCTATCTGTAGTATCCTATCTTAAATAAAATTCCTTTCCTTGTCCTTTTCGGTGCTTTTACCTAGGTTTAGATTTTGGGAAAATTTTGAACCCGTCCTTTTTGTGTTTGAGTTGGTTGTTATTCTGAAAATTAATTGGAATGGCTTCGTGAGTAAAAGTCAAGATAATCATAGTATAAATTTATGTTGAGATAATATGGTGTTAAATTGAAGTGAATAGGAGTTGTGCAGCGGAAGCAAGTGGGTTGCTTCGGCGATGCATACTTTAATAAATTAGTAAATTGGATTAAGGAGTGTTGATCATAGGTGATTAAATGTTGTTAATATTTAATAACCTTGTAAATATAAATTGAGCGAATTGTTGTGATGAGTAGTGTTGGGTTATTCTTGTTTTAAAGATAATTGTTTTAGTGAATAATAGAACAACCATTGGGTGATTTAGGAAATCTAGGATTTCTTTCTTGTTTGATTGTTCGTTGGGAAAGGGATTTTGATCGATACGTCTGATCAATGGTACTAATAAGAATTTCCTAAACACCTTGACGAGATGATCAAGCATAGTAACTCGTGAACTAAATTAAAAAAAATTGGGAATGAATAAATGAATAGTGCATGAGAATGGTGTTAAATCATTGCATTAGTCGGTGATATTAAAGTTGAAAGGCAAGGCTATGGCGATTCTATGTTGACACTGCAGCCAAAATAACAGTAGGAATGAGTGGTTTAATACTATTCAAATCAAATTAGAGAATTATTTAGTGGAACTTTTGTGTTTTAAAAGTTGTAAGATGATTAAATGTAAGTGTTTCATTAACTCAAGGTGCTGTGAAATATATAACAATCTTGAGCATAAGAAATATTTGAAATAATCACTCCAAAATTGAGTTATGAAATGTTTGCATCCATCAAATTGATACTATAAAACGATGAATGGAGAGGCTAATTGACGTTGCAACCAAGTTACAACCATCGATTGTGAATTTACGTAAAAGAAGATAGTGCGGCAACGTTTCTATTGGGTTGAAATTTGATGGAGATAAGTGTGTATTCTAAATAATCATCTTGTGAAAGGGGTGTTGATTTTTTGAATTTTTAAGACATGATGTTTGGGGGAAAATTTGATCCTTGCAAGAACCAAGTACCTAAAATTTCCAAACTTAAATAGTTGGGTGTTGTTTAAGTGCAAGAGTTTAAGAACTTTGTGTCTTTTGATGTCTACAAGTAGTGGTGCAATGGTATGTTACCTACTTCCTGTTAATGAGGTCGCGGGTTCGATACATGTCTGCCCTACTCCCATTCAAGGCGCAGAGGTGGGTTCCCATAAAACCTATAACTTGATTGGGGACAAAAGCCTCTATGCTGGGCTATTCAAAAGAGGAACCGCTGTGGTGGACAGGCAAGTAACCTAGTTGCCTTCGATTTCATCGGGCAGTTTAAAAAAAACTTTAATAAGTCTAAAAATAGAAGTTAAACTAGTGGAAAATGGTGTTGTCCTAAGTAAATTGCTGGGACGCAATTCATTTAAAAGGAGGAGCTTGTAACAACCCCAATTTTTGGGTTTTCAGATTAAACAGACCATTGTGTGTTTTTGGTATTTTAATCTATGAAGGATTAAATACTAGTTTAGGAGCCCAACTCGTATATTATTTAAAACTAAAAGTAAGGAAATTGGGGTTTTCAAATTAATGTGTTGTAATAAATTATATGTACTCAATTTAATAATTAGATTATTCAAATATGTGTTTATAAATCTTAGTTTGTTGATTAATGTGAGGATTGAATGTATACATATATATGATATTGATTGGTAATCAATGTTTAAGTGAAAAATATATTTTCAGTATTAATGACAAATTTTGTTTTAAACTATGATGGAAGATTTAAAGTAATAAAATAGTGTTAGATTTGTTGATTATTGTTAATAAATAAATTGGTGGCTTTTATTACGATTACAATATTAATGACAACAATTAGTGAATTAATTAGATTGTTTCTATATAAAAATATAATTATTTATTGTGAATCAATATTTGTGGTTTTGAAATATATATATTAGAGTTAAATGAACTAATTTATTAAATCAATGAAGAATGTATACTTTGTTATTAAAGATGTAAATATGTTTCTTAATAATATTAACGTCAATATTGATGTTTTAAGTGAATTTTTGTTAATTTAAAAATATAAATATCAATAGTGAATCAATATTAGATAATTAAAACATTTTATTATAATTAATTGATTCAAATAGTTAAATCAATAAGGGATGTGAACATTTTTGTGCAAATAAATAGGCGTTTTAAAGGGGTAAAATAATTATTTGACAACATACTCATATAAGTGTGGTATGTCTAATTGGATATTTAAAACATAGGTGTTTTGTAGTTAATTGTGGTGTGTATTAGTGTTTTTAAATCAAACATAGCGTGTGTTTGTGTATGTGTGTGTATTGTAATCTAATTGAACATGGTTTAGCATAAGTAAGATGTTAATGTGTGTTAATGGTGTAAATAGTGGGTATAAACCTTAATTAAGATATTTTAATTGTTCTCTTAGGCTTGCCTTGGTGGTTTGGCCCACTACCCTTATGTGACGACCCGCCCCGCACCAGCCGACATTTCCATTGAAAGTGCGTTGTGCCAATGTCCAACTAGCACGGGACGGTCGCCAAAGAAAGGAAAAAGAAAGTAATTTTGAACTAACAAGGAACCTGTAGAATGTCTCACAGCGCATGGGATAAAATATTATAATAACATACTTGACATAAAACAGGTAAGACAGTGCATAAGCTGAAACTAAACCATAATAGCAGCGGAAAATCCAAAATACAGCTTATGTTCCACATCACCATTATTACAACTTTTTAAACTATCTCCAAAACAAAGTAAAGGAAAGGTACACTACTAATGCCCAAAGTAGTGACCAACAGCGACACAGGGAGAATATATATATATATATCATACGTGGAAGCCTCCTGCTCATCTCCTGTACAGCTACTCGTGCATACCACCTAACCTATCTCTAGTATGCCTATTTAAGAGCACCCAGAGTAATAATAAGAGACATAAAACTCTAGGTCAGACAAAAGTCTGGTATGACCGATAAGCAGCAAAACAGAACAACAACAGGTATACTAAACCATACCTGAACCTGGACCTGCAACCAAAGAGTTAGCACAACAAGATGCACAATACTCTAAGGTGACACTAACATATGGTGTAAAGATACGGGGGTCGGGTGTGCATGTCATAGTGATGTCAAACAGTCAAGCATAGCAACCATCCTCACATCTCTCACTCAGTGCGTAAAGCATACGATATCCACTGCTTTGATCACCCAAATCCTTGCTATGATCACTCTGCCCTCATGGAGTCATGGCGACTCCACTGCACTGATCCATAGCCACTAGTCCTTTCTATGTCCACTCTGCCCCACGAAGTCATGATGACTCCACTGCATTGGCTCATAGCCATGCTACGATCACTCTGCCCCATGGAGTAATAACTACACCACTGCACTGATCCGTAGCCTAACAATCGTCTCTCGATGGTAAATCAAAGCTATGGACGTCGACAACTCCTTAGCACACGTCCCGCAGCAAAGTCCAACCCATGAAGTTAACTCGTTGGTTCCCAACTGGATCTTGAGTACAAACTTCTCCTTTGGACTACCTTTGCATCTTGGGTTTTGGTCTCCTTCGGCTTCGATCTCCATTTGGTTCGTGATCATCACCTGGGTTCGGTTCAGTATTCTTCCGCTCGTGGTTAAGCTTTAGGTCATGGTCCACATCCCCTGGCGGTTCGGTTCGTGGTTCCTCGTCTGCGTCGGTCGTGGTACTCCTGTCAGATCAGTTCGTGGCATACACTCCGGGTCAGATCGTGTGCACCCACTGGGTTCGGGTCGGGCTCCTCAAGATGTCCTCTTCGAAGCATCGGTTCGTGATCTCCACTTCGGATTAGTTTGGGGTATGCGAAGCACGAGCGGTTCAGGGTCAACCCTCATGGCCCTAGCAAGCGGTTTGTGATACATCCAGGC
Organism: Allium sativum; assembly: GCA_030737875.1. Taxonomy (NCBI): domain Eukaryota; kingdom Viridiplantae; phylum Streptophyta; class Magnoliopsida; order Asparagales; family Amaryllidaceae; genus Allium; species Allium sativum. Next base: position 509,798,119 of record CM060920.1, on the reverse strand, counting down.
GAGCGGGTCTGGGTCAGTTCAGGGGTCACGAACGGGTCGGGTAGGAAGGGGGGAGACCCGATCCGGTTCCTGCACGATATTCTGCAACTTTTCCATCTACTGTTCTATGCCGCACGCTTTTTCGACCATTCTAACTTTACTAATCAATCATAAAACATTCCAAACAGTCATATCAACATGGGTAATCAACCACAAACACTAAAACAACAAATCTAATATGTCAAAATGGTTCAAACGTACCCAAAATCCATATTTTCCCCTTAAGCATGTTTAAGAAAATCTAATGATAGGATTAGTAAAACTTAACCAAATTAACCCAAACTTCTAACAGAGGTCTAAAACGGTGTTTAAGAATTTCTAAACATTTTTCCAGAATTTATTAATACATAATTCGCTAATTAACACTAATTACCCCTAATTAACCATAATTAGTGTAAAAACAATGCTAATCACTCACCTTGGCCACAAACAAACTATAGATCTGAAATATTATCTGTTTTGGGTTGAATTCTAATGCAACACAGCAGCTCCAACTCTGATTTGGTGTTATTTCCCCTTGATTTGACGTAGCTTGGCTTAATCTTCAATTAGAAAGCGATTAGGGATGAAATTAGAAGGTGGAGGCCATGGCTAGACTTGAAGGAGCAAAAAGTGGCGGCTTGAAAATGACACAACCGAATTTCCTAACCTTATCAGCCTTTCCATAACCGTAATCCCTAAATGAGTTATGGGCCCACTCACTAATCACCTTAATTAGGCCCGATTAAGCTGTTTTTCGCCATCTAAATCTTGTTTCAGTCATTTCTCCCAAACGGTGAGGCTGTTTGGCTATTGTGACCATTCTACGGAAAGGCAAACAATCATCCGGATCTAATGGAAGTGGTTTTAGGTCAAAACTCCTTATCAATCAAAAGTTATGGCCGAAACAAGATCAGCTAGGGGCAAAATGGTCATTTAAAAATCGGCAAAAATCATGAATATGGGAAATAACCCCAATAGTCGTCTCTCAAAGTTACATGGCTATACGACTTCGCATGAGAAAGAAATATATATTCTACGATCCCCTGATGCGTAGAATGTGGGTCGTTACATTCTTCCCCCCTTAAGAAATTTCGCCCCCGAAATTCCTTAACTAAGAAACAAGTAAATGATCCCGCATGCCTACCAACCATTCACAATAATCAATCATGCAAAACAACAAACAAGTCTATCCTAGCATGGGAAAACTAAATTGCAATTAAAATCTTACCAGGCAAATAGTTCTAGGTACGTCTTCCTAATGCTCTCCTCTGTCTCCCAAGTACAGTCATTCTCATCCTCTCCCCCACTGAACCTTGACTAGATTCACCGCTTTCCTTCGAAGTTGCTTCGTATTGTGCTCGAAAATAAGAATCGGCTTGCGGTTCCCAACCGCCTCGGTTCTACTTCGATATCATCCAACTGATCAGGTGAAATAGTCATATCAGGGTCGTGCATGAATTTCCTTAATTAGGAAACATGAAATACGTTATGAACTCCTGCCATCTTCTCTAGTAATTCAACTTTATATGCAAAATTTCCAACTTGATCGAGGATTGGGAATGGACCAATAAATCTTGGTGCCAGCTTTCCTCTCCTTCCAAATCGAATAACATTCTTTAATGGAGAGATCTTAACAAATACTAGGTCGCCAATGGAGAATTTCAAATCCTTTCGTCTCTTATCAGCAAAACTCTTTTGCCTATCTTGGGCAGCCTTCATTCGCTGTTGAATGATCTTAATCTTGTCTGAAGTTTCTTTTATCACATCTGGTCCAAGCATGAACTTCCCACCAGTTTCTAACCAACATGACGGTGAGTTGCACAGTTTTCCGTACAAAGCTTCAAATGGAGTCATACCAATACTGGATTGATAACTATTATTATATGCAAACTCTACTTGATGCAAATGTGTGTGTGTTTGTGAAGTAGGCTTACCTTAAGAAGGTATTAAGTGGCTGACCTACCTTGTTGGGTTCTAAGTGGTTAGGACTAGGTTTTTTCTTAAGGTTCACTTCTTGGTTTTGGACCAAAGTCATGGGACCTTCCCTTATTAGGTGTTAAACGGTCATTGGGTCCACCTTTCTTTTATACGGTATTAAATGGCCCTAGCAAAGTGATGGCGTGTGAGTAGGGTAGTTATCCGGAAGTGTCCTCTTCTTATCTAGTGGTTAAGTGAAGGTTGACCTAGAGATAAACTACTAAGAGTTGTGTCAGTCATGTATGGGGGACCGCCTGTCTAAGGGATGCATTAAGTGGCTACGAGTTCACCCATAATACCAGTTAAATAGTAATGCATGCGTCTGCCGGGGTGGTCTTAAATGACGTTGAGTGTCTACCTTAACCCAGTACTAAGTGGTAGATTACTATTTCTTACATTACAATGGAGATAATATGTAATAGCGTCGATGACTATAAAATGAGGTCTTAAGTGACTAGAGTCCGCCATAGGGTATTAAGTGATAGTGAGAATCCGCCCGAGAATAAATACAAAAGGATGGTCTTAAGTGACCATTGGTAGTCAATCTCGAAGGGTACTAAGTGGTCATAGAGAATTTGCCCTTAAATGAGCTATATAGGCCTTAAGTGACTATAGGTAATCTGCCTCATAAACTAATGTGATTGATTATGTGTTGGGTTACGTAGACATAATGTAAAGAATCTATACAGCCAAATATAGGAAATAATTATTCCTTAAAACTTTATCGCCAGAACTTTATGTTCTGACCACCCTTCTCTTAACATGATAACAGGTTAGTATGCGGGATTACTTGCTTGATCGATGGATTCATGGAGCCCGACGATGGAGGATCCATAGTTATTATTATTCATGTTGGAATATCTTTGTATTTATGGGATAATTATCTGTATTATTGTGATGTACCATGTGCAGTTAAAGCGCTTAGCGGTTCTATAGCAGCGGAGATGCAAAAAGGTGTAGCAGGGATAAAGCAGGGAAATAACAGAGGCACAAAAAGTTCATTAGATGTAAAACCAAATATTTGTAAATTAATTAATTATCTTTCCCACATTATATGTGTATAAGAAACTATTACTGGTTTATCTTATATAATAAAATCAAGGAATAACAAAATTACGCATGCTAAATTTGATGAGTGTGATTGGTTGTTATTATTATATACTAGGCGTTTATGCCTTAAATCAGCCATTTACGCAAAATTTACTAAATTTTCTAAAAAGAGAACTAGTCAAATCAAGTTCTATATATTAATACTGCAAAAGAGGATGCTAAAAAGTCATAATTAGCGGACGTGATAGAAAATAGTGGGGCTAAAAGGGGATCTATTGTATATCAGCGCTAAATTAAAATAGCTTAGCTATTGAAGAGCGCTATGGGTTAAAGCGGGGATATTTCGGGGATTTAACTATGTAGGATGTACCCTTTTATAACTATTGAGATATTTATGTAAGCTACATTATGGTGCTTTCTTTTAATGGTACATCTATTTTTTGATATTACATTTTATCCCTTCCACTGTGTGAGATTTCAATTTCATTTAACATGCTTTATTATTTCTATTTTAAGTAATTCCTTATAGGAACCAGTGATCCATTTAAAATAGCTCTAAGTTTCGATGGGCCTTTACTGGGTCGGAATTCAGGCCCATTCCACGGGAGTTGTTACATTTCTCAAAAAACTAGAGAAAAAACCTAAGTATTAGGGGGCCAGTACTGATCCTGGGTGGGTACCTATCACTGCATACTAAAAAACACAACAAAAGAGAAGTGGAAGAAAAAAAAGAAAAGGAGAACTCTTCAGGATCGTTATTCCTAGAACTTGGACCATAACTATGATCGCGTATACTAGATTTCAAACTTCGATCGTTGAGGTGAACTTGAGTCGATAACCAATTGCTTACTTACCAATCTTCATGATTCGAGAGCACGCATCCAACAGTCAAATCCAAATCTGATTTCGCATTGAAAACTAACCTACGCGATTGTATGCCTAAACATATCAACTTTACCATGTTTCATATTTCAATTTTGATCGTATCATGCAAAAACACATACGAGCATGTAAGTGCATACGTGACTCTATAATGGCAACGACCTGCTTACATCTCGGAGTAAACGAGAGCCAACGACTAAGGTTTAATTTCTTAAATCGAAAAAGGTTAGATGTTCTCCTGAGAAATCACATAAATTCCAATCCTAGCAATGGATTTCAAACCAGTCAAAATCGTCAACAATGATGGAACTGCACACTTATACCAGTGAATTTCAATAAAGCGTCGCAACCGCTCTGAAGCAATACACTTCCTGATATACACTTCTCAACGGAAAAGGTCATGGCCATTCACTAACACAGCTTGGAGATCCTTTCGAATGTCAAAAGGCTTATCTCGAATCGAAGCACGTCATGTTCACACAAGATATGCTTTCGGGAGGCAAGTGTTACCTGGCCTTTTGGTCCGGCTATCAAAAGAGATCTAGATCGACATGACTTGACCATCGCGTGGCTAAACCACTCAGAAATGTCATTTAAATGCCTAGAGATAAAGTTGTGCAAGTAAGGTTGTCCTAGCTCATCACAATAGCTTACAGAAGCACAAGTGTTCTAGAATTGGTATAAATCCCACCCCAAGATCGGTATGAATCCCCACACTCTTAACAACTCAACAAATAAACCTAAGGTATTGGGGATTGGTACAACTCCCCGCATCTCAGAATTTACTCCAACACTTCCGGTATCGGTAAGAATCACCAACTTCTCCTAATTTAGTAGGAATCACTAAGTCTTCAAAGACCGGTGTGAATCACCAAGTCATCCAGGATTGGTGTGAATCACCAAGTCTTCATGATCAGTGTAAACAACTAAGTCTTTCAGGATCTGTATGAATTGGAGAATCCAGAAGTTCAACTACTCACATCAAACTTCAAGTCTTTGTACTTCCCGATCCTTCAACCCAAACTTCACTAAATTTCACCAAAAAGAAAAGTGAAACCGAAAGAAAAACTCGCCAAAGTCAAAACCGCAAAACCGCACTAAGTGTTTGGGGATCGTACCGATCCTATGTTCGGTACCGATCCCGGTGCAATGAGTTTAGGGCCTTGGCCCATCATGCGCTCCTTTTCCCCCACACCTACTAGCTTCCCTCCAAGTCTCAGCTATAAATACCCCCTATTAGAGTGATATAGGGATTGAGGACACTTTGTTTGCACTAAATTTGACATCACTCTTGTAGTTCTGTGAGTAGTACCGATCCCGCATTGTAACTTGTGAAAATTCATCAATAAAGCGCTGAAACTTCAGCATGGATGCAGGTTTTGAAAAACCGAACCACTATAAGCATTGTATTGATGTTTTCTTGCGTTTTCTCTACATATTTTCCTCATTTTAATTTATTTTCACTATCGTGGAAATCTATGGGTGTTGTACCATCCATTAAATTCTTAAATAATATTCACCAAAAATGGGCATATTACAGGTTATTACTGATGAAAATATACACTATAATCGTAATAACTTGTGTATGATATGTATAATGTTAAACAAGTATGTATGTATATACATATAAATGCATAGAGTAATAAGTATAGAGGGAAGAATGATCACTTCATAGTTTTTATACTAGTTTGCACTTCTCGTCTTACATCCAATACCGAAGCTCCCTTTCGGCCTTTCACTAACCAAAATAGTTGCTTCACCATGAGAAATTGACTTATACAAGCTTTCCTTCTTAACAAATTAGAGTTCAATAAATAGATATTTTTTTATTACTAGTATAGTCATTTCTATAATCTCCCTTGAATGTATTTCATGAATGTGTGCAGACTTATATGAACAAGTTTTGCTAGTGATAACAAATGAATATGAACATGAGAGCAACTGAATGCTTGAGTGCTTTTAGATATATATATGAATATAAAGAGCAAGAATGAAATTAGATGATCAATCTTTTTTTTAATTCGGGTACTTTATTTGTAAGTCTAGGTAGTATATAATAAACACAATGGTAAGTGGTTTAATTCCTGTAAGAAAGGATTCAACTCGTGTTATGTTGCATCATATCTGTAACATCCTGAAATCTTGCGTTAGTTAAATTAGTTATCTAATTAGGTTTCAAATATAAAATTTTGAGCAAATGATGGAATTTAACAATGAAACTTGCATCTTGCATTCTTGACGGAATTCAGATCAAATATCATCTTTGTAACTGTGCGAAATGAGTCCATATAAAAAGTTATGGACGAAAAAGGAATGCAGATGGAAAATAAATTAACTAAATTAATATAATAACTATCCCTATTACTCATCCAGGCCCATCATCGCCAGGTTGACTACTTGGTCAACTTGTTCGCCAATCTGTGAAGGGGGGATTAGGTTTCGTGGGAGGATAAACTTATATATATATATATACATAGGTTTTTATGAATTAAGATAGTGAAAATTGGGCACGCGTCCTTAAAATGTTTGGAAACTCAAAGAGCATCCAGTCCAATTTTGAAATGTAAAGCGGGCCCTTATTTTGGCACTTACGTGTTTTTCAAAGAAAATTATGCGTTGCACTATATAAAAAAATCACAAATATTCTCAGAAGTAATCTGAAAAAACAAAATAAAATTGAATAGATGTATGCAATAATTGAGTTTTATTGCATACATGCATGCAACAATTCATGCAGTGTTTCTATTGAAAAATCCGCATGAATTATTACAGAAATGTTTGCAATTATTTTCAATATATGCATACATGTATACAACAATTCAAGCAGAATTTATGCTGAAAGGTTTGCATGAATTATTGCATACATGTATGCAATTATTAAGTTTTATTGCATACATGTATGAAAATAAAGACAAACTAATATGCATGGACTATGAATTGTTGCAGAAATGTATGAGTTTATTCTGTATTATATGCATATATGTATGCATAAAAGTTAAGAAGGATGCATAACTGCAACAGTTGCATGCATGCATGCAACAATTGCAAATATGTGCGTCCTTTGATGCAATAAACTGGAGATTCACGTTTTATTAATGCATTTTTTAGTAGTTTTAACACCTGAATTTGACGATGTTCACGTGTTTTATTTAATTATGAATTTATGTGATTATTTTTTTGATGAATTTTCGAAAAATAGGGACCTAATTTATAAAAGGTTTAGGGGCGGATGTGACATGAATTTTGAAACTTATTAGGGATGTGAGCCAAACTTACCCACTAAAATATGATGGTTCTAAGTCATTTCAATGCCTATTGATAAAATCCTAGACCCAATATCTTTTCTCATATTTTTGGGAGGACACAACGAAGCTCTACAATTTTCGCTTCTCCAATCTCTTCCTAACTTTCTTAAATAAAATAGTTTTTTATTATAATAAAAGGAATTGGAGAGAATGAATCCTGATTTATAAGAAAGGGAAAATTTTGTGCGTAAGGTAAATATTTTAGGTTTTTCAATCTTTTTTTCCTATTCCAATTCTTTTCAAGATCTTTAAATTTTAATATGTCTATCCTCCCTTTTATACATATTATATAGATCTGCAAGGATATGAGAATGGAACCTAAAAAGCTGTAATTCAGATCTAAGATTTAGGAAAGCTTTGCGGATGAGTGGGATATATATATATATATACACACACACACACATACATACACACATATTGTTAATTATATCAGATCTTTTTCATTGCTATAATTTAAATTTACATGCCTAGATCTAGTAAATGAAATTTGTAGGCTTTTCAATAAAATATCTAAATGCTGCCTATAATCCTTTTTGTATCTTTTTATTGTGTTTACACCTAAATCTGGAAATCAATCCCTAAAGGATATTGTGTATTGTTGTGAGCTCTAGATCTGTAAAAATGGGTGTAAAAATAGAATTATGTAAATTACGTTTATAAGCTAAATCTACATGTGTTTTGGGTTGTTTAAGGATTTTTTTTTTTTTATATAAATTATCCTTTTTGTCCCTTTTTCTGAAAAAAGGACTATATTTGAAATTATAAGTAATATGCACATCAATATAAGAAGAGATATATAAATTTACACGTTTTGTGCGCAATTTACACTGTCTATTTCAAATAAAAGAACATTTATCCCTTGTAATTTAAATTAAGTTAATATTTCATCCTTTCTAATATTTTGGCAAATTTATGGGAATCATAGCAAAAGACGTTTAATGGAATTTGAATTCCAGCATCAAAACATAGGAAGATTGTTCTAGTTATTAGCATAAACTAGAACGTAAATTAGTGGAATTTAGAAAATTGATATACACATAATTATTACCCTAATATATATATATATACATATATTAATACTTTATCCATCCAAATCTTATGTAATTAACACATATTATTATTAGGTATGTATTTAGGTTAGGTATGAATTTGAACCGTTCTCCATTATTTATGGGTATTAACTAGAGTACTTATGACAATGGAGAATTAATAATTATAACATTGGATTTATGGGTATTAAATACGAAAATTAAAAATAGGATTCGTAGAAGGTTACAATTATAGTAAATAAGAATTAAATATTATAGCCCCAATTTATTGGCAATTAACATAATAAAATTGAAGATAATTAATGAGTTACAATTTATAAGAATTAATGGAAATAAATGAGACTAATATAAATAAGTCCAATATATCATCTTAGAAATATGAATCTTTCTCGGAAATATCAATGTTATATTATAATTAGTTTAATTCTAGAAATAATACCTCTAATTAATATAAGAACTGTACATAGTAGGTTGATAATGCGAGGTCATAGGGTTTCCAGACAGGAGTCTGCACTTTCCAACAGTCATACAACTGATGTGAGATATCATTGATCGTAAAAACCTATCGCAATTATTATATCATTGTAAGGAATGTTCCTAATGGTTTGCTTCAAGTGTTGAGGTCTTAAATGGTCGTTGGGTCCGCCTCCCTTTCGAAAGAGGAAACCTAAAAGGGCTTATAGTGTCATAGCCTGCTTCAGGATTAAGATCTTAAGTGGCTTTGGGATTCACCTCTTGTGGGTATTAGGTGACTGGGTTCACTTGTTTCCTTAAGATTTAACTTGAGGAGTATGGGTGGTAGTCAGACTTGCTCCTTTCCTTGGAATTTATTTTAAGGATTATGAATAGTGGTCATACCAATCCCTTTCCTTGAGATCTTAACGAATACGGGTAGAGCCATACAGTCGGCTCTCATTAAGTCTTAAGTGATTGCATAACTTGAATGTTTCCAGCAAGAAGTATTAAATGGTTAATTGGGTACGAATTCATAATCTCTGGAAGAGTTCACTTCCTCTAGGTAGTAAGAGGCTGGGTTAGAGTCTGCCTTGGGATATGGCATAAATGACCACTACGAAGGTACCAAAGGTCTGCCTATTCTATGGGAAGTGTTAAGTGGCTCAACCATTCTTAAACAATGTCAGCTAGATAGTAATACCGGGGTTGCCGAGGGAAGGTCTTGAATGAGGAGAAGTTATCTACCTATCCTATATGTCGTAACACAACACCATAAAAGACCTTTAGCAGCGTTTGAAAAACACTACCAAAACATTTTGGTATTGTTTTGAAGAACGCTACTACAGGACCCACAACTACCAAATCTTCTGTACAGTTGCGTTTTCCAAATGCTACTGAAGGTTTGTATGTGGGGTATTTTTTTGTTTTTCTGTAGCGTTTATTTTGTGCAACTAAAAACTTTTCGTTGCATTTATTTTTTGCCTCTAAAAATTCAAATGGTATGTTACATTTGTTTTTGTGGCATTTCTTAAATGCTATTAAAACGTGTTGATTATTTTGCAGCATATTTTAAATACTACTACATAATATTAGTGGTTTATATTGCTTCTAGCAACTAATCATATAATAATCATATTAAAATCAACAATGATCGTAAAAATCTGATTTTAATCGACAACCAATCAATTATACTCAATTAACTGAGAACACATTAATTGCGTAAGTATTTTCCATAACCAGTTAGATAATAGTTATTTGACAAAACCAGCAAATTCACGTACCGCAAGCATTTAGAAACAAGTTTACACAGTAAATACTAACAAATATCATAATACATATAGCAGTTAAAGTCATTTCCATTGTTGTTGATGGTCTTCACTCCAAAAAAGCTAATTACCTGTAGACAAGGTTGATAATCAACAATAAGAATTTACATGAATTATCGAGTAACATTCAAACAATAGTTTATATCAAAGGAAACGAAAAGATAGATGCTTGACTTTTGTTGAAGGTTGCATGATATATGAAGATTGTGGCCGCAACGTATTTTGACTGTGAATGGTGATATTTGGTGATTAGTTCCACTGCAAACTCATTCAGTTTAGGTTCTTAAACCATTAAACATAATTTCAGTAATAGACAGCATACTGTTCTAAAGTGTTTTTAGTTATCATAGTTGGTAAATAAAGTATATAAAAACATATATTTAGTTTATTTAGATCAAACACCAGTGAGATTTGTTTAAATATATTTCGATTACTACTATATATATAATATTCAAATATATGAATCAATGCTTTACAAATTATCTATTTCGCTTTTAGTTTTAATAAACAAGTTCAAAATATAATCTTATCGCTTTAAATTTTTATATTTAAATCAAACATTCATATTAAATCTAACATTCAGAAATCGAGTTTATACACTCTAAAATAAATTAGATTTCAGATCTCTAAGTCTAATTCAAGTTATAAACATTATTTTGAAACGTTAGATTTTAACTAGCTTTATATTTTAAATACATTGAAACTGCCAAGTCATTCCATTCTTTCCCACTCGGCGCTTTTCTTCCTCGAAAAGGAAACGTCATATAGAATCGTATTTATATCTCAATTATACAAAATACCTCTACTTATAAACCTTTCCTTAGTTTTCACCTTATTAGAAAGAAAATAAATTATAGAACTTTAGAACTAAAAAAATGTATGTATACCTCAAGCACCACCAAGTTCTTGAAGAACAACCACAAATCTACGACGATGTTCAACACCTGTGACGATCCCAAAATCCGAGGGGCGGTATTAAGGATAATCATTGGGAAATAACACATTAATCATCATAGAAGAGTACAGATAATAGCAAAAACAATAAATAGAATAATTTTACATGGATATGACAGCGGAATCACAACATGTAGGAACATCAGAATAGCATAACGTGGGATATAACTTAGTAAATAAAAAGGAAAGTGATTAGTCATCATCGCCAGAGGCGGAATACATACATGCAGTGAGACATAATAAGGGTATTAGTCTACATCGCCGAAGGCGGTACATATACATACAATAAGAAGTACAGAAAGTAAATCAGTCTGCATCGCCAGTGGCGGAATCATAATATAAGTACAGTAATGGCGGAAAAATGTCAAAGTCATCTCTGTGAAGTCATCCTCGCCATGAGCCAAAAATGCACTCTATGCAGCAGTGCAGAGCCAAAAACAACCTGTCACCTGTGTACTAGGCTGCCCGTGTGAAAATAAGGGCACCCGCGTTTGCAAAGTGAAACAAACAATGAGTCAGTCTTGGGGACTGGTATGAGGAATCTATTTAACAGCTAAACAACAGTAAATAGCAAATCATAGGACCACGCCACTTTCGCGGAACGGGTTTACTCCAGTGATTGCTAGTGCATTTAAAACAAAGTAAGTTCTTTCAAAACAACGCAATGCTTTTAGAAAGAATGAAGCCATTATAAGACTCAGGTCCCATCACACAATGCAACGCAAGCCGGAGGATAGAGTTTTACCTTATAATAGCCAAATATGCTTGATACGTATAAAACGAAATCATTTGATATTATTACTAGTGCATATATGTTTCAAAAACGAATAGCATCATAAATATCAATCATAGACGGCATAGCTACCATATACTATGTCGCCATACTAGTTCTACAATCAAGTCCGTTATTTCGTATTGGAAATTGGATTTCCGTCATGAGTCGAGGCAAGGGGCAAGCTCCTCTCCGCTTCGAGACACTCTAGCAAATGCCTCGGGACTACGCACTCTGGGTAACCCCTGGATGCTTCAGGGCCGGTCCTCACTTACGTTAGAGGATTAGTATTCCTGAACACACGTTTCCCGGTCCTTACAGACCTATAATCGAGGCGCCTCGCATTCCAACAACCACAAAGGTGAAAATTAGATATATATGTCAGGGCTGGTAAGTCACTGACACCACCATAGCTAGAAAGAAACGTCGTGCTCTCCCTGCAGTCCGTATCCCGTTTTTAACTCATACCGGGGTGTGAGGCTCGCGAATCTACGAAATACACAAAGCTAGCTACGTAGACCTTGCTTTGATCATCATCCACAAGACTTTGCTTTGCAACAGAAGCCTTGATCACAGCATCTTGGCATGCCACATAGGCAGTCCACTCCATACGATTGATTTCCATCGATATATAACCTCTGAGCTCGTATGTCTCAGAGAAGGGTGTTAAGCAAAAGAATAAATTCTCCGCCGCCAAGCAGATATATATTTAACAGAGATCAATCAGTATAGAACAAAATCCAATGTCAGACACACAGTCCATTTACAAGTCCGCTCTGGGTCTGAACGAAACCGGAGGCGTCAAATTCCTCGTATATCCGTCCAATCAACACATACGTTCAGACGGCTACTACTTCCGTCCCTTTCCGGTAGCTACTCCGGTCAGGAACCTCAATAGCGCCCATCCAACTGATACGAAGATCGTCGGTCTTGAATCGTCTTTGCATTTTCTAATTCGAATCGCTCGATAAATTATTTGAAATGAGGGTTAGCTCGGCCTTTTCAAATAATTCACGTCATTAGAATTTAAATCGATTCATTTTATGGTTATATTATTCGACATCCATCTTTCGGTTCTTTAGTGTTATTTTCATGTCATACACATACAACCATCAAATATCAAACAATTCAAGCCCAATTGGTTTATTTGCAATCTATGTTGCTTATAATATTTTATAACGATTTTTCGCCATTTTTATTTATTTAAAAATGGCCATATTTAATTAAACGACGTTTCAGGTCGTGTCGTGGCACTGGCGCTGTTTTTCCCTTAATTTGTTTTACACATATCGGAAAATCTAACCGTGGGATTTCTACAAAGTCTATATCAGTGGGAAGATATTCCCAAAGCGAACCCAATGGTTCCAGTTTCGTGAGAATCCGACGGTCGGATCTTCCACACTAGTCGTTTGAAGTTACGGTTTCAAAATTCGAACTGCAGCGTCGTTATTCGATTTAATTTAATTATATTTATAAATAAATATAAACGATTCTGGCGCTGTTTTTCTTCAGATTTGAATTAAACATTCCGGACAATCCAACCGTTGGATTTTTGCAAGGTTGGTGCCGTTGGAAAGATATTTCCAAGGCGAACCCAGCGGTTGCGGTTTCGGGAAAATCCGATGGTCGGATTTCTCGTACTAATCGTTTCAAATTACGATTCTGAAACACGAACTGCATGGCCTCTATTTCCTTTAATTATATTTATATTTATATATATAAATATAGTTGATTCTATAATTTCAACTATAGTTCATCCCATATTTTCAACTTCGTTTTCACTTCAAATATTTCACTAACGCCTTAATATTTCGAAAAATTTCGCCATAACCTCCTTTGTACGGGGAGGGGTTTGGAAATTTATTGGGCCGTATTAGGTACCCAATAAATCCTAAAAAGCATTCAGATATTTATAGTGATATATTCTGGTGTTTACGGGGGAGCATGTACTGATAATCACTCCAGAGAATAAATTCCCGTCACCCCGTTTCCGTGTGGAAATAAATAGTCCATGTGCCTATCTAATAACTAGAGCAACGTGATTATTGTCAACTCCAGACCCGTGTGGGGTTTTTATTAATATGGCAATTTATCGTTATAATTTATATAGTCCATATCAGTCATCGGTTCAACCTGTAGTACATAGTCATCGCCATACAAGCCTCTTGCTTATATGGTAAATCTTCCACCTCGTCACACAAGCTCCAATTGCTTATGTGGAATATGATGAAGTATGCCTATCATCAAGAAGTATGCCATGTAGTGTAGTTCAAAATTAATTGTTACTATCCTATGGCGTTATTTATTATTTCACACAGAAAAACCAGCACTCCGCATCCAATGGCATTCACAGGAGTTGATATATAAATAAAATTGCGCAGCCAACTCATCAAGGTTTACCTATTTGTCGGGCACGCAAATAATTTCTTTACTCTACAGCTAATCCATTTTTCCTGTTCAACACATGTATATATATGCAGAACAAAGCTAATAATAATATTTCTAGCAAACTATTATTTATTTCAACACGTGTGTATTTTTTTCTAAGCGTATACATGATAAAAGAAATATTTTTATCATCAAAAATATTTATTCGACACATGTGTATTTTTAACTAAGAGTATACATGATAAAAGGAATATTTTTATCATCAAAAATATTTATTCGACACATGTGTATTTTTAACTAAGCGTATACATGATAAAAGGAATATTTTTATCATCAAAAATATTTATTCGACACATGTGTATTTTTAACACTTCATATTCACTATAAAAATATAGTTTTCATTGTCGATTCATTTTATTTTTAAAAGATGATAACATTCAACACATGAACTTCAACTCAACGAATGAATTGCAATTCAACACATGAATATTCTATATAGTTTGTTTATATATAAAAATGTGATTTTTATCGCTAAAGCCATTTGTTTAAATTCAAATAATATTCAACACATGAATTTCAACTCAACGAATGAATTGCAACTCAACACATGAATATTCGATATAGTTTGAATATATATAAAAATGTGATTTTTATCGCTAAAGCCATTTGTTTAAATTCAAATAATATTCAACACATGAATTTCAACTCAACGAATGAATTGCAACTCAACACATGAATATTCGATATAGTTTGAATATATATAAAAATGTGATTTTTATCGCTAAAGCCATTTGTTTAAATTCAAATAATATTCAACACATGAATTTCAACCCAACGAATGAATTGCAACTCAACACATGAATATTCGATATAGTTTGAATATATATAAAAATGTGATTTTTATCGCTAAAGCCATTTGTTTAAATTCAAATAATATTCAACACATGAATTTCAACTCAACGAATGAATTGCAACTCAACACATGAATATTCGATATAGTTTGTGTAATTTATTTCAACGAATGAAAATTATTCTAACACATAAATATTTCAGAAAATTTCGGCAGCATAACGGCAGGGTAGTTAAAACCGGGACCGTCCCTAGTACGGCTCCTCGCTCTACCTTAAAACCTCGCGGTTTTTGACAATGGGGATCATGCATCTAGTTCGCACGCAGGCGGCATGTTTTATTTTCAATTCCACAATCCTATTCTATTTTGTTTCAACCACAAGAGGGTATTTTTCAACCACAAAGGTATTTTTCAACCATAAAGGTATTTTTCAACCATAATATCAACCACAAACAATTATTCCCAACCATTCGTCATATCATATAACATCACGTCAATCACAAGCAATAAATATCGTCCATGGTCTGTGGACGAGGGGAGTATATATATATATATATATATATATATATATAATAATTCACTTGCATTTCATCACAATTCAAAGCATATATGTTTCATTCAACGCTTGTATAATTTATACATCGCTAATATAACTTATACAACACATGTACATGAGGTATACAATGCGTATATAATTTACACTTCGCTTATATAATTTATACAACGCGATTTCATTCACACAAATAGTTTAGATTCCTCACTTTGGTTATTGCAGTGCTAAAAATCGTAGAAGGTCAGAAAAATCCGCGGCTTCTTCTAGAATGTAGAGAGCCTCCTTGCGGTCACGGTGTCTCCTGTTTCATCGAATTTCGTTAACATAGCAAAAAGATACGATTTTTACAAGTTTGCAACGCTTTATAGTGTAAAAATCAGTTGAAAATGGTTTCAGCCGTATACCTCCTTCGAGATCGAAAACTAGGGTTAAACTTTTCGGCAAAACCGCTAAGCGATAGGATGAACGGCCAGCGCTGCGTCGAAGAGGAAGGAAAGAGCTTCCCGAAGGTACCCGAGATGATCAGCTCGGTGGTCTCCAGCACCCACGGCGGCGGCGCGAAGTTCGGACCTTCCTGGCGCGATATCTCCCTCAACACTCAACGATAATTCTTGAAATTGCTATGGATTTGAAGATCTCTGAACGCTCTTCAAAATGGATCTGGGTTTGCTTGATTTCGTTGTGTGGTTGTGGAGAAATTGAAGAGAGAAGGTTCGGAGCTTTTTCCGCGTCACGCCTGGAAGTTTCGATGAAGAAGACGAATTCTGATTGGCCTGCTCCTTTATTTTAATTTTTTAATTTATTTAATTCCTAAAATACCCCCTTTCACAGACGAACTCGAAATCTAACCCAACGACTGTCGCCCCTAGCTAAATACCCCCATTCCGGACACAATGGGATATGTTTCGTTGGCCATTTCGACTGTTACAGTCAGTTATTTTTCAAATTATAATATAAAACATTCGATATTTAATTTAAACGTACATTTCAATTTGCCAGGGCCACAAACTGAATCGATAAATTCCAGAAAAATAAATCTAGCTTTGTTTTGACGATACGGTCCTAACAAAACCAGTTTCGTCGAATTCTGAGCTCGTTTGAAAAACGGCCATTTTTAGGTCGACCCATTTTAACAGAATTTGACCAATCACATTATCTTTTGCTCCGCTCACATACTAGCTTCAAAAATTATGAAATTTGAAACTTAGCAATAATTTGACATCTCGGACCCAACAAAAGTGGTTTCGTCGAATTTCGAGGTCGTATACAAAATCTCAATTTTCAAGGGCTATATATACTATATAGCGACCTTTCTGAAAATTCATTCGGCCATAACTTTTGATTTCCGCTATGAAACTTCGATTTTTTGGATTCGTTAGAAAGGTATTCATAAACAGATTTAAATATTTTCGGTTTCGCTAAAATCCGTTATATTTTCCACCCGGTACAGTTAGACAAAGTTTGTATTCAAAATTTCAAATTGCTATACCATACCAAATTCTATATTTTATTGAAATAGGCTATTTCAATTATTCTAATTCTTTGGTAATAACCAAATTTAAAAATTTTAAACTGATTCACTTTTTCCGGGTTATTACAATCTCCCCCACTTAAAACTTTTCGTCCTCGAAAAGGAAATAACAGCTAAGTAGGAAATAAAATGTAAATGCAAAGTATTGTAAGGGTACCTTGCACCGGAGTTAGTCAGAGATGTCCACTCTGCATTTGGGATATGCTTGTTTAATGCTTTCCTCAGTCTCCCAAGTACAGTCTCTTGGATCACTACTACACTGCACTTTGACTAAATGAATCTTTTTCCTCCTCAGCTCTCTAGTTTCCTTGCCAACTATCTTTAATGGCTCTCTTCTGAGTGCTAATTCTGGAGTTATGTCAATATCATGTTGCGCTGCTTCTTCCACAACAAGATCGGGATCATGAACATGTTTTCTGAGTTGAGATACGTGGAACACATCATGTACACCAGGCAACCAATCAGGTAATGAAACCCTATATGCAAGAGTTCCAATCCGTTCAAGTATAGGAAAGGGACCAATAAATCTCGGTGCCAACTTCCCAGTCTTGCCAAATCTGATTACTCCTCGCATTGGAGAAACTCTTAAATAAACATAATCGCCAACGGCAAACGATATATCCCTTCTTCTCGCATCAGCATAACTTTTTTGTCGGCTCTGTGCGGTTTTCAATCGCTTCTTAATGAAATCGACTTTATCCGATGCTTCTTGAATCATATCGGGCCCTAACACAAGTCGGTTGCCAGGTTCTACCCAACATGCGGGAGATCTGCACGGTCTACTGTATAATGCTTCAAATGGAGACATTCCCAAACTTGCTTGATAGCTATTGTTGTAAGAGAATTCTGCTAAATGTAAGTGATCTTCCCATGAGCCTCCAAAATCGATAATGCAAGCCCGCAGTAGATCCTCTAAAATTCTATTCACCCGCTCGGTTTGGCCATCTGTCTGAGGGTGATAAGCGGTGCTTAGATTCAATTTGGTTCCCAATTCTTCCTAGAATGCTTCCCAAAATTTGCTAGTAAACAGGGGATCTCTATCACTGACTATATTGAGCGGCACTCCATGTAGTTTAACTATTTCTTTGAAGTAAATCTGTGCTAGACTTTGAGCCGTTCTGTTGGATCGGACAGGTATGAAATGGGCAGTCTTCGTGAAGCGATCTACGATTACCCATATACTGTCGTTTCCTTTTCTAGTTCGAGGCAAGCCATCGATGAAGTCCATCGAGATTTGTTCCCACTTCCATCCTGGAATTTCCAATGGTTGTAATAATCCAGCCAATTTCTGCTGATCACTCTTAACTAGCTGACAAGTGGGGCATCTGCTAACATATAATGAGATATCTCTTTTCATTGACCTCCACCAGAATGTGCGTTTGATATCGTTATACATTTTGCTCACACCGGGATGGATACTTAATTTGGATTTGTGGCACTCATCAAGTATTTCTCTTCTGAGCTCAGGAAGGTTTGGGATGCAAATTCTGCCCTTTAGTCTTAGAACTCCTTTGTCATCGAGTCGGAAACTTGTGGATTCACCTCCTTTGACTCTCTGACTGATTCTTTGAATAAATTCATCGTCTTTCTGAAGGGTCGAGATCCTGTCTATTAATGAAGACGTGATGACAAAACTGGCGATGATTTCATTCTTTCTGCTGAGCGCATCGGCTACAACATTGACTTTCCTTGGAGTGTATAGAATTTCAAAATCGTATGCTGCAAGGAATTCTAACCAACGCTGTTGTCTCAAGTTTAGATCTTTCTGAGTGAATAGATATTTCAAGGATTGATGATCGGTGTATAGTTCGAATTTCTCACCCAATAAATAATGCCTCCAGATTCTTAAAGCAAACACGATAGCTAATAACTCAAGATCATGAGTTGCATAGTTTCTTTCATGCGGCTTCAGCTGACGGCTGGCATAAGCGATCACTTGGCCTTTATGCATTAGTATTGCGCCTAGCCCTCTAATAGAAGCATCTGTCCATACAGTCAAGTCTTGGTTGCCTTCTATAATTGTCAATACCGGAGCGGTTGTCAACTTCAGTTTCAGCTCCTGGAAAGCTTCTTCACATTCGGGAGTCCATTTGAATTTCTCATGCTTCTTTGTAAGCTTTGTCAATACTCCTGATATCTTTGAAAAATCCTGAACGAATTTCCGATAGTAACTAGCCAATCCAAGGAAACTTCGAACTTCGGTGGGGGTAGTAGGTTGTTTCCAGTTCTGAATCGCTGTAATTTTGCTTGGATCTACAGCAATCCCTTCTTTTGATACGACATGGCCTAGGAATTTAACTTCATTCTGCCAGAAGACACATTTAGAAAATTTAGCTTTCAAGACATTTCTCCTTAGAATTCTCAACATTTGATCTAAATGTTTTGCATGCTCATCTTCCGACTTAGAGTAGATTAAAATGTCATCGATGAAGACTAGAACAAATTTATTCAATACACCTCGGAACACTCTGTTCATAAGATCAACGAAGTATGCCGGAGCGTTACACAAGCCGAACGGCATTACTAACCATTCGTAGAATAAATCGGGACCCCTGAAGGCTGTTAAAGGAACACAGTCTTCGGCTATACGTAATTGGTGGAAACCTGTAGCTAGGTCCATTCTGGAGAATACTGTTGCTCCATTTAATTGATCTAACAGATCATCAATACGTGGCAAGGGATACTTGTTCTTCATTGTCTGTTTATTGAGATCTCGGTAATCAACGCAAAGTCTTAGAGTACCGTCTGATTTCGGGACAAATACTACTGCGGCTCCCCATGCTGAAAAGCTCGGTCTGATCAGACCTTTCCAAAGCAATTCTCGGGTTTGACTACTTAGCTCTTCTTTTTCTTTCGGGGCCATTCTTCTTATTGGATGTACTACTGGTCGGGCGTTAGGAATTAGATCTATTCTAAATTCAATCTCTCTTTGCGGCGGTAAGTTTTCTACTTCTTCAAACACATCCGCATAGTTTTTAACGACCGGTATCTTTTCTAATGAAGGGGGAGTAACTTCTAAAGAAGACCAAAATTCCGTTCTATTAATTTCTGAGCCATGACATGGTATATATATAGGTCCAAGCTTCGTTTCGACTTTAACGATTCTCTCGGCACATCTAACTTCGGCCTTATATTTTGTCAACCAGTCCAGCCCCAGTATAATATCAAATTCGGAAAGGTCCATGACAATTACTTTAAAAGGAAAGCGATAACAAGAATATGAGGCGGGTACATTACAATATGAGTCGAGAATAGTAGACCCTCCTATCGGATTTTGAACTTTAATTGGTTCTTTAAGCTTCCTTGGATTCAATTTTAACTTATGAACAATATTACCAGAAATGAAGCTACGTGATGCACCAGTATCAAAAAGTATAGAAACATGAATATTTTTAATGGTAAGGGTACCTCCCAAGACGTCGGGTTTACCTGATCCATCGGTGATAGCTGGCGGGGTCTTCCCGTCATAGACATGAGCCACTTGTGCATTCTGCTTCAGAGGACAGTTCTTGCTATAGTGCCCCTTCTTATGACAGTTGTAGCATTCGGCTGAGTCATTTGCCTTTGGTTTCCTCGGAGCTTTGCATACATTAGAAAAGTGACCTGGCTTCCCGCAGTTGTAGCAATTTCCTTTCGGGATCTTTGCAGGTTTCTGAGTAGCGGCCGCGGTAATGCTAGACTCGGGTTGATCTATTGAAGCCTTGCGCTTATTTCCAGCTTGGCTTTTGGCGCGGTCTTGGCTAGCATGCCTCTCATCCATGTCTTCGTAATTGCAAGCCATCTCTACTAGTTCTGTAAAGGAGAGTTTGATGTTGCTCATAGCTCTATCATGGTACTTGCGCTTCAGCCCAAATATGAATCTCTTGTTCTTTGCTTTGTTGGTCGTAATCAGCTCTGGAGCATAGCGCGACAATTGGGTGAACTTATTTAGATATTCCTGAATAGAGAGATCTCCTTGCTAGAGATTAGCAAACTGCTCTCGCATCCTCTCTAGAGCATGTTCCGGTACAAACTTCTCATTGAACATAGCTTTGAATTGCTCCCAAGTTCTAACAGTACCAGCTGCATCCTCTGAGGTAATGGCATCCCACCACAGCTCTGCTTCCTCTTGAAGGAGCCAAATGCCAAGTCGGGCTTTATTGTTGGTTCCCATACCCATGCCTTCAAAGATTTTCTCACAAGTCTTCAACCAAGCTATAGCCTCGATCACTGTACCAGTGCCAGTAAAAGGTTTTCCCCCAAGATTTCTGTACCTCTTTGCTACTTTATCTAGCTCAAAGTCCTCAAGTGCTGGTGGCTGAACAATAGGGCCTTCCACAACCACGGGGATATTCCCCCGTCCTCCTGCTGCATCTCCTCGGCCTCCACGGCCTCCTCTAGCTGCTGCTGCTCGTGTAGCCATCTAAGAGAATACTGTATAAGCAAGAAAAGAGTCAAGCTCACAGATTTGATAATTTTCATAAATGATAAAGCAGGGGAATACAAGGAAAGATAATGATGATGTACTGATCAAATTGTTTTGCTAATCTGCTTAGCTCATTCTAGGACATTGCTAATCCTATCTCTAATGAGCTACTTGCATTAGAACACTACTGATTCTATTCTGACGAGGTGTTTAATGTGTTAGATCCCGGAACTAAGGTTAACCAAAGCTCTGATACCAACTGTGACGATCCCAAAATCCGAGGGGCGGTATTAAGGATAATCATTGGGAAATAACACATTAATCATCATAGAAGAGTACAGATAATAGCAAAAACAATAAATAGAATAATTTTACATGGATATGACAGCGGAATCACAACATGTAGGAACATCAGAATAGCATAACGTGGGATATAACTTAGTAAATAAAAAGGAAAGTGATTAGTCATCATCGCCAGAGGCGGAATACATACATGCAGTGAGACATAATAAGGGTATTAGTCTACATCGCCGAAGGCGGTACATATACATACAATAAGAAGTACAGAAAGTAAATCAGTCTGCATCGCCAGTGGCGGAATCATAATATAAGTACAGTAATGGCGGAAAAATGTCAAAGTCATCTCTGTGAAGTCATCCTCGCCATGAGCCAAAAATGCACTCTATGCAGCAGTGCAGAGCCAAAAACAACCTGTCACCTGTGTACTAGGCTGCCCGTGTGAAAATAAGGGCACCCGCGTTTGCAAAGTGAAACAAACAATGAGTCAGTCTTGGGGACTGGTATGAGGAATCTATTTAACAGCTAAACAACAGTAAATAGCAAATCATAGGACCACGCCACTTTCGCGGAACGGGTTTACTCCAGTGATTGCTAGTGCATTTAAAACAAAGTAAGTTCTTTCAAAACAACGCAATGCTTTTAGAAAGAATGAAGCCATTATAAGACTCAGGTCCCATCACACAATGCAACGCAAGCCGGAGGATAGAGTTTTACCTTACAATAGCCAAATATGCTTGATACGTATAAAACGAAATCATTTGATATTATTACTAGTGCATATATGTTTCAAAAACGAATAGCATCATAAATATCAATCATAGACGGCATAGCTACCATGTACTATGTCGCCATACTAGTTCTACAATCAAGTCCGTTATTTCGTATTGGAAATTGGATTTCCGTCATGAGTCGAGGCAAGGGGCAAGCTCCTCTCCGCTTCGAGACACACTAGCAAATGCCTCGGGACTACGCACTCTGGGTAACCCCTGGATGCTTCAGGGCCGGTCCTCACTTACGTTAGAGGATTAGTATTCCTGAACACACGTTTCCCGGTCCTTACAGACCTATAATCGAGGCGCCTCGCATTCCAACAACCACAAAGGTGAAAAGTAGATATATATGTCAGGGCTGGTAAGTCACTGACACCACCATAGCTAGAAAGAAACGTCGTGCTCTCCCTGCAGTCCGTATCCCGTTTTTAACTCATACCGGAGTGTGAGGCTCGCGAATCTACGAAATACACAAAGCTAGCTATGTAGACCTTGCTTTGATCATCATCCACAAGACTTTGCTTTGCAACAGAAGCCTTGATCACAGCATCTTGGCATGCCACATAGGCAGTCCACTCCATACGATTGATTTCCATCGATATATAACCTCTGAGCTCGTATGTCTCAGAGAAGGGTGTTAAGAAAAAGAATAAATTCTCCGCCGTCAAGCAGATATATATTTAACAGAGATCAATCAGTATAGAACAAAATCCAATGTCAGACACACAGTCCATTTACAAGTCCGCTCTGGGTCTGAACGAAACCGGAGGCGTCAAATTCCTCGTATATCCGTCCAATCAACACATACGTTCAGACGGCTACTACTTCCGTCCCTTTCCGGTAGCTACTCCGGTCAGGAACCTCAATAGCGCCCATCCAACCGATACGAAGATCGTCGGTCTTGAATCGTTTTTGCATTTTCCAATTCGAATCGCTCGATAAATTATTTGAAATGAGGGTTAGCTCGGCCTTTTCAAATAATTCACGTCATTAGAATTTAAATCGATTCATTTTATGGTTATATTATTCGACATCCATCTTTCGGTTCTTTAGTGTTATTTTCATGTCATACACATACAACCATCAAATATCAAACAATTCAAGCCCAATTGGTTTATTTGCAATCTATGTTGCTTATAATATTTTATAACGATTTTTCGCCATTTTTATTTATTTAAAAATGGCCATATTTAATTAAACGACGTTTCAGGTCGTGTCGTGGCACTGGCGTTGTTTTTCCCTTAATTTGTTTTACATATATCGGAAAATCTAACCGTGGGATTTCTACAAAGTCTATATCAGTGGGAAGATATTCCCAAAGCGAACCCAACGGTTCCAGTTTCGTGAGAATCCGACGGTCGGATCTTCCACACTAGTCGTTTGAAGTTACGGTTTCAAAATTCGAACTGCAGCGTCGTTATTCAATTTAATTTAATTATATTTATATTTATATATAAATATAAACGATTCTGGCGCTGTTTTTCTTCAGATTTGAATTAAACATTCCGGACAATCCAACCGTTGGATTTTTGCAAGGTTGGTGCCGTTGGAAAGATATTTCCAAGGCGAACCCAGCGGTTGCGGTTTCAGGAAAATCCGATGGTCGGATTTCTCGTACTAATCGTTTCAAATTACGATTCCGAAACACGAACTGCACGGCCTCTATTCCCTTTAATTATATTTATATCTATATATATAAATATAGTTGATTCTATAATTTCAACTATAGTTCATCCCATATTTTCAACTTCGTTTTCACTTCAAATATTTCACTAACGCCTTAATATTTCGAAAAATTTCGCCATAACCTCCTTTGTACGGGGAGGGGTTTGGAAATTTATTGGGCCGTATTAGGTACCCAATAAATCCTAAAAAGCATTCACATATTTATAGTGATATATTCTGGTGTTTACGGGGGAGCATGTACTGATAATCACTCCAGAGAATAAATTCTCGTCACCCCGTTTCCGTGTGGAAATAAATAGTCCATGTGCCGTATCTAATAACTAGAGCGACGTGGTTATTGTCAACTCCAGACCCGTGTGGGTTTTTTATTAATCTGGCAATTTATCGTTATAATTTATATAGTCCATATCAGTCATTGGTTCAACCTGTAGTACATAGTCATCGCCATACAAGCCTCTTGCTTATATGGTAAATCTTCCACCTCGTCACACAAGCTCCAATTGCTTATGTGGAATATGATGAAGTATGCCTATCATCAAGAAGTATGCCATGTAGTGTAGTTCAAAATTAATTGTTACTATCCTATGGCGTTATTTATTATTTCACACAGAATAACCAGCACTCCGCATCCAATGGCATTCACAGGAGTTGATATATAAATAAAATTGCGCAGCCAACTCATCAAGGTTTACCTATTTGTCGGGCACGCAAATAATTTCTTTACTCTACAGCTAATCCATTTTTCCTGTTCAACACATGTATATATATGCAGAACAAAGCTAATAATAATATTTCTAGCAAACTATTATTTATTTCAACACGTGTGTATTTTTTTCTAAGCGTATACATGATAAAAGAAATATTTTTATCATCAAAAATATTTATTCGACACATGTGTATTTTTAACTAAGCGTATACATGATAAAAGGAATATTTTTTTTCATCAAAAATATTTATTCGACACATGTGTATTTTTAACTAAGCGTATACATGATAAAAGGAATATTTTTATCATCAAAAATATTTATTCGACACATGTGTATTTTTAACACTTCATATTCACTATAAAAATATAGTTTTCATTGTCGATTCATTTTATTTTTAAAAGATGATAACATTCAACACATGAACTTCAACTCAACGAATGAATTGCAATTCAACACATGAATATTCTATATAGTTTGTTTATATATAAAAATGTGATTTTTATCGCTAAAGCCATTTGTTTAAATTCAAATAATATTCAACACATGAATTTCAACTCAACGAATGAATTGCAACTCAACACATGAATATTCGATATAGTTTGAATATATATAAAAATGTGATTTTTATCGCTAAAGCCATTTGTTTAAATTCAAATAATATTCAACACATGAATTTCAACTCAACGAATGAATTGCAACTCAACACATGAATATTCGATATAGTTTGAATATATATAAAAATGTGATTTTTATCGCTAAAGCCATTTGTTTAAATTCAAATAATATTCAACACATGAATTTCAACCCAACGAATGAATTGCAACTCAACACATGAATATTCGATATAGTTTGAATATATATAAAAATGTGATTTTTATCGCTAAAGCCATTTGTTTAAATTCAAATAATATTCAACACATGAATTTCAACTCAACGAATGAATTGCAACTCAACACATAAATATTCGATATAGTTTGTGTAATTTATTTCAACGAATGAAAATTATTCTAACACATAAATATTTCAGAAAATTTCGGCAGCATAACGGCAGGGTAGTTAAAACCGGGACCGTCCCTAGTACGGCTCCTCGCTCTACCTTAAAACCTCGCGGTTTTTGACAATGGGGATCATGCATCTAGTTCGCACGCAGGCGGCATGTTTTATTTTCAATTCCACAATCCTATTCTATTTTGTTTCAACCACAAGAGGGTATTTTTCAACCACAAAGGTATTTTTCAACCATAAAGGTATTTTTCAACCATAATATCAACCACAAACAATTATTCCCAACCATTCGTGATATCATATAACATCACGTCAATCACAAGCAATAAATATCGTCCATGGTCTGTGGACGAGGGGAGTATATATATATATATAATATAATAATTCACTTGCATTTCATCACAATTCAAAGCATATATGTTTCATTCAACGCTTGTATAATTTATACATCGCTAATATAACTTATACAACACATGTACATGAGGTATACAATGCGTATATAATTTACACTTCGCTTATATAATTTATACAACGCGATTTCATTCACACAAATAGTTTAGATTCCTCACTTTGGTTATTGCAGTGCTAAAAATTGTAGGAAGGTCAGAAAAATCCGCGGCTTCTTCTAGAATGTAGAGAGCCTCCTTGCGGTCACGGTGTCTCCTGTTTCATCGAATTTCGTTAACATAGCAAAAAGATACGATTTTTACAAGTTTACAACGCTTTATAGTGTAAAAATCAGTTGAAAATGGTTTCAGCCGTATACCTCCTTCGAGATCGAAAACTAGGGTTAAACTTTTCGGCAAAACCGCTAAGCGATAGGACGAACGGCCAGCGCTGCGTCGAAGAGGAAGGAAAGAGCTTCCCAAAGCTACCCGAGATGATCAGCTCGGTGGTCTCCAGCACCCACGGCGGCGGCGCGAAGTTCGGACCTTCCTGGCATGATATCTCCCTCAACACTCAACGATAATTCTTAAAATTGCTATGGATTTGAAGATCTCTGAACGCTCTTCAAAATGGATCTGAGTTTGCTTGATTTCGTTGTGTGGTTGTGGAGAAATTGAAGAGAGAAGGTTCGGAGCTTTTTCCGCGTCGCGCCTGGGAGTTTCGATGAAGAAGACGAATTCTGATTGGCCCGCTCCTTTTATTTTAATTTTTTAATTTATTTAATTCCTAAAATACCCCCTTTCACAGACGAACTCGAAATCTAACCCAACGACTGTCGCCCCTAGCTAAATACCCCCATTCCGGACACAATGGGATATGTTTCGTTGGCCATTTCGACTGTTACAGTCAGTTAATTTTCAAATTAAAATATAAAACATTCGATATTTAATTTAAACGTACATTTCAATTTGCCAGGGCCACAAACTGAATCGATAAATTCCAGAAAAATAAATCTAGCTTTGTTTTGACGATACGGTCCTAACAAAACCAGTTTCGTCGAATTCTGAGCTCGTTTGAAAAACGGCCATTTTTAGGTCGACCCATTTTAACAGAATTTGACCAATCACATTATCTTTTGCTCCGCTCACATACTAGCTTCAAAAATTATGAAATTTGAAACTTAGCAATAATTTGACATCCCGGACCCAACAAAAGTGGTTTCGTCGAATTCCGAGGTCGTATGCAAAATCTCAATTTTCAAGGGCTATATATACTATATAGCGACCTTTCTGAAAATTCATTCGGCCATAACTTTTGATTTCCGCTATGAAACTTCGATTTTTCGGATTCGTTAGAAAGGTATTCATAAACAGATTTAAATATTTTCAGTTTCGCTAAAATCCGTTATATTTTCCACCCGGTACAGTTAGACAAAGTTTGTGTTCAAAATTTCAAACTGCTATACCATACCAAATTCTATATTTTATTGAAATAGGCTATTTCAATTATTCTAATTCTTTGGTAATAACCTAATTTAAAAAATTTAAACTGGTTCACTTTTTCCGGGTTATTACAGCACCTTTGGGCCTTTATAGAAGCTTAATGTAGCTGCTGCTTCTAAGAATGAACAACAACATGGCTACCACTTGGAACTGACACGTGTCATGTTGCAAAATGGTTTCATTGATGCAGAAGCAACATATGGAACTAATGGAAAATTCAATAACCCAACATTGAAGGTGACCGCATCTCTATTTAATCCTACTTTGATTGTATTGACTCTGGAGTGCGTACTCTACATTAAAAAAATCACTTTCAGAAACAACAAATTTATTTTATAAGGTTTCGAATTTCAATTTTGGTTAACTACGTTTCGACCTTATTATTGTTATCATCGTTGTTGTGTTTGCTGTAATGGTCACTCCATAGTTGAACAGAGCTCATCTACAATCGTTTTCAATTTTTGAAGCCTTTTCTTCCTCTTTTGATTTGCTACTTTTTGCAAGCATGAATTCTTCCAATGAAATAACATTTTTTTCTTCTCCTTTTCTCGAGCTCGATCTTCATTCCTTTAATAATTGCAATCACAGTTCAGAAGTTATTATAAAAATATCTGAAGACATTGAATTTTATTCCCCCTTTTGAATCATTTTAACTTTCTCAATCACAGCCCGTGTAGAAGAAAGTAAGTAATGCATAGTGTTCCATTAGAAAAACAACATTGAATAACACTTAATAAGGTCATACATGGGAGAAAAAAATTAGAGATGTCAAAATATTGGATATTGAGCATTCTTTAACAAATAAACATATATGTTACTTTTAAAAAAAAGGAAAGACCAACACCTATAGTACTTCTTATACAACTGACTTGAATTTTTCACTCAGACTCTGCCATTATGAATTTTCAGACAAAATTTTGGGTTAGTGAATATCGCAAATGTATTAGTGTCAAATTTGAGGGTCAAAAAGTTTTGTCATTGCTAAATTTCTTATGCATATTTAGAAAAGACTTTTCCATTATGAAATTTGAGATAGAATTTTGGGTTGTACCTATAAATTCTGTAGGTTAAGAACGAGTATAGTAATATATCACATTCAAAATTGACAAAATCATTGCTAGACCACTGTAAAATTGTTGTCTCTTGGTTTTTGAATGTTCTTCTTCATATATATTCATATTATTAATCTGTTGCTCTTTGATGTGATCCTACGCATAGGAATTTCACCTCCACAAAACTGTTACTTCGTGTCTATGTCTGGGATTCATTTTTATATATTAGTTATTTTAACTCTAACCAATTAGGGTCACCAAAAGTTTCCCATTTTTCCGTTTGAGAGCATACAAGTAGCAGTGATAATATTGGAAATATTGTTTTTAGAAATGATTACTAATATTTTTACTCTATACACTCGCACATTTTGGTTTATTTAATTGCTAAATTTCATAATTTAATAGGCAAATTTTTAAATATTCGTATTGATTTTGGAATGAGCAACAAACCAGGATGTTGGCATATTGTAACACCCCCACGTCCATTAATGTCACTCACAAAGGGAATGCATTAACTTCCATGGAGGTTTTAAGTGAATATAGAACAGAAAAATTACAACAAGACAGAAAATAAGTAGTACTTGGAAATCTAAAACTTTATTTCATTGCAGCGAAAATTAAACATGTTTGTTACATCATAAAACCATAAATAAGAGTCAAGTACAATATCCATCTTGATAAAACAAAATACATAATCCCATTACATAAATAGCCATTAGAGAAGATAACAAGCTGGACATTACTTCAGCGGTCCAAGCTTTCCAAAAGAGAGATAAAGCAATCCAATCAAACTCCGCTAGAGCTGGGCCCACCCTGAGGACCTGGTGGGGGGAAAAAGATAGAAATGGAGGGGGTCAGACATAAAGTCTGGCGAGTATGATAATTCTAACAATACTATTATCAAAATAATTAGCCTGAGGCACAAGCTGGAAAATAAGGAAATGTCTATGAACTATTAGGTATGGAAGAGCAGATAAAGATAACGTTAAAGGCACACCTAGTTACTAACGAATAATTACTACACTGCACCACACCAGTCACCCTAAAGGTTGATCCCACTTGCTTCACTTAGAAATTTTATAAATAGCTTCGTGTACCCCTAGCTTACTACATAGGTGCCGCCTGCCCCTAGCTCCGCTAGGTGTACCCCTCACTGAACTTAGAAATTATATAAATAGCTTTGTATACCCCTAGCTGACTACATAGGTGTCGCCTGCCCCTATCTCCGCTAGGTGTACCCCACTACCCACTTGCGATCGGCTCCCTACTCGTAGATACCCATGCTGGTCCCACAGTGGGGTGTATCACTCCCCTAAAGTGGCAACCCGATACAACTTGAGGGTGCACGGCTTATACCTACACGATGCAACAACGTCTTACCTACCAGCCCGGGTCCACACACGCATATGAAACCCGTTGAACTTGCGTTGCCACCGCTACCCCGTTTGGCCTCTTATAGTCAAGCCCAGTATGCGTGTCCCGTCCTCGACTTGGGTCGAGCCCACAAAGATACGTTTGGGTTAGTGGTTGAAATGGGCCCCCACAAGCTATCCACCTAAGCTTGTCCCCACTAGTATATCCCACTTAACCCTCTTCTTAGTCATGTTCAGTCACATGTGTGTTTGGTTAAGTCTTACTAATCGTATTTCAAATGCCACTAAAGGCACCCACTAGATTCCTCATGCCACCCAAGGCACCTACTTAACCCCCATGTCCCACTTCACATGTTTATCTGGTTAAGTATTTCTTAATTCATTCAGGCCATAACCTCATAAAGACCTCTCACATTAGACTGGCATTTATGGCAGCTGGATTCGCCGGGCGGGTCCGGACAGTCTTACACCATAAAAGAGTCTAACCTCGTGTCTTTACGACTGTTATGCTTTAATTTGGGCCTAGGACCTCCCGCATTGGGCTGACATTTGTGACTACTGGATTCGCCGGGCAGGTTCGGGCAGTTTTACGTCACAAACGAGTCCAACCTCGTGTCCTAAGCATTGATTAACACTTATAATCTTTTACCCCAGTTTTAAATATATCCCTATTCAAATCATTAATTAATTCCAATTTTAATGATGTCCATAATTGACTCAATTATGGCCATCCACTTACGGTATGCAAAATCATATCAATTGCACCCTAATTTCTTAATATTAAATCCTTAATATTACCCCTACCCCACGTTATACGTTCGCTTATTCAACGCAACATATACGTTAGACTCGAATAGTCTAACTCATAGCACAAAGATAAATTATCACAACATATAGGCAGATAAAATAGATCTAATCATAATAGGGGTGAAACTTGCATAAAACTACACATGTCATGGATCTAAAGGTGTCAACTTGTTTGGTTAAATGTCACAACTTACATAATATGATCATAACCCAAATTCATGTATAAACTTGCATATGTGGTTTATGCAACATAATGATGGTGAAAACTAGCATCTAACCCATAGAACTCACACATGTTATAACCTAATTTTAGATCTAAATAGATGTCATAGGATATGTGAGATTATACATACTAATCAATCTAAACTTGCATAGGTACATGTGATTTATCATGTGAATCATCATAGCCCAAACATATATATAATCAACATCATGATTTGATTAGGCATAAGCTTACTATAACATAAATAATAACATCATGACTTTGTAACATCGTAACTTAGCATAGAAACTTTCAACATATATAACATCAACATCACATAACATAGGATTTACAACATACATGATAGCATAAGATTTACAACATATATAATCAATAATTCACATCATCCTCTTATAATCCATATCACAACTTAATCTAATTAGTTTGCTAATAATCTTATTAAAATCATCATACTCACAATTAGAAAAGAAAGAGAGTCTTGATTTGCTTTAGAGTTGAGTAGAATTAGAGTTTTGATTAGCTTTCTTCCTTTTTAGTTGGCGGCGGCTACACTGAGTTCCATGGCGATGGCATGACGGCGGCTATTCTATTTTTCATGTGATTTTAGAGTGAGAGACTACCTAGGTATATATAGAGTTTAGGATTTATTTAGACCGTCAGATCAACTCAGAACTAACCTGAACAGTTAAATTAGCCAACTTAGCCCTAAAGACACATCAGCAGCTCAAGAATGGGCTCAGCCAAAACCTGGCCGACTGGACCAGGTCGACACCCAAGTCGACTGCGCAGTCGACCTGGTCCTGGGGGTGTCGACTGCCCAGTCGACTCCCCAGTCGACTGCCCAGTCGACTCCCCAGTCGACCTGGGGTGCTGGGCGGGAAATTTCCCGCCTAGCCTGTTTGACATCGAATTTTGAATTTTGAATTTTCTGAAATCTATTTTGAATTTTCTGACACTTCTGATGGCCATAACTTCTTCATACGAAGTCCAAATCACGCAAACTCAGACTCTATTTCAACCAGAATTCCGAGACGAACACAATGGCGCAACCCATTTCCCACAATTCTCACGTCTGAGATTAGTTATTCTTTAATTTGTGAATATTTAATTTAACAGAATTACGGGGTGTTACATTCTCCCCTCCTTAAAGGATTTCGACCCCGAAATCTTCAAGTCAAGAAGAATGTATATCCTAACATCCAATCGTCCATCTACTCAACCATCAAACACAGGCATCCATTGTCCTTATAGACTTCTAATGCTTTCATGTTTAAATGCACAGTGTGTGTATATGTCCATATCTAATGCAAAATCAGGTGGTCCACTGATTCAGTTGACCTCCTTAATGCAAATCATGATAGTGCCATGCGTCCATTATGTATGCAAAAGTTCCTTAATGCTACATATTATCTCTATATGCGTGCACAATCATCATCTGAATGCAGCATCCATATGATAAAAAAATCCTCATACATCCATTTACTAAATACATCCATATATATGCAATATGCAATATGAAGTGACTGAGCCGATCTAGTGCCTAATAGTGTGTGTATATGCGTCCACGAGCAACCACTAGCAAACACTTGCATCCACTTTGCATCCATCATACATAACATGTCTCAAACACATGTTTCAACCATAGGATTATCCTAACTAAAGGTCAATGATACTAGCGAGAGGACATACTGAAGATAAGATAAGTACAAGCTAAGCGATAAAGGAGAAATTAAAAGATATACCCTCAAAAAGGAAAGGGTACAACGAACGCATCTTCGCTTCTGTCTCCCAAGTAGCGTTGCTCTCATCATCTCCCCATTGCACTTTGACTAGTCTGACCTCTCGATTCCTCAACCTCTTGATCTCCGACCCAAGAATGCATGTAGGAGCTCGTCGAATCGTCGCATCACACTCTATCTCCACCTCTCTAAGCAAGCTCGGCTCTACCACCTCCGCGGTCTCGTGCAAGCACTTCCTCAAATGTGACACATGGAATACGTCGTGTACACCACTAAGTCTCTCAGGCAACTCCACTCTATACGCCATCTGTCCAATCTTCTCCTTAATAGGAAACGGCCCTACAAACCTTGGTGCTAATTTCCCAAAGGACCCAAAGCGAACAACATTCCGTAATGGAGACACTTTGATAAAGACCATGTCCCCAACATCAAACTCAAGATCTATCCTCCTTTTGTATGCATAAGATTTATGCCCATCTTGCGCCGTCTTCATCCTCCTTCGAATCAAGTCGATCTTTTCTGAAGTCTCTCTAATCATATCGGGCCCAAGTAAGATCTTATCCGTAGATTCCCACCAACATGTAGGTGAACGACAAGGTCATCCATAAAGAGCTTCGAAAGGTGCCATGGCAATGCTAGATTGAAAGCTGTTATTATATGCGAACTCTACCAACGGAAGATGCTCTTCCCATGTACCCCCAAAGTCTAGGATACATAGCCTCAAAAGATCCTCTAGAATGCGATTCACCCTCTCAGTCTGGCCGTCCGTCTGAGGATGATACGTGGTGCTCAAACATAACTGAGTCCCTACCGCCTCTTGCAAGCTCTTCCAAAATTCGCTAGTGAAGATAGGATCACGGTCGCTTACTATGTTAGAAGGAACACCATGCAAACGAACTATCTCTCGAACGTATACAGAAGCTAACCATGGAGCAGTCCTCTTACTCTTCACGGGAATGAAATGGGCGCTTTTAGTAAGTCTATCTACTATAACCCAAATCCCCGTATTACCCTTCCTTGATCTTGGTAATCCATCCACAAAATCCATCGAGACACTATCCCACTTCCATTGCGGAACCTCCAATGGGTGAAGCAACCCACCGGGTTTCTTTTGCTCCGCTTTTACTTTTTGGCACACCAATCATCTAGCGACATACTCGGCCACATCCCTCTTCATACCGGCCCAAAAGAAAACTCACTTCATGTCTTTGTACATCTTGTCCCCGCCGGGATGAATGGTCATCTTCGAACGATGTGCATCATCCAGAATAGCCCTCCTCAAACCTTCGTCTCGAGGTACACAAAGTCTACTATCCCTACGTAACCAACCCTTATCATCTAGGGTATACCTACGGAGATGGCTTGATGACTCCCCTATTTTGAGCTTTTCTACTAACTCAACCAACTGTGGGTCGTCTCGCTATGCCTCACCAATCCGTCCCAAAAGCGTAGGTCTGACCTCCAAGGATGCTAGCAAACCGGGTACAAAGTCAACGGAAGGTTTAAAGTCAAACATAGAGATGAATTCTAAGTTTCGTCGCTCAACAGACTCAAGGACAACCTTTTCCTACTTAAGGCGTCTGCCACCACGTTACCCTTGCCAGGGGTATATGCTATTTCGAAGTCATAGGACGCTAAGAATTCCATCCACCTTTGCTGTCTTAAATTCAAGTCCTTTTGAGAGAATAAGTATTTTAAAGATTTGTGGTCAGTGAATAATTCGAATTTCCCCCCAAGAAGATAATGGCGCCAAGACTTAAGCGCAAAAACAATTGCGGCCAACTCTAGGTCATGTGTAGGGTAATTTTTCTCATGCACCCTTAACTGCCTTCCACCATAGGCTATTACCCTTCCCTCTTGCATTAAGACTGCGCCTAGTCCTGTCCCACAAGCATCGGTATAAACAGTAAACGGCTTACTCCCGTCTGGCAGCACTAAGACTGGAGCTGAGGTCAAAGCTCTCTTTAAACGTTGGAACGCATCATCACAATCTACGTCCCACGCGAAGACTAGGTTCTTCTTCGTCAGGCGTGTCAATGGAGCTGATATTTTTGCGAAGTCTTTGATAAACTTCCTATAGTAGCCAGCCAACCCCAAGAAACTCCTTACTTCGGTAGCATTTTTAGGGACCTTCCAATCTTGGATGGCCACCACCATCGCGGGATCCACAGCTATCCCTTCTTTGGAAACCACGTGCCCAAAGAACCGTACTTCCTCTCTCCAGAAGTGACACTTAGTAAATTTAGCTTTAAGGTTATGCGCTCGTAGAGTCTCCAACACTTCCCTAAGATGTAGGGCATGCTCTTCTTCATTCTTAGGAAAGATCAAGATGTCGTCTACAAAGACCACCACGAATTTATTAAGGTACTCCCTAAACACATCAAATCAACAAAGTATGTGGGGGCGTTTGTCAAACCGAAGGGCATCACTAGCCATTCATAGAAACCGTCTGGAGTCCTAAAGGCAGTCTTGTCAATGCTATCCTCAGCCACTCTCAACTGATGGAAACCAGTGGCTAAGTCCAACTGCGAAAACACTGAGGCGCCAACACTGATCGAAGAGATCGTCAATCCTCGGCAGTGGGTGTCTATTCTTCTCAGTAAGCTTATTAAGTTCTCTATAGTCCACACAAAGTCTAAGGGACCCATCCGCCTTCGTGGAAAATACTACTGGAGCACCCCACTCCGATATACTTCGTCTTATAAACCCCTTCTCAAGCAACTCCTTCACTTGCTTATTGAGTTCCCTCCTTTCATGAGGAGCCATGTGGCGTACTGGCAAAGATACTGGTTTTGCATTATCCACAAGATAAATACGAAAATCTATTTCCCGCTTCGGAGGCAAGCCCTTCACCTCCTCAAACACATCCGAGTATTCTTGGACTACTTTAACAGATCGTAGATTTTCCACCGACGCATCAAGCGATTCTAGATAACTTAGCATAACGGAATTTATGGGATTACAAAAGATTTTGAGAGTGTTGCCAAGGCGAGTCATGAGCCTAACTACTCTCCTTTCACAATCAAGAACGGCCCCATTTCTGGATAACCAATCCATTCCTAAAATTAGCCCATAGCCCGTGAAGCCCAAAACATAAGCATCACATCTAAACTCAATGCTAAGTATAGAAATTTTCAAATCCAAACACATCATGGACAAATAAGCTGATCCCCCAATTGGATTCGAAACAACTAAGGGATCCTCTATTAAACTGGTGTTTAAGTGCAGTGATTCAACTAAGGATGTAGAGATAAACGAATGCGATGCGCCCGAATCGAATAAGGTACGGACAGGATGATCAAACAGAAAAACTAAGCTTTCAACAGAAATGGTTCTACCTCGTTCTTGCAGCGATGGGACTGCGAGAGCCTGAACTTGTCCCCTTGCCTGCCCTGGTGCCATAAGAGCCTGCACCTGTCCTCCCGAGGTAGACCCTGCCCTCTGCCCCTTCTTTGGGCAGTCCTTCACTAGATGTCCCGCTTCACCACAGTGAAAACAGCCAGTCTTCTTTTTCTTTCTGCAATCCTTGCTGAGATGGCCTGGTGTCCCACAGTTAAAGCATATTTTCTTTCCTTTGCCATTATTGTCTTTACCACCCTTCTTGTTTTGCTGTTGTGGTTTCTTCTGATCCCCTTTCTTCTCGGGTGCCTTATTAGCATTAGCGCCTTTCTCCTCGTGCATGAGTGCCATGTCTACTAGCTTCTCAAAGGTGGCCCCCATAGGGATGTGGGTCATAGCCAACCCCTGCAATGGCTCATTCAAGCCTTTAACGAACCTCAGAGCCTTCTTCTCCGGCGTGTTCACTAAGTCCAAGCCAAACCTTGTTAACTGATTAAATTTGTTGACATATTATTTCACTGATGAGCTTCCTTGCTTTAATGTCAAGAACCTTTCCATGTACAGATTCTCTTCTGCCCTTGAGAGAAACTTTGCCTCAAACCTACGTCTGAAATCCGCCCAAGAGTCAACAGGACGCTCCCCATTAGTGACCTCCCACCAAAACGAGGCCTCTCCCTTCATTAACCAAGCTGCTAATTTGACTTTCCTCCCTTCTTCTACTTCAAAGATTTCTAGCAATTCTTCCACCTCCTTAAGCCAATCTCTAGCTTCCACAAACGTTTCTGACCCTTGAAAAGGTTTTCCACCTATAGCCTTAAATTCCTTGCATGTCTTTGCAAAAGTATCAGCGCGAGGAGGAGGAGGAGGAGGAGCGGGTGCAACTGGTGGTGGAGGAACATTGGCTGGACCTGCAGCGGCCCTAGCCTCTAATAACCTCCTATACCATCTTGGTATCGTTACACCCTCCGGAAGGTTAAGATCTTCAGCCATGCTGAAACGAAAAAGGAAAGATTCAAAATGGAGAATTCGAAAGATAAAGATATATGGCTATTGGGGATTATGTTTTTCATAAAAACTTTCCTCTTTAAATTACTCATCAAGACATGTTTTTGAAAACACTTCTTCCAAAAATACTTTAGAAAAATAGTTTTTCTAAAAAAATTATCTGTTCTGGTAACCTTAAGCTCTGATACCACGTGTAACACCCCACGTCCATTAATGTCACTCACAAAGGGAATGCATTAACTTCCATGGAGGTTTTAAGTGAATATAGAACCGAAAAATTACAACAAGACAGATAATAAGTAGTACTTGGAAATCTAAAACTTTATTTCATTGCAGCGGAAATTGAACATGTTTGTTACATCATAAAACCATAAATCAGAGTCAAGTACAATATCCATCTTGATAAAACAAAATACA
The DNA here is from genome assembly GCA_030737875.1 of Allium sativum. Classification (NCBI taxonomy): domain Eukaryota; kingdom Viridiplantae; phylum Streptophyta; class Magnoliopsida; order Asparagales; family Amaryllidaceae; genus Allium; species Allium sativum. The sequence continues at coordinate 509,760,289 of CM060920.1, read as the reverse complement.
TAATCCGATTACATAAATAGCCATTAGAGAAGATAACAAGCTGGACTTTACTTCAGCGGTCCAAGATTTCCAAAAGAGAGATAAAGCAATCCAATCAAACTCCGCTAGAGCTGGGCCCACCCTGAGGACCTGGTGGGCGGAAAAAGATAGAAATGGAGGGGGTCAGACATAAAGTCTGGCGAGTATGATAATTCTAACAATACTATTATCAAAATAATTAGACTGAGGCACAAGCTGGAAAATAAGGAAATGTCTATGAACTATTGGGTATGGAAGAGCAGATAAAGATAACGTTAAAGGCACACCTAATTACTAACGAATAATTACTACACTGCACCACACCAGTCACCCTAAAGGTTGATCCCACTTGCTTCACTTAGAAATTTTATAAATAGCTTCGTGTACCCCTAGCTGACTACATAGGTGCCGCCTGCCCCTACCTCCGCTAGGTGTACCCCTCACCGAACTTAGAAATTATATAAATAGCTTTGTGTACCCCTAGCTGACTACATAGGTGCCGCCTGCCCCTATCTCCGCTAGGTGTACCCCACTACCCACTTGCGATCGGCTCCCTACTCGTAGATACCCGTGCTGGTCCCACAGTGGGGTGTATCACTCCCCTAAAGTGGCAACCCGATACAACTTGAGGGTGCATGGCTTATACCTACACGATGCAACAACGTCTTACCTACCAGCCCGGGTCCACACACGCATATGAAACCCGTTGGACTTGCGTTGCCACCGCTACCCCGTTTGGCCTCTTATAGTCAAGCCCAGTATGCGTGTCCCGTCCTCGACTTGGGTCGAGCCCACAAAGATACGTTTGGGTTAGTGGTTGAAATGGGCCCCCACAAGCTATCCACCTAAGCTTGTCCCCACTAGTATATCCCACTTAACCCTCTTCTTAGTCATGTTCATTCACATGTGTGTTTGGTTAAGTCTTACTAATCTTATTTCAAATGCCACTAAAGGCACCCACTAGATTCCTCATGCCACCCAAGGCACCTACTTAACCCCCATGTCCCACTTCACATGTTTATCTGGTTAAGTATTTCTTAATTCATTCAGGCCATAACCTCATTAAGACCTCTCACATTAGACTGGCATTTATGGCAGCTGGATTCGCCGGGCGGGTCCGGGCAGTCTTACACCATAAAAGGGTCTAACCTCGTGTCTTTACAACTGTTATGCTTTAATTTGGGCCTAGGACCTCCCACATTGGGCTGACATTTGTGACTACTAGATTCGCCGGGCGGGTCCGGGCAGTTTTACGTCACAAACGAGTCCAACCTCGTGTCCTAAGCATTGATTAACACTTATAATCTTTTACCCCAGTTTTAAATATATCCCTATTCAAATCATTAATTAATTCCAATTTTAATGATGTCCGTAATTGACTCAATTATGGCCATCCACTTACGGTATGCAAAATCATATCATTTGCACCCTAATTTCTTAATATTAAATCCTTAATATTACCCCTACCCCACGTTATACGTTCGCTTATTCAACGCAACATATACGTTAGACTCGAATAGTCTAACTCATAGCACAAAGATAAATTATCACAACATATAGACAGATAAAATAGATCTAATCATAATAGGGGTGAAACTTGCATAAAACTACACATGTCATGGATCTAAAGGTGTCAACTTGTTTGGTTAAATGTCACAACTTACATAATATGATCATAACCCAAATTCATGTATAAACTTGCATATGTGGTTTATGCAACATAATGATGGTGAAAACTAGCATCTAACCCATAGAACTCACACATGTTATAACCTAATTTTAGATCTAAATAGATGTCATAGGATATGTGAGATTATACATACTAATCAATCTAATCTTGCATAGGTACATGTGATTTATCATGTGAATCATCATAGCCCAAACATATATATAATCAACATCATGATTTGATCAAGCATAAGCTAACTATAACATAAATAATAACATCATGACTTTGTAACATCGTAACTTAGCATAGAAACTTTCAACATATATAACATCATCAGCACATAACATAGGATTTACAACATACATGATAGCATAAGATTTACAACATATATAATCAATAATTCACATCATCCTCTTATAATCCATATCACAACTTAATCTAATTAGTTTGCTAATAATCTTATTAAAATCATCATACTCACAATTAGAAAAGAAAGAGAGTCTTGATTTGCTTTAGAGTTGAGTAGAATTAGAGTTTTGATTAGCTTTCTTCCTTCTTAGTTGGCGGCGGCTACACTGAGTTCCATGGCGATGGCATGACGACGGCTATTCTATTTTTCATGTGATTTTAGAGTGAGAGACTACCTAGGTATATATAGAGTTTAGGATTTATTTAGACCGTCAGATCAACTCATAACTAACCTGAACCGTTAAATTAGCCAACTTAGCCCTAAAGACACATCAGCAGCTCAAGATTGGGCTCAGCCAAAACCTGGCCGACTGGACCAGGTCGACACCCAAGTCGACTGCGCAGTCGACCTGGTCCTAGGGGTGTCGATTGCCCAGTCGACTCCCTAGTCGACCTGGGGTGCTGGGCGGGAAATTTCCCGCCTAGCCTGTTTGACTTCGAATTTTGAATTTTGAATTTTCTGAAATCTATTTTGAATTTTCTGAAACTTCCGATGGCCATAACTTCTTCATACGAAGTCCAAATCATGCAAACTCGGACTCTATTTCAACCAGAATTCCGAGACGAACACAATGGCGCAACCCGTTTCCCACAATTCTCACGTCTGAGATTAGTTATTCTTTAATTTGTGAATATTTAATTTAACAGAATTACGGGGTGTTACACATATAATTAAGTAGTTTAATTGTTATAATTTGTCAGTTATTTATTTTTTCAATTTTTTTGTTATTAGGCCCTTTCTTCATTTATTATCAAATAAAAAACTATACAATTTTAATAAATAAGGCCCAACAGCCTATAATCTCAAGTTCCACAAATCAGCAGAGACATTGCAACGGTTTGGGTATTAAGCCCACATACTGATACTTGGAGCTTCGAAGTACCTTAAGAAGCCCTATTTTCCACTTCAGTAACTTAGTTACAATTTGCGCTTGATACTAGGTAGGTTAGGTAATATTATATATATATATATATAATATCAGTGACTTATTTGTTTATAGGTACCATCTAATGTTGGGTGGACAATAAGACTACTAAGATCGATGTTAAATATTAGCAATGCAAGAGTTGGTAGTACTGTCATAAAAGTTTGTGCTTATATGTTTAGAAATTTTAGTTGAAATAATATAAATAGTGTGGTGCTAAGGATGCCTCCAATTACTTTTTCGAGGTATCACGCTACCACCAACCGAACACTGTATGGCCGATAACCAACGACCGACAGTTGTACATAGAACACGGTAAAAAAAACATGCGGCGGTACCGATGGTACTCCGAAGTAGAAATTGAGGGGGCCTTAACACTGCACTATAAATATATAGTGCACAAAACAATGATGGCTCCAATAAATAATGTAGTATGTTACTTTCCTTTATAATAAGTAGTTTCATGGTTTACTCACGGATTTCTAATTTTGGGTCAAAGTTCATTGTACATGTACCTCAAACACCAATCATCTACACAAAAGAAAATTGATATATAAGAATATATCCATTTATAATATCATATGAGAATTTTAAAGCAGTCATAGTAGCAAATTTGTTATAAATGGGAAAATAAAACTCATTAGCATATCATACAGTTATTAGTTCTAGAAACTAAGAATTTTTGACTTTGGGAGATTTAGAAGATAGAATGTAATAATAAAAAAAGAAATATAGCATATTACCAGCATTTAAAAATTATCGTTTTTTTTTCATTGCTTAAAATTAATGCCAAAATCAAAATGTAATTGTTAGCCTACTTTGTGAACTAAGCTACACAAAGCTAGAAGATCAAGTGACAAAGAGTATGGAATATCGGGAGATTCTTTCAGAAAACCGGGTCTGATCAGAGGTTTCTCCCAGCCAAATCAAAGTATGAAGAAACAGAGAACGAGGAGGCTGAATCGTAATCGGATCGGTTCGGCTGTGGCATGTCCGATCCGAACCGATTGTCTAGTACTGCTACGATTACACCCCACGACTCCTGAAGACTCGAAGCGGTTATGCCCACATTCTACCCATGTTTGCCACTAACCTGTTGTGTTGCCATCACTAGATTCTATCCGAACCCGATTGTAACGGGATTGGAGCCACGTGGATCCAACCGATCCCTCTCCAAGAACATTTTTACCTATAAATACACCATCAAGAGGTATTTGGAAAGATCTTTTGGCACTTTCAGGATTGAAACTCCTTTGCAACCCGAATTTTATCAACTTATTCAGCCTACAATCATCTTTCAAGTCATATTGTGAAGGAAATTGAGAGAATCAATGTATAAAATGAGTGAGAATTGAGTGAAAATCATTATTGTATTCGCATTCAAGACATCAATCAAAAAAGAAGAAAAGTGGACGTAGGCTATTTAACGACGAACCACTATAAATTGTGTGTTTTCTTCGTTTTAATTTTCATTTCCTTAGAATCTTTACTAGTTTGGGTGTCAGAGCCAATTTTGGATCTAACATTTTGGTGCTTTCACTGAGAAATTCTTTGAATTCTCAGCTTTTTGGGATTATCATTCTACTATTTGGACCCTCAAGTTCAAAGAAGTTAATCCCCTGTTTTTGACATCTTTAAGTACTTGTTGACTAACTGTTGAAGAATCGAATATTATGGCCAAGACAAAAGGAAAAGAAGTGCAAGGAACTAGGGGAAACGATGCTAGAGAAGTTCAACAAGCCATTGTGCTAACGAGGTCACGTGCTCAAGAATCTGGAGCAGGCCGCTCCGGCCAGGAAGGTCCGAACCGGATGGAAGACCCCGATCCGAGCCAGTCCAATGAAGTTGAAGGCACTCATTCTCCCCATCCGAACCGCTCCGGCCAAGCCACTGCACCCCGATCCGATCCGAACCAGAATGAAGCTGGAACTTCTACTCGAGCTCCTACCAACGCTCCGATTCCAGCCATAATGACTAATGTTCAGCCTGATCCATCTGCACCCGTCACACAGAGAGATTTTTCACGCTTTCTTGACATGCTCCAGAGCACCAAGGAGGCATAGGAAGCCCAAAGGCGTGATAGCCTTCGCATGTAGGAAAACATGATCACTATGGGTAGAGAACTCCAAGAGCTCCAGAGGCAGAAGACTCCTTCCCCAACACGCCGCCTTGCTACAGATGATTCATCTTCTTCAGACGAGGGACGCCCTCGTGAAAGAAGGCCGCTTGAACGACCTCAGAACCTCGATCAGATAACTTTTGGATCTTTAGGATCCCGAGAAGACGTCGCTCGTGTATTAGGGCCTGATGACCCAAGCCTGCAACAACCTATGTTGCTACCCACGTGTGGATCTCACGTCCTACCCAGGAATCCTAATATTACCAACCCTACGCAACAGCAGCTTCTTCAACCTCTACCTCCTGAGATCGACCGGGAGCGCAGAGAGCAGTGTAGAGCAGCTACCGCTTGAAACATGAGGTTATCTCCAAATCAGGAACCCAGGGGTAATCCGAATATCAGACCTAGAGAACATGTGCAGACGTTAACAAATGCCGATGTATGGGCAATGGTGCGCCAAATTATGTCTGAGAGCCGACGGTATACTAATGAAGATTGGGGCATTGAGCAAAGTCATACCCCCTTCACAGATGATATATTGGACTTCCATTTCCCTCGGTGATTCAACTTGCCTCAGATGGATCGATATTCAGGAAGAACGGACCTAGGGCCTCGGTCGATATCAAATTTCATAGAGTTGAGTGAGCGATTCATGAATCAGTTTTGACTTCATGCCCGAAAGTCCAAGAGCGTCATAGAGTTGTCACGGATTAAACAGGCCCCAAGAGAATCTTTGAAGTCATATTTAGATCGCTTCAACCTGGCCGTCACCAAAGTTAGTGATCCTCATGAGCCCACTAACCTGATGGCCTTGATAGAAGGGGTAGACCCTGACACAGAATTCAGGGATTACTTGTCAGGGAAACCGCCTCCTACTAGAGAATTGTTTTATGAAAAAGCTAATATCCGCTTAAGGCGAGAAGAAGCTCATGCAAATAGGAAGAGAAAGTCCGAAGGGGCCTCGAGGGAAGGTGTCCAGAGTAATGTTGCTGTGAAACAATCTGGTGACAGTTCAGGGAAGGTTGAAGTAAACGTTGGCAACCAGAGTGGGGGTAATAGCAACAGAAATGGGAACGGCAACATAAGTAACAGAAACCGAGGGAACAGCTCTAGTAAAAGACCCAAATTCCAGACTTTTGAAAATTATACGCCGTTAAATGATACGTTGGAGAATATTTACTTGGATACATATAGCATATTGCAGTACAAAAAACTACCACCCAGAGACTCCACTGAGAAAGTGATCGCAACGGGAAATTTTGTTTGTTCCATGGAACCCACAGTCATTCCACCAATGAATGCCGTCATTTGAGATATATAGTTGAAAGATTGCTGTAGGAAGGGAAGTTAGACGAGTACAAGGTTGCCCCAAGGGACAGGGGGCAAGGGGGACAAGCCCTCGACCAAAACCAGCCTACTTCAAAACCCACAGCCCAGCAGAAAGGTAAGAGATCGTTATTAATACTATTATAGGCGGACCTCACCTAGTTGGTCATAGTTTTAAAGCAATGGATCGGTACGTCAACGCCGCCAAGCATTTTGAGGTAGGAGAATGCAGTAGCCTCGAAAACATTACTCCAGTAAAACAACAAAAGACGATGTCAGACGACGTCGTATTCCGCAGTAGAGATGATTCCAGAGTTCAATCCCCAACTGACGATCCATAAGTGATTACCACGACAATTGGCCCTGCTTTAGTCTATGAAGTGTTAGTGGACAACGGGAGCTCGGTTAATATCCTCTTCAAGAAAGCTTCAAACAAATGAGACTCGAAGCAAAAGATCCAAAGCCATGCGAAGGATGGATACGTGGCTTCAACGGAGCGTCAACGGCTCCGATGGGCTATGTGGAATTACCAGTCACATTAGGGCAGGGAGATCGCCAGAGAGTGAGGATCCTGTAGTTTGTAGTTTTGGATGTGGAGTCGCCCTACAATGCCTTCCTAGGCCGACCGGCCCTTGCTGAGTTTAGGGCATGTATTGCACCTTGGTGCTTGCTGCTTAAATTCCCGACTGACTCAGGAATTAGGGTAATGAGGGGCGACCAAGCTACGGGATGAGCTTGTTACATGACGGAGTTAAAGATGCTAATGATGGGGTTGAATATAGAAACTAAGGACGATTCTACCCCTCCAAAGGAGAACTCAGCATAACAATTAAGGGGTCCTGCCCCAAGAGAGTCGCCCTCAGATGTGCTCGAGGATATAAATCCCAGAGAGGGTAGAGAACCCGAGGATAGGAAGGCGACTCCCAACGAAATAACAGTAGATATACCTATTGATGAGACAGATTCGACAAAAGTATTAAAGATCGGCTCGCAACTAGATCCAATCCGAGCGAAAGATTTGGCTGATTTTTTAAAGACAAATCTGGATGTGTTTTCCTAGACTCACGCTGACATGTGTGGGATTTCGCCTGCCATCATGATCCACTCTTTGTGTATTAATCCAAACCACCCACCAGTCAAACAGAAGAAACGGATGTTAGGCCCAGAGCGGTCAGCAGCTTTAAAAGAAGAGGTAGAGAAATTAAAAGATAATGGATTCATTAAGGATTCGAAATTTCCCGACTGGATATCGAATCCTGTCTTGGTCAAGAAGTCAAACGGGAAGTGGCGAACATGTATCGACTTTTCTGATTTGAACAAGGCTTGCCCGAAGGATAGCTTTCCTCTACCCAGAATTGATCAGCTAGTAGATTCGACGGCCGGGCACGAGCTTTTATCCTTTATGGACGCCTATTCTAGGTACAATCAAATTCCCATGCACATACCAGATCAAGAGCATACAAGCTTCATCACAGACTTGGGGTTATATTGTTATGTGGTAATGCCATTTGGGTTAAAGAATGAAGGAGCCATGTATCAGCGCCTGGTCAACCGCATATTTTATAATCAAATCGGGAAAACCATTGAGGTTTACGTGGATGACATGCTTGTGAAATCTAAATAATCTTCCGACCATACAAGGGACTTAGCTGAAATGTTTGATATTCTTCGAAGGTATGGGATGAAGTTAAACCCCCTAAAATGTTCGTTTGGGGTCGCATCTGGAAAATTCCTTGGGTTTATTGTGAGTTCTCGAGGAATTGAGATAAATCCTAGCCAAATAGAAGCAATAAGGGATATTGAAGAACCACGCAAGATCAAAGACGTTCAAAGCTTGGCCGGAAAAGTTGCTGCATTGAGTAGGTTTATCTCCAAAGCTACAGATAGATGTGTACCTCTCTTCGATCTCATAAAACGAGGAAAGCGAAATTTTGAGTGGACCCCCGATTGTGTGAAGGCGTTCCAGAATCTATTAGAGTTATTAGAAAAGCCTCCAATATTATCAAAACCCGTGGAACATGAGGATTTGTTTATCTACTTAGCGGTATCATCTCACGCTGTCAGTACGGCATTAGTACGTGAAGAGGATAAAGTCCAGAAGCCTGTATATTACATGAGCAAAAATCTAGCTGCTGCGGAACATAGTTATCCGAAGATAGAAAAGCTTGCTTATAGCCTCCTGATTGCTTCCCGCAAATTTCGCCATTATTTCCAAGCTCACCCAATAGTTGTATATACCGCTCAACCTTTGAGACAAGTGTTGCAAAAACCCGAAGCATCGGGGTGGTTACTTAAATGGAACATCGAACTGAGTCAATTTGATTTGAATTTTCAGCCATGAAGATCAATAAGGGGGCAAGCATTGGCTAACTTTATAGCTGAATTTACAATTCCTGAAGAGGAAACGGTGGGTGACAAGGTAGTTACTTTGGACCAAGAGTTAGAGCTTAGTCTGTGGAAGCTATATACGAACGGAGCCAAAAATGATCGAAAGTCCGGCGCCAGAGTCATTTTAATTACTCCTGAAGGACGATCTATCTACTATGCATTACGATTAGAGTTTGTTGCTACTAATAACGATTCCGAGTACGAAGCCCTGATTGTCGGGCTGAAACTCGCCAAAGAGTTGGGAGTAAAAACACTATATATATATTGCGATTCCAAGATAGTTGTATGCCAGGTTCGGGAAGAATTTATTGCTAAAGGACCTCGACTCATTACTTATCTCAAAAAGGTAAAGGAGTTGTTGGGAAGTTTGGAGCATTACAGCATAACGCATATTCCAAGAACGGAAAACCAGAAAGTAGATCGACTGGCGAAGCTGGCAAGTTCTGATAATCCTAAAGAAACTGAAATGGTCCCGATAGAGGTTTTGGAATCACCGAGTTTCGACCTAATGGAAGCGGAGCTAGCCTTGGAAGTCGACCCAGAGAGAGAATCCTGGATGACATCGATCAAGAATTTTCTCAAGAATGGAACCCTCCCGTTGAAAAAGAGCGAAAGACGAGCTGTAAGACGCAAGGCTGCAAGATACGTTTTAAAGGACGACGTCCTTTATCACCAAGGGTTTTCAATGCCCCTATTACTGTACATGACGACATTAAACGTGTACTGCAAGAAGTACAAGAAGGTAAGTGTGGAGACCATACTGGGGGCCAAACCCTAGCAAAGAAAGTATTACGGTATGGATATTTCTGGCCTACCGTGAATAAAGACACGGCTGATTATTCGCGACGCTGCGACAGATGTCAAATATTTGCCAAAGTTCCCAGAGCGCCTTTGACTCAGCTCAAGTCGATGGTAAGCCCATGGTCGTTTGCTATGTGGGGAATTGACATTATTGGAGTGTTACCTATTGCCAGAGGAGGAGCTAAGTACGCGATAGTTGCCGTGGATTATTTCACAAAATGGGTGGAAGCTGAACCTTTAACAACCATCACAGCGAGGAAGGTGATCAGTTTTGTGGTCAGAAACATTATTTGTCGATTTGGGATACCGAAGGCCATCATAACTGATAATGGGATGCAGTTCGACAGCATCGAGTTCAGAAACTTCTGCCAGAAATACAAGATTGATAAACGATATACTGCAGTAGCTCACCCGCAGTCAAATGGCCAGGTCGAAGCCATAAACAAGGTCATTAAATCTATTCTAAAGAAGCGGCTGGAGCGGGCCAAAGCCAAATGGGTAGACGAGTTGCCACTAGCTTTATGGGCCTACAGGACAACCTTTAAGATGGATACCGGCCATACTCCCTATTCACTTTCCTTCGGGTCAGAAGCAGTGATTCCGGTAGAATTGGAAGTCCCTTCTCATCGAATCGCGTATTATGACCCAATGACAAATAGGACACTCCTCCTAGAGTCTCTTGATATGATTGAAGAAAAAAGAGACAAAGCAGAATTACGTGCCTCGAGACATCGACATTAAGTAGCACGTTATTATGACCGGAAAGTTCGCTTCAAAACCTTTGAACCAGAAGATCTAGTACTGAAACGAGTCTTCCCACCTTCGACCCAATTGGGTCCAAAATGGGAAGGGCCATACACCATCCAACGGAAGCTTGATACAAGAGCATTCAAGCTAACGACCGTGGATGGTGAAGAGATTCCCAGAGCCTGGAATGCTCAGCACTTACGACGGTATCTGAGCTAAATATGAAATGTCTTCCTTTTTGTTTCTATAAGCTGTGTAAAAAGGCACGACTTGTCTTAAAAAGTCTGTTTATATGAACAAAGGATTATGAAGTGGATGTAGGCTAGGACTTAGCTGAACCACTATAAAAATATCGTGTGTCATTTACTTTCCTGCATTATTCATATATTTGACAATCATTCTATTATGACCATGAAATACGAAACAATAAATTAAATCTGGAAAATTAAAGATAACCTATGTGCAAGAGCGAGAAAAATGACCGCTTGCATGATAGAATGCAAAAGAATGGGAAGATGACATTCTTAACTCTAACTCTCATGAATCGAGAGAGAGTATAAAGGACGGGAAGACAACGTCCCTTGGGGCGTGAAGGTGCACCCGGATAAGAGACCGCCTCAACAATACTCTAACCTGGTTATGAGACAGGAGAGTATAAAGATGCTAGAAAGAACAGGCATCAATAACGAAAGGAATATGGCCCCGTCGGAAAATCGGGGGCAATTGGATTTTGAATTTAATCAATCTCGAATAATTCTTGCGCAGTTGTCCAAGATTGATTGGGGGCACATATGTGTACACATATTCCCCTCAACAATGACTTTATTATATAACTGTAATATGACATGCTGTCTATTTGCATTTTTATTTAAGTACTAAACTAACAAATATTAGACATTACAGGAAATAAACTATTTTTATTTACAAACACGTGAGTTTGTACAAGGAAATCAAGCAAAAGATGCGAGGGCCCACTCGCTACAACAATTGCGGACAAATTGAGTATCAAAATAAAACAAAGCACATCATCACTTGGGCTTTGGAGCAGACTTGGATTTTTTGGCAGCCTTATGAGTAGCCCTAGCCTCTTTTTCAGCATCAGTCATAAGACGCTTTGGCCTCTTCTTTTCTGTAGTTGAAGTACCAAAATCGGTGGATTTCTTCCTAGGAGTCGGAACACTGGAATCAAGAGAAGATTTTTTAGCAAGCTCTTCTGTAATAGATCTAGTTGAAAGCTTAACGACTAACCTTGATCCAGGATCCACCACTGCAAGGGGCTTAAGGCTTTCGGGGTTCAAGTCTTCAGCTTTTAGCTGAATGCGTTTGCCTTGATCGGCTTTCATTTCAGCCAAAGTAATGTCATCGGCACTTTTTGAATCCCCAATTATAGCCACATCAGGATCTTCTTCATGCCCCTCATTACCACCGTCGTCTTTTAAGACATCTATCATCTCGTCATTATAAGAAGTGTCGGCCTTAGGCAGTTCAGTGCCTCCTCCGGATTCGGCGGTAGTAGCCTTATCCTGTCCTCCCTGAGCCTTTTTCACAGATTCCTCTCTAACAGAGGATCCTTGATTCTCATCGATCTTCTCGGCTGATCTAGCACCTATAGAATGAGAAGCAAAAGTTATCAACTCAGGAGAAAATAAAGGATCCTCCATTGATTGCCCAATTATGTGATGAAAGGTGAAGACGTCCTTGACAAATTGAGGTGAAAAGGTAGAAATACATTCCGATGGTCTCTCAATTGGAGTCTTACCGTCTCTGACGCTGATTCGGGAATAGGAGATAAAAGAGACACCTTAGGAATTCCCGGGTTCTCGGGATCATATCCCTCGACTTCAGTAGTTTCAGCGGTAGCGGAAAAAGAACCAGCCTCAGGGATATTCTTTTGTTTGGCCAGCCGCTTCTCCTCCTCCATAGCAACGGCAATAAGGCGACATCCCTCGGCCAGGCGTGCCGGTTCAGCATCTCTCAGATACTTCTCCATATGTTTATCTTCATCAACAGAGTCTACCTTAAGTTCCTCTTTCTCCCATTCGATGATTTGACTCCATACGTGAATTAAGGTAGTTGGATAGTCTTCAATCCAAGAGATGTTTCGGCGACGAATTATGTGCGCAAAGAATTAAATCAGTAATTCGCCAAAACCGTGCACTTCTTCCTGAGCCTCTGATAGCTATTTACGGGTCTCTTCAGCAGACTTAATGACGTTCTCCACATTCCCCTCAGCTAGGGCAGCCCTATTCTCGGCTTTCATTAACTTGGACTCCAAGTCAGCGTTTCGTTTCTCCAGTTCAGCATTTTTTCTCGCTAACTTGGCTTTTTCTTGCTCAAGAGTATTATAAGCCAGTTGCATTTTGACATTGTTCGACTTAGCATCTTCCGCTTGTTTCTTTAACTCCAAACGCTCTTGACTATGAGATTCCAGCAAGTCATGATAACGCTTCTGTAACTCCTCAAATTGTTGTTTAAAGTTGTTGGTGTCTCGTTGAGCGATGACGAGTTAAGCCTGTGTGTCTTCTAGGTCCTTCTCCAAATTTTTCAAGGCCTTTTCATCGGAATTCACAGTCTTTTTCATTGAATTAACATCTGTAATTAAAGTCCAAACAATTCTGGAGAGATTGTGTGAATATTTGAACATCTCCGAGTATTGCTTCTCAACTGCGTCAATCTTTGCTTTAGCCTCATCTGCCCACTTTGAGGAAACAGGCTCGAGTGCAGGTAAAAAAGTCAGATTCTCAAAGTAATGATCTAGGAACTGCTTCTCCAGATATGCCAGCTTAACTTTGGATTCAGCATCCAGTGGTGGAGGTTTGCAGTATGTTAGTTCAATGTCTTTTCGCTTAGTCGGGACGATGGCTATGTCACCCTTTCCAGATCGCTTCTCGAAAACCTTGTGCTTGTCTCGTCAATTGGTATGTTTCGGTGGACTTTTTTCCCAACTGTGTTTGTCTTGAGGAGAAGTTCGGTCTTTAGGCTGCGACGTGTCTTCTCCTCGACGACTCTGGTAGCTCTTATATCTGTCTGGATCCGACCAGACGGGGGAACGAGAGCGCGAGGTATGTGGTCGATAAGAATCATGAGGCCTTCTGTCATCTCTGCCCTGCTCTCACGGTGATCATGCTCGATATCAGAAGGAGGTCTAGACATGCTACGGCGTATTTTTCTGACATCGTAGTAAGGGCGAGACATTGTACCTGCGCAACAATGTAAGTGGAATTCAGAATCAGTGTTCACATAAGAAGGGAGTGCTGTGATGTGTGGTGCTAATGTGTTGAGTGCATCCTAAGTGGTGTTCCCCCCGACAAACCCGAGTCTGAAGCCAGACTAGCGCGAGTGGGCTCTTTGGCCTTCACGGGAGCAGTCTCCTCTGAAGAAGTGAAAGTTAAAGGATTTGTGCCAAAGTCCTCTGAAGTATAGATGGTTTCAGGAGGGGGGAGATCTCCTAAACCCTTAAATGTGGAATCGTCTATAGTGGGGGCATCTCCTTGAGAAGCATCTGTTGGTAGCTCTTTAGGAGATGTTGACTTCTCGGGAGAAATAGCATCATTAGGGACGGTATTTCCTTCTTTGTGCTTTTCATCTATGTTGGAAAACTCATCATCCTGAGTTGAAGATGCAGAAGGTGAAATCCGAAGAGGTATTGTTGGACCTTTCGAGCCCTCGCCCGTCTCAGGAATAATGTCTACTGGGGGTATGTACACATATGGACCCGTCCCATGACCTATGCTACAGGTAATGGATAGTAACCCGTGATGATGGAGATACTCATCCTTAAGAACTTCGTCAATGGTTAGAAACTTTTGATCGCCATTGAGAAGCCGATGCAAATGATTAAAGTACAATTGATCTGATATTTGCTTTGGGTTATCAACCGTGAATAAAAAAGAAAGCAGGTTAATGTATTGGCATGAACATTTAAAATTGAGATCTAGAAAATCGGTGCTTTACTTGATTTGGTCCATCTTCTGGCGCACCCCGGCTGCTGCCTGATATAAAACCATTCGAGCTTAGAATCGCCAGCCTTGCTGCTAAACGGAGCTGTAATAATTTTCCTTTTTGGGACTGATTAAAAATATAAGAAGGAAGGAGTCTCTTGAGTCCGATGCTTGAAATTATAAAAAAAGTGGACGTCATCGAAAGTAGGCTCTATACCTAAAAACCTCTTTGAATGCTATATATAAGGTGTATAAATAAGAATAGGAGTTGGGATGTAACTACATGGGGCAATCCGCATCTGTCTCAGAAAGTCAACAACAAAAGGCGGAAACGGTGGAATAGCCCCAACCATACACATCAATCGGGTAACTGCCATAAATCCTTCCGGAGGATTGTGGGGACGATCTGCTTTCGATGGAACCAGGGTATCTCTTTTCAGTATCCCATGCTTTAGACATATTCGAACAAGTCTGTCATCATCAATCGTCGATTCAACAGAATCTTTGGGTAACTCCAATATAGTGGCAGACTCAAACTCATCAGGAGCTTGATTATCTCTTATCCCTCCTTCCTCTTCATCGCCAAGAGAAACTTCACTATCAGAAGGCATTTCACTATTGTGTGCTTCTACTTCATAATTTGGACCCTCATCGTCCCATTCAGGGTCTGAGGGAGAGGATATGTCATCAAGAGTAAATTTCTCGGAAGTTTCTGCAACTTCTATCTTCTCTGCTAACCTAGATGAACGTCTCTCTGCCATGATCACTAAACAACTGAAGAAGAAATAACATAAGTTAGAGTAAGATAGCCCGTATCCCCCCGTGTGTGTGTGTGTGAACTAAAGTGTGTGCTACATGTGCAAAAGATGCAAAGTAAACACATGAGAGCGTGATGCAAAGGTTCATTAAAGCAGTAATGTCCAGAACAGTCCTTGATGTTCGTTTATGTTCGTAAGGCGCTATCCTAACTGTTCTTTAAGTTGAAGGTTATGTCAAACATTGATTTAACCAATTGGACAAATTCTTATGCATTAAGTTGAACTGCTTCGGTTCGGTTCGGGTGCATGTGTTGGGATCGGATCGGGGGGCTAAGCTATGTGTTGGTGTGAAGCAGACATCAACATCCAGTGAGAAAAATCGGATCGGTTTAGAAGTATGCACTCGGAGCGACCCGGATTGACTTGATTGTCCATGCCTCTCTTTCTTTTTGTTTTCCATCCTGACTCGATCTGGTCGGGCAAATCCCGTTCCCATCTCCACTTCCATGTCTCTTCACCCGAACCGACCCCATACACTCTCCTCTTCTTCTCCTTCTTCCTCTTCTCCATCAGCACTGAACCCACCTCCTTCTAAAAAAACCATTCATTTTTGAAAGATTTATCATGACAAGATCTCCATGGACCAATTTATCCCCTGTCACAACAAATGCCATCTCCCCAACGCCTCGAGGTGATGACGAAGTCACCAACGACGACGGCGAGGGAAGAGGAGGCCACGGCGTTGAAGCTGAGTAGAAGTCATGACCAAATCGTTCAAATTAACCACAAAATCTAACTGAAGTCGGTTATTACAAGGATGATCGAAGTTCTAAACCCACCTATGTAATCGATTTGAGGATTTAAAGAGAATTTTTGCGATTTCGAGAGTTAGGGTTTGGTTTCTTTCTTCGAAGCAAGTTACAGAGGGCGGTGGAAACAAAGAAGAAAATGAGGAAATGATGACTTTATATTAGTTTGAACTGGCCTTTGGTATTCCTATTAACGTGGCACTTCTTTCTGTTCGGACCGGAAAGTTGGCCCATGGACATTAGGCCCGTTAACACAATAAAGTTGAAGCTGTTCAGGTCGGGGCCGAACCAAAACAGAGCCTAAGGAGTTAATTCAACACACACGGTGAAATCAAGGAAAAATATGCAAGAAGTTTACCTGGAGGAGTTGCCGGATATTAAACGGGGTTCTCAGAATTGTTTGAAACAAAAAGAAATAATTTGCACATTCTATGGTATATATAGACATCAAGAGATATGACTCTATGAAGCAACGTGTCCCTACTAATGAATGGAAGCGATTGTTCAACGGTCCCAAATTCAGAAGCCAATGGATAGACAATGTCAAATCACACTCCATCTTCGATAGAAGTACCCTTTGAGGGGGCAAAATGTTAGCTTACTTTGTGAACAAAGCTACACAAAGCTAGAAGATCAAGTGACAAAGAGTATGGAATATCGGGAGATTCTTTAAGAAAACCGGGTCGGATCAGAGGTTTCTCCCAGCCAAATCAAAGTATGTAGAAACAAAGAACGAGGAGACTGAAACATAATCGGATCGGTTCGGCTATGGCATGTCCGATCCGAACCGATTGTCTAGTACTGCTACGATTACACCCCATGACTCCTGAAGACTCGGAGCGGTTATGCCCACATTCTACCCATGTTTGCCACTAACCTGTTGTGCTGTCATCACCAGATTCTATCCGAACCCGATTGTAACGGGATTGGAGCCACGTGGATCTGAACCGATCCCTCTCCAAGAACATTTTTCACCTATAAATACACCATCAAGAGGCATTTGGAAGGATCTTTTGGCACTTTCAGGATTGAAACTCCTTTGCAACCCGAATTTTATTAACTTATTCAGCCTACAATCATCTTTCAAATCATATTGTGAAGGAAATTGAGAGAATCAATGTATGAAATGAGTGAGAATTGAGTGAAAATCATTATTGTATTCGCATTCAAGACATCAATCAAAAAAGAAGAAAAGTGGACGTAGGCTATTTAACGCTGAACCACTATAAATTGTGTGTTTTCTTCGTTTTAATTTTCATTTCCTTAGAATCTTTACTAGTTTGGGTGTTAGAGCCAATTTTGGATCTAACAGTAATAATAAAGTTATACATGTTGCTTTGAAATTTGAACATGCTTCAAACATTCTCATCTTATTGACTATTCCAACATGAGTACTATAACTTAAGACTCGGTTAAGGAGTATTAGTCAATGCATATTTGTTTCACAATTATTTCACTTATTTTTTCGTTTGTGCCTACCTTCATACTATACAAGCATATAGACATACCTCATGAGCTATATGCACTGCCATGTCAGTGCTCAAATTCAAATGGGCATCATGCAAATATTATAGTATCCACCCAGGCAGTTTAGAGCGTTTTTCATGGCGACTATATCTGTATATATGAAGATGTTTATTAAAGAAGCACCACAAGTTGCAAAACATGTATTGAGTTTGTGCATGTTTGTTTTATAAAGGGAACTAAAAGGCACAAATCTATAACTTAAGTGTCTTTTATAGTCTCCCAAGAAGAAACAGCAATAGTATTAAATAAAAAACAAAGATGCACACTTGGCTGTATGGTACATGATTAAATCATAATGTGCATGTTCTGCCTCAGCACGCATCTTTTATCGGCAAATACCATTATCCTATAATCTGCGTTCGAACTAATAACTCTACCAACACACCGTGTGGCTTACCTCTTTAGATAATAAAATGTATGCGATTAATTTTCTTACTTAACATGATGAAAAATAATGAATTCATCAAGGAGAGAGAACAAAAGTATACCAATGCATTAAATATGAGAAAGCCTCCCTCTTTTATTTGAAAAATTCTCTCTGAGTGCTCTAACCTAGCCAGCAATATCCTGGGGAGAAACCAAACATACAACTTGATTTGAGCTACCATTATCACTTCACCAAATAATCTAGGCAAGCTATTGCAATAAGGTTGTTAACAACCAACTACCAAGGATGACAATAAGTGAGCTCACCTGCTAAGAGTATATTGAAACAGGATCCCAAACATAATGACTAATCTGCCATAATGCCTATCGAAATCTGTACCTTCAGCGTTTTTCCCTCTGGAATAAAAAAAGCTGTATCAAGTTGTCAACCAAAAAAAAACTCAACATGATCATATTTTTTCTCAGTTCTATGTAAAATACTGTAAAGTGGACACATATCGAAAAGTGATGAACCATAATATTATACTAGTATTTAGAAAACTGCGTTAACCAAATGGAACCACATTAACCAAATGGAGCGTATTAAGATTAAGTAGCTGGTGATAACTCAATATTTCCATTGACAACCAATGTAAGGATGTTTAAAGCAAACCTGTACTCCCATATGGATTACATAAGAAAATTTACCTGGCACCCGAGAAAAAAACAGCTCCTCTTCCAGCCACATGTACGTCAATGGTTATCAAGTGCCAAAGCTGTTTCTACCACATCTTGAGTTTCAATAAAAACTAATTTAAGTTGCATGACATCCTGGAAAGAAAAAAAGCATATGTTATATTCAGTTACAAAACATAATAGATACCACAAATTGAGAATGCTTGCAAACACAAACATGGAAAGGCAATAGTTATTTTGCTTTAGGTTTGGCACTAGTTAATATAGTGGGTCTATTATTAGAATTAGCCATCTAGATTAGTGATAGCAAAATTGTCACTAAACTACATTAGTATATCCCTTCGGAACTTAACCCTCAAATCTCACTAATTTTGATTTAGCTATCATGTTTTATCTTGGAACCTTGAATGTTGTTTCTTGGATCTACGGAGAGATGAGACAGGATTGAAAACAGCCATCAATGGGTCACACACAAACTCGCTTGACCAAACACTTTTATATATAAAATAATCTAGTAACAAATGCAGTTAAGGCTGAAAAAAGAAAGAAAAAACACGAAGAACAGAAGAAGAAAGTGAACATTGTTTATGAAGCAAACAAAAAAGTTGTAGGAGATACCTACAAAATGCAAGTAAGAAATAACAGATAAATATCTTGCCGAATATATCCAAATGACTTACCATATATCAAGATGATTTCTTTCCTGTTATTTCACATTCCTATTTTCCCTTACATTCCTATTTTCCTTTGTTCTCTATCTGATATTATGAATACAAGTCCATACCTATGTATTCTATATTCAACAATATATTCAATGATCTGAATAAGGCACAATGACGAAATAATAAAAACTTTATCTTCTTCATATTTTGTTGCATCACTACAAGTTTCCAAACTTGGTATCAGAGATGTTGTGCTTCGCAACATCCCATCATATCTGCTTTCCTATTTGCCTTTCAGTTTTTTTTCTCTCAGTCCATGTTTCCCCACTTATTTGTATCAAGATGTGTGATGAAACCCTTTCCCCAAACTCTGCATCAAGGATCTCTCACGGTTTACAAGAATCAACCCTTGATCTGATCAAAGCCAGCATCAAGCCTCAAACCAACTTGATTTATGTGCAATTGGATGATTTAAATTACCTGCTATCGAAATTACAAATTGGAATCGCTGTTAGAGGATACATCTTAGAAGATTATGTGCTTGGAACAAAGCAAATTCCAGCAAAGTTCATTAAGGACAGCAATGAAAACTTGATATTAAATCAAGATTACACCATCCATCAACGACAAGACAACCTGATTTGCTCATGGGTAATGTCATTGATCAGTCCTACCTTGCTTCCACAAATTATTGGATGCAAGACGGCTCACAATGTTTGGGAAACCGTGGAGAGCAACTTCACATCACAGTCTTCTGCAAGAATTCTGCACTTTAGAAGATAATTACAAAGCATGAGAAAAGATAACATATCAATGAATGAGTATGTACTCAAGATTAAAGGTATCTTTGATCAACTTGCGCCTACTGGACACAAAGTAAGTGAGTCAGAACAAGTTCTTTCAGTTATCAGTGGCCTTAATGACAGCTATGAAGATGTAGTAGCAATTATTTCATATATTGAGTCTACCTCAACCCTCTAGTATGTATATTCCACGCCCTTGGCACACGAAGGAAGAACTGAACAAAAACGCGCTGTCAACCCAGAACTCACTGTCAATTATATTGATAATTTCAAAGCCAAGCAACAGGAAAGAAATTATGTGCCAAGGCAGCAGTTTTACTACAACCAAAGAGGTAGTCAAAGCAACATGTCAAGAGGAAGAGGATGCAGATTCAAAAACAACAACCGAATACATTGTCAGATATGTGAATAGTATAGACACAATGCCAATAAGTGCTACTTTAGGTTTAATGCCAACTATGTGACAAATCAAAACAATGCAGGTACAAACATCAATACGTCAGCATTCAAAAGGATAATCAGGCACAAGCAGAGAAACAAAATACTACTACATCAAAGCTTGAAGATATAGACAATGAGTGTTGGTATACTAACTCAGGGGCGACAAATCATGTGACAAACAACTTGAGCAACTTGAATCTTGAGAACAAACAGTATAAAGGTACGCAAAACTTACTTGTTGGTAATGGTAAAAATGTTCATACCACACATACTGGAAATGCAAGCATAAATGGAACCAAACAGTTGTATCTTAAAAACCTACTAAGGGTACTAGTTATTAAGAGAAATCTGATAAGTGTTTCTCAATTTGCTAAAGATAATAACGTATTTCTTGAGTTCTACCCAAATGTGTGCTTAATAAAAGATATACTAACTCAAGATGTCATTTCGCAAGGTAAAGAATGTAATGGACTATACAAATTTTACTCTGCAAAAGCTAGACAATCGGAGTTAATAAAAGTAGTTATATTTTGAACATTGATAGTATTTCTGGTAGCAGTAAAAATTTTAATCTTTGGCATAATAGGCTAGGACATCCTAGTGTGAAAATTGTTAAAACTGTTTATAATGACAATAATGTTTCTACTGATAACTTCCCAACTAAATATGTGTTTGAATTTTATCAAATGGGAAAAAGCCATAAACTTGCATTTCCAGATTCTGAAGCTACTCACAACTCATCACTTGAATTAATTGCCACTGATGTTTAGGGTCCAGCACCCATAACTTCATATTATGGGTATAGATACTATATCTCATTTGTTGATGTATATTCTAGATTCGTTTGGATATATTTTCTGACATCAAAACAGATGTTATAATGTCACAATACAATTCATCGCGAATGTTGAAAATCAAATAGGCAACCAGGTTAAAAAAAAGGTCCAAACAGATGGTGGATCCGAATTTTTTTCCTTTAAAACAATTTTTTTCTAAGAAGGGAATTGAACACAGAATAACGTGTACATATACCTTAGAACAAAATGGTTTTATCGAACGTAAACACAGATAAATCATTGAGACTTGTCTAACCCTTCTTGCTAAGGCCTCTATGCCATTAAAATTTTGGCCACAAGCATTTAATACTACTGTACACTTAATTAACATAATGCCAACAAAGGTGCTTAATTTAAAGTGTCCACAGGAAGTGCTAAAAAAGGGTTAGACCATACTATAATCATTTAAAGGTATTTTGGTGTTAGTGTTTTAAAACCATACAACACACACAAACTTTATTACATGTCTACTTCATGTACATTTTTGGGGTATCTCAATAATCAAAAGGGATACAAGTGCATAGACAACAAAAGAAGAATCTACGTTTCCAGCCATGTAGTATTCAATGAGGATGTTTTCCAATATAGTACATCAGAAATTAAGACAACTAACAAGATGCAGAATGCAAGACAATACAAGACTAGGATACAAGATAATGAAGTAATAATTCAGCCAGTACAATATGAACCATGTTGCATAGGTAATCTCACTCAACATAGTACCACAAGAGAAGACATAAGTTAAGGAGAGGCTTCTCAAACTACTCACCATTGTGAAGAAAATGACAACACAAAAGAACAAGAAATTCAAAGCCAAAATCATACATCAGAGACTCAACCAGCAAATGATGCACACATTGGACATGTGTTGTCACACAGAAGCAATGCAAATCAACATCCAATGATGACAAGGTCCAAGTGTGGCATATATAAACCCAAAGTGATCAACACAGTTATGGATTCAACCAAGCCTATGCCATATCAGGAAGCGGCTCAAAATGCAAAATGGAAGGCTTCAATGCAAGAGGAGTTCAATCCACTCACCAGAAATAACACTTGGACTTCGCGTGAAATGACAAATAATAAAAATATCATAGGGAGAAAATGGGTCTATAAACTCAAAAAATAATGCAGATGGTTCAATATTTAAATATAAGGCTAGACTTGTAGCAAAGGGGTATTCACAACAATGTAGATTTGATTTTACAGAAACTTTTTCACTTATTGTGAAACCAACCTCAATTCAAATAATTTTAACCATAGCCTTATATAAGAATTGGATCATCAGATAGTTAGATGTTAATGATGCTTTTTTAAATGATGTTTTACAAGAGGATGTTTTTATGGAACAAACACAGGGGTTTGTTAACAAAGGACAAGAGACATTGGTGTGCAAACTCAACAAATCAATTTACGGATTAAAGCAGGCACCTAGAGTGTAGTTTGACAAATTAAAGTCCACTCTTGTAAAGCATGGCTATCAGTCAATAAAATCATACAATTCAATATTCAGAAAATTCTCTAATAATTCCATCACATATATTTTAATCTATGTTGATGATTTCATTATAACTGGCAGCAGTGAAGAATAAATCAAAGGAATTACTCAACTTTTGAACACTGAGTTCTCTATAAAGGATCTTGGAGAGTTGAATTACTTTCTAGGCATTGAAGTAAAAAAGAGCAAATGACACTGAAATACAACTCATCCAAAGAAAGTACATTCATGAGATACTATCAAGAGCTAAAATGTAGAAGTTGATTCTCTTCCAACACCTATGGTAACCAATGCACAATTGTCTAAACACAAAGGGAAAGCATTTCAAAACCCAAGACATTATAGAAGCGTAGTGGAAGCCCTGCAATATGTTATAGTTTCAAGACCAGACATCTCTTACAGTGTTGATAAAATGAGTCAATACACGTAGCATCCTACAAATGATCACTGGAAAGTAGTAAAAAGGAAACTTCTATATCTAAGGGGAACTATCAATAAAGGACTGATAATTAAGACAAGTAACTCACTGAATATCAATGCATATGCTGATGCTGAGTAGGGAACCGACCATGATGATCATAAAATCAACATCAAGATACTGTATTTTCCTGGGAAAAAGTCCAGTATTGTGGTGTGCAAAGAAACAGAATACAGTATCTCGTTCGAGCACAGAAGCTGAGTTTAGGAGTGTAGCATGTTGTGTAGTAGAAATTTTGTGGGTGCAATCACTATTAAATGAGCTACAAATCAAAACCAAAAAGAAAGCCAGCATATGGTGTGACAATGTAAGTACGATTGCCCTCACAGCCAATCCAATTCTACACTCTAAAACTAGACACATCGAGCTTGATTAGTACTTCCTCAGAGATCAAGTCATCAAAGAAAAAAATGAGAATCGGATACATACCATTTACATACCAAAAGGCAGACACACTCACCAAGCCGCTTTCAAAATCAAGCTTTACCAAGCTCAGACATGAGTTGAACGCGGATGATGCGAAATTGAACTTGAGATCCTCTGCACTTGCCTATTTTCCAGAATAGAAGCTCTGTTTCATCTCTCTCAATTAAAGTTTGTTGTTAGCTTGGCATTTCAAGCTCAAATCTGGTGGAAATCGCTTTCATTCGACAATTGTTGATGATGTCGGTTGCACCCTAATTTTGGTAATTAGGTTTCATGGGGGAGCAAGAAATAATAGATAAATATCTTACCGGATATACCCAAATGACTTGCCGCATATTAGGAAGATTTCTTTCCTGTTATTTCACATTACTATTTTCCGTAGCATTCCTATTTTCTTTTATTCTCTATCTGGTATTATAAATACAAGTCCATACCTATGTATTATGTATTCAACAATGTATTCAAAGATTTAAATAAGGCACAACGCCGAAATAAAAAAAAAATTATCATCATATTTTTCTGTTGCATCACTGCAAGTTTTCAAATTCCAACTCATTCCAAGCATTGACAAAGCATCCATATAAGGGTAACTAACAAAGAAGCAGACAACACCATATGGAACTGCAATAACCATTTCCACCAAGAGCTTTTCGTAGTTTTTTACAACACCAGGATCACCACGCATACCAAATTTCGTACTCATAGGAAGTTGATTGTTGAGGAAAATAATAATAATTTACAGTATAACATATACCAACGCATCAAAGTAAAATGAGCATAACAATATGAAACTACATGCATGCAATATAACTGCACAGAATTGTTGAGAAATATGAAATTGCTGCCAAAGCAACAAGTAAAAGAAATTTACATGAGAGGAATTCCATCTTGCTACTTTGATTTTGGCCATCTTACATTAGAAGAGATTTTTCTAGATATAAAAGATATAGTGTATGAGAAATAATGGATCAATACTTCCTCCTGTAAGCATCATAGGACATAAGTGTTGGATCTAGATTAACCCTAGAGGGGGGGGTGAATAGGGTTTATCACAGTTTATAACTAAATTAAAAATCTAACGGTATACACAAATCACAGAATATAGCAGAAACAAAAATGCAGAAAATAAATCACACACAGATATACCCAGCTTCGGCAGACTCTGCCTACTGCTGCATTCACTAAGGTTTCTACTAGGTGTTAATAACAGATCCCGCTTACAGACTCTGTAAACTCGCACTCCCTGCTCCTGTACTAACCCTACGCTCAAATCCCTAGACTGACCGATGTCCACTCGATCAGATTTTCCCTTGATTACAACCCCGTAATCAATAACTCAGATTTTACAGACTCTGAAACTGACAGTCAAGAAACCCTAACTGATTCACCTCTAGATTTTTACAGAATCTATAAACTGTTCGATTCGTTTTTACAAAACAGAATTAAAAACAATACAAGTATAAAAAAAAATAAAGAGAAACCCTAGGAGTTAAGTTAAAAAGGGTCATCCCCTTATCCATTTAAAACATGGCCGGCCCATTTGTTATTTTTGTTTCCCCGTTAGCTTTGCTTCCTCTGGAAAAAGAAAAGGCGGCGGCGATTTGCTAGGGTTTCTGGATTCTCCCCAAATCAGATCGATGTCGTGATGAATTGCTTCTGGAATTTTCTCTGGAAGCTCGAATGTGTTGATGATTTCTTTATCTTGCTCGATTGATCTGGGATTTGATTCCTTGTCCCCAACTTTGTGATCGAAATTCTCTGGAGGAAAAATTGTGAGTATTTTAACTCCTTTTGTTCCTGAATCTGTGATGCTTGATTTCAATTTTCGATTGACTTGTTTGTGGTTTCGATTCCCCTTTGCCTGTGATGAATTTGTGTTAGTTTATAGGATAATGGAATCCTAAAACATAGCTCTGATTTCATTAATGACTTCCCTGATAATTTGCGGTTTGTTTCCTTTCGAAATTTCCTTGATAGAAAGCTTTGATTAGCTCTATAATGACTTGTGGATAATTTGGAAACATTTTAATCTGATTTCATGCCTTGTCGAATTTGCTGGAAAAGTATTGAATACAAATTGATTTGTTTCCTGAAATACCACTCTTGATTGCTCGAATTTGCCTCTTTTTGGCAGTCACGGCTTTGAATGATTTTGCCCCTTTTGTTGCCTGATTCGAACTGATGCTCTGGAAAGATTTTGCATTTAAAAAAACTTGCCAAATATTCTTCATGTGATTTTCTGGAATTAATTTGAATTGTACTTGCCATTTTTGTTCACTGTCCATATACGTTTAAATCCAAGCATTCGAATTTCAATTTTTCCATATTTACACTTAAGGCTGAATTGATTTCTAACCATATCCCCATGCAATTAGTCCTTGTGCATGTTGATTTCAAGAGAGTCTCTATACACTTGTCCAAAACATTTATCTATTTGCCTGAATTGTTGCTTGACATCCCACTGGATTTGCTTTGCTCTGGAGAGGAAATTAAAACTTGGAAATTCATTTCTTGCCCTTGAATGTAAAACTGTGTACGTGCATTTGTGTTGGCTATCATTTGTAAAAGCTGTAGCTCTTCATTTGCTACTATCTCACTCATGAGCAAGTGCACCATTGTCTCGACCACTTTTGTACTTGAAATGACTGCACTTGTGTTGCACCTATTTGTGTAGTCTTGTATTGTTTATTGACCCAATTGCTTGATCATCCTTCCCTGTTAGACATTGATGCAGTTCGAATTACTGTAAGCACTTATATGCCATGTTGTCACTGTCTTGGCCATTTTGATGTAACTCCATCACCTTTTGTATTCATTGACCTGAGTTGCACCATTTTTTGCTGACTTGAAAAACCTGAACCATGTATACTTGAGCTATGCTTCATGCTGCTCCATTACTTGCCCTGCAACTATGACTTGTACACCTGGATTGTGTCGAGTTGTATTTGCTCTCTTGATCATGCAAACTGTTTTGAAACTGACTTGAACCATTTGCATGTACCGAACCATGAATGAGTGTCTGGATCATGTTGCATATTTGTTGTTCCATTCATGACTACCATAATCAGTTTGTAATGTGTATCTTCATGTTGACTCGGCCATTTGCTTGCCAAACTTGTTGACTGAACCATGTTACACTGACTCTTTGATTTGCTGAGTCATTTTAAAATTCATGCTTGTGTTTTCTGTGATCATTGAATATGCTGTTGTGCTCTATTTCCATTATGTTGCCTCTGTCCACTTTCTTTGATGTATGCATCATGCTCCATTTTGCTGAGTCATCATGTTCACACCTTTCCTGACCTGTTTCCATTTGCTTGAGTCCGCATTGCTGTGGCCATTATCTGCTGCCATGCTGTATACTTTTATTTGATCTTGATGTATTGATCCATACTGACTTGTTTCTACTTATCTTCATCCATGTTATGCCAAGCACATTAAGTCATGTACACCTATGCTGATGACACTACATCTTCATTTATATGCTGAGTTCCACATTAACTTGAACTATCTGTGTCTTTGCCTGTGTATGTATGCTTTCATCCTCCACACTGTCTTTATATGTTATCAACATGTTGGTTGTTAGCTGAACTGCTTTTCTTCTTGTATTGACATGTTTGGTTTCACTGTTTTGCACCTGAAATATGAGTATACCATCTCTTGTGCTCGACCATTTTGAATTTTAATGTTTGACATTTTGTTTTTAAGACATATCAGCAGACTAGTCACACTATGTTGGGGCTGATCAAAAGTTAGCAAACTAGTGTGATTATGTCGAGGCTGATCAAATCAGATCGAGTCAGAAAAATGATGAGAAACACACCGAAATTCTGAGGCAAATAAAATTTTAAAATAAAATTTATATTTGCATGAATTCTGTTTTATTTCTATTGCAGTGTACTGTGTGTGTGTTTCTGTGAATGACAGGTATGAAGACGATGACTGGACTGACAGTGACTGGACAGACTGAAGATAACACTGTGCAATTTGTATATGTATATGAGTCAGTAAAAAAAAATTTAGTGAAGAGCTGATATGTAAATGAAATTCAGTGATGTACAAATAGTGGAGTTATAAATTTTGTACTGTATGGAATGTTGAAATAAAATATTATATTTAAATAAAACACTGTGAATATTTGAATTTCTGTACAGTTGTATTTTATTTAAATATAAATATTGTCTGTAATGTGATATAACAGTACAATAACAAACACATTCAAAATAATATATACTTGTTTGTTATCATCAAACAAAAATCATATAATTGTGTATACAACCTTGTTATATACAACAATCTCCCCCTTTTGATGATGACAAACAAATAAAAGATTTTGAATATAATAAATGTGTTTGTTCGTGAATATTTGAACTCCCCCTATTTAAATGCTCCCCCTATAACAGAAACTCCCCCTATAACTATGCATATGTATGAATAATTAAATTTTCAAAATTAAAAAATATTTATAAAATATTCACTCATAGATCAAAATCTAATCCATTCTCCCCCTTTTGTTATCATCAAAGGGGTACAGATTTTAAAATACAGATGAAAATTGACAAAAAATATAATTTCAGCTTAAGAGGAAAAACGGTCATCATAAAATTCAATCAGTCAAACAAAAATCATAATATTCTAAGAGCTGGTGGCATATCTCACATTTTAGAGAACGACGGATATATGATGAATTTTATATAAAATGGAGAGAGTTTTTTTTTTTTATATAGAAATAAAGCGCAAAAACAGTGATGGATTTGGACTATAATAAATAATTCAATTTAAGTGACGAGATCGAATAATCTCAAATCCCAATATCTATCAATCAACAAATCATAATACGTCATAATATTTCAACACATTTCACAGATTAGAAAGATGGATTGATAGGCTGGTTTTTATACACTGAAGAGAATTTCAAATTTATTTCTATTTTTAGCACTTTATTTCCTTTTTATTTAAGAGCACACTGACCACGCATAACCAGAGCTTGGATTTTTAAATGGGATCAGTCGCAACTTAAATTATAAGACGTCTCATAACCATGCATAACCAGAGCTTGGATTTTTAAATGAGGTTGAAGACACACTTATGTATTAGTTATATTTTTATCATTTTCAGCTTTTAAAAAGAAAAACTCCTCGGTATATAAAACCAATATGGATGATAGAAATGATGGTAGGTGAAAAAAAAATTCTAAATTAATTATATTATGAAATATGCTCGACTGTACTGGGATTATTGAAAATTTTTCAATTATCACTAATTTTGAATAAACAATATAGTCCCATTTCTATCACAAATTTTCACTGTTTATTCAAAAAGATTTTTAAGATTATTAACTCTCCACATTAATATAAAATCATGATGGATGGTAGAAGGATGATAGATAAAGAAAATGATTGTGAAATAATTGCCAATTCAAATATATTAAAATAAATGTTCAACCATCATGAAAATTCAAATAAAATCTCCTCTTGTTGTGAAATATACTGTAGTCACAATTCATCACAATTTTGAAATCTGATAATAATTTTGATGAATTATAAATACAGTTCGATATGGATATTGATTTCAATTTCTGAATGAATAATCAATAAATAAGTTTAAAATTAAAAATCAATTACAAGAGTGATATACACAGATTTATACAAAGGGGAAAAAAAATGTATTTATACAGGGTGATAGTTCAAAACAAGTGAGTGAAAAAAAATAAAGAATTTATACCACTTGTAGTCTCTTTCTCAAAGATTTTATTCACACCCAAAATATCTTAGATTGAAGAAATTTCAAACACAAAGCCCAAACGGACAAGATTACAACTTTGGCACAAATATCAGAGCAGCAAGCAGATTAAAACAGACAGTTATTTGAAAACAGTATCAGAGCAGCACAAACAAGAACTGTTCAAAATCAGACTTGTCAAGATGTTGGTCACATAAGGTGGTTCATGATCCAAGATTTGCAAATATACTCTATTTTAAATCATTTGAAGAAATGTGAAAGTATTAGGATTTAATGAATCAATCACACCAGGTTATATTTCAGATTCAAGATATGTGTGAGATCCAATAAATCAATAATTTCAAATGATTTTAAACAAACATATATTCAAATCAAATAATCATGAAATAACAATGATTTTCCAAGACCATTTTCAAAAAGAACATTTTCAAGAGTTTCTCAAAACTATTTCTGACAAGCCCAAGAGAAATTTCAGGTCATTTACATCAAATTTGAAAATATTCATGATCGGGATAATTTATTTGAAATCACATGAATCAATGTAAAGTTTTGGGATATAATGAATCATTCACACAAGATTGACAATTTCAAAAATAAGAGGTGTGAGATATTCAAAATATCAGGAATTTCAGATTATTTCAAACAGACATATTCTAACCATAATGATCATGAATAAAGATGGAATTCAGGATGTATCACTGATTCAAGCCAATCTGAAAATCAATGAAATTATCACAACTGATAAATAATAGAGTGCTGTAATGAGTATAATATTTTCATCTTTTCTAAAATGAATTAGAATACACTCAGAACAGCAAAGGTGTGTGAAATTTCATTAAATATTCAGATCTTCAAAAAAAATTTAGAATTCAAATTAACAGTGTTCAAGATATGACATGAATGCTTCAGCACTGTTATGAATTCAAGAATAAAATAAACCACTAAACAATTGCAGATAATTACAAGATTAAATTCAGAATCTGGAAATGATTATAAACAAGAGAGTTTTATTCAAATAAAATGAATTTCCAGAAAATCATGAGAACTGCAATTGGAAGTTTAAGAAGCACAGGATAAACAAAGAGGTATGGCAGTGACAAATCAAATAAAAATAAATAGAAGAAAATAAAATAGAAAGGGGTAGAAGAAGCAGAGATAAACAATAAAAGAAATATTTACAAGGATGAGGTTAGAAATCATACTTGATTCACAGAAGACGTTGTGGGTCTCTAACTCATCAGACTTGGCTAAGGAACAGTAGATGATTCAATGATGTGAAGCAGTTTGAATCCGTTTCTCTTTTCAGCACAGTTGTTCCTCAGCCTCCTTTGGTACCTAATGATTGAGATGATCAAGTGGTCGAACAAAATTAGTAAAACCACTCACAGTTGTATTCATTTGTTTTGGTACCCAAACCTGTTTATATAACAAACCATCAGAATAAACCTTTGTACCCTTAGGAACCCAAATCTGTTTGAATTTCACGAAGTTTGGTTTATTTCTTTTTGGGATCCAGGATTGTTTAGAAGGATTATTATAAAACAATTTCTCATTTTGATTTTGACTCAAAAAACCTTTGAAATTATAGGAGTTCAAATTTTCAAATTGATTCTTTTCAAGGTTGTTTGAAGGATTTTTCAAATCATTCGAAATTCGTCTTTCAAAAACATTATTTTTCTCAAACCCAAGTCCACGTTTATTTTGAACAGAGAATTGGTTTTTCAACAACATATTCAAAGATTTTTCACCGTTTGAAAAATTAGACAAGATTGTTTCAAGTTGTTGAATTTCAGTTTTAAGATCACCATTTTCTTTCAGTAAATCTGAACAACGATTTTTAGTGATCTCACATCTTTCAAAATCAGATTTCAAAACCAAATTTTCATCATTGAGTAACTTTATTTTGGTTTGGGACTCAGCAATCTCAGACTCAAAATGTTTTCGACTTTCAGACTCAAATTTCTTGAAATTTTCAATCTCGTTTTCAAGTTCTTTCAAAATCGAATTCGATTTCAACAAATTTTCCTTTTCTGCAATTTCAAGTTTGGAATGAATATTAGTTTTAAAAATTTCAAATTCCTTTTGCAAATGATTGTTCAAATTTGATAACTCAATCTTGTTTGCTTTTAAGATCAAAATTTCATCTTCAAACTTTTGAATATTTTTATTGAGATGAACAAGATTGGTTTTCAATTTCAAACAATTTTTACAATCTGAATCTGAAAGGTTTTTAAAATATTCAAGCTGTGATTCCAAATCATCAATTTTGTTGGTCAACTCAGAATTCCTAAATTTTAGAGTTTTGTTTTTAGATTTGAGTTTATCAACAGATTTAGTTAAATCAACACACATATAGACCAAATCTTCGTATGAGAAATTTTCAACTTCAGCATCCGTTGATTCTCCATCATCTGATCCTTCTGAATTCTCATTTGTAAATCCTGTTAAACAGAATTCTGAATCTGAGTTGACAATCTGGGGTTTTGAACTGGAGTTGTCACTTTGACCATACTTCGTATTGAGAGCTGTCCAAATTTCCTGTGCAGTTAAGCAATGGGAAATCAGACTGTATTGATTATCATCAAGATGAGAATAAAGAATATGTGTAGCATGAGAATTAAAAACTTTATCTACCATATCGTACCCATTGATAAAAACATCCCAACATTTAATATTAACAGATTTTAAATAAAATTCCATTTTGGATTTCCAGTTTAAAAAATCTGTTCCAGTGAAAATAGTTGGGGATGAACTGGACTGACTCTCGCTAGACAGACAACCAGGGTTACCCATGACTCTAGAGTCAAAAAAATACCTGCTCTGATACCACTTGTTGGATCTAGATTAACCCTAGAGGGGGGGTGAATAGGGTTTATCACAGTTTATAACTAAATTAAAAATCTAACGGTATACACAAATCACAGAATATAGCAGAAACAAAAATGCAGAAAATAAATCACACACAGATATACCCAGCTTCGGCAGACTCTGCCTACTGCTGCATTCACTAAGGTTTCTACTAGGTGTTAATAACAGATCCCGCTTACAGACTCTGTAAACTCGCACTCCCTGCTCCTGTACTAACCCTACGCTCAAATCCCTAGACTGACCGATGTCCACTCGATCAGATTTTCCCTTGATTACAACCCCGTAATCAATAACTCAGATTTTACAGACTCTGAAACTGACAGTCAAGAAACCCTAACTGATTCACCTCTAGATTTTTACAGAATCTATAAACTGTTCGATTCGTTTTTACAAAACAGAATTAAAAACAATACAAGTATAAAAAAAAATAAAGAGAAACCCTAGGAGTTAAGTTAAAAAGGGTCATCCCCTTATCCATTTAAAACATGGCCGGCCCATTTGTTATTTTTGTTTCCCCGTTAGCTTTGCTTCCTCTGGAAAAAGAAAAGGCGGCGGCGATTTGCTAGGGTTTCTGGATTCTCCCCAAATCAGATCGATGTCGTGATGAATTGCTTCTGGAATTTTCTCTGGAAGCTCGAATGTGTTGATGATTTCTTTATCTTGCTCGATTGATCTGGGATTTGATTCCTTGTCCCCAACTTTTTGATCGAAATTCTCTGGAGGAAAAATTGTGAGTATTTTAACTCCTTTTGTTCCTGAATCTGTGATGCTTGATTTCAATTTTCGATTGACTTGTTTGTGGTTTCGATTCCCCTTTGCCTGTGATGAATTTGTGTTAGTTTATAGGATAATGGAATCCTAAAACATAGCTCTGATTTCATTAATGACTTCCCTGATAATTTGCGGTTTGTTTCCTTTCGAAATTTCCTTGATAGAAAGCTTTGATTAGCTCTATAATGACTTGTGGATAATTTGGAAACATTTTAATCTGATTTCATGCCTTGTCGAATTTGCTGGAAAAGTATTGAATACAAATTGATTTGTTTCCTGAAATACCACTCTTGATTGCTCTAATTTGCCTCTTTTTGGCAGTCACGGCTTTGAATGATTTTGCCCCTTTTGTTGCCTG
Organism: Allium sativum; assembly: GCA_030737875.1. Lineage (NCBI taxonomy): Eukaryota > Viridiplantae > Streptophyta > Magnoliopsida > Asparagales > Amaryllidaceae > Allium > Allium sativum. Next base: position 509,726,847 of record CM060920.1, on the reverse strand, counting down.
ATTCGAACTGATGCTCTGGAAAGATTTTGCATTTAAAAAAACTTGCCAAATATTCTTCATGTGATTTTCTGGAATTAATTTGAATTGTACTTGCCATTTTTGTTCACTGTCCATATACGTTTAAATCCAAGCATTCGAATTTCAATTTTTCCATATTTACACTTAAGGCTGAATTGATTTCTAACCATATCCCCATGCAATTAGTCCTTGTGCATGTTGATTTCAAGAGAGTCTCTATACACTTGTCCAAAACATTTATCTGTTTGCCTGAATTGTTGCTTGACATCCCACTGGATTTGCTTTGCTCTGGAGAGGAAATTAAAACTTGGAAATTCATTTCTTGCCCTTGAATGTAAAACTGTGTACGTGCATTTGTGTTGGCTATCATTTGTAAAAGCTGTAGCTCTTCATTTGCTACTATCTCACTCATGAGCAAGTGCACCATTGTCTCGACCACTTTTGTACTTGAAATGACTGCACTTGTGTTGCACCTATTTGTGTAGTCTTGTATTGTTTATTGACCCAATTGCTTGATCATCCTTCCCTGTTAGACATTGATGCAGTTCGAATTACTGTAAGCACTTATATGCCATGTTGTCACTGTCTTGGCCATTTTGATGTAACTCCATCACCTTTTGTATTCATTGACCTGAGTTGCACCATTTTTTGCTGACTTGAAAAACCTGAACCATGTATACTTGAGCTATGCTTCATGCTGCTCCATTACTTGCCCTGCAACTATGACTTGTACACCTGGATTGTGTCGAGTTGTATTTGCTCTCTTGATCATGCAAACTGTTTTGAAACTGACTTGAACCATTTGCATGTACCGAACCATGAATGAGTGTCTGGATCATGTTGCATATTTGTTGTTCCATTCATGACTACCATAATCAGTTTGTAATGTGTATCTTCATGTTGACTCGGCCATTTGCTTGCCAAACTTGTTGACTGAACCATGTTACACTGACTCTTTGATTTGCTGAGTCATTTTAAAATTCATGCTTGTGTTTTCTGTGATCATTGAATATGCTGTTGTGCTCTATTTCCATTATGTTGCCTCTGTCCACTTTCTTTGATGTATGCATCATGCTCCATTTTGCTGAGTCATCATGTTCACACCTTTCCTGACCTGTTTCCATTTGCTTGAGTCCGCATTGCTGTGGCCATTATCTGCTGCCATGCTGTATACTTTTATTTGATCTTGATGTATTGATCCATACTGACTTGTTTCTACTTATCTTCATCCATGTTATGCCAAGCACATTAAGTCATGTACACCTATGCTGATGACACTACATCTTCATTTATATGCTGAGTTCCACATTAACTTGAACTGTCTGTGTCTTTGCCTGTGTATGTATGCTTTCATCCTCCACACTGTCTTTATATGTTATCAACATGTTGGCTGTTTGCTGAACTGCTTTTCTTCTTGTATTGACATGTTTGGTTTCACTGTTTTGCACCTGAAATATGAGTATACCATCTCTTGTGCTCGACCATTTTGAATTTTAATGTTTGACATTTTGTTTTTAAGACATATCAGCAGACTAGTCACACTATGTTGGGGCTGATCAAAAGTCAGCAAACTAGTGTGATTATGTCGAGGCTGATCAAATCAGATCGAGTCAGAAAAATGATGAGAAACACACCGAAATTCTGAGGCAAATAAAATTTTAAAATAAAATTTATATTTGCATGAATTCTGTTTTATTTCTATTGCAGTGTACTGTGTGTGTGTTTCTGTGAATGACAGGTATGAAGACGATGAATGGACTGACAGTGACTGGACAGACTGAAGACTGAAGATAACACTGTGCAATTTGTATATGTATATGAGTCAGTAAAAATTTTTTTAGTGAAGAGCTGATATGTAAATGAAATTCAGTGATGTACAAATAGTGGAGTTATAAATTTTGTACTGTATGGAATGTTGAAATAAAATATTATATTTAAATAAAACACTGTGAATATTTGAATTTCTGTACAGTTGTATTTTATTTAAATATAAATATTGTCTGTAATGTGATATAACAGTACAATAACAAACACATTCAAAATAATATATACTTGTTTGTTATCATCAAACAAAAATCATATAATTGTGTATACAACCTTGTTATATACAACAATAAGACATCGTGGAGCTTCTACTAATAATTAAATCAAAATTCAGAAGCCATGAAAACAAATCAATTTGACTTAGAGTCCCATACATTATTATAACATATTGGAAGCGATCGAAAAGAGGTTTAATGGCAAGAAAAGCATCATGACAACTAAGCTGCATTAGAAGGCGGAAAAAGTAATTGTTTTAATTGGTAATAAAGTCGCAGTCAACTAAAATTACTCTAGAGAAAATAATAGCCGAACCTGCAATACAGGATTTGGTACATGAGGCACCCTCTCATCAAATGGTTCAAGATAATACCGTACTAAATTTTATAATTTTATAATATTTTAATTGCTTAAACCAGACACAAATAAAATATTGTTTTTAACTTACCGGAGACACGCTAAAACACAAACAAAGAGTTTTATCAATAATCCAATTACGCTAGTAGATTTATGACCAATAAATAAATAATTATCTATAACAAAGGCTAGCTGTAGGCGGAATAGTGGAGAGGAAAGGAGTCAGGAAACAACTTTGAGACGGAGTGGAATATCATGGTATATAGAAAAACAGGTTCAATTCAATGTAGGTAGACTTGTTTTGTTGGCAAACAGGAATAATAATTAATCTCTCATTTGGAGAAACGATGAAACCAATATCCGTACGAAAGAGAAGACAAAAACCTGGTTCTAAGGAATGCTCGAAGGAGAAGAGGCTCAAACGTACAAAAGGAAGGAAGCGGAGAAACGATGAAACGGGGAAGATGAGAAAGGAGGAAAGTAATTTAGGGGAAATCGAGGGGAAAAATAATTTAGGTTTAGGCGGAAAAATGAAAATAGTGGAGGGAACGTAATGGGAGCGAAGCATTAAGCGTAACCAATATTCTAATCAAATGTCAAAAAAAATGTAACCAAAACCCCTAAATATAAAATTAAAAACCACATTGGTTGCATTTACATATTAAACACAACAAACGAATGCAACCATCTGTATGTTTTCTTGTAGTCTAAGTGACCGCTTACTATCTCTCATCTTATCGGGGGTTGGGATAGGCGAATGACGAAAGTCTTAATTAGTGGTTAGAAGATTTAATAGCTAATGTCCTATAATTTATAATAACGTCTTGATAAATCACCGCTCAAGGTATTAAGTGATCATGAGATTCACCTTAGGCCTTAAGTAATCATTGGAATTCGCCTTTTACATTTTGAGAGAGGTCATAAGTGGCTACAGATTCTGCCTTTTTAATAACTAAGTGAGGTATAAGTGTTAGAAAGCCCGCCTCTTAGTTATTGAGTTGTAGGGTGGTTTAAAGGCTTTATATGCGCTTAAAAGTTCTATCTAAGGGTTTAATAACCTCTTTTTAGGAAGAGTGATACTTTGGGTTGGGTAATTAATCATTGTGTGTAACACTATGAGGTTATACCAAAACCGCTACCTTATTAGACATATAGGACATATAGTTTGGGTGAAACCAAATGAGATACATTTCTATATTGTTTACAGTTTTATACATTTTCCATCCACCAAGACTTGTTGTTTTGGCTCTCTCTTCATAACAACCCTCATGCTTACCTTAGAGGAAATAAGTATGTGGAAGTTTCAGTGTTTGGTTTTCTGTTCTTGTTCTATCATGCTTGGTATTGATGTGGCAATTCACTTTTGAGATAGTTGTCATAGTCGATACTTATTATCCTATCTTGTTTACGATGTGAGTTTATTTTATAATACTATGATTATTCTCATGCTTATTATAGCAGGTACCAAATTTACATGATCCATGGTTGGAGTTTTAACTTCTATCAAAATTCAAGCTTAGAAAAGTTCGGTGTTAAAGTATCTTAAAGCTAGAACACTAGTGCTTTTCTAGATGATCAGTCTTTACATAAGCAACTTTTATATATAGTTAATCAGTAGTTCTAATAAATGGGTACAACTCTTTGTTAATACCCTAGGTATTGATTTGATGACAACAACCATATAAACATTACTACGAACATATCTTCAAGTTGTGTGGTTACATCAAATATATCATCGATATAGTTATAGAGATAAACACGAATGAAAAAGAAGAATTATAGAAGTGGGTTAATCAGAGCAATGGAAGAATTATAAAGGAAGTATAATCAAAAAAGTTGAAGAGCAAAACCTATTAGAGAAGAATGCCGAAGGACAGCATTTGAAGTGATGAGGAGTTGGTTGAGCCTTAGAATATATTGTTAAAGATCTGATGTCAATTATACTTCAAACTCCAACCATTGACCTTAATCGAATCACCAAAATCCACAAATATAAGATTTGATACCAGAGGGATGTTGACATGTGGGTAGTACATGTTGACATGGTAGGGGAAATTTGATACTAGAGGGATGTTGACATTGGGGGAGGGGGGTAGTACATGTTGACAAAGGGGGACATGTCGACATACTAACCGTCTTCAGAAATTCAAATTTCAAATGAAGAGGTTTGGTCCCTCCATCCCTTCACCAAAATACACAACTCTTTAACCACTATTTAAAGATTTCTGAAAATGAATTTTAACATCAGTTTTTCTCATTTTTTCCTACTCCTTCTTCTCCATGCATTTGCAATACAAATCCATTGAATATTTTCTAATTATCTTTGCAAATCCACTCTCTCTCATTCCAATTCTTTAAGGATTTGCAAACCACACAATATTAGAGAGATGTACATGAATTCACATCGTTCTCTCCCTGATTTCATTCTATTTCCTCAAAGAATTCAAATATATATTTTCATTGGAGGTTTATAGGATCATTGTACTGAATATGTAATAAAGAAATGACTACTTTCCATTGTTTATTGCTGTTGATAAAGAGAAGGTGTATCCTATGGCCTGTAAAATCAAGATTGTAAAGGTGTTCTTGGCGATTATAGTGAAATTCTAAGGAGTGCAGGACTAGATGTAGGATTAGTTAATCCAAACCAGTATAAAAATCTTGGTATTATTTACTTTACTGCATTTCATTTTATTACTTATTTCTTTATGTTTGCAATTTGAATAGATATAGTATTAAATCCATAAGTTAGTTTATAGATTTCAAATACACACTTCACCCCTCTAGTTTCTGAATAGCCTTAAAATCTATTCAACACCTTGTAGATACCCTAGTTCCCAACAATTGATATCAGAGCATAGGTTTTCAAAATTTCATAACTTGATTTTTGAAAAGTATAAATGGCTAATGACACTAGTAACACATTTTTAACACTTTTGTAGAAGGGTATTCTACCACTAAACCTCTCTACTTGATGGTAGCAATTATGCTTATTAGGCTTGTATGATGAAATTTATTTACAATCTAATGGTTTGTATCTTTGGATCATTACCCACTAGAACACGTAGAGCCTCAGATTGAGTATTCAAATTGGACACTAGACCAAAAGACACAAGCACTTAATAATTATATGGCCACGAACATTTTATTTTGTTCTTCAAATAGAAATGAATTTATTCGAGTATCTATTTGTAACTCTGCATATGAAGTTTGGAGAACACTTCAGGTCACACATGAAGGCACTAGTGATATAAAATAGACAAAGATATCTATGCTAACTAACTAGTTTCTGCTCTTTCAAATGAAACCAAATGAGTCCACTTGATATGTATTCAAGATTTCAAGATATAGCATATGCCTTAATATCATTACGAAAGAAAATAGCTGAAGAAGACCAAGTCAAAAAGATCTTGAATTCACTTCCTAATGAATGGGAGCAGAAGACTCTGGCAATTAAAGAAGCCAATGATATTAGTACTATGGCAATAGAAGAATTAATTGGTAATCTAATGTCCTATGAAGTAAAATTGCAGGTTAGAAAAGAGAATCAAGTAACTGAGAAGAAACCACTAGCACTTAATGTTATGATCGACAACGATGAACCAGATGATGATACTATTCATGATGATATCGAATGTATTACCAAGTAGATCAAGAAATTTTTGAAGTATTGGATAACGAACAAACTTCGAAAAACTAACAACAATAATTCCAGAAATGGAAATGTTGTTAAATGTTTCGAATGTGATAAACTCGGTCATTTGAAAAAAGATTGTCCCAACATGAAGAAACCAAAGTACTTTTCAAATACTTTCAATAAGGAGAGGAAACGGGAATTCAGTGTGACATGGGATGATTCATATACATCATCAAGTAATAGTGATTCAGAAACAAAAAATGCTAGCATGTGCTTCATGGCAATGGATGACCAGGTATGGAATTTTAATAAAGAAATTACTAATGTTTTAAATGATATGCATCAAGAATATAAAATACATACGAAAGAGTACACAATAGTTTGGTAGAAATAGACAGACTAAAAAAATCTAACGAAAAGTTGAGCAAAGAAAAATAACGTCTATAAGATGAAACTGAAAGATTTAATACTCATAAAAATGGAAAGGATTTAACGCTTGGAAGTTTTGAAAATCTGAAAAGTGAAAATGAGTCCTTAAAATCAGAAATTCTTTCAATGATGTCTCAGATTATTGATTTGAATAACAAAATAACATCCCTAAACAATGTTATTATTAACCGTAGTAAAGATTTTAATAAAATGAAAACTGATATTGATAAATTTAACTAAGGAAAGGATAATCAAGAAAAATTATTATCTGCATCTAAACACACTAGAAATAAACATGGACTTGGATACACCCCTAAGGCTAAATCAAAGAAAAATAGTACTTTATGTACTAAGTTTGTTAAGGCTACCAAGTTCAAACCAAAACCTAGGAAATTAAAGTTAAATCCTCTAAATATGTTCATTAACTTATGGGTTCCAAAAAGGTTGGATGATATTGGAAAAGAAAAGTATATTGATAATTTTATTAATAAGCTTAATTCATCTAATGATTTTATTTTGAAAAGCCATTCAAACTCTTCATGGGTTTGGCATCCCAAAACTTAACCCCATGGACCCCAAAATAAAGAGGGTACCAATGTGCATATTTTACAATTTTTCAGGTACCAAATAGCTGATGCTCAAAACGTATGACAAGAAACCTATTAAACCTTGGATAAATATGAAAAGGATTTGTCAGTGGCATCAACAAGTTGGTAACTCTAAAACTCATCTAATTTTGAATTTATTTAGTTTCCACTATTGTGTTTTATTTATATGCATACATCTCTATATACAAACTCTACAGATTGTCTAGCCATGAGTTAAATGACTCTTTTTGCTTTTTTGTTGATGACAAAGAGGGAGAAAATGTCTAAATATACCAGATAAAATGATAAGGGGAGTGCATAGAGTTAGGGGAGTCAAATATAAAATATTATATTTTATCTCTCAAATATTTATATGGTTGTCATCATCAAAAAAGGGGGAGATTGTTAATACCCTAGGTAATAATTTTGACGACAACAACCATATAAACATTACTATTAACATATCTTCAAGTTGTATAGTTACATCAGATATAACATGGTGACATTTATACAGATAAACTAGAGTACAAAAGAAGAATTGTAGAAGAAGGTTAATCAGAGCAATGGAAGAATTATAAAGGAAGGATAATCAAAGCAGTTGAAGACCAAAACCTATTAGAGAAGAATGCTGAAGGACAAATGTGTTTGAACTGATGAGGAGTTGGTTGAACCTTAGAATATCCTGTTAAAGATCCATGGCAATTATACTAGAAGCTCAACCATTGACCTCAATCGAATCACCAAAATCCAAAAATATAATATTTGATACAAGTGGGATGTTGACATGTGGGGTAGTACATTTTGACATGGTAGGGGAAATTTTAAACCAAAAGGATGCTAACATGTAAAGTAGTACATGTTGACATGAGGGGAAGACATGTCAACATAGGGGGTAGTACATGTTGACATACTAACGGTTTCAGAGATTCAAATTTCAAATGAAGAGGTTTTTCCCTTCATCCCTTCATTAAAAGAAACAACTCTTCAACCACCATTTAATGGCTTCTAAAAATGAATTTTAACATCAAATTTTCTCATTTTCTCCTACTTCTTCTTCTCCGTACATTTGCAATACAAGTCCAATGATTATTTTTTAATTATCTTTGTAAATTCACTCTCCTCAACCCAATTCTTCATGGATTTGCAAAACACACAATGTCAGCGAGTTGTACTTGAATTCACATAATTCTTTCTTTGATTTCATCCTATTTCCTCAAAGAATTTAAAGATATATTGCCACTAGAGGTCTATAAGATCATTGTACCAAATCTGCAAGAATCTGTATTGAAGATACAACCACTTGCCATTGTTTGTTGTTGTTGATGAGGAGAAGGTGTATCTTATGGCCCGTAAAATTAAGATTGCAAAGGTGTTCTTGCCACCCGTGGAAAGCAAATGATTATAGTGAAATTCTACACGGTGGAGTGTAGGACTGGATGTAGGATTGGTTAATCGGAATCAATATAAAAATCATGGTGTTATTTACTTTATCGCACTTCATTTTGTTACTTATTTTTTCTATTTGCAATTTTAATAGATATAGTATTAAATTCATAAGTTAGTTTATAGAACTGAAATATACGTTTCACCCCTTTAGTGTCCGAATATGACACGAACCAAACTCCCGATCCACGGTGGCAAGGTCGGTCTTTGGAAAACAACACATTAATCACACCAGCAGATTACAGAATATAGCATAATACATAAAATTAGAGAATAAATTACATCATATCATAATAGATGAATCATAATCATCGCCATCAGAGTTACACAGATACAGGATCCTACTTAGTACATAACAAGTTTCATTAAACAGATAATAATTCTACCATGGGATAAAATATAAATATACATAAGGCAATGTATAAAAGTTCAAAAGAAATGATAAAAAACAAGTCTTCGTCTTCTGCCAAAAAGCACCCAGTGCTATGGTGCATATCCAAAAGAAAGCCAATCACCTATTCACATGGTTGCCCATGTGAAAATAAAGGGCACCCGAGTTTGCAAGGGAAAACAAACTACAAGTCAGTCATGGGACTGGTATGAGAAATTCTATAGTTAATTAACTTAATTAAGAATGAGGCAAATCACAGGACCACACCGTATATCACGGAACGGGTTTACTCCATTTAATTGTCGGTGCATAAAATAAAGTAAATTAAGTAAAGAACACAATGCTTTTAGAAAAATGAAACCGTTATAAGACTCAGGTCCCATCACATAATGCAACGCAAGCCGGAGGATAGAGTTATACCCTATAAGAGCCAAATATACTTGATACGAATAAAACAAATCATTTTGATATTACAATAGGTACATAGTGTATAAAACAACTTTGAATGTAAATGTATCAATCATAGATGACATAGGTATCATATATTATGTCGCCATATAGGTTTACAATTAAAACCGCTTGATGTCGTATTGGAAATTGGATTTCCATCATGATTCAAGGAAAGGGATGGTCTCCTTACCGATTTGGATCACATTTAGCAAGATGACCCAGGATCACACACTCTGGGCAACCCTTGGATCCTGCATGGCCGGTCCTCTCTTATGTTTGAGGATTAGTTATTCCTGAACAATATGTTTCCCGGTCCTATCGGACCTTTCTCTGAGCCTTTTAGTCGGCTCGATATCCGAGGCGCCTCGCAATCTATCATCCACACAAGTAAAAATGTCTGGGCTCCATACCATGATACCACTTCTAGCTAGAAAGAAACGTACACACTCCTTGCATCTCTTATCCCGTTTATGACTCAGACCGGGGTGTGAGGCTTGCCAATTAATGCTATACACAAAGCTATGCCACTTAAAGCTATGCTTTATCATCATCCACAAGACTCTGCTTTTCAACAAAAGCCTTGATCATTTGCATCTTGGCATGCCACACTGTTAGTCTATACTAGGTCATTGATTTCTACCAATATATAACCTCTAAGCTCGTGCGTCTCAAAGAAGGGTGTTAAGTAAGAGAATAAATTCTCCGCCACCAAACAGATATATATTTAGCAGAGATCAACTACGTAGCACACACTGCAATGTCAAATATACAATCCATTTATACGTCCGTTCAGGGTCTGAACGAAACTGGAGGCACATTATTACTCGTTCCATATGTCCAATACAAAAGAGAGGTCCTTGCATATCCGGACAATCAACAAGTACGTCCGAACAACTACCACTATAACCCCTTCAAGGGAGCTACCTATATCTGAGGCATCAGTAGTAATCCATTCGATGTGAAGATTGTCGGTCTTGCATCATCTTCATTGTCTTCGACTTTTAGTCGTCGTTTAATTATTTGAAATGAGATTTAACTTGGTCTTTTCAATAATTCTCGCATAAAATTTCAAATCAAACTCTTTCCCTTGGTTAAATCATTGGCCTTCACCATTCGTTGCTTTATGTAAAAAGGTTTAGTTGAGAATTTAATTCGTTCATCGAATTGAATACTCAAGTAATATCATATCCATAATTCATTTTATACGCTTTCATCCAAATCATACTTAACCATTTTTATTTTACAAACCAAGCAAAAATTTATTTTCACACATTCTAAATCGCTTAAAATAATTCAAAAGGATTTATAAAACGATCTCATTTAATTATTTGAACAACCAATTTTATGTAGTTTTGAAGTGGCAATTCTCATGTAGTAGCAATCGAAATAACGATCGAACGAAGAATTCACATTTTATTCACGTAAACAAAATCTCTCGACTATTAGTTATAATTTCGTTCACCACGAATAGATCGAAAGTTCATGAAATCGAAATGTAGGAATCTGCGAACCAGAGAAACTGAAAAGTCACAAACGAAGGCGAAATGGGACGAAACTCGGCCGGAAAGAGCCTGAATGGACCTAAACTGTTGACCGTGGTCTCCACTGGTCAACAGCCCAGAAACAGGTTTCAAACGTCTGGAACAAAGGGGCAGATGTCTAACCTGCTACTGGTCACACAATAACAACCCAAATCAGACATCTGAACCTTATTTTCAGACATCTGAAAATTCCAGACGTCTGGAAAAAGGCTCCAGAAGTCTGACCTGATGTTCGTAGAGGTGGAATCGGTTCGGTATCGGAACTTTGCATTCAAAACCATTACTGTACCGACCTTATATGGTAATAGAAAAATCATACCATTACCAATCAAAGAAATCGATTACCAATAGTTCGGTTTATGGTTGGTAATGGTTGGTAGAGGTCGTAATAAGTTATTGCTGTTCACTAGTATGACATCTTTTTGTTTACAATATTTCATGTTAACATATTAAATATTAAAATTGATTTTTTTTGTTATTATATTATTATTTATCTATCTAATTTTACATGGTCAAACAAGAATGAAAACTTTATGGATGAACGAAAATATCATATAAATTATACCGTTTCTAAGATAAATATGATAGAAATTGCATTCAATCTTGTATCGTAATAATATTTTCATACGTATTTTATTAAATCATTACATATTAGAAGTTCCTTGTTATGTAATAAACATATATGATGAAATACAAGAATATACATATGTATTGTTTAAGATATGTGGTAGGTATGGTAATTACCATTGTTAATGCTCAATTACCATTACCGTACCGCATATTTTCATGTGGTTTGGCATACCGTACCAATCAAATTGGTTACCAATTGTTCGGTACCACTTTCGTTGGTAGCGGTTGGTAATGGCTGGTGAGTGGTAATATGGTAAAAATGTCCAGCCCTAGATGTTCGCATCAAAATTTGACCCTGGATCAGACGTCTGACCTGCTGCTGAAAGCAGCATATGGCCAGGTCTAAGGCGAAGTCGATTATGATTGTTCTCGGGCGACTCACGAAGGTTTATAACACTTGTTCGAGGGGAGGTGAGGCTTTTAAAACTCTCCAAGACAACTCATAACACAAAACTCACATGCATGAACATGTATACACGAGACTGCAATGGTTTTGCTTATAAATTCAAATGTGAACTAAATTCCAAACCAAAGCATGCAAACATGGTCTTAGGGCTGGACATTTTTACCATATTACCACTCACCAGCCATTACCAACCGCTACTAACGAAAGTGGTACCGAACAATCGGTAACCAATTTGATTGGTACGGTATGCCAAACCACATGAAAATATGCGGTACGGTAATGGTAATTGAGCATTAACAATGGTAGTTACCATACCTACCACATATCTTAAACAATATATATGCATATTCTTGTATTTCATCATATATGTTTATTACATAACAAGGAATTTCTAATATGTAATGATTTAATAAAATACGTATGAAAATATTATTACAATACAAGATTGAATGCAATTTCTATCATATTTATCTTAGAAACGATATAATTTATATGATATTTTTGTTCATCCATAAAGTTTTCATTCTTGTTTGACCACGTAAAATTAGATAGATAAATAATAATATAATAACAAAAAAAAATTAATTTTAATATTTAATATGTTAACATGAAATATTGTAAACAAAAAGATGTCATACTAGTGAACGACAATAACTTATTACCGACCTCTACCAACCATTACCAACCATAAACCGAACTGTTGGTAATCGATTTCTTTGGTTGGTAATGGCATGATTTTTCTGGTACCATATAAGGTCGGTATGGTAATGGTTTTGAATGCAAAGTTCCGGTACCGAACCGATTCCACCTCTACATGGTCTAAGTGACTTGTAAAGACTTAAGACATTGCCGAGGCGACAACGGGGCTTCACAAGATCACGCAATCAACTTGTAGCATATGAATTAGATCGTATGAACAATCCTTATCATACTTTTCAATTCAATGGAACGTGAATACTTGAAATCGGCTAAGTTACACTAGCGTACCCAATTCACTAGCATATGCAAATTCAAATGAATTTTAAACTACACTTTTACAAGCTAAAAGCTTGTGGCATAGATGTGAGTTCATGAATAACTCAGCTATAACAGATAAAATCATATTTTTATTGCACTTCTTAGCATTTAACCTCATATTAAGATTATATGATCAATCAATAGTCATTTCATCAACCCAAACATAATGAAGTACTGCATAGTTAATTAACACTACCCTTTTGGTTTCGGTTTCTCACAATAAATCTTCGAGATATAAGTTCTCACCTTTGCTTGTTTACTAACAAGGAATAGACCTAGTAGCAAGCAAAATCAACCTCTTTTCCAATATTGCACGCAAATCTCCAATCTAAGCACATATAAATATATTTCCTAAGAGTTAAGTCATAGGAATCATCAAAAATCAAAGAGGAGATAAGCTAGAGAAGAAAAAGAAGATGAAGAGTAGGCTTACCAAGGTTTCCTCTTCGATTTCCCCTTTGATTTAAGCAATTAATTGAAATCCCTAGCTTAGGAATTTTAATTTCCCATTCCTTTCCCCATTTTCTAATTTTCTTCTAAGTGTTGAAGGTGAATGAGAGGGCTGATTTGGTTATATGGAGTGGGATAGGCTTAGCCAAATCCAAACCCAACCAAAGTCCGAATTTTCACAAGCTCAAAATATATCGAAGCTTATAGTTTTCTAACTCGTAAATGACATTTCAGACTCATTGGAAGTGGTTTCGAGTCCCAATTCGTCCATATGCAAAAAGTGATATTTCGGTCATACACACAAAGAGAAAAACCAAATTTCACCCAACTCTAAAAGTATCGATGCTTATAGTTTTCGAATACGCAAACGACATTTTGAGCTCAATGGAAGTGGTTTCGAGTCCAAATTCATTCGTATGCACTATTTTTAAGGGCTATATGTAAAATTATTATATATATATATATATATATATTCCATAGCGACTATGCTAAATTTTAATTTAGACATAAATTATAATTTATAAAGTGAAATATCAATTTCTTACATTCGTTAGAAAAATACAATTCAAAATATTCCAACATTTCTTGTTTTATAAATTTCTGATTCATATTGAATTCTATACATTCATTCAAAGTTTAAAAATCAAAACTTCAAATTATCACGCCCTTTCAAGCTTGTTTTAATTAAATTTTATATTTATATGTTCAAACTTCGATTAAAATAAATTCTAAATCGTTTATTCTCAAAATGATTCATCTAAAATAGTTAATTTCGCTGAAAATAAATTTAAAATTGGTTCCAAAAATATAGGTTGTTATAGTCTCCCCCACTTAAAACTTTTTCGTCCTTGAAAAAGAAATAACTTCATAGTAGGAACTAAATAGTAATGTAATATAACATAAATGTACCTCTAAACAGAGCTAATCAGAGATATCCACTCTACACTGGGGATAAGCCTATTTAATGATATCTTCTGTTTCCCATGTGTAGTCTCTAGGATCTCCACTCCATTGCACTTTGACTAAATGCACCTTCTTGTTCCTTAGAACTCTGGTTTCTCTGCCAATAATCTTCATCGGCACTTTATGCACAATCAAACTTGGAGTAATATCTAATATCTGTTGATTTGCCTCTTCCACGATCAAGTCTAGATCATGAACATGCTTCCGAAGTTGAGAAATGTGAAACACATCATGCACTCCGGGCAACCAATCTGGCAACTGAACCTTGTAAGCAAGAGTCCCAATCCTCTTGAGTATAGGAAACGGGCCAATATATCTAGGTGTCAACTTTCCCGTCTTCCCAAATCGAATCACTGCTCTCATCGGAGAAATTCTCAAATACATGTAATCACCAACAGAAAATGCTAAATCTCTTCTTTTTGAATCCACATAACTCTTCTGTCGACTTTGAGCTGCTTGTAGTCACTTCTTAATGAAATCTACTTTATCTGAAGCTTCTTGAATCATATCTGGACCCAATACTAATCGATTACCAGGCTCTATCCAACATGCAGGAGATCTACATGGTCTACCATACAATGCTTCAAACATTGACATTTTTAAACTTATCTGCAAGCTATTATTATATGAAAACTCAACCAAATGTATATGATCTTCCCAGGATCCTCCAAAATCAAGAATACAACCTCGCAATAAATCTTCCAATATATGATTCACCCTCCAAGTTTGGCTGTCTGTCTGAGGATGATATGCAGTGCAAAGATTAATCTTTGTTCCCAACTCAGATTGGAATGCTTTCCAGAACTTACTAGCAAATATCAGATCAGGATCACTAACCATGCTGCTGGGAATTCCATGAAGTCTAACAATCTATCTCATATAAATCTGAGCAAGGCTCTGAGCTGTTCTAGTCGATTTTATTAGAATAAAGTGGGTGCTCTTCATGAAACGATCAACTATTACCCAAATACTATCATTGCCCTTCTTGGTTCGAGGCAAACCATCAATGAAATCCATGGATTCTGGTCCACTTCCATTTTGAGGTCTTCAAAGGTTGCAACAAACCAGCGACCTTCTGTTGATCGCTCTTGATTTGTTGGCAAGTTGGACACCTGCTAACATATACAGAAATGCCTCTCTTCATAGACTTCCATCAGAATGTGCACTTAAGATCGTAATACATCTTGCTCACCTCAGATAAATACTAAGCTTGGATTTGTGACATTCATCCATTACCTCTCTTATGAGTTCGGGAATATTCGAAACACAGATTCGGCTTAATAATCTTAGAAATCCCTTGCTATCAATTTGGATACCCGAGACTTTGCCTTCCTGAATTCTTCTGATAATTTTCTGAATAAAATCATCGTCCTTTTGAAGAACAGAGATCTTCTCAATCAATAAAGACGTAATGATAAGATTAGCAATGATTGAATTCTTTCTACCAAGTGCATCCTCTACAACATTGACCTTCCCAGGAGTATACAAAATATCAAGGTCGTATGCTGTAAGAAATTCTAACCAACGCTTCTGTCTCAAATTCAAACCTTTTTGGGTGAACAAATATTTCAATGATTTATGATCTGTATATAATTTAAACTTCTCACCCAAAAGATAACGCCTCCATATCTTCAAAGCAAATACTACTGCCAACAACTCTAAATCATGAGTAACATATCTCTTCTCATGCGGCTTCAAATAACGGCTTGCATAAGCAACTACTTGGCCTTTTTGCATTAATACCACCCCTACCCCTTTATAAGAAGCATCCGTATAGACAGTTAAGTCTTGATTGCCATCTATAATAGTCAACACTGGAGCAGTAGTCAACCTTACTTTCAGCTCTTGGAAAGCCGCCTCACATTCTGTCATCCAATTAAACCTAGCATGCTTCTTTGTATGCTTCATCAATGGACCAGATAGCTTTGAAAAATCCTTAAAGAATTTCCGATAATAGCCTGCCAATCCTAGGAAACTTCTGACTTCTGTTGGAGTGTTAGGTTGCTTCCAATCTCCAATGGCTGTAATCTTGCCTGGATCCACTGAAATTACCTCCTTCGATACGACATGACCGAGGAACTTCACTTCTTCTTGCCAGAATATGCATTTAGAAAATTTGTCTTTTAATACATTCTTTCTCAGAATTTCAAAAACCTGATCCAGATGCTTCGCATGCTCGCTAACTAACTTAAAGAAGATTAAAATATCATTAATGAAAACTAGCACATATTTATTCAACACTCTGCAAAATACTCGATTCATCAAATCAACAAAGTAAGCAGGAGCATTGCATAAGCCGAACGTCATTACTAACCATTCATAAAATAAGTCTGGACCTCTGAAAGCTGTCAAAGGAACACATTCTTCGGCGATCCGCAGTTGATGGAAACCTGTAGCGAGGCCCATCTTGGAAAACACTCTTGCTCCATTCAAGCGATCTAATAGATCATCAACGGGCGGCAATGAATATTTATTCTTCAATGTTTGCTTATTTAAGTCTCGGTAATCTACGCATAATCTGAGAGTACTATCACACTTAGGAATAAATACCACGGCTGCTCCCCAACTCAAGAAACTAGGCCTGATTAAACCTTTCCATAATAATTGTCGAGTTTGATCACTCAACTCCTTTTTCTCTTTCAATGTCATTCTTCGAACTGCATGCACAACTGGCCTTACATTCGGAACTAAATCAATTTTGAAATCAATTTCTATTCACGGAGGTAAGCTATCAACTTCTTCAAACACACCCGCATAATCTTTAACAATGGGAATATTCTCAATAAAAGTAGGAGAGATTTCAAGAGCAAACCAAAATTCTTTTCTATTTGAACTTGAGCCTATGCATGATATAATAATACTCCCAAGTTTTGTTTCAACTTTAACAATTATCTCGGCGCACTTAACTTCGGCCCCATACTTAGTTAACTAATCCAACCCAAGTATAATATGGAACTTAGAAAAACTCATGATGATCAATTTAAAAGAAAACCGGTAAAAATAATAGGAGACAGACACTCTACAACAGAAACAGAGAATAAGCGAACACCCTATCGGATTATGGACGCTAACAGATTCTTTGAGATTTCTCAATTTTAAATTTAAACTTTTAACCGTGTTACTCGAAATAAAACTAAGCGATGCTCTCGTATCAAATAATACTTTAACATGAATATTTTTAATTGTAAGTGTACCTTCCAACACATCTGGTCTACCTACGCCTGTAGGAGGAGATGACGCATCTGCCACATCATATACATGAGCCACTTCGAACTTTCTCAACAATGGACAATTCCTACTAATATGCCCTATCTTATAGCAATTGTAGCATTCTCTAGTATCTAGGGGTTTCTGACTAGAGCTAGATTCATCTCGCCTTGGCCTCTTAGGAGCATTGCACTGATTAGTCCAATGCCCATACTAGTCACAGTTGAAGCATTTACCCTTTGGTTTTCTATCTTCCTGGGGCTTAGCTGCTTCAGTCTTACTTGTCTCAGGTTTCTTGTTGGGAATTTTTCTCTTGTTCCTAGCTTGGCTTCTTTCCCAATCCCTTTGAGAGTTTTTCTTATCGATGCCCTCATATCTACAAGCCATCTCAACAACCTAAGCAAAAGGAAGTTCTATGTGGGCTGTCACTCTGCTGTGGGACCTCCTCTGAAGACCGTCAATGAATCACTTTTTCTTTCTGATCGGTTCTTGTATTAATTCGGGTCCATAGCGAGAGAGTTCATTAAACTGCTGACATATTCATGAATGGTTCGGTCGCCTTGCTGGAGATTAGCAAATTCATCATGCAAGCGCTCGACTTCCTGTCATGGGACAAACCTTTCTCAAAGACTTCTTTAAACCTGGCCCAAGTCATATCAACTTCTAGCTCACCTATAGCCACTACTTCCCGCCAGATTAGGGCCTCGTCTTTAAGTAGCCAAGATGCTAACAATCTTTTTCTATTATCTACCAATTCTAGGCCCGCGAAGATTCATTTGCAAGACCTCAACTAAGCTTGAGCTTCCATTACGGTTCCAATGCCTATGAATGGCACTTCGCCCAAGTTCTTATATTTCTTAGCAACATCATCAAGATCAAACGGTTATTGTTGCAACACAGGCTCATTATTAGCCGCTGATCCACCCTCATCGACATCAGGCTGATTATTAACAGCGGGGATATTGCCCTTTCCTTGGCCTCTGCCTCTTCTGCCTCTGCCTCGTCCACTCATTTTCTTTCAGTTCTGTGGATAGCAAGGAAAGAGTCAGGCCAACAGAAAAGGTAGCTTAAGGAATGATAGAAGCATATAGACATGTGCATAAATAATGATGTAATGATTACGTGATATGCTATTCTGATGTACTCACTCTAGGAAACTACTTATCCTATCTCTAATGGGTTATTCGTCCTAGAATACTACCGATTCTATCTCTGACGGGTTGTTTAATATGTTGTCTTCCAGAACTAAGGTTAGCCAAAGCTCTGATACCACGTCTGACACGAACCAAACCCCCGATCCATGGTGGCAAGGTCGGTCTTTAGAAAATAACACATTAATCACATCAGCAGATTACAGAATATAGCATAATACATAAAATTAGAGAATAATTTACTTCATATCATAACAGCAGATTCATAATCATCACCATCAGAGTTACACAGGTACATGATCCTACTTGTACATAACAAATTTCATCAAATAAATAATAAGTCTACAGCAGGATCAAATATAAACATACATAAGGTAATGTTTAAAAGTTCGAAAGAAATGATGAAAAGACAAGTCTTCATCTTTTGCCAAAAGAGCAACCAATGCTATGGTGCATATCCAAAAGAAAGCCAATCACTGTTCACTTGGTTGCCCATGTGAAAATAGGGGGCACCCGAGTTTGCAAGGGAAAACAAACTACGAGTCAGTCATGGAACTAGTATGAGAAATTCCACGGTTACTTAACTTAATTAAGAATGAGGCAAATCATAGGACCACACCGTATGTCAAGGAACAGGTTTACTCCATTTTATCGTCGGTGCATAAAATAAAGTAAATCAAGTAAATAACGCAATGCTTTTAGAAAAATGAAGGCATTATAAGACTCAGGTCCCATCACACAATGCAACGCAAGCCGGAGGATAGAGTTTTACCTTATAAGGGCCAAATATGCTTGATACGAATAAAACAAATCATTTTGATATTACTATAGGTGCATAGTCTACAAAACAACTTTGAATGTAAATGTATCAATTATAGACGGCATATGTACCATATATTATGTCACCATATAGGTTTACAATTAAAACTGCACGATGTCGTAATGGAAATTGGATTTCCGTCATGAGTCAAGGCAAGCTATGACCTCCTTACCGATTCAGATCACCTCTAGCAAGCTGACCCAGGATCACACACTCTGGGCAACCCTTGGATCCTGCAAGGCCGGTCCTCTCTTACATTTGAGGATTAGTTATTCCTGAACAATACGTTTTCCGGTCCTATCAGACCTATCTCCGAGCCTTTTAGTCGGCTCGATATCGGAGGCGCCTCGCAATCTATCATCCACATAAGTAAAAATGTCTGGGCTCCATATCATGACACCACTTCTAGCTAGAAAGAAACGTACACACTCCTTGCGTCCCTTATCCTGTTTCTGACTCATACCAGGGTGTAAGACTCGCGAATTAACGCTATACACAAAGCTATGCTACTTAAAGTTGTGCTTTGATCATCATCTACAAGACTCTGCTTTTCAACAAAAGCCTTGATCATTTGCATCTTGGTATGCCACATTTTCAGTCTATACTAGGTCATTGATTTCTACCAATATATAACCTCTAAGCTCGTGTGTCTCAGAGAAGGGTATTAAGCAAGAGAATAAATTCTCCACCACCAAATAAACATATATTTAGCAGAGATCAACTACATAGCACACACTACAATGTCAAAAATACAATCCATTTATACATCCGTTCTAGGTTTGAACGAAACCGAAGACATCTTATTCCTCGTTCCATATGTCCAATACAAAAGAGAGGTCCTCGCATATCCAGACAATGAACAAGTATGTCCGAACAACTACCACTATAACCCCTTCAAGGGAGCTACCCATATACGAGGCATCGGTAGTAATCCATTCAATGTGAAGATTTCCGGTCTTGCACCGTCTTCATTGTCTTCGACTTTTAATCGTCGTTTAATTATTTGAAATGAGAATTAACTTGGTCTTTTCAAATAATTCTCGCATAAAATTTCAAATCTAATTCTTTCCCTTGGTTAAATCATTGACCTTCACCATTCGTTGCTTTATGTAAAAAGGTTTAGCTGAAATTTAATTCGGTCATCGAATTGAATACTCAAGTCATATCATATCCATAATTTATTTTATACGTTTTCATGCCAAATCGTACTTAACCATTTTTATTTTACAAACCAAGCAAAAATTTATTTGCACACATTCTAAATCGCTTAAAATAATTCAAAACAATTTACAAAACGTTCTCGTTTAATTATTTGAACAACCCATTTTATATAGGTTCGAAGTGGCAATTCTCGTGTAGCAGCGATCGAAATAACGATCGAACGAAGAATTCACATTTTAATCATGTAAACAAAATCTCTCGACTATCGATTATAATTTCGTTCACCACGAATAGATCGAAAGTTCATGAAATCGAAATGCAGAAATCTGCGAACCAGAGAAACTGAAAAGTCATAAACGAAGGCGAAATAGGCCAAAACTCGGCCAGGAAAGAGCCTGAATGGACCTAAACTGTTGATCGCGGTCTCCACTGGTCAACAATCCAGAAATAAGTTTCAGACGTCTGGAACAAAGGGGCAGACGTCTGACCTGCTACTGGTCACAAAGCAACAATCCAAATCAGACGTCTGAGCCTTATTTTCAAACGTCTGAAAATTCTAGACATTTGGAAAAAAGCTCCAGACGTCTGACCTAATGTTCGAGTCAAAAGTTGACCTTGGATCAGATGTTTGAAATTTATTTAAGACGTCCGACCTGCTGGTGAAAGCAGCATATGGCCAGGTCATAAGGCCAAATCGATTACGATTGTTCTTGGGTGACTCATGAAGGTTTATAACACTTATTCGAGGGGAAGTGAGACTTTTAAGACTCGCTGAAACTACTGATAACACAAAACTCACATGCATGAACATGTATACACGAGATTGCAATGATTTTACTTATAAATTCAAATGTGAACTAAATTCCAAACCAAAGCATGCAAACATGATTTAAGTGACTTGTAAAGACTTAGGACTTTGCCGAGGTGACAACAGGGCTTTACAAGATCACGCAATCAACTCGTAGCATATGAATTAGATCGTATGAACAATCCTTATCATAATTTTCAATTCCATGGAACATGAATACATGAAATCGGCTAAGTTACACCAGCCTACCCAATTCACTAGCATATGCAAACTCAAATGAATTCTAAACTACACTTTTACAAGCTAAACGCTTGTGGCATCGATGCGAGTTCATGAATAACTCACCTATAACAGATAAAATCATATTTTTATTGCACTTCTTAGCATTTACCCTCATATTAATATTATGTGATCAACAATAGTCATTTCATCAACCCAAACTTAATCAACTACTACAGAGTTAATTAACACTACCCCTTTTGGTTTCAGTTTCTCACAATAAATCTTTGAGCTATAAGTTCTCACCTTGCTTGTTTACTAACAAGGAATAGACACAATAGTAAGCAAAATCAACCTCTCTTCCAATGTTGCATGCAAATCTCCAATCTAAGCACAAAATATATTTCCTAAGAGTTATGTCATAGGAATCATCAAAAATCAAAGAGGAGATAAGCTAGAGAAGATGGAGAAGATGAAGAATAGGCTTACCAAGGTTTCCTCTTCGATTTCCCCTTTGATTTGAGCAACTAAATGAAATCCCTAGCTTAGGAATTTTAATATCCCATTCCTTTCCCCATTTTCTAATTTTCTCCTAAGTGTTGAAGGTGAATGAGAGGGAGAGGGCTGATTTGGTTATATGGAGTGGGCTAGGTTTAACAAAACCGAAACTCAACCAAAGTCCGGATTTTCACAAGCTCGAAATATATCGAAGCTCATAGTTTTCGAACTCGTAAACAACATTTCGGACTCAATGGAAGTGGTTCCGAGTCCCAATTTGTCCATATGCAAAAAGTGATATTTTGGTCATAAACATAAACATAAAGACCAAATTTCACCCAACTCTAAAGGTATCGATGCTTATAGTTTTCGAACTCGCAAACGACATTTTGAACTCAATGGAAGTGGTTTCGAGTCCAAATTCATTCGTATGCAAAATAGCTATTTATATGGGCTATATATAATATTAAAAAATATATACGAATTCCATAGCGACTATTCTATATTTTAATTTAGACATAACTTACAATTTATAAAGTGAAATCTCAATTTATTACATTCGTTAGAAAACTATAATTCAAAATATTCCAATGTTTCTTATTTTATCAAATTCTGATTCATATTGAATTCTATACATTCATTCAAAGTTTAAAATTCAAAATTTCAAACTACCGCGCCCTTTCAAACTTGTTTTAATTAAAATTTATATTTATATGTTCTAACTTCGATTAAAATAAATTCTAAATCGTTTACTCTCAAAATGATTCATCTAGAATAGTTAATTTCTCTGAAAATCAATTAAAAATAAATTTTAAATTGGTTCCAAAAATACGGGTTGTTACTAAATAGTCTTGAGATCTATCAACACTGTTGTAGACACCCAGTTCCCAACACTCTTAAGATTATTCTGTTCAATCACAGGTTATAGCTGTTGGCGAAGTGATGCAGAAGAGGAGGAGGAGAAAACTTAAGTGTATTTTCTTGGTTTTCAATTATTCAATAGGTCAAACGTCTGATTATACAAGTTTGACATCCGACTTTACCAATTGAAAGTGTGCACTAGGATCATCATGACTTATATATGATATGTAATATGTTAATGAGTATCTATATAAAAATGTAACGAGTAATAAGTATAGAGGTAAGAACGATCACACCAAAGTTTTTATATTGGTTTAGACATCATGTCTTTCTTCTAGTTTCGAAGTTCCCTTTTGGTCATTCACTAACCAAAATTTCTTCTTTGCCTAGAGGAATAGGCTTATACAAACTTTCATTCTTGATAAACTTGTATTTGATAAATACAGATTTTGACTGCCAGTATAGTTTTTATTATAATCTCCTTTTAATGTATTTTGTGAGTATGCGTGGATTTGTCGGAATAAGTTTTGCAAGTGATACCAAATGAATATGAATACACGAGCAATTGAACGCTTGAATACTTTTGTAGAACACATGAATATAAAAATAAAAATCGAATTAGATGGTCAATCTTTATGAAAGCAACTTGTATATATAGTTAATTAATAGTTTTTTTATATAACTCTTCAGGTTATTCTATTCAATTATGGGTTGCAACTGTTTGCAGATGGGAAAAAAAAATTAAGTGTCTTTTCATGGTTTTCAGTTATTCAGTAGGTTAGACTTCCGATTATACAAGTCAGACGTCTGAGTTTGGTTCGAGAAAATTCCTATGATTCAAGTTCTACATCTGACTTGAAATTTAAACGACTGATTACGTTCAGAACAGTTTCCTAAAAATTAAATCAGACATCTGACCATTATTACTGACGTTTGACCCATGTATATGTACATGTGTACACTGTGCACCAAACGTCTAATTCATAGGGTCAAAAAGTCTGATATACTATATAAATGAAGATCTACTTAATTTGTTTATTTAGATGAATGTGCACGTGTTTTTTTTTTCAAGGGAGATCAAGATATCTAAGACACAATATACTCGAGTAAACCGTTTTTACATTGATTTCTTGAGTGTTATTCGAGTTCTCTTGATGGAATGATTTAACAAATGAAGCTCAATCTCTGTGTCTATTGTACCTGCAAATGATTATATAACTTGATAATATATGACTACATAGTTGCTACCATTAAAACTTGCGAGGTGAAGTTCTAACTTACAGCTGGTTATACAACTGGGAAAAACCAACAATCATAACATCAAACTAGGGTGCTTTGAGTAATTATAATTTTTTTTACTTTGGTTATGCCTCTGTTAACTATAATATAAAATTAATGAGGAGTGCTTGTCTAATAAAAAAGAGAGGAAACGAGACGTGCGAGAAAACAACCAACGGATGGATATCATGGTGAGTCATGCAATTTAAATGTCATGATTTTTCAACCTCAATTTGATAAAATGATTTTCGGATGGAGTAGCTTTATTGAAAATTAATTCTCATAAAATCAGAAAATAAATATATAGAAATACGTGTAATGTTATTTTAATGTAAAATTATTGAAACTTGCATATGCTAACGTACACTGATCGGTCTCAACCTCAAATAAGTCTGAACCCATCCAAATAGCTACGATAGAAAACAATACTGTCGGAACGTCCCCCAAAAAGTACCCCAAGCCCAAAGCTTCCTACTGGAGCCTAACGTTGCCATTGGCATAGCTTGATTTGGTTTACCCTCCCTTACAATCTTCCATCATTTACCCTTCTTCTCCACTAAACCCCAGAAACCCTAACTTTTATTCCTCTACATTGACCGTTGTAATTCTAAATGTTCGGCACTCCCTCTTCAAGCCCAGCGTTCGGGACTCCGTCTTCAAGCCCAGCGTTCGGGGCTCCGTCTTCGACCCCAGCGTTCGGGACTCCGTCTTCAAGCCCAGCGTTCGGGGCCCCGTCTTCGACCCCAGCGTTTGGGACCCCGTCATCAACCCCAGCGTTCGGTACTCCGTCTTCAACCCCGGCGTTCGGTACACCTTCAACTCCGTCATTTTCAACTCCGTCCCTTTTCCAGCCAACTCCATTTCAAACTCAGAACCAGCAACCGTCATTCTCCGCGTTCACTCAAAATCAGAACCAGCAGCAGTTTAATCAGTTTGGGGGAGGCGGAATGTTTAATGTCCAGTCCCAAATCACTACGCAAATGGCGCCTGTGACACCTGTTACGCACTCCTTAGCTAACCGTGATCTTCAGGTTTGGAAGTCCTAGATTTCAATTTTGTGCACTATGAGGTTTGATTTGTAAGTTCATACGTTTTAAATTGTTCAGTCCTGCTAAATAGTGCAAATTATCAATTTTGTAATTTTTTTCTTTGATGCTATCTTCATACATTACTCCAGTTCGCTGCGGTTTTCGATTCCTATGTTTAGGGCATCTCCGCATATAAAGAAAAATCTTAGGCTCTGTTTGTTCTACTCAAAGGCATATTATGTTATGACTGCTTAATCTTTTCCTTAATTTGCACTTATTTTCCCGAAACAAAACAAAGAATTAAGTCCCAGTGCATGGATGTGTTTATACCATACTTCAACACTTGTCATTCCTTTGGAATTCGATATATCTAGCAACAAGGTTTTTTTCCAATGCATTCATGTATGTACATAACACATGAGGAATGATCCACATCCCTTCTTATTTGTCTCTTCAGATCTCATTTCGTGTGTTTGTGTAAACTAAACATAATGAAACAATATTTCAGATACAATCCATTTACCATCGAGATCAATTCACAATAATTTATTACATTTCAGAACTTTTTAACTCAAACAAAATTTGAAATTGACGGTTAAATAAGTATTCAGATGCTCATAATGATTTATGATTTTATTATGTTACAAGTCTCGAAATATACTATAATCTGTGAGGATTGCACACACATATATCTCTCTAAACAAACATATATATATATATATATATATTTGTGTGCTCATTCGTATGTATGTGCACATATACATACATTTGTGTGTATACATTTACGGATATGTGTGGTGTATTCACATATATACAATCATATAATATATCTTCGATTTTTGGTAGATTTTTTTGGGGTTCACATACATGTGTGGGTATGGTACACACCTACATATGAGTTTTTATAGTTTATAAACTTAAACTAGCACAGAAACTAATATATCATAGAAATAGTCCACCTTACATGACCTACTGTTGA
This sequence comes from Allium sativum, assembly GCA_030737875.1. Classification (NCBI taxonomy): domain Eukaryota; kingdom Viridiplantae; phylum Streptophyta; class Magnoliopsida; order Asparagales; family Amaryllidaceae; genus Allium; species Allium sativum. Next base: position 509,700,478 of record CM060920.1, on the reverse strand, counting down.
TGCACTAGAGACTAGAGAAGCAAAATACTGAATAAGCTGCAGGCAACTGTGTAACAACATATGCCATAAACTTTTGTCCGGCATTAAAAAAAGAAAAAACTGAATATCCATAAAGCAGCATCTTTCTTTCTTGTGATGCATTTTCACCCGTTCTCTGATTGCAATGTTCGTTTCACTTGTTATAGCATCTTCATTTTTTAACTGCAGTTTTATTCGGGATCTCAGACATCAGCTGGTATCTTGTTTATTTGTAGAAGTCCAACTAATATTTTTTTTTTTAGAAAATGAAATGGTTTTGAAACTCTTTATTTGTTATCTAGGCATGCTCAGTTTTTCGCATACCGAATGATTCACTTTATTGTTGCAAGTAAATAAATTAAAATTAAAATGCAGATTAGATCTTAACCTGAAACATCCCTCTTAAGTTATATAACACAATCAGGTGTTTGTTTGAATTGAGTATAGTTAAGTTCTATTGATTTTCTTGGTACAGGTGATTATTGATGCTTACAAGGAGGAACCAGCTAACGATAAATACCCATTCAGAGTTAGAATCTCTTCCTATTTCTTGAATATCAAATTTCTGAGTGTTTTGGAACTATGAAGTAACTTCTTACATTGGCCCTGTAGCATTTATTGTTTAGTGTAACCGATCCAGCTGCTAGAGTGAAGCCTGTTGGAGTATCAGATGTAAGCGTAACCAGCACCCCCTCCTCCTCTTCTCCTTTAGTTACGAGGATGTGCTCACATAGATGTTTAGGGTTTTGTTAATGTGGTGAAGACTATGGATATTTTGTGTGACAGATAATGTGGACGGAGGCAATGAGTAAGCTAGAAGGGATGGATAGTGTTGATAGAGAGAGGTTGTGGCCTCAGCTTGTACAAGGATTTAAAGATTTGTCAAACCGCTTGAAGGTATCACTGGGTTTATATATGATAAACAATTTTAGTAATGCTTTTAAAGATTTCTTATTACAATCATTTTCTCTCTAAAGTTGGTATTCAGTGGACAATTATTTAGTTACAACAGCTATAGCGCTAGTAGTCCTTTGAATTCTATGCCATAGGATAACTGCATTCTCTTATCTGGATTGTTGTATTTTATTGAAATGACTATTAGTATGCACCGTGCTGCTAATTTGTTCGTAAAGATATGAAATTTATTTCTTGTAGAAATTAATGTAAGAAATTTATTTTTTCAAACATGTTCAAAACACAAAATAACCATATCTCATGTAAGAATATGGCAGTTATTTTTAATTGTATAAGGTAAAAGAAGCCATAAAAGATAAATCAAAAAATATTTGCAGGTTGATAGGATACATACTATGTTTTGAAAATTCTTAAAGTGGGATAACAGTGGGGATGGCTAATCTATGTTGTACGCCTGGATAGAACATGAGCCTACCTAATATTAGATAAATCATCTGATATTAAAGTTGATTTCTCTCTCTTCAGGTATCCTTTTTTACATATCAGTGTTAGTACTAAATCACCAATTTTTTTGGGACAAAATTATGAACTATTAACATATTTAAGTAATGGCACATTATGGCGAATTATAGTTTATTTGGTTCAGCAACATGCAACCCATTATTGTAAATTAAAAAAAAAACTTCATACTTAAATGGAAGTCTCACAAATACCCATTTTATGAAGTTTCAAATGCATATATGTTTCTAGTTGTGAGATGTCAATGCTAAATACATATATGATTCTAGCTGTGAGATGCCGATGTTGTTTGATAGTAGCTTGAATTCGTATGGTACTTGGTGTTGTGCTAGAGATGTAAAACATTAGTTAAAGCTGTGTAAAACTGATTATTTAGATTATACAAAACTCTATATCATCACATAGGACCCACATAGTGGTTCTTGAGTTAATTATTTGGTACCAAATATGGTCCTCATGAAATTGTGCATGATTAATAAAATACCTATATCGATACACATGTAAGGCTTGATTAAAACGGTAATCTAGATCTCTATGGTTAGATGATTCAAAGGCTACCTTCCATCTTTCTATCAAGGTCCATACATGGTTTTATATCTTAGATTTAGAATGTTATATCTCAATCCGAATTATATAGATATTAACATCTTGGATGAAACGAGTGTCAAAGAAGTAAAAAATTACATTTGAAGTTTATTTCATCAAGTGTGAATTATATGTTGCAGGATATCTCAGATGATTTAAGTGAGATTTAAAATTCTAAGTGGAGGCTATCCACTTTTGTACTATAGTATAGAGTATCCACCTCTCTATTATAGTGTAGGTTCTGAATTTCAAATCTTGAATTGATATCTCCGAGGATATCTCAGACGAAATTCAAAGTATAGACTTTCCAACTCTACTACAATATAAAACCATCCATCTTCCTATTATAACATGTACAAGGTTCCTAACCTTAAATCTCAAACTGATATCTCGATCCAAATTATAAATAGAGATAATGATATCTCAAAATATATGAGCATCAAATAATTTAAAAATAAACTTTTGAGGCTTTATCTCATCGAAGTGTGAACGATATTATGGACTAGATCTCAGATGAATCGGAAGGGATTTAAAATTTTGAGTACTAACTATCTGCCTTTTACTACACTATAGACTGTTCATCTTTCAGTTATATTTACAATGCAAGACAAATTACAAGCTTGAGATGTGAGTTTGATTTACCTGTTTTTGACTTAGAAAAATATGATGTACCTTTTATTTTATAAAGAATTGTATTGGATTTTAATCAAAAGGTAATTTTAAGTACATCTATTATATTTAATTTTTTGGGTATATTTTAATGGTTTTACGAACATCACATTGTTATGTTATAATATATTGAAACTTGATTTTAATTTTTGGTCTCGAAATAGGATTTCACCTATGATTTTTCGTACTAGATGAAATCTTGAATGAGGTAGATATAACTCAATTATGCATCTCATATTGAAGTCTGAATTTTAATCTTCGTCTGTTTTTGAATAATTATGTCATTAATTAACATAAATATTAATGGAATTTATTACTTGATTTTTATTTATAACATAAATGCTGAATTAACAATTTTTTTGTTATTGTCATTGATAAATTTTCAAACTTAATTATTTTTGCTTTAAATCAATGTTTTTATTCTTGGATTTCAGTCACCTTTCATCTCGAGAATTTTATATACAATATCTTGTATCAGACTAGATCTCGGGTGAGATGAGTGTATTTTTGGTATACATCCCAGATCATAAAGTCCATCTTTAGAGTATTTCAAGTAGCTTAACCATTTAAAGTTGGTATTTTAAAGATTTTTATAATGGCTGTTATGAAAACATAAACTTATAAGGACAATTTTTTTAAGTAGGACAATTTTTTAAGTAGGCTTGCGGAAATAACTTATAAGAAAAATAGACTTGTTTCAGAACTTACTATGAAACTATGCCTGTTTTGGTCCCTTTAGAAGTAAGTTTGCGCACCCCATAAACGCGCATGAACAAAATTGTTCATGCGCGTTTTTGGAATGCGCAAGTTTTAAAAAAAAAATTCGCATAAACAATCATGTTCATGCACGTTTATAAAATGCGAATATATGATTTCACGGTATATTTGAATAGCCCTTCCTCTTCTTCCTCATTCAACTGTCCATTTCAATCCAGTGTTGTCAATAGCGAATAGCGCAAGGCCTGCGCTATGCGCTATAATGTTTTTTTTTTTTTTGCTTACAGAAAAGAAGATCTTAAAAAAAAAACACAGGAAAAAGGCACAAAAGGAAAAAACTGTATGTTTAAAATCTCCAAAAAGAAAAAAAAACGAAAATGCATGTTCAAAAAAGAAAAAGCAAAATAGCGTGCTATTCATGGCTGCGCTATGATAAAATAGCGCGCTATAGCGCGCTATTTTTGCGCTACACGGGACCCCTGCGCTATAAGAACCAAAATAGCGCAACCTGTGCGCTATGCGCTATTTTGCGCTATAGCGCTCGCTATGACAACTATGTTTCAATCTATCTCAAAATTCCTAACTCCAAAACCCAAATCTCACTCATGGATCCCATTTCATACATATTTTTGATATTGAATCTTCCATCTAACTCGCAGCTAATGCAGTATTCTACTCAATTGAAGATCGGAAAAGTAATATTTTTTGTTATTTTTCCTTCTTTTGACATGTCCCAAACTGTTCAATTTTGATGTTTTGCAATGTCATAATTTTGTAGATCATGAAAAAATGTTCAAATTATTTATTACTATGACGATCAATTACTACTTGGAGAAGACGATAAACTTAAATATGTTGGTGGAAAAGGAAAAAGATGCAATATTAATAAATATTGTACATTCGAAATGCTAAAGAACGTTATGATGCGACCAAAATATCTCCAAGTGAGTTTGATATAAAACTAGTAACAAAATGAGTAAGAAGTGATGATTCGTCCGCTATTGCTGTAGACGACGATTACAGATATGATGTTTTCAGTTGGAATGAAAGTGATAGAATTGTATGCTTAGAAATGTAGAATCGTTGAAGATGAATAACTACAATGTCCAACGGTTGACGCCATACTCAACGTGAATTTTCAAGAGACCCGATGTTTGGATGGTAGTTGTTAGACCAAAAAATGGTCCTAACACCCAAATCGTCGTATTTTGAGCATAGGATATGAAGAAATAACTGAAAAAATAGAGAAAAAAGGAAGACAACGAGATTTTTATAGTGGTTCGGCGTTAACGAGCCTACGTCCACTTCATATTTTCTTATTTCACTCATGGATTACAATTACAATGAATATTGTCTTTCAATCACTTGAATTCAATGAATAATTCTCTCTGAATCCATTGAATTTATTGAAGAAGATGGGGGTTATTCATGGAGAAGTGTTGGCTATGGCAGCCATGGATGAGGAGATGCCAAAAGTCCTCTGAAAATGCCATCTGAAGGTGTATTTATAGCTGTAGGAAAGCTCCTGGGAGGACTGGGTCGTGGTAGGACACGTGGCAGGCGATCCATGAAAGTAGGAGCAGGAATAGCCTTAAGAATAGGTCAAAACAGTGCGCTTATCTGCAGGTTCGGTGGTCGGATCGTGGTAATGGGATTGGATCGTGGTCACGGTACGCACCACGAACGGGTCGTGGTCAGAGGGAGCGAGCAGGGTGGTGACGAGTCGGATCGTGACGCGTGAGGGGCGATCCGAGGGGGGCGATCCGATCGAGGGCGAGCTGATGGGGGCGATCCGAGGGGGGCGATCCGATCGAGGGCGAGCTGATGGGGGCGATCCGATGCGATGGCCTGAGTCTTCGATGCTAGATTACACCCATTCACGGAAACGGGCATAACTTTCAAATCGTAAGGCCGATTGAGCCAAACCAAAGCTCAAACTGAAGCTAATTCAAAGGGCTACGAGTATTTGAGGTGAATAGATCCAAATGAGGTCATTTGATAGGGGTTTCGGGCCAGTTTATACTGATGTTGTGATTTTGACCAAACTGCCTTGTGTCTTCTAATGATGCTTCCAATGCCAGAGAGCGATGTTATCCAGAGATTCCATATCAGACAGCATTTACCGAGAGGTGTGTCAACATGATCTTTGCTTTGGGTAGCCTGGTCACAAAGCAGGCTAACATTTTGCCCCCCAAAGTACATCTTATCGAAGATGAGATGTGCTTTGAATATGTTGAGCTAAATCTCTCTGGAACGTCATTTATCCTTGAGAAGGCTTCATCCAACTACTGCATTGCTTCCCTGGGAGATAGTCAGGCCAAGTTCCACGGAAGGAGTATATGAGATGATCAAGAAATCGTTTAAACCTTGTCGGATCAAAGGATCTAATTCATTCATCAGATGTCATGCTAAATCGTTGGCTCCCGAGCGTGATTCTACACACACAGGTCGTTGCCAAACAACATCATTATTCTATGCAAGCCAAGCGCGTGGTAGGGTTGGACTTTCTTTTTCATATGAGCCAATGTATGAAGTAGCCAACCAAATCATGGGGCAATGTAAGAATCTTTGGGCTCTGAGCTAACAACTGGACTATTGGGATAAAGCACATCAGAATCAACATACGAATTTGTCATTTGTACTCAAGATTGGACTAGCCTGATATCTTGATATTGATTCAGGATCTTAAAATCGCATTGAATCGTAACAGTAAGGAATTCAAAAGCCATGATCACTCTGGATCGTAGTCGAGAGAATCCACAACTGTTACGGATCATTTCTTAATCCAATATTCACATATGAAGTAGTCAGTAAGGGACGTTATTAAAATTATGTGGACCAGTGTCTATAGGATTGTCACCATCGCAAGGTAGTAGATAGGTTTGTCACACCTTCCATTTGGTGTAATTTGAGTCTTTAAGTTCACATTCGATCCACAAGCTAGCTCGCTTAGTCGGCAAAGATGAGTAATTTTGTACTCCGGAGGCATGACGTACATGTTTTGAATCCCATTTCATGCCAGGATTGTCTTCAAAGTTAGTCTATGAACCGACACTTGTGCTCTCAGTGCCATCGGAGGACAAGCGAGGTCAGTACTTATGCCCCCAGTATCGATGGGGGTTGAGTTGAGTCAATAAGGCATTTAATCTTGAAGATTTTATACTTCCTGTCGTTGCATCTGGTAAGAGTTGCAGGTTCAGCAATCTTAGCCGACCCAGATCATTCTGTACTGTTTCTCAATTTAGCAAAAATCGGAATTGTATATGCAAATGGTTGAACCACATTTGCTTTGATATCATCTCTTCTCTTTAGTCAGATGGTGAGGATTGCCTCATTGGGCATCAGCGACTTCGGTTACTCTCATCAGATCGGTTGCGGAGTCAAGTAAGGTTGTTGAATGCGAATGAATAAATGTCGTTATGAAGTTAGTTGGGCTCCATCGTTTATGCTTCAGCATAGTCCGAAATGGTTATCACAGTCTTATTGAATCTCTTTCTCATGCTCGGTTCAATCGAGCTTGACAAACAAGATCATGGGCTCGATAAGTGGTATAGATTCTCTTTGGAATTGCACATTCTTGTCGTTGTTTTCTAGGGCTTTTCCTTTGTCCTTATCGTTTCGGGAATTAGAAGGTACTCCATTCTTTAGTCAGGAAGGCATCTAGGTCATTCGTCTCGACGCTAACACCTTTTTGTAATGAAAGTCTATCGACTTCAGGGTTGAATTCATCAAAATCTCTGAGCAAGTCTTGTTATAGAGAAAATTTAAAGTCCGGGGGAATAATAGAGGATCCTGACGTCCCATGTGTGAGGGCTGTAATTGTTGTTATCCATATCATCTCGAGAAGTGCCGCCTCTCGAGAGGCGCCGAATCAAACTAGCGAGCAGGTTGCCATCAAAGAATTGATGCACATTATCAAGATCCTGGCTGGTGCCCCCAGCATCGAATCTGAGATTACAAAGGGGGTCTTTGCTGATTTCTTGTTTCCACGTCGATATTGCCCCCGGGTCATGTTTCGAGTCATTCGACCTGACCGGGTTCCTGTTTTTCGAATTGTTGCGTTCTTTCTTGGAGCTGAGTATGAAATGTCGCTCGAGTATTCATTCGAGTTGGAGTTAAAACTGGTCGTGCATGATCTGTGTTTGTCACAATTCTTGCATTCTCATCTAGGATGTTGCAGGTAGCTATTCCATTGCCCATGTTTCCATCTACGACGTTCTGAATCGAAGCTGCACGTTGTGTGACTGCTGATTGGTTCGTGTTCATCTCGGGTGTTCCCACTTGCTTTCTGCATGAAGGGAGAGGTTGGAGGCGAAATAGCTGCATCTTGTCCAATTGCTGTATGGGATATATCCAGCCTTATATGAGCTTCCCATTCTAGAAGTCGGTTGGGATCAGCAGATGGACATTCTCTTTGCATTTGTTTCTTGGTCCTCAAGGGGGCCTGTTAGGATCACAACACAAGTTAAACACAGGCACTTAAGTTATGCTGTTTGTAAATATTTTCAATAGCCATGGCCCCAGTTATAGGGTAAGTGCGAAAGACATGAGGTCGGATCACTTCCCTTTCGAATTCAGACATGTATACATGAGAAGAGGAAGTCACTTTCAGAATTCAAGCGATCATACTATCCAAGCATGGAGTAGGACGTGTTTGGGACGGTAAAAGAAGCCTGTAATTCATAAATGTCTGGAATTCCACGATTACGTCGAATCGCATTAAGGCCAAGGAATCAATGATCGCTCAAGATCGTACTAAGGTAGGGTAGACATCAAAAAATCTCAGGGCCTCGCCAGGTCCTTCCAGTTGCGAGTATGAAGTTGTATAACATGTCGCTGAATAATTCACTATCCAGGCTTCTTTTTCTGTCATCGCCGTGAGTCGCACAGGCAGCTTAGAATTATACGCCTACGTCATCCTTCTGGACGCGGCCCTTTAGTTATTCCCTACTGGTCTGCTGTTGTTGTACGAGTTCGGATCTCGCATTTTGTCCAGCTTTGTTTTGTGAGCCTGTACTTAGTGAATGAAATTCCATTTCTTTTTGTACTGCTGTGTTCGTGTGCTGCCCCCCATTCCCGGAAACGAGTGGTTCGAGCTCCATTTTCATTCTTGGTCCCAGTCGTGTGACGGGATAGGATCCCTTGAGTGGCATATGTCGTCATGCATTTATACTCTCCTGATCCTTCAGCGGAGCAGAAATTATGGGGGGTGCTGAGTCTCCAACACCTTTCTCAGCGCTTAATCATAGACGCTTTTATACTCTCCTGGCGGTCGCCAAGGTTAGAGTTCGAACTCAGTTGTTCTTTCGCTCCCCGATCCTTCAGCGGGGTAAGAGTTCTTTCTCAGCGCTCAATCGGAGACGCTTTTATACTCTCCTGGCGTTCGCCAAGGTTAGAGTTCAGACTCAGCTGTTCAGTCGCTCCCCGATCCTTCAGCGTGGTGAGAGTCCTTTCGCATTATCCTGTACCTGCGAGCATTCCATAATTAGTTATGCATTTAAACATTTGAAACGCAAATAAGCAAACAAGTCATGAAACATTATAAGTTATCAGTGCAACTTATAAGTGAAAGTGCAGTAAAGTAGTATGTATGTATAGGCATGCCCCCAATCAATCATTAACTTAGTGCCTGGCCAGGTCTTGTTGAGGATTGATTAGGACCATAACTGTGTTGCCCCCATGTCGGGACATGGAGGATTTGGGATCAGCTTCCATCCTGCCCCCCCGATCCTTTAACGGGGGAGGAATTTTCCCGAGGCGCTAAGTCTCTAGCGCTTTTATACTCTCCCGATCCTTCAGCGGGTTAGAGTTGCTGGGGCGCTGAATCTCTAGCGCTTTTATACTCTCCCGATCCTTCAGCGGGTTAGAGTTCGAGCTCGGTTCATGATCTGCTCAACGATCCTTCAGCGGAGCAGAAGTTCTCAGCGCTAAATCATAGACGCTTTTATACTCTCTCTCGACTCTGGAGAGTTAGAGTTGGGACTCAGCTGTTCCATCGCTCCCCGATCCTTCAGCGGGGTAAGAGTCCTTTCTCAGCGCCAAATCATGGACGCTTTTATACTCTCTCTCGACTGTGGAGAGTTAGAGTTGGGACTCAGCTGTTCCATCGCTCCCCGATCCTTCAGCGGGGTAAGAGTCCTTTCTCAACGCCAAATCATGGACGCTTTTATACTCTCTCTCGACTCTGGAGAGTTAGAGTTGGGACTCAGCTGTTCCATCGCTCCCCGATCCTTCAGCGGGGTAAGAGTCCTTTCTCAGCGCCAAATCATGGATGCTTTTATATTCTCCTGGCGGTCGCCAAGGTTAGACTTTTGCTCAGGCGGCTCCGATCATGGTACACCGCCATGCCTTGTGGACGTCATCTTTGCGTCCTTTATACTTTCTCTCAGCTCTGGAGAGTTAGAGTCACGGATCAAGCGGTCTGCAATCATGCACGCTCATCAAACTCGTCCTAGGTTTACATTTTAATCCAAGCTCCGAGGATTAAAACCAGTCGGACAAGCAGTTGGAGCATTTGCCAAGGCTTTGAGTTCCTCCGAACAGTCTACGGGAGGAATGGTTGGCACCAGACTTCGGGTACCTGCATTATTCACACCGCACGAATTAGTCACGTCAATAACTCGGAAAGCATGTGAAAGCAAATTTTATGATTGAAAAGTAAGCAAATTAAGAGGCAGTGTTGCCTCCTTTATTTGAATTCATGTAATCTGGTGGCGTCGAGCACAGGATCGAGCCATGTAGGCGGGTCCATCTGGAGTCGGACTATGACTTTGTAACTCAATGATTTATGTTCAATTGTCTTGTGGTCTGCCACGTGTGAGCCAAGGATTGGATGGTCATCCTGGATCCACCTTGAGCTATACAGCATTCTTTAGACGAAGGGCGTGGCTTTTTAAACGAGCAGTTCAGTCGAGCTCGTTATAGTATTGCTCTATGGCTCTATATGCGGGTGTTACAAGTTTGATCGGTAGCAAATCCTGGATACCTACACCATCCACATATTAATTCATCTGAGTTAATTACATCAATAACTCATAAATCATGCAAATATAAGAGTCATGGTTATAGAATAATCCTGTTAAAGGAATGAGTATCATTCTGAGTGAAAAATGGCGTTGCATATTCATTGCAGGTCCATTTTGCTTCGCCCTATCTCTGTCAATAAAGGGCTTGATCGGGGTCTTGAGATGGCAAAGGCGGCTAGGTAGGTACTATAAGCGAGTGATGAGGTCGCATCTCCTTCAAATCGCCTTTTTGCCCCCGTGCCGAGGGTAAGGATAGAGTGTCAGGAAGTCATGACTGGATTGCTAATGGTAGCGCATCTTTGCATTGGTGTTAGGTTGTAAAATAGCATGAGAACAATGGATTCATGCTTATAGAAATTTTTGCACTTTCCATGCTAGGAAATAGGATATTACTGCTGGTGGGGTAATCATATCACATAAATTTGCTGATATACCCTCGATCCCATATCGGGGACAAGGGTTGGTGCGCCGACAATCAACGAACATTCATGCGTAAGCGTTCTAGATCTTCAACTTGCTAACTTTCAGGCAAGACTAAGTCAATTGGCCAGGCAAATTCTTGATGTATCAGCTCTGAATTAGATGATGTAATCTCGAGCAATTTATGCTCAAATCTGTAGTTGCTCCCAGCCTTAGGGGAGTGAGTCACTTGGCAGATAATCGATGAAAAGAGTGGAAGTATGAGTCTTCACTTTCTAACTTCAGAACGCCGTTCGCCAGAAGTTTCATTCATGTACATCTCCCATCTAATGGGTGGCTCACTGGTGATTTGGTCGAATCATTCAGGGCGGTGAATTCGGCAATTGTACTCGTTGGTGTTTGTTTTGGGACAATCTTCCAAGAGAAATAGGCAATGTCGAATTGCATGTCATATCTCGAGGCATAAATAACGATTGCACGCCTTTCACTTCACCTTGTCAGATGCATTCTGTGCTGTAGGAAGTTTATCATGGAGTTAACCATGACTCTCTTCTGGGTTTGGTCTCCAACGTTGGATCAACTTCCATCTGATCAATGGTTGTATTTCATAGTGTCTTGATGGGGATCATCTCTATCTTTTCTATATTGTCGGACCCTTCTAACTTGGCCGGATTATCCGCCTTCTGACCTTCTGCTCGCAGGACATGAGATATGTTGTAACGTTCCAATTCGTCCAACAACCCTTCTTCCGGTTCTAGGTAAGCTGCGAGTGGTGGTTCCTTCGTCTGGAATTCCTTTCGAGCCTGGCGAACAGCAATGTGAAAGTCAAAAAATATGCTTAATGCCAATATTCCCCACTCCTTAGCGAGTTTCAATTCGATAATCAGGGTGACGTCTTCGGAGCCGTTGTTAGTAGCGGAGAATTTCAACCGCAAGGCATAGTAAATTGACCGCCCTTTAGGGGTTATTAATAAGACACCGGCGTCGGACAGTCAATCATTCTTTGCACCGTCTGATTACATCTTCCAGGTGCATCTTCTACATCTGCCACATCCTCTTCGGGAGTGGTACATTCAGCGACGTAGTCGGTTAATGCTTGCCCTCGTATGGACTTCTTTAGGAGGGAGTTGAGATCAAACTGGTTTAGCTCTATGTCCCGATCAAGCAATTTTCCAGATGCCTCAGGTCGTTGCAGGACCTGTCGTAGCAGTTAGTGAGGGTGCATACCATCGGATGAACTTGGAAGTAATGGGGGAGCTTTCTTAGAGCAATCAGCAAGCTGTAGATGAGTTTTTCAATCTTTGGGTATACCACGACTACTTTCTTGCTCACATTATTGACTAGTTTTCAGACCTTATCCTTCTTACACACAAGTGGTGCCAACTTTCATGCCAAGCTTCAGACGCCTTTAATTCTTTGTTGTTCATGGCTAACTGTGAGGCCTGTAGGTTCATTCCAGATATTGAACATCTCTGTCAGATTCGAAACGTGGTAGGTTGACCGCTCGGACTCCATAAGACTATCACCTACATGGACTTCCATGGGCCTTGCACTTTGATTGTGGACCATATAATTCAGTAAGCACTGGTAAGTTGCCTCGGCATCCTTCGGTCGGCGTCACCAATCGGAACACGTGTAGTTGCATCATTAGATGTCACCCTTCTGCATCCCGAATGATGATCCTTGCTGGGATCTAGATTTTCAGACAGATCCTTGGGCAATTCCTTTTGTGATCCTCCCATTATTCGCAATATTGATACCTCCTTCACACTCCATTTCATCTAGAGGGGAAGCATCTTTGGGTTTCACGCCATCTTTGTTGCGTAGCATGGTCCATCCAGCTGAATAGTCGGCTTCTCCAATAACTTGGTCACCACAGACCATTCTCGCTCCATCTTCGGTTGGCATATTTAGCAATAGGCTCTAGGGTGCAATGTAGGCTCTGAATTCTGTTGGAGCTGGTCTATCTGAATCTTGATCAGATGAGCTTGAACATGATAGCATAGCTTGTGAGGCTTCAAGTAAGGTTCGTATATCCTATCACAACTGTTGTATGAAGTGGAGAGCTAATGGTTGATTCATATTTGCGTTGATCTCAAGTTCTCATTTCTTGACCAATGTCATAAGGTGGCTGGTGAGCAGTCAAGTTGTTATCATCCCAGCAATGATCCATATATCCAATCACGGCCTGCGGAGGTTCAATTGGTTCCTAACTCTGGGGACCAAAGTACATCGATCTAACCCTTGGACACGTGGAAATCAATCTATCTCGATGCGGTTGACGGCAAATAGGTGAACCGTAGGACATACATTTTTCACCATGCCATTCAAGCGAAGGGTAACTTTGTAGTGCTAGGGCCCTTACTTGCCGTCGGGTATCCCATTATTGAGAATCATGGTCATTGGGATCTTTTGAGTCATCCTCAGAATAGTATCCGGGTTGCTCTATGTCAATGTCATCTGGGATTTCGCCTATAGGACAGGTTTAAGTCATGTAAACTAGGTGATCACTATTCGCTCAGGAGCATCATCAGTTGCATTTGGGAAATATGCACACCATTGGAGCTCTGGAAGAGAAGGCTGTTATGAGACCATCATTATTTTGTATACTGCCATAGCCAGCGTGTCGAATCTTTTCAACAACTCCTCACATTTAATAACATCGGTAGATAGAGGTCATGGCTTCTGGAAAGAATCCTCAGAATACCTACCGAATCTTGGTTGATAAGCATTTGTGATAATTGTGGGTCAGAATGTACTCCGAGCCGAAGGCGAGCCGTGCTCCGAGCCGAAGGCGAGGCCGTCAGCGGGTCCGGGCGCAGCGCCGGCGGGTCCGGGCGCAGCGCCGGCGGGGTCCGGGGCCCCGCAGTCCCGGCGGCGATCGACCTAGCCGGTTAGGTCGAAAATGTGGGCACCGCACGATTTTTTCGATTTTGGAAGATAGAGCCTTTTCTGAAATGATCTGAAAATTACATTTTTTCCAAAAAATGTCACTTTTTTGGGTCGGATCGCGACCCTTGTTCGTCACCACTTTTCTGGGTCGCGGTTCGCTACTGTCGTCTGGTTCGTGGCTTCGGATCGTCAATTAATCAACGTCTTCGGATCGGATCGCGGATCCTACACCAGGTCGGGTCGTGAAGGTCACTCTGGGCCCGGGTCGTGGAGGTCGTTCCGCGAACTACGAATCGGATCGTGATGGCTCTTTGGGCTCCGTTCGTGGAGGTCGTTCCGCGAATCGCGAATCGGATCGTGATGGCTCTTTGGGCTCCGTTCGTGGAGGTCGTTCCGCGAACCGCGAATCGGATCGTGATACCCCCTGCGATCCGCGAACCGCGAACCGCGAACCGAGAACCGGCCACTTGCTCTAACCTGCTCCTGTGCATTTTCTTTATAATCCTCATTCGGTTCTCAGTGAAAGCACCAAAATGTTAGACCAAAAAATGGTCCTAACACCCAAATCGTCGTATTTTGAGCATAGGATATGAAGAAATAACTGAAAAAATAGAGAAAAAAGGAAGACAACGAGATTTTTATAGTGGTTCGGCGTTAACGAGCCTACGTCCACTTCATATTTTCTTATTTCACTCATGGATTACAATTACAATGAATATTGTCTTTCAATCACTTGAATTCAATGAATAATTCTCTCTGAATCCATTGAATTTATTGAAGAAGATGGGGGTTATTCATGGAGAAGTGTTGGCTATGGCAGCCATGGATGAGGAGATGCCAAAAGTCCTCTGAAAATGCCATCTGAAGGTGTATTTATAGTTGTAGGAAAGCTCCTGGGAGGACTGGGTCGTGGTAGGACACGTGGCAGGCGATCCATGAAAGTAGGAGCAGGAATAGCCTTAAGAATAGGTCAAAACAGTGCGCTTATCTGCAGGTTCGGTGGTCGGATCGTGGTAATGGGATTGGATCGTGGTCACGGTACGCACCACGAACGGGTCGTGGTCAGAGGGAGCGAGCAGGGTGGTGACGAGTCGGATCGTGACGCGTGAGGGGCGATCCGAGGGGGGCGATCCGATCGAGGGCGAGCTGATGGGGGCGATCCGAGGGGGGCGATCCGATCGAGGGCGAGCTGATGGGGGCGATCCGATGCGATGGCCTGAGTCTTCGATGCTAGATTACACCCATTCACGGAAACGGGCATAACTTTCAAATCGTAAGGCCGATTGAGCCAAACCAAAGCTCAAACTGAAGCTAATTCAAAGGGCTACGAGTATTTGAGGTGAATAGATCCAAATGAGGTCATTTGATAGGGGTTTCGGGCCAGTTTATACTGATGTTGTGATTTTGACCAAACTGCCTTGTGTCTTCTAATGATGCTTCCAATGCCAGAGAGCGATGTTATCCAGAGATTCCATATCAGACAGCATTTACCGAGAGGTGTGTCAACATGATCTTTGCTTTGGGTAGCCTGGTCACAAAGCAGGCTAACAGTAGTATTCCAATTTGGTTTCAAACAACAGCTTGGTTAGTATTCAAATCTTTTCGTGAATTGTGTTTGCTTACAATGGTTGTATTTTGATCAATTTCTTTTTGTAGGCATACACCACAAGAAGTTGGAGAAGCATCGAACTATCGAACCGAAGTGGAAGATAATTATGGGGACAATGAAAATACGGGTGAAGTGTAACTTGATAGTATGGAAGTGACATGTACAATTGAAGAAGATAGAACGTGGATTGATAATATGTAGGTTACTAACGAAGAACCCATATATGATGATGTTCAACCACTTGAAGATCTAGGTAATGATGAAAACATAGCAATGAAAGATCCTTTACGTGATGATTTATGCACCGCAGCAATGGTGGCTAGATCATGCACAGAGAGTGCTCATCTAGGTATGGAAGTCTTCGGATGGAAATATGTTGACAAAAGTCCTCGAGATGGGTTAATATTTGAATCATGGTTTGAGGTTTCGGCCGGAATACTGAAATTCCGGCCACTTTGGTTCGGTCTCGTTCGACTTCGTGACGGAATCCTAGATAGAATTCGGTTTCGGCTGATAATAAAGAATTTAATTGAATTTTTTGAAAATTACAATCATCTACTAAAATACATATCTAGAATTATAATTTTCAATCAGAAATCAAGGCTTCAACTCTTTGTCCATCTTAATTTTGTCGGCAATTTAAATCTCATCTCCAGCTCTTCGTTGGCTTCTTCATGTAAGCATTCAGATCCAATCGTTGAACGTTATTTTTTTCAGTTTTAGTTTTTCTTACTTTGCAGTTGAAAGCGTGGACTTTTTTCTTCTTATTTTCCTGGGATAAAAAAGAGCAATGGATGCATTTTACGGTTAGGGTTATTAGAATAAGGGTATAATATGGGATTAAGCCGATTAAGTCCAGCTAAAAAACTAAGGTTGGGCTTGAATGAGGGGGAGTAGGACCTCAGCTTATTTTTTTATTCTATAAGCTTGCACAAATTAACGTTTATTTGTTTTGAGTTTGGGTTGGGTTTGGCTAATAATTGTTCCTTATAATTAAATAATGATTAGCCGATAATTTAAACAATAAACGATATTATATAATTTTCTTACAAGGATTTCATCAAGTCACTAAAAAAGTAAAAATAAAAAAGGGACCGAAACTAAAATCAAAACCAGAACTTTCAGAATTTTCGAAATCATCTAAAACTAAGAAAATCTCAATTGGCCGAAACCGAGTTCTCGAACCATGATTTGAATCCAAACAGGACCTTATTGAGCGTATAAGTGAATGAGTGATTAAATGTTCGGTTTCGTATCGAGTAGTCAAATCTTGTGCTACTGACTGTATAGTGCGATGCGACATTAATGAAAATTATCCTTGACGGATACATGTTCATCTTTCTACAAAGATATATTAGAATTATTGGAAAATTAAGTCGTATGGAGGGAACCACGCATGTCTTAGCCCTACCATCAACTCAAATCAGCATCAAACTAATGCTAAGTTTATTTGCAGCAAAATACTTACGCTAATTAAACTCGATACAAATATGACAGCAAAATCAGTTCAGGAAACTGTGTCAAATATATTTTATATCAAAGTAACATATTCAAAGGCTTGGTAAGGATTAACCAAGGCTTTAGGCATGATACGTAGATTGAAATACCTCATACTCAAAGTTATCGAAATATTCTCAAGCGGTTCAAAACAACAATCCTGGAACTGTATTTAAAGTCATTCACTCGCAAGTTGTTTTCGATGTTGCTTTTTGGGAATTTGGGCCTTCGATTGAAGGTTTCACACATTGTCGTCTGTTACTTTCTATTGATAGCACTCATTTATACTGGAAATATTTAGGCACATTGCTTGTTGTCACCGGTGTTGATGCCAATCAAAGTCTCTATCCTTTGGCATTTGCTAAAGTTGCAACTGAGGCATGGAAAACGTGGATCCGGTTTATAAGTTCTATATTAAAACATATGCCCCCTCTATGTAGTAGATGTATTATGTTTGTTTCCGATCGAATGAAAGGAATTCCACGTGCATTAATAAAAGGCTGACTTGCTCCTCGCCATTATCGATTTTGTATTAGGCATATTAAAACCAATTTCAATAAAGCTGGATTTGGATCTGATGTTCTTTAAAACTTGTTACATTTTTCGGCTACTGCCTAAGAAGTAGTGAAATATAATGAGTTTCGAATGCAAATAAAGATGGTATGTCCAGTAGTTGATGCGTGAATTGAAAGACTACAAAGTTGGACACTATGTCGAGATGCTAACATGAGATTTAACATGATGACAACCAATGTGTCAGAAAGCTTCAATTGTGTTTTAAAGGAACAAGAAATTTACCCATGAGATCATTGGTTGCACCAAATTTTCATCGTGTAAACCGTTACTTCTATGAGCGTTGTACTCAAGAGGAATTGTTGACGCGTTTGACGCATAAGCGGGAAGCAGTTGCAAGGGCATGGATGGAAGCATCAAGACTTATGAACATCAAATGCTATAGCCATATAGGGTGGTAAGTAAAAGATTGACAATGATATACCTGAAGGTCCTGAACACATGCAACCACCTGCAGAATTAGACTTCCGCAAAACAATAGCCGACAATTCGCTGTACAAATTAGAGAGCACCATTCTATCCCAAGTATGATAACGAGGTTGTTGAAAGTCTTTTAAAAAAGTTAAATACTTTAAATCACATTGTCCTTTTGAATGACTCACATATAAAAGTACAACACGAGCTCGTTGTATCTCGACATCTGTTGCCTCAACATGAAGGGGTCCGAAAACGTCTCTAAGCCATCTCATTTTATTTCCAGTCCTCGATAAAATTTGATTTTCATGAGGGACAACATCTAACTATAACAGCTCATTGCATAAATCATTGTAATTGGTTTGGGAATTATAAAAAATAACAAGACAACCACCAATGCCAATATCAAGTAATTTCTCAACAACAAACAAAGTAATAGCCATTTCTCTAACTCTAAAATGGAACATGCTTGTTTCCAGTCTCCACAGGTCACACATTGCAGTGATAAGTCCGTGATTCGACCTAATATAATCTGTTTGCAATACACTCCAAATGTCAGTCGTTCGAAGATATTCTTCTATTCTACGCTTTTTACGTTATATGAGTTTTAACTTGCTCGAATGATCAATATCTTAAACTTTTGAAGCTCTATTCAATTAAATGTCAATACATGAGACAATTACTCAAATCTTAATGACATTATTAATGCAATAATAACCTTGCACAAGTGAAAAAAATATACCTTCAAAAGTTCTTAATTGTTGCTACGATGCTCCTTTTGGGGTAGAGAATGCTTGGTCAACCGTGTCGGGCTCTAATCCTACTTTCATATACTTTCCATACAATGTTATTCCACATAACCATTACAAACCCTTTTAACATAACTAAATTCATTATCGATATTTTAATCATACTTGTAACATCTGCAGTGAAGTGATTAGAAAACATCTGCAAAAATTCTAAAACCCATAGAATTATCAATTACAAACCTAGTTCACATCTAGATTTTAACCTCTTTTTTGAGAAGACTGTGACACCCCATGTCCGTTAATGTCACTTACTAAGGGAATGCATTAAGTTCCGTGAAGCGCTATAAGTAATCAGACACAGAATAATTACAAGATAAATATAAATAAGATAACAACGGAAATTTATATTTTTATTTCAACATAAATTAAAATACCGTGGTCCACACTACCATAAGTCATAAAAACCATTACAATAAAATAACTTCTGTCTTACATCATCAGAGTACATATGAATATAAAAACATAATTCCCCAATTGAAAGAGTTAAACCATAGTAAAGACAAGAACTTGAGCCATACTTCAGAAGTAGCTCTCCTAGCAAGGTGATATCTGAATCCCGACTAAGCTTGGGTGTTTCCTCCTTGAGAACCTTTGGGTGGAGGGGGAACGGAAGAAAGAAGGAGAAACAAAAGGGTCAGACATAAAGTCTGACGAGTCTAGTTACTTTTAGCTAGTAGATAAATAAAAGTAACATGATAGGCATATAAAGTGGATAAGAGAGATCACTATATAAATGCCAGATGTGACAAGGTAAGCAAGATAAGGTGTACATGCCTCACTAATGATTACTCTGCACTATTACTAGTATATCTAGAAAGAGATGATCCCTTCAACTATAAGGTAGTAGACTTAGGTATACATCCAAATGTATCCTAGCTACTACCCTGATCGATCGGCTTCCTAACCCTCGTAGATACCTTGTGCTGGCCCCACAGTAGAAGATATCACTTCCTAAAGTGGCAACACCTCGTTGTAATAATGTGCATAACCATATCTACAGGTGTCACAGTCGCCTTATCCCCCTCTGCCCGGCTCATGCACGCACATGGCCCGGTCGGTTTGCGCCGTCCACACCTCCTTCACGTTTGGATCTCTTACAATCAGTCAGTAAGCGTGCCTCTTCTCTGCTAGTACGGAGTACTTTGTTTGATACCTACTTCGGGTTACTGACTGAAATGAGTCTCACACAATATGATACAAGCTCTCCCATTTGTCTTGTATCCAAGGTTATCACGACGCCAAGTCGAGCCACTACCGTCTAGAAGACTAGTCGGCAAGTCGTCTGGCTAGTCGATAAGTCTTTTATATACGTATATTTATTAGACTTAAGTATATTAATAATATAATTAGATATAATTATAAATTTATAATAAGTTCAAATTCAACAAAGATAACATAATAATAAGTTCAAATTCAACAAAATACCCAAAATAGATCCTAGTCACAACAGTAAAATAAAGTAATTTACTAAAGTGAACATTTACTGTGTAATTTACTAAAGTAAACAACATTAATTTACTAAAAGCAAACAACAGTAATCTAGTGTTAAACAACAGTAAAAAAAAATCAAAACATTTACCGTTGTATACTAAAGTGACAGTCTTTCTATTTATTCTAAGAAGGATCAACCCACTTATAAAATATCGATACCTGCCAGGAAAGGAACCGCGAGGAGGAGCACTGAGCAGCGAAGTCGAGGTCAAGGTCGAGGAGGAGCAGCGAAGCGAGGAGGCGTCGCGAGCAGCGTCGATCCAAGAAATTAGGGTTTCTTTCCTGGCCAAATATCGAAGTCGAGTAAAACATTGATCTGTTACTTTTTGACTAGTCGAGGTAAAACTGTTGTCGAAATTAGGGTTTCTGGGCCGCTTACGTCGAAAGCAATAAGTCGTTCATCGTCGAACACCAGGGAGCGACTCCTCGACTAGTCGACGACTAGTCGTCGACGTGATAACCATGCTTGTATCCCCCACTAGGTTTTCACTGACTATGTATACCACTAGGTGTCTTTAATCACATAGCCTTATTTATTTCTACCGGTTATGTTTACCTACATGTGTCTTTAATACATAACCCCTAATCTTCCAATCGGTTATGCTTACCTATAGGTGTCTTTAATTACATAACCCTATTCCTTCTACCAGTTATGTTTACCCTAAAAGGTGTCTTTAATTACGTAACTTTATTATTTCCACCGATTATTTATACCATTAGGTGTCTTTAATTACATAACCTTAACGGGTTAAGTTTGTGGGCCTATATGTGAATATTATCCATCCCCTCTTCAGATTTACTTAACCCACCCCTCAACCATGTTTACTTAACCCCCAACTTAGATTTAAGTTCATACAATCCCTATGGATTAACTTAGGTTAAGTAGTCCAATTCTTTACCATGCCTATTTATGGTTTCATAATGGGCCAGACCTCCCACATTAGGCCTACAACATGTGGATGCTGGATATGCCGGTCGAGTTCAGGCAAACTTATTCCACAGTTGGGTCTAACCTCGTGTCATAGTCCGATTTGTATTTACATACTTAGACCTCCTACATTAGGTTCACCATTAGTGGCTGCTGGATATGCCGGTCGGGTCCGGGCAGACTTCCACCACTATTGGAACCTAACCTCGTGTCATAAGTACAATTACAATTCCTAATTATAATTACTAGACATTTCATTTTTAATTAATTAATCAATTAATTAGTCCTTTTCTTTTATAGGTGTCAATACCTATTTTACTCAATAATTTGAATTACATGTCCGTAAATGTTTATATTCAAATTATACCATTTTTAACCCTTTTTCTCCTGTTCTTTAACTAGCGCCCTCACAAAATTGGCAACATGCCTAGGCTAGACAATAGCCTAGTCATAAACGATAATAAAGGAAATAATGAGAATATAACTAAAATGATCATCTTGACATAAACATAAACAAGTATGATAATAAGGTGAAAATACATACTAGCATGAACATGAAATTGTCATCATAACAAGGTAGACATAAAACTGATGAACTATGATGTCACAATATCTAAATTAGCAATTTAGATATCCAATCGGTTTAGGTCTAACATGATAACATAAGGTGATAATTTAGATCACATAAAATAGATCTAACATGTTAACATAAGGTGATAATTTAGATCACATAAAATAGATCTAACATGTTAACATAAGGTGATAATTTAGATCACATAAAATAGATCTAACATGAATCATAAAGTGGCAATTTAGATCACATAAAATAGATCTAACATGTTAACATAAGGTGATAATTTAGATCACATAAAATAGATCTGACATGAATCATAAGGTGACAATTTAGATCACATAAAATAAATCCAACATGAATCATAAGGTGACAATTTTAGATCACATAGAATAGATCTAACATGTTAACATAAGGTGATAATTTATATCACATAAAATAGATCTAACATGTTAACATAAGATGACAATTTAGATCACATAGAATAGGTCTAACATGAATGATAAGATGACAATTTAGATCACATAAAATAGATCTAACATGAATCATAAGGTGACAATTTAGATCACATAAAATAGATCTAACATGAATCATAAGGTGACAATTTTAGACCACATAGAATAGATCTACACACATCCACATCATAACATATCATAAAAGTTACAAACCAAGATCCATAATAATAACATAGTAGAACAATCACAATTGAATTGGATCCAGAGAAATAGATCTATCATGACATAACATAATATCTAACAATAACATAGATTTAAGGTTTACAACGTATCCAAATCACAGCCTTTCATGATTCACTATTATTTATCTGAACCTAAAAGCAACTAGAACTCACTGTGATTGGATTGCTAAGATGATAGAAAAGAGGTTGGTGCTGAGTTTATGCTTGAATCTCAGAATTTGATATGCTTTGGTTGATAGAAGAAGATGAGAGACCCTAGTTCAGTTCAGACTCCGGCAGAGTTTGGCCGCCATGACTTCTAATGAAGAAATATGTGAAATTGCCATATATTTATAGCTGCAGAACCATCTGGAACCGACTGCCACATAAGCCCTAGGGTCAATCAGGTCGCGGGTCGCCTCCCACTTTGGGAAAAGGCCCGAACTCCCAAAAACTATTCTGGGCGCACTTTACAGGTGCGCCAGTGCAAAATTGCCTTGGCGCACTTGGCAAGTGCGCTAGTTATACCCGGTTTTGATTTTCAACTTTTTATCATCCGTAACTTCTTCATATGTTATCCGTTTTACGCAAACTAGGTGTCTATCCTGACCAGAATTTCGAGACGGACGTAATGACGTAATCAGTTTCCCTTAATTCTTAATATTAAATTATTTATTCTTTAATTTATCCTCTTTAATGTTAACAAAATTATGGGGTGTTACAAAGACGTTGAAGCTTCTTTTATTTTCTAAGATTTTGAAGATGGAACTTATATAATCTGATGTTTGGAACGAGATTTATGAGTGAAATTTGGGTTTTGAAGTTAGGGATTTTATGTGAGATTGAAGTAGATAGTTGAATGACGAAGAAGAGGAGGGACTGTCCATATTATAATCCGAAATCGTATATGCACATTTCATAAACACGCATGAGCAAAATTGTTTGTGCACGTTTCTGGAATGCACATGTTTTTTTATTTTATTTTAAAACCTGTGCATTCCAAAATCGCGCATGAACAATTTTGTTCTTGTGTGTTTATGGAATGCACAAATTTACTTCTCAAGGGAGCAAAACATGCTTGGTTTCATAATAAGTTCTGAAACAAGTCTGTTCTTCTTATAAGTTATTTTCACAAGCCTAGTTAGAAAATTTGTTCTTTATATATAACGTTTATATCAAATTTTCTTTTTAGAGTAGAGCGGTAGCATGATTGATTTATATTTATTGAATGGATTCTTCTAATTTGAATATTATTAAAAATGAAGGATATAAAAAAGATTTTTTTTTGTTTATATTTTTTTTGTTTATTTGTTAAATAATGGAAGACAAAATTAGATGGTTAGTAAAATGTTATTAGAGCCAAATTTCTTTTTGATTAACATAAGAAGTAAAAGATACAAGTAAATGAAAAACTTCTTTGTATGAGATCTCATATTGAAATCTTATCCCAAAATTTTGTTTGAGATCTTAATATTTTGCATGAGATTGGTGTTATATAAATATAAACAAAATTTAATGTCTCGTTTCGCTCAAGTTCGAAAATGAAATTTCGAGTGAGATCTCATGAGATAAATGAGATTTGAAACAGTGCTTTAAATAATACATAAAACTAAGATTATAAGCAACAAAATAAAAGTAACAAAGCAAGTGGTGGAGCAGTTTTTTTTTTTTTTTTTTTCACCTGACAGTCGCCACTATCCCAGTGGCTAAATGCTCCAACTTTGATGCGAGATGTAACATGCTTGATACTTGCCCAACGTATTTCGAACATATATAATTAAGTTGACACATAGGTGTTGTATGTATACCTACTAAAACTTGTAGTACTAACATGTACTACCATGTAAGTACCTCTTTAATTTTTTTGGGTAATGTCTAATGTGTGATCATGCGCTAATCATCTTACATCTCCATAAATGTTCAAATCCTAGTTGAGAATAATACTACATGTGATTTGTTTGAAAGATTAATTTTTGTCTCATGAACCTTTAAAAATAAGACGTTGGACAATATCCGAGCAGGTCTTCAAGATTTGAATCACTTATCAGCCATATGAATGTATATTGTTTTGCAGTGACATCATGTGTAAAATTATTTTGAGTAAATAGTAACTGCCACCAATACTTGATGTAACGAAGAAATATATTAAAAACCACAGTTTTGAATTGAGTAAGAGTGGTACCACACACATATAATGTATCACAAGGTTTCGAATTTCCAACATTTAGCGGCTAGCATCATTGTTTTAAAAGGCAAGCACATTTCGAGTTACTGTGGCTAGGCGCAAGCCTCAAAACATTGAGGCATTAGCTTTTCTGGTAAAAGAAAATCGCAAGACATAATAAAACTTGAAATAAAACAACATTATATGTAAAATATTAAACAAGGATAAGAAACATTGACAAACTGAGATGAGTATTTTTCTTTGAATTGCTTAGTTGAATGATCTTTTATGGATATAAATAAAACACTGAATTCATAAAACATTAAATTTATATGTGGTGTAAACCGTCGAGATTTCTTTTTGGACTTGGACGAGACGAAACATCAAACATATCTATTGTCTTAGTTAACACTCCTGTTTTAAGCATGAAGTATAAGCTGAGATGTCAATTCGAAATTTTATATGGAATTCGAGATTTGAAAGCTTGGTTGTAAGCGGTCGAGTATTCAGTTTTAGTAGTAACATCGGGGGTAGTAATTGACGCTACGTTGTAGTGCTTGAAGCCGTATATATTTGTGTATTCTTCATTTTTTGCATTTATGTTTCTGATTCGTTTATCTGCAAATTTTGTTTAATTGCCCTATTCCATTGCCTTTATAGGGTGTATTTATGACCTTACGATAATTCACTGGTTCAATTACAATAATTATATCATTTGAAAACCTTTTTGTCTAATAGTTTCAACTTCAAATGCTATTTGTTGTGAAGTGCCAGTTAGAAATAGTTTACTAGCAATTTGGATGGTACAAGGAAGTTGCATTATAGGTAGTTTATAAATAATATTTGAATGCTTAAAATATGTCGATTGTGTGATTTATATATTCTTGTAGAAGTAATTTTTATTTTTGCATGATTGCTCATTGCAAGTGATTGTTAAGCAGTATAAAATAAGTTGCAACAAATAATATTTTATGATTCGTGTTGCCTGTAATACATGCAAAAATGTCAAATTGTTAATCTCATATATATATATGTATATATATATATATATATGTGTATATATATATATATGATTTTTTTTAAACAATGCCATCACAATCATTTGTTATCTAGGCCATGCTAATTACTTCATTTTATGGGCTTAATTCTTCAAAGAAAATTAGATATAATTCATGATGATACTTATGGTGAAGTGGTCATTATATAGCACATGGAAAACTTCTATGGAAAAAATGTCGTCCGTTAAAAAAATTGTTTGTTTGGCAAGGCTAAATTTGCTATAAAGGCCTAAGTATTATTTATGCAATGCGAGTTAAGTTAGTCATATGTTTGATAAGAGCTTAAATACGATGATAATCAATATTTTGATATATCATTTTATCATTATTGTTGATTTGTTATAAAAATCAATGCAAAACTATTTCAACATCCAAAAATATTTTTATGCTTTTTAGGATCGAAATATAAAATCATGTTTGATTGTAAAAATAAGCTGTAAATACGGTAGATCTAGATATGTTGATGGATGATTCAAATTGGATCAACCTTGCTTGCCGTTCATTTGTAATTTAAAAGTAATTTAGAAGCGCCCAAGTATGTATGAGATTCATTTATCCAAGGAGTTATAACTATCAAATTCGATTTTGGATCAAAAAAATGATCAAATAGATTAATGGTAAGGGATTTATGTTATCTTCGATTGTTCAATGAAATAGGTAAAATCTTCCATTTGTTTCTCATCTTCTAAATTGAACTCCTAACATTTGCAATTGTATGATCACATACAAATTCATCT
Source organism: Allium sativum (assembly GCA_030737875.1). NCBI lineage: Eukaryota > Viridiplantae > Streptophyta > Magnoliopsida > Asparagales > Amaryllidaceae > Allium > Allium sativum. Next base: position 509,674,191 of record CM060920.1, on the reverse strand, counting down.
TAATAATAAATAAACAATTTATCATGATATTAAATCAATAATTTGTGTTATAAAATTTAAAGCATCAAATTAAGTGCAACAACAACAATCCAAAATGCTTTCATTGTTTAAAATGCAAGGTGCACTGCTACAAATAAAATTGCACAATCGATAATATTTTGAACGTCTATTATGTTATGTCATTTAAATAAGGATGTCAATGGATAATAATTTTTTTTTCAAAATCTGTACGCATTCATATTTGGAAAGTGGATAATTATTTGATATTTGAAAAATGGATACATGTGCAGATATGAATGTGTCCGCATTTAAAAATTTAACGTTCAGTTTCTATCAATATTATAGTTTATTTTACGTTTATTTTAGCATATTAAAATATGTGTTTATTTATTAAGTTAATGTGTGTATATGCATTTGATGTATATCAGTTGTTTGAAATGATTTATTATCATCATATTTCTTCATTTTGCATATTGTTATAATCAATGAGATTGAAAATAAATTTATTAAACCAAAATTTTATATTTATGGTTATTAATTTATCGATCCTTAGCGGATACGATAATTATCCGATATCAATCCATATCCGCGGATGCAGATATCCTATATTCGAAAATGATTTTAGATGCCTATGCAGATATAATACTATTCACATCCTGATTTATCCGTAGACAAGCCTACATTAAAATACATAAAACTATGCCATTTTTATAAATATAATTCAAGTTATTTTACAAGGCACAAATATCTGATATTAAAAATAAAATAGATACACATGCAAATATGAAAATATTTGTATTAAAAAATTATCCATCCGGTTTTGTTAAAACAACAATACATTTTATATGTATTTTAGATATGGTGTATTTTATCAATAAAAGATATGATTTATCTATCATTCGGATATGATAATTATGCAATATTCGTACATATCCATGGATATTTGAAAATGTTTTCGGATGCAGATACAACGCCTTATGCCTCTGAAGATATCCGCTGATAGGTCTATTATTAATTTTCGTAGTCACTTTACAATCTCAGAAAGAAGTGGGAGATTTTTTTTTTCCCAAACAAACAATGGTGTGAACATAATTTCCGCTAATGGATTTTTGATGCGCTGCCATTATCTATTTTCTTAAATAAAATGCTAGTCTATATTACACTCACATAATATTCAACAAGATTTTTCCTAAGCATCAACACGTCTAACAATGTATCTCAATAAGAATCATATTACTCTACATACTTAAAAAATATATATTATTTTGATTTCAGATGGAAATTTTCCGAAATACACATTTTTTTTTCCAGCATCCTTGGCATGTTAGAATATGTAAAGATATACACAAAAAACAATGTTATCAATATTTTAATATAAACCTTTCTGATTATATGATGTATTACAGTATTAGATTAGTGTTGACCTGTATCCTGTCCACTAGTTAAACAGGCAAGTAGTAAACAGATCTGTTTATCTGGCAAGGATTTAGACTGCATGGGGATCAAAAATAATTTATTATCAAGTGTCTGTAAAGGACTTCGCAATTTTAAACCACGTTTATGTATATATTGAGTAACAATTACATTCAAATAACATTTAAATTAAAGTTTCCTAACTTGTTTGTTTCTATATAACAATTTTCGTTGGTGTGTCTCACTTGCATGATAATATTACCACTTTTAAACCTCTTTTCTCTGTGTTAACCATTCTTCTACTTCTATGTTTTTACCGTACGTCATTTTCCTGCAGCTCCAGGATGAAGTTATTTCATCAGATGAAGAGAGGATCAAAAAGACACAAGCTAATGTTAAAATGGTCTGTGAACTTTATATTATTTTATCACATTACAATTGACAACCTTACTTTGCATTAGAAAGTTGTTTAATACGCAGCTTCAACGACACCTTCAAACAGACACTTTACCATGGATTCAGAAACTCAAGCGCAAAGAGCAAGAGCTTCAAAGACGTCTTATCAAGGTGTTAATTCTTCATATTATTTGTTTTTCAGTTGCTTCATTAGATACCTAAATTTTTTAATTGTTCATTGGTTCAAATCATAATGTTCAAGCCTCAGTGACTGTTTAGTCCAAATTCACTTCATTTCGTGCAGAGGTTTTTTATATTTAATAAATTGTTATCAATAGCGAAGTTTTTTTGATATAAAATTTTGAGCTGCATTTTCCTATTGATTATTGAAATGGCCCTCTTATTATACAAACGCACAAAGTAGTCAAGGTTAAAAATCTCAAGGTCTCCAACTTGTGCGCTTTGCACTTTCCGATGTTGTTATCCGGCCTTTGTGTCTGGCCATTTTCATATATTCGGATTGACAAAGCTCTACGATTATCAAGGCGAACAGCCCAAAAAGATCATCCGAATACCCAGATACCAAATTCGGATAGCGCCATGAGATAATAGTCGAGCTAGCCTGGCAAAACAGTGTCCGAGAACTCTTCAAGTGAGGGGTCGGTCTAGGGAATATCGAGGGATTGATACAACTCCGAGACGAACCAGCAGAGCAGTTCAACTTCAACAATCAACATGCCATATCTCTCTAACCTCAAGTCAGAATTAGATGAAATTTCACAGAGTACTTCAAGACACCACGAAGGGCCCACTAGAGAAGTCGAACGATCCCATCCCTTAGACGGGGGATTGGAACCGATCCCTATTGATCCACTCCTCTACAACATTCCTCCGGCTTTTCCGGGATATTTTCGACTATCTACATCCATAAATGCCGACTGCATTGGAGAAAAATGAAAAATGTATATTTTGGTCGTTTGTTTATTTTGTTTTGTATGCTTGATTCATCCCGATCCGAGACCTTGTAATCATTAAAACATCAATAAAGTGAACAAAAACTTCCAAGTGGACGTAGGCACAACAGCGTCAAAACCACTATAAATTCTTGTCTCTACTTGTAGTTCTACTGCTTTATTTCTCATTTTCCATTTATTTTCATCGTTTAGTTTATTACTGAATTCTTTCAGTGTTTTGCCAAGTTTTGGTGCTAACAGATGCATCTTTTTTTTTTTTTTTTTTTTTTTTTTTTTCTGTTACAAATGTTGGTATTAAAATTGGATTTTGGCATTATAAACTGCTTATATATGCAATTTTATGATAAGACATAATGAATCTCAAACCAAAATAAGAAATAGCGAAGCCTTTTAACTGATGTCTGCAAATACAAAATATTTATAAAAAGGTAAAATATCTCTTAAAAAAAAGCCGAACGTGCTTTTTCAGAGCTTTGCAGCTCTTTCCTGTGTTTTTCAGCATCTCTTGCATCCATTGCGCCTTGTGCTTATTTGTGCCTACACGCCTTGGCTACACTACACACACAATATAAACTTCCAAGTTATAGTACTGCATTTTTTCTGAAAGCCAAAGTTCTAAAATACAAATTTCATTCATTGAAAAGTTTAAAATTCATAGCATTGTGCGAATTTAAAATCAAACCATAAACTCAAATCACCAAATATCTTAAAAGAACGCATATGCACAATGCTATCATTATAAAACTTAAAATATTTACATTGTATCTGCAAATATTATATTGGACGGTTAACGGATATTTGTATATCTGCCTGGAGCTAATGCATCTAAAAGGAAAAGAAAATTGCAGTGCTACTTGAAAACCACTTCTCAACATTAATGCTTATAAAAACAATTTTGAGTTGTGAACACACACATAAATATATATGAGGTGGGTTATATGGCACCCCATTTTTTTAGCCTTCTTTTTGCCCCTCATTTATAGCCAAGTATTTATAGTTAAATAAGTTAGTGGGGGGAGAGAGAATTAGTGAGAGGAGAGAGAAACGAGAATGCGTGGTGGAAATCAGGGGGGCTAAAGAGGTGTTGTACTATTTGAGGTGCTCTTGAATGCTCCTATATATATATATATATATATATATATATATATATATATATATATATGGCAAGGGATCGGCAGCACCCAAAAAATGGAGCACCCCAAATGCTCTCGATATCCACCACCGATTTATATTAAAGAAAGTGAGTGGGAAGTGAGAGAATTAGTGGAAGGAGAGAGAAGGAGAAATGCTTGATGGAGAATGAGGGGCATTTGGGGTGCTGCACTGTTACGGGTGCTCTCGAACCTGCCTCTCTCTCTCTCTCTCTATTTATATATATATATATATATATATATATATATATACCGGTTTCAGAGCACCACTGTGTTGCAGCATCCCTTTAGCAACACTCCTACCTTACCGTGAGCTACACCACTCCAAATCCAATGAGATTTTGTAGATGTTCAATTCACATATATATTATCGTATATCTAAAATTTGAGCTCATTCTGACATTCGTAGAATAATATATTTGATGTTTAAATTTAACGGTTCGAATAAACATCTGAGTGGTGAATAATTGAGCTAAGATTTCAAAAATATTATGAATGTCGGAACGAACTCAAATTTTGGATAGATGATAATATATATATGTAGATTGAACATCTACAAAATCTCGTTGGATTTAGATTAGTATAGCTCACGGTAGGGTAGGGGTGCTGCAAAACAGGAGTGTTCCGTAACGCTCCTATATATAGGAGCGCTCTGGGGCATCCCCTGTTTTGCAGCACCTATACTGTATCGTGAACTACGGTAATCCAAATCCAACGAAAATTTGTAGATGTTCAATCCACATATATTATCAACTATCCAAAATTTGATCTCGATCCGACATTCATAACATTTTCCAGATCTTAGCGCAATTATTACCGTTCAGACATTTATTCAAACCGTTAAATTTAAACATTAAGTATATTATTCTACGAATGTCGGAACGAACTCAAATTTTGGATAGATGTATGTAATATACACGTGGATTGAACGTATACAAATTTTCGTTGGATTTGGATTACCGTAGTTCATGATGCGGTAGGGGTGCTGCAAAACAGGTGCGCATTGGAACGCTCCTTATATATATATATATATATATATATATATATATATATATATATATATTCAACAACACCCCAAACAGTGCAGCACCTCGTTAGCCCTTTGATTTCCACCACGCATTTTACCTTTCTCTCCTTCCACTATCTTTATTAATATAAATGGGTGGTTGATATCGGGAGCTAAAGGGGTGCTGTTGAACGCTGCTATATATGAGGAGCGCTCAGGGGCACCCCTGTTTTGCAGCACCCCCTACCGATCTGTAAACTACGGTAATCCAAATCCAACGAGATTTTGTACATGTTCAATCCATACATATATTATCATCTTTCCAAAATTTAAGCTCGTTCGTAACATTTTCAAAATCTGAGCTCAATTATTCAACGTTTGGACATTTATTTGAACCGTTAAATTTAAACATCAGATGTATTATTCTACGAATGTCGGAACGAGCTCATATTTTAGATAGATGATAATATGTATGTGGAATGAACATCTACAAAATCTCGTTGGATTTGGATTACCGTAGTTCACAGATCGGTAAGGGTGCCCGGAGCGCCCCCCCCCCTCTCTCTCTCTCTCTCTATATATATATATATATATATATATATATATATATATATATATATATATGTGTGTGTGTGTGTATGTATGTATGTATGTATATCATTCATTTCATTGTACAAACATTAAATGTCAATCAATATATGTACTCAACTACACAATATACTTTATATTGATTTTGTTTTGCTTTACTCCTTGCCAATTTTCTTAGGTTATGAGAACAGTGGAAATGTTGGAGGGTAAAGGTGTTCATATACCTGTGGTGAAAGATGAAATTGATTTAGCCGAAAAGCTAACTGTTTTAGTAAGACAGGTTTATTCTCTTAACCCTACCTCGCTGCTACTACAACTCTAACAAACAAAACCTCGATGTACCTGAAATAAGTTTGTGGATTTTCAGCTGAAAGGATCAAATGCGGAATTACCCAAGAAAGTACACCATCTCCTTGCTGTAACTCGTGCTAATGCTCATATTGGTTACGGTTCAAGCTATCTCCCTTCTTCCGCGAGAATACACGAACAAAGCCTTCTGGAGATGCAAGAAGTAAGTGCATGCTTTAATACTCTTCAGGACCATTGAATCAGGTTTCATGATATTATCGAACTAGACTGAAAATATCATATAGTTCAGGATAATTTCGAAACGACAGGTTGATAATATGAATTTCTTTTTTGCAAGATGCAGCAGCAGTTGCTGCACTCAACTTTGATCTGAACATGGATAAGGCAACTGTTTTAGTTTGGTTGCGAATGTTGTTGCATCTTTAACCAACTACTAGTAGTTTATTTTCTTTAAATCAAAAGTAAAATGCGAAAAAAAATTAAAATATTGAAATGAGCTGCAGGTCCTGCAACAAGAAACTGAAGCCATTTCAAGGCTAGCTAATGTGTTAAAGAAGGACACCCGGGATATGGAGATTATTGTGTCTGAAGGAACAATTATGGTGGAAGATGGAGGTCAAAGGAATCCTTTCAAGAGGCTTCAAACTTAGTTGTACTTCACATCTCCAAATGATACACTGCATTGGACTTCTTCCTCTTCGACCTACGTGAATTAACATCGTGCCATCTTAAGCAGTCATTTTCTATTTGGCCCCGAGACTGCAGTCATTTTCGCACTGTATTAGTTGTATCCTTTTTAAGAAAATAATAATAATAATAAACAAAATATACAACCTATACTAAATCGTTTGCATTTTAGAAAGTACCATATTCTATTTTATTCGAATTTTTGACCATTATTGAACCATATTCGATTGAAGTTTTACCTGGGGCTGTATTAACTTCACCAAATTTGTACACAATTTGCATATAGCTTCAAAACCTTTAATGAAATGTTGGATGTTATTAAAGAATGGTTCATTAAAATGGGCGTATGATGTTTTAAACGACATTCAAGTTCCAAACTATTTGCAACGGAGGATTGATCTTTAGTATTTGTATAAGCTGTTTTATGCTATATTTTTGTGTTTTGAGCCTGCTTCAACAGCATTCCAAATGTAGGATGGCTAAGACAAACCATATAAGTTGGCACATTGCACAGGCTGTCATAATCGTATTTATTGCAAAAGGTTACTTATTGCTGACTTGCAAACAAAAGCAAAAGCAGCCAAAGGAGATTATCAGATCAGTTGAGTTTGGTACACGTGATATTGCAACATCATATAATCCATAAATATTCAGCCGGATCTCAAAACGTTGGAGCTTGTACATACGTAGATGATCTCAAGCTTTTGGGTAGATAGGTGATCTCAAAAGGAGTACGGGGATAGCTATTTAAACATAAATTGTGAGTTTTATATATGGACATGGCAATTTAGACAAATTAAGAAACATAAAATCTCGGCTATTGGATCATTTTATCCTTATACGGGAAGGTCAAAATCACATTCGTATGTACTTTACATAAATGGCTTATGACTAGGGGTGTAAATCAATTTGACTAGAGCGGACAGATGTATGTTCAGTTTTTGTCCTAAATAAAATTGGATCGGGCATGGATCAATTGAAAATTTTCCTTGTACAATTTTATTTGTCCTAACTTATGTCTTAAATTATATCGGTCGAACACAGACGTGTTTTTCAAACATGACACGAACGGACCCAGTCGGACGTGGTTATTTATATTAAATTTTATACTCTTTACTAAATTTTATTTTCCAACTATATACCAAATAACGTGGGATTCAGATGAATTCGAAAGAACACGGACAAAACATAATTTTTTCTTGTACAAATTTTGTTGTCCTAACTCGTGTCCTACATGAAAATCGGACGGATTTGAACGTACATGTTTCGATTACGGACACGAACTTACATTCATACAAAATTTACAGCTCTACCCATGACACTAGACATTGTTAGAACTCACGTTTTCGATGTTTTAATAGTGACAACTACGCAATTATATATCATGTATACTAATCAATTGTGCAGGAAAAGATATCAATCAAAAATGAGTTCAGCTTAAATGTATAATAGACAAAAATAATAATGGAACTATTGATACGAGGATACAAGAAGAGATATAAAAAGGAGATGATAAAAGTGACAAAAGGAGTACTATTAATCATAGAATGTCATGTTGAGTGGTGTACACACACAAACACACAAACTTGCAAAAATGCATGAAGTAAGACTTGAGCTTGGGTCATTGTTTTGGGTTGCAAATGCTCAAACCAACTGAGCTATGACCAATTTTGGTATGCATTTAGCCAACTAAGCATATCTATTCAGACGGCTGAATGTTGGACAAATTTATCGTCCATATGAATATTCAGCCATCTTTATAGATATATTATTTAGCCATCTGTATAGATATACTCATTCAGCTGAATAAAGCCAAAAATGGTCTATTTCCTTGCTGCCTCTAAGATAATTCAATTCAACCAGCTGAAGTATTTTTTCAGTTAGTTGAACGACTATTTTTTGAAAATGTGCTTCTTTTCAATGAAAAGATATAACTCTTAATAAAAAGTTATATCTATTTCTATTGATCAAAAGTACTAGTGAAAAGAAACAACTCTTTATTCTATATAAATAAACTTTAGAGTCATTTGTTTTCATCCATCTAATTCTATCATCTTATTCTTTACTTACTTTCTGATTATCAATTGCTCTCAAAATCTAACATCTTGTAATTGCTGATCTTCATTATGCTTCTTATTCTTCACGTTTAATACAAAATTATACCACTCAAGTATAAGATTATAGGAAGGGTGTACTACAAGAGACAAATTAGTGTTGTATATATAACACATTAAGCCAAAACAATCTCTGCTATTTGTATTCAAGTCCTGTTCAGTTGCTCAAGCGGGAAAAGTCATGTTTGATTGCTCAGGTGGTAGAAGTCCTGCTTGGTTGCTCAGGTGGAAAAATCATGTTTCAGTTGCTTCAGGTGGTCAAAGTCCTGTCCGGTGTCTCGGCGGCGTAAAGTATTCCTCCGAGGTGTTGTTGATATCTATAATTGTAGGAGTTTAGGACTGGTCGTAGGACGGTGTTTCGAACCAGTATAAAAATCTCTGGTGTCATTTTACTTTAATGCTTTTATATTTTTCGCTGCTATTATATTTATATTGCTGCTGCTGTGATTACTACGCTTTAAATTTTATATATGTATATATATGTATGTATATGTGTGTGTGTATATATATATATATATGTGTGTGTGTGTGTGTATTGAGCATGATCTATCCTGCACGTAGCGACTACTGTCGCACCGACTCAGCAATTGGTATCAGAGCCCAACGTTCTACTAACCGTAACAACATCTTAGAAAAATGGGTTGAAAGAGAAGATCCACTCAGAATTCAAAGACAGAGAAAGAGCAAATTCTGAAAAGCAAGCAACAAGATATAGAATCTCAGTACAAATGCAACATGACTACACTCAGAACTAAATCGATATGCAATGATTCTATTTATAATGATATTTAAGCATTATGTGATAACTTACTTAGGATTTCAAATTATTACAAAATTTCAATTGTGCTGCTTTAAAGAAATTAAAAAATTATGAACTTAAATATGATAAATTAAAGGAAAAAATGATTTTTTTTAAGTAAAACAAACAAAGATTTTTGGAAGTTCTCTTGAAGAACTTGTTTTACAAAATAATTTCCTTCTAAAAGAAAATGAGAAATTAATCGATAATAATAGTGACCTTACAAAGGAAAATGAATCCTTGCAAAATAAAATTATATTTTTAGAGAATTTTTTAAATAATTTTTATTCTAATCTTTTGTCTCTTCAAAAAGAGAATAGTGCTTTGAATAATAGAAAGTTAGTTAATTAAAGAACGTGAGCTTTTAAAAGAAAACAATGTTATTTTGCAAAAAAAATATTGTAACTCTAAGAGAATTTTGTAAATTAAATACAAAAGGTTACAAAATTCAATAAGAAAAACATTGGCTTACATTCCTTACAATATGCTAAAGTTAAAAGTGATTTAGGCTATAAATGAACTAAACATAAAAATAGAACTAGAAATGCACGAGTATACACATTTGAAAACTGATACTAAAGATAAAGATAGCTCCAAAACCACTTCATATCGAGAAAGCATTTTGCTTAGAGATAGAAAACATTCGATGAATACTAAATTATTGATAAGAAATACGAATTATTTAAGTATTTGGGTACCTGCTAAATGGAAAAATAAAGAAAAATATACTGATGATTATTTTGATACTGTGATTAATAATAAAAAAAACTATTCTTTCAAGGAATCTACCAAACCCTCTTGAGTATTGATTCCTAAAGTCTAACCCTTGGACCCCAACATAAGAAGTGGATACCAAAATATATATCTTATTTTTTGCAGGTATACCACGGACAGAGGGGAGCTTATTCCAGTATTTCCGATAACGCTAAAAATAGAGCTAAAAATGAAGGAATAATCAAAGAAGTTGATAAACTTATTTTTTGTATCTCATATTAGAACTCAATCGTATTCCCCATAGGTTAAAACCTTATGTTGCTCCTATTGATATTCATTTACGTTTTATTGATGATAAAGGGGGAGAGAAAATACAATCATATCGACAGGGGGAATTTGATAGGGGGAGTATAGATTTAGGGAGAGGACAATCTATTTATTTTAATTTCTTAAAATTGTATAGTTCTCATCATCAAAAAATGGGAGAATGTTAGAAATCATATTTTCGATGTTTTGATAGTAACAACTATGCAATTATATATCGTGTATGCTAACCAATTGTGCATGAAAAAATATCAATCAAAAACGAGTTCAGTGTAAAGATATATTAGACAAAAAAAGATGGATATATATATATATATATATGAAGATACAAGAAGCGATGTACAAAAGGAAGACGAAAAAGTGATAAAAGAAGTACTATTAATCATAGAATGTTATGTCTAGAGTATACATATGTTAAAATCTCTTCAAGAGTGGTATAAACACACAAACATACATACTTGCAAAAATGCATGAAGTAGGACTCAAACCCGAGTCATTTTTTAGGTTGCAAACGCTCTAACCAATTGAGCCATGACCACTTGTGGTGTGCATTCAGCCCGCTGAGCACACCTATTTAGACGGTTGAATATAGGACAAGTTTATTGTTCATATTAATATTCCGTCGACAGAATATTTCAGTCGTCTGAATAGATATATTCAGCCGGCTGAAAAAATCGGTTGGCAGCGTTCATCTTGATGGTGTTCAACAGCAGTCGCAGTACCCGAGGCCATGGTAAAAGCTCCACCCACCAGACGCAGTGTAAGCCCCTTCGTTTTATCAGTTTTTTTGTGGTTAGTGATGTCGATCAGTTATTGTGTAAGCTTGTTTTGGTTTGCCACGCCGTACTTTCAGCTGGTGGCAGTGTTTGTAGGTATATTTTGGTGAAGTTGTAGTCGTTCTGTCAGTGCTTGCGCTAGGCGCAAAGCATTACTTCTGCATGCCGTTTGCATGCACATTTTGTCGTCTTATGGCTAGCGATCAGGCCTGTTGATCGCTTAGAACTATCTTATTAATATTATGTTTTAATCGGGTGTGTAGAATCGCTCTACACAACCGTCTAGTTCAAAAAAAAAAAAAAAAAAAAAAAAAAGATTCAGCCGGCTGAATAAAGCCAATGGCTTATTTTCTTTCTACCTCTAATTTAACTCAATCGGCCAGCTGAACGGCTATTTTTTGAAAAGGTGCTTCTCTTCAACAAAAAGATACAAATCTTAATCAAGAGTTATATTTGTTTCTATTGATCAAAAGTGTTCGTAAAGAGAAATAACTCCTTATTTGATATAAATAAACTTCATAGTCATTTGTTTTCACCCATCTAATTCTATCATCTGATTCTTATTCTTTACTTACTTTCTGATTATCAATTGCTCTCAAATTCTAGCATCTTGTGATTGCTAATCCTCATTATCTTCCTTATTCTTCACGTTTAATACAAAATTATACCACTCAAGATGAATATTATAGGAAGGATGTACTACAAGAAACAAATCAATGTTGCATCCAGAACACACTAAGTCAAAACAATCTCTAATGTTTGTATTCAAGTCATGTTCAGTTGCTCAGGCAGGAAAAATCCTATTCGGTTGCTCAGGTGGTAGAAATCATGTTCGGTTGCTTAGGCAGAAAAATCCTGTTTCGGTTGCTTTAGGTGGCCGAAGTTCTGTCCGGTGTCTTAGGCGGTGTAACCTATTCCTCCAGTTTAAGTAAGGGTAGTTGATAACTATAATTCCAGAAGGAGTTTGGGACTGGACGTATGACGGTGCTCTGAACCTATATAAAAATCTCTGGTGTCATTTTATTTAATTGTTTTATATTTTCCGCTGCTATTATATTTATATTGCTGCTATTGCAAGTACTGCGCTTCAAATTATATATATATGTATGTATGTATGTATATATATATATTGTCCATCATCGATCCTGCACGAAGTGATTATGGTTGCAATGACTTAACAGAAGTCTCACATTAACCTGACTTCTTATAGTTGTTGGAATTGCCATTAGTTTCGAGCAGACTTCTACTATAAGTAGTGGTTAACCTCGTGTCCACGTGTCATTTAATATTTAAAAAGGCATCAATGCACAAACAACATACAAAATTTTCCTGTATGGACATTTAATTTTAATTCATAATTAAACGCATTGGATACACTTTATGATACGTTAATTTCTCTATTTAATAAATATGAATAAAAGTGTGATTAGTTGCATGCATAAAGAAACATACTAAATGTAGAAATGTCAAACTTAACTCTTAATTAAGGTTTACAAGTCAGATTTCCCAAAGTCCATAACATAACATATAATTCTTCATTTCAAATATGAGGCAATAATAGGGAATAACATAACACGAATAAAGGCAACTTGTAACCTAGGCTTTTAGGATTATTTCACTAATTAAAAAGAAACAAGGTGAATAACAACAATATATGTATATTTCTTCTTGCACTGCTTTACTTTCATTTGTGATATTCACAAAAAAACAATGATTTTGGTCACGTGTGTTTTTTTAATTGTTTTTTCATTTGTGATATTCATAAATCCGCCTGTGTAGTTTTCTATGCAGCCTGTCCCAAACCAGGGTAAAAGAGGAGGGTTGTGATAGGCTTGGCGAGCCAACGTAAAAACTTAGCCTCTCTTATGGATACAGAACCTTATGATATATCATTGGGGCGTAACCCTCTTAGCGACGCGCTATATCGAGGCTCGGATATGGTGTTAAATATGCAAGGGCTGGGCCGCCATTCTCTTAGTGGCGCGCTGCACCGACGCCCCGGTGTAGTGATAAGTGAGCAAGGGTCCTCGCATTTTTCTCGGCGGATGCGAGGGGCAAGGAAGCTAGTCGACGATAGTAGGGTTCGGTTAGGTAGTTGGAATGTAGGGTCCTTAACAGGAAAATTAAGAGAGATAGTGGATACTATGATTAGGAGACGGGTTAACATCTTGTGCGTTCAAGAGCGTAATTGGGTGGGTCAGAAGGCGAAGGAGGTGGAGAACACTGGCTTCAAATTGTGGTACACGGGAGAAGTACGTAACAAAAACGGGGTAGGCATATTGATTGACAAGAACCTTCAGAACAATGTGGTTGACGTCAGAAGATGAGGGGATAGGATCATCCTAGTTAAGCTAGTAGTTGGCCAGGCAGTTTTGAATGTCATTAGCGCATATGCCCCACAGGTAGGTCTAAGTGAAGAAGCCAAAAGGAAGTTTTGGGAAGACTTGGATGTCATGGTTAGTAATGTGCATAGTAGCAAGAAACTTTTTATAGGAGAAGACTTCAATGGCCATGTTGGCTCATCTAGCGGGGGTTTTGAGCGAGAGCATGGTGGTTTTGGATTTGGCAGTAGGAACCAAGAGGGTGAAGATATTTTGAATTTCACTCTCTTTTTCGATCTCATGATTACTAATACCTTCTTTAGAAAGAGGCAATCACATCTGATCACCTTTAGTAGTGGCCAACAGGCTAGCCAGATTGACTTTGTCCTAACTAGGAGAGATAGTAAACGAGATTGTGTTGATTGCAAGGTCATACCTGGAGAATGTGTCGTCTCACAACACCAGCTCTTGGTATGCGTGTTTCGTCTTCGGGTGGTGAAGGATAAGAGAGCGAAGATTAGCAGGACGAAATGGTGGAAACCTCAAAGGAGATGCTTTACGGGTGTTTAAAGATAGAATGATGGGAGAAGGGGTTTGGAATGTGGAAGGAGAAGCAAATGTCATGTGGAATGCGATGGCAACTTGCATTCGTAGAGTCGCCACTGAGGTATTTGGGATAACAAGAGGAAGGAAGCGAGAACCCAAGGATTCGTGGTGGTGGAATGACGAGGTGCAAAAGGCTATCAAAGAGAAGAAGGAATGCTACAAATGCATGTACCGTCATAGAGGCAAAGAGAACATGCAAAGGTACAAAGTGGCAAAGAAGACTGCAAAGAGAGCAGTGAGTGAAGCAATGGGACGAGCGTACGAAGATTTGTATCAAAGGCTAAGTACAAAGGAGGGTGAAAAAGACGTTTACAGAATAGCTAGGCTACGCGAGAGGAGGACAAGGGACTTCAATCAGGTTAAATGTATTAAGGACGAGAATGATAGACTTTTGGTGAAAGACGATGAGATAAATAATAGGTGGAGAGAATACTTTGATAAACTTTTCAACGAAGAAAGTGATAGCTCTTCAATCGAGTTGGAAGAATTAGCCGACAACACCAATAGACATTTTGTGCGGAGATTTCAAGAAGCTGAGGTAAAGGGGGCGTTGAAACGTATGAAATCAGGCAAGTCGGTAGGGCCTGATGACATTCCTATTGAGGTGTGGAGATGCTTTGGAGATGCTGGGATAAGATGGCTAACTAAGTTGTTCAATAATATTTTCAAATCAAACAAAATGCCAGATGAGTGGAGGAGAAGCATTTTAGTTCCAATCTTCAAGAATAAAGGAGATATTCAAAGTTGCACGAACTATAGAGGAATTAAGCTTATGAGTCATACAATGAAGCTTTGGGAGAGAGCTTGCGAGCAGCGTTTGAGGAGGTTGACAAGTGTCTCTAGGAATCAATTTGGTTTTATGCCTGGAAGGTCAACCACTGAGGCGATTTTCTTGGTTAGGCAACTTATGGAGAAATACAGGGAGCAGAAGAAAGATCTCTACATGGTTTTTATTGACCTGGAGAAAGCTTATGACAGAGTGCCGAGGAGGGTTATGTGGTGGGCGCTAGAAAGGAAGAGAGTGCCATCAAAATATATAACCCTTATTAAGGATATGTACGAGGGGGTTGTGACTAGTGTTAGGACATGCGATGGTGATACCAGAGACTTTCCAATTAACATTGGGTTACATCAAGGTTCGGCTTTGAGCCCCTATATTTTTGCATTAGTGATGGATGAAATCACAAAAAATATACAAAGGGAGATTCCCTGGTGTATGCTCTTTGCCGATGATGTTGTGCTGATTGATGAAAGTAGAATAGGGGTTAATCGACAACAGGAGTTGTGGAGGGAGACCTTGGAATCAAAGGGTTTCAGGCTTAGCAAAACTAAAACAGAGTATATGAAGTGTGAGTTTAGCAGTGTCAGGTCAGATGACGGAGATGTTACCCTGGCCGGTAGAGTAGTACCCAAGAAGGAATCGTTTCGATACTTAGGATCTGTGTTGCTGTTTGATGGAGAGATTGATAAGGATGTTAGTTTTAGAATTCAAGCAGGATGGGTGAAATGGCGACTAGCATCTGGCATTCTCTGTGATCGGAAGATTCCTCAGAAGCTTAAAGGAAAGTTCTATAGGACAACAATCAAGCCTGCAATGTTATATGGTGCAGAATGTTGGCCTACTAAGAGGCAACACGTCCAGAAGATAAGCGTAGCAGAGATGCAGACGCTGCGTTGGAGCTGTGGGCATACCAGACGAGATCGGATTA
This sequence comes from Allium sativum, assembly GCA_030737875.1. NCBI lineage: Eukaryota > Viridiplantae > Streptophyta > Magnoliopsida > Asparagales > Amaryllidaceae > Allium > Allium sativum. Next base: position 509,658,304 of record CM060920.1, on the reverse strand, counting down.
GAAATGAGGATATTCGGGAAAAACTTGGAGTTGCACCTATTGAAGAGAAGTTAGTCCAATACCGCTTGAGATGGTTTGGACATATCCAACGTAGACCATACGATGCACCTGTACGCGTTGGAATTCTAGGCCGCGCCGAAGGCCCAAAGAGAGGTAGAGGTTGACCTAAAATGACATGGGAGGAGATAATAAAGAGAGATTTAAGTAACTGGAGTTTATCGGAAGAGCTAGTAGTTGATAGGAGTGCATGGAAATTGGCAATTCATGTACCAGAACCTTAGGTTTTTTTTAGACTTTATTTCACGTTTACTGAACCTTTTTACTTTTTATTACTATTTTAGATTTTATTTCACTTTTATTGAACCTTTTTACTTATTATTATTATTATTTAAATAAAACCCTTTATCGGACGACTTCTTATTTGTTTGGTTATTTTAAACCCTTTATATATATATTATTATCATCATTATTAATTTTATTTTATTTTAATTTTGGGTTCCATATCTAACCAACCCCAACTTGTTTGGGAGTGTTGTTGTGTTTTTTTATACTTAAACCATCCATTTTATAAAAATAGCGGTTTAAACATATGTAAGTTACAATACCCAAATCCGCGCTTTTGCCTTAGTTCGATTACAATAAAAATGGAAGAAAGTAAAACAGACTAGGTGGTAAATTTACACATACAACTAAAAACCCTTCTTTACTTATATAAATAATGCAACTGTGACAACCGCCCATAACTCCTGCACTTAACAACGGAAATAATGCATTGAAAGACGTGTCAGGAAGCTATGGACGATCATCAGAGTAGGATAACACAAGCGAACCTGTCGTATAACTCACAGCGCAGAGATAAAGTGTAATAGAACACATATAACATGTACATAATACTGAAGCATATTTGAGCAGAAACTTAAACTTTCATATCAACTAGAAAGATCCACACATCACTGGAGTACATCATAAGAGTTTGTACAATATGTCTCACTATAATCACTCAGAGAATACTCAATAAGCATAACAACGAAAACAACAACTAGTATGTATAGTAGAAAGTAATACGTATGCCTCCTACTCTTCATCGCTCTGAAGCATCGTCTCATCAAGATCTATCACCTGTTACCTGCTACCTAGTCTGCCCATCCACAACACAATGGATGAACAACCCAAGGTAATAATAGAAAACATAAAACCTTGAGTCAGACAGCAGTCTTAATGAGCGCTAAAACAGCTATTTGATATCATAACGACCCGAACTTCCCCGTGAAGGAACGACCGGATTGATTTGAGAACACGACAAATCAGAACACAATCAGAAGAACATTTCATTGCTTATCACAACAGTTTACATCAGAGTACAAGAATATACAGAGTATGAACAAATAATATACATTTGATAAAATATCAGAGATTTACAAATTACATTGCAGCGGAAAATAATTTAAAATACAACTGAAAGAAATACACAGATACAGAGCATTTCAAATATAGCTCCAGCTGTAAACCAGGATTTTGTGAATATAATATCTGCAAAACCAAAACTACTAGCTGCCCGTGTGGTAAATAGGGGCACCCAGAATTTAGGTTAAAACAATAAACTCTCGATCAGTCATGTGACTGGTGTGAGAACTAAAATAGTTATTTAAACCATTACTTTAAAATAAAGTAAATCAAGGGACCACGCCGTATAACACGGAGCGGGTTTCCTCCTAAGAATACCAGTGCATAGAATAAACAACGAAATGCTTTTTGAAAAAATGAAGTTATTTTAAGACCCAGGTCCCATCACACAATGCAACGCAAGCCGGAGGATAGGGTTTTCCCTTATAATAGCCAAACATGCTTGGTACGTTTAAAACAAATCATTTGATACTATTATAAGTGCATAGTGTATAAAACAACTTCAAATATAAATGTATCAATCATAGACGGCATGAGTACCATATATCATGTCGCCAATACTAGGCTCTACAATCAAAACCGAAATGTCACGTATTGGAAGTTGGAGTTCCGTATGTGAACCAAGGCAAGGGATCGTCCTTACCACTTCGAGATGCTCTAGCCCGTATCTAAGGAACAGCCGCAACTGCACCTTGGATCGTCAGGGCCGGTCCACTCGATGTGGATTAAAATGCCTGAACACTATGTCCCCCCCATGGGGCGTCAATCTGGTCTTATAAAGACCATACCATCCATCAGACCCACAGTGCCGATATATCCGAGGCTCCTCGCTATCCATCATCCACATAAGTAAAACTTCTGGGCGTGCAAAACCCAGACGCCACTCCTAGCTAGAAGGAAATGCATGTCCTCCCTGATGTCCTCTCCCATTTCTGGTTCACACCGAGGTGTGAGGCTCGCGAATTAACGCGACACAATGCTATGCTATATTAAAGCCGTGCTTTCATCATCAACCACAAGACTCTGCTTTTCAACAGAAGCCTTGATCATCTGCATCTCAGCATGCCACACAAGCAATTCACACCATGCAATCGATGTCTATCAATTACACAAAATGAAATCCGATGTCAGACACACATCCATTTACAAGTTCATCCTAGGTCTGAACAAAACCAGAGGCACCTTATTCCTCGTCCCATATGTCCAATACAAGAGAGAGGTCCTCGCATATCCGGTCGATCTCCAAGTACGTCTGGACGATCACCACTTATGACCTCGTCTTGGGTGTAGAGCCCAATCAAGACATCAGTAATCATCCAAACGATGTGAAAACTCCCGGTCTTCAACCATCGTCTTCATCGTCGACTCATCGTCGATTCAGTTATTCAGAATGGGATAAACCCGGTCTTTCCAAATAACTCGCGTATATTATAAACAAGTGCTATAAAAACACAACATACACCTCATTCCAATTCTGAATATTCTTTTATTTAAATATTCATATCTTTTGGAAAAGGTTCCCATTAATTTTATCAAAGATAAATTCTTTAAATTTATTCTTTAATCTTCCTTTAGATATCAATCCAAATCAAATTATGGTTTATCCAAACTAGTCAGGGTTAGCGAACCTTACCGAAGTAATCGTTTGTTTAATTTCCCAATCCCAACCTATTCATCCCATGAAGTAAAACTGGTAATACTTCATACCTAACACCATGGTGTTATCGGTAAAATTAATTACCATTTCATGTTCAAATCTAATTAAACATTTAACTACCGCTTGGAGCAAAACTGGTGGTACACCATTCTTGATCATTCCTTGAATTTGATAATTTTAGTTATCTGATTCACATTTCAATCTAATTAAAGATTCATTAAAACTCTAATTCAGTTTTAATCTCCAAAAATCATTAGTTAATGATTTTCTTCAAAGTTAAGAAATTAATCTTATCTTTAACTGGGTTAAAGAACTAATGTCATTTAAAACACAGCTCACGATAAACCCAAAATCTCATTCCATTAATAATGGAATTTTCATGGAAAACAGATCGATATATATAATCGATATAAACTTCCACATCCAACCGATAATATAAATGGAATAACGACAACGCCTTTTAAATTCCATACATATTAACAGTCTTCCTCTACAGAAGCTCATTTCGATTATTACCAAATCGAATTCCATTCAATTCCAATTCAATATGTTAAATTGAAAATTTTTACTTTGGAAAATCTCCTTTAATTCTTAACAAAAGATTTATAAATTCCAAATCACATTTCACTGTAAATCGGGTTAAAGAACGAATGTCATTAAAAACACAGTTCACAATAAATCCAATTCACATTCCATTTCAAATCCAATTAAATGTTAATTAATTGGTAATTCTTTTCTACATTTTAATTAAAAGATTTATTTTTTTCACACGGGGTTTAAGAACAGTGTTACTGAAGACTCCATCCCGTTAGTCTCTAACCGGAAATTAGTAAGAGAACAATTCCTAAGTATTAATCCCGATGGCTGAAACCAACATCAGATCAATACCCAGGAAACCATTTAACTTAGCTAATCTCTAGTTAGTTTCTAATTTTCTTAACTCCATTGTTTATTGGGTTAAAGAACAAGTGTTATTTAAAACACCGTTCATGATAAACCCAAAAATCCAATTTAAATTCAATTCCAATTAAATATTAATTAACTGGAAAATTTCACTAAATCTTAATTAAAAAATTTATTCTTTTCTTCACTGGGTTTAAGAACAGTGTTAATGAAGACACCATTCACGACAAACCCAAAATCCCATTTGATATTAAATACAAGGCTCCGAATAGAAAATATATCGGCTTATATTCAATATCAAATTCTGAAATCAATAAATATCGTATTGGATTAATGATTAATGATATATATATATATATCTTCCAAATTCTTCTACAATATCCGTATAATCACGAGTCCAATATCCAAATATTCCGAAGATAATTTCAATTTAAATCCATTCCAATTCGTATATTGGAAATTCTTGTTATTTTTAAAACCATTTCAAATCCAATTCATTTATTTAAAAATATTGGATTATAATCCTAGTTCATAACTAGTTCATTTCGATAAAAATATATTTTTATCTTTTCAAATATGGAATTTTTCATCCCAATTTTTTCCAAATCATTTATTATGATTTTACATAAATTATTAATATTTTTAATAATTTTATTAAGGCCCGTACAGTCGATTTCCATAAACGGTCATCGAACATCACTTACAGCGACCTTTTCCAAATTTGATTTGGACATGATTTCAAATCCATCCGTTAGATTTCAAATCTCTTATATTCTTTGGAAAGCTCTTTTCGACACGAACCCAACGTTCCCGGATTCAGGAGAATCTAACGGTCGGATCTCCCGTAACATCAATTCGAAGTCAATGGTCGTAATTCGCGAACGGTCGCGGCGCGACGCGTTCCATTCAGGCCATTTAATATATATAATATATATGTTTCATCGATTTCCTTTCAAAACGTATTTCATAAATCGTTTCAAATTCGTTTTTAAAATTATTTCAACTTCATATTCAATTTTAAATCAAAACTGAATATTCCGTATCATTAATATATAAATGAATATATTTTCAAAACATTAAATTTTGAAATCATTTCCTTTTCGATATTCATTATAAAAATGAATAAAATCGATACAAAAATCGTTCGCGTCAAAATGGCGCATATCCAATCAACACGGTCTATCCCAAATCGGACATCAAAGTCAGATTTTTGATTTTTACTGAATATTATTTTAAAATATTCATTATTTTAAACGTCATTTTAAAATATTCATTTTTTCTGAACTGGAATCAAATACAGTCAATTACCATATAATGTTGATTATATGGATTTCATAAAACACGCGTATATAACAACCATGATAAGCAATCAACCATCATCCAGAGTGCATTCTACACTGCATAAGCATTAAATATAAATATTTAACGCTTACAACAGCCGGTCAACCAATCGATCGACATACAACTAAACAATTGGGATTAGTGTACGTCAAATATCATCCCAACACCCGTATGGGGTTTCAACCAACAAATACTGAATATTATTTGTGCAATTGGGCGATGTGCAAAATTTTATCATCCCAATCCATATCAGTCGAATGGGTGTACATAAAAAATCGTCTGATTTGTAAATGAGTATTTATTTTATTCATATGCACGTTAAAAATTATATTTTTAACGATAAAATATTTATTCGGTCCATTTACACAATAAAAATGATATTTTTATTGTTCTAACATATTTTAGAATATTTTGGCGGCATAACAGCGCGATACTAGAACCGGTATAAGGTCTAGCCTTATCCCTCGTCCAAAAATGGCTCGCGCCATACACAAACCAAATCATATCAATTCATTTCACATCCCAAACCAATCCAAACAAATAAATCAACCAAACCAAACAATCAAACAAGTCGTCCATGGTTTGTGGACGACGGGGAGCAGTTCATATATGCAGTTATGAAATAAATAACTGTACAATGAAAATTATAGTGAGGAGTTCTCACCTTTGGGATCCATTCCTCCATTCTTTTATTTATGAACGGTCCGGATTTCGTTTTGATTTCAGTCTGTTCCATCACCATCTGTTTCACGCAATCGATATTAAAAATCATATTTTTTTAATATGATATTTACATTACAAAAATCCCATTTTTAACACGATGTTTATATTATAAAAATCACATCTTTGTCTTGCTAAAAATTATATTTTATTCTGCTAACTTCATAATAAAAATCATATTTTTATTATGCTATTGTGCATATAAAAATCAAATTTTTACTTCAACGCTATACCGATAAAAATCACATTTTCATTTCAACGCTATAGAAATCACATTTTTATAATTCTTTCTACATAATAAAAATCATATTTTTATAGCGCTATCACATATATAAAAATTCTATTTTTATATCGCTATTGAATATATAAAAATCATATTTTTATCCTTATGCTGTCCATATAAAAATCGTATTTTTATATCGCTACATATATAAAAAGATCACATTTTTATCTCGCTAAAAATTATATTTTTATAACGATGTTCCTATAATAAAAATCAAAATTTTATTCTAAAGGCATATATATAAAAATTATATTTTTACTTTGCTTGTATATATATAAAAATCACATCTTTATAATCAATAAAAATCATATCTTTATAATCAATAAAAATCATAACTTTAAAATGGTTTCATCCACGTAAAAATCTCATCTTTGAAATGTTAATTCACGTAAAAATCGCCTCTTTGCATAAAAAAATCACCTCTTTGTATTTATAAAAATAACTCTTTTACATATGCATCCCATTTCTTTTTTTGTTATGCTAATATACATAAACATAAAACTGATTTTAAAATAAGGATTTTTGATGTAAAAACTTACATCGATCGAAGGGAAAAAACTTTGCTGTTGAACTGTGAGAGGGGAAGAAGAACGTCATGCTGGAGGTTGGAGCAGAGAAGAGGGGGTCTCGGTTCTTGCGCTCGCACCTGGGGACACACGGTTGCACGCGATGGGGAAGAACGCCGGGAGGGGGTTCGATCGAGGGCAGCTGGCGGAGGAAGGAGAGAGAGGCGCGAGGGGTGGGGGAGAAGAGGGCGGTGGTGCTGGAGGGGATGCGGTTTTCTGGTGGCGGCGCTTCAGTGGTGAAGGGGGGGGGGGGGGTGGAAGAATGACGACGACGGGATTTTAGAAGGGGGCGCGGTTTTTTTCTATTTTGACTGGGGAGGATGGTTTGAGCGAGGGTTAGAGGAAAAGGAGGGTTATATAATTGTAATTTAATTCATAATAAATTCTCCAATTACCGGCTTATTGGTTCGAACCCCAAATCAAACCCAACAATTGTCGCCCCTAGCTAATCACCCCATTCCGAACACAATGGGATATGTTTCATAAGCCAATTCGGCTGTTACGATTAGTTTTCCTTTAAATTAAAATATATTTAATTTAAACGTACATTTCAATTTACTGGGGTCACAAACTGACTCTAAAAATTCCAGAAAAATTATTTCTAGCTTCGTATTGATGATAAGATCCTAACAAAACTAATTTCATCAAATTTGAAGACCGTTTGAAAAATGGCCATTTTCTGATCGATCCAAATCGACTGAAACTGACAAAGCACGTTTTCTTTTCCCACGCTCACATATTGATCCCAAAAATTATGAAAATTGGAATCTAGCAATAATTTGAAATTCCGGATCCAATAAAAGTGGTCTCGTTGAAAACGGAGGTCGTTTTCAAAATCGCTATTTTAAGGGCTATATTTCCATAGCGACTATTCTGAGCTTTCAACTGGGGAAAACTTTTTATTCCCGCTATGAAATTTTGATTTTCTGGATTCTTTGGAAAGATATTTTTAAATAGATTCTAATATTTCCGGTGTCACTAAAATCCGGTTTATTTTGAATCCTGTGCACTCATTTGAAATTTGAAATCGAATTTTCAAACTACCGCGCCATTTTCAATTCCTTTTATAATTAAAATAAATATTTATATTCTAATTTCGATTTAAACAAATATATACATTCTAACTCTATTTAAAATAAATTTATTGTTTTTATTATTCAAAATAATTCATTTTAAGTATTCAAAATCCAATTAAATTGCCAAAATAAAAATTTCAAATTGGTTCTGATTTTCTGGGGTTGTTACAATCTCCCCCACTTAAAACCTTTTCGTCCTCAAAAAGGAACGGAGTTGAAAGTTGTTTAACAAATCAACTCAACTTTCATTCTGGCTTTCGTTCTCTAACTTTTCAGTTTCTAAGAATTTCTAATCTTTCAAAAATTTGGCTAACACCCTATAACCTCCTTTGTACGGGGAGCACCGGAAAAATCCCCAAACCGCCACACAGGCCCTCTCATCTCAAAAAGAAAAAGAAAAAGCCAATCGGCTCATAAAATCTTCCAAACCAAATAAATTAGTAAACATGTACCTATTTATTGGGCATACAATTTTATTCCTCTTCTCTAGCCTCCTGCTATGACTTGCCCAATGTATATACGTGTATATGCATGCAATCTCAAACAATTTTCAATTCAGTTCAACATTTGATACAATTTGGCTAAATTTACCTTACATTCACATAATGGTTTAAATGAATAATCACACAACACAACCATCAATCAATTTGTTGATTAGGATTTCAAATGCATAACTTCAATATATATTCAAAAATCATCTTTTTGGTGCCAAATCACAACAATAAACCCTATCTAGTATCGGCTCTCACACAAGTCAATTGGAATCATATAGATATCCCACTTTCGAAAATCGAACACAGACTACTGATGTTATATAGTCATCAGTAGAATCATCCTCGGGCGACTAGAGTGTGATTCTATATCTATCCAGTATATTAAACCTTCGAATATACATTCATGACGCGCATATGCAAAATCTCATATACTCGATTGTCCAAAATAAAATAATATACTCAAATACGTATAATGTAACACCCCGCAAATTCTATAAATGTGAAATTCATAAATTAAAGTATAATCAAATTCAAATCAAAGAACTAAGGGAAACGGGATACGCCATTGCGTTCGTCTCGGAAAAATACGCGAAATAGAGTCCGAGTTTTCGGAAAACGGAGTCCGTATGAAGAAGATATGGCCTTCGGAAGTTTTTTAAATTAAGTTTAAAATTCAAACAGAATAAAATAAGCTCAGAAAAACAGAGTGGGGCCCAATGGGCCAGGGCGGATAAACACCCGCCTAGGCCACCCAGGTCGACTGGGCTGTCGACCTGGGCTACCCATGTCGACAGGGCTGTCGACAGCCCTGTCGACAGGGGTATCGACCTGGTCGAGCCCAGTCTAACCTGGCTGGCCAGGTCTGTGTTTGGCCGATTTTCTGTGGTCTGCTTTGTCATTAGGGCTAGGTGGCAGGCTCTAATTGGTCTCTCTCTCGAATGAATGGCTACGATCAATCCAGGCAACATCAATGGCTCTAATCAATTCATAACTCCTATAAAAAGGACCCTAGACTAAACCCTAATCTATTCATTCATAAATAAGAACAAAGCCGCCATGTTGCTGAGGAGAGTCTAGGAGTAGCCACCAAATTGGAGAGAAGATTAGGAGGAAGTTCTAAAGCCTAAAGCAATTCAAGCAACCTAAACAAATCAACGCCAATTCCTAAATTAGAGAATTCGCCGCAACGATTGTAAGTAGAGTATTACTTTGGTATGAACAAATAATTGTGTTGATATGTATACTTGATTTGTGGCGATAAAATAATTCATATTTGTGCGTTGAATTATGTTATTCATTATGAAAAACTACATGCGGTAGTTTTATGCAAGTATGACATTTGGATTATGTTATTCATTATGAAAAACTACATGCGGTAGTTTTATGCAAGTATGACGTTTGGATTATGTTATTCATTATGAAAAACTACATGCGGTAGTTTTATGCAAGTATGACGTTTAGATATTCGTAAAATATGTAATTTATGTTGAAGCTACATGTATGTAGTTGTTGAATTGGAAATCATGCAAGTTTGGGATATTGTTACTATGCCATCATAATGTGTATTTTTATATAAACATCATTTTTGTGAAGTAATTGGAATAAGGTTGGGATTATCATAATTCATATGAAATTATATTGAAAAGTTTGGCACCATGATCTATGTATTAAGCCATGTTTTGTACTAGAAACCTATTTGCAAACTTATGAATATGGCTAGGCTATGATCGATATTTCGCATAATTGAAACCATGTTAGGTCTATATTGTTAACAAGAATTATATGATAACATATGTGGTACATGGCTAGGTTAGATTCAAAAATCCCTTTTTGCAAGTTTACATGACTAAAGTGAAAATCATGATTTCATGTTAGGAATATTTATGCCATAGTTATGTGAACAAATTTAACTATACTTATGCCATGCTTATGTTTGACATTATGTCATGCTTATGTTAAAAATATTTATGCCATGCTTATGTTTGACATTATGCCTAAATAAAAGTATAGGTTCATGTTGTAGTTATGACTATATGTCAATAATGATACCCAATTTAGATTCTTATCTCAACTACAAGTTTACATGCTTTGATTCATGTCACCTATGCTTTATGACCAAAGTATATGTTACCACTATGCAAGTACACCAGTTTCTATTTTGTATTTCCAACGTCATATTGCAAGTTCATACGCTCACCATCCCCTTTTTGTGTATGTAATCACGCTTTAAGCCTCCCCTCATACGCATGGCTAAGTTGGGCCTAAAAAGGTTATGCCCAACATATAAACGAACGTATTAAACGGGGGAAAATAACGTTGGGCCAAATTAATTAATGAATGAAAACATAAAGTAGAAGGGCCCAAATTCAAGTATGGATTGGGCCCATGATTGGTGTAACCTTTACACCATTAACTTAATAATGGGCCGCAAATATTTACATATAAATAAAGAAGAAAGACAAAATATGTAAATGTAGAAAATACGATGTGTTTAACCCGAGGTTGGATTGAGTTGTGATGTAAACCTGCCCGGAACCGCCCGGCTGTCCAGTAGTCACAACAATACCTATCCAATGTGGGAGGTTAAACATGGAGCCCAATAAGGACCCGAGGTTAGACTGAGTTGTGGCGTAAGACTGCCCGGAACCAACCGGCAACAGGCAGCCACAACAATACCTGTCTAATGTGAGAGGTCAGGGCCTTAATAAGACAATTAAGGCTGAGTCAGGACTGTTAGGATTAAGTGGACTAAAAGACTTAATCAAAATGGAACATGCTAAACTAAACGGACTGGTGGGGTTAGGTTAGAAAACACTTAACCAACTTAGCATGTTGGCTAGAGATAGAAAACCTAGTAACGGGGGACCCTTTTCAGCAGTAACCCTATAAGGTGTATCATGATACCCTGAAACTAGGCAGGGTGGGGCACGATTACTGGGCTGATTGTAAGAGGTCAAAGCGACGGCGGTGGTGTAGCAGTGTAGGTTCTAACGGGGTGCGGGCGTGCACACACTCCGGCGCAGAAAAATAAAGCACTGGGCACCAGTAGCATACCTGTGCATTCTAAGGTTGTGTCGGGCCGCCGCCATGGGACTTGATACACCCCATGGTGGGACCAGCATAGGTAACTACAACATCGGGGGCCGTAAGACACATGTAACTATGCGAGTAGGAGCCGATCATCATTGAATGGATCACATCACCCTGATTATGGGGTGCCAGTTGGAAACTAGTTTATATGGGTTCAGAGATTAACATGGGGTACGATAGTTTATTCGACCCTAGACAACTTAACCAAGTTATAGTGCTTTCCCACTTCTTGATTATACTTATCATACCCAGTTCTTTATTCATAGACAAAATAGTACTAGACTTACTCAGGCTTTATGTCTGACTCTACTTTTCTTTCGTCTTCTTTTCTTCCGTTTCCCCCCCCAGGTCCACAGGGAGGGAACACAGCAGCTTGACCAGCATTCTCATCCAGCTTGAAGAAGAGAAATGTATTGCTTGGAACTTTCAGTTTTTGAGCTATGGCTTTGGACGACCACTATGGGGCTTTTGCAGTTTATCTATGTTTTATTTATGCTTCTTTAAAATAATGTAATCAAGACAGATTATGAAAGTGCTATGTTTTTGGAAAAGATGTAAGACAATCATGGAGATGTTGCTGTAACACGTATTTGCTTCTTATGAAATAAAAGTTGTTTGTTTTTCCGCTGTTTACAAATATGTGTTCTTATATCTGTCTTGTATATCTGTGACTTATACTTAAAAACCTCCACCAAAATTAGGGCATTCCCTTTGAGAGTGACCCTAACGGAGGTGGGGTGTTTCACTTGGTATCAGAGCATAGGTTTACTAGATAAGATAAAAAGTTTTGAAAATTTATTTTCAAAAAGGAAATTTAAAGAAGCATTTTTAAAGGATAAAAATATTATTTTATTTTAAAAAGGCAAAGTCCACTCCCCAAAGCCATAGGTACTATCTCTTATCCTTCGTTTTGAATCTATCCTTTTTGTTTCAGCATGTCCCAAGAACTTAACTTGCCGGAAGGGGTGCCAATACCTGGTTGGTTTAGACGGTTCTTAGAAGCTAGGGCCACTCAGCCAGGTCCTACCGTTCCTCCTCCCCCAGCTGAAGGAAATCATCCAGCTGCAGCAGCACCTTTTCCTCCACCTCCTCCTCGGGGAAACGCTTTTGCTAAGATATGTAAAGATTTTAAAGCTATGGGAGGAAGGGATTTCCATGGAACTGAGTCCTTCGTAGCAGCTAGGAATTGGCTGAAAGAAACTGAAGACCTATTCATCATCTTTGAGGTAGAAGATAGACAAAAAGTACAATTGGCGGTGTGGCTATTGAAGGGCGAGGCTTCCTACTGGTGGGAGGTCACTAATGCTGAAAGACCAGTGGAGACATGGGAGGACTTTAGGGCAAGGTTTGAGACCAAATTTCTCTCAGATGCGGAAAGAAGTTTGCAGTTGGAAAAATTCTTATTCCTTAAGCAAGGAGACAAGACTGTTAGAGAGTATGTGAATCAGTTTGATGAGCTGGCTAGGTTTGGGCTTGACCTAGTCAACACCCCGCACAAGAAGGCTCTCCGTTTTGTCAAATGGTTAAATGAGCCATTACACAGTTTGGCCATGACCCATATACCCATGGGAGCCACGTATGAAAGATTGGTGCAAATGGCATTGCTGAATGAAGAGGATAAGGGCAAGAAGGAGGCAAAGGCAGAAAGCTCTCAAGGGAAGAAAGAAGGTTTGCAGCCTAAGAAGACAGACTTTAAGAAAGGCGGGAAAGGCAACAAAGAGAAGAGGAAGTGTAATTTCTGTGGCAAAGTGGGGCACTTAGTAAAGGACTGCCGGAAAAAGAAGGCCAAGGAGAATGGTGGGTGCTTTTCTTGTGGTGAGACGGGCCACAGGGCTAAGGACTGCCCAAAGAAACGAGGACAGGGGCAGAGGGCTGGATCCACCCCAGGGGCACAGGTTCATGTGCTGGAAGCGCCACCTTTGCAACAGAGAGGTACAAACACTTCTGTAGAAAGTGTAGTTTATCTTTATGATCACCCCGTTCGCACTTTATTTGATTCTGGCGCATCACACTCCTTTATCTCGTCTGCTTTAGTAGAATCTCTGCACCTAAAAACTAGTATGGTAGAGGACCCCTTAATTGTTTCAAACCCAATTGGGGGCCCAGCTCATTTGTCTATGATCTGTTTGGGATTAAAAATTTCTATTCTAAGTGTTGAATTTCAATGTAGTGCCTTTGTTTTGGGCTTTTCGGGGTATGGTTTGATTTTGGGTATGGATTGGCTATCCAGTAATGGGGCCATCCTTGATTGTGAGAAAAGGGTTGTTAGGCTCCTAACCCAGCTCGGTAATACTTTGGAAATTTCTTGTAATCCCTCGTATGCGGTTATGCTTAGTTATCTTGAATCGCTAGATGCCTCTGTAGACAATTTGCAATCAGTTAGAGTGGTCCGGGAATATCCGGATGTCTTCGAAGAGGTGAAGGGCTTGCCTCCGAAGCGGGAAATAGACTTCCGCATATATCTTGTAGATAATGCAAAGCCCGTTGCGTTGCCCGTTAGACACATGGCTCCACGAGAAAGGAAAGAGCTCAGTAAACAGATTAAAGAGCTTCTAGAAAAGGGGTTCATAAGGAGAAGTATTTCAGAATGGGGCGCTCCAGTGGTGTTCGCTACAAAGGCGGATGGTTCACTCCGTCTATGTGTTGACTATAGGGAGCTCAACAAGCTAACGAAAAAGAATAGGCACCCTCTCCCTAGAATTGACGATTTATTTGACCAGCTTGTAGGAGCGTCTGTTTTCTCCCAACTCGATTTAGCAACCGGTTTTCATCAGCTAAGGGTGGCTGAAGATAGCATCGATAAAACGGCGTTCAGAACCCCAGACGGCTTCTTTGAATGGCTTGTCATGCCTTTCGGCTTGACAAACGCACCTGCTTACTTCGTGGATCTGATGAGTAGGGTATTTAGAGATTTCCTCAACAAATTCGTAGTGGTCTTCGTAGATGATATCCTTATCTTCTCAAAGAGTGAAGAGGAACATGCTCAGCACTTAAGGGCAATCATGGAAACTTTGCGAGTCCATCAACTAAAAGCCAAATTCTCCAAATGCCACTTTTGGAGAGAAGAGGTGAGGTTCCTTGGACACATAGTATCCAAACAAGGGTTAGCGGTGGACCCTGCTAAGGTAGTGGCGGTACAGGATTGGAAGACACCAAGGAATGCAACTGAGGTCCGAAGCTTTCTAGGACTAGCAGGTTTCTATCGAAAATTCATAAGGGATTTTGCGAAAATCTCAGCTCCGCTCACGAAATTGACTAAGAAGAATCTAGTATTCAATTGGGACTTGGATTGCGAGTTTGCTTTCCAACGACTGAAAAGGGCTCTTACAACAGCCCCAGTTTTGACGCTGCCAGATGGGAGCAAGATGTTCACTGTTTATACGGATGCATGTGGGACAGGGCTAGGCGCCGTCTTAATGCAAGAAGGAAGGGTAGTAGCTTATGGCGGGAGGCAGTTGAAAGTGCACGAAAAGAACTACCCAACCCACGATCTTGAGTTAGCCGCCATCGTCTTTGCACTCAAGTCTTGGCGACACTATCTCCTAGGTGAGAAGTTCGAACTTTACACTGACCATAAATCGTTGAAATATCTTTTCTCGCAGAAGGATCTTAACTTGAGGCAACAAAGGTGGATGGAGTTTCTTGCCTCGTACGATTTCGAAATCTCCTATACTCCGGGCAAAGGCAACGTAGTGGCAGACGCATTGAGCCGAAAGAAGTTGACCCTAAGCCCGTTGTTTGTTGAAAGACAAAGCCTAGAGTTTATAGCCAGCTTCGACTTTAGGCCTTCCTCCGATTTCGTACCGGGCTTGCTAGCATCTCTCGAAGTGCGCCCAACTTTAGTGGATTCAGTAGGGACAGCACAACGCGAAGACCCTCAGCTTGTAGAAATAATTGATAGGCTAATTAGGGGTGAGACTTCAAGTCACCTCAACAGATACTCCATCGACGATAAGGGTTTGCTAAGGCGAGACGGAAGACTATGCGTCCCACAGACAAAAGATTTAGTAAAGAAGGTTCTCGAGGAAGCACATCACTCCAAGATGACGATACATCCAGGCGGAGATAAAATGTACAAAGACATAAAAAGGACTTTCTTTTGGAACGGCATGAAAAAGGACGTGGCAGAGTTCGTTTCTAAGTGTATGGTGTGCCAACAGGTTAAGGCGGAACAGAAAAAGCCTGGCGGACTGCTACATCCTCTGGAGGTCCCGCAGTGGAAGTGGGATAGCATCTCAATGGACTTCATCGATGGGCTGCCTAGGTCTAGGAGAGGCAACACTAGCATTTGGGTAATAGTGGATAGGCTTACTAAAAGCGCCCACTTTTTACCTGTCAAAAGTAAAAGAACTGCCTCATCCCTAGCATCACTTTACCTCAAGGAAATCGTTCGACTCCATGGAATACCATCTAGCATTGTTAGTGACCGAGACCCCATCTTCACCAGCGAGTTTTGGCGGAGTCTGTAAGAAGCAGTAGGAACGCAGTTATGCTTGAGCACAGCCTATCACCCCCAAACCGACGGCCAAACAGAGAGAGTGAACAGAGTTTTGGAAGACCTTTTAAGACTATGCGTCCTTGACTTCGGAGGGACATGGGAAGACCACCTTCCTTTGGTGGAATTTGCCTACAACAACAGCTATCAAGCAACCATCGGAATGGCGCCCTTCGAAGCTTTATACGGAAGACCGTGCCGATCGCCCACTTGTTGGTGGGAGTCTACTGATAAGCTCATACTTGGACCAGATATGATCCGAGAGACTTCAGAGAAAGTAGACTTAATACGAAGAAGGATGAAGACGGCCCAAGACAGACAAAAGTCCTATGCCGACAAGAGAAGGACCGACCTTGAATTTGAGGTTGGAGACAGAGTTTTTCTCAAAGTATCACCGCTAAGGAGCGTTGTTCGTTTCGGAACCACAGGAAAGCTAGCGCCAAGATTCGTAGGGCCATTCCCTATCATCGAGAAAATTGGGAAAATGGCCTATAGATTAGAGCTACCCGAGAAGTTGGCTGGAGTCCACAACGTTTTTCACGTTTCACATCTACGAAAATGTCTACATGAGTCCGCTGAAGTGGTAGAGCCAAATATACTCGAAGAGGCCGAAGTGGAACGCGAAGCAACCATAAGAAAAGTTCCAACCCGCATATTAGGAACGGAAGTGAAGAAGCTACGCAACCGCGAAGTCAAGCTCGTCAAAGTTCAGTGGAGCGACGCCGAGGGAGACGCGACTTGGGAAACTGAAGCTAGAATCCGCACTGCCTACCCTTTTCTGTTCGAGGGTACATCCTTGATCTTTCTTTTTCCTTAAGTTGCGCTTTTATCTATCTTTTTAGGTATATTTCCTCGACCTTATCTTTTAGGTAGAAACCTTTTGGATGAAAACATGTAATTGAAACATGTTATGTATGATGGTTGCAAGTGGTTGCAAGTGATTGCTAGTGGCTGCTCGTGGTTGCATATACACACACAATCTAGGTTTTAGATCGGCTCAGTCACTTCAAATTGCATATGCATATATGTTTGCATTCGTATATGGTTGAACTTTAATGAGTTATCATATGGATGTTGCATTTGTATTGAATGATTGTGCACCCATGTAAAATCAAGAATAGGAAAATTTGCATACATAATGGATTCATGGCACTTACATAATTCGCATTAAGGAGGTCAACTGAATCAGTAGACCGCCTGATTTTGCATTAGATAAGTTCATGTACACACACACTTCGCATATAATCATGAAGCATTAGAAGTCTCTTAAGGACAATGGATACTCGTGTTTGATGGATGAGTAGATGGATGATTGGATGTTAGGATATACATTCCTCCTAACTTGAAGATTTCGGGGACGAAATCCTTTTAAGTGGGGGAGAATGTAACACCCCGCAAATTCTATAACTGTGAAATTCATAAATTAAAGTATAATCAAATTCAAATCAAAGAACTAAGGGAAACGGGATACGCCATTGCGTTCGTCTCGGAAAAATACGCGAAATAGAGTCCGAGTTTTTGGAAAACGGAGTCCGTATGAAGAAGATATGGCCTTCGGAAGTTTTTTAAATTAAGTTTAAAATTCAAACAGAATAAAATAAGCTCAGAAAAACAGAGTGGGGCCCAATGGGCCAGGGCGGATAAACACCCGCCTAGGCCACCCAGGTCGACTGGGCTGTCGACCTGGGCTACCCATGTCGACAGGGCTGTCGACAGCCCTGTCGACAGGGGTATCGACCTGGTCGAGCCCAGTCTAACCTGGCTGGCCAGGTCTGTGTTTGGCCGATTTTCTGTGGTCTGCTTTGTCATTAGGGCTAGGTGGCAGGCTCTAATTGGTCTCTCTCTCGAATGAATGGCTACGATCAATCCAGGCAACATCAATGGCTCTAATCAATTCATAACTCCTATAAAAAGGACCCTAGACTAAACCCTAATCTATTCATTCATAAATAAGAACAAAGCCGCCATGTTGCTGAGGAGCGTCTAGGAGTAGCCACCAAATTGGAGAGAAGATTAGGAGGAAGTTCTAAAGCCTAAAGCAATTCAAGCAACCTAAACAAATCAACGCCAATTCCTAAATTAGAGAATTCGCCGCAACGATTGTAAGTAGAGTATTACTTTGGTATGAACAAATAATTGTGTTGATATGTATACTTGATTTGTGGCGATAAAATAATTCATATTTGTGCGTTGAATTATGTTATTCATTATGAAAAACTACATGCGGTAGTTTTATGCAAGTATGACATTTGGATTATGTTATTCATTATGAAAAACTACATGCGGTAGTTTTATGCAAGTATGACGTTTGGATTATGTTATTCATTATGAAAAACTACATGCGGTAGTTTTATGCAAGTATGACGTTTAGATATTCGTAAAATATGTAATTTATGTTGAAGCTACATGTATGTAGTTGTTGAATTGGAAATCATGCAAGTTTGGGATATTGTTACTATGCCATCATAATGTGTATTTTTATATAAACATCATTTTTGTGAAGTAATTGGAATAAGGTTGGGATTATCATAATTCATATGAAATTATATTGAAAAGTTTGGCACCATGATCTATGTATTAAGCCATGTTTTGTACTAGAAACCTATTTGCAAACTTATGAATATGGCTAGGCTATGATCGATATTTCGCATAATTGAAACCATGTTAGGTCTATATTGTTAACAAGAATTATATGATAACATATGTGGTACATGGCTAGGTTAGATTCAAAAATCCCTTTTTGCAAGTTTACATGACTAAAGTGAAAATCATGATTTCATGTTAGGAATATTTATGCCATAGTTATGTGAACAAATTTAACTATACTTATGCCATGCTTATGTTTGACATTATGTCATGCTTATGTTAAAAATATTTATGCCATGCTTATGTTTGACATTATGCCTAAATAAAAGTATAGGTTCATGTTGTAGTTATGACTATATGTCAATAATGATACCCAATTTAGATTCTTATCTCAACTACAAGTTTACATGCTTTGATTCATGTCACCTATGCTTTATGACCAAAGTATATGTTACCACTATGCAAGTACACCAGTTTCTATTTTGTATTTCCAACGTCATATTGCAAGTTCATACGCTCACCATCCCCTTTTTGTGTATGTAATCACGCTTTAAGCCTCCCCTCATACGCATGGCTAAGTTGGGCCTAAAAAGGTTATGCCCAACATATAAACGAACGTATTAAACGGGGGAAAATAACGTTGGGCCAAAATAATTAATGAATGAAAACATAAAGTAGAAGGGCCCAAATTCAAGTATGGATTGGGCCCATGATTGGTGTAACCTTTACACCATTAACTTAATAATGGGCCGCAAATATTTACATATAAATAAAGAAGAAAGACAAAATATGTAAATGTAGAAAATACGATGTGTTTAACCCGAGGTTGGATTGAGTTGTGATGTAAACCTGCCCGGAACCGCCCGGCTGTCCAGTAGTCACAACAATACCTATCCAATGTGGGAGGTTAAACATGGAGCCCAATAAGGACCCGAGGTTAGACTGAGTTGTGGCGTAAGACTGCCCGGAACCAACCGGCAACAGGCAGCCACAACAATACCTGTCTAATGTGAGAGGTCAGGGCCTTAATAAGACAATTAAGGCTGAGTCAGGACTGTTAGGATTAAGTGGACTAAAAGACTTAATCAAAATGGAACATGCTAAACTAAACGGACTGGTGGGGTTAGGTTAGAAAACACTTAACCAACTTAGCATGTTGGCTAGAGATAGAAAACCTAGTAACGGGGGACCCTTTTCAGCAGTAACCCTATAAGGTGTATCATGATACCCTGAAACTAGGCAGGGTGGGGCACGATTACTGGGCTGATTGTAAGAGGTCAAAGCGACGGCGGTGGTGTAGCAGTGTAGGTTCTAACGGGGTGCGGGCGTGCACACACTCCGGCGCAGAAAAATAAAGCACTGGGCACCAGTAGCATACCTGTGCATTCTAAGGTTGTGTCGGGCCGCCGCCATGGGACTTGATACACCCCATGGTGGGACCAGCATAGGTAACTACAACATCGGGGGCCGTAAGACACATGTAACTATGCGAGTAGGAGCCGATCATCATTGAATGGATCACATCACCCTGATTATGGGGTGCCAGTTGGAAACTAGTTTATATGGGTTCAGAGATTAACATGGGGTACGATAGTTTATTCGACCCTAGACAACTTAACCAAGTTATAGTGCTTTCCCACTTCTTGATTATACTTATCATACCCAGTTCTTTATTCATAGACAAAATAGTACTAGACTTACTCAGGCTTTATGTCTGACTCTACTTTTCTTTCGTCTTCTTTTCTTCCGTTTCCCCCCCCAGGTCCACAGGGAGGGAACACAGCAGCTTGACCAGCATTCTCATCCAGCTTGAAGAAGAGAAATGTATTGCTTGGAACTTTCAGTTTTTGAGCTATGGCTTTGGACGACCACTATGGGGCTTTTGCAGTTTATCTATGTTTTATTTATGCTTCTTTAAAATAATGTAATCAAGACAGATTATGAAAGTGCTATGTTTTTGGAAAAGATGTAAGACAATCATGGAGATGTTGCTGTAACACGTATTTGCTTCTTATGAAATAAAAGTTGTTTGTTTTTCCGCTGTTTACAAATATGTGTTCTTATATCTGTCTTGTATATCTGTGACTTATACTTAAAAACCTCCACCAAAATTAGGGCATTCCCTTTGAGAGTGACCCTAACGGAGGTGGGGTGTTTCATATAATTAGACCAAATCTTCAAAACAAAGTTTGTTTGTTTTTTATTTAAAAAAATAACACTCTTCCAACTCATTCTAGGATGCTACTGATCCTATCTCTAATGAGTCATTCTCATTGGATATAACTAATTCAATCTCTGATGAATTCTTTCGTCTGGTTCCACTGTGCCTTGTTCTCGAGCTCGGTAAACCAAAGCTCTGATACCAGCTATAATGAGCCGAACTTCCCCGTGAAGGAAAGCCCGGATTGAGTTGAGAACACGACAAATTAGAACACAAACAGAAGAACATTTCATTGCTTGTTACAACAGTTTACATCAGAGTACAAGAATATACAGAGTATGAATAAATAATATACATTTGATAAAATATCAGAGATTTACAAATTACAATGTAGCGGAAAATAATTTTAAATACAACTGAAAGAAATACACAGATACAGAGCATTTCGAATATAGCTCCAGCTGTAAACCAGGATCCTGTGAATATAATATCTGCAAAACCAAAACTACCAGCTGCCCGTGTGGTAAATAGGGGCACCCAGAGTTTAGGTTAAAACAATAAACTCCAGATCAGTCATGTGACTGGTGTGAGACTAAAACAGTTATTTAAACCATTACTTTAAAATAAAGTAAATCAAGGGACCACGTCGTATAACACGGAACGGGTTTCCTGCCAAGAATACCAGTGCATAGAATAAACAACGAAATGCTTTTTGGAAAAATGAAGCTATTATAAGACCCAGGTCCCATCACACAATGCAACGCAAGCCGGAGGATAGGGTTTTCCCTTATAATAGCCAAACATGCTTGGTACGTTTAAAACAAATCATTTGATACTATTATAAGTGCATAATGTATAAAACAACTTGAAATATTAATGTATCAATCATAGATGGCATGGGTACCATATATCATGTCACAATACTAGGCGCTACAATAAAAATCGAAATATCACGTAGTGGAACTTGGAGTTCCGTCTGTGAACCAAGGCAAGGGATCGTCCTTACCGCTTCGAGACGCTCTAGCCCATATCTCAGGAACAGCCGCAACTGCACCTTGGATCGTCAAGGCCGGTCCACTCGATGTGGATTAAAATGCCTGAACACTACATTCCCCTGCCCTATGGGGCGTCAATCTGGTCTGTATAAAGACCATACCATCCATCGGCCTCGCAGTGCCGATATATCCAAGGCGCCTCGCTATCCATCATCCACATAAGTAAAACATCTGGGCATGCAAAACCCAAACACCACTCCTAGCTAGAAGGAAACATATGTCCTCCCAGAGGTCCTCTCACATTTTTGGTTCACACTGGGGTGTGAAGCTCGCGAATTAACGCTACACAAAGTTATGCTATATTAAAGCCGTGCTTTGATCATTAACCACAAGACTCTGCTTTTCAACAGAAGCCTTGATCATCTGCATCTCAACATGCCACACAGGAAATTCACGCCATGCAACCAATGTCTATCAATCACACAGAATGAAATCCGATGTCAGACACACATCCATTTACAAGTTCGTTCTAGGTCTGAACGAAACCGGTGCACCTTATTCCTCATCCCATATGCCTAATACTGGAGAGAGGTCCTCGCATATCTGGTCGATCTCCAAGTACATCTGGACGATCACCACTTATTACCTTGTCTTGGGTGTACAACCCAATCAAGACATCAGTAATCATCCAAACGATGTGAAGACCTCCGGTCATCAACCACCGTCTTCATCGTCGATTCAGTTATTCAGAATGGGATAAACCCGGTCTTTCCGAATAACTCGCGTACATTATAAACAAGTGCTATTAAAACACAACATATGCCTCATTCTAATTCTGAATATTCTTTTATTTATATATTCATATCTTTTGGGAAAGGTTTCCATTAATTTTATCAAAGATAAATTCTTTAATCTTCCTTTGGATTTCAATCCAAACCAAATTATGGTTTATCCAAACTAGCCGGGGTTAGCGAACCTTACCAAAGTAATCGTTTGTTTAATTTCCCAATCCCAACCTATTCATCTCATGAAGTAAAACTGGTAATACTTTATATCTAACACCATGGTGTTATCGGTAAAATTAATTACCATTTCACGTTCAAATCTAATTAAAGATTTAACTATCGCTTGGAGCAAAACTGGTGGTACTCCATTCTCGATCATTCCTTGAATTTGATAATTTTAGTTATCAGATTCACATTTCAATCTAACTAAAGATTCATTAAAACTCTAATTCAGTTTTAATCTCCAAAAATCATTAGTTAATGATTTTCTTCAAAGTTAAGAAATTAATCTTATCTTTAACTGGGTTAAAGAACTAATGTCATTTAAAACACAGCTCACGATAAACCCAAAATCTCATTCCATTAACAATGGAATTTTCAAGGAAAACAGATCGATATATATAATCGATATAAACTTCCACATCCAACCGATAATATAAATGGAATAACGACAAACCTTTTAAATTCCGTACATATTAACAGTCTTCCTCTATAGAGGCTCACTTCGATTATTACCAAATCGAGTTCCATTCCATTCCAATTTAATATGTTAAATTGAAAATTTTTACTTTGGAAAATCTCCTTTAAATCTTAACAAAAGATTTATAAATTCCAAATCACATTTCACTGTAAATCGGGTTAAAGAACGAATGTCGTTAAAAACACAGTTCACAATAAATCCAATTCACATTCCATTTCAAATCTAATTAAATGTTAATTGATTGGTAATTCTTCTCTACATCTTAATTAAAAGATTTTTTCTTTTCACACGGGGGTTAAGAACAGTGTTACTGAAGACCCCATCCCATCAGTCTCTAACCGTAAATTAGTAAGAGAACAATTCCCTAAGTATTAATCCCAAAGGCTGAAACCAACATCAGATCAATACCCAGGAAACCACTCAACTTAGCTAATCTCCTGTTAGTTTCTAATTTTCTTAACTCCATTGTTAATCGGGTTAAAGAACAAGTGTTATTTAAAATACCCTTCACGATAAACCCAAAAATCCAATTTAAATTCAATTCTAATTAAATATTAATTAAGTGGAAAATTTCTCTAAATCTTAATTAAAAGGTTTGTTCTTTTCTCAACTGGGTTAGTGTTAATAAAGACACCATTCACGACAAACCCAAAATCCCATTTGATATTAAATACAAGGCTCTGAATAGAAAATATATCGGCTTATATTCAATATCAAATTCTGAAATCAACAAATATTGCATTGGAATAACGATATATATATCTTCCAAATTCCTCCACAATATCTGTATAACCACAGAGTCCAATATCGAAATATTCCGAAGATAATTTCGATTTAAATCCATTCCAATTTGTATATTGGAAATTCTAGTTCTTTTTAAAATTATTTCAAATTCAGTTCATTTATTTAAAAATATTGGATTATAATCCTAGTTCATAACTAGTTCATTTCAATAAAAATATATTTTTATCTTTTCAAATATGGAATTTTTCATCCCAATTCTTTCCAAATCATTTATTATGATTTTACACAAATTATTAATATTTTTAATAATTTTATCAAGGCTCGTACGGTCGATTTCCATAAACGGTCATTGAACTGCACTTACAGCGACCTTTTCCCAATTTGATTTGGACATAATTCCAAATACAACCATTAGATTTCAAATCTCTTATATTCTTTGGAAAGCTCTTTTCGATACGAACCCAATGGTCTCAGTTTCAGGAGAATCCGACGGTCGGATCTCCTGTAACATCATTTCAAAGTCAATGGTCGAAATTCGTGAACGGTCGCGGCGCGGCGCGTTCCATTCAGGCCATTTAATATATATAATATATATATTTCGTCGATTTCCTTTCGAAACATGTTTCATAAAACGTTTCAAATTCGTTTTAAAAACGACTACAACTTCATATTCAATTTTAAATCAAAATTGAATATTCCATATCCTTAATATACAAATGATGATATTTTCAAAACATTAAATTTTGAAATCATTTCCTTTTCGATATTCATTATAAAAATGAATAAAATCGATATAAATATCGTTCTCGTCAAAATGGCGCATATCTAATCAACACGGTTTTATATATTTAAATATATCCGTGTCCACCCCAAATCGGACATCAAAATCAGATTTTGATCTTTTACTGAATATTATTTTTAAAATATTCATTATTTTAAAATATTCGTTACTTTAAAATATTCATTCTTTCTGAACTGGAATCAGACACAGTCAATTACATATAATGTTGATTATATGGATTTCATACAACACATGTATATAACAACCATGATAAGCAATCAACCATCATCCAGAGTGCATTCTACACTGCATAAGCATTAAATATAAATATTTAACACTTACAATAGCCTGTCAACCAATCGATCGACATATAACTAAAAAATTGGGATTAGTGTACGTCAAATATCATCCCAACACCCGTGTGGGGTTTCAACCAAGAAATACTGAATATTATTTGTGCAGTTGGGCGATGTGTAAAATTTTATCGTCCCAATCCATATCTGTCAAATGGGTGTACATAAAAAAATCGTCTGATTTGTAAACGAGTATTTATTTTATTCATATACACGTTAAAAATTATATTTTTAACGATAAAATATTTATTCGGTCCATTTGCACAATAAAAATGATATTTTATTGTTCTAACATATTTTAGAAAATTTTGGCGGCATAACGGCGCGATACTAGAACCGGGATAAGGTCTAGCTTTATCCCTCGTCCAATAATGACTCGTGCCATACACAGACCAAATCATATCAATTCATTTCACATCCCAAACCAATCCAAACAAATAAATCAACCAAACCAAACAATCAAACAAGTCATCCATGGTTTGTGGACGACTGGTAGCAGTTCATATATGCAGTTATAAAATAATAACTGTACAAAGAAAATTATAGTGAGGAGTTCTCACCTTTGGAATCCATTCCTCCGGTCATTTATTTCTGAACGGTTCGGATTTCGTTTTGATTTTAGTCCGTTCCATCGCCATCTGTTTCACACAATTGATATTAAAAATCATATTTTTTTTAATACGATATTTACATTACAAAAATCCCATTTTTAACACGATGTTTATATTATAAAAATACATCTTTATTTTGCTAAAAATTGTATTTTTATTCTGCTAACTTCATAATAAAAATCATATTTTTATTATGCTGTTGTATATATAAAAATCAAAATTTTACTTCAATGCTATACCGATAAAAATCACATTTTCATTTCAACGCTATAAAAATCACATTTTTATAATTCTTTCTACATAATAAAAATCATTTTTTTATGGCGCTATCACATATATAAAAATTCTATTTTTATATCGCTGTTGAATATATAAAAATCATATTTTTATCCTATCGCATTTTTATATCGCTACATATATAAAAAGATCACATTTCTATCTCGCTAAAAATTATATTTTTATAACGATGTTCCTATAATAAAAATCAAATTTTTATTCTAAAGGCACATATATAAAAATTATTTTTTTACTTCGCTTGTATATATATAAAAATCACATCTTTATAATCAATAAAAATCACATTTTTATAATCAATAAAAATCATAACTTTATAATCAATAAAAGTCATAACTTTAAAATGATTTTATCCACATAAAAATCTCATCTTTGAAACGTTATTCATTTATGTAAAAATCGCCTCTTTGCATAAAAAAAATCACCTCTTTGTTTTTATAAAAATCAATCCTTTACGTATGCATCCCATTTCTTTTTTTGTTACGCTAATATATATAAACATAAACTGATTTTAAAATAAGGATTTTTAATGTAAAAACTTACATCGATCGAAGGGAAAAAACTTTGCTGTTGAACTGTGAGAGGGGGAAGAAGAACGACGCGCCGGAGTTTGGAGCAGAGGGAAGGGGGTCTCGGTTCTTGCGCTCGCGCCTGGGGACTCACGGTTGCATGCGATAGGGAAGAAGGCCAGGGGTTTCGATCGAGGGTAGCTGGCGGAGGAAGGGGAGAGAGGCGCGAGGGGTGGGGGAGAAGAGGGCGGTGGTTCTGGAGGGGATGCGGTTCTCTGGTGGCGGCGAGTCTGTGGTGGAGGGGATGGGGGGTGGAAGAACGACGGCGACGGGATTTCAGAAGGGGGCGCGTTTTTTTTCCTATTTTGACTGGGGAGGATGGTTTGACCGAGAGTTAGAGGAAAAGTAGGGTTATATAATTTTAATTTAATTAATAATAAATTCCCCAATTATCGGCTTATTGGTTCGAACCCCAAATCAAAACCTACCACTGTCACCCCAAGCTGATTACCCCCATTCCGAACACAATGGGATATGTTTCGTAAGCCAATTCGGCTGTTACGATCAGTTTTCCTTTAAATTAAAATATAAATCAATATATATTTAATTTAAACGTATATTTCAATTTACTGGGGGTCACATACTGACTCTAAAAATTCCAGAAAAATTATTTCTAGCTTCTTATTGATGATATGATCCTAACAAAATTAATTTTGTCAAATTTGAAGATCGTTTGAAAAATGGCCATTTTCTGGTCGATCCAAATCAGCTGAAACTGACAAAACACGTTTTCTTTTCCCACGCTCACATATTGATCCCAAGAATTATGAAAATTGGAATCTAGCAATAATTTGATATTCCGGATCCAACAAAAGTGATTTCGTCGAAAACGGAGATCGTTTGCAAAATCACTTTTTTTAAGGGCTATATTTCCATAGCGACTATTCTGAATTTTCAACTGGGCAAAACTTTTTATTCCCGCTCTGAGATTTTGATTTTTCGGATTCGTTGGAAAGATATTTTCAAATAGATTCTAATATTTTTGGTTTCACTAAAATCCTGTTTATTTTGAATCTTGTACACTCATTTGAAATTTGAAATCGAATTTTCAAACTACCGCGCCATTTTCAAATCCTTTTATAATTATAGTAAATATTTATATTCTAATTTTGATTTAAATAAATATATATATTCTAACTCTATTCAAAATAAATTTCTTGTCATTATTATTCAAAATAATTCATTTTCAATATTCAAAATCCATTAAAATTGCCAAAATAAATTTTTTAAATTGGTTCTGATTTTCTGGGGTTGTTACAGTATCATCAATAAAGTATATGAGACATAGGTAGAATAAATATCCAATCTACCAACACCTCATCAGAGAAGAACCCCAAACCCGTCTCATCCACATCCGACAATGATAACCTTTACAATAATAATCCAGGAGAAATAAACAGACATAGCAACTAGTTATCATGTGTAGACCATTCTAATGACATCAACATCCCTCGAGCACAAGCCCCGGAGGCCTAAACCAACATCAGACAAGCACCCAAGAGGATATCTCCTTTGATGTTAGACAATCTAGGATGGTACAAGCAAAACAATCATCATCCATGACTCTGGCTATCACCGCCAATCCTGCCTTGAAACAATTGTTAATCATATGACGGCTACGAATGCCATTTGTCAAGGGCTAATGGTAATCCGGTTCTAGCAAAACTCCATATGCCATACACGATTGTATGTTTGTCTTCCTAGAAGACAACTAGGCCATTCACGTACCCAGGGTACTCGACTAGTCCAACTAGTCTTTAGGCGTCCCTATTATACTCCTGCTTTGAGTCTGCTAGAACCTCCGATTAACGATAATCCCTCGGCCTTCAATATCTCTAGTCATCATCACTGTCGACTATCTACAAGCTCAGAAACTGACTTGAGCAACCATTATCCACAAACTCAAATCAAACTTGAGTCGTCTTCACATTCGTTGCATCTCCCCGACCAACGAACACTTCACAAGACTTCGAACATTCCAATTTGATCATCGAGCCAAAAACAAATATCATTTGGTCGATATTACATTTCATAGCATTTCCAGCTTCTTCGCTATGAAAAACTGAGCACAACGTTTAAACTGCCTTTTACAACATTTTGGAAACGCTACCAAATCCATGTGTTCAAGTCTGGACCTGCACTGGCATTTGGCACTGGCATTTAGTACTTTTGCATTGGGTACTCTGGCACTCTGACATTTAGCTCGATCCATGAGCTCGTACTTGGTACTCTAGCATTTAGCCCGATCCATGAACTGGTACTTGTTACTCTAGCATTTTGCCTAATCCATGCCAGACCCTTGCCCGTTCCACTTTTTCATCGATTGCCCCCTTGGCCGATCCACTATTTTCACGTGCCCGACCCACTCTATTTTTACGCCCGATCCACTCCATTTTTTTCCGCCCAATCTACTGTAGAACCTTGCCAGATCTACTTTTTCACCATGTGGCCACTTGCCCGATCCATGTTTTTGACGTGCCCAATCCACTCTATTTTTACGCCCGATCCACTCAATTTTTTTTCCGCCCGATCCACTATAGAACCTTGCCAGATTCACTTCTTCATCATGTGGCCACTTGCCCGATCCATGTTTTTGACTTGCCCGATCCACTCTATTTTTACGCCCGATCCACTCCATTTTTATGCCCGATCCATCACTAGAACTCTCCCGATCCAACTTTGAATCGATCCAAAACTCGTGCAAAACATTCAATTTCACCAATCAATCAAATCAAACCCTAAATAAGTATTATCACAACGATTTTTCATCATTCAAACATAAGAAATACACCAAATTTTTGATAAACAATAAAGGAACTAAACAAATAGATCTAAATGGTAACAACACATGAATTAACATAGAAATTTCCCGATGCTAAATTAGATCCTATGGTGATTCGAATGAAAATATACATCATGATGTAAATCTAGATGAAAACAACTTAAAACGATGAAAATAAGATCAAACAACTCATATACTCGATTGAATCTGCGTGAGAGATGCTTATCACTCACCAAATCTTCAAATTAGCTTGAAAACCACTAATCTCTAATCCGGACAGCGATGACTGATGAAGAACGACCTTCGAATCAATCACTTTGATGCGATCTACCTTTCTTCGATGTTGGTCTTCGATCTTCTAATCTGGATCTATGATTTTAACGGAGGAGAGAGGTATTTGATTAAGTAAGGAGGATCATGAGCTCAACCAAATGAGATAAATGAAGAAACTAAATTATTCTCCATGCCTCTACCCCCTATTTATAGCCAACAGCCCAACCCTTGGAGGCCCCCACAAATCATCCCAATAATTATCAGTTAGTCTAGACAGAAATTGTATAACACTAAAATAACAATTTCTTCCAAACTGCTCAACCAAATCTTTAATGTGACCACTCTACAGAATCAAAAATATCATTTCCTTTTTAATGAAACCAATCCCACCACTTGATTCGATCCTAGTCAAAAGTTATACTCTGTACAAAACTGATCGTGGAAAAATTATCATAAATAAAATTGGTAATTTTTTTGGATATGTCTCACATCCCCATAAACAACATATCAAAATATGAGAATGATACGACCCTCGGGAATTAAATAAAAATATTTTACGATCCTCCTATACGTAAAATGCGGGTCGTTACACCAACACTCAAATAAACACTAGATTGACTAGCTCCGATTTGTTTGAGATTTGTGGGATTTATATATGTTTCGTTTTTGTGAAAATATCAAATCTTTATAGGCATAGAAAATACAGTTTTATGCTAACAATTACCGAAAAATGGGTAAACTTGAAAGAATTCTCACTCATAGTACAACAAGAAGGAAAAACTATGAATAACATAATTCTAGATTGCAGTCTCGAATATATGTACTCCAATTCTTTCTCCTAAATTCTTATACATGTATTTGAATCAGTACAGAATCATATACATATATAAATTTAGTTCCATATTTTCTAAATAGAAACTAGAATAGAAGAAGTAGAGATAAATTAGATTTGAGGAAGAAGAAAATTAATCGGACCTAATCTAGAACTAAACATAATGTATAAGAGAAAGAATGGAGGTAGAGCCTAGAGGAGATGCATTGACACGCTTTTTTGTCAAAGCTGTCACACATCAAGAATATCATCGGAAAACGCAAACCGATTCAATCGAAGTCGTGACATATTCAGAAAAGGATTGGAAATGGCATCGATTCGTAAAATCTTCGTCGTTGGACTTGGAAAAGCTGGCGCAGTGAAAATACATGATCGATACGGTCCGATTAGTTCAAAACCTTTGAGCGCGTCGGTTCGATCACGAGGTAGAACTCGTCATGCAAAAATATACAGATTCGGTAAAAAACAATGCAACACACTCAAAAAACAGCTGATCAACATGCATCGATCATGAAAAATGGCTCGATCGACTCACGACGTCAAAATATGGCGAATTGGCAAAAGCTGATTTGACACGTCAAAAACAGCCTATCGATGTGTGAAAATCATGAAGAATCACATGTTCAACCTTGGTTGGTCAATTTGGTAAATCGGGCAAGCTCGGGCTTGGCACGGAGAAAAACAGTCAAAAAACATGTCCGATCACTCAAAAAAACATGTATGCACCCTTGGCTGATCACACATGAAAATTGGCTGATCACCAGATTTGGCACTTTGAAAATCAGTGAAAAACATGGTGGGTCAGGCAAAAATCATGCGTTGCACTCAGACCGATCACACCAAAAAAATCTTGCTAAAAACCGTTATCTGGCAAGGATCGGATCCCAAAAAGGGACTCGAAAATTGCTTTAGGACACCGAGGGATCCGAATTTTCCCGTGTGTGTATATCGGATCGGAGGGAGTTGAATTATGGTGGATCACTTCAGATTCAAAATTTCCAGAAAAGTGGCAGATCACCTCGGATCGGCCCAGAACTCGTGCCAATCACTGTTTTTCACGTGTGCAACATGTGATTTTGGCAGATTTTTGGGATTCGAAGTTTTTGGCATAACAAACACTCCAGATGTAGCAGATCACCTTGGCACGGCCCAGAATTCGTGTCGATCACTGTTTTTCACGTGTGTAACACATGATTTTGGCAGTTTTTGAGGATTTGACTTTTTCGAACCCTGGGATACGAAATTTTGACACAATACTGATTTTTCAACTTCGATTTCGGGACCTGAATTTCGGACCCCTCGGTGATATGAAATTCTACTGTATGGGTCCCATTTCTCACCTACTCCGCTACCAAACTCCACTATTAATACCCCCTCACTTCCAAGACAAAAGGGGTTGGTTTTTCTTGGTTATTTGTACTTCTTTAAGCTCTCAACCACCATTAATGGCTTTGATCTTCTTCTCCATGACCATTGGACATGGCATGGACCTTTAAAATGCTACATATATGTTTTCCATAACTTTTTGGGCATCTACAAGCATAAAAACACCATTTTTGGGCTGTTTTGGATATTTTGGACATTTCTTGGATTTCTTCACTATCGAAGCTACTTTTTTGACATAGTTGACCAAGTCAACATATATTTCACTCAACGAAGAAGAAGAAGGGAATTTTGGTCAGAGTTTAGAATTAACATACATTTTGTTGTTCTATCGCAACGGTTTGTACACGAATATTGCCCAAACTTTGTAATCGACAAATATATGATGAATGATTACTATAAAGTGGACGTAGGCGTTAGTGCCGAACCACTATAAAAAGATGTGTCTCCCGCTTTTACTTCATTACATATTTGGATTACTGTGTTCACACTACTTACTTACACTTTGGGTGTTGGTGTGCGAGAATTTTCCATGTTAACATTTTGGTGCGCTAGGAAGGCGGGACGCAAAGCTTTGACCTCTGCTTTGGATAAATTTCTCGAATTCGCCTTCGAGTTTCATCTTCGTATTTAGTTTCAGTTTTCTACTTTAACTTTGTTACTCTCTTCTCGACATGGTTAAGCGCAATAAGCTTGACGTTATAACTGAAGATCAATGTGCGGTAGGGTGAGGAAGTCAAGATCTTTCCTCGATTGGACCTCTGTCGAACTATGTCACTCAAGAAGACATCAATGGAATAATTAAGGACCTCGCTATGGATTTGAACACTCGACTTGAGCGACAAGAAGATGCTTTCAATACCTTCTTTGCTCGAATTGAAGATAAGGTAAGAAGTACTTCTAGGCCGACTGACCAGACATATATTATTGGAACGAGTACCAATGTCCCTCTACCGGCGACTCGGGACTTGGGGGCAACCCCGCAAACTAATCAGCAGGACGACACCACTCCTCTAAATGGTGTTGGTCCCGCTACACTCTGGGGTCTCCCTAATCCCGGTGTCGCTCCAGCCCATGAAGCTTTGATTGGTCAAGTCGTAGGCTCCGCTGTTGGAAATGTTATTCAGGCACCAGTGCG
Source organism: Allium sativum (assembly GCA_030737875.1). Classification (NCBI taxonomy): domain Eukaryota; kingdom Viridiplantae; phylum Streptophyta; class Magnoliopsida; order Asparagales; family Amaryllidaceae; genus Allium; species Allium sativum. The sequence goes on along the minus strand of CM060920.1, from coordinate 509,625,288 downwards.
TGCAGCTTTGGATGGTAGTGCTCCTAAGGTTTCGGGGGTTATGATTGTTCCTAATGTGGCTACTCAGGTTGGAATTCAACCGGACATTCTTCTCAATCAACTGATTCATAATTTGTACTTAAACACTAGGGGCACCGGTGTCTCCTTCGATAATCTAAACCTTTTACTGCCTCTGATGTCTTGGATGCAAGTCTCTCCGAGCATCAGTATCATACATCTTGTGGGCCCTGGTCTTCCAGTTTTCTGCCTTTGTGATCTTTTTTCTTCCGATCTTAATGGCTCTCAAATAATAAGCTCCTCACTTATGGCTTTCTCATTTCTAATACTTCGGCCTTCGGAATTCTTGACCCCCATGGCATTTGCTCTTTTGGCTTTCTCTGGATTATGGATATTCAGGCTCCAACCCCTGCATCAATCTCTGGTTCTTTGAACTATGGATGGCTGAGTCGACCTACCCATGCACGGGACCAAATCATCCTAAGCATGTTCTTCGCTCGGCAACACATCATTACCATCTGGCTATCAACAAAGTGAACCGAATTACAACCCTTGGTTGATCTTGCTTTATTTTAGATCGCCTCGGGTAAATCTTGGTTAAACTTGCCTCTCTTTAGGTCGCCTCAGCATAAATCATGGTTGATCTTGCCTCGTTTAAGATCATCTCGGGTAAATCTTGGTTGACCTTGCCTTATTTAAGGTTGCCTTAGCTTAAATCTTGGTTGATCTTGCCTCGTTTAAAGCCACCTCGACTAAAATACCTCACTTGTTCTTGCCTCTTTTAAGATCATCTTCGATAAACTCGGTTGGCCTTGCCTCATTCAAGGTTGCCTCGGCGGGTCTTTCCTCGTTTAAGATCACATCGGATAAACTCGGTTGGTCTTGCCTCGTTTAAGGTTACCTCGGTTGGTCTTGCCTCGTTTAAGATCACCTTGAATAAACTCAGTTGGCCTTGCCTCGTTTAAGGTCGTCTTGGCTGATCTTGCCTCGTTTAAGATTGCCTCAGATAAATTCGGCTGGCCTTGCCTTGTTTAAGGTTGCCTTGGATGGTATTGCCTCGTTTAAGATCGCCTCGGATAAACTCAGTTGGCCTTGCCTCATTTAAGGTCGCCTCGGCTGGTCTTGCTTCGTTTAAGATTGCCTCGGATAAACTCGTTGGCCTTGCCTCGTGTATGGTCGCCTCGGCCGGTCTTGCCTCGTTTAAGACCGATTCGGATTAACTTGGTTGGCCTTGCCGCGTTTATGGTCGCCTCGGCTGGTCTTGCCTCATTTAAGATTGCCTCGAATAAACTCGATTGGCATTGCCTCGGTTAAGATCGCCTTGGCAGGACTTGTCTCATCTAAGATTGGAACACCCCGCCTCCATTAAGGTCACTCACAAAGGGAATGCCTTAACTTCGGTGGAGCATTATAGGTAAAAGATGCAGATAAATTACAGGATAGACAAATAAAGCAACGGAAAATAAAGTCATTTTATAAACAACTTAATTCAGTCAAGCTTTTACAACAATTTTCTCAAATCATACTTAAAAGTAATACATAGAACTTCTTTCTTGATTTATTAACTTCCAAATATAAAAGAAGCACAAAAATAACAATGATATTCCCCCATAAAGCATGAACCAGCCATAGCAGTGGAAGAGAGAGTCCAAAGCAAAACATCGACCATCTTCGAGCTTGAAAAGAAAACTGAGCTAAGTGGTAACATTTCCTCCCTGTGAACCTGGGGGGGGGGGGGGGGACGGAAGAAAAGAGGCGAAACAAAACTAGGTCAGACATAAGTCTGGTAAGTCAAAAACTTTTATAATCTCAAGTATTGTAATGGCATCCTCCCCCGACCTGCTTCCACCCAACCCCCATTGTCCCTCCGCTGTCTCCATGCCTCCCCCACGTCCCCCTCCGGTCCCATCAGCACAACAGCCATCCACCGCTCTCGTTGTTGCTTCCACCTCCACCAATGTCCCCTCCATTCTTGGCCCACCGCCAACCCACTTGCTTCGGCCACCTCCATCATCGCGCAAGTCGTACACTGAGATAGCTGCCTCTCCACCTCCATGTCCCCCAGAGCCTCGCCGTCCACCTAAGCCTCGTCGTTGTCTGCCTAGTTTCAAATCAATCCACTAGATGGTTACCTACCTGAAATCCAACGGCCGTTGTTTACGTTGCGTGGATAAAGGCCACGTGTCACATAAATGTAGGAACGCCACGATTTGCTACATCTGTTCCTTTTTTGGACACTCTGCTGCGCAGTGTTCCAACAAATACGAAATAAAGCAAAAGGATTTTTTATGGGGTCCCAATGCACAGTCAACTAAAGCACGAATGCCAAATCGTCACGAATCATCAAGGCAGGAGGCACATAAAAAGTATGCTCAAACATCTCTTCGAATATCCAATCACATCCAAAGTCATAATTACATACAAAAAGATAAATTTAAACACTCTAACCCCCACAAATCACTCTCTCCAGTTCCCCTTTCTCAAAACCCTAACTCTTCTTCCCCAACGCGTCTTGTATTCCACCTAATGTCAAATACCCACTGCTTCATCACAGCCAGTATCCTCGATGGACTATGGACAGCTTAACAAGTGGAACAAGCCCTGACAGCGAGCCTCAAACATGATTGATGGGCCATATGGCTCACTGAAGACAACACCTTTCTCATCGATTGTCCAGATATCGAGACCAAAAACCACGCCCTCCACCTCAAAGTACTATTCCGTTCTAGAGCCAGTCTTCTTCTCCAGCCATGTCCTGAACCAGACTTCCCTCCCCAGCCTGTTCTCCATCCAGAATCTTGGGCAAGAGTGAAAGGTTTCCCCGAATTCCTCCGCTATGATAATGCATCCATCAAAGAGGCACTCAAACCTGTGGGATACTTCATAAAAGAGGACAATTGCGACTGGTCGTATGTTGATCACCGCTACCTGTACGTAAAGATCCAATTTTTCAAAGGTATAACTGCTGTTTCTCGTTATGTGGTTTGTCTTAATAACAAAAATGTCAAAATTTGTGTTGAAAAATGGGAACATTCCCATCCATGCGAGAAACCGGAAATTCTCCTGATGGGTATAGACTATGACTATGGTGGGTACCTATTCCATGACATAACACCCCCAACAAGCCCAACAGATGGTGACTACCATGATGTCATGATTGATGAAGCAAACATCATTACCCGCAGTGTCCAACAACCTACTCATGATGCCTCCCTAATGCTTCTTCATAGCGTATCCAGAGACAACTTCACACCAAGACGGGACCCCTTGGCAGATTTTGACCTCTCCACTCCTCTTCATCTTCAGATCCAACGCCTACCAACACCTGAGCAGCTGGATTCCAACACCCCACAACTCACTCCAACTGACGTTCGCTGGAGTGCAAGGATCAACCGTGTCAGATCTCATCCTGGAGGCTCTGGTAGTTTTTATGAAACTGTCATTTTTTCTTCAGCTAATAAATTGTTAAGTAAAAATTAGCTAACTGCATGGGCGTGAGTTTACGTGATGAACAATATTGTGCCATGCAAACTTTAGAAACACAGAGAATTAACCTTTCCCAATGAAAATAGTATCCTGGAATGTCAGAGGACTTGGGGACCACACAAAACAATACGCTGTCAACCTGATTCTGTCCCCCCATTATATTGATATTTTACTCCTGCAAGAATCCAAACTCTCTAGCCCATCCAACTCCACTTTTAGAAACATTTGCGGTCCATTTTTATCTGGGTGGGCCCACGTAGATGCCATTGAAACTCGTGGTGGGCTAATAACTGCATGGAATGAAAACACATGGTCCCTAAGACACGTAGTTACACACACATCTGTTCTCCACGTGACTCTCCAACACACTCAAACAAATACCACTTCACCAATGTCTACTGCCTAACCAACCCAGTTGATAGAGAACAGATCTGGACCTTCTGTGAAAACTTATCCACCCATATTAGTGGTCCTTGGTTAATCGGTGGTGATTTCAACACAACCAGAACCAACCTTGAAAGAAACTCTGGCAACTTTTCTCATGATTCTGAGACCTTTAACTCCTTCATCCACTCTTGCTCACTTATTGAACCACCCATTAGCAACAGAATCTTTACCTGGTCCAACCGCCGAGAAGACCCATCGTTAGCCAAACTTGACCGCTTCCTTTTTAACCTTCCCTGGGAAGACTCAAATCCCCTCTCTCTGGTCAATGGACTTGCCACAACTCTTTCAGACCATTGTCCCTTGCTTCTTGACTCTGGCACCTCTGCTCCCTCTAAGCGTCCCTTCAAGTTTGAAAAACTCTGGCTCCTCGAACCTTCTTTTGTACCTTTTGTCAACCAAATTTGGTCTCAACCTACCCCTGCTCAATCTCCTGTCTCCACCATCGTCACCAAACTGCGCTCCCTCCGCAAAATCATTCTTCCTTGGGCTAGGACAGTATGGGGATCCATTAAAGTCAGAATTAACTCCATCCAAGATGAAATTCTTGCCTTGAACATTGCACAAGAATCACACCCTCTCAACGCAGCAGAAACAACAAAGCTCAAAGAACTCGAAGTTGAATTAGAAAGATTGATAAAACAAGAAGAAATGGGATGGAAACAACGATCTAAAGCCAAATGGATTGACGAAGGTGGCAAAAACACTGCCTATTTTCATCGAATAGCAAATGGCTGGCGCAGATCCTCCTTTATTTCTGAAATTCACCACGATGATTCAACTTACACTAACCCCTTTGACATCTGCCTCCTTTTCACAAACTTCTTCCGCGATATCCTCGGCAAACCGTCCCCTCCTCTCCCAACCATTCATTGGAACATATTATACCCTTCCCCTCCCCCATTAACATTGACTTTCCCTTCATCGAAGATGAAATTAAGGCCGCGATTAATTCAATAGCGGATGACAAAGCTCCTGGGCCCGATGGCTTTGGCCCAGCTTTCTTCAAACACTTCTGACCCACCATCAAACATGATATTTTTGCCATGTGTTCTGAATTATAGTCAAACCCCTCCTCCATTGCCAAACTTAACTATGCCAACATTTCCCTCATCCCCAAATCTGTTGGTGCCTCCTCGTTATCCTTCTTAACACTACCTTTAAGATTATTACCAAAGTTCTAGCTAATAGACTCCAAACCTTTATTGATTCCCTTGTTGATCCTGAACAATCGGCCTTTATCCTTGGACGAAACATTATGGATTGCGTAGCAGCCGCTCAAGAAGCCATTTCTTTTTGTCACTTTACTTCCACTCCTGGAGTACTGCTTAAGCTTGACTTCTGCAAAGCCTTTGAATCAGTAATCTGGAATTTTATTCTTGGCCCAATGTCCCATCGAGGCTTCCCACCTAAATGGTGCAACTGGATAAAATAGATTCTAAACACAAGCTTCTCTACTATCTGTGTTAATGGTGAAACTGGAGGCCTCATAAAATCCAACCGTGGTCTCCGACAAGGAGACCCCCTATCTCCCCTCGTTTTTGGCCTAGTAGCCGATGTCTTTAATCGTATGATCAAACCAGCCATCTCCAAAAATCTACTTTCTGGCATTAACCTCCCAAACAATAGCTCAACCATCACAAACCTCCAATTCGCAGATGACACCATTCTATTTTTCTCACCTTCCCCCTCCCACATTCACTGCCTCAAAGTCCTTCTATACACCTTTGAACTCATCTCCGGCCTATCAATAAACTATGGCAAAAGCGCAGTCATCATGCTTGGGAACTCCAACAAACTTGGCCACTCTATCTCCAACTGCCTCAATTGCAAACTTGAAACTTTCCCGATAACCTACCTTGGTGTCCCACTTCGCCCAAACAAGCTCGTGAGATTTGACCGGTTCCCTCTCGTATCCAAATTGAAAACAGACTGGCATCCTAAAAGCCAACTCCCTATCATCAGCCGGTCGTCTCACCTTAGTTCGATCCGTCCTCTCCATAATACCCTTCTACTGGATGTCATTCCACAAGCTCCCATCTTGGGTCATAAAGAAAATTGATTCAATTCGAAGCACCTTTCTCTGGAATGGAGGAAAAATTAAACGTCTAATTAATTGGCAAATAGTTTGCATGCCCCATGAACACGGAGGATTGGGTATCCCCAACCTCGCCCTCTTTAATCAAACACTGCTAGCCAAATGGTTATGGTGCCTCCTTACTCCTGGTTCTTTCGTCTGGAAAGAATGGATCTTATCTAGATACTATGCCTCAAACCCCAATCTTATCCTTCACTGTTCACCGCTCTCCAGACCATCTCCTTTTTGGTCTGGAAGTAATACAATAATCCCTAGAATCAAATCCCCCTTCAAAATTAATTTGGGTAATGGAGAATGCTGTCTTTTTTGGCATGACACCTGGTGTACTCACCCGCCCCTTTCAAAGCTTTACCCAAATCTTTTTTCCTTAGTCCACATGCCTTTATCCACTGTCTCGAATGTCTTAGACCCCGGCCCATTAAGCCTTTACCTACCGGGTCTCTTCGATTTGAATACTCTATCCGATATTCAACACCTCCTAAATGCAGCCACATCAATTAACCTCTCCGATGGGCCGGATGAATACTTGTGGGCTTTAAAACATAGCAAAGGATTCTTTGTTTCTTCTTGCTACAAGATTCTATCCCACCCAGGACGTTCTTTCACCTTCCCTCGTCTCTGGAAGTGTCGGCTATCACCTCGTATGATCTTCCTCCAATGGTGTCTGGTGCACAACAGGATCAATACCAGGAGCAGACTCTGTAAGCTACACATCATTGACGATCCGAGATGTACCCTATGCAATGCAAGTGATGAAACACTCGACCACCATTTCTTCGAATGTGACTTTTCCTTCAGAATTTGGGCTGCTACAAGCTCTTTCCTCCTCGGTTACATACCCGTAGTCTCGTCTTTCTTTGAATATTGGCAACATAACCCACCGGATCAATTGATGGACTCCTTCTTGTCGGTCTTTTGTTGGGCTGTATGGATTGAGCGTAATGGACACACCTTTAATAAGCGAAAGATGCATTACAATGGTATTTGCAGTTTCATCATTCATCAGTTTGAAACATATACAGGGACATCGAGACACACTAGCTTCAGACATACTCTCCATGCGCCCTCTTCTCCAGGCACCCAATGCAGCAGCTCGGCCCAACATGGATAAATGCTTACGATACTTACCCATTTTGGCTTCAAAAGACTTATGTTATATGTTTTCTCTAGCTCAGACTATTTATTTTCGCATGTTTATGATGTTTTAGGTTGTACTGCTTATGACTGCTCTATGTAATATATCTATATAATCCGTATTTGGGACACGGTTTGTCCTAACCTCTTTGCAACTGGTTGGGTCTGTCAACCAGAATATTATATATTATTATTATTTAGCTAACCGGCTGTGTAGCCCCGTGCTGCACACCCATCTTCCTTAAAAAAAGTATGGTAAGTCCAGTGATTATTCAACATATAAACTGGTAAGAGAATCATGACATGAATAAACTGGACGCAGGACAATAACAAAGAAATAAGGTAACATAGGATAAGCATAAGGTATGGTAAGGCAACATAAACTGAATGCGCTCTACTCTTTCTCTGCTTCGCTACTACCTTGTTATTCTGATTTTTATATCTATCTCTGCACCACCTAACTAGTGTCCCAACTAGTTATCTGTATAAAATGATAATGTGATCCCAATCCCCGTAATTGTGGTAGCCTTCAGGTGTACATCTATCGTGCGGATTCCACCTCAATCAGCCTAATTGCCATGAACACGTTAGATGTACCCTTACTACCCTATCGATCGGCTCCCTACTTGTATTCATTTCTCTTGTGTCTGTGTCAATCGGCCCTCTCTTGCGTGTAGATACCCTGTGCTGGTCCCACCATAAGGTTATCAATCCTTATGATAGCGATCCGACACGATTCAAGATGCACAGTGTATAACTATTGGTACCCAGTGCCTGCTTTTTCCCACTCCAGAGTACATGCATGCCCATAAACCGTCGGAACCTACACTGACGTACCCCCCACCGCTACTTTGACCGCTTACAATCAGCCCAGTAATCGTGCCCCACCCTGCCTAGTTAAGGGTACCGTGATACATCTATGTGGGTTACTGCTAAAATGGGTCCCCGTTACTAGGGCTTCCTTATTGGTTAAGTTTGTGGGCCTATATATACAAATATTACCCACCTACACGAAATGTACTTAACCCTCCCACCAGTTCTAGCATGTTCACTTAACGGTTAAGTTTGTGGGCCTATATGTACTAATATTACCCACCTACATGAGATGTACTTAACCCTCCCATCGATTCAAGTATGTTTATTTAACGGTTAAGTTTATGGGCCTATATGTACTAATATTACCCACCTACACGAGATGTACTTAACCCTCCCATCGATTCAAGTATGTTTATTTAACGGTTAAGTTTGTGGGCCTATATTTACTAATATTACCCACCAACCCATATGTACTTAACCCTCCCGCACATTATGCCATATTGGTTAAGTGTCGCCCGTTCATGTTAACTTAACCCACCCATTAATCATGTCATGTTGGTTAAGTATTTCTTATTAATTTAACCCTCCTCACTTATCATGTTGAATTGGTTAAGTGTTTCCTATTAACTTAACCCCGTTCACCCGTAAGGTTATTTTGGTCAAGTGTTCCTTGTTAACTCAACCCCACGTGTTCATCATGTTGTATTGTTAAGTGTCATCAATCAATTCAAGTTAACTTTACCCACCTACTTGTCATATTACTTTGGTTAAGTGTTGCCTTCTTGTGTTAACTTAACCCTACCACAAATCAAGTTATATTGGTTAAGTGTTGCCCTCTTGTTTTAACTTAACCTTACCACAAATCAAGTTATATCGGTTAAGTGTTACCCTCTTGTTTTAACTTAACCCAAACACAAATCAAGTTATATTGGTTATGTGTTTCTTATTACTTAACCCTATACTGGTTAAGTGTTTCCTATTAACTTAACCCTAGTCATTCATCTTGTTATATTGGTTAAGTGTTACCTTAATTAACTTAACCCTACCATTCCCGTCTTAGCTTTAATTCATTCATTAAAGCACCAACCACTCACACTAGACAGATATTGTTGTGGTTACTGAATGTGCCGGGCGGTTCCGGGCAGTTTTACATTGTAACTCAGTCTAACCTCGAGTTCTTTTGGGCTTGATGCACTAACCTCTCACATTAGATATATATTGTTACGGTTGCTGGATGTGCCGGGCGGTTCCGGGCGGTTCCGGGCAGTCTTACACGGTAACTCAATTTAACCTCGGGTAAGGCATATTTGTCTTTTCTAAATTTACATATTTACCTTCTATATTTATATGTAAATTATTGTCAATCAAGTCATGCCCAATTTCTCTCTAAATCATGTTCATAATTTTAGGTATATAAATTATACCATTTCAATGCCACTAATCATTTAAAATATGCCAATAACATGTAACTTCATGTTTTTCCCAATGTTACCCCCGCTAAACGTTCGCATAAATTTCGTAGAATGTTAATCTTCGCAATTTAGCCTAACTCAAAATCAAGAGGGGAAAAGGAAGAGTCACGTAGCATTCAAGACAAGCATAATATGGATCCAACATATATCACATAAATTTGGCATAGAATAAATATATGTTTAATTATGAACTTGCAATTTTGAACCTAATCAACATGAACCATACGCATATGGATGGGAGTTTACATAGAACGACACAATTCCAATTAGTCATATAAAGGTGAACTTGCATTTTTGGATCTAATTAACATGGGTCTTAAACATACGAAATTACCCAAATCCAACTAGGCATGTATATGCAAACTTTTATTTTGGGTCCAATGAACATAAACCTTAAGCATATAGAATTGCACAAGTTCAACTAGACATGTGAATGTAAACTTTAAATTGGATCCAACAATCATGAATCTTAAACATATGGAATTACACAGGTTTAGCAAGGCATGTAAATATGAACTTTTATTTTGGATCTAACAAACATGAATCTTAAGCATATGGTTTTACACAAGTTTAACAAGGCATGTAAATATGAGCTTTAATTTTTAAATCCCATTTTCTTTGATCTAAATGTGAATCTAAACATAATACATGTCTTAGCCTAACATCTTGCATGATTCAATAAACATAGATCTAAACATAATACATGCCTTAGCCTAACAACTTGCATAAACATAGCAAAATTCCCAAATTGATATACAACATATCAGTGTCATCATGATATGTCCTCGCCAAAATTATACAACATGGTATGTCATCGCCAAATTACACAACATGATATGCCATTGCCAAATTATACAATAATATGTCATCGCCAATTTATTCAACATGATATGTCATCGCCAAAGTATACAACATAATATGTCATCGCTAAATTACACAACATATATTTCTTTGCCAAATTATACAACATATGGATTCATTGCCGAGCATTTAACACTTATCATCAAATCACATACAACATGGCCACAAACTTAATCATGATAAGTGTCATAGTCTTAATCAATTCAGTTTAACAAAAAGGATAGGCATAAATTTACATAGGGCGTTGTTCTATATCTAGTTATTTAGTCACAATTCTAATATCGTTTAGGTCTAAATGATAACTCGACTTACAAAAAGGAGACTAGTCTTGTGTTCTAGGATCTATATTCTGAAATTGAATAGCTCTCCTTTGTTGTAGACGTTGAATTCTCTTAGTTGAATTCGATTTGATTTGCAATTCCTAACTTGCTTTCTAGTTGAAGGAGAATGGTGGCTATTCTAGGCTAAGTACTGACAGCATGACAGTCTTAGGAATATTTTTGTGTGACTTTAGGGTTTTGATTTAGGTTGCTTATATAGAAGTTTGATTTAATAGGAGCCGTCAGATTAACCTAGAGCAAATCAAAGCCATTCAAACCTAAGATAACCAACTAGAACGTGCCACACAAGCCCTAATGACACAGCAATTCGTCACAGGAGAAAACACGTCAGATTTTAGATCTGACCCGAGGGGGAGGTCGACCCCCCGGTCGACCTGCGTTGGTATTTAATTTTTTGAATTGTTTTATATAATTTTCTGAAAGTTCCGAGGGCCATAACTTCTTCATACGAAGTCCTATTTTCGAAAAACTTGGACTCTACTCCAAGCATAATTTCGAGACGCACTCAATGGCGTAACCCGTTTCCCTTAATTCTTACATTTGAAATTATTTATTCTTTAATTTGTTATTTTAATATTTTCAGAAAATACAGGGTGCTACATTCTCCCCTCCTTAAAGGATTTCGTCCCCGAAATCTTCAAGTTAAGAAGAATGTATATCCTTCCGTCCAATCATCCATCTACTCAACCATCAAACACATGCATCCATTGTCCTTAAAAAGATTTCTAATGCTTTCATGATCATATGCATAGTATGTGTACATGTCCTTATCTAATGCAAAATTAGGTAGTCTACCGATGCAGTTGACCTCCTTAATGCGAATTATGTCAGTGCCATTAGTCCATCATATATGCAATTATTCCTAATCGTACTTTATAACTTCTACATGAGTGCACAATCATTCATAAAAATGCAACATCCATATGATAACACATCAAGTTTCAGTTCATATATGAAAATTCACTCATGCATTTGCAATATGAAAGTGACTAAGTCGATCTAGTGGCTAATGTGTGTGTATGCATCCACGAGCAACCACTAGCAACCACTTGCAATCACTTGCAACCACCAATCATAACATGTTTCAAACACATGTTTACATCCATTGTCTTCTACCTAAGGATCAAAGATATGGCCTAGAGGATATTCCTAAAAAGATAGAAACAAACATGCATAGAATTCCTAGAATAAAAGATCAAGGATATACCCTCAAGAAAAAGGGTATGATGCGCGTGTCTTATCTTCAGTCTCCCACGTTGCATCTTCTTGAGCTTCACTCCACTATACCTTAACTAATTTAACTTCATAGTTGCGAAGCTTCTTGACCTCCATTTCCAAAACTCACTAGTAAAGATAGTACCTCGATCACTTACTATGCTAGAGGGTATCCAATGTAGTCGAACTATCTTTCCAAGATAAACAGGTGTGAGCTATGATACCTAGCGTATATACTAAGATGATTAGAGGTCTCTCCTCTACTTAGCTTATCCATCATGTCACAAATCTGAGGGTCCAATGCTAAAGGTTGCTATGTACTTTTTACCTCTCTTAAGGTCAGTCTTACTTTAGGGCGTCTGCCACAACCATTTATTTCTCACGCAAACCATCCTAGTCGAACTCGACATCCCTCAAGTACAAGCCCCAAAGGCCTAAACCAATATCAGACAAGCACCCAAGGAATAACTCCTCCGAATTTGGACGATTTATGTGAGATAATACTAGCAAAACAACAAAACAATTGAGCACTTAATCGACTCTGGCTATCCTCGCCAATCTTGCTCGAAAACTATCGTTGATCGCATAACTGACTTTGCATTGTCATCTAGATATATGTGGGAGTCTACTCACGTTTAGGGGACAAACCCCTAACCTTAATCAAAAACATCTGCATACTCATGGACTACTCCCAAGGATCGAAAATTGTCGATAAATACATAAAGTGATTCTAGGTAGCTAAGACAAACTGATCCCTTAGGATCGCACGAAATTTCGAGGGTGTTCCAAGGCAAGTCGAAAGTCTAACTATCGTCCTTTCACAATCACTAGCTAACCAATCCATGCCTAAAATCGGCCCACAGCCCATGAAACCCGGAAACATAAGCATCTCAAACCCTTACAAACCAAAGATAATTGAGCCGAACCATAAATTGGATTTGAAACGATAATGGGATCTTCTACTATACAAGTACTAAGGTGCAGAGACTCAACTATGGAAGCAGATATAAACAAATGTGAAGCGCTAAAATCAAAAGAGTACTAACAGGATGATCAACAAGAAAAACTAAACTTTTTCAACCTAAGCTTTTCTACCTTTCTCTCAGGTATGCTGGCGGTGAGAGCATGCACTAGTCCTCCTGAAAATCCTGTCCTTAGTTCTTGCCTTTGTCCTTAATTATATGACCCGTTATAATAAAGATACTTCCTCTCGTCTTAGATTTTACTATTCTTTCCTCCCCTCCTTTGTGAACCAAGTCCATATCCATAAGTTCTTTATCCTTGGGTTGTGCTCCTTAGCCAAACTCCCTCAGTCTCATCTTTACTATCCTTGTGTAACACGTTGACAAGTCTCTCGAGAGCTGCCTCCATCGCATGAAGAATCCTACAAAGCTCGAAAGAAAATTAGCCGCAGGTGAAACTACTACGGCTATAGGTGGAAGTTGGGCACTTATTTGCCCTTGACAAGTGTCGTAGTCTCGTCGAGCTTGCGGAACCATGCCGCGATGAGTTTACCTCCCAGAAAGCCTAAAGCCCTGGAGACTCAGGAAAGAAGGAAACAATGACTCAAACAGAGGATCAAAAGAAAGTGCATATGTCTTTGGGGAATATGTTTTTAAAACAAAACTTTTCTTTTTGAAAATGCTTCTTCTAAAACCGTTTTGAAAATAATTTTTCAAATCTTTTATCTGATCCGGTAGCCTTCAGCTCTGATATCAAGTGAAACACCCCGCCTCCGTTAAGGTCACTCACAAAGGGAATGCCTTAACTTTGGTGGAGCATTATAGGTAAAAGATGCAGATAAATTACAAGACAGACAAATAAAGCAGCGGAAAATAAAGTCATTTTATAAACAACTTAATTCAGTCAAGCTTTTACAACATTTTTCTCAAATCGTACTTAAAAGTAATACATAGAACTTCTGCCTTGATTTATTAACTTCCAAATATAAAAGAAGCACAGAAATAACAATGATATTCCCCTCATAAAGCATGAACCAGCCATAGCAGTGGAAGAGAGAGTCCAAAGAAAAATATCGACCATCTTCGAGCTTGAAAAGAAAACCGAGCTAAGTGGTAACATTTCCTCCCTGTGAACCTTGGGGGGGGGGGGGAGAACGAAACGGAAGAAAAGAGGCGAAACAAAACTAGGTCAAACATAAGTCCGGTAAGTTCAGTGATTATTCAGCATATAAACTGGTAAGAGAATCATGACATGAATAAACTGGACGCAGGACAATAACAAAGAAATAACGTAACATAGGATAAGCAAAAGGTATGGTAAGGCAAGATAAACTGAATGCGCTCCTACTCTTTCTCTGCTTCGCTACTACCTTGTTATTCTGATTTTTATATCTATCTCTGCACCACCTAACTAGTGTCCCAACTAGTTATCTGTATAAAATGATAACATGATCCCAATCCACGTAATTGTGGTAGCCTTCAGGTGTACATCTATCGTGAGGATTCCACCTCAATCAGCTTAATTTCCAAGAACATGTTAGATGTACCCTTACAGCCCTATCGATCGGCTCCCTACTTGTATTCATTTCTCTTGTGTCTGTGTCAACCGGCCCTCTCTTGCGTTTAGATACCCGATGCTGGTCCCATTATAAGGTGTATCAATCCTTATGATAGTGACCCGACACGATTCAAGATGCACAGTGTATAACTACTGGTACCCAGTGCCTGCTTTTTCCCACTCCGGAGTACGTGCACGCCTTAAACCGTCGGAACCTACACTAACGTACCCCTCGCCACTGCTTTGACCGCTTACAATCAACCCAGTAATCGTGCCCCACCCTGTCTAGTTCAGGGTACCGTGATACATCTATGTGGGTTACTGCTGAAATGGGTCCTCGTTACTAGGGTTTCCTTATTGGTTAAGTTTGTGGGCCTATATATACAAATATTACCCACTAACACGAAATGTACTTAACCCTCCTACTAGTTCTAGCATGTTTACTTAACAGTTAAGTTTGTGGGCCTATATGTACTAATATTACCCACCTACACGAGATGTACTTAACCCTCCCATCGATTCAAGTATGTTTATTTAATGGTTAAGTTTGTGGGCCTATATGTACTAATATTACCCACCTACACAAGATGTACTTAACCCTCCCAACGATTCAAGTATGTTTATTTAACGGATAAGTTTGTGGGCCTATATTTACTAATATTACCTACCAACCCGATATGAACTTAATCCTCCTGCACATTATGCCATATTGGTTAAGTATCATCCGTTCATTCTTAACTTAACCCACCCATTAATCATGTCATGTTGCTTAAGTGTTTCTTATTAACTTAACCCTCCTCACTTATCATGTTGAATTGGTTAAGTGTTTCCTATTAACTTAACCCCGTTCGTCCGTCAAGTTATATTGGCCAAGTGTTCCTTGTTAACTCAACCCCACATGTTCATCATGTTGTATTGGTTAAGTGTCATCAATCAATTCAAGTTAACTTAACCCACCTACTTGTCATATTACTTTGGTTAAATGTTGCCTTCTTGTGTTAACTTAACCCTACCACAAATCAAGTTATATTGGTTAAGTGTTGCCCTCTTGTTTTAACATAACCTTACCACAAATCAAGTTATATCGGTTAAGTGTTGCCCTCTTGTTTTAACTTAACCCTACCACAAATCAAGTTATATTGGTTAAGTGTTTCTTATTACTTAACCTTACCCATTCATCAGGCTATACTGGTTAAGTGTTTCCTATTAACTTAACCCTAGTCATTCATCTTGTTATATTGGTTAAGTGTTATCTTAATTAACTTAACCCTACCATTCTTGTTTTAGCTTTAATTCATTCATTAAAATACCAACCACTCACATTAGACAGGTATTGTTACGTTTACTGGATGTGCCGGGCGGTTCCGGGCAGTTTTACTCTGTAACTCAGTCTAACATCGGGTTCTTTTGGGCTTGATGCACTAACCTCTCACATTAGATATATATTGTTACGGTTGCTGGATGTGCCGGGCGGTTTCTGGCAGTCTTACACCGTAACTCAATCTAACCTCGGGTTAGGCATATTTGTCTTTTCTAAATTTACATATTTACCTTCTATATTTATATGTAAATTATTGTCAATCAAGTCATGCCCAATTTCTCTCTAAATCATGTTCATAATTTTAGGTATATAAATTGTACCATTTCAATGCCACTAATCATTTAAGATATGCTAATAACATGTAACTTCATGTTCTTCCCAACGTTTCCCCCGCTAAACGTTCGCATAAATTTCATTGAATGTTAGGCTTCGCAATTTAGCCTAACTCAAAATCAAGAGGGGAAAAGGAAGAGACACGTAGCATTCAAGACAAGCATAATATGGATCCAACATATGTCACATAAATTTGGCATAGAATAAATATATGTTTAATTATGAACTTGCAATTTTGAACCTAATCAACATGGACCATACGCATATGGATGGGAGTTTACATAGAACTACACAATTCCAATTAGTCATATAAAGGTGAACTTGCATTTTTGGATCTAATTAACATGGGTCTTAAACATATGAAATTACCCAAATCCAACTAGGCATGTATATGCAAACTTTTTTTTTTGGGTCCAATGAACATAAACCTTAAGCATATAGAATTGCACAAGTTCAACTAGACATATGAATGTAAACTTTAATTTGGATCCAACAATCATGAATTTTAAACATATGGAATTATAGAGGTTTAGCAAGGCATGAAAATATGAACTTTTATTTTGGATCCAATAAACATGAATCTTAAGCATATGGTTTTACACAAGTTTAACAAGGCATGTAAATATGAGTTTTAATTTTTAAATCCAATTTTCATAGATCTAAATGTGAATCTAAACATAATACATGTCTTAGCTTAACAACTTGCATGATTCAATAAACATCGATCTAAACATAATACATGCCTTAGCCTAACAACTTGCATAAACATAGCAAAATTCCTAAGTTGACATACAACATATAGGTGTCATCATGATATGTCATCGCCAAAATTATACAACATGGTATGTCATCACCAAATTACACAACATGATATGCCATTGCCAAATTATACAATAATATGTCATCGCCAATTTATTCAACATGATATGTCATCGCCAAAGTATACAACATAATATGTCATCGCTAAATTACACAATATATATGTCTTTGCCAAATTATACAACATATGGATTCATTGCCAAGCATTTAACATTTATCATCAAATCACATACAACATAGCCACAAACTTAATCATGATAAGAGTCATAGTCTGAATCAATTCAGTTTAACAAAAAGGATAGGCATAAATTTACATAGGGCGTTGTTCTACATCCAGTTATTTAGTCACAATTCTAATATCGTTTAGGTCTAAATGATAACTGGACTTACAAAAAGGAGACTAGTCTTGTGTTCTGGGATCTGTATTCTGAAACTGAATAGCTCTCCTTTGTTGTAGATGTTGAATTCTCTTAGTTGAATTAGATTTGATTTGCAATTCCTAACTTGCTTTCTAGTTGAAGGAGAATGGCAGCTATTCTAGGCTAAGTACTGACAGCATGACGGTCTTAGGAATATTTTTGTGTGGCTTTAGGGTTTAGATTTAGGTTGCTTATATAGAAGTTTGATATAATAGGAGCCGTTAGATTAACCTAGAGCAAATTA
Organism: Allium sativum; assembly: GCA_030737875.1. Classification (NCBI taxonomy): domain Eukaryota; kingdom Viridiplantae; phylum Streptophyta; class Magnoliopsida; order Asparagales; family Amaryllidaceae; genus Allium; species Allium sativum. The sequence goes on along the minus strand of CM060920.1, from coordinate 509,607,768 downwards.
AAGCCATTCAAACCTAAGAGAACCAACCAGAACGTGCCACACAAGCCCTAATGACACAACAATTTATCGCTGGAGAAAACACGTCAGATTTCAGATCTGACCCGAGGGGGAGGTCGACCCCCAGGTCGACCTGCCTTGGTATTTAATTTTCTGAATTGTTTTATATAATTTTCTGAAAGTTCCGAGGGCCATAACTTCTTCATACGAAGTTCGATTTTCGAAAACTTGGACTCTATTCCAAGCATAATTTCGAAACAAACGCAATGGCGTAACCCGTTTCCCTTAATTCTTACATTTGAAATTAATTATTCTTTAATTTGTTATTTTAATATTCTCAGAAAATACGGGGTGTTGCAAAGATTGCCCCGGCTAAAAACTCGGTTGGCCTTGCCTCGTTTAAGGTCACCTCAGATCAAATACATTCCTTGGTCATCTTGCCTCGACAAGATCACTTGGACAAATACAATGACTTGTGATGGTCTCATCGGTGATACGACAGGCTCGCCCACAAATGTTTATGCATATTTCTTCTCTTTGCAGGTCATTGGACTCCTCCAGTCCCTCAGTTATTCTGACTATTCTGGTTTTCTCTAAATGACCCAAAGCGATCATCAGATTTCTGTTCTTAATACGATCCCAAGTGTTCGTGGATTTCTGAATAATACAATCTAAATCGATCGTCGGCCTTCTTCAAAGTTCAAGCTTTCTGGTTTTCGGACTCATAAATAATACGATCCAAAGCGATCGTGGGTTTTTGGATTTCTGGTCTTCTTGCAAAACACACCTTCCATGGATCAAGCAAGATATGTTCTGGAGGGAAAATGTTGATACATTTTTTGTCAAATTTGCCACACATCAAGAATATCATCGGAACACACAAAGCGATTCAATCGAAGTCGCAACATATTCAAAAAAGGATTGAGAATGGCGTCGATTCGTAAAATCGTCATTGTTGGACTAGGAAAAGCCAACGTAGTGAAAATACGTGATCGACACGGTCCGATCAACTCAAAACAGTTGAGCGCGCCGGTTCAATCACATGGCAGAACTCGTCCCGCAAAAATATGTGGATTCGGTAAAAAATAGTGTCATGCACTCAAAAAAAGTTGATCGACACGCGCCGATCATGAAAAATGACTTGTGCGACTCACAACGTCAAAATATGGTAAACTAGAAAAAGCTGATTCGGTACGTCAAAATAGCTGATCGACACGTGAAAATCATGAAAACTCACGTGTTTTACCTTGGTCGATCAATCTAGCAAGCTCAGGCTTGGCACAAAGAAAAAGTCAAAAAACATGCCCGATCACTCAAAAAACGTATGTGCACGCTTGGTTGATCACACAGGAAAATTGGCCGATCATCAGATTTGGAACTTCGAAAATCAATGAAAAACATAGTGGATCAGGCAAAAATCACGCGTTGCATTCAAGCCGATCACACCAAAAAATCTTGGCAAAAACCGTGTTCTAGCAAGGATCGAATCCAAAAAAGGGACTCAAAAATTGCTTGAGGACACTGAGGGATTCGAATTTTTCCATGTGTGCACATCCGATCAGAGGGAGTCGAATTATGGCGGATCACTTCATATCTGAAATTTCCAAAAAAGTGGCAGATCACCTCGGATCGGCCCAGAACTCGTGCCGATCACTGTTTTTCACGTGTACAACACGTGATTTTGGCATATTTTTAGGATTCAAAGTTTTTGGCATGAAAAACAGCCCAGAAGTGGCAGATCACCTTGGCATGGCCCAAAACTCGGTCGATCACTGTTTTTCACATGTGCAACACATGATTTTGGTAGGCTTTAGGGATTCGAGTTTTTCGAACCCTGGAATACGAAAATTTGACACTATTTTTTTGACTTCGATTTTGGGAACCCAATTTCGGACCCCTCGAGGATACAAAATTCTATTGTGTGGGTCCTATTTTTCACCTACTCCACAACCAAACTCCACTATAAATACCCCCTCACTTCCAACACAAAAGGGGTTGGTTTTTCTTGGTTATTTGGACTTCTTGAAGCTCTCAACCACCATTAATGGCTTCCATCCTCTTCACCATGACCATTGGACATGGCACGGACCTTTAAAACGTTGCATATACGTTTTCCATCACTTTTTGGACATCTACGAGCATGAAAACACCTTTTTTGGGCTGTTTTGGATATTTCTTCAACATCGAAGCTACTTGTAACGACTCGGATTTTTGGAAGGTTATTTTAAATATTTAATATGGATTTAAATACTGAGTTGACAATAAATATCGATTTTTTTGAGTTATCCATTTAATAACTGAAATACGATTTATTTTGAATATATATAATCATCATAATACGAAAAATGAATTTAATTGAATTCAAAATTCAAAACTGAATATAAAACAGTTCAAATGATCAATACAAACTTCTGTTTGAGCCAGAATAATAATATTAATTTATTATCGAAGAATTAATTGCTTTGAATTTAATTTATATCGATTTAAATTGATATCTTCTCCATACGATCAAATTAGGCTTTGAAACACGTTCCAGTGTGTTCAGAATAGTGTTATAACCGTACGAATGCGGGTTGTTGTGTTCAAAAAGGAGTTCAAAATCACTGGGTATTTTAAATTTTATAAAAGCGTGTCGGTTCAAACAAATTAATATAAAATATTAATATGAATATTTTCCTTTATGCCTAAGCTAAATAGACTACACACCTACCCTATCTATACCATCTTCTCCTTTCTAATCACATACGTTTTGCTCCCTTCCTTCGTACCGAAGTAAAACATTGATTTGAATGGCAATGTACTTCTGTTTCCTCATCTTCAGTTATAAATACATCGCAATTTTTTTCCTTTGCCATTTTTTCATTCAGCAGCAAAGTAGAAGCTTGAAGGCTTCAGGGAAATGAAATGCCGATCTCTGTAAAATTCCTTTTTTCAAAAATCAGTTAAAAATCGAAACCGCAAATCCTCAAATTTAAGTCTCTCCCTCCTTCGATTAAAATAAACCAAATCCACATTCTTGTAATTCACCGCTATTTCAGACAAATCCAAAGCATCGGGGCATGCTCGAACTTCGCAAGATAGGGTTGAAAACAACATACAATTCAGAGGGGGTAAGGGCTCGAGTTAATCTGCTAGTGGACTGGAGAGGAGTATCATGGCGGAAGTTAACGGACAGTACTCAGCGAGCTTGGAAGTCAGCGATTGTTCGAACTTATACCGTTCGCCTAGGCTTCACGTTTTAGATGATTTGGAAACTCGTGCATGATTTATTAGTACCGAAATGGGTGGTTGGTGATGCAAGTAGAAGGAAAGGGAACTCAGTGATTGGGAGTGCAATCCATTTTTCTGGGTATGATGGTTGGGTTGACTGGCATTTGTTTTGAGGTTGAAATTAAGGAAAAGGGAATGGTTAGGAGAAAATTAGTGGAGGAGAGGAGCATTGTTTGGTTTTCTTACAGGAAGATGAGTTCGGCCTTGGTGTTTTGCTTCAGGTAGTATTGTTTTCTGATTTCGTGAATGTGATGAAAGAGGAAGGAGGTCCAAATTTGCGACAAAAACTGTGTAACGACCCGTATTTTTATGGTGTATAAATAATTTATTTAATTACTTAAATAATGGTTTGGTTATTTAAAATGACCAGAATTAAATAGTATTGAATATTTAATTAAAATAAATAAATAATATAATAATATATTTAATTTCTGAAATAATCAGAAATAGTGGAATTCACAAAATGGTGTGAATTGGATAATCTGTGATATTTAATTCGGTTTAGAATTGAATTAGAATAATGAATATATTATTTAAACGACAGTTGAACGTATATTTTATATTATAATTAAAATCGAGCTCGAAATGGCGCGGCAGTTCGCTATTTGGCAATTTGAACTTCAACTGCATGTACAGGGTCCATTTTAAATCGGATTTCTATAAAACAAGAAACGTTAGGAGCTGGTGAAGTATATTTTTCTAATGGAAGAGAAAAATCGAGATTTCGTCATGTAGATTTTTAGTTATGTCCAAATCAAATTTGAGAAAATTCGCTGTGGAATTCGTTTATAATTTATAATGATTTATTTATATTTTAAAAAGGAATTTCATTATAAATCGAATATCGATATAACTGGGAATTTTGAAATATCGAGTTGTAAATCCCATAGGAGAGGTATGGTATTCCACTATGAATATATACGATAATATTTATTTTTAAATATTAAATTTAATTGTTATTAAATATATTTATATATTTAAAAGGGTTATTTAGAGCTTTTTAAAAATAGCCAGTTTTGCAAACGACCTCAGAATTCGACGAAACTAATTTTGTTGGATCCGCAATATTAAATTATTGCCAGATTTCAATTATTGTGATTTTTAGAGTCAGTATGTGGCCGTACGAGATTTTAATGTGAGAAATAGTCGATAATTCGACCTTTAAAAATACGATGTGTGAGCAAACGGAGTCGTAATTCGACGAAACCAGTTTTGTTGGGTTCGTAATGTCGAACTGTAGCTGCATGTCCATTTTAATGATTTTTGGATGTCATGTGCGATTACAGGAATTTTAAAGGACAAATAAACATAGTAGTTGATTATAATTTAATATAAAATTCGAATATAAAAATATTAAAATCCTTCTATAAATAACTTACACTAATTCTAAACCTAATTTCATTCCTCATTTCTGGTCAACGCAGCAAATTTGCAGCCGCAGCAATTTCTTTGCAATGTTGAGAATAAAATTCAAATAAAATCCAAATAAAATCTATAAATCATATAATATAGATATATGGAATCACAGGAGGATGGTCTTCCTTTCCATGTTGGTTCCAATGAGTTTGGTTATGCTTTTGTCACTAGGTTTTGAGGCTCGTGACTTAGGGTTAGTTGTTTTGGGAAATTTAGGTATTAGTTTGAAGTTTTGATGTGGTATTGGAGTTTATCGTGGTGTTTAGCATCAACGTGAGGAGTTCAAGCAGATTCTGATGCTGAAAGGATCGCACTCTTCTCCATGGAACTATGGTTGGAGTCTGAAAACCACGACGAGATATTGTTGTTCGAGTTTTACGAAATTTGTTTTGGAATGTAGTGTTTTCGATGAGGTGATTTTTGGTGTTTGTACTTGAATTTCTGGTGGGTGTTAAGGTAGTAAGAGGGCATGAAAGGATTGACCATAGGGGTTGAATACTGGAGTCGAAGCTTTGGGAGAGGAGGATGAGTGCGAGCTTGGATTCAGGGTGTCGATGTTGATGAGTGGTTGATCAGATGAATTTTGGTAGTTTCCTTTGGATTTAAAATCGAGTATCGAAGTGGCATTGTTTTCCAGGGGATACGGAAATGTTTGAATGGGTTCCTGGAGTCGCAATTGGTCATTGAGGAAGAAAGGCATTATAGCGGGCTTGCGAGTGGTACAGTTGGGCCGGGTATGGAAAATGGGTGAGGCCATTCTAAAAGAAATTAATAGTTTTAATAATTTAAATGGTATTCAGAACTTGTTAACGTGATATTTATCTCATACGAACTCAGAATTTCGAACAGTTTGATCCGTTGGGATCATATGGACGAGAGCTACACACTGGAACTGACTGGGAGTGGATTCGAGCTCGTTACAATTTAAGGCGAAATAAATTGTCTGATCAAAATCAACTAACGCAAATCGCAATTTAACGGTTAACACGAAAGGTGAGTAATCTCACTAACTCTGCTCAGTTTATATTTTTATAAAATATTTTTAGAATTTATAAATAATGGTTGTTTGCTAACTGCTAGTCAGTTGATTGAAAATATAGATAACGATATAGATATAAATAGTTAATCAAATATTGATTCTGTTTAGCAGAATACTTCATAGTGAAATGAAATTGATGTTAATTTTATTGTTTAACATCTGTGGATGCAGGGAAACAGGTCGGAGGGACCCAACTGGGTTCCTCAACATTAATTTTACTGTTTTTTTCATATATTATGTTATATGATGTGATATGAACTCTGTTGTTGATTTTAGATGGTTGAATGATACCGATCATTGTTATATGGTACGTTAAATACCATTACTGGAATGTTAAAAAGGAAATTTTCAATGTTATATTGAAAAAAATATATTTATAAAATCAAAAGATTTAAAAAAAGAGAAAATATTTATTTAGAAAATAAATAGATTAAAAAGGAATACTTATTTGTTAATCGAATAGATAAAATTGAAGGGAAATATTTGTAAACTATTTACAAATAGAATTGAAAAGGGATATTTATTTGAAAATAAATAGAATAGAAAGTGGAATTATGCGTAAAACAAACAGAAAGGGAATAGTTAGATTATAAAAGGAATTACTTATAAAATCAATAGATTTTATAAAAAGGAAATATTTTATAAGTAAATATTATTATGAAAAAGGGATTTATTTGGTAATTAAATAGATTATAAAAGGAAATACTTGAAAAGTGACTAGAATTGTATAAAAGGAGAATTTTACATTTGAAAGGTTTAGACCCGTGCTTCACACACGGGTATAAACATGATATGGATTTGAAGTAAAGATTTTAAATAGAATCTATTCTAACATATAGATTGAGAAGATAAATTTATAAATAATATTCTATAAATTAAATATTCTATTTATCATTGGATAAATAGAATATATAAGTCAGGACTTATATAGAGAAGTAAGAATCGATTTCAACATTGATATATGAAATTGAATAAACATAGAATTAATCAAAGGAGTTAATCAATTAGTGTTAATCAGTTAGAGTTAATTAGATAGAGTTAATCGAATTAGAATTAATGGAATATTAGTTATTCAATTAGAGTGGATCGAATGTAGTTATTTGAGATAGAGTTAGTCAAGCATAGTTAGTTTCGTACGACTGCTAGCATAATTCGCGGGGCTGCAGATAGCCTACGACGGTCGGATGTTTCCGGAGGGAATCAGGCGTAACCATTGTGATCGCTGCGATCTAGAGTCAAGTGAATGGAGTTAAATCGAATATGAGCCATTCGAAATAAAGTCAAAATAGACATAGTTATTCGAATATAAATTAATCAAATATAGTTTATTCGAAAACAGATTAATCGAATGTAAATCATTCGAAGAAAGTTAATCGAATGTAAATCATTCGAGGAGAGTTAATCGAATATAGTTTATTTAAAAAGGAGCTATCGAATAGAGATTATTCAGAAAAAGATGGTTATACATTGAATTCGATTACATCGAATTCGAGAAAGTAATAATTACTTTCCGTTTTAATCAAGGTTTACTTATTTATAAATAAATTAGTGGTTTAGTTATTTAATTAAATTAAGGAATAAAAGTTACATTTTGAAGTGGGATATTTAAGAAGAAAGGAATTATAACGCTATAGTTAAAATCATTGTTTTAAATAAAGAAGGGGATTCATAAATAAAATCCGAGTTATGTAAGGAAGTTGTTAAAGATTTAAAAGGTTGAACTTTGTCTATTTCGAGGTTAGGAATGTGGTTCAGTTAAGGTCTGAGAGGTAATTATACCCCAACTTGATTGACTTCGTTTTTAGATAAGGGACGGTTAAGGTTCGATAGTGAAGATTGATTAAGTAAATTTAGTTAATGAGTGTAATGGTTTAAATTGGCTTTGAGATGTTTTATTTAAACATCTGTTTGAAATCAAATGTATAAAATTTGGAAACATTTTCCAAATATAATCAAAGATATTTTCTAATCATAGAAAATGAAATGTTGATGAGAAAGGATACTGGAATGACAGAGATACATGAAACAGAGATGGAAATGTTTTCGAATGATTAATGATGTATATTTCCTGAATTTAGAAAATAAGAAATATTGAGTATATAGAAATGGGAAATGAATAAATTAATGATTAATTTAAAATAAAGGAGATTAATGTTGATTGATGATTGATCGATCGAATTTCTATATGGAAATAAAATCGTTGGTTGTACACCTATTTTTCTTTGATAGTTAAATCACCGACTATCGAAGTTTTGACCATTTTCGTCGTCAATACAGAGAGACCGGGATCAGATTCATTATCTGAAAACCACTCTGTATGGACGTTAGCGTTGCGATCAAATATGATGGAGATAATGAAGACGAAGTTATGCGAGGGCTATCCTGTTTACATAATAGTGCCTTCGGTTTGTCTTGTCCCAGGACAACGTGAATGGACGAATGTCTGATAGAGTATATCTAACTGATCACGTAAGTTGATCTCTTCAAACGTACTTACATTTGGTGGCAGAGGAATTCGTTTCTCTTAGCTTTATACCCGTGGTATTTTTGAGGAAATCAATTTGTGATTCGGTAGGTATGACGATGTGGCATTCAAAGTAAATGAATGTATGATCTTACAAAAGATACATCATGACCTCAAGCCTCATCAACAGTGAAATGACAGAAATCGAGCGGGTAACATGGCTAAGTGGATCGCTCCCATTAGGGTGTATATCACCTATCTAGAGAAAATCCATTTCATTCTTTTATCTATTATCGATGCTGTCCCTTTTCGGGAAACGGTGGGTAGCTCCCAACCGTTGGATGTATACATTCGATACACTCAAGCGAAATGAGTGGTCGGTCATGTGAGGGCCGGGTTGCAATATGTTCTTGTTGAACCCAGTGTATTTGCCTCTAGAGATACACTATCGGCAGGTGGTCCCATACCTTGTCATAGTTGGAATCCAATCTCCAATAAGCGCCCACGGTTTTGTTTGTATACTATATATGTGGAACGTGAGATGCAAGCGTTCTACTAGATTGTTAATTACTTGTGATTAGACATTATTATAATATTAAGAGAAGTATTGATTTTGAAAGTGTTTTGGGTTATCGTAAGGTAAAAACCGTCCGTGTTTATGTGTGGATTGGTCTTACGATTATCTTTTCTTTAGAAAAGGATTTTGAAAAGTTAAACCAAATGATTTGAGTTTACTCACACCAGTCCCATGACTGACCCAGAGTTTATTTTGTTTTTGTTTTCCCTAAACTCTTGGGTGCCCAAATTTGTACAGGCAGTCAAGTAGTTCAGGTCTTTACAGATATACTTGGAGGAGCTTGAAGCAGGAGGCTTCAGGATTATATAGCTATTGTTATTTCCGCAGTGTGTAAGTGTTGTACTCTGATAATGTTATTATACTGTTTTTATTGCAAAGTTATGTTATATATTATATTTTATTCGTTCCGCTGTGAGATTCGTGTTACTCTGATTTTGTTCTTCTTCTTCTATTCTAATTTTCTATCTTATCTATTCTCACCCTCTAACTTCTTTCTATTAATGATCAGGTATTTACGATGTTTGAATAGTCAACATGGTAGTTTTGTGTTGATTTTCGGAGTCGAAAATCTCAGTTCGTTATGGTGGTATCAGAGCTTAAGGTTAAGTGATCACCTTGGCTCTGTGGCATGACTCAGTAGAGATGGGGTTAGTAATATCCTAGATTGAGTCTGAGTGTATATATACGAGTGAACGTACTTGTAGATTTTATAATTTTTTTAATATATTGTGTAGATTTGTTGGTTGAGTTGTTTATGAATTTTGGTCGATCAGCTTGATCCACTGGATCGATAGGAGTTTCTAAACACTCAAGTACGATAAACCGACACAGTATGTTTTGAAAGAGGGTAAATGAAATAATTTTACCCAAGATATATTTTGATATAAAAGAAAGGTATATCTTGGAATTATTATTATATATTGGATGTGTTGGTTGATTATAATTGAATTGGTTATATAAATAACCAATTTGAGCTCGTATAATATAAAAGCAGATTAATTTCTGAATTAAATCAGGATTGGAATTAAAATTCTGAAAATTGGGAAAAATGTTCATAAAGGGATTTGAGTTAAGTATTAGAAAAATTTTAGATCCTGGGAGATTTTAAATTGTTTACAAGTATCGTGAATGATATTTTGAAAAAGATTTCAAAATGAAAGTGTTTAGATATGGTTTTGATAAGTGATATAGTATTGAACTCACTTCGATAGCTGGGAAATAACTCTGATGGTGCTTGCCACATCATCAGTGTTCACTTTCGAGTTTCAAGTGACAGATTACTACCAAAGAATTGTTTTAAATTGTTTGAGGAAACAAGTTGGTTGAAATCCAAAAAGGGATATTTTATTTTTGTGAAAAGCAAAGTTAATTAAACTCCCAGGAAAAGGTTGTTTGAATAAAAACAAATTTAAAGTAATTTGGGAAAGCAAATTAAAATTGAAATTAAAACCAGTAAGGGGAAATCAGATTGAAATAGAACGATATCGAATAAAGTTGGATTTGTGAGTTATGAATTTGTTTAAGTATATTGGACAGGTAAGTAAGAGTTGAAACTGGTAATGGATTTTGAGACTGGGTATGAGATTTGGTTTGAAAATAGGATGATTGGATTTGAGAACAGATGATTGGAGATTGATTAGGATGACTTTGACATATGCCGAATTGGCAGCAGAATAAAAGGATATAATGATATGCCCGACAAAAAGGTACACGTTTATTTTTATGGATTTGGTGATTTATGGGCCGATTTGGCAAGCCGATTGGTTGTTTGATTTTCTTTGGATTGGAGAAGGCCTAGAGAGGCGAGTTGGGGTTTGAACTATTGACTGGTACAAAGGAGGTGCTGGCGAAATTTTCCGAAAATTTAAAGTGTTACAAAATTTTTAGGATTCTAGAAAATTATCGTTGATAAGAATTAATTAATATTTTAATTGAAATTAAATTGGTTCAGTTGAAAATAAGGTTGGTAAGTAAACAAATAAATGTATACTAGTCAATAGGGTTTGTTCTCTACCTTAGCTATTTCGAGGACGAAATATTTTAAGGGGGAAGAATGTAGCGACCCATATTTTTACGGTGTATAAATAATTTATTTAATTATTTAAATAATGGTTTTGTTATTTAAAATGACCAGAAATAAATAATATTGAATATTTAATTAAAATAAATAAATAATATAATAGTATATTTAATTTCTGAAATAATCAGAAATAGTGGAATTCACAAAATGGTGTGAATTGGATCATCTATGATATTTAATTCGGTTTAGAATTGAATCAGAATAACGATATATTATTTAAACGACAGTTGAACGCATGTTTTATATTATAATTAAAATCGATCTCGAAATGGCGCGGCAGTTCGCTATTTGGCGATTTGAACTTCAACTGCATGTACAGGGTCCATTTTAAATCGGATTTCTGTAAAACAAGAAACGTTAGGAGCTGGTGAAGTATATTTTTCTAATGGAAGAGAAAAATCGAGATTTCGTCGCGTAGATTTTTAGTTATGTCCAAATCAAATTTGAGAAAAGTCGCTGTGGAATTCCTTTATAATTTATAACGATTTATTTATATTTTAAAAAGGAATTTCATTATAAATCGAATATCGTTATAACTGGGAATTTTGAAATCTCGAGTTGTAAATCCCATAGGAGAGGTATGGTATTCCACTGTGAATATATACGATAATATTTATTTTTAAATATTAAATTTAATTGTTTTTAAATATATTTATATATTTAAAAGGGTTATTTAGAGCTTTAAAAATAGCCAGTTTTGCAAACGACCTCAGAATTCGACGAAACTAATTTTGTTGGATCCGTAATATTAAATTACTACTAGATTTCAATTTCCGTGATTTTTAGAGTCAGTATGTGGCCGTACGAGATTTTAATGTGAGAAACAGTCAATAATTCGACCTTCAAAAATACGCTGTGTGAGCAAACGGAGTCGGAATTCGATGAAACCAGTTTCGTTGGGTTCGTATTGTCGAACTGTAGCTACATGTCCAGTTTCGTGATTTTTAGATGTCATGTGTGATTACAGGAATTTTAAAGGACAAATAAACATAGTAGTTGATTATAATTTAATATAAAATTCGAATATAAAAATATTAAAATCCTTCTATAAATAACCTACACTAATTCTAAACCTAATTTCATTCCTCATTTCTGGTCAACGCAGCAAATTTGTAGCCACCAGCAATTTCTTTTTAAATGTTGAGAATAAAATTCAAATAAAATCCAAATAAAATCTGTAAATCATATAATATAGATATATGGAATCACAGGAGGATGTTCTTCCTTTCCATGTTGGTTTCAATGAGTTCGGTTATGCTTTTGTTCACTGGGTTTTGAGGCTCGTGACTTAGGGTTAGTTGTTTTGGGAAATTTAGGTATCAGTTTGAAGTTTTGATGTGGTATTGAAGTTTATCGTGGTGTTTAGCATCAGCGTGAGGAGTTCAAGCAGATTCCGACGCTGAAAGGATCACACTCTTCTCCTTGGAACTGCGGTTGGAGTCTGAAAACCGCGACGTGATATTGTTGTTCGAGTTTTACGAAATTTGTTTGGGAATGTAGTGTTTTCGATGAGGTGATTTTTGGTGTTTGTATTTGAATTTCTGGTGGGTGTTAAGGTAGTAAGAGGGCATGAAAGGTTCGACCATAGGGGTTGAATACCGGAGTCGAAGCTTTAGGAGAGGAGGATGAGCATGAGCTTGGATTCAGGGTGTCGATGTTGAAGAGTGGTTGATCAGATGAATTTTGGTAGTTTCCTTTGGATTAAAAATCGAGTATCGAAGTGGCAATGTTTTCCAGGGGATACAGAAATGTCTGGATGGGTTCCTGGAGTCGCAATAGGTCATTGAGGAAGAAAGGCATTATAGCGGGCTTGCGAGTGGTACAGTTGGGCCGGGTATGAAAATGGGTGTAACAACCCGTATTTTCAATAACCTATTATAACATAAATGGAGGCAGAATTAAACTGTAAAATCTGAATCAAGGGAAACGGGCCATGCCATTGCGTTCGTCTCAGAAAAATACGCGAAATAGAGTCCGAGTTTTCGAAAATCGGAGTCCGTATGACCAAGATATGGCCTCGCGAAGTTTCACGAAAAATTCCCAAATTAAAGTATACTTAATTAAGTGAAATGGGTTGCGCAGAGAAATATATATATATTGATATATATATATATATATAATTGAAAATTAAATAAATAAATATGCAAAAATGTTCAAAACAGCGAATTGGGAGAGGGGAATAACCGAACCGGCCGATTTTTGAGGTCGACCCGAGCTCGCTGGGTCGACTAGGGGTTAATCCAGGGTGTTTGGCTGTCAACCCGTAGGCCGATTCGCTCAAATGCAGATTTTGCATTTGGATGGTTCTCATGGTTCATCTTTAATCTAAAGGCCCTAGATGGTTCCTACACTTGACTTCTTCCCCAAGACATGCTTTGATGGCTTGGATTGAATCTAGGTTTAATCCTATGGCCTAAAACACTTGCCTAATCTATAAATAAGACCCTAACCTATCCTAAATCCTCATTATTCATTCATGCAACTAAACTATGGCAAAATTTTACCTCTCATGGCCTCCACTCTCTTCATAAAATTTCTAAATGGTTTCTATGAGAGATTTTCCATGCATACAAGTGTTTTCAAGCTTGTATGAGTGTCATTAGCTTGCATTCAAGTCAAGTTTCTATCTTTGCATCATAAAGCAAGGGTTTTGATCATTTTGGCTCAAGGGTTTTTATGTTAGAGCTTGCATTTTGGGTCTATTTGATTGCATAAGGGCTTTGTCATATCTTTTGTGCCTTCATAGCAATGTAAGCCCTTTCCCTACTCTTAGATATTAACTATGAAGTTAAATGTTCATGTTGCAAGTTTGGGTTTGATCATTGAGTATGATACATGCTATCATGTCATGCAAGTTTATGAAGTCATTATCTTGATCTTGTGAGCTAAAAGCTACAACCTTTATGTTGAAATGTTGCATTAGGCAACATGAGAACCCTCATAACCTTTATGTCAACTTGCATATGAAGTCATAACCCTTATATGATGATATATGCGAGTTACTAGTCATCATTCCATATCTTTTGTCACCATGATTCGCTTATGTGCCAAGTTTGGGTTTATGCATGTTTTGAGGCTTAAGAATGTAACATGCAAGTTAATGAACACATTTGTGCCTCATTTGCCACCATGATTAACTTGTGGCTTAATATCCATTTTTGTCATGCCTTTGCCAAGTCTCTTCTTTTAATCCATTACGTTGTCGCGAACGTATATGCGAGTTTAAAAGCGTTGGGTTATGTTATGGGTAATTTCTAATGACATGAAAATACAACTTGAAAACATGACTTGAAATATAACATGGAAGTTGACATGTAAGTATGCATAAAAACATAAGCTTGGGAATTTACCTATTAAGTTAGGTCTACCCTTTGGGAATTTACCTATTAAGTTAGGTCTACCCAAATGCTTGAAAACTTGTAACATGTTTTGGGAAACATGATGGACATGACACTTAGATAATATAAGTGTGGCCAACTCGAGGTTGGGTTGAGTTTGCAACGTAAAACTACCCGGAACCGACCGGCCTAACTAGTAGTTGCAAACAATAGGACCCAATGTGAGAAGTTGGTCATGTTGTGCTTGAACCCGAGGTTAGACCAAGTTGTGGTGTAAAGCTACCCGGAACCGACCGGCTTAACTAGTAACCACAACAAAGTCTAATGTGAGAGGTGAAGGTGCATTAAGTAATTAATGCCACATGATAGGGTTAAGTTAATTTGATTAATGACTCTTAACCAAATATGACATGGACAAATGGGTTAAGTAATTTGATTAGGCTAATGATACTTAACAAAACATGACAAGGTTGGGTAGGTTAAGTAACTTGATTTGCCTAATGACACTTAACCATTTTTATATGACTAGTGGATGGGGTTAAGTTAACCAACACTTAATCAATCCAACGCGATAACTTGGTAAGGTTAAGTAAGTTTTCTTAATGACGCTTAACCGAAAAATACGGTTAACGAATGGGGTTAAGATTAGACTCAACTAGTATAAACATGGAAATCGGATGGGGTTAAGTTAGCCTAGACTTAATTAGTCCCACTTGGTAGTTTAATGGGGTTAAGTTAAACACTTAACTAATCTAAACATGATGAATTGATGTGGTTAAGTGACCTATACTTATCCAATCTAACTCGTTAATTTATTGTGGTTAAGTTAACCAATACTTAACCAATATAACGTGAAAACATGATAAGGCTAAGTCACGAATCGCTTGAATACACTTGACCGATTTGACTAAGTAAATTGATAGGGTCAAGTTAATATATACTTAACCAATCTAGAATGATAATTGGACGAGGTTAAGTCGTGAATTGCTTAATATACTTAACCAACTTGAGCATGGTTTGTAGGGTTAAGCCTTGAACTTGGATACTTAGCCAATTTTGACAGGATTTGTAGACGGGTTAAGTCATGAACTTAAGTGACACTTAATCCATTATGTAAACCCTAGTTCTGAGGATTAGGTGGATAACCGTAGTTAACAAGGATAACGGGAACAATGCTAAGTGGTAAACCTTAGTTGAAGAATAACTAAGTAATGATTCTTAGTCAAGGAAATTTAGACCAGTTCATAGATAGATGAGTAACCTGATACGGTAGGTCATCGTTTAAGTATACGAGTAGGAGCAAGTATCTGATTTAGATAAAGGCTCCAGCGAACTGGGTAACGAAGCAGCGGCTTCGGGGAACGTGAGGATATTCTTGGTATCCCTCTATGAGCTGCCAGGTGATTATACTAGGCTCATGAGAGGTTAAGGTCTGCGTTAGAAGAACCAAGAGTATGCCTTGGTTGCTATACGAGCGACCTAAAGACGGGGATGTATACGGGATAGTCGACGATACACGGTCGTACCCTATATAGCATTTCGTCAGGCTACCTACCATCTTTGGTCAAGCGTGTACGTACAGAAAGGCAGAGAACACCCAAAAGACCATAATTGCTATCTAATTATGGTTGCGGTAAGGCTTGGATGTGGGTTGGCCAGTGTTGTGTTCTCATATAGGATTTATCCTGTCTTGTCTTTCACTAGTTGAGGGAGTGGTCTCGTGGGACCATAGCCACGTATAAGAAAAACAGACCTTAGCATCTGCATCGGCAGATAAATCGAAAGCTCCCGACCGAGTCCTGTATTTCTTGATTTGCCCTGTGACAGGACTCGGATGGCACGATGTGATACATGTGCATACAGTCATGGAAAAGCGATTCACGATGAATGCGTGGGAAAAAGGGCGCGGTTGGCGGTTAGCGTAATCCCTAGTGGCCCTAGGTGGTTGAACCCAAACCGAGATACGAAAACGTGCAATAGGTAAGCATAATCCCTAGCATCCCTAGGTAGCATAAGTCCTAGTTGTACAAACAATAATTCATGTTGGAAGACCCTAGCTAGGTTTAGGGTAACAGTCCAAACCGATCTTAAGGATCATGGAACTATGTTAAAGTAATATAGAATCTCATGGGAAAGCCCGTATGGTCTACGGCAAGGGACTGAACATTTACATGGAATAAAACATACAAGTTGAGTAACCTATATATGCGATATATTAGGTTGACATGGACCATTACACGACTTTTGAGTGAGGGTCATTCTTGGTTAACACATGACACGGTGGGGATACTAGTACGGTAGGTGCAGAGCTAAAATACAGGATAGATATCACGGGGCGTTATACGTGACAGATATCTTGGGGATATTATACTTGATAGAAACCTGACGATGTGATACCTTGTTTTATCTTGACATCGTAATTTATCATGACACCTTAGTTTATCTGAGTTCAGTAGTTCATCCTGTTATTTTGATTTAGCTTATCTATCTTGTTATCATGCTTATGTTCATCTCAGTTTCTCATGTCAGTTAACTTTACTAGTTTTTATGCTAATAGTAGATAGGGCTTACTCAGTCTTTTTGACTGACCCGTTTTGTTTCGCCTCTTTTCTTCCGTTTCCCCCCAGGTTACAGGGAGGAAATACTGTTGTTTAGTTCAGACTTCTTCTGCTTGAAGGTCATCATGGATGGCTTGGACTTTTCTTGGCTAATGGCTACTTTACTGTTTTTACTTGGGGAATAATTTACGAAAATGTCTTTATGCTTCTTTACTATTGCAAGACAGGTTTTGATGTACTCTGATGTAAAAGGCTTTAGACCTTATTTATTCATGTTATGAAAGTTTGATTTTACTTCCGCTATTTTATATGTTCTGTCTTGTGATATTTCTGTGCATGGTTACCAATAATGCCCCTCTAAAGCTAGTGCATTCCTTTGCGAGTGACCCTAGCGGAGGCGGGGTGTTACACGTGGTATCAGAGCAGAAGGTTACCAGACTGGGCAAAAGTTTTTAAAGACCTTCTAAAAAAAAAAAAACCGTTTACAAAGAAGCATTTTTCAAGAAAATTTTCTTTTAAAAGAAAAAGGCTATTCCCCAAAGGCCATTAGCACTATCCTTGTTTCCTTAATTGAGTCTCTTTTCCTTTCTTTCCTCCATCTGTAGTCACAGTAGTTTTAACTGCGACTAGTCTTTTCTACCTACGAAAGTGCTTTCCATACGATGGAGGTGGTTCTCGAGAGACCAGTGGCCGCGTTATAAGAAAGGATCGTGAGAAAGAAGGATAAAGGATACGAGCTTAAGGATGAGCAACTTGTTGGTATGGCTTAGTCCTCAAAGGAGGGAGAAAGATGAACAATGAAACCCATGACGAGAGAGTACCTTTGGCATGGTAAAACGGGGCGGATAGTTAAGTATTATGGGACAAGGACAAGATCATCGGGAGGGCAGTAGTATGCCCTCATTTCTAGAGTACCTCGGAAGGAGGGTAACGATCTTGTTAAAGGTTTAGCTTTTCTTCTCTATCATCCCGTTAGGACTTCGTTGTTCGTATCATTTAAGTCTGCTTTGATAGTTGAGTCTCTGCACCTTAAGTACTAGCGTAATAGAGAATCCCATTTTTGTCTCAAAGTCCTATTGGAGAATCAGTCCATTTATACATGACTTGTTTGGATTTGGGAATGTCTATGCCAAGTGTTGAGTTTGGAAATAATGCTTATGTTTATAAGCTATGGATGGATTCTAGGGATGAAGTGGTTATCCAGTAGGGGGTGCCACTCTCGGTTTTGATAGGAGGGTAGTTAGACCTTTTGACTAGCCTTGGTAATGCCCTCGAAGTATCGGGTAACCTTTTTGAGGTTCTGTCATGACTAGTTACTTAGAATCCCTTGATGCCTTTATTGGAAATTTGAAGCCCGATCGAGTGGTGTTCGCCAATAAGACGGATGGTTTACTTCATTTATGCATGGGTTATAGAGATCACCCTAGTAAGTGCGCATGATAACCTGATTGACATCTGTTTACTTTCAAGAGAAAGTTCTTCTACATGGAATGCCTTATAGTATATAAACGAGATCCAAGATTCACTAGTGAATTTTGGAAAGCTTGCATGAGATCATGAGTACGCAGTCATGTTTGCGTCAAGTATTCTAGGAAAAGGATAAGTGCAAGTGGAACGAGAGGCGACGAAGAAATGAGTTCCAGCTCATGTTATGGAAACAGGAATAAGAAGCTACAAAATCGCGAAGTTAAAAGACGACTTTGATGGTCAAAGACTAGATACGCGCATGATATCTCTTTTTGGGAGTATATCCTTGATCCCTGTTTTCTGTAGAGCTTACTTGTAGGCTATCTTTTGTGGACATCCTCTCGGTCCTATTCTCCGTTACAAACCCTGTAAGGAGTTTGTCCTGTTTATCTTCTTGACCCTGTTTCAGGGAATTCTAGGTAGAACCCTATGGATGTAAACATGTATTTGAAACATGTTATGATTGATATGGTTGCAAGTGGTTGCAAGTGGTTGCTCGTGGATGCGCGAATACACATTAGATACTAGCTCGACTCGGTCACATTTCATATTGCATATGCACGAGTATTTATACTTGTTTATGGATGAAATCGAATGTATTATCATGCGGTTGTTGCATATGAATGAATGATTGTGCATGCATATAGTATCTATATGACTAGGACTATTTGCATACATGTTGGATTCATGGCACTATACATATTTTGCATTAGAAAGATTATTCAGGCCTGATCATTAGCATTAGCTAAGGAACATGTACACACACGTTTTGCATATATTCATACAGCATTAGAAATCATCTAAGGACAATGGTTGCTTGTGGATGATGTTTTGAGTAGATGGATGATGGATGGTAGGATATGTTCTTCCTAACTTGGAGATTTCGGGGACGAAATCCTAAAAGGTGGGGAGAATGTAACAACCCGTATTTTCAATAACCTGTTATAACATAAATGGAGGCAGAATTAAACTGTAAAATCTGAATCAAGGGAAACGGGCCATGCCATTGCGTTCGTCTCAGAAAAATACGCGAAATAGAGTCCGAGTTTTCGAAAATCGGAGTCCGTATGACCAAGATATGGCCTCGCGAAGTTTCACGAAAAATTCCCAAATTAAAGTATACTTAATTAAGTGAAATGGGTTGCGCAGAGAAATATATATATATATATATATATATATATAATTGAAAATTAAATAAATAAATATGCAAAAATGTTCAAAACAGCGAATTGGGAGAGGGGAATAACCGAACCGGCCGATTTTTGAGGTCGACCCGAGCTCGCTGGGTCGACTAGGGGTTAATCCAGGGTGTTTGGCTGTCAACCCGTGGGCCGATTCGCTCAAATGCAGATTTTGCATTTGGATGGTTCTCATGGTTCATCTTTAATCTAA
Organism: Allium sativum; assembly: GCA_030737875.1. Lineage (NCBI taxonomy): Eukaryota > Viridiplantae > Streptophyta > Magnoliopsida > Asparagales > Amaryllidaceae > Allium > Allium sativum. Next base: position 509,588,170 of record CM060920.1, on the reverse strand, counting down.
AGGCCCTAGATGGTTCCTACACTTGACTTCTTCCCCAAGACATGCTTTGATGGCTTGGATTGAATCTAGGTTTAATCCTATGGCCTAAAACACTTGCCTAATCTATAAATAAGACCCTAACCTATCCTAAATCCTCATTATTCATTCATGCAACTAAACTATGGCAAAATTTTACCTCTCATGGCCTCCACTCTCTTCATAAAATTTCTAAATGGTTTCTATGAGAGATTTTCCATGCATACAAGTGTTTTCAAGCTTGTATGAGTGTCATTAGCTTGCATTCAAGTCAAGTTTCTATCTTTGCATCATAAAGCAAGGGTTTTGATCATTTTGGCTCAAGGGTTTTTATGTTAGAGCTTGCATTTTGGGTCTATTTGATTGCATAAGGGCTTTGTCATATCTTTTGTGCCTTCATAGCAATGTAAGCCCTTTCCCTACTCTTAGATATTAACTATGAAGTTAAATGTTCATGTTGCAAGTTTGGGTTTGATCATTGAGTATGATACATGCTATCATGTCATGCAAGTTTATGAAGTCATTATCTTGATCTTGTGAGCTAAAAGCTACAACCTTTATGTTGAAATGTTGCATTAGGCAACATGAGAACCCTCATAACCTTTATGTCAACTTGCATATGAAGTCATAACCCTTATATGATGATATATGCGAGTTACTAGTCATCATTCCATATCTTTTGTCACCATGATTCGCTTATGTGCCAAGTTTGGGTTTATGCATGTTTTGAGGCTTAAGAATGTAACATGCAAGTTAATGAACACATTTGTGCCTCATTTGCCACCATGATTAACTTGTGGCTTAATATCCATTTTTGTCATGCCTTTGCCAAGTCTCTTCTTTTAATCCATTACGTTGTCGCGAACGTATATGCGAGTTTAAAAGCGTTGGGTTATGTTATGGGTAATTTCTAATAACATGAAAATACAACTTGAAAACATGACTTGAAATATAACATGGAAGTTGACATGTAAGTATGCATAAAAACATAAGCTTGGGAATTTACCTATTAAGTTAGGTCTACCCTTTGGGAATTTACCTATTAAGTTAGGTCTACCCAAATGCTTGAAAACTTGTAACATGTTTTGGGAAACATGATGGACATGACACTTAGATAATATAAGTGTGGCCAACTCGAGGTTGGGTTGAGTTTGCAACGTAAAACTACCCGGAACCGACCGGCCTAACTAGTAGTTGCAAACAATAGGACCCAATGTGAGAAGTTGGTCATGTTGTGCTTGAACCCGAGGTTAGACCAAGTTGTGGTGTAAAGCTACCCGGAACCGACCGGCTTAACTAGTAACCACAACAAAGTCTAATGTGAGAGGTGAAGGTGCATTAAGTAATTAATGCCACATGATAGGGTTAAGTTAATTTGATTAATGACTCTTAACCAAATATGACATGGACAAATGGGTTAAGTAATTTGATTAGGCTAATGATACTTAACAAAACATGACAAGGTTGGGTAGGTTAAGTAACTTGATTTGCCTAATGACACTTAACCATTTTTATATGACTAGTGGATGGGGTTAAGTTAACCAACACTTAATCAATCCAACGCGATAACTTGGTAAGGTTAAGTAAGTTTTCTTAATGACGCTTAACCGAAAAATACGGTTAACGAATGGGGTTAAGATTAGACTCAACTAGTATAAACATGGAAATCGGATGGGGTTAAGTTAGCCTAGACTTAATTAGTCCCACTTGGTAGTTTAATGGGGTTAAGTTAAACACTTAACTAATCTAAACATGATGAATTGATGTGGTTAAGTGACCTATACTTATCCAATCTAACTCGTTAATTTATTGTGGTTAAGTTAACCAATACTTAACCAATATAATGTGAAAACATGATAAGGCTAAGTCACGAATCGCTTGAATACACTTGACCGATTTGACTAAGTAAATTGATAGGGTCAAGTTAATATATACTTAACCAATCTAGAATGATAATTGGACGAGGTTAAGTCGTGAATTGCTTAATATACTTAACCAACTTGAGCATGGTTTGTAGGGTTAAGCCTTGAACTTGGATACTTAGCCAATTTTGACAGGATTTGTAGACGGGTTAAGTCATGAACTTAAGTGACACTTAATCCATTATGTAAACCCTAGTTCTGAGGATTAGGTGGATAACCGTAGTTAACAAGGATAACGGGAACAATGCTAAGTGGTAAACCTTAGTTGAAGAATAACTAAGTAATGATTATTAGTCAAGGAAATTTAGACCAGTTCATAGATAGATGAGTAACCTGATACGGTAGGTCATCGTTTAAGTATACGAGTAGGAGCAAGTATCTGATTTAGATAAAGGCTCCAGCGAACTGGGTAACGAAGCAGCGGCTTCGGGGAACGTGAGGATATTCTTGGTATCCCTCTATGAGCTGCCAGGTGATTATACTAGGCTCATGAGAGGTTAAGGTCTGCGTTAGAAGAACCAAGAGTATGCCTTGGTTGCTATACGAGCGACCTAAAGACGGGGATGGATAGGGGATAGTCGACGATACACGGTCGTACCCTAGATAGCATTTCGTCAGGCTACCTACCATCTTTGGTCAAGCGTGTACGTACGGAAAGGCAGAGAACACCCAAAAGACCATAATTGCTATCTAATTATGGTTGCGGTAAGGCTTGGATGTGGGTTGGCCAGTGTTGTGTTCTCATACAGGATTTATCCTGTCTTGTCTTTCACTAGTTGAGGGAGTGGTCTCGTGGGACCATAGCCACGTATAAGAAAAACAGACCTTAGCATCTGCATCGGCAGATAAATCGAAAGCTCCCGACCGAGTCCTGTATTTCTTGATTTGCCCTGTGACAGGACTCGGATGGCACGATGTGATACATGTGCATACAGTCATGGAAAAGCGATTCACGATGAATGCATGGGAAAAAGGGCGCGGTTGGCGGTTAGCGTAATCCCTAGTGGCCCTAGGTGGTTGAACCCAAACCGAGATACGAAAACGTGCAATAGGTAAGCATAATCCCTAGCAGCCCTAGGTAGCATAAGTCCTAGTTGTACAAACAATAATTCATGTTGGAAGACCCTAGCTAGGTTTAGGGTAACAGTCCAAACCGATCTTAAGGATCATGGAACTATGTTAAAGTAATATAGAATCTCATGGGAAAGCCCGTATGGTCTACGGCAAGGGACTGAACATTTACATGGAATAAAACATACAAGTTGAGTAACCTATATATGCGATATATTAGGTTGACATGGACCATTACACGACTTTTGAGTGAGGGTCATTCTTGGTTAACACATGACACAGTGGGGATACTAGTACGGTAGGTGCAGAGCTAAAATACAGGATAGATATCACGGGGCGTTATACGTGACAGATATCTTGGGGATATTATACTTGATAGAAACCTGACGATGTGATACCTTGTTTTATCTTGACATCGTAATTTATCATGACACCTTAGTTTATCTGAGTTCAGTAGTTCATCCTGTTATTTTGATTTAGCTTATCTATCTTGTTATCATGCTTATGTTCATCTCAGTTTCTCATGTCAGTTAACTTTACTAGTTTTTATGCTAATAGTAGATAGGGCTTACTCAGTCTTTTTGACTGACCCGTTTTGTTTCGCCTCTTTTCTTCCGTTTCCCCCCCAGGTTACAGGGAGGAAATACTGTTGTTTAGTTCGGACTTCTTCTGCTTGAAGGTCATCATGGATGGCTTGGACTTTTCTTGGCTAATGGCTACTTTACTGTTTTTACTTGGGGAATAATTTATGAAAATGTCTTTATGCTTCTTTACTATTGCAAGACAGGTTTTGATGTACTCTGATGTAAAAGGCTTTAGACCTTATTTATTCATGTTATGAAAGTTTGATTTTACTTCCGCTATTTTATATGTTCTGTCTTGTGATATTTCTGTGCATGGTTACCAATAATGCCCCTCTAAAGCTAGTGCATTCCTTTGCGAGTGACCCTAGCGGAGGCGGGGGTGTTACAATGGGTGAGGCCATTCTAAAAGAAATTAATAGTTTTAATAATTTAAATGGTATCAGAACTTGTTAACGTGACATTTATCTCATACGAACTCAGAATTTCGAACGGTTTGATCCGTTGGGATCGTATGGACGAGAGCTACACATGGAACTGACTGGGAGTGGATTTGAGCTCGTTACAATTTAGGGAGAAATAAATTGTCTGATCAGAATCAACTAACGCAAATTGTTATTTAACGGTTAACGCGAAAGGTGAGTAATCTCACTAACTCTGCTCAGTTTATATTTTTATAAAATATTTTTAGAATTTATAAATAATGGTTGTTTGCTGTGTGTTGGCTGTTTGGTTGAACTGCTGGTCAGTTGATTGAAAATATAGATACAGATATAGATTTAAATCGTTAATCAAATATTGATTCTGTTTAGCAGAATACTTCATAGTGAAATGAAATTGATGTTAATTTTATTGTTTAACATCTGTGGATGGAGGGAAACAGGTCGGAGGGACCCAACTGGGTTCCTCAACATTTATTTTACTATTTTTTTCATATATTGTGTTATATGATGTGATATGAACTCTGTTGTTGATTTTACGATCATTGTTATATGGTACGTTAAATACCATAAAGAATACTGGAATGTTAAAAAGGAAATTTTCAATGTTATACCGAAAAAGAAATATTTATAAAATCAAAAGATTTTAAAAAAAGAAAATATTTATTTAGAAAAAAAATAGATTAAAATGGAATACTTATTTGTTAATCGAATAGATAAAATTGAAGGGAAATATTTGTAAACTATTTACAAATAGAATTGAAAAGGGATATTTATTTGAAAATAAATAGAATATAAAGAGGAATTATGTGTAAAACAAATAGAAAGGGAATAGTTAGATTATAAAAGGAATTACTTATAAAATCAATAGATTTTATAAAAAGGAAATATTTTATAAATAAGTAGAATTATGAAAAAGGGATTTATTTGGTAAATAAATAGATTATAAAAGGAAATACTTGAAAAGTGATTAGAATTGTATAAAAGGAGAATTTCACATTTGAAAGGTCTAGACCCGTGCTTCACACACGGGTATAATATGATATGGATTTAAAGTAAAGATTTTAAATAGAATCTATTCTAACAGATAGATTGAGAAGATAAATTTATAAATAATATTCAATAAATTAAATAAAATATTTATCATTGGATAAATAGAATATATAAGTCAGGACTTATATAGAGAAGTAAGAACCGATTTCAACATCGATATTTGAAACTGAATAAACATAGAATTAATCAAAGGAGTTAATCAGTTAGAGTTAATCTGATAGAGTTAATCGAATTAGAATTAATGGAATATTAGTTATTCAATTAGAGTGGATCGAATGTAGTTATTTGAGATAGAGTTAGTCAAACATAGTTATTTAGGATGTGTTGCCATTTCGTACGACTGCTAGCGTAATTCGCAGGGCTGCATATAGCCTATGGCGGTCGGATGTTTCTTGAGGGAATCGGGCGTAACCATTGTGATCGCTGCGATCTAGAGTCAAGTGAATGGAGTTAAATCGAATATGAGCCATTCGAAATAAAGTCAAAACAGACATAGTTATTCGAATATAAATTAATCGAATATAGTTTATTCGAAAAGAGATTAATCGAATGTAAATCATTCGAAGAAAGTTAATCGAATGTAAATCATTCGAAGAGAGTTAATCGAATATAGTTTATTTAAAAAGGAGCCATCGAATAGAGATTACTCGGAAAAAGAGGGTTATGCATTGAATTCGATTACATCGAATTCGGGAAAGTAATAATTACTTTCCGTTTTAATCAAGGTTTACTTATTTATAAATAAATTAGTGGTTTAGTTATTTAATTAAATTAAGGAATAAAAGTTACATTTTGAAGTGGGATATTTAAGAAGAAAGGAATTATAATGCTAGAGTTAAAATCATTGTTTTAAAATAAAGAAGGGGATTCATAAATAAAATCCGAGTTACGTAAGGAAGTTGTTAAAGATTTAAAAGGTTGAACTTTGTCTATTTCGATGTTAGGAATGTTGTGCAGTCAAGGTCTGAGAGGTATAATTATACCCCAACTTGATTGACTTCGTTTTTAGCTAAGGGATGGTTAAGGTTCGATAGTGAAGATTGATTAAGTAAATTTAGTTAATGAGTGTAATGGTTTAAATTGGCTTAGAGATGTTTTATTTAAACATCTGTTTGAAATCAAATGTATAAATTTTGGAAACATTTTCCAAATATAATCAGAGATACTTTCTAATCATAGAAAATGAAATGTTGATGAGAAAGGATACTGGAATGACAGTGATACGTGAAACAGAGATGGAAATGTTTTCCAATGATTGATGACATATATTTCATGAATTTAGAAAATAAGAAATATTGAGTATATAGAAATGGGAAATGAATAAATTAATAATTAATTTAAATTAAAGGAGATTAATGTTGATTGATGATTGATTGATCGAATTTCTATCTGGAAATAAGATCGTTGGTTGTACACCTATTTTTCTTTGATAGTTAAATCACCGACTATCGAAGTTTTGACCATTTTCATCGTCAATATGGAGAGACCGGGATCAGATTCATTATCTGAAAACCACTCTGTATGGACGTTAGTGTTGCGATCAAATATGATGGAGATAATGAAGACGGAGTTATGCAAGGGCTATCCTGTTTACAGAATAGTTCCTTCGGTTTGTCTAGTCCCAGGACAACGTGAGTGGACGAATGTCTGACAGAGTATATCTAACGGATCGCGTAAGTTGATCTCTTCAAACGTACTTACGTTTGGTGGCGGAGGAATTCGTTTCTCTTAGCTTTATACTCGTGGTATTTTTGAGGAAATCAATTTGTGATTTGGCGGGTATGACGATGTGGCATTCAAAGTAAATGAATGTATGATTTGTCAAAAGATACGTCATGACCTCAAGCCTTATCAACCGGGAAATGACAGAAATCGGGCAGGCAGCATGGCTAAGTGGGTCGCTCCCATTAGGGTGTATATCACCTATCTAGAGAAAATCCATTTCATTCTTTTATCTATTATCGATGCTGTCCCTTTTCGGGAAACAGTGGCTAGCTCCCAACCGTTGGTGGTATACATTTGATACATTCAACCGAAATGAGTGGTCGGTCATGTGTGGGCCGGGTTGCAAGATGTTCTTTTTGAACCTAGTGTATTTGCCTTTAGAGACACACTATCAGCAGGTGGTCCCATACCTTGTCATAGTTGGAATCCAATCTCCAATAAGCGCCCGCGGTTTTGTTTGTATACTATATATGTGGAACGTAAGATGCAAGCGTTCTACTAGATTGTTAATTACTTGTGATTAGACATTATTATAATATCAAGAGAAGTATTGATTTTGAAAGTGTTTTGGGTTATCGTTAGATAAAAACCGTCCGTGTTTATGTGTGGATTGGTCTTACGATTATCTTTTCTTTTGAATAGGATTTTGAAAAGTTAAACCAAATGATTTGAGTTTACTCACACCAGTCACCTGACTGACCCAAAGTTTATTTTGTTTTTGTTTTCCCTAAACTCTTGGGTGCCCAAATTTGTACGGGCAGTCAAGTAGTTCAGGTCTTTACAGATATACTTGGAGGAGCTTGAAGCAGGACGCTTCAGGATTATATAGCTATTGTTATTTCCGCTGTGTGTAAGTGTTGTACTCTGATAATGTTATTATATTGTTTTTATTGCAAAGTTATGTTATATATTATATTTTATTCGTTCCGCTGTGAGATTCGTGTTACTCTGATTGTGTTCTTCTTCTTCTTCTATTCTAATTTTCTATCTTATCTATTCTCCCTCTAACTTCTTTCTATTAATGATCAGGTATTTCCGATGTCTGAATAGTCAACATGGTTGTTTTGTGTTGATTTTCGGAGTCGAAAATCCCAGTTCGTTACAAACTCGGTGGACTTGTCTTGAAAAGGAAAGTTTGTCGATATATACAATTGACAGTGAAAGAAGTAGAAGCAGTCGATGGTGTAGATGCCATATTAGCATGGTCCGGTTTGAAGAAATTTTGTAGTATAAAGAAGAGATGATCTGTCACTGCCAATAAGGTAATTTTAAGTTGAAATTTAAATAATTATTATGGAATTGGTTAATAAGTTGGAAATTAATTTAATTAGTTTAAGCCAATAATCGAAACTTAATTTGTTTTACAAGGTTATATCAACTAAAAAAAGGCATATGGAGAAATCACTGTAAAATCTTTAGAATAGGCTTCAATGGGAATTCAGCAAAAATGTAAATCACGGTGAGTAAATCTCACTCGGATTTTATATTAAAATTTATTTTTATTGTTAAAAATATCTATTGGTTGTTTGGTTGCGTTTAAATATTATTGTGGCTATTTTAAATATATTAGTTATTTAGGCCTGTTGTTTGTGGCTATTATATATATACATTGTTAGTTGGATATTTCCCGCAGTACCCCTAGCGGATGCCTGCAGTATCATTATCGGATGATCCTATGCGCCCTACAATATAATAGTGGATGACCTTCTATACCGCGATATCCTGCCTCGAAGCAGGATGGGTATTATTTATGTTGGCTAACGTCTGTGGATGCAGGGAAACAGGTTGGAGGGATCCAACTGGATTCCACAAAAATATTATTATTTGTTTGTTTTCATATATACTATCATATATGATGTGTTAGAAAACCTACGCTTGATAATTGTGTGTTTTTGATTGGTTGAATATCACTGGCCCTAAATATTGATTTTAAAAATATCGTGAAACGGGATTCGGAGATTTAAAAGGGGAAATCTATTTTTTTTTAAAATAGAATTTCGAATGGGCTATAGAAATATTAACTTTTTTCGAATATATAAAACAAGTATTGAATTTATAAATGATGTTTATAAATTTAGTAATATAGGAAATTAAAGTATTGAATTTATAAATGATGTTTATAAATTAAATAATGTAGGGAATTTAAATGAATTTATAAACGGTGTTTATAAATGAAGTGAAAACATTATCATTTGATAATTTGAATATTTATATTCAATTGCAAATTCAAATATAGAATCGTGGAATCGTTTTAAAGATGTAAACAATGAAATTTATTCTGATGTTCACAATGTAAATTGAACTAAAAATAAATCTGTACGAATTTAAGATTTGAATTCAATTAGATCGAATTTATTTAAATAAAATATTTTTGAGAAAAGATATTGAAATCGTATTAGATAGAACTATAATTAAATATGTAAATAAATTCTATTTTATATATATATATAACTTACAATAAATAGAATATTCCAAAATAAGATTTTGGTTTTCGAACAGATTTTGGAATGGAACTTGTTTTGTTATATAAAACAAGGAAGTTGGATTTAAAAACAATATTTATAAATCTAGTGAAATAAATTATCATTATATAATTTAGAGGCTCAAATTCAAGTATGAATTTGAAAATAGGATTTGAAATCGTTTCGAAATGAGAATAACGGAATTTATTTCAGAATTTGGATTAGAAAAAGAACTGAAAAAAATCTAAAGAATTTATAGTTAGAATTCAATTTTTATTAATGTTATAAAATAATTTATCTCCAAAGGAAATTGGAATATTATATATAAGATTGAGTTGCAAATAATTATAACTAAATTATGGAAAAATTGACAATTTAGAAAAATCGAAATGTTATGTTAAATTTGGAAAGACGATCCAATATATATTAAAATGTACAAAAATGGAAGTGAAATTTATTTATAAATGAAGCTTAAAACATTTATATTTAAATATAATTAAACAAACTCGCCGCAGCGCAACAATTCGTAAATTGGCATTTCGAACTACAATTGATATATAGAACTCAATTTAAGTCGGAATTCTTTGAAAAAAGAATCATCAGGACCGATATGATAATAGTTTTCTAATGGAAGAGAAAAATCTGGATTTTGTCGGATATATTTTGAGATATGTCAAAATCAAATTTCCAGAAAAACAACGCCATAATCGTTTAAAAACCGTAATGGTTTATCTAAATAAATAAAAGGATTTTAAACAAATAAAAATCCGAATTTTCATTAGAAATATTCAGACTTGAGATATGAAATAAATATGAACTCAAGTGGTGTAAGTGAACTGAATTTTGAAACAAAAATATATTTTTTAATTATTGAATCTAATTAACTAATTTGAAGAATAATCAGTTAATCGTGTTTTGAATCGAAATTAGGCGTTGGATAAGTGAATGGGATTTATAAATTTATATTCGAAATCGAATATGAAACTCGAGTTGAAATGGAATTAGTTTGGGTTATAAGCAGATTAAAATATATTTGAACAATACATATTCAAACTAAAGGGATTTGGCAAAAGAGCTAATTAAAGAATAAATTAGCGAATTGAGTTAGGAATGACTGGATTTAGTTGAGATAAAATGGAAACAAGTGAACATGTGTTAAATAGGCATGGAATGAGGTATATGAAGATTATAATTCGAGTGCCCGACATAAAGGTACGTGTTTAAATTCCATATGAGATTTTATGCGCCGAATCGGCAAGCCACTTGGCTTTTTAATTTTCTTTTTGAATGGAAATGGCCTAGAGAGGCGAGTTGGGGTTTGAGATATTGACCAGTACAAAGGAGGTGCTGGCGAAATTTTCCGAAAATTTAAGGAGTTGGAATATTTTTAAGAAAATCTGATAACTAGAAATCAATACACACACACACACACACACACACACACACATATATATATATATATAGAATTCGATAAGGAAACGAACTTAAATTAAAATGTAATAAACAAAAAGGAAATCTATAATTAAATCTGTTAAAATTTGAAAGAGAAACATGTACACGTTTAAATAAATGAATAATTGTTTTCATGATGTTGATTATTCGAGATAAGTAGTCTTGTCCATTTTGACGTTAACAATGTTATTCAATCAAGGTCTAAGAGGTATTTATACCCCAACTTGATTGATTTCATTGTTAATAAATAAATAACAAGATTTAGGCTTGAAGACAAATGTTTTGAATAAGATTTAGTTAAATGCAGTATTTTGGGTTGTTGTAACAATGTTTTACACAACATTCGTTTTAATCCAGATAAGTGGAAATTATGGAAATATAATAATAAATATTTCCTAAGTATAAAAATGAATGGCCGTGAAAGGGAGAAGTACTTGGAATGTTTTCTAATTATTAATAGAAGATATTTTCTAAGTATAGAAAATAAAGGAAGGGGATATATGGAAATGTTTTAATAACGTAAAGAACAAGATGATTATTGAATATATTTGGTTAACAAATATTGGTAAGTAAATGGAGAAGTGATTTAATTAATGAAATATAAATTAAGGGGCCTAGTGATTGTTTGATGCTTTGAATGGATGTTTGCTTTTTTCGATAGTTAGATAACTGACTATCGAAGTATTTTCCAATATCGTTGTAATAACCCGGAAATCCGAGCCAATTAAAAAATTTTATTTTGGCAATTTTAGCGAATTTTGATTATTTAAAATAATAACGACGAGAAATTTATTTTGAATGGAATTCGAACTTATATATTTATTCGAATCGTCATTAGAATATAAATATTTATTTTAAATTATAAAAGGAATTGAAAATGGCGCGGTAGTTCGATAATACGATTTCAAAATTCAAATGAATGCACCGGGTGCAAAATAAAACGGATTTTAGCGAAACCAAAAATATTAGAATCTAATTGAGAATACCTTTCCAACCAATCCGAAAAATCAAAATTTCATAGCGGGAATAAAAAGATATGCCCAGTTGAAAATTCAGAATAGTCGCTATGGAATTCTGGTCCTTAAAAATGGAAATTTTGCAAACGACCTCGGATTTCGATGAAACCACTTTTGTTGGATCCGTGATGTCAAGTTATTGCTAGATTCCAATTTTTTAATTTTTTGAATCAATATGTGAGTGTGGCAAAAGAAAACACGTTTGACCAGTTCAGTTGATTTTATTCGACTGGAAAATGGCCATTTTTCAAACGGTCTCAGAATTCGATGAAATTAGTTTTGTTAGGACCGCTCAATATGAAGCTAGAAAATATTTTTCGAGAATTTTTCTAGTTAGTATGTGACCCCAGTAAATTGAAAGGCGCGTTCAAATTCAATATATAGAGTTATATGTTGATTTTGACGAAAACTGATTGAAACGATCGAATCAGCTTACGAAACATATCCCATTGTGTTCGGAATGGGGGTAATTAGCTAGGGACGACAGTTGTTGTGTTTGACTTAGGGTTTGTATTGGTAAGTATGTATTTTCGAAATTAAAGAAATTAAAATATTAATATTTAAATATAATACCCCCCTTTATCTCACAACCCTAATTCAACAAACCAGAAAACCCGCCGCCTGTACTAGGAATTAACGAACCAAATAGCTGATCCTTCCTCCAATTAAATCTCCCAAAACGCGGTGAACTAAATTCAACTTCCTAAGTGAAAATCAAAAGGCAAGAGGAGGGCTTTCGATCCCCATGGATGTGATCGGTTCTCAGGGGTTGTTGTGCTCGAATTTCGAGCTTATAGCCCTGGCGTTCGTGCGTCGTTTTAAGGGCCAGGGGGGCGTCGAATCTGGTGTGGCACACGGGCGTGGACGACAGCGTGTAGATGAACGGCATGGCAGGGTTGGATGGAGGTCCGGCCCCCCAGATAGGCGGCGCGCATCAGGTTGAAGGGGGGAGCGTTTTGGGTCACGGTTTTCAGGCTAAAACAGAGAAGAAAGGTTTTAACTTTTTTTTATTAGCTTTATGGTTTATAAAATCTGAAAATTATAGTTTATAAAGTCTGAAAATTTATGGTTTATAAAATCTGAAAATTATATTATAGTTTTAAATTTTGAAATTTATATATGTTGATATCGTTTAAAATAGTATTGTTTTGAAATTAAATATCTTTGTTTAGACAATATAAAATAGAATTGATTTTAAAAATGTGATTTTTATTTATATCTAAACAGTTAAAAATGTGATTTCCATTTATATCTGAATAGTTAAAAATATGATTTTTATTTATATCTGAACAGTTAAAAATGTGATTTTTATTTATATCTGAACAGTTAAAAATATGATTTTTATTTATATCTGAACAGTTAAAAATGTGATTTTTATTTATATCTGAATAGTTAAAAATATGATTTTTATTTATATCTGAACAGTTAAAAATATGATTTTTATTTATATCTGAACAGTTAAGAATGTGATGTTTAATATAAAAATCGTTTGAAACAGACTGCGATGGAATTGACTGGAAACAAATGCAAATCCAAACGGTTCAGAATAGAAGTGGCGGAGTGGAGCCCCTCTGTGAGAACTCCTCACCTTTAATTTATTTCTAGTTAAAATATATACTAGGATGCAAACGGTGTTTAGTAGCACCCGACACCCGTCGTCCACAGACCATGGACGGCTTGTATGCTTGTTTGTTTGATTTTGCTGTGTAGTTGATTATGTGATGTGAGGTGAAATGGGATAAAATATTTATATAGTTAAAATATTTTATAGTTGAAAATAGAATTTTTAACGTGTATTTAAAATAAAATAAAAATAAACAAATCGGACGATTTGTTTATATACACACATTTGACTGATATTGATTGGGACGACAAATTTTACACATCGCCCAACTACACAAATAAAATCTGTGTTTGATTGTTTGAAAACCCCACACGAGTATTGGGGTGATATATGACATACACTAATCCCAATAATTAGTTGTATGTCGATCGATTGATTGACAGACTATTATAAGCGTTGAATATTTATATTTGATGCTTATACAGTGTAGAATGCACTTTGGATGATGGTTGATTATTTGTCATTGTCGATATATACATGCGTTGTATGGAAATCCATAGAAATAAAATCTATGGTAATTGATTGGGCCTCATTCCAGTTTTGAAAAGAAATATTTGAATAGAAATATTTGAAAAAGAAATATTTGAAATAGAATATTTGAAAATAGAAATATATGAAGCCGTGTTGATTAGATTGACGCCATTTTGACGTGAACGATGTTTATATCAATTTTATTCATTTTACAGTGAATATCGAAAGTGATTTCAAAATATGATATTTTGAAATGAATTGAAATTCGAATTAAATTGAATTGAAATGAAATTCGAATTAAACTGAATAGAATTGAAATTCGAATTAGATTGAAATAGAATTGAAATCGTTTTGAATTGAATTTAAAACGTATTGAAATTGAACTGAAATTGATTTGAATTGAAACCGATTTGAATTGAAATGGATTTGAATTGAAATAGAATTGAAATGAATTTAGAACGAATTTATATTGGAAAATTCAATTTTGATTTGAATTTGAGATGGAAGTTGAAATCGTTTTGAAAACGAATTTAAAACGATTTATATAATACGTTTTAAAAGGAAATCGATGAAGTATATATTATATATATTATATATATAATATAATGGCCTGGATAGAACGCGCCGTGCTGCGGTAGTTCGTGAATTTTGACCATTGACTTCGAATTGACATTGCGGGAGATCCGACCGTCGGATTCTCCTAAAACCGAAACCGTTGGGTTCGTATCGAAAAGAGCTTTCTAACGAATATTATAAATTAGAAATCTAACAGTTGGATTTGGAATTATGTCCAAATCAAATTTGGAAAAGGTCGCTGTAAGTGCAGTTCGATGGCCGTTGATGGAAATCGACTGTACAGACCTTGATAAAATTATTAAAAATATCAATAATTTGTGTAAAATTATAAGAAATGATTTGGGAAGGATTGGGATGAAAAAAATTCATATTTGAAAAGATAAAAATATATTTTTATCGAAATGAACTAGTTGTGAACTAGAATAATAATTTATTTATTTTTCAAATAAATATATTGGATTTGAAATGGTTTTGAAAATAACCAGAATTTCTAATAATTGAATTGGAATGGATTTGAATTGAAATTGTCTTCGGAATATTTCGATGTTGGATTTCGTGATGATACAGATATTGTTATGGGAATTTGAAAGATATATTTATATCCTTATTTCCAATACGATATTTGTTAGTCGTAGAGTATGATATTGAATATAAGCCGATATAATTTCTATTCAGAGCCTTGTATTTAATATCAAATGTGATTTGGGTTTGTCGTGAATGGTGTCTTCATTAACACTGTTCTTAAGCCCAGTTGAGAAAAATATTAAATCTTTTTATTTAGATTTAATGAAGTGTACCAATTAAATAATATTTAATTGGAATTGAATTGGAATTGATTTTTGGGTTTATCGTGAACAGTGTTTTAAATAACACTTGTTCTTTAACCCGATAATTAATTGAATGTGATTTTGGGTTGTCGTGAATGGTATCTTCAATAATACTGTTCTTTGACCCAAAGGATTTAAGAAAATCAGAAACTAACTAGAGATTAGTTAAGTTGAATGGTTTCTGGGGTATTGATCTGATGTTGGTTTCAGCCTTCGGGGTTAATACTTAAGGAATTGCTCACTTGCTAATTTACGGTTAGGGACTGATTGAAATGTGATGTGATTTTGGGGTTTATCGTGAACCGTGTTTTAAATGACGCTGATTCTTTAACCCAGTTACAGATTAAAACTAAGTGGAGTTTTAATGAATCTTTAATTAGATTGAAATGATCGAGATTGGAGTATCACCAGTTTTGCTCCAGGCGATAGTTAAATCATTAATTAGATTTGAACGTGAAATGGTAATTGAATTTACCGATAACACCGTGGTGTTAGATATAAAGAATTACCAGTTTTACTTCATGGGATGAATAGGTTGGGATTGGGAAATAAAATAAATGATTACTTCGGTGTGGTTCGCTAATCCCGACTAGTTTGAAGTGATATTTAAAAGGAAGATTAAAGAGTAAATTCAAGGAATTTATCTTTGATAATATTAATGGGAACCTTTCCCTAAGAATGTGAAATTCAGAAACTAACTGTAGGTTAGCTAAGTAGAATGGTTTCCTGGGTATTGATCTGATGTTGGTTTCGGCCTTCGGGGTTAATATTTGGGGAATTATTCTCTTGATTAATTTACGGTTAGTGACTGATGAATTGGAATGAGGCGTATGTTGTGTTTGTGTAACACTTGTTTATTATATATGCGAGTTATTCGGAAAGGCCGGGTTTATCCCATTCTGAATAACTAATACGACGATAAGTCGAAGGTGAAGACGGTGGTTGAAGATCGGAGGTCTTCACGTCGTTTGGATAATTACTGATGATCTTGATTGGGCTGTACACCCAAGAGGAGGGAAACAGTTGGTGATCGTCCAGACGTACTTGGAGATCGATGGATATGCGGGGTACTAGGTGCCTCCGGTTTCGTTCAGACCCAAAACGAACTTGTAAATGGACTGTGTGTCTGACATTGGATTTCAGTCTGTGTGATTGATTTCTATTAAATATATATCTGTTTGGCAGCGGAGAATTTATTCTCTTGCTTAACGCCCTTCTCTGAGACGTACGAGCTCAGGGGTTATATATTGATGGATATCCATCGCATGGAATGAATTGCCTGTGTGGCATGCCTAAGTGGCAGATGATCAAGGCTTCTGTTGAAAAGCGAAGTCTTGTGGTTGATGATCAAAGCAAGGCCTTTGTGGCATAGCTTTGTGTAACATTTAATTCGCGAGTTTCACACCCGGTATGAACCAAAAACGGGAGACGGATATCAGGGTGGGGCATGCGTTTCCTTCTAGTTAGAAGTGGCGTCAGTAGTTTTACACACCTTGACGAGCTTGACTTATATGGTTGTTGGTTTGCGAGGCGCCTCAGATTTATCGGTGACTATGTGAAGCCGATGGAGTCATTCGTTGGCTCATTTACGCCCCATAGGGCGGGGAAACGCAGTGTTCAGGAATTATAATCCACATCGGTGGACCGACCCTGAGTCCAAGGGACGATGCGTTATGTTCATGAGACTCAGACTAGACAGTCTCGAATCGGTAGAGGACTATCTTTTGCCTCTGTTCATACCATAAATGATAACCCAACTTCCAATACGACATCTTGCGGTTTTGATTGTATACCTATATATGGCGACATAGTGGTATGGGACATTCATGCCGCCTATGATCGATATTTATGATTGTATATAAAATCAGAAACTAACTGGAAACAAGCTAAGATGGGTGGTTTCCTGGGTATTAGTCTGATGTTGGTTTCGGCCTTCGGGGTTAATACTTAGGAAATCGTTCTCTTACTAATTTACATTTAGAGTCTGATTAAAAATAAAAACATGAAATTTAACGTATCAATCATTCTTTGGCTATTGTAAGGGAAAACCCTATCCCCCAGCTTGCGTTGCATTGTGTGATAGGACCTGGGTCTTATAATAGTTTCATTTTTTTTATTTAGCATTCCGCTGTTGTTATATGCACTGGTATTCTTGGGAGGAAACCCGTTCCGTGTTATACGGCGTGTCCCTTGATTTACCTAACTTTAAAATAAAGATTTACAACTGTTTTAGTTCTCACACCAGTCACATGACTGACCTGGAGTTTATTGTTTTAACCTAAACTTTGGGTGCCCCTATTTTCCGCACGGGCAGCTAGTAGTTTTGGTTTTGCAGATTTATATACACAGGATCCTGGTTTACAGCTGGAATGATATCCGGAAAGCTTTGTATCCGTATATCTCCTTCAGTTGTGTATTGTATTATTTTCCGCTGCTATGTAATTTATTGTAATCTATGGTATTTGATAAATGTGTAATATTGATTTATACTCTGTATATTCTTGTATTCTGATGGAATTGTTGTAATATACAACGAAATGTTCTTCCGTCTACGTTCTGTTGTCGCTTGCTCTCGAAGTATCCGCTCTTTCCTTCACGGGGAAGTTACGAGTCCTTACAGTGGTATCAAAGCTTTGGTTTACAAAGCTCAGAGAACAAGACACATTAGAACCATACGAAAGAATTCATCAGATGATTGGATTAGTAATATCCAATGGGAATGACTCGTTAGAGATGGGATCAGTAGTATCCTAGAACGAGTGTGAAGAGTATATTTTTGAAAATGAAAACAATTTTTGTTTTGAAAATTTAAATCGAATTATTCGTATTTGAATATTTGTTTATATTGATTTGGACTATCCAGTATATAAAGATTTTGCGTATGCGCCTGATCCGCGTGTATTCGAAATTTTAATATATTGGGTAGATATAGAATCACACTCTAGTCGCCCGGAGATGAAACTATTGATGACTGTACATCATCAGTCGTTTGGGTTCGAGTTTCGAAGGTGTGATATTTATATATTTCCTATTGACTGGTGTGAGAACCAAAATTAGATAGGGCTTATTGTTGTGATTTGGCATCAAAAATCTGATTTTTGGACTATATATCAAAGTTATGAATTTGAAATGAAAATTCACTAATTGATTGATGGTTGTGTTGTTTGATTATTGTTTGATTAATTAAATGTTGAATCATATAACCAAATTGATCAAATAGTAAATTGTATTGAAAATTTGGTCGCATTTTCTTGCATATACATGTACTTACATTGAACAGGTCATAGCAAAGAGACTAGAGCAGAAGAATAAAATTGTTTGCCCGACAAATAGGTACATGTTTACCATAATTTACGGTTTTGTTTGGGTGATGATGATTTTATGAGCCGTTTGGCTAGCCTCTTGGCTTTTTCTTTTTCTTTTTGAGATCAGAGGGCCTGTATGGCAACTTCGGGATTTTCCCGGTGCTCCCGGTGCAGGGGAGGTTATGGCGAAATTTTTCGAAAATTTAGGGTGTTAGCCAAATTTTTTGAAAATTTGAAAAGTTCTTAGAAACTGAAAAGTTGAAGAACTTAAGCCGTAATGGAAATATTGAAAGTTGAGTTAATTAGCTAAACAACTTTCGGCTTCGTTCCTTTTCGGGGACGAAAAGTTTTAAGTGGGGGAGATTGTAATAACCCGGAAATCCGAGCCAATTTAAATTTTTTATTTTGGCAATTTTAGCGAATTTTGATTATTTAAAATGAATTATTTTAAATAATAATGACGAGAAATTTATTTTGAATGGAATTCGAAAATATATATTTATTCGAATCATCATTATAAAAGGAATTGAAAATGGCGCGGTAGTTCGATAATTCGATTTCAAAATTCAAATGAATGCACCGGGTGCAAAATAAAATGGATTTTAGCGAAACCAAAAATATTAGAATCTAATTGAGAATATCTTTCCAACGAATCCGAAAAATCAAAATTTCATAACGGGAATAAAAAGATATGCCCAGTTGAAAATTCAGAATAGTCGCTATGGAATTCTGACCCTTAAAAATGGAAATTTTACAAACGACCTCGGATTTCGACGAAACCACTTTTGTTGGATCCGTGATGTGAAGTTATTGCTAGATTCCAATTTTCATAATTTTTCGAATCAATATGTGAGTGTGGCAAAAGAAAACGTGTTTGACCAGTTCAGTTGATTTTATCCGACTGGAAAATGGCCATTTTTCAAACGGTCTCAGAATTCGATGAAATTAGTTTTGTTAGGACCGTATCGTCAGTACGAAGCTAGAAAATATTTTTCGGGAATTTTTCTAGTTAGTATGTGACCCCAGTAAATTGAAAGGCGCGTTCAAATTCAATATATAAAGTTATATGTTGATTTTGATGAAAACTGATTGAAACGATCGAATCAGCTTACGAAACATATCCCATTGTGTTCGGAATGAGGGAAATTAGCTAGGGACGACAGTTGTTGTGTTTGACTTAGGGTTGTATTGGTAAGTATGTATTTTCGAAATTAAAGAAATTAAAATATTAATATTTAAATATAATACCCCCCTTTATCTCACAACCCTAATTCAACAAACCAGAAAACCCGCCGCCTGTACTAAGAATTAACGAACCAAATAGCCGATCCTTCCTCCAATTAAATCTCCCAAAATGCGGTGAACTAAATTCAACTTCCTAAGTGAAAATCAAAAGGCAAGAGGAGGGCTTTCGATCCCCATGGATGTGATCGGTTCTCAGGGGTTGTTGTGCTCGAATTTCGAGCTTATAGCCCTGGCGTTCATGCATCGTTTTAAGGGCCAGGGGGCGTCGAATCTGGTGTGGCTCACGGGCATGGACAGTGGCGTGTAGATGAACGGCATGGCAGGGTTGGTTGGAGGTCCGGTCCCCCAGATAGGCGGCGCGCATCAAGTTGAAGGGGGGAGCGTTTTGGGTCACGGTTTTCAGGCTAAAACAGAGAAGAAAGGTTTTAACTTCTTTTTATTAGCTTTATGGTTTATAAAATCTGAAAATTATAGTTTATAAAGTCTAAAAATTTATGGTTTATAAAATCTGAAAATTATAGTTTATAAAGTCTGAAAATTAATGGTTTATAAAATCTGAAAATTATATTATAGTTTTAAAATTTGAAATTTATATATGTTGGTATCGTTTAAAATAGTATTGTTTTGAAATTAAATATCTTTGTTTAGAAAATATAAAATAGAATTGATTTTAAAAATGTGATTTTTATTTACATCTGAACAGTTAAAAATGTGATTTTTATTTATATCTGAACAGTTAAAAATATGATTTTTATTTATATCTGAACAGTTAAAAATGTGATTTTTATTTATATCTGAACAGTTTAAAATATGATTTTTATATATATCTGAACAGTTAAAAATGTGATTTTTATTTATATCTGAATAGTTAAAAATGTGATTTTTATTTATATCTGAACAGTTAAAAATATGATTTTTATTTAGGGTGCGTTTTTTAGAGGTCCCTATTAAGTTTCAAAATATAAAAAAAACCCGGTCATAAACTTATTGTAAATTAGGTCCCTGTTTTCAAAACTTATAAAATAATAATAAAAAAAAAATAAAAAAAATTCGTAAATTAGTAATAAAATATATTACGCATTATAGAAAAAATTCAGTTCAAAAAACAACAAAAATAATGTCAGAAAGAAGAAAACAGCAAAAAAACAGAAAAAACTGCAGTTAAATGCATAATATTATGCACGTTTTTGATTTTATTGCATGCATATGTGCAATTATTTCAGGTCTTCCAGCGCATAGATTTAACATAATTTTTCAGTTCATTTTTATTTGCATCCAAATGTGCAAATTTCTCAAAAAAATGCACACATGTGTGCAACATTTTTATAGGATAAAAAGTAGGGACCTAATTTATAAAAAAAAAAACAAAGTTCTGAAAATTTTTAAACCCGCCCCCTATTTTATTTTTTCCGCCTTTTTGTATTTTTTTTAAAAAAATGTGCGTACGTTCATAAAAAAAAAAAAATTCTAAAATATGGAAATAATGTCAGGAATCTACGGAAATCGAAAAAAAATAGTTGCGTACATTTATGCAATTATTACTGATAATTGCATATATGTATGCAACTTTTCTATAAGCTGTTTTCAGATTAAAATCTGAAAATAAACCTGCACAAATGTATGCAAGTATTTGAAATTTTTGCGCACATGTATGCATTTATTTGCATGAATAAAAATCAACGAAGATGTATGTAGTGAAAAATATGCACGGATGTATGCAGGAAAGTGATATATGTGCATATTATTATGCATTTAACTGGAAATTTCGTTTTTTTTGTTGTTTTTTTGATTTTTGACGCCTTCTTTGATGGTTTTTTGTTCTGAATTTTTTAGTGTTTACATGTTTTATTTAAATACGAATTTACGTGATTTTTTTATATTTTTTTGATGACTTTTCAGAAAATAGGGACCTAATTTACAATAAGTTTATGACCGGATGTGAGCCTAATTAAGTTTCAAAATAGGGATGTGAGCCTAATATTCACTAATATTTATATCTGAACATATAAGAATGTGATGTTTAATATAAAAATCGTTTGAAACAGACTGCGATGGAATTGACTGGAAACAAATGCAAATCCAAACGGTTCAGAATAGAAGTGGCGGAGTGGATCCCCTCTGTGAGAACTCCTCACCTTTAATTTATTTCTAGTTAAAATATATACTAGGATGCAGACGGTGTTTAGTAGCACCTGACACCCGTCGTCCACAGACCATGGATGGCTTGTATGCTTGTTTGTTTGATTTTGCTGTGTAGTTGATTATGTGATGTGAGGTGAAATGGGATAAAATATTTATATAGTTAAAATATTTTATAGTTGAAAATAGAATTTTTAACGTGTATTTAAAATAAAATAAAAATAAACAAATCGGATGATTTGTTTATACACACACATTTGACTGATATTGATTGGGACGACAAATTTTACACATCGCCCAACTGCACAAATAAAATCTGTGTTTGATTGTTTGAAAACCCCACACGGGTATTGGGGTGATATATGACATACACTAATCCCAATAATTATTTGTATGTCGATCGATTGATTGACAGACTGTTATAAGCATTGAATATTTATATTTGATGCTTATACAGTGTAGAATGCACTTTGGATGATGGTTGATTATTTTTCGTTGTTGATATATACATGCGTTGTATGGAAATCCATAGAAATAAAATCTATGGTAATTGATTGGGCCTCATTCCAGTTTTGAAAAGAAATATTTGAATAGAAATATATGAAAAAGAAATATTTGAAATAGAATATTTGAAAATAGAAATATATGAAGCCGTGTTGATTAGAATGACGCCATTTTGACGTGAACGATATTTATATCAATTTTATTCATTTTACAATGAATATCGAAAGTGATTTCAAAATCTGATATTTTGAAATGAATTGAAATTCGAATTAAATTGAATTGAAATGAAATTCGAATTAAACTGAATAGAATTGAAATTCGAATTAGATTGAAATAGAATTGAAATCGTTTTGAATTGAATTTAAAACGTATTGAAATTGAACTGAAATTGATTTGAATTGAAACCGATTTGAATTGAAATGGATTTGAATTGAAATAGAATTGAAATGAATTTAAAACGAATTTATATTGGAAAATTCAATTTTGATTTGAATTTGAGATGGAAGTTGAAATCGTTTTGAAAACGAATTTAAAACGATTTATATAATACGTTTTAAAAGGAAATCGATGAAGTATATATTATATATATTATATATATAATATAGTGGCCTGGATAGAACGCGCCGCACTGCGGTAGTTCGTGAATTTCGACCATTGACTTCGAATTGACATTGCGGGAGATCCGACCGTCGGATTCTCCTAAAACCGGAACCGTTGGGTTCGTATCGAAAAGAGCTTTCTAAAGAATATTAGAAATTTGAAATCTAACAGTTGGATTTGGAATTATGTCCAAATCAAATTTGGAAAAGGTCGCTATAAGTGCAGTTCGATGGCCGTTGATGGAAATCGACTGTACGGACCTTGATAAAATTATTAAAAATATCAATAATTTGTGTAAAATCAGAAGAAATGATTTGGAAAGGATTGAGATGAAAAAACTCCATATTTGAAAAGATAAAAATATATTTTTATCGAAATGAACTAGTTGTGAACTAGAATAATAATTTATTTTTCAAATAAATATATTGGATTTGAAATGGTTTTGAAAATAACCAGAATTTCCAATAATTGAATTGGAATGGATTTTAATCGAAATTGTCTTCGGAATATTTCAATGTTGGATTTCGTGATGATACAGATATTGTTATGGGAATTTGAAAGATATATTTGTATCGTTATTTCCAATACGATATTTGTTAGTCGTAGAGTTTGATATTGAATATAAGCCGATATAATTTCTATTCAGAGCCTTGTATTTAATATCAAATGTGATTTGGGTTTGTCGTGAATGGTGTCTTCATTAACACTGTTCATAAGCCCAGTTGAGAAAAAGATTAAATCTTTTTATTTAGATTTAATGAAGTGTACCAATTAAATAATATTTAATTGGAATTGAATTGGAATTGATTTTTGGGTTTATCGTGAACAGTGTTTTAAATAACACTTGTTCTTTAACCCGATAATTAATGGAATGTGATTTTGGGTTGTAGTGAACGGTATCTTCAATAATACTGTTCTTAGACCCAAATGAGTTAAGAAAATCAGAAACTAACTGGAGATTAGTTAAGTTGAATGGTTTCTGGGGTATTGATCTGATGTTGGTTTTGGCCTTCGGGGTTAATACTTTGGGAATTGCTCACTTGCTAATTTAAGGTTAGGGACTGATTGAAATGTGATGTGATTTTGGGGTTTATCGTGAACCGTGTTTTAAATGACGCTGATTCTTTAACCCAGTTACAGATTAAAACTAAGTGGAGTTTTAATGAATCTTTAATTAGATTGAAATGATCGAGAATGGAGTATCACCAGTTTTGCTGCAGGCGATAGTTAAATCTTTAATTAGATTTGAACGTGAAATGGTAATTGAATTTACCGATAACACCGTGGTGTTAGATATGAATTATTACCAGTTTTACTTCGTGGGATGAATAGGTTGGGATTGGGAAATAAAATAAATGATTACTTTGGTGTGGTTCGCTAATCCCGACTAGTTTGAAGTGATATTTAAAAGGAAGATTAAAGAATAAATTCAAGGAATTTATCTTTGATAATATTAATGGGAACCTTTCCCTAAGAATGTGAAATTTAGAAACTAACTGTAGGTTAGCTAAGTAGAATGGTTTCCTGGGTATTGATCTGATGTTGGTTTCGGCCTTCGGGGTTAATATTTAGGGAATTATTCTCTTGATTAATTTATGGTTAGTGACTGATGAATTGGAATGAGGCATATGTTGTATTTGTGTAACACTTGTTTATTATATACGCGAGTTATTCGGAAAGACCGGGTTTATCCCATTCTGAATAACTGATACGACGATAAGTCAAAGGTGAAGACGGAGGTTGAAGACCGGAGGTCTTCATGTCGTTTGGATAATTACTGATGATCTTGATTGGGCTATACACCCAAAAGGAGGGAAACAGTTGGTGATCGTCCAGACATACTTAGTGATCGATGGATATGTGGGGTACTAGGTGCCTCCGGTTTCGTTCAGACCCAGAACGAACTTGTAAATGGACTGTGTGTCTGACATTGGATTTCAGTCTGTGTGATTGATTTCTATTAAATATATATCTGTTTGGCGGCGGAGAATTTATTCTCTTGCTTAACGCCCTTCTCTGAGACGTACGAGCTCAGGGGTTATATATTGATGGATATCCATCGCATGGAATGAATTGCCTGTGTGGCATGCCTAAGTGGCAAATGATCAAGGCTTCTGTTGAAAAGCAAAGTCTTGTGGTTGATGACCAAAGCAAGGCCTTTGTGGCATAGCTTTTTGTAACGTTTAATTCGCGAGTTTCACACCCGGTATGAACCAAAAACGGGAGACGGATATCAAGGTGGGCATGCGTTTCCTTCTGGTTAGAAGTGACGTCAGTGGTTTTACACGCCCTGACGAGTTTGACTTATGTGGTTGTTGGTTTGCGAGGTGCTTCGGATTTATCGGTGACTATGTGAAGCCGATGGAGTCATTCGTTGGCTCATTTATGCCCCATAGGGTGGGGAAACGTAGTGTTCAGGAATTATAATCCACATCGGTGGACCGGCCCTGAGTCCAAGGGACAATGCGTTATGTTCCTGAGACTCGGACTAGACAGTCTCGAATCGGTAGTGGACTATCTTTTGCCTCGGTTCATACCATAAATGATAACCCAACTTCCAATACGACATCTTGCGGTTTTGATTGTATACCTATATATGGCGACATAGTGGTATGGGGCATTCATGCCGCCTATGATTGATATTTATGATTGTATATAAAATCAGAAACTAACTGGAAACGAGCTAAGATGGGTGGTTTCCTGGGTATTAGTCTGATGTTGGTTTCGACCTTCGGGGTCAATACTTAGGAAATCGTTCTCTTACTAATTTACAGTTGGAGTCTGATTAAAAATAAACACATGAAATTACATATCAATCATTCTTTGGCTATTATAAGGGAAAACCCTATCCCCCGGCTTGCATTGCATTGTGTGATAGGACCTGGGTCTTATAATAGCTTCATTTTTCTTTATTTAGCATTGCACTGTTGTTTTATGCACTAGTATTCTTGGGAGGAAACCTGTTCCGTGTTATACGGCGTGTCCCTTGATTTACCTAACTTTAAAATAAAGATTTACAACTGTTTTAGTTCTCACACCAGTCACATGACTGATCTGGAGTTTATTATTTTAACCTAAACTCTGGGTGCCCCTATTTTCCGCACGGGCAGCTAGTAGTTTTGGTTTTGCAGATTTATATTCACAGGATCCTGGTTTACAGTTGGAATGATATCCGGAAAGCTTTGTATCCGTATATCTCCTTCAGTTGTGTATTGTATTATTTTCCACTGCTATGTAATTTATTGTAATCTCTGGTATTTGATAAATGTGTAATATTGATTTATACTCTGTATATTCTTGTATTCTGATGGAATTGTTGTAATATACAATGAAATGTTCTTCCGTCTATGTTCTGTTGTGGCTTGTTCTCGAAGTATCCGCTCTTTCCTTCACGGGGAAGTTACGGGTCCTTACAATCGTTGTCAATACGAAGAGACCGTTTGGATTACTATCCGAGAATCACTTCGTATTGGCAGTAGCATTGCGAATCAGATTATATGAACATAATCGAAGACGAAGTAAAGTGCAAGGGTTTTTTCTATTAATCCTAGGTAGAAATTGCCTACAATGGATTAATGGAAATTGTGCCTTCGGTTTAGTTCATTCCCAGAATGAAGTTGTATGGACGAGTGTCTGACATAGTATTTCCAATGATCGCATATGTTGGTCTGTACAAATATATGTGGTGGCGGAGAATTTATTCTCTTAGCATAATATCCAGAATATATTTGTGCAAAACAATTGATGATTAAACGGATCTGACAATGTGGCATTCAAAGTGATTGTGCTATCAATGAAGGGTAAGTAATCGTAGCCTGAGGCCTCAACAACCGGGAAATGAAAAAAATCGGGTAAGCAACATGGCTAAGTGGGTAGCTCCCATTTAGGGTGTATTATCACATATCTAGAGAAATTCATTTCAATTTTTATTCTATTCGATGCTGTCCTATTCAAGAAAACGGTTGTTGATCCCAACCGTTGGTGATACACATTCGATACACTCAAGCGAAATGAGTGGTCGGCCATGTGCGGCCGGGTTGCAAGATGTTCTTATTGTGTAACATCCAGTATTTTTGGTAGTCAAGTATTCAATTTTAAATGAATTTGTAATATAAAATTCTATTATATAACGAAGTTTGGACATATAATTATAATTCAAACTCGTAAACATCGTGGTATTTCGTAATTTATGATTTAAAATTCATCTATATCGGTACGAATATAAAACGTCCAATGATAATTGATGATGAAATTAAATAATCATACGAAACTGAACGTTCAAATCAATACGTTACTTACTTTATGATGAGGCCCGTGCTTCATACACGGGAATTTGTTCGATATATTAGATAGGCCTTAAAATAGTTTCCTTTCAAACGACCTCCGTTTTTAATGAAATGAATTTTATTGGAATACGTATAGTTAATTATTGCTAGATTTCTAGTTTGGAGCCAATTGGAGTTATTTTATCGGTGCGTGCAATTTAAGGGTGAACCGATAGATTAAAAATAGTCCGTTGTGCAAACAGAGTCCGTTTTCAATGGAATTAATTTTGTTGGGACCGGAACATTGAGATATAGAGGTTCGTTCATTTTCTTTGTTTTTAGAATTTGTGTGTGACGGCACAAATATAATGGTTAACGATAAACCGCGGTTGGCGATAAATTTAATATGGTATTAAATAAATAAACAAATAAATATTTAACCTTAATGCCTAAGCAAACTAGACAGCGTACAAATACAGCTGCTACTTTCTGTCTCCCCAGCTAACTCTTATAGACCGCACATGCAAACAATGAAGGAAGGCCATCTTCATCTCGTCACCATTTCTTTTCGTGACCAGCTACCCTAGTTTAGGAACTGAAAATTTCACAAGCTCGCTGCCTATGCCTTCACTTCAAAGTAAGCAGCTGTGTTACCCAATGAATTCTTCAACTATGTATATGAAAAGAGAAAAACACTCTGTTTTGTTTAATCACCATCAACAGACCCAAGTTCTGGAATAAAGATTTTAAGCTACCGTGTGATTTCATTTCAACTACTCCATCTTCTCAATACAGCAGCTACCCCAGTACATCTTGTAGCTACCACCATTTTCATGTATGTATTATCTCCATCCCAATGTATTTTTACAATCAATCACCTACATACTAGCCTGTGTATATTCTACACGCTCTATTCCTTGATCTCCAAGGCTCTCGGCCTATATAAATTAAGCTCCATTTTTAATTCAGCAACAAACATGCCGAAGCTTCATGGCATGAAAAAGAAATTCAAACAAATGATTAAACTCTGCTACTTCTTCTAATATTTTCTACACCATTTCCCACTGCATAAAAGTCGGATCTGTAATAAATAAATAACACGGGGCATGGGAAGGAATACATTGAGTAAGTAAAGAAGAATGGGTGAATAACAGAACGGTGGTTTGAGGAGCAGTAGTGGGAAGCTGGTCACGTTCATCAATATTAAGAGGCGTGGAGGTGGGCTGTTGCGTGTTGATGAAAGGCTGTTTGCATATTGGTTGCAATGGGTGAATTCTTTATGTGGATGGATATAGTAGTAAGCGGAAGGAGAAGTTGCGTCGAGCATCAGTGGGGAAGGAGGTCAGGCTTAGGGCAGTGGGAGCAGTATACGGCAAGGTAATCCGGTGAGATGCTCAATTAGCCGGAAGTTGGGGGAGAGAGGCGTTGGGTGCGGTGAGTGTTGTCTTTCTTTGGAGAGGAAATGCAGCAGACTGAAAAATAAGGAGAAGGGGAAGGTTTGAGAAAAGGGAACAGAACGCGGGGTAGTTAGTTCTGTTGATTGCGGTGAAGTTGGGACGGGGAGGCACTGTCGAGTTGAGAGCAGCCATGTTGAGGTCATGCGCGGGAATTGTGGCATGAAGTGGGAAGGAAACAAAGACAAATAGGTCTAATAAAAAAAACGACAATGAACGATAAACATTAATGTGACCAATTGTTTATTTGTGCCTAGTAGTGGCGTGGCCCATCTCTTTGTTTTTAACAATAACGTGAATCATGGTTTACTTGCCTAATCCTATTCCATTTTGTCTAATCTACTTTTGCGTGGCCTTAATTAAGGATGTAAAACATGCCTGAGTCATTTGTATATATGCCGGACCTTTTTAAAAGGAGCCTAATCATGCCTAAATTTTTCGTACCTAGTATACATATATATTTTAATGTACCCAAACGTGACCGTCTATGATTATGACATGGCAAATTTTATCACACTGTATTAATACGGTGACCAACGTCTTATGTTTTAGATATTCAAAGTGCCAGATTGTGAATCTATATATATAAAAGATATACAGTACAATGAAGGCCTAACCTAGTGAAATACCCCAAATATTATAATATTATTTTGTTAATGGTATGCGTAGCCTCCTAAGTTGTAATTGCCCAAACCATTAATTTCGAACATTCCTGTATGTTTACAAATAGTTTAAAAGTAAGTGATTATGCCTAATGACCATTAAACATGACTAATTGAAGTTAACAGTTCCTAATCTCCATTATAAAATGACCAACTTAGTTTGAGTATATACTTGTGATAAACGTTTAATATGGGGCATTCAAAAATTTTCTGCCTATTCATATTTAACCCAGTTTCTAATGTGCCTTTTGTATAAGTGCTTGAACAAATGGGTTGGTGCTGGCAACAAACGTGCCCAGTATATGTCTTAATACTTTCCTAGGTACCTTTAAATATAATTAAACTTATATATATATGTATATATATATATATATATATATGTTCGAACATGCGTGGGTAGTTTTATATAGTTAGTTCACCATGACCTGAAAGTAAATGTGCTGTACGAATGAACAGAATATATAAGGATTGGTTTTTAGCATACCCGCAAAAGCAATATATGATAATACAAAGGAAGGATATCGCATAATAAGGGTTTCTTAAAAGCATTTGTATATGCTAAATCTCGTCTAACTGCACTCGACGAAGATTAAATTAACATTAAATATAAATTTAAAAATTAAATTATTATTAAGTTCTTTAATATTATTTAAATAAGTAAATAACGGAAATGTATAATTCTGTCCTACAACAACGGGATTGGACGAAACAAGTGGCGCCAGGTCTATACTGACGGGCACGACGATGAAGTCGGCTTGGACATAATTAGAAGCTGTTGGAGTTTTTAATTAAACCAAACGTCAGTTTGATTTAATTAAAATGAACTGTCTCAGTGTCAGAGAAATCAAGATAAGTTCAACTCACCCAGTTTTTATCCTACTTATATTTTATAAGTCGGGTTTTAAATATTTATGTGCTTTGATTGTTAACTGTTTGATGGATGCTGAATATATATATTTATATGTGTTGATTGAACTGATTAAATTAAACATTTTTTAATTTAATATTGAACTGATTAAATTAAAACAAATCGTTGTCTTAATGATTAATTCCATATGAGGTAACTTACCTCGTTGGTTACGTTTATAATAATACAAATGTATTAAAGTGAAATATGGACGTTGGGATTGCTGTTATTTTTTGATGGTTGAATATTATACCTGTTTATTGAAATGAATGGTATGGTTGAGATAACGTATTTGAATGCAGGGAAAACAGGTTGGAGGGATCCAACTGGATTCCTCAATATTTACTGTTTATTTTCATATTTCAATCATATGAACTGTTTAACTGATATGCTTAGGTTATTGACTTGATTATTGATTGTTGAATCAAATTTCAACGTTTGTTTATGGTTAACCAATAGATAGTATTGGTTGAGTAATTGGTAGCAGTTGGACCAAAAATATATTATTTTATAAATATTTATCTACCGTAAGGTGAATCAACGGTAATGAAATTATCAAATTTATTTTTTAACTAAAGATGGATTTTGAAATTGATTTATTTGAATAAAAGAAAATTAATATGTATTATTTATTATTTAAGTTTAAAGTAATCATTAAATGATTTGGCAAAGTAATCTCTTATATAATAAGTAGACTGACATAATTAATGCAATGGTTAAGGGATTGGATTAATTATTTTCGAGAGACAATTAAATGGATTTTTATTTAAATTAATTATATTTGTTGGCTAGCTTTTGGACCAAGCCACCAAGGTTCACTGACCAAGAAAATATGGAACCTCACTCGTCAGAACCCTCAGAAACTCGATCGTGTTCACCACATCATCTTTGGCTCGTGGTCCACCATCACGTCCCCTACTTGTGCTACCCAGCAACGATTCGTGATCGCCCCCTGTAGCCACGATCTGACCCGTCCATGTCTTCTCGATCCGATCCAACCCCAGAAGCTAAGACGAAGATCACAACCCGATCCGTCCCCTCTGCCTCTTCATGGTCCGGTCCTAGAAACCAAGATAAAGGTCGAGACCAAGTCTACCTCGATCCGAGAATGCAGGATCTCACGACATCTGTCCATAACGACTATTTTGACTATTTCTTCATCAAGCCACGAACCAGTCCGAGATCCTCAGGATTTGTGCCACGTATGACCGCGATCCGCCTGCAAATATCAGCTATAAATAGCCCCAGACTTGGCATTTTTCAGGATCTTTTTGGCAATTTTGAGCTCTGATTCCACCATTATCATATCTCTATTATTCCTGTTCAGAGTTGTCTCAAATTTACTGAGTGAACCAACATTGTAAAAGTAAGGTTGAGAGTCATTGATTGTACTCAAATGTTAAGTATAACCATAAATATAAAGTGGACGTAGGCTCGTTAACGCCGAACCACTATAAATCTCGTGTCTTTCCTGCTTATCTTGCATTTTTTTTTGATATTAATCTTTGCATAATTGAACAACTTGGGTATTGGAGACAATTTTGGATCTAACATTTTGGTGCTTTCACTGAGAATTAAATCTCAGCATATTGGATTGTAGTTCTATTATTTGGATAGTCAAGTCCGAAGAAAACAGTCCAAAACTCCACTGTTTCGATTTTTGAAGATTTCAGTAAAGTTCAGATATCATGGATGGAAAGAAGTCTAAGGAAGTATGAGCTTCCCAAGCGACTAAAGCTACGAACGAAGCAATTGAAGAGAGCGTTCAGGAGCAGGTCGAAGTTCTGTCCCCAGATCATGGAGAAGAGGGGGCGATCCGATCCAATGAGGGTGTGGCGACCCGAGCAGTTGAGGGTGTCACGACTAGATCCCAAGATAACGTCGCCATCCCCCACTAACCCTTCCGCGATCCGATCCCAGGGAACTACCACGAACCGACGCCAGGAGGGTACCACGAGCCACCAGCCTAGGAGGACCACGATCCGAACTGACAATCAGACTACTACCCGGCCTAGGAAGGAAATTATGGCTCGTTCCGCTCGTGCTAGAACTTTTCTCAACCCGGTTCAAGTTCCTTGCGTATAAGAGAAGATGAAGATGACTAGGTCGACCCTTTTTCCCCAGTTACCGAAGGACATCTGACTCGAATACTTGAAGCATTGGACAGGCAAACTGATGAATTGGCTGCTCAGAGGCAGGAGAGCTCGTTGCTGCGTCAGAATATTACTGCCCTAGGCAGACAAATTGATGATATTCAAAGGCAGGTTTCGCCACCTCCAGCTTACCCTTTATCCCCAGAACATACATCGTCGTCTGAAGAGCCCCGGAGGAACCGACGAGGGCCCCCATTAGAAAGGGCTGAGAACATAGAGCAACTTCGATTTGGGTCACTTCCATCTCGAGAAGAAGAGGCACTTAATCAGGGAACTAGTAACCGCAACTTAAATGAGCCCGCTCTACCACCGAGGAACGGCGTTCCTCCCGCTCGTCGCATGATCGACCGCGGCAACAGGGGGCAAGGGAGTTCTGCTCAGGGCCCGGACTTTGTAGCAACACGTCAAAGAAATGCTGAAGGAGGCCGTCAGGCAAGAAGTGCTGATCCCAAATCTACCCTGACCCATGGAGAGGTTGAAGCAATGATTAGGAAAGTCATGGTAGATATCCGTGGACAGAGGAACGAAGATTGGGGCATAGATCGCAGTCATACGCCTTTTACTGACGACATACTAGATGTTACATTCCCAAGGCGCTTTAATATGTCAACCATGAATCGCTATACAGGCAGGACTGACCCAATCCAGCATTTAATGCGATACTCCTGGTCGATGAATGCCGTTGCAGCTTCAGACGCGGTAAAATGTAAAGCATTCCCTATATTCCTGGAAGATGTGGCATTATTGTGGTTTACCCGCTTGCTAGCACAGTCAATATCCAGCTTCAGGGAATTGAGTGAGAAATTCGTGAACCAATTCCGTCTTCATGCCCAGAGGTTTAAGAATGTGATTGAGCTATCCCTTGTTAAACAATGACCAGACAAAAGCCTGAGGTCGTATTTGGATCGTTTCAACTTGGCTGTCACAGAAGTCAGAGATCCGCATGAGCAAACTATGTTGATGGCCCTGATCGATAGCGTCGATAAAGATACCGAGTTTGGGAGATATCTGGCCGGCAAGCCACCCCTGACTAGAAAAATATTTTATGAAAAAGCTAATGTTCACCTGCGTCGGGAGGAGATATACGCTAATCGGAAAAGAAAGGCTATTGATAAGGAAGATATCCAAAGCAACGTGGCCATCAAGCAAACGGGAGATAGCTCAGGAAAAGTTGAAGTTAACGTCGGGAACAAGAATCAAGGCAGCGGTCGCCAATCAGGGAATAGTAATAACAATAATCGGAAAAGAAATCGAGGAAATGACTCTCAGAGGAGATCCCGGCCCAGACCGTTTGAGAGCTTCACACCGTTAAATGATACGTTGGAAAACATCTTCCTGGATACATATAATGTCCTCCAGTACAAAGGGCCTCCTCTAAGAGATTCTACAGAGAAAGATCGTGAAACTGGGAAATTCTGTCTTTTTCATCAGATCCATGGTCATTCCACAAACGAATGTCGTCACTTGAGAGACGTGGTTGAAAGGCTGCTCCGAGAAGGGAAGCTTGATGAGTATAAGGTGACTCCTAGGGACAAGGGGCAAGCCGTACAAGCCCCGAACCGAAGCCAACCTACCGCCAAACCGGCAGCTCAGCAAAAAGGAAAAAATATCGTTATCAATACCATAGTTGGTGGACTTCACCTGGCAAGGCACAGTTTCAGAGCTATGGATCAATACGTAAATGTAGCTAAACAGCATTTCGAAGTGGGGGAATGTAGCAACCCCGAGGACAACGCTCTGGTTAAGCAACAAAAGACGATGTTCAATGATGTCATATTTCACGAGCGAGAGAGTATTGGAGTACACTCCCCAACTAAAGACCCATTAGTGATCACCGTCACCATCGGCCCAGCTATAATTCATAAAGTCTTGGTAGATAACGGGAGTTCAGTCAACATTCTGCTCAAGAAAACATTCGACCAAATGAAACTCGAGCCGAAGGATTTGAAACCATGTGAAGGTTGGATACATGGATTTAATGGGGCCTCGACCGCTCCAATGGGATACGTGGAATTATCAGTAACCCTTGGGGAAGGAGAACGCCAGAGAGTGAGGATCCACCCCTTCGTGGTCCTGGATATTTAATCGCCGTACAATGCCTTCTTAGGCCGACCGACCCTAGCCAAATTCAGGGCATGTATCGCAGCTTGGTGCTTATTGTTGAAGTTCCCAATGGATGCCGATGTGGGTATAGTTAGAGGAGATCAAGTTGTTGCACGAGCATGCTACAATGCAGAGTTAAAGTTTCTTCGCAAAGGGAAAGATGTAGAAGCAAAAGGTGGTTCTTCCCCTCCGAGTGAGGAATCGTCATAGCAACTAAAGAAAATACCTCCAGGAGGGTCGCCCAGAGAGTTGCCCGAGGACATAGATCCCTGAGAGGATGAAGAGCCTGGGGGCAGAATGGCGACTCCCAATAAGGCGACTGTGGGTGTACTAATCGATGATAGTGACCCAGAGAAGGTCCTGAAGATTAGTTCCCTGTTGGATCCTGTTCGAGCCAAAGAATTAACAAATTTCCTGAAAACTAACTTGGATGTATTCGCTTGGACCCACGCAGACATGTGTGGGATATCTTTCTTAATTATGAGTCATTCGTTAAGCATCAACCCGCAACATCCTCCTATCAAACAAAAGAGGCGAATGCTTGGCCCAGAGAGGTCTACTGCCTTGAAGGAAGAAGTCGAAAAGCTGAGAAGTAACGGGTTCATTAAAGATTCAACATACCCTGACTAGATTTCTAACCCGGTTTTGGTAAAGAAGGCCAATGGAAAGTGGCGTACGTGCATCGACTTCTCAGATCTAAACAAGGCCTGTCCGCAGGATAGCTTCCCATTGCGTAGAATCAATCAATTAGTAGATTCAACCGCGGGTCATGAGCTCCTTTCCTTTATGGATGCCTACTCAGGGTACAATCAGATCCCTATGCATGTCCCAGACCAAGAGCATACCAGTTTCATTACAGATTTGGGATTATACTGCTATGTGGTGATGCCTTTCGGTTTGAAAAATGCCGGCACTACATATCAACGATTGGTGAATAGGATGTTCTACAACCAAATCGGGAAAAAGATGGAGGTATACGTCGACGATATGTTGGTAAAATCCAGACAGTCATCCGATCATACTAACGATTTAGCAGAGACGTTTGAGATTCTCCGAAAATATGGGATGAAACTGAATCCTTTGAAATGTTCATTTGGGGTAGCATCTGGAAAATTCCTAGGGTTCATTGTCAGCTCGCGCGGAATTGAGATCAATCCAGATCAAATTACAGCAATCCGAAATATTCAAGAACCAAAGCAGATTAAAGATGTGCAAAGCCTTGCTGGAAAAGTGGCAGCGCTCAGCAGATTTATCTCAAAAGCTACTGATAAATGCATCCCGTTTTTCGAGCTAATAAAGCGGGGCAAGCGCAACTTTAAATGGACTCCTGATTGTATAGAAGCATTCCAGAATCTATTGAATCATCTGGAAAGACCCCCGATACTGTCTAAGCCTATGGATCACGAGGATTTATTTATGTACTTGGCAGTGTCATCCCACACAATCAGTTCGGCTTTGGTAAGAGAGGAGGATAAGGTGCAAAGACCGGTGTACTATATGAGCAAGAAATTGGCAGCCACAGAATGGAATTACCCAAAAATATAAAAGCTTGCGTACAGTTTGCTGATTGCATCTAGGAAGCTTCGTCACTACTTCCAGGCTCACCCCATTACTGTTTACACTGATCACCCGCTTAAGCAAGTCCTGCAAAGGCTAGAAGCATCAGGAAGGTTGCTTAAATGGAACACTGAGCTGAGTCAATTTGACCTGAACTTCCAACCCCGAAGGTCGATAAGAGGGCAGGCACTTGCAGACTTTATAGCAGAGTTTACCATCCCAGAAGATGGCATGGTAACCGAGGAATACGATCTACGAAAGCTACTCCTTGTCCCTAATGCCTGGAAACTATATACTGATGCAGCTAAAAGCTAATCTAAGTCCTGATTGAAGTACTACAGTTCCCTAGCGTGGATCAGATGGAAGTTGATCCGGTACTAGAGATTGAACCTGAAAGGGAGTCATGGATGACCCCCCCCAAAGAATTTTTTGACGAATGGAACGCTCCCAACAAAGAAAAGTGAAAGGCGTGCAGTTATCCAGAAGGCTTCCCGATATGTGTTGCAAGGCGAAGTCCTGTACAGACAAGGTTTCTCGATGCCTCTCCTCCGGTTATCACCCATGACGACATCAAGCGTGTACTGAAGGAAGTCCACGAAGGTGAGTGTGGCGACCACACTGGAGGGCAAACATTGGCAAAGAAGATATTGCGATACGGTTATTTCTGGCCCACCATAAACAAGGATGCAGCCAAGTATGCACGACGTTGTGATGCTTGCCAGAAGTTCTCCAAGATTCCTAGGGCGCTACCTAACCAATTAAAGACAATGACAAGCCCATGGCCTTTTGCTATGTGGGGAATTGACATTATTGGGAGCCTTCCCATAGCAAAGGGCGGAGCAAAGTTTACTATTGTGGCCATGGATTATTTTACTAAATGGGTAGAAGTAGAGCCTTTGACCACGATCACAACCAAGCGAGTGATCACCTTTGTCATTAAGAACATTATATGTCGATTTGGGATTCCAAAAGTCATCGTAACTGATAATGGGACCCAATTCGACAACACCGAGTTTCAAGATTTCTGTCAGAAGTACCACATCGAGAAAAGATACACCTCTATGGCACATCCACAGTCGAACGGACAAGTTGAAGCGGCAAACAAGGTGATCAAATCCATTATAAAGAAAAGATTGAAGAGGGCTAAAGCCATGTGGGTTGATGAATTACCTCTGGCACTATGGGCCTATAGAACAACGTACAAGTCGGCGACGGGTCACACCCCGTTTTCCCTTGCTTTTGGAGCTGAAGTAGTCATTCCAGTCGAGTTGGAAGTACCATCTCATCGAACCATTAATTACGATCCGATGACTAATAATAAGATGCTCCTTGAATCCCTGGACATGGTTGAGGAAAAAAGGGACGAAGCCGACTTACGTGCCCTGAGGCATAAACAACAAATAGCTCGGTATTACAACAAAAGAGTCCGAGCTCGAACATTTGAACCCGGAGACTTGGTTCCGAAGCGCGTCTTTCCTCCCTCAGTACATATGGGCCCGAAATGGGAAGGACCGTGCTCCATTTTACGAAGGCTTGATAATGGAACCTTCAAGCTAGCAACCGTAGATGGAGATGAAATCCCCAGAGTGTGGAATGCCCAGCATTTGCGGCCTTATCTGACATAAAAGTGTCAGTTTTACTCTTTTGTTTTTAGAACCATGTAAAAAGGCTCGACTCGCCTAGAACAGTCTGGTTATTTGAACAAAAGATTATAAAGTGGACGTAGGTCATGATTCGACTGAACCACTATAAAAATATCGCGTGTCATTTACCTTTACTGCACCATTTCTTATCTACTCTTTTATTTTGATCAATGTAAACCGTTATCATTTCGAAATTTGTTTAAATTATGCAGTAATCTCAAAACAGCTAATTCAAAATGCCGTCTATCAGATCGGAAGGCTCGCGGTAATTAAAGCTCCAAAAGGTGCAGTGAGGTAAATCGCACTACTGATTGCACTCTAACTCCCGAAATCAGAGAGAGAGAGAGAGTGTGTAAAGGACGCAAAGATAACGTCCCCAAGGCGTGAAGGTGCACCATGATAAAACCGCCTTGATAACACTCTAACTCGCTGAAGGATCGGGAGAGTATAAAGGCGCTAGAGACTTAGCGCCCCCAAAACTTCTGCCCCGCTAAAGGATCGGTGAGTAGACCAAGAATCGAGCTCGAACTCTAACCCACTGAAGGATTGGGAGAGTATAAAGGCCCTAGAGACTTAGCGCCACGAGATCTCTAACCCGCTGAAGGATTGGGAGAGTATAAAGGCGCTAGAGACTTAGCGGCACAAGAACCATTACCCCGCTGAAAGATCGGGATAGTACAAATATAATCCTAATCGATCGCCAATAAGCCCTGGCCAGGTACTATAATGACAATTGATTGGGGGCATATACGTGCACCACTACACATTTATTTAGCACATGTATTTCTCGATGATTGTTTCGGTTATGATTAATAATTGTTACTTATGACTTTAATATTTAACTATGAATGTTTCGGTTATGACCATTTAAACTCTGCTAACATGATGAATTTGCAGGAACGCAATGGCGCGAAAGAAATAGATCTTCATTTACTGAAAGCAGATTTACAAGAACGAGAAGCTAAACAAAAGTGAGGGCCACTCTTACGACTACATCTTTTGGCCAAAGGAAATCCTAAAACTAAAATATGAACTAATAACTGCATTGTATTTACGCTTGGGAGATGACTTTGATTTCTTTTCCTTCTTCTATTTCCCAACTCCTCTTTATCAGTACCAGAGCGGTCACTTTTCTTCCTCTTCCTCTTATCAACAAGAGGCTCCAAGGGAGGACTGGAAGGTTGGGAGGCAAGTTGTGAAGTTATTGATTTGGAAGAGAATCTTATAACCAACCCAGTCTTGGGATCGATTTCAGAAATAGGGGGCACGAATACAGGGTCCTGTTCCTCCTTCCTAAGAACCAACTGCTTCTCTTTCCTAGCCTGTATGTCAGCCAAGGTTTCACTATCATCATCCTTGGCCTCGTCTATGATTTCTACCTCCTCTTCCTCATCTCCATGAGCGCCATCCGTGTCATGCAAAGCAGCAATAATCTCAGCGTCTGCAGGAGCGCCGGTGCCAGATTCCATGGGTGCTACCATAACTCTCTAACTTGTTGTGCCCTCGGTTTGCTTTGGAATCTCGGAAACTTCAATACCAGAACCCGGGGGGACATCAACTTTCTCTGCCACTGCCATCTCCTCTGCACCTTTTTTGACCACTTTGGTACCTACAGCATGAGAAGCAAAGGTTAGTGAATCAGGAGGAGATGTGGCCATGTCAGTTGTCTGTCCCATGAGACGACGACAAGTTACGACTGCTTTGATGAATTGTGGAGAGAATATGGAGATACCTTCAGCCGACTCATCTCTCAGATTTGTACTGGTGGTCCCAATAATCGGAGGAGTTGGAGCCAAAGGGATCAACAGATCATCGGGATTATATTTCTCCACTTCAGAGGTTTTGGGCTCCACCACCGAGCTCGAGCTTTCGCCAACTTTATCCTTGCCCTTGAGCCTACTCTTCTCCCTCTCGATCTCCTCATGGATTATGCGTCTACCTTTCTCCAAAGCCTTAGGTTCTTCACCCCTAAGAAAGGTTTTGCATCAGCTAGTTTTCGTCAATCTTGTCGACCATCAATCGCCGCTTCTCGCCTTCGACAATTGCATCCCATGCATTGGCCAAAGTAACATGATAGTCCGGAATCCAAGAAATGTATCAAGTCTTGATGACTTGACCAAAGAAGTCGAACAACAGTTCCTCAAAACCAGCTATATCTTTCTCTTTTTCGGCGAGCTTATCGGCAACAGCAGTTACCGACTCAAGAGCATTATTGGCGTTACTTTCAGCGAAAGCTGCACGCTCCTCAGCTTGAGCAAGTTGATCATTTAAAACCTCCTTTTCCTTTTTGGCGAGAGCGAGGTCATTTTTTAAGCTCGCCCTCTCTTTCTACTAGGCATCTTTCTCAGTAGCAAAGCGTTCCTGTGTTGTCTTCAGTTCGGTATTAATTGCCCTGAGATCTTCCATTTCCTTCCTCAGGGCCACCCGTTCCTGGCTGTTTTAGTCAAGCTCGCTGCAAAAACGCTCCCTAGCACTCTCCAGCTCGGACCTGTAATTCTCTGCGTCTCGCCGAGCTAAAGCCAATTGGGCCTGTGCATCCTCTAGTTCTTTTTCCATTTTTCTCCTAGCCCTAGCATCATTATCAATCTTTACTCTGGCTGCTTCCGTCTCCATCTGGCGGATAATAGTGGAAAGTGTAGCAACATGCTTCTTCATTACCCCGTATTGTTTAGCCACATGGCACACGTACCCTATCACCTCTGTGTCCCAATCCTCGGGGACCGGTTCAAGATCCGGGACGAATATCATTCTCTTAAAGAAAATATCAGGGAACTGCTTTCGCAAGCGCTCTAGCCTAGCCTGAATTTCAGAACTGGGAGCAGTATTCTGCGCAGTGGTGGTATCCAAGTCGTGCTCGCTATAAGAAGCATGAGATGTCTTTCTCGTCTCTACAATCTTACCCTCATCTTTGTTTCTTTCCTCTGGCTTGTGGTGTTTTTTAGAAGACTGGACATGAGAAGGCGTACTCTTCGGAGGGGTCAAATCTCTAGGAAGTTGTTTGCCCAGCCGGTAAAGATGGACGAATGTGAGGTCTTTCATAACCTTGCTTCGATGGAGATCGAGTTCGTGTAGAATAAGATTGACGAGAATCCCGGGGCCGATGACTATCCCTTCCCCGACCATCACTACGAGTATGCTCGGGATCTGGAAGGAGGCTTAGTGTGCCCTCGCGAAGGGAACGATAAGAATAAGACCATTTACGAGACATTTTCCCTACAAAAGAAACAAGTGCATGTTAAAACTATGAACCACAGTAGCAAAAGAGTGTTATGGTAAATGGTGCATGTGATTTGTGCATCCCGTGAAATCCCCTTTTTAACGGATCAGGACCCGGAGTTAGGCTCGTTCGGATGACTTCTTTTTCTCCAACTGGGGCACTCGTCTCTTCAGAGATGGGAAAAATTGGTTCCCTTCCGAAATCTTCTTGAGTATAAATATCATCTGGTAAAGGGATCTTATTTAATTCCCCAAGTATCTGTTCCTCCATTAATTCATCTTGAGCGATAGACTCAACCGACGATGAAGTTCTTAAGGGAGACTGCCCCTCAGAGGTCGGGACCTCCTTTGATTCGTCGGCTCGTCCCTCATCTCCTTTGTATACGTTTAAATCCTCGTCATCCTGATTAATCATTGGCGAAGGACTCTTGCAAAGGGTAGTTGTCTTTACAGCTTGAGAAGTTCCTTCTCCTTCAGTTGGAGGTATATACTTGTAAGGTTTGCCGTCCGCTCCAAGTCCGAATCTTATGTCTAAAAGACGGTGTTTGTGAAGGTTCTCGTCGGTGATACATTTATTAATCCTTAAGAAATCTGAGTTACTCTTGAGGAGGCGGGACATTCGGTCTTCGTATATCGATCCTTCCGTTCTCTCAAAGTTGTGATCTGTGTGGAACAACGTGATTCGTTAGCACTGAAATTATGCATTTGAATTAAACGCAGGAAAGTTGAAAACATACTTGCTTGTAGCCACTTCTTCGCGCATCCGTCTTGATGTTTTATATAGAACTAGTCAGATTTGACATCCCCTATATTACTATAACCATCTATCACAACTTTTCTATTGGCGACTGATTCGAAGAAAGTGAAATTGGGAGCCCCTACGGAACGATGTTTGAAGTGGTAATAGAACTTAAGATCTTTAAGGGTAAGTTCGGTCTGCAGAATCTCCATATAAGCAACATACAGAGTATACAAAGCCACATAGGCATTCTGGTGGAGTCGCATGGGGGCAATGTGTAACTGTCTTAAGAGATCAACAACAAGTGGAGGAAAAGGAGGAATAGCCCCTACCCAGCGCATGAGTCGACTAACAGTCATGTACCCCTCTGGGGCAGAATGAGGTCTATCTTTGCTTTCTGGAGCTTTCACATCGTCCTAGGGAATTCCGTGTCTTAAACGTATCTTCTTAATTTTTATATCGTCTAACTTAAAGGGTAAAGAATCGGTGAACTTCTCTATTTCCTTAACAACCGGAATTTCATCAGGAGCTCGATCATCCTCATCTTCAAGGGACGTGCTCTCAGATGTTGTTGACTCTATATCGGTGCCCGTCTCGTAATCAGGATCAGATTTTTCCTCATTTGAATCTGAGGGAAGCACGTCAGGGATATGATGTATTGATGTCTCTGATTCGGTACTTTCATTTGGTGTCTCAGTCACTTGTTTATCCGACATAGTTGTGTTGGTGAGTAAAAATTAGAACACAAGTTCCCCGTTCCCCGTGTGTGTAAGTGCAAGTGTGTGCCTGTGCATACATTAAAGAAAAGAATGAAGTCAATCAGATAAGCATATAATGGCCATTGTATGCTGTTAAGTTATGCTGCTGATCAGTCCAGAAAGTTCATCTCGAAGGCTCTAACCTAACTGTCCATTGATATATAATTGCACTATGTTCTTTAGTTAACATGTACATGGTATCATTAACAGAACTGGTTCGTAAAAATCTTGGGGATCGGATCACGATTTACTCGAATCGTGGAACGTATGTTGGATCATGAAGAACCAATCACCCACTAATCTTGCCAGTGGAGGGACTTTGGGTCCTGGAACAGATCGGTTCGTGAAACACCCCCCCCCCCCCACGATCCACGTTAATGCCCAGAGCTACGACCTGGTCCCGTTCCAATATCACCACCCAACCCGCTGTCCAGAACCACACCACAGTTTCCTCCCTGGTGCTTCTGTTGCCACGAGCCGGGCCAATGCCCCATCTACGAACCGACCTGTTTCTTCATCCTCGTTGTTTCTCTCCTCCATCCATAAACCCATTTATCTAAACCCATCACGCAACCTCCACTATCAGCCCCCAGCACCATGAGCCATCGGACGTTTGAAGGGGGGTTCGAAGGAAATGGAACCAGTGAAAAATCCCGTGCTTTAATTAAGGACAACTATTAAAATTGTTTTTACCTAGTTGAATTAAGCCGAAGCTCGAGGATCAAATCGATTCAAAAAATTAGGGTTTCGACTGAAGAACTGGTGGTGGCTGCAAAAGCAAAGAAAGGAAGGAAGAAGAAAAGGAAAGGAAGGAGCAGGGGTCGGCTTATATAGCTGACGTGAAGACCGTTCGTCTCCCCAACTTTGTCCTATTCGGATCTGTGAAAACCTATGGACCACAGACACCCAGGAAGGCCCATCGTGGTATTGAAGGTGGCCCGCTCGAGCATAG
Source organism: Allium sativum (assembly GCA_030737875.1). Lineage (NCBI taxonomy): Eukaryota > Viridiplantae > Streptophyta > Magnoliopsida > Asparagales > Amaryllidaceae > Allium > Allium sativum. The sequence continues at coordinate 509,544,733 of CM060920.1, read as the reverse complement.
GTCCATTGTCTTCACCTCGTCGTGCAAGTCGCCTTGCACCACAACGACAAAAAGAAGAAGAAGAAAAAGAGGAGAAATGATGAATAAAAAGGGAAAACTAACTTGACAGGTTGATCACAATGTATTCCGGAATTCTAGAGTTGAAAACTGGCCGATGAATAAAGGAATGATCAATGATTTAATCTGGTATTTATATCCGTCGAAGAATATGACTCTTTGAAGCAGTACGACGTTCCAAACAAACACAACTATTGATTCATGTCGTTTCACGAAGTGTTGGTTCAGCAATTTCAAAGCATGTTCCATCCTTGATAAAACATACTTCGAGGGGGTAAACTGTTGGCTAGCTTTTGAACCAAGCCACCAAGGTTCACTGACCAAGAAAATATGGAACCTCACTCGTCAGGACCCTCAGAAACTCGATCGTGGTCACCACATCATCTTTGGCTCGTGGTCCACCATCACGTCCCCTACTTGTGGTACCCAGCAACGACTCGCGATTACCCCCTGTAGCCACGATCCGACCCGTCCATGTCTTCTCGATCCGATCCAACCCCAGAAGCTAAGACGAAGATCACGATCCGATCCGTTCACAACAGAACGATCCGATCCGTCCCCTCTGCCTCTTCATGGTCCGGTCCTAGAAACCAAGATAAAGGTCGAGACCAAGTCTACCTCGATCCAAGAATGCAGGATCTCACGACATCTGTCCATAACAGCTATTTTGACTATTTCTTCATCAAGCCACGAACCAATCCGAGATCCTCGGGATTTGTGCCACGTATGACCGCGATCCGTCTGCAAATATCAGCTATAAATAGCCCCAGACTTGGCAATTTTTAGGATCTTTTAGGCAATTCTGAGCTCTGATTCCACCATTATCATATCTCTATTATTCCTGTTCAGAGTTGTCTCAAATTTACTGAGTGAACCAACATTGTAAAGTAAGGTTGAGAGATAAATCATTGATTGTACTCGAATTTTAAGTATAATCATAGATATAAAGTGGACGTAGGCTCGTTAACGCCGAACCACTATAAATCTTGTATCTTTCCTGCTTTTCTTGCATTTTTTCTGATATTAATCTTTGCATAATTGAACAACTTGGGTGTTGGAGCCAATTTTGGATCTAACAATATTAAAAGAAAGACTAACTGGAGTTGATTAATGAGATAATCAAGGTTTAAGTTGGCGAAGTCAACTAATTTAACTGGAATTAGTTATTTGATTAATTTATTTTTTATTAATCAAATAAAAGATTTTAACAAATAATTAATTTAACTTTAATTAGATCGTAGAAAGAAATTCACTATTTAATTGAGTTAAATAAGAAGTTAACTATTTCTATGATAGTTAATGATGGTGTAAATTGTTGTGGTTTATAAATAATAATTTAAGTAATCAAGTCGTAAATGAGATTCATTGAAGTAAGTAATCAATGATGATATTGAAATATAGTTGGATTTTGGAAGAAGTGATGATCGGGTTTTACATTTTAAACCAAGATTTATAAACAAAGTTATATAGGAGAATTTAAGCCAATACAGTAACTTAAAGTAAGTGTTTACTTAATATTTTAAGTAAGAAGGAATCGAGATAAATGGGGTTTTGTATTAAACCTGAAAGTTATAAACAATATTTGTAAAATGGGGCATGAGGCTAAGACGTTGAGTTAACGCTACTTTACAATGAATTTGAAATAGGATTTTCAAAAGAGGAAAATTTTTAAATGAATTAGAAGTGGAATGTAATGGGTTGATAACGAGTTAAGATAAGAATGATGTTGACTAAGGTTTGAGAGGTAATTTAAAATACCCCAACTTGAACAACCTCAGGATTGTTAAGAGACGATATTAATGGTGATGGTGGAGATGTTTAAAGGAGTTTAGTTTGAGAAGTAATAATGTAACGGTATTTGAAGAATTTGGGAATACTTATATATAATGGATTCCAAAATAAAAGGGAATTAAAACAGGCTTGAGAATATGGAATGATATTTCCATAGAAAAGGAAATAAAGGAGATTTGTGAAGATATGACGATGTTTTCAAAGTGAGAAGATAAGATTTAGAATGGGTTCATTCTAAAAAGATAAGTGACGAGTAGTGTTCAGATAAAAACCAAAGGAGAGGTCGTAATGATTGTTTTACAAATAACAAGTTGAATCGATTAAAAATAATAAATGGTGGTGTAATTAATGTTTTGAAATAATAGTAAAATAGAAATTAGATATGGTTATTAAATATTTTTCCAAATATTAGATTAAAATGATTTTTAGAAGGTTAATAGGAAATGAGAATTTAATACCATGGTTAAAAATCTGAAATGTTTTAGGAGTTTTAAATTAACCATTACTTAATTTATTTTTAGGTAAAAACGACTAAGTGATGCTGAATACTGAACCAGTGAATTCATTTTATTTCAATGATTGGATGGTTGTTTATTTGATTGTTAAATAGCTGACTATCATATCTGGCCAATACGATTGCGGGTACGGAAAGACCGGGATCGAAGTTATATTCGAAATCCATTCCGCCTAACAAATACAAAACATCGAAGATACCAGATGCTGATCAAGACGGAGAAATTGAAGACCGCGGATTTTTATGAAATGGTGGATTTACTTACAATCTCTGGTTTAGCGGCCAGAGATATACCGTGACTCTGTCATTGTTGAAATCAACATATTGCAAGGACTACTCGCTACCAATCCATAGGGTGATTCCTAGGATGTGATAGGAGAGTGCCTTCGATTCATTCTATTCCTGGATGACTTGTATGGATGAATGTCTGACAAAGTATTTCTTAAGGGTCATGTACATTGATTTTTTACAAACGTACTTATGTTTGTGGTAGCTAACACCCAGGGTATTTTTGTGAGCGTCAATTAGTGATTTGGCAGATCTGACGATGTGGCATTCAAAGTGAATGGTGGCGTGCTATCTGGGAAAGAAGAATTATAACCTCTAGCCTCAACAACCGGGAAATGACAAAAATCGAGTAGGCAGCATGGCTATGTGGGTCGCACCCATTAGGGTGTATAATCACCCATCTAGAGAAATTCCTTTTGCTTCTTTAATCTATCGATGTTGTCTCTTTCGGGAAACGGTTGCTGATCCCAACCGTTAGTGATATACATTCGATATACTCAAGCGAAATGAGTGGTCCGTCATGTGTGGGTCAGGTTGCAAGACGTTCTTGTTGAGCCCATTGTATTAGCCTCTAGAGATACACTATCGGCAGGTGGTTCCACCTTGTCATAGTCAGAATCCAATCTCCAATAAGCGCACGTGGTTTTGATTGCATACTATATATGTGGAGCGTGAGATGCAAGCGTTCCTCTAGATTGCTATTTATTTGTATTTAGACACTATTATAATATCAGAATAATATATGATTTCAAAATGCTTTGGGTTATCGTAAGGTAAAAACCGTCCGTATTTACGTGTGGATTTGGTCTTACGATTATCCTTTTCTTTCAAAAATATTTTGAACTTTAAAATCAAGTTGGATGATTCTCCTTAAAAATTTGCGAGTTGTTCTGACTCTGGTTCACCAGACTGACCTGGTATTTGAAATGCTTGGGTTAGACCGGGTTGTACAGGTTCAGGTTATCAGATGCTGTAAAGAGACGAGCTGGAAGAGTTCAGACGTACGATGTTATACAGTTATTATTCCACTGTGTGTTGTGTATAAGGACAGGTTATTATAACTTTCTAATTGTATTGATGTACTCTGATGATTGTAAGTATTTTACCAGCTTTCAGTAAAAGTTATTTCTATATTATATTTTGTTCCCTTGCGATGTGAGACTTGACGTTGTGTTGATGTGAAGACCCGTTACTTCCCCGTAAAGGAAAGCGACGGATAGTTCGAGAACAAACCACAACAGAACGCATACAGAAGAACATTTCATTGTATATTACAACAATGCATCAGATTACAAGAATATACAGAGTATGAAACAATATTACACAGAAATATCAGAGATTTAAATTACATTTAAATACATAGCAGCGGAAAATAATACAATACACAACTAGAAGGAGATATACGGATACAAAGCTTTCCGGATATCGTTCCAGCTGTAAACCAGGATCCTGTGAATATAAATCTGCAAAACCAAAACTACTAGCTGCCCGTGTCAAAATAAGGGCACCCAGAGTTTAGGTTAAAACAATAAACTCCAGGTCAGTCATGGGACTGGTGTGAGAACTAAAACAGCTAATCTTTATTTTCAAAGGTAAATCAAGGGACCACGCCGTATAACACGGAACGGGTTTCCTCCCAAGAATACCAGTGCATAAACAAACAGCGCAATGCTAAATAAAGAAAAATGAAGCTGTTATAAGACCCAGGTCCTATCACACAATGCAACGCAAGCCGGGGGATAGGGTTTTCCCTTATAACAGCCAAAGAATGCTTGATACGTTTTAAAACAGATTATTTGATACTATAATAAGTGCATAGTGTATAAAACAACTTCAAATCATAAGTATCAATCATAGGCGGCATGGGTACCATATATCATGTCGCCATATATAGGTTTACAAATAAAACCGCAAAGTCACGTATTTGGAAATTGGATTTCCGTCTATGAACCGAGGCTAGGGGCAAGATCCTCAACCGATTCGAGACTGCCTAGCCCGAGTCTCAGGATCAGAACGCATCGACCCTTGGAGCGTCAGGGCCGGTCCACCGATGTGGATTAAACTTAAACCCTGGACACTGCGTTTCGCCGCCCTTTGGGGCGTAAGCGAGCCAACGAATGACTCCATCGGACCCGGATCGTCCGATCTAACCGAGGCGCCTCGCAACAGCAACAACCACATAAGTCAAACTCGTCAGGGCGTGTAAAACCACTGACGCCACTTCTAGCTAGGAGGAAACGCAGGCCCTCCCTGAGGTCCGTCTCCCGTTTTTGGTTCATACCTGGTGTGAAACACGCGAGGTAAACGTTACACAAAGCTACGCCACAAAGGCCGTGCTTTGATCATCAACCACAAGACTTTGCTTTTCAACAGAAGCCTTGATCATTTGCATCTTAGCATGCCACACAGGCAAACCATCCTATGCAACCGATATCAGTCACACAGAATGAAATCCGATGTCAGACACACAGTCCATTTGCAAGTCCGTTCTGGGTCTGAACGAAACCGGGAGCACCTAGTACCCCGCATATCCATCGATCTCCAAGTACGTCTGGACGATCACCAACTGTTTCCATCTTCTTGGGTGTACAGCCCAATCAAGATCATCAGTTATCACCCAAACGACGTGAAGACTTCCGGTCTTCCACCATCGTCTTCATCTTCGACTTATCGTCGTATCAGTTATTCAGAATGGGATAAACCCGGTCTTTCCGAATAACTCGCGTATATTTTAAATAAGTGTTACACAAACACAACATACGCCTCGTTCCAATTCATTAGTCACTAACCGTAAATTAATCAAGAGAATAATTTCCCAAATATTAACCCCGAAGGCCGAAACCAACATCAGATCAATATCCAGAAAACCATTCTGCTTGGCTAACCGACAGTTAGTTTCTAAATTTCACATTCATAGGGAAAGATTCCCATTAATTTTATCAAAGATAAATTCCTTGAATTTATTCTTTAATCAACTTTTGAATATCAATTCAAACTAGTCGGGATTAGCGAACCTTACCGAAGTAATCATTTGTTTTAATTTCCCAATCCCAACCTATTCATCCCATGAAGTAAAACTGGTAATACTTCATATTTAACACCACGGTGTTATCGGTAAATTCAATTACCATTTCATGTTCAAATCTAATTAAAGATTTAACTATCGCCTGGAGCAAAACTGGTGATACTCCATTTTCGACCATTTCAATCTAATTAAAGATTCATTAAAACTCCACTCAGTTTTAATCGTTAACTGGGTTAAAGAATCAGTGTCATTTAAAACACGGTTCACGATAAACCCAAAATCACATTTATTAATTATCGGGTTAAAGAACAAGTGTTATTTAAAACACTGTTCACGATAAACCCAAAAATCAATATCAATTCAATTCCAATTAAATATCATTTAATTGGTACACTTCATTAAATCTAAATAAAAAGATTTAATCTTTTCTCAACTGGGTTCAAGAACAGTGTTAGTGAAGACACCATTCACGACAAACCCAAATCACATTCGATATTCAATACAAGGCTCTGAATAGAAAATATATCGGCTTATATTCAATATCGAATTCTACGACTAACAAATGTCGTATTGGAAATAACGATATAAATATCTATATCTTTCAAATTTCCATAACAACATCTGTATAATCACGAAATCCAACATCGAAATATTCCGAAGACAATTTCGATTCAAACCCATTCCAATGCGATCATTGGAAATTTTGGTTATTTTCCAAACCATTTCAAATTCAATTTATTTATTTAAAAATAAATAGAATTATAATTCTAGTTCAAAACTAGTTCATTTCGATAAAAATCTATTTTTATCTTTTCAAATATGGAGTTTTTCATCCCAATTCTTTCTAAATCATTTCTTATGATTTTACACAAATTATTGCTATTTTTAATAATTTTATCAAGGCTCGTACAGTCGATTTCCATCAACGGCCATCGAACTGCACTTACAGCGACCTTTTTCGAATTTGATTTGGACATAATTCCAAATCCAACCGTTAGATTTCAAATTTCTAATATTCGTTAGAAAGCTCTTTTCGATACGAACCCAACGGTTCCGGTTTTAGGAGAATCCGACGGTCGGATCTCCCGTAATGTCCGTTTGAAATAAATGGTCGAAATTCGCGAACTGCCGCGGCGCGGCGCGTTCTATTCAGGCCATTATATTATATATATATATATATATAATATATACTTCGTCGATTTCTATTTAAAACGAATTATATAAATAGTTTTAAAATTCGTTTCAAAATCTATTTCAACTTCCATCTCAATTCAAAGCAAAATTGAATTCTTCTCTATAAATTCGTTTCAAAATTCATTTCTATTCAATTCAAATTTCAATTCAATTTGAATTCATATTCAATTCAATTCATTTCGAAATCGTTTTCAATTCAATTCATTTCGAAATCGTTTTCAATTCAATTCATTTCGAAATCGTTTTCAAAATCGATATAAATATCGATCACGTCAAAATGGCGTCAATCTAATCAACACGGCTTCATAAATTTCTTATTTCAAATATTCTATTTCAAATATTTCTTTTTCAAATATTTCTTTTTCAAAACTGGAATGAGGCCCAATCAATTACCATATAAAATTAATTATATGGATTTTCATACAACACATGTATATAATAGCATTGAAAATAATCAACCATCAACCAAAGTGCACTACACTGTATAAGCATCAAATATAGATATTCAACGCTTATAACAGCCTGTCAATCAATCGATCGACATACTTAATCAATCAGGATGAGTGAACTTCAAATTTCATCCTAACACCCGTGTGGGGTTTCAAACAATCAAACACATATTTTATTTGTGCAGTTAGGCGATGTGTAAAATTTATCGACCCAATCAACGTCATTCAAATAGGTGTACATAAACAAACCGTCTGGTTTGTAAATGAATATTTATTTATTCACATTCACGTTAAAAATTATATTTTTAACGATAACACATTTTATTTTTATTTTTCTAACTTACTTTAGAAAATTTCGGCGGCATAACGGCACGATACTAGAAACGGGACAAGGCCTAGCCATATCCCCGGTCTAGTGAAGGCCCACGCCATTCACACATCAATCAAATCAATTTCATTTTGCAAACCACAAAATTTGGAGTAAGAGTCTAACCTAGCCTTACTCCTTCGCCTTATAACGGCGCACGTCTAATCCTAACCAATTTATCGATTCGATTTTTCACACCACAAACCACATTCAAACCAATATCGCAATCAATAACCAAACAGCCAAACAAACAAGTCCATGGTCTGTGGACGATTTGTGTCGGGTGCTACTAAACACCGTCTGCATCCTAGTATATATATATAACTAGAAAATAAATTTGAAAGGTGAGAAATTCTCACATATAGCTATCCAGCTCCACGGCACTTCATCGATAGAAATCTTCGTCGCTATCGCATCTTCGTCATCTTCGTTGCCCGGATCCTCTACATATGTAAAAATCGAATTTTGACTTCGTTATTCAATATATAAAAATCACATTTTTAATTCGAAGTTCAATACATAAAAATCCTATTTTTATTTCGAAGTTCAACACATAAAAATTCTATTTTTATTTCGAAGTTCAATACATAAAAATTCTATTTTTATTTCGAAGTTCAATACATAAAAATTCTATTTTTATTTCGAAGTTCAATACATAAAAATTCTATTTTTATTTCGAAGTTCAATACATAAAAATTCTATTTTTATTTCGAAGTTCAAAACATAAAAACTATATTTTTCTTAAAGCTTAAATTATTTACCTTTCAAAATTCAAATCTTTTACCTTTTAAAAATAAAAATCTTTTTAAACCTTTTAAAAATAAAAGTCTTTTTAAACCTTTTAAAAATAAAAGTCTTTTTAAACCTTTTAAAAATAAAAGTCTTTTTAAACCTTTTAAAAATAAAAGTCTTTTTAAACCTTTTAAAAATAAAAGTCTTTTTAAACCTTTTAAAAATAAAAGAATCAGTTTCAAAATTCCTTTTAAAATCAGTTTTTAACTTATGACAAAATCAGTTTTAAAAAAAATGAATAACTAAATCAGTTTTATAAATAAAACTAAATCAGTTTTTATAAATAAAATTAAATCAGTTTTTATAAATAAAATAAAAATACTATAAATAAGAAAAAAAAACTTACAGCTCTGCGAAGAGGGGGGGGAAAGAAGGCGTCGGCTTCAGGGCGATGGAGAGCTAGGGGGGGGGGAATTCCTGCTGAGAGTTCAACGGAGGAGGGGGGTTCGCGGGTTGTCAGGCGCGGTGGCCTGGAGGTGGGGCTTCGAAGGAGGGATGGCGCGCGTCGATTCAGGGGGGGGGGTTGCTTCGCGATAGGGGGGGGGGGTGCTCTGGTGGCTCGCCGCGGCACTGGGGGGGTGGGGTTTCGATGGGGAAGCTGCGGTGGTCGCCGCCGCCTAGGGGCGCGACGAATTCCGCCTCCGCCTCCCTCTTTTTCTTTTTTTTTTTTTGATCTCGTTTTGAAGAAAGGGGGGGGGGGGGGCCAGAAGGTTTTAAGGGAGAGAGATATTTTTTTTTTTTATTAATTAATTAATTTATTTTATCCTAAAGAGTTGACTTTCACATACGACCTCGAAACGAGACCCACCGCCTGTCGTCCATAGCGTTTTACCCCCATTCCGAACACAATGGGATATGTATCGCAAGCTGATCTGATTGTTACAATCAGTTTCCGTTAAATTTACATTTAAATCACTATATTGAATTTTAAACGTACATTTCAAATTACCGGGGTCACATACTAACTAGAAAAATTCCCGAAAAATATTTTCTAGCTTCGTATTAACGATACGGTCCTAACAAAACTAGTTTCATCGAATTCTGAGACCGTTAGAAAAATGGCCAATTTCCAGTCGATTAAAATCAACTGAAATGGTCAAAACACGTTTTCCTTTGCCACGCTCACATATTGATTCGAAAAATTATGAAATTTGGAATCTAACAATAATTTGACACTGCGGACCCAACAAAACTGGTTTCGTCGAAATCCGAGGTCATTTGCAAAACGTCCATTTTTAAGGGCCTGAATTCCATAGCGACTATTCAGAATTTTCAACTGGACATATCTTATCATCTCTAAAGTGAAATCTCAGTTTGTTAACTTCGTTAGAAAGATATTCTTCATCAGATTCAAATATTTCTTGTTTCGTTCAATTCTGACTTATAACGAATTCTGTATATTCATTTGAAATTAGAAATCGAATTTTCGAACTACCGCGCCATTTTCAATTCTATTTATAATTATATATAAATATTATATATTCTAACGACGACGCGTATAATATATACGTTCGAATTCTATTCAAAATAAATTTTCCGTTGATATTATTTAAAATAATTCATTTTAAATAATCAAAATTCGCTAAAATTGCCAAAATAAAATTTTCAAACTGGCTCGCATTTTACGGGTTGTTACAATCTCCCCCACTTAAAACTTTTCGTCCCCGAAAAGGAACAAAGTCGAAAGTGGTTTGATCATTCAGCTCTACGCTCGATCTGGCTTCTATTCTCCAACCCTTTGGTTTCTGAGAATTTTCAAAACATCAAAAATTTGGCTAACACCCTAAATTTTTGAAAAATTTCGCCATAACCTCCCCTGCACCGGGAGCATCGGGGAATTTCAAATAGCTTCCCCGGTCCTTCAGATCTCAAAAAGAAAAAGAAAAAGCCAAGCGGCTAGCCAATAGGCTCACAAAATCATCATCACCCAAACAAAACAGGAAATTATGTAGTAAACATGTACCTATTTGTCGGGCAAACAAATTTTATTCTTCGGCTCTAGCCTCCTTGCTATGACCTGTTCAATATAAGTATATGTATATGCAAGCAAATGCGACCAAATTTCAATATAGTTCAGTATTTGATTCAATTAGGCATAATGATTCAAAATTAGCAAACAAATAGGCAAACAACACAAACATCAATCAATTAGTGAATTAGAGTTTCAAATTCATAATTTGATACATATACAAAAATCAGATTCTTGGTGCCAAATCACAACAATAAGCCCTATCTAATTTTGGTTCTCACACCAGTCTAATGGAAATATATAGAAAATCACACCTTTGAAACTCGAATACCAATTCTGATGATGTCTAGACTATCATCAGAATCGTCTCCGGGCGACTAGAGTGTGACTCTATATCTATCCAGTATATTAAAATTTCAAATACACGTGGATCAGACGTATACGCAAAATCTTTATATACTGGACTGTCCAACTCAATATAAATAAATAACCAAATACGAATAATTGATTTATATTTCAAAACGAAATTTGTTTTCATTTGAAAAATATACTCTTCACACTCGTTCTAGGATACTACTGATCCCATCTCTAACGAGTCATTCTAATTGGATTTTACTAATCCAATATCTGATGAATTCTTTCGTATGTTTCTAATGTGTCTTGTTCTCTAGCTTTGTAAACCAAAGCTCTGATACCAACTGTGAAGACCCGTTACTTCCCCGTAAAGGAAAGCGACGGATAGTTCGAGAACAAACCACAACAGAACGCATACAGAAGAACATTTCATTGTATATTACAACAATGCATCAGATTACAAGAATATACAGAGTATGAAACAATATTACACAGAAATATCAGAGATTTAAATTACATTTAAATACATAGCAGCGGAAAATAATACAATACACAACTAGAAGGAGATATACGGATACAAAGCTTTCCGGATATCGTTCCAGCTGTAAACCAGGATCCTGTGAATATAAATCTGCAAAACCAAAACTACTAGCTGCCCGTGTCAAAATAAGGGCACCCAGAGTTTAGGTTAAAACAATAAACTCCAGGTCAGTCATGGGACTGGTGTGAGAACTAAAACAGCTAATCTTTATTTTCAAAGGTAAATCAAGGGACCACGCCGTATAACACGGAACGGGTTTCCTCCCAAGAATACCAGTGCATAAACAAACAGCGCAATGCTAAATAAAGAAAAATGAAGCTGTTATAAGACCCAGGTCCTATCACACAATGCAACGCAAGCCGGGGGATAGGGTTTTCCCTTATAACAGCCAAAGAATGCTTGATACGTTTTAAAACAGATTATTTGATACTATAATAAGTGCATAGTGTATAAAACAACTTCAAATCATAAGTATCAATCATAGGCGGCATGGGTACCATATATCATGTCGCCATATATAGGTTTACAAATAAAACCGCAAAGTCACGTATTTGGAAATTGGATTTCCGTCTATGAACCGAGGCTAGGGGCAAGATCCTCAACCGATTCGAGACTGCCTAGCCCGAGTCTCAGGATCAGAACGCATCGACCCTTGGAGCGTCAGGGCCGGTCCACCGATGTGGATTAAACTTAAACCCTGGACACTGCGTTTCGCCGCCCTTTGGGGCGTAAGCGAGCCAACGAATGACTCCATCGGACCCGGATCGTCCGATCTAACCGAGGCGCCTCGCAACAGCAACAACCACATAAGTCAAACTCGTCAGGGCGTGTAAAACCACTGACGCCACTTCTAGCTAGGAGGAAACGCAGGCCCTCCCTGAGGTCCGTCTCCCGTTTTTGGTTCATACCTGGTGTGAAACACGCGAGGTAAACGTTACACAAAGCTACGCCACAAAGGCCGTGCTTTGATCATCAACCACAAGACTTTGCTTTTCAACAGAAGCCTTGATCATTTGCATCTTAGCATGCCACACAGGCAAACCATCCTATGCAACCGATATCAGTCACACAGAATGAAATCCGATGTCAGACACACAGTCCATTTGCAAGTCCGTTCTGGGTCTGAACGAAACCGGGAGCACCTAGTACCCCGCATATCCATCGATCTCCAAGTACGTCTGGACGATCACCAACTGTTTCCATCTTCTTGGGTGTACAGCCCAATCAAGATCATCAGTTATCACCCAAACGACGTGAAGACTTCCGGTCTTCCACCATCGTCTTCATCTTCGACTTATCGTCGTATCAGTTATTCAGAATGGGATAAAACCGGTCTTTCCGAATAACTCGCGTATATTTTAAATAAGTGTTACACAAACACAACATACGCCTCATTCCAATTCATTAGTCACTAACCGTAAATTAATCAAGAGAATAATTTCCCAAATATTAACCCCGAAGGCCGAAACCAACATCAGATCAATATCCAGAAAACCATTCTGCTTGGCTAACCGACAGTTAGTTTCTAAATTTCACATTCATAGGGAAAGATTCCCATTAATTTTATCAAAGATAAATTCCTTGAATTTATTCTTTAATCAACTTTTGAATATCAATTCAAACTAGTCGGGATTAGCGAACCTTACCGAAGTAATCATTTGTTTTAATTTCCCAATCCCAACCTATTCATCCCATGAAGTAAAACTGGTAATACTTCATATTTAACACCACGGTGTTATCGGTAAATTCAATTACCATTTCATGTTCAAATCTAATTAAAGATTTAACTATCGCCTGGAGCAAAACTGGTGATACTCCATTTTCGACCATTTCAATCTAATTAAAGATTCATTAAAACTCCACTCAGTTTTAATCGTTAACTGGGTTAAAGAATCAGTGTCATTTAAAACACGGTTCACGATAAACCCAAAATCACATTTATTAATTATCGGGTTAAAGAACAAGTGTTATTTAAAACACTGTTCACGATAAACCCAAAAATCAATATCAATTCAATTCCAATTAAATATCATTTAATTGGTACACTTCATTAAATCTAAATAAAAAGATTTAATCTTTTCTCAACTGGGTTCAAGAACAGTGTTAGTGAAGACACCATTCACGACAAACCCAAATCACATTCGATATTCAATACAAGGCTCTGAATAGAAAATATATCGGCTTATATTCAATATCGAATTCTACGACTAACAAATGTCGTATTGGAAATAACGATATAAATATCTATATCTTTCAAATTTCCATAACAACATCTGTATAATCACGAAATCCAACATCGAAATATTCCGAAGACAATTTCGATTCAAACCCATTCCAATGCGATCATTGGAAATTTTGGTTATTTTCCAAACCATTTCAAATTCAATTTATTTATTTAAAAATAAATAGAATTATAATTCTAGTTCAAAACTAGTTCATTTCGATAAAAATCTATTTTTATCTTTTCAAATATGGAGTTTTTCATCCCAATTCTTTCTAAATCATTTCTTATGATTTTACACAAATTATTGCTATTTTTAATAATTTTATCAAGGCTCGTACAGTCGATTTCCATCAACGGCCATCGAACTGCACTTACAGCGACCTTTTTCGAATTTGATTTGGACATAATTCCAAATCCAACCGTTAGATTTCAAATTTCTAATATTCGTTAGAAAGCTCTTTTCGATACGAACCCAACGGTTCCGGTTTTAGGAGAATCCGACGGTCGGATCTCCCGTAATGTCCGTTTGAAATAAATGGTCGAAATTCGCGAACTGCCGCGGCGCGGCGCGTTCTATTCAGGCCATTATATTATATATATATATATATATAATATATACTTCGTCGATTTCTATTTAAAACGAATTATATAAATAGTTTTAAAATTCGTTTCAAAATCTATTTCAACTTCCATCTCAATTCAAAGCAAAATTGAATTCTTCTCTATAAATTCGTTTCAAAATTCATTTCTATTCAATTCAAATTTCAATTCAATTTGAATTCATATTCAATTCAATTCATTTCGAAATCGTTTTCAATTCAATTCATTTCGAAATCGTTTTCAATTCAATTCATTTCGAAATCGTTTTCAAAATCGATATAAATATCGATCACGTCAAAATGGCGTCAATCTAATCAACACGGCTTCATAAATTTCTTATTTCAAATATTCTATTTCAAATATTTCTTTTTCAAATATTTCTTTTTCAAAACTGGAATGAGGCCCAATCAATTACCATATAAAATTAATTATATGGATTTTCATACAACACATGTATATAATAGCATTGAAAATAATCAACCATCAACCAAGGTGCACTACACTGTATAAGCATCAAATATAGATATTCAACGCTTATAACAGCCTGTCAATCAATCGATCGACATACTTAATCAATCAGGATGAGTGAACTTCAAATTTCATCCTAACACCCGTGTGGGGTTTCAAACAATCAAACACATATTTTATTTGTGCAGTTAGGCGATGTGTAAAATTTATCGACCCAATCAACGTCATTCAAATAGGTGTACATAAACAAACCGTCTGGTTTGTAAATGAATATTTATTTATTCACATTCACGTTAAAAATTATATTTTTAACGATAACACATTTTATTTTTATTTTTCTAACTTACTTTAGAAAATTTCGGCGGCATAACGGCACGATACTAGAAACGGGACAAGGCCTAGCCATATCCCCGGTCTAGTGAAGGCCCACGCCATTCACACATCAATCAAATCAATTTCATTTTGCAAACCACAAAATTTGGAGTAAGAGTCTAACCTAGCCTTACTCCTTCGCCTTATAACGGCGCACGTCTAATCCTAACCAATTTATCGATTCGATTTTTCACACCACAAACCACATTCAAACCAATATCGCAATCAATAACCAAACAGCCAAACAAACAAGTCCATGGTCTGTGGACGATTTGTGTCGGGTGCTACTAAACACCGTCTGCATCCTAGTATATATATATAACTAGAAAATAAATTTGAAAGGTGAGAAATTCTCACATATAGCTATCCAGCTCCACGGCACTTCATCGATAGAAATCTTCGTCGCTATCGCATCTTCGTCATCTTCGTTGCCCGGATCCTCTACATATGTAAAAATCGAATTTTGACTTCGTTATTCAATATATAAAAATCACATTTTTAATTCGAAGTTCAATACATAAAAATCCTATTTTTATTTCGAAGTTCAACACATAAAAATTCTATTTTTATTTCGAAGTTCAATACATAAAAATTCTATTTTTATTTCGAAGTTCAATACATAAAAATTCTATTTTTATTTCGAAGTTCAATACATAAAAATTCTATTTTTATTTCGAAGTTCAATACATAAAAATTCTATTTTTATTTCGAAGTTCAATACATAAAAATTCTATTTTTATTTCGAAGTTCAATACATAAAAATTCTATTTTTATTTCGAAGTTCAAAACATAAAAACTATATTTTTCTTAAAGCTTAAATTATTTACCTTTCAAAATTCAAATCTTTTACCTTTTAAAAATAAAAATCTTTTTAAACCTTTTAAAAATAAAAGTCTTTTTAAACCTTTTAAAAATAAAAGTCTTTTTAAACCTTTTAAAAATAAAAGTCTTTTTAAACCTTTTAAAAATAAAAGTCTTTTTAAACCTTTTAAAAATAAAAGAATCAGTTTCAAAATTCCTTTTAAAATCAGTTTTTAACTTATGACAAAATCAGTTTTTAAAAAAATGAATAACTAAATCAGTTTTATAAATAAAACTAAATCAGTTTTTATAAATAAAATTAAATCAGTTTTTATAAATAAAATAAAAATAATATAAATAAGAAAAAAAACTTACAGCTCTGCGAAGAGGGGGGGGGGGGGGAAAGAAGGCGTCGGCTTCAGGGCGATGGAGAGCTAGGGGGGGGGAATTCCTGCTGAGAGTTCAACGGAGGAGGGGGGTTCGCGGGTTGTCAGGCGCGGTGGCCTGGAGGTGGGGCTTCGAAGGAGGGATGGCGCGCGTCGATTCAGGGGGGGGGTTGCTTCGCGATAGGGGGGGTGCTCTGGTGGCTCGCCGCGGCACTGGGGGGGTGGGGTTTCGATGGGGAAGCTGCGGTGGTCGCCGCCGCCTAGGGGCGCGACGAATTCCGCCTCCGCCTCCCTCTTTTTTTTTTTTTTTTATTTTGATCTCGTTTTGAAGAAAGGGGGGGGGGCCAGAAGGTTTTAAGGGAGAGAGATATTTTTTTTTTTTATTAATTAATTAATTTATTTTATCCTAAAGAGTTGACTTTCACATACGACCTCGAAACGAGACCCACCGCCTGTCGTCCATAGCGTTTTACCCCCATTCCGAACACAATGGGATATGTATCGCAAGCTGATCTGATTGTTACAATCAGTTTCCGTTAAATTTACATTTAAATCACTATATTGAATTTTAAACGTACATTTCAAATTACCGGGGTCACATACTAACTAGAAAAATTCCCGAAAAATATTTTCTAGCTTCGTATTAACGATACGGTCCTAACAAAACTAGTTTCATCGAATTCTGAGACCGTTAGAAAAATGGCCAATTTCCAGTCGATTAAAATCAACTGAAATGGTCAAAACACGTTTTCCTTTGCCACGCTCACATATTGATTCGAAAAATTATGAAATTTGGAATCTAACAATAATTTGACACTGCGGACCCAACAAAACTGGTTTCGTCGAAATCCGAGGTCATTTGCAAAACGTCCATTTTTAAGGGTCTGAATTCCATAGCGACTATTCAGAATTTTCAACTGGACATATCTTATCATCTCTAAAGTGAAATCTCAGTTTGTTAACTTCGTTAGAAAGATATTCTTCATCAGATTCAAATATTTCTTGTTTCGTTCAATTCTGACTTATAACGAATTCTGTATATTCATTTGAAATTAGAAATCGAATTTTCGAACTACCGCGCCATTTTCAATTCTATTTATAATTATATATAAATATTATATATTCTAACGACGACGCGTATAATATATACGTTCGAATTCTATTCAAAATAAATTTTCCGTTGATATTATTTAAAATAATTCATTTTAAATAATCAAAATTCGCTAAAATTGCCAAAATAAAATTTTCAAACTGGCTCGCATTTTACGGGTTGTTACAGTTGATTATTCTTCTTCTATTCTAATATTTCATTCTTTCTTATCTCATCCTCTAATTTCTTTCTATTAGCACATGAGTTTCCAGTATAGTTTGGGTTGGACTGGTGTTGTTTGGTCAGATCAAAAGGTACCGAAAATTTGGGTTGTCACAGTTGGTATCAGAGCTATTGGTTTGGTAATAACCTTGACTCTGTGGCGTAACACAATAGAGACGGGGCTAGTAATACCCTTGATTGAGTTTGAGTGTATATGTATGAGAATGTATTTGTAAATTATACATATATACAAATATTTTATATTGTGTTATTTGATCGGTTCAAGTGTTGAGAAGCATTTGAACTAGCAACTGACATGATATTATTTTGTAAAAAGGGTAAACGAAATAATATTGCCCAAACTATGTTTTTATATAAAAGCAATAATTTTATGGAATTATTTAGACATTGATTTATTTGATTGAGTTGAATTCAAAATGGATTATGAAATCGGGATGGTTTAATAACCAGGAGATTCCACATATAGGATTTGTGAAATTGAATTATTGAGAATTTAACTTAAAGATAGGTTAAATAAAAACAGAGTAGATGATGATTGAAATAAAATCAAAATTTGAATTTGAAATGGAGGTAAATAAATTAGAAAATTAAATAATTGATTGAATTTCGATTTGAAACTGAACTTGGTTAAGTCAAGTTTATTTAAGACTGGACATTGGTGTTCAAATGGATTTTGAAGTTAAATAAAATCAATTTAGAATTTGACAACTGAGTATAAAATAAGTTGATTGGTTTGATTAAGTTGATTATGTATGGATGATTGTTGTGTACTGTCTGAATATAATTCATCAATGGTTCAATAAGAATTTAATGAATTGATTTTTGATTTATAATTGAATTTTTGAAAATTTATAAATTGGATTGTAACATTTCTTCTACCTTAGTAATTTCGGGGACGAAACTCTTTTAAGGGGTAAGGAATGTAACGCCCGTATTTTTGGTAGTCAAGTATTTATTTTTAAATGGATTTATAATATATAATTATGTTATATAACGAAGTTTAGACGTATAATTATAATACGAACTCGTAAACATCGTAGTATTTCGTAATTTACGATTTAAAATTCATGTATACCGGTACCAATATAAAACGTCCAATGACAGACGATGAAATTAAATAATCATACGAAATAAACATTCAAATCAATGCATTACTTACCTTATGATGAGGCCTGTGCTTCGCACAAGTGAATTTGTTCGATATATTATATAGGCCTTAAAAATAGTTTCCTTTTCAAAGGACCTCCGTTTTTAATGAAACAAATTTTATTAGAATAAGTATCGTTAGTTATGGCTAGATTTCTAGTTTGGAGCCAATTGGAGTTATTTTATCGGTGCGTGCAATTTAAGGGTGTACCGATAGATTAAAAATAGTACGTTGTGCAAACGGAGTCCGTTTTCAATGAAATTAATTTTATTGGGACCGGAACATTAAGACGTAGAGGTTCATTCATTTTCTTTGTGTTTGGAATTTGTGTGTGACGACACAAATATAATGGTTAACAGTAAACCGCGGTTGGCGATAAATTTAATACGGTATTAAATAAATAAATATATATTTAATCTTAATGCCTAAGCAAACTAGATAGCGTACAAATACAACTGCTACCTTATGTCTTCCCAGCTAACTCTTATAGACCTCACATTCAAACACTGAAGGAAGGCCATCTTCCTCCTATCACCATTTCTTTTCGTGACCAGCTGCCCTAGTTTAGGAATTGAAAATTTCACAATCCAAGCTAGCTGCCTATTCCTTCACTTCAAAGTAAGCAGCTGTGATACCCTATGTATTCTTCAGCTACATATATGACAAGAGAAAAACGCACTGTTTTATTTAATCACCATTAAAAGACCCACATTCTGGAACAAAGATTTCAAGCTGCCGTGTAATTTCATTTCAACTACAACTACTCCATCTTCTCAATATAGCAGCTACCCTAGTACTTCTTGTAGCTACCACCATTTTCATGTACGTATTTTCTCCATCCCAATAATTTTCACAATCAATCACCTACATACTAGCCTATGTATACTCTAAATGCTCCATTCCTTGATCTCCAAGGCTTTCGGCCTATATAAACGAAGCTCCATTTTTAATTCAGCAACAAACATGCTGAAGCTTCTTGGCATGAAAAAGGAATTCAAACGAAAGATTAAACTCCGCTCCTTCTTTTATATTTTCTGCACCACTTTCCCACTGCATAAAAGTCGGATCTGTAATAAATAAATAAAATGGGGCATGGGAAGGAATACATTGAGTATGTAAAGAAGAATTGGTGAATAACAGAATGACAGTTTGAGGAGCAGTAATGGGGAGCTGGTCACGTTCAGCAATATTAAGAGGCATGGAGGTGGACTATTGCATGTTGATGAAGGGTTGTTTGCATATTGGTTGCAATGGGTGAATTATTGATGTAGATGGATACAATAGTAAACGGAAGGAGAAGTTGCGCCGAGCATCGGTGGGGAAGGAGGTCAGGCTTAGGGCAGTGGGAGCAGTATACTGTAAGGTAGTCCGGTGAGATGCTCAGTTGGCCGGAAGTTAGAGGAGAGAGGTGTTGGGTGCGGTAAGTGCTGTCTTTCTTTGGAGAGGAAACGTAGCTGATTGAAAAAGAAGGAGAAGGTTTGAGAAAAGGGAACAGAACGCGGGGTAGTTTGACGTAGTTCTATTGATTGCGGTGAAGCTGGGACGAGGAGGCACTGTTGAGGAGAGAGCAGCCATGTTGAGGTCATGCTGGGGATTGTGGCATGAAGTGGGAAGGAAACAAAGACAAATAGGTAAAATA
The DNA here is from genome assembly GCA_030737875.1 of Allium sativum. Classification (NCBI taxonomy): domain Eukaryota; kingdom Viridiplantae; phylum Streptophyta; class Magnoliopsida; order Asparagales; family Amaryllidaceae; genus Allium; species Allium sativum. The sequence goes on along the minus strand of CM060920.1, from coordinate 509,524,422 downwards.
AATAAACGATGATGAACAGTAAACATTAATGTGACCAATTGTTTATTTGTGCCTTGTAGTGACGTGGCCCATCTCTTTGTTTTTAACAATAACGTGAATCACGGTTTACTTGGCTAATTCTATTCCATTTTGTCTAATCTAGCTTTGCGTGGCCTTAATTAAGGATGTAAAACATGCTCGAGTCATTTGTATATATCCCGAACCTTTTTAAAAGGAGCCTAATCATGCACAAATTTTTCGTACCTAGTATACATATATATTTTAATGTGCCGAAACGTGACCGTCTATGATTATGACGTGGCAAATTTTATCACATTGTATTAATATGGTGACCAACGTCTTATGTTTTAGATATTCAAAGTGCTAGATTGTGAATCTATATATGTAAAAGATATATAGTACAATGAAGGCCTAACCTAGTGAAATACCCCAAATATTATAATATTATCTCGTTAATGGTATGCGTAGCCTCCTAAGTTGTAATTGCCCAATCCATTAATTTCGAATGTTCCTGTATGTTTACAAAATAGTATAAAAGTAAGTGATTATGCCTAATGACCATTAAACATGACTAATTGAAGTTAACAATTCCTAAGCTCCATTATAATATGACGAACTTAGTTTGAGTATGTACTTGTGATAAACGTTTAATATAGGGCCTGTATCAATTTTTCTGCAAACTGCCTATTTATGTATAACCCGGTTTCTAACGTGCCTTTTGTATAAGTGCTTGAACAAATGGGTTGGTGCTGGCAACAAACATGCCTAGTATATGTTTTAATACTTGCCTAGGTACCTTTAAATATAATTAAACTTATATATATATAATATGTTCGAACATGCATAGGTAGTTTTATATAGTTAGTTCATCATCACCTGAAAGTAAATGTGCTGTACGAATGAAGAGAATATATAAGGATTGGTTTTTAGCATACCCGCAAAAGCAGTATATGATAATACAAAGGAAGGATATCGCACAACAGGGGTTGCTTAAAAGCATTTGTATGTGCTAAATCTCGTCTAACCGTACTCGACGAAGATTAAGTTATCATTAAATATAGATTTAAAAATTAAATTATTATTAAGTTCTTTTAATATTATTTAAATAAGTGAATAATGGAAATGTATAACTCTGTCCAACAATAGCGGATTGGACGAAACAAGTGGCGTCAGGTCTATACCGACGAGCACGGCGATGAAGTCGGCTTGGGCAGAATTAGCGGCTATTAGTGTTTTTAATTAAATTAAACGTCAGTTTGATTTAATTAAAATGATCTGTCTCAGCGTCGGAGAAATCAAGGTGAGTTCAACTCACTCAGTTTTTATCCCACTTATATTTTATAAGTCGGGTTTTAAATATTTATGTGTTTTGATTGTTAACTGTTTGATGGATGCTAAATATGTATTTATATGTGTTGATTGAACTGATTAAATTAAATGTTTGTTTAATTTAATATTAAATAAATCGTTATTTTTAACTATTAATTCCAGATGAGGTAACTTACCTCATTGGTTACGTTTATAATAATACAAACGTATTAAAGTGAAATATGGACGTTTGGATTGCTGTTATTATTTGATGGTTGAATATTATACCTATTTATTGAAATAAATGATATGGTTGAGATAACGTATTTGAATGGAGGGTAAACAGGTTGGAGGGATCCAACTCGATTCCTAAATATTTACTGTTTATTTTCATATTTCAATCATATGAACTGTTTAACTGATATGCTTGGGTGATTGACTTGATTATTGATTGTTGAATCTAATTTCAATGTTTGTTTATGGTTAACCAATAGACAATATTGGTTGAGTAATTGGCAGCAGTTGAACCAAAAATATATTGTTTTATAAATATTGATATACCGCAAGGTGAATCAATGGTAATGAAATTATCAAATTTATATTTTAACTAAAGATGGATTTTGAAATCGATTTATTTGAATAAAAGAAAATTAATATGTATTATTTATTATTTAATAAGTAATCATTATATGATTTGGCAAAGTAAACTCTTATATAATAAGTAGATGGACATAAATTAACGCAACAGTTAAGGGATTGGATTAATTATTTTCGAGAGACAATTAAATGGATTTTTATTTGAATTAATTATATTAAAAGAAAGACTAACTGGAGTTGATTAATGAGATAATCATGGTTTAAGTTGACGAAGTCAACTAATTTAACTGGAATTAGTTATTCGATTAATTTATTTTTAATTAATCGAATAAAAGATTTTAACGAATATTTGGTTTAACTTTAATAAGATCGTAGAAAGAAATTCATTGTTTAATTTAGTTAAATAAGAAGTTAACTATTTCTATGATAGTTAATGATGGTGTAAATTGTTATGGATTATAAATAATAATTTAAGTAATCAAGTCGTAAATGAGATTCACTGAAGTAAGTAATCAATGATGATATCGAAATATAGTTGGATTTTGGAAGTAGTGATGATCAGGTTTTACATTTTAAACCAAGATTTATAAACAAAGTTATAAAGGAGAATTTACGCCAATACGGTAACTTAAAGTAAGTGTTTACTTAAAATTTTAAGTAAGAAGGAATCGAGATAAATGGGGTTTTATATTAAACCTGAAAGTTATAAACAATATTTGTAAAATGGAGCGTGAGGCTAAGACGTTGAGTTAACGTTACTTATTATTATTTTAGCTTATTCTTATTTTATTAATTATTCTTAATTTAATTATCTATCCAATTAGGGTGTATTTCACAGGGTATCACATTCTTTCCCCCTTATAAGAGATTTCGTCCCGTAATCTTTTCGAAGGGGAGAAAAACCCAACATGCTCTAGCAAACATGTTGTACAATAAAGTTATTTATTTTTACATCCATGAAATAGCCGCACTCAATGTGATTATGCGTAACTCCCCGGAAATTTCGACCAGTCAAAATTTAATGAAAACCCCGTCCATTCAAAAACAAACAATGACAACTACCATCATATTTGATAAATATGTACAACATCACTAAATACACTAGATAGAATTTTAATAAATGCCACTTATCAGAGTATTCATTAAATCCACAGGGTGTTCTTAAATACAAATTAAGTACAATTACCATACATCTATTATTGTGCAACTCTGATGAAATGGACATCGATATTCATTCCTACACGATCGATAAACACGTTAGCATGGATCAAATGATAAACATGAAAAATGCTCCATTATAAGATGAAATATCAAATAATAAACAATTTTTTTAAAATTAACATAGCAGTTGCATCACTACCACTTATGACTACCTATGTACCTTTATCTACTTGGGTAAGCAATTAGATACAGGATCAAGCCCACGTAGTTCTTATTTACAGAAAACATTTAAAAACAATATTCACTTCCAAAAATACTCTTTATATCAAGTAAGGGTAGAACACTCTGCAAATAATCATTTTGAAAGATATCTATATATCTCTTGTGGAACTTCCTTTCAAAAGAAAAACATATTCTATTTTAAATACTAAGTAACTCCTTTGTGATAAAATAAATTATAACTCCAGACTAATCATCAAAAAAGGAATACCTAAAAATATTGTTTTACATAAAATATTTGTCAAAGTAATGCATTTCGATAATGCAATTATGGCTGTCAAACCGTAGGTATTCTATGTCTGTCCCAGTCCCCTACTAATCCTTATGTTCTTGATTTTAGGACTTTATACAAGTCATACTAGGTCATCAATCATCATCGTATATGTTGTTTGCTTACCGAAGCAAAGATTGCAGTCAATATAGTATGTTGAAGTCATGTGCAACATTAAATTAAAACACAAGCTTAAGAAATAATTAATTGTTTAGATGATGAGTATACTCATAGTACTCCTTGCTATCTTCATGCAAAAGCTTTGTATAGTGCTTATCATCACCCCAAACAGTCAAATGTCTTCCTCAAATCATCGTAATTCGCAAAACTCCCATTAAGCTACTTTGTTCTCAGTTTTGACACGTTTTGACTCTCTTTTACTTTGATTTAACATCCCCACTTTTGACAGTTTGTTTATGATATGACGAGGAAGTGCAAGTCCAAATTTGAGAGGATTTGGACTAGTTTACCATGGTTTTATACTCAAAAAGTTACTACCCCGTTTTTGTTAGGATGTGAAAAGTTCGAGGTAGTTTATAATAGTTTTAGACTTAAAGCAACTATTACAGCGTTTCAGCTGCGCTGTGAAAAGTTCTGTGTAGTTTATAAGACTCAAAACATATACTACAGCGTTTCTGGTGCGCTGTGAAAACTTCTGGACTCGTTAAACTGCTTTATAAATAATTGAGAGAGAAGACAACGTTTCTTAAATGCTATGAAAAGCTCTAGCCTTGGTACAGTGCTTCATAAATTATTCATAGAAAAGATAGCGTTTCAGAAAGCTACGAAAAGTTCGTAAATTCATATTTTGACCAGTTTTTTGGTAAAATGTTTGATTCTATTCCTCTATGATAAATATAGTTTTTGACTCCAAATTTTCTACAATAAGAAGCTTTATTAGTCCACTTAATTATCATGGAAGGAAAAATTCAAAATTGTTTATCAATTTAATATATATAATTCAACAATACAAAGCATTTTTAACATGTCCATTTTAGGCATATTTTTACCTGACTTTGCATCTAGTTTTTAGGTACACGAACGATTGAATTAGAAAAATGGCCGAAATAAAACATGTAGGCCTTTGAATTAGCTTTCCAGATTAACAAAGAAATCAAAATTTCATCAAAAATTGAGGAAGTTATGGTCATAATACCGAACGTCATTTTCATAGGTTCGAGACCAATCATTCATCCTTAAATTACACAACTTTCTTCAAAATACGAAATGAATACATGTTCTCAAATAGTTAGAATTGTAATTTGTAATTGTATTTATTTTCTTGGCTTCTCATAAACTTATCATCTTTATCTTATCTTGTTTTTTTGTTTTTTTGAATGCATCCAAGAAGTGAAAATTTCCACCCTTTTTCAATATTTTTCAAGGCTAGTTTGGTAATTTAGTTTTGGACACTTGTTCACCTTATCCTCATGCAAGCTTTAGGATGTAAACACATGATTCCTTATGTGTCTTTAGATGTTTCTACACTTGGAAACCTAATGTGTTTATGTGTCTTTATTTTATTTAATCTTAAGACATGTGTATCGTTCTTTTGATGACACGTGTGCCTATCATTTTAAGTCATTTTTCATATTCTAGAATACATATACATATACCATTTGTATTTTATTTATATGCTACATACATACATATATGTGTTCTTCTATTGTTACTACATGCGCACGATGTTCTAACAACTTTTAACCAGTAAAACGTCGTTTATCGACAAAAATGATTTCGGTCACATTATCAATATTTCTTAGAACTACTTATCTTTGTGAACAAAAATTCAACATGTTTTCTACCCATTAATTATTATTTATAAAGGGATTTAATCAAGGTTACAAAACCATTTTTATAACATTAAATCTAAGATTTAAATATTTAAATAATGTCGATATTTAAATATTTACTACCCGAAGTTTCAGGTTGTTACATTATGTACTGCATACTCGCTAAAATGAGCTCAATCCTAACATGAGAGTGTAATATGTGATGTCGTACATATGAAAATCATCCTACCATGCATATAATTTCTATATGAGTGCTCAATGCATTTGTGTTGCAAATAATTTCTATCATCCAATTTAGCAACTACGATGCAACCATAGAATTTAAAATTTCTTAGAATGGCTAAATATTTTAAAAAAGTATGCCTTCCTTTGAAATTTCTACTTAATGTAGTCTAACCAATCTAACTCAATGTTTTGGAGCCTAGAAATCCCGTGCTCCATAATATATTTGGTGGCATGAGACGCCATGGGTTTCATCTTAGTCCCTGTTTCCTGATTAGGCCCTACCAAAATTTGCCATAGTATGAAGGTATCTTAAATGTAAAATATAAAACATCACGGGCTCCAATCATTAATCAACCTCTCTTGATTCCTAAATATTGGAAAATACCTAAAAATATAATTCCAACTTTTCTAACCTTCATAAGATGCCTAATCAAATTTGGCTTTTTCCGAAGTCACTAATAAAAAATTTGGTTCGAATAAAAATTTGTCAATGGTTGTGCCATTAACACTTTGGTAATCTGGATGGCCTCTTTGGAATATTTCAGTTGTAACACCCCGTGTATTTTATAACAGTGAAATTCACGAATTAAAGTATAATAAATTTCAAATCAAAGTATTAAGGGAAACGGGATATGCCATTGCGTTCGTCTCGGAAAAAATACGCTAAATAGAGTCCGAGTTTTCGAAAAACGGAGCCCGTATGACCAAATTATGGCCCGATGAAGTTTCAGAAAATTCAAATTTCGAAAACAGATTTGAATTTCAGCCCAATCAGAGTAGGCGGGAAAATTCCCGCCCAAACCCACCAGGTCGACCTGGGGGTCGACCCTAGGGTCGACCTGCCAGGCCAGGTCGACCTGGGAGTCGACCTAGGTGTCGACCTGCCCCAGGCAGGTCGACTCTAGAGTCGACCTGGGGGTCGACTGGGGAGTCGACCTGGCCCCTGAGCCAGGTCGAACCCAGCCCACCCTGGCTGGCCTGGTCTGTGTTTGGTCGATTTTCTGAGCCTTGCCTTGTCACTAGGGCTAGGTGTCAGCTCCTGATTGGCCTCTCCTTTGAACGAACGGCTATTATTAAACCAAGCTCCATCGACGGTCTAAATCAACTCACAAACTCTATAAAAAGGACCTAAGACTAACCCTAATTTACACAAACTAAAATGGAGATGAGACCGTCATGCTGCTGAGGAGAGACTGAGGATAGCCGTCAGAAATAGAGAGACAATTAGGAGATAATTCAAAGCTTAAAGCAACGTTAATCAAATCAAAGCAACGCCTACAACAAAGGATATCATCTCCAAATTTAGAATTCAGATTCCTGAATTGAAGATTCGTCATACGTTGTAAGTAGAGTGCTATTTCGATATGAATTAAATAATTGTGTTGATTTGTGTAAAGTAAGAAATGGAATTGTGGCGATAATAATCTATATTTGTACGTTGCTTTGATGCTAAACGATTTGGGAATATTATGGTATACGATTGGATATTTGCAAGTATGCGATTTGCGTTGGAAGTTAACAACGAAATGGAATTGTGGCAATAATAACCTATATTTGTATGTTATTTTGATTCTAAACGATTTGGCAATGCTCTGGTGTACGATTGGATTCATACAAGTATATGGTTTATGTTGACAACCACATGTTGTGGAATTTTAATTGGGATTCATGCAAGCATATGATTCATATTGAAAACTACATGTTTGTGGTAGTTATTTACAACACCCATTTGATAATAGCAAGTATATGATTCATGTTGAAAATAACAACTATATGATTCATGTTGAAAATAACAACTATATGTTGTAATAGTTTGTTTGAAATTCATGCAAGTCTATGATTTATTGTTATGCCAACATGATGTATAATTCAATGGTCATCTTTAGTGTAATTTGATCCACTTAAGTATTATGATTCATATGAAGGTTATGTTGGAATTGGCATCATAGTTCAAGTATAAAAATCATGATTTTGTGATAGTGACAAAAGCAAGCGTCTTTGTAAGCTTGTATTAATTTTATGAACATGACTAAACTATGTTTGTTATTATGCCTAGTTGAAAACATGTTTTTAGGCTTATGTTGTTATCATAATCATATGATAATATATTTGACACATAAGTTACATTAGAATTACACTAGAATTACTTACTAGTTACATAGATAGGATAAAAACCATGATTATATGAATAGTAGGATTCATGTTCAATTATGTTTATGCCATGACTATATGAATAGAAGGACTCATGTTCAATTATGATTATGCCATAATTATATGATTAGAATGGTTCATGTTTAAGTACTATTTATGCCATGACTACATGAATAGAATGATTCATGTTTTGTTTATACCATGATTATGTGAGTAGAATGATTTATGTTTAAGTATTGCTTATATTATATGTTGTTACAATTGCAAGTTCACATGTGCCTACCTTATGTTAATTGAATCGTTATGTTTCAAGTTCATGCGTTCACACTCCCCTTTTTATTTTACCTTATAAACACCATGTTATAAGCCTCCCCTTTTCATATGGCTAAATTGGGTTTAAGTGTTAAACCCAACACACCTTACATTGGAACGGACGTATCAAACGGGGGTAATGACGTTTGGGCTAAAATATAGAACATATGTGTTGGCATGTTTGACGCATGCCAACAACCTTGAAAAACAATTAAGTGGCATAAATAAATCTTAATCAATAAAGATGAATTTGAATAATGGGCCGCAAATATTTACATATAAAAAGAAAAGAGACAAAGTATGTAAATGTAGAAAATACGATGTGTTTAACCCGAGGTTGGATTGAGTTGTGATGTAAACCTGCCCGGAACCGCCCTGCTGTCCAGTAGTCACAACAATACCTATCCAATGTGGGTGGTTAAACACAGAGCCCAATAAGGACCCGAGGTTAGACTGAGTTGTGGCGTAAGACTTCCCGGACCCAACCGGCAACAGGCAGCCACAACAATACCTGTCTAATGTGAGAGGTCAAGGCTTTAATAAGACAATTAAGGCTGAGTCAGGATTGATAGGATTAAGTGAATTAAGACTTAATCAAAATGGAACATGCCAAACTAAACAGACTGATTGGGGGTTAGGTTTATAAAACACTTAACCAACTTAGCATGTTGGCTAGAAATAGAAAAACCTAGTAGCGGGGGACCCTTTTCAGCAGTAACCCTACAAGGTATCATGATACCCTGAAACTAGGCAGGGTGGGGCACGATTACTGGGCTGACTGTAAGAGGTCAAATCGACGGCGGTGGTGCAACAGTGTATGTTCTAACGGGGTGCGGGCGTGCACACACTCCGGCGTAGAAAAATAAGGCACTGGGCACCAGTAGCATACCTGTGCATTCTAGGATTGTGTCGGGCCGCCACCATGGGACTTGATACACCCCATGGTGGGACCAGCATAGGTAACTACAACAACGGGGGCCGTAAGACACATGTAACTATACGAGTAGGAGCCGATCATCAGAAATGGATCACTTCACCCTGATTATGGGGTGCCTGTTGGGAACTAGTTTATATGGGTACAGGGATTAATATGGGGTACGGTAGTATTCGACCCTAGACCACTTAACTTAGTTTATAATGCTTTCCCATTTCCAGTTTATACTTATCATACCCAGTTCTTTATTCATAGACTGAATAGTCCTAGACTTACTCAGGCTTTATGTCTGACTCTACTTTTCTCTCGTCTTCTTTTCTTCCGTTCCCCCCCAGGTCCACAGGGAGGGAATACCGCAGCTTAACCAGCCTTCATATCCAGCTTGAAGAGAAAGAATGTATTGCTTGGATCTTTTCGTTTTGGACTATGGCTTTGGACAGCAATTATGGGACTTTTGCAGTTTATTTATGTTTTCTTTATGCTTCTTTAAATAATGTAATCAAGACAGTTATGAAGATGTTATGGTTTTTTTAAGTATTGTAAGACAATTATGGTATGGTTGATGTAACACGTATTTTAGTGAAATAAAAGTTGTTGTTTTCCGCTGTTCAAAGATATGTGTTATTATATCTGTCTTGTATATCTGTGACTTATACTTATAAACCTCCACCAAAATTAGGGCATTCCCTTTGAGAGTGACCCTAACGGAGGTGGGGTGTTTCACTTGGTATCAGAGCATAGGTTTACCAGATAAGATAAAAAGTTTTGAAAATTTATTTTCAAAAAGGAAATTTAAAGAAGCATTTTTAAAGGATAAAATATTATTTTATTTTAAAAAGGCAAAGTCCCCCCAAAAGCCATAGGTACTATCTTTTATCCTTCGTTTTGAATCTATCCTTTTTGTTTCAGCATGTCCGAAGAACTTAACTTGCTCGAGGGTGTACCGATACCTGGTTGGTTTAGACGGTTCTTAGAAGCAAGGGCCACTCAGCCAGGTCCTACCGTTCCTCCTCCCCTAGCTGTAGGAAATCATCCAGCTGCAGCAGCACCTCTTCCTCCACCTCCTCTGCGGGGAAACACTTTTGCTAAGATATGTAAAGATTTTAAAGCTATGGGAGGAAAGGACTTTCATGGAACTAAGTCCTTCGTGGCTGCTAGAAATTGGCTGAAAGAAACCGAGGACTTATTCATCATCTTTGAGGTAGAGGATAGACAGATAGTACAACTGGCAGTATGGCTACTTAAAGGCGAGGCTTCCTACTGGTGGGATGTCACTAATGCATAAAGACCAGTGGAAACATGGGAGGACTTTAGGGCAAGGTTTGAGGCTAAATTTCTCTCAGACGCGGAAAGGAGTTTGCAGTTGGAAAAATTCTTATTTCTTAAGAAAGGGAACAAGACAGTTAAAGAGTATGTTAATCAGTTCGATGAGCTGGCTAGATTCGGACTGGACCTAGTCAACACCCCGCACAAGAAGGCTCTCCGTTTTGTCAAAGGGTTGAATGAGCCGTTACACAGTTTGGCCATGACCCATATACCCATGGGAGCTACGTATGAAAGGTTGGTACAGATGGCGTTGCTGAACGAAGAGGATAAGGGCAAGAAGGAGACAAAGGCAGAAAACTCTCAAGGGAAGAAAGAAGGTTTGCAGCCTAAGAAGACACACTTTAAGAAGGGCGGGAAAGGAAACAAAGAGAAGAGGAAGTGTAATTTATGTGGCAAAGTGGGGCACTTAGTAAAAGATTGCCGGAAAAGAAGGCCAAGATGAATGGTGGGTGCTTTTCTTGCGGTGAGACAGGCCACATGGCTAAGGACTGCCCAAAGAAACAAGGACAGGGGCAGAGGGCTGGATCCACCTCAGGGGCACAAGTTCATGTGCTAGAGGCGCCACCTTTGCAACAGCGAGGTATAAATACTTCTGTAGAAAGTGTAGTTTACCTTTATGATCACCCCGTTCGCACTTTATTTGATTCTGGCGCATCACACTCCTTTATCTCGTCTGCTTTAGTAGAATCTCTGCACCTAAAAACTAGTATGGTAGAGGACCCCTTAATTGTTTCAAACCCAATTGGGGGCCCAGCTCATCTGTCTATGATCTGTTTGGGATTGAAAATTTCTATTCTAAGCGTAGAATTTAAATGTAGTGCCTTTGTTTTGGGCTTTTCGGGATATGGTTTGATTTTGGGCATGGATTGGCTATCCAGTAATGGGGCCATCCTTGATTGTGAAAAAAGGGTTGTTAGGCTCCTGACCCAGCTCGGTAACCCTTTGGAAATTACTTGTAATCCCTCGTATGCGGTTATGCTTAGTTATCTTGAATCGCTAGATGCCTCCGTTGAAAATTTGCAATCGGTTAGAGTGGTCCGGGAATATCCGGATGTCTTCGAAGAGGGGAAGGGCTTGCCTCCGAAGCGGGAGATAGACTTCCGCATATATCTTGTAGATAATGCAAAGCCCGTTGCGTTGCCCGTTAGACACATGGCTCCACGGGAAAGGAAAGAGCTCAGTAAATAGATTAAAGAGCTTCTAGAAAAGGGGTTCATTAGGAGGAGCATTTCAGAATGGGGCGCTCCAATGGTGTTCGCTACAAAGGCGGATGGTTCACTCCGTCTATGTGTTGACTATAGGGAGCTCAACAAGCTAACGAAAAAGAATAGGCACCCTCTCCCCAGAATTGACGATTTGTTTGATCAGGTTGTAGGAGCGTCTGTTTTCTCCCAACTCGATTTAGCGACCGGTTTTCATCAGCTAAGGGTGGCTGAAGATAGTATCGATAAAACGGCATTCAGAACCCCAGACGGCTTCTTTGAATGGCTTGTCATGCCTTTCGGCTTGACAAATGCACTTGCTTACTTCGTGGACCTAATGAGTAGGGTATTCAGAGATTTCCTCAATAAGTTCGTAGTGGTCTTCGTAGACGATATCCTTATCTTCTCAAAGAGTGAAGAGGAACATGCTCAGCACTTAAGGGCAATCATGGAAACTCTGCGAGCCCATCAGCTAAAAGCCAAATTCTCCAAATGCCGCTTTTGGAGAGAAGAAGTGAGGTTCCTTGGGCACATAGTATCCAAACAAGGGTTAGCAGTGGACCCTGCTAAGGTAGTGGCGGTACAGGATTGGAAGACACCAAGGAATGCAACTGAGGTCCGAAGTTTTCTAGGACTAGCAGGTTTCTATCGAAAGTTCATAAGGGATTTTGCGAAAATCTCAGCTCCGCTCACAAAGTTGACCAAGAAGAATCTAGTGTTCAATTGGGAGTTGGATTGCGAGTTTGCTTTCCAGCGACTGAAAAGGGCTCTTACAACAGCCCCAGTTTTGACGTTGCCAGATGGAAGCAAGATGTTCACCGTTTATACAGATGCATGTGGGACTGGGTTAGGCGCCGTCTTAATGCAAGAAGGAAGGGTAGTAGCTTATGGTGGGAGACAATTGAAAGTGCACGAAAAGAACTACCCGACCCACGATCTTGAGTTAGCTGCCATCGTCTTTGCACTCAAGTCTTGGCGACACTATCTCCTAGGTGAGAAGTTTGAACTTTACACTGACCATAAATCGTTGAAATACCTTTTCTCGCAGAAGGACCTTAACTTGAGGCAACAGAGGTGGATGGAGTTTCTTGCCTCGTATGATTTCGAGATCTCCTATACTCCGGGCAAAGGCAACGTAGTGGCAGACGCGTTGAGCCGAAAGAAACTGACCCTAAGCCCGCTGTTTGTTGAAAGACAAAGCCTAGAGTTTATAGCCAGCTTCAACTTTAGGCCTTCCTCCGATTTTGTACCAGGCTTGCTAGCATCTCTCGAAGTACGTCCGACTTTAGTGGACTCGATAGGGACAACACAACGCGTGGACCCTCAGCTTGTGGAGACGATTGATAGGCTAATTAGGGGTGAGACTTCAAGTCACCTCAACAGATACTCCATCGACGATAAGGGTTGGCTAAGGCGAGACGAAAGACTATGCGTCCCACAGACAAGGGATTTAGTAAAGAAGGTTCTCGAGGAAGCACATCACTCCAAGATGACGATACACCCGGGCAGTGATAAAATGTACAAGGACATAAAAAGAACTTTCTTTTGGAACGGCATGAAGAAGGACGTGGAAGAATTCGTCTCTAAGTGTATGGTGTGCCAACAGGTTAAGGCGGAACAGAAAAAGCCTGGCGGTCTGCTACATCCTCTAGAGGTCCCACAGTGGAAGTGTGATAGCATCTCAATGGACTTCATCGATGGGCTGCCTAGGTCTAGGAGAGGCAACACTAGCATTTGGGTAATAGTGGATAGGCTTACTAAAAGCGCCCACTTTTTACCTGTCAAAAGTAAAAGAACTGCCTCATCCCTAGCATCTCTTTACCTCAAGGAAATCGTTCGACTCCATGGAATACCATCCAGCATTGTTAGTGACAAAGACCCTATCTTCACAAGTGAGTTTTGGCGGAGTCTGCAAGAAGCGGTAGGCACACAGTTATGCTTGAGCACAGCCTATCATCCCCAAACCGACGGCCAAACAGAAAGAGTGAACAGAGTTTTGGAGGACCTTCTAAGACTGTGCGTCCTTGACTTCAGAGGGACATGGGAAGACCATCTTCCTTTGGTGGAATTTGCCTACAACAACAGCTATCAAGCAACCATCGGAATGGCGCCCTTCGAAGCTTTATATGGAAGACCGTGTCGATCACCCACTTGTTGGTGGGAGTCTACTGATAAGCTTATACTTGGACCAGATATGATCCGAGAGACTTCAGAGAAAGTAGACTTAATACGAAGAAGGATGAAGACGGCCCAAGACAGACAAAAGTCCTACGCCGACAAGAGGAGGACCGACCTTGAATTTGAGGTTGGAGACAGAGTTTTTCTTAAGGTATCTCCGCTAAGGAACGTTGTTCGTTTTGGAACCACAGGAAAGCTAGCACCAAGGTTCGTAGGGCCATTCCCTATCATCGAGAAAATTGGGAAAATGGCCTATAGATTAGAGCTACCCGAAAAATTGGCCGGAGTTCACAACGTCTTTCACGTTTCACATCTCCGAAAATGTCTACATGAGTCTGCTGAAGTGGTAGAGCCAAATATCCTAGAAGAAGCTGAAGTGGAGGGCGAAGCAACCATAAGGAAAGTTCCAACCCGCATATTAGGAACGGAAGTGAAGAAGCTACGCAACCGCGAAGTCAAGCTCGTCAAAGTTCAGTGGAGCGACGCCGAAGGAGATGCAACTTGGGAAACTGAAGCTAAAATACGCGCAGCCTACCCTTTTCTTTTCGAGGGTACATCTTTGATCTTTCCTTTTTCCTTAAGTTGCGCTTTTATCTATCTTTTTAGGTATATCTCCTCGACCCTATCTTTTAGGTAGAAACCCTTTGGATGAAAACATGTAATTGAAACATGTTATGGATGATGATTGCAAGTGGTTGCAAGTGATTGCTAGTGGTTGCTCGTGGTTGCATATACACACACAATCTAGGTTTTAGATCGGCTCAATCACTTCATATTGCATATGCATATATGTTTGCATTCGTATATGGTTGAACTTTAATATGTTGTCATATGGATGTTGCATTTGTATGAATGATTGTGCACTCATGTAGAATCATGAATAGGAGGATTTGCATACATAATGGATTCATAACACTTACATAATTCGCATTAAGGAGGTCAACTGAATCAGTAGACCGCCTGATTTTGCATTAGATAAGTACATGTACACACACACTTCGCATATTATCATGAAGCATTAGAAGTCTTCTAAGGACAATGGATGCTCGTGCTTGATGGATGAGTAGATGGATGTTTGGATGTTAGGATGTACATTCTTCCTGAACTTGAAGATTTCGAGACGAAATCCTTTTAAGTGGGGGAGAATGTAACACCCCGTGTATTTTATAACAGTGAAATTCACGAATTAAAGTATAATAAATTTCAAATCAAAGTATTAAGGGAAACGGGATATGCCATTGCGTTCGTCTCGGAAAAATATGCGAAATAGAGTCCGAGTTTTTGAAAAACGGAGCCCGTATGACCAAATTATGGCCCGATGAAGTTTCAGAAAATTCAAATTTCGAAAACAGATTTGAATTTCAGCCCAATCAGAGTAGGCGGGAAAATTCCCGCCCAAACCCACCAGGTCGACCTGGGGGTCGACCCTAGGGTCGACCTGCCAGGCCAGGTCGACCTGGGAGTCGACCTAGGTGTCGACCTGCCCCAGGCAGGTCGACTCTAGAGTCGACCTGGGGGTCGACTGGGGAGTCGACCTGGCCCCTGAGCCAGGTCGAACCCAGCCCACCCTGGCTGGCCTGGTCTGTGTTTGGTTGATTTTCTGAGCCTTGCCTTGTCACTAGGGCTAGGTGTCAGCTCCTGATTGGCCTCTCCTTTGAACGAACGGCTATTATTAAACAAAGCTCCATCGACGGTCTAAATCAACTCACAAACTCTATAAAAAGGACCTAAGACTAACCCTAATTTACACAAACTAAAATGGAGATGAGACCGTCAAGCTGCTGAGGAGAGACTGAGGATAGCCGTCAGAAATAGATAGACAATTAGGAGATAATTCAAAGCTTAAAGCAACGTTAATCAAATCAAAGCAACGCCTACAACAAAGGATAGCATCTCCAAATTCAGAATTCAGATTCCTGAATTGAAGATTCGTCATACGTTGTAAGTAGAGTGCTATTTCGATATGAATTAAATAATTGTGTTGATTTGTGTAAAGTAAGAAATGGAATTGTTGCGATAATAATCTATATTTGTACGTTGCTTTGATGCTAAACGATTTGGGAATATTATGGTATACGATTGGATATTTGCAAGTATGCGATTTGCGTTGGAAGTTAACAACGAAATGGAATTGTGGCAATAATAACCTATATTTGTATGTTATTTTGATTCTAAACGATTTGGCAATGCTCTGGTGTACGATTGGATTCATACAAGTATATGGTTTATGTTGACAACCACATGTTGTGGAATTTTAATTGGGATTCATGCAAGCATATGATTCATATTGAAAACTACATGTTTGTGGTAGTTATTTACAACACCCATTTGATAATTGCAAGTATATGATTCATGTTGAAAATAACAACTATATGATTCATGTTGAAAATAACAACTATATGTTGTAATAGTTTGTTTGAAATTCATGCAAGTCTATGATTTATTGTTATGCCAACATGATGTATAATTCAATGGTCATCTTTAGTGTAATTTGATCCACTTAAGTATTATGATTCATATGAAGGTTATGTTGGAATTGGCATCATAGTTCAAGTATAAAAATCATGATTTTGTGATAGTGACAAAAGCAAGCGTCTTTGTAAGCTTGTATTAATTTTATGAACATGACTAAACTATGTTTGTTATTATGCCTAGTTGAAAACATGTTTTTAGGCTTATGTTGTTATCATAATCATATGATAATATATTTGACACATAAGTTACATTAGAATTACACTAGAATTACTTACTAGTTACATAGATAGGATAAAAACCATGATTATATGAATAGTAGGATTCATGTTCAATTATGTTTATGCCATGACTATATGAATAGAAGGACTCATGTTCAATTATGATTATGCCATAATTATATGATTAGAATGGTTCATGTTTAAGTACTATTTATGCCATGACTACATGAATAGAATGATTCATGTTTTGTTTATACCATGATTATGTGAGTAGAATGATTTATGTTTAAGTATTGCTTATATTATATGTTGTTACAATTGCAAGTTCACATGTGCCTACCTTATGTTAATTGAATCGTTATGTTTCAAGTTCATGCGTTCACACTCCCCTTTTTATGTTACCTTATAAACACCATGTTATAAGCCTCCCCTTTTCATATGGCTAAATTGGGTTTAAGTGTTAAACCCAACACACCTTACATTGGAACGGACGTATAAAACGGGGGTAATGACTTTTGGGCTAAAATATAGAACATATGTGTTGGCATGTTTGACGCATGCCAACAACCTTGAAAAACAATTAAGTGGCATAAATAAATCTTAATCAATAAAGATGAATTTGAATAATGGGCCGCAAATATTTACATATAAAAAGAAAAGAGACAAAGTATGTAAATGTAGAAAATGCGATGTGTTTAACCCGAGGTTGGATTGAGTTGTGATGTAAACCTGCCCGGAACCGCCCGGCTGTCCAGTAGTCACAACAATACCTATCCAATGTGGGTGGTTAAACACAGAGCCCAATAAGGACCCGAGGTTAGACTGAGTTGTGGCGTAAGACTGCCCGGACCCAACCGGCAACAGGCAGCCACAACAATACCTGTCTAATGTGAGAGGTCAAGGCTTTAATAAGACAATTAAGGCTGAGTCAGGATTGATAGGATTAAGTGAATTAAGACTTAATCAAAATGGAACATGCCAAACTAAACAGACTGATTGGGGGTTAGGTTTATAAAACACTTAACCAACTTAGCTTGTTGGCTAGAAATAGAAAAACCTAGTAGCGGGGGACCCTTTTCAGCAGTAACCCTACAAGGTATCATGATACCCTGAAACTAGGCAGGGTGGGGCACGATTACTGGGCTGACTGTAAGAGGTCAAATCGACGGTGGTGGTGCAACAGTGTAAGTTCTAACGGGGTGCGGGCGTGCACACACTCCGGCGTAGAAAAATAAGGCACTGGGCACCAGTAGCATACCTGTGCATTCTAGGATTGTGTCGGGCCGCCACCATGGGACTTGATACACCCCATGGTGGGACCAGCATAGGTAACTACAACAACGGGGGCCGTAAGACACATGTAACTATACGAGTAGGAGCCGATCATCAGAAATGGATCACTTCACCCTGATTATGGGGTGCCTGTTGGGAACCAGTTTATATGGGTACAGAGATTAATATCGGGTACGATAGTATTCGACCCTAGACCACTTAACTTAGTTTATAATGCTTTCCCATTTCCAGTTTATACTTATCATACCCAATTCTTTATTCATAGACTGAATAGTCCTAGACTTACTCAGGCTTTATGTCTGACTCTACTTTTCTCTCGTCTTCTTTTCTTCCGTTTCCCCCCCAGGTCCACAGGGAGGGAATACCGCAGCTTAACCAGCCTTCATATCCAGCTTGAAGAGAAAGAATGTATTGCTTGGATCTTTTCATTTTGGACTATGGCTTTGGACAGCAATTATGGGACTTTTGCAGTTTATTTATGTTTTCTTTATGCTTCTTTAAATAATGTAATCAAGACAGTTATGAAGATGTTATGTTTTTTTTAAGTATTGTAAGACAATTATGATATGGTTGATGTAACACGTATTTTAGTGAAATAAAAGTTGTTGTTTTCCGCTGTTCAAAGATATGTGTTATTATATCTGTCTTATATATCTGTGACTTATACTTATAAACCTCCACCAAAATTAGGGCATTCCCTTTGAGAGTGACCCTAACGGAGGTGGGGTGTTTCATCAGTAGCACCCGCCAACTACCAAAAAGGTAACTATGCTAATTTTATAAAGATAAAATATTATTCCTACTATCTACAATTGATGATAATCCTCAGATTCAATAAATTTCCTAAACCTAATTTTCCAAATTAAACAAATTTATGTTCTAGTTCATACTAATAACTAGAACAATCTTTCTATGTTCTAAATTGTTGAAATTTCAAGTCTTAATAAAGTTCTTTTGCTATAATTTTCATTAATTTGCACATACCACAATAAAGAAAGAATATTGACATATTAAAATTACAAGGAATAAGTATTCTTTTATTCGAAGTAGATAGTATAAACTGTAACAACCCGCTATTTTTAACGATTTAAATCGTATTTTTATTTTAAAAAAATATTCTATGGTTTTTCATAATGGGAATATGACATTTGAAATACATATAGTGAAATGTAGCAGCTGTGTAAATTTTGTCGGAAAATTTGAATGTCGTCGGTCGCACAATTTTCATTGCAAAGCTGCGCATAACAGTTCAAATTTTAGCGAATTTAAACGCTCTTCGAAACAAGTTCAGACAAACATGAAAAATATTCTATTCCTTGTCAGTAATCCAATGGCGAAATTCTTTTCGTGAAAATCAGACGTTTTGACCTCCGTTTCACATCCGCATTTTTACGTTAAAGGAGTTCGTAACGGTTTTTGAACGAAGTATCCAAACACTGCAAATTATATACCGTTGTGTCCGTATCATCATGCTGATTACCGAAATATATTCGTTTGTCAGTTTCGGTTCCCAGTTCGCGCTAAAATTACGAAAATGTTTGCACAGTTCATTTTTGAAACAGAGCCATTTGAGTTTGACGTGTCCATATTCTGATCCCACGTATTTTCTAAACATTTTGTGTTTGCAAAACCCATTCTTTTATTTTTCTAAATCACTCATTTATTTTTTTGTTTTCAAAATGGGCACTTTCACTCTTTTCAATTACCCTTCCTTACATGCATATGCATGGACCATGTTGCATTCATTCCATGCATGCACATTTCTTTCTTCCTTCATTATTATTATGATGTTCCTCTATGCACACACATTATTTTTGGCACTTCTTCTCTGTACATGAGCATGGATTGAGGGGTTGATTTTTTCAGCACAGCAGCATCTTGTACACGATTGGCACATCTGCAAAGGCCAGTATCTTATCTTTCCTTATGCCCTCTCACTTCACCTACGTTCTCTTTAATGCAACCTGCACCTTTTACTTAGCTGGAAAGATAATATTGCCTATATACAGAGGCATGCGCTTGGAAAGCACAGGGGCATTCATATTTTCAGGCAAAGCATATTTGTTTCTAAATACATTCATTCATCAGGCACCAATTTTTCTTTTCTCAAAACTTTCTTTTTTTTCCACTTCATGGGTCACGCAAGTATTCTAGCAACAGAAGCCATAACATTTACATTACTAATTTTCCATGCAACTCCTCTCTCAAAACTTCCATTGTTTCGTTTGTTTTATAAGGCATGAATGAAACATAATAGGAAACATTTTGGTTTTGTTTCTTCCTCCTTTACATTCACAAAAATATACAGTCTCCTCTTCAACAATTTATTTTCCCTCTCTACACTTATTTTAGCAAGGGTCTTCAACATGAAAGTGGTAGAGAACGAACAAATCTACAATTTTTATTTATGTCCGACTTGAAACAGTGGCATGTACTAACCGTTGCAGCCAACAGAAATTATGGTGGTTTGAGATGGAAGTACTGGGTGGTGCATCTTTGGATGCTGAGAACACTGGCAAAGATGGCATGCGATTTAATAGAGCAGATAGGGAGAGAAAGGTCAGTAAAGTTGCACGGTGCATGGGTTCAACAATATTCATTCATGCGCATGGAATGGAAAAGTGGAAGAACACTATTCATTCTTTTTTGGAGCTTGCTATTTCTCTTTTCTTTTTTCTTGTGCGCACTACTTACTTTTCTACACCAAAGCTTCTCATCCCCTCTTCAATATAATAATTCCAATAACCCAATTCTTCTCCCCACGTTTTTACATTTGAGAAGTTCTCTGATCTTGTCTTAAAAAAAAGATACAAAAGATGTAAGAACCCGGAAAATCAGAACCAATTTAATTTTTTTAATAATGGCTATTTTAATGAACTTTGAATTAATATGATTTATTTTGAATAATAACGACTAGAAAATTATTTTGAATAGAATTAGAACGTATAAATTTATTTAAATCGAAATTAGAATATGAATATTTATTTTAATTATAAAAGGAATGGGAAATGGCGCGGTGGTTTGAAAATTCGATTTCAAATTTCAATTGAATGTACAGGATTTAAAATAAACTGGATTTTAGTAAAACCAGAAATATTTGAATCTGTTTGAAAATATCTTTTCAACGGATGTGAAAAATTGAAATTTCATAACGGGAATAAAAAGTTATGGCCAGTTGAAAATTCAAAATAGTCGCTATGGAATTTATATAATATATGGCCCTTAAAAATAGCGATTTTTGCAAACGACCTCCGTTTTCGACGAGACCACTTTTGTTCGGATCCGGAATATCAAATTATTGCTGGATTCCAATTTTCATATTTTTTGGAATCAATATGTGAGCTTGGTGAATTTAAACGTGTTTGGTCAATTCAGTTTGAATTTAATCGACTGGAAAAGGACCGTTTTTCAAACAGTCTCCTAATCTGACGAAATAAGTTTTGCTGAGACCGTATCATCCCAATATAGCTAGATTTATTTTTTGAGAATTTTTGCAATCAGTATGTGGCCCCGGTAAATTAAAATGTACGTTCAAATTCAATATATATCGATTTATATTTTAATCTTCACAGACATGTCTATTTCACTGAGCCTCTCTCCGTGACAGTGCCTAGATCGTTACACCTTTTGTGCAGGTCGGAACTTACCCGACAAGGAATTTCGCTACCTTAGAACCGTTATAGTTATGGCCGCCGTTCACCGGGGCTTCGGTGATGAAAACTGATCAAAACGATTGAATTGGCTTACAGGACATATTCCATTGTGTCCGGAATAAGGGTAATTAGCTAGGGACGTCAGGCGGTGGGTTCGATTTGGAGGTCGAATGAATAGTGTTATATATGTTTTTCAAACCCTTAAATTTTCATTAAAAAAATAAAAAAAGGAAAACCGCTCAGTTTTCCCCTGATCCCCAAATCGCTTCCCCAAATCGCCCATGACCTTACGCCGCCCAATCTCCATGGCGCCGACGCGCCCCAGCGCCGGCCACCAACCGCCGTCGCCGACACCGGCGGACCCCCCTTGACCTCCAACTGCTGCCTCCGCCTCTCCTCTTTCCTAAAATCGAAACCCTAGCTAAAACCAGGCCAAACCGCGAGCGTGGGACTCCCTGCCGCTGCCACCTCCAGGGTGCACCACCCCACAACCGCCAGCAAGCTCCAGCGCCACCACCCCGCCACCCAGTCGGGCCACGGACCCCACATTCGCCAAAAATCCAATTTTTTTTATATTTTCCTGCTTTGCGAGTAACACCCTGAAGCCGCGCACCCACTGAAGCACCTCGAATCGAGCGCCGAAGTCCGAGGGAAACCCTAGATCAAAAATATGTGAGCTTTTTTATTTTTATTCCTTGGTTTAACATTGTTAGCGAGTAAAGTTGTGATTTTTAACCAGTTCATGATATGCCAATATTTTTAGTAAGTTAAAAATACGTATTTAATCAGTGTATGATATGAAATTATTTTTAGCAAGATAAAAGTAGGGTTTATATATATATATATATATATATATAAGAGCGTTGTAAAATATGATTTTTATAGCATTTGTAGCAATATAAAAATACGATTTTTAGCTATAAAGATTTGATTATTATGATATGAACATTGTAATAAAAATATGATTTTTATTCTATAAACATCGGCATAAAAATATAATTTTTGGCGAAGTAAAAATATATTTTTTAGCGAAGTAAAAATATAATTTTTAGCTATGTAAAAATTGGATTTTTATATATGAAGTAGCGAAATTAAAATGGGATTTTTAAATATATAAACATCATATTAAAAATGTGATTTTTACTATGAACAGCGGGAAAAGATTACGATGGAACCGACTGGAAACGAATCCAAATCCAAACCGTTCAGAAATAAAGAATGGAGGAGTAGATCCCAAAGGTGAGTACTTCTCACTTTAATTTATTTTCTAGTTAAATATATGTACTAGGATGTAGACAGTGCTTAGTAGCACCCGATACCTTTGTTTGAAACCGTGTTTGTTTGGTTGTTTGGTTGATTGGACTATTTGGTTGAATTTGGTTTGGGAAATAAAATGAATTGATAAAAATTGGTATGTATATGGCGCGAGCCATTATTAGGCGAGGGATAAGGCTAGACCTTATTCCGGTTCTAGTATCGCGCGGTTATGCTGCCAAAATTTTCTAAAAATGTTAAAACAATAAAAATAACATTTTTATTGTATAAATGAGCTGTATAAAATATTCACGAGTTGAAATAAATATTTTATAGTTAAAAATATAATTCTTAACGTGTATATGAATAAAATAAATACTCATTTACAAATCGCACAATTTATTTATGTACACACATTTGACTGATATGGATTAGGACGATATATTTTACACATCGCCCAACTACAAAAATAATAATTGATATTTGTTGGTTGAAACCCCACACGGGTATTGGGATGATATTTGACATACACTGCTCCCAATTTTTTAGTTGTATGTCAATCGATTGGTTGACAGGCTATTATAAACGTTGATTATTTATATTTAACGCTTATGCAGTTGTGTAATGCACTCCGGATGATGGTTGACTATGTTTGATTATGGTTGTGCACATGTGTATAAAATCCATATAAATAAAATTATATGGTAATGGAATGTGTCTGATTCCAATTCGGAAAGAGCAAATATTTTAAATTAACGAATATTTTGAAATGACGAGTAACGAATATTTTAAAATAACTAATGTTTTAAAATAATATTCAATAATGGATCAAAATATGATTTTGATGTCCGATTTGGGATGGACACGAAAATATTTAAATATATGAAGCCATGTTGATTAGATTAACGCCATTTAGACGTGAATGATATTCATATCGATTTTATTCATTTTTAAAATGAATATAGAAATGGAAGTGATTTTAAAATCTAATGTTTTGAAAATATTATCATTTATATATTAATGATATGGAATATTCAATTTTGATTTGAAATTGAAAATGAAGTTGAAATCGTTTTGAAAATGATTTATAAAATACATTTTAAATGGAAATCGATGAAATATATATAATATATACATTATATATATTTAATGGCCTGAATAGAACGCGCCGCGCCGCGGCAGTTCGCCAATTTCGACCGTTGACTTCGAATGGACATTACGGGAGATCCGACTGTCGGATTCACCTAAAACCAAAACAGTTGGGTTTGTATCGAAATGAGCTTTCCAACGAATACAAGAGGTTTGAAATCTAACTGTTGGATTTGGAATTATATCCAAATCAAATTGGAAAAAGGTCGATGCAAGTGCAGTTCGATGACCGTTTATGGAAATCGACCGTATGGGCCTTGATAAAATTATTAAAAATATCAATAATTTGTGTAAAATCATAATAAATGATTTGTAAAGAATTAGGATGAAAAATTCCATATTTGAAAAGATAAAAATATATTTTACCGAAATGAACTAGTTATGAACTAGAATTATAATCCAATATTTTCAAATAAATAAATTGGATTTGAAATGGTTTTGAAAATAACCAGGATTTCCAATATATGAATTGGAATGGATTTGAATCGAAATTATCTTCGGAATATTTCGATGTTGGATTTTGTGATTATACATATATTGTTATGGAAATTTGAAAGATATATTTATATCGTTATTTCCAATACGATATTTGTTGGTTGTAGAATTTGATACTGAATATAAGCCGATATATTTTAACTCCCCGAATTCTCTGAGAATATTAAAATTAACAAATTCAAGAACACTTAATTTTTAGAAGAAGAATTAAGTGAAATGGGTTGCGCTATTACGTTCGTCTCAAAGTTTTGGTCAAGATAGACATTTGGTTTGCGTAAAACGGATACCTTATAAAGAAGTTATTAAGCCTTGAAGTTTGTATGCATATGAAGAATATATATATATATATATATAGATATATATAAAATTAAATAAATAAATATGCAAAAAAGTTCAAAACAACGAATCGGGAAGGGGAATAACCGAATCGACCCATTTTTGAGGTTGACCCGAGCCCCGCTGGGTCGACTAGGGGTTGATTACGGGTGTTTGGCTGTCAACCCGTGGGCCGATTCGCTCTAAGGCAGATGTGGCATCTGATTGGTTCTGATGGACTCCTTGTTGAGTCATTAGCTATGATGTGGCTATTCTATCTTGTCTGAATGGATTTGATTTGCTCTAGGTTAATCTGACGGTTCCTATTAAATCAAACTTCTATATAGGCAACCTAAATCTAAACCCTAAGACACACAAAAATATTCCTAGAGTCGTCATGCCGTCATCTCTTTCAACTCGAAGGCAAGATAAAAGCTACATCAAAATCAAATCAAAACTAATCTAATTCAACTAAGAGAATTCAACAATCTACATCAAAGGCGAGCAATTCAGTTTCAGAATACAGATCCCTGAAATTAAGTTTTTCCTTTTGATTGTAAGTGTAGTTATCTTTCAGATGTGAATAAATTAAAGACATGATTTGTAATGAATTGTAAAATAGAATTGTATCAAGTTGTATGTGATGTTGATTCATGTCTATTATATCATAAATGCCTCTGAACTATTGTGGACTATCGAACCTATCGTGTTATATGGAAATTGGTGAGTAAACCTATGATGTTGTATAGGAATTTGGGAATGAAATTATTATATGTAAGTTTGGTGATATTATGATACATACAAGTTTTAGGCTAAATCATGCCGTTTATGCCTAATTGTTTAGAGCCATTATGCATACATGTTTAGATCTACGACCTTATTGTTTAGATCTACAACTTTATATCTTAGATCCATATGCCTTTATGATAGATCTAATTTGCAAGTTCACCACTACATGCCAAGTTTAACTTGTATAGTTTTATGTAAATTCATATGCTTGTGGTTCATGTTGCATAGATCAAATTTGCAAGTTCATAGTTAAAAGCATATTGTTCTACGCCAAATCCATGTGACATATGTGTAGTTAGATCCATACTTTTGTATGATGTTGGAATGTTGCAATGTTCCTCTTTTCCCCTTTTTGTTTTATAAGTTAGGCTAAAATATCGAGCCTAACATTCTATGTAATTTTGCGAACGTACAACGGGGGTAATGTTGGGGAAAACATGAAATTACATGTAATTGGCATGCTTGACACATAAGCATGATAAGTGGCATGAAAATGGTATAATCTATATACCTAAAATTTTGAACGTGATTTAGAAGGAAAGTGGGCCATGACAATAATTAATTTATAATTTACATATAAATATGTAGGATAAACATGAAAAATTACATGGCATAGATTAGTTCATGAAATGGTATATTTAGTATACCATTAATTGTGAGCATAATTAAAAGGATAATTATGGCATAATTAAATTGGGAATAATTTACATATGGAATTTTTCATAAATAAGAAATATGTAAATTTAGAAAAGACGAATATGCCTAATCCGAGGTTAGACTGAGTTGTGGTGTAAAACTGCACGGAACCGACCGGCACATCCAGTGACCACAACAATACCTGTCTAATGTGGATGGTTAGTGCATTGAGCCCAAAAAGGACCCGAGGTTAGACTGAGTTGTGGTGTAAAACTGCCTGGAACCGACCGGCACATCCAGTGACCACAACAATACGTGTCTAATATGAGTGGTTGGTGCTTTAATAAAGCTAAGTCAAGAGTGGTAGGGTTAAGTCAATTAAAGAAACACTTAACCAATTCAACATGTTAATTAGACAAGTGGGTGAGGTTAAGTAAATTTAGAACACTTAACCAATTCAACATGTTAATTAGACAAGTGGGTGAGGTTAAGTAAATTTAGAACACTTAACCGTTATAACATGTTAATTAGACAAGTGGGTGAGGTTAAGTAAATTTAGAACACTTAACCGTTATAACATGTTAATTAGACAAGTGGGCGAGGTTAAGTAAATTTAGAACACTTAACCGTTATATGTTAATTAGACAAGTGGGTGAGGCTAAGTAAATTTAGAACACTTAACCGTTATAACATGTTAATTAGACAAGTGGGTGAGGTTAAGAAAATTTAGAAACACTTAACCAATATAACTTGATTTATGGAAAGGTTAAGTTAAAATAAGAGGGCAACACTTAACCAATATAACTTGATTTGTAGTAGGGTTAAGTTAACACAAGAAGGCAATACTTAACCAAAGTAACATGACACATAGGTGGGTTAAGTTAACTTGAATTGATTGATGAAACTTAACCAATACAACAAAATGAATACATGGGGTTAAGTTAAAAAGAAACACTTGACCAATATAACTTGATGAACGAATGGGGTTAAGTTAATAGGAAACACTTAACCGATCCAACATGATAAGTAGGAGGGTCAAGTTAATAAGAAATGCATAACCAACATGACATGATGAATGAGTGGGTTAAGTTAACATGAGCGGACAACACTTAACTAATATGACGCAATGTGCAGGAGGGTTAAGTACATCTCATGTAGGTGGGTAATATTAGTACATATAGGCCCACAAAACTTAACCGTTTATTAAAAATGCTTGAATCGATAGGAGGGTTAAGTACATATTGGGTTGGTGGGTAATATTAGTAAATATGGGCCACAAACTTACCAGTAGAATACCCTAGTAACGGGCACCCATTTCAGCAGTAACCCACATGGATGTATCACGGTTCCCTAAACTAGGCAGGGTAGGGCACGATTACTGGGCTGATTATAAGCGGTCAAAGCAGCGGCAGGGGGTACGTCAGTGTAGGTTCCGACGGTTTACGGGCGTGCACGTACTCCGGAGTGGGAAAAAGCAGGCACTGGGTACCAGTAGTTATACACTGTGCATCTTGAATCGTGTCGGGTTGCTATCATAAGGATGGATACACCTTATGGTGGGACCAGCATAGGGTATCTACATGCAAGAGAGGGTCGATTGACACAGATACATGGAACATGAATACAAGTAGGGAGCCGATCGATAGGGTAGTAAGGGTACATCTAACATGTTCATGGCAATCAGGCTGATTGAGGTGGAATCCTCACGATAGATGTACACTTGAAGGCTACCACAATTACGGGGTGTTGGGATCACGATTATCATTTTATACAGATTACAAGTTGGGACACTAGTTAGGTGGTGCAGAGATAAATATAGAAATTAGATTAACAGAGTAGTAGCGAAGCAGAGAAAAAGTAGAAGCGCATTCAGTTCACCTTGCACTTATCTTGTCTTTAGTTACCTTGTTTTTATGGTATTGTCCTATTTTCGGTTTATTCATGTCATGATCCTTTATCTTGTTTGCTTGCTGAAAGATCACTGGACTTATCAGACTTATGTCTGACCTAGTTTGTTTTTCGCCCCTTTTCTTCCGTTCCCCCCAGGTAGTCAGGGAGGGAATAGCTCAACCTAACTTGGACCTCTTCTCTTTCCAAGCTTGAAGATTAGTTGGTGTATCACTTTGGACTCTCTCTCTTCCACTGCTATGGATGGTTCATGCTTTATCGGGGAATATCATTGTTTTTATGCTTCTTTTATTCTTGGAAGTTTTTAAATCAAGACAAAAGTTCTGTGTATTACATTTAAGTATGATTGAGGAAATTGTTGTAAAAGCTTGACTGAATTAAGTTGTTTATAAAATGACTTTATTTTCCGCTGCTTTATTTGTCTGTCTTGTAATTTGTCTGCATCTTTTACCTATAATGCTCCACCGAAGTTAAGGCATTCCCTCTGTGTGTGACCTTAACAGAGGTAGGGTGTTTCATATATTTTCTATTCAGAGCCTTCTATTTAATATCAAATAGAATTTTAGGTTTGTCGTGAACGGTGTCTTGAATAACACCATTCTCAAACCCAGTTGAGGAAAAAGAATAAATCTTTTAATTAAGATTTAGTGAAGTTTTCCAATTACTTAATATTTAATTGGAATCGAGTAAAAGAATTGGATTTTGGGGTTGTCATGAATGGTGTCTTAAATAACACTGTTCTTAAACCCCATTGCAAAGAATAAATCTTTTAACTAAGATTATTAGAGTTTCCAGTTACATTTGATAATTGGAATAAAATGGAATGTGAATCGGGTTTATCGTGAACTGTGTTTTTAACGACATTCATTTTTTTAACCCGATTAACAGTGAAATATGATTTGGAATTTATAAATCTTTTAATTAAAATTTAAAGGAAAATTTCCAAAGTAAAGTTTTCCAATTTAATAAAATAAATTGGGATGGAATGGAATTCGACTTGGTAATAATCGAAGTGAACTTCTGTGGAGGAAGACTGTTACTATATATGGAATTTAAAAGGCTTTGCCGTTATTCCATTTATATTATCGGTTGGATATGGAAGTTTATATCGATTATATATATTGATCTATTTTCCATGGAGATTCCATTGTTAATGGAATGTGATTTTGGGTTTATCGTGAGCTGTGTTTTAAATGACATTAGTTCTTTAACCCAATTAAAGATAAGATTAATTTCTTAACTTTGAATAATCATTAAGTAATGATTTTTGAGATTAAAACTAAGTAGAGTTTTAATGGATCTTTAATTAGATTGAAAGGTGAATCTAATAACTAAAATTATCAAATTCAAGAAATGATCGAGAATGGAGTATCACCAGCTTTGCTCCAAGCGATAGTTAAATCTTTAATTAGATTTGAACGTGAAATGGTAGTTAATTTTACCGATAACATCGTGTTGTTAGGTATGAAGTATTACCAGTTTTACTTCATGGGATGAATAAGTTGGGATTGGAAAATTATATAAATGATTACTTCGGTAAGGACCACTAATCCCGACTAGTTTGGATAAACCTTAATTTGATTTATAATTGAATTCTAATGGAAGATTAAAGAATAAATTTAAAGAATTTATCTTTGATAAAATTAATGGGAACCTTTCCCAAAGGATATGAATATTTAAATAAAAGAATATTCTGAATTGGAATGAGACGCATGTTGTGTTTGTGAAGCACTTGTTTATAATATACATGGGTTATTCAGAATGGCCGGATTTATACCCATTCTGAATAACTGGTTCGACGATAAGTCGACGATGAAGATGGTGGTTGAAGACCGGAGTGCTTCACATTGTTTGGATGATTATTGATGTCTTGATTGGGCTGTACGCCCAAGAAAAGGTAATAAGTGGTGATCGTCCGTACGTACATGGAGATCGACCAGATATGCGAGGACCTCTCTCCTATATTGGACATATGGGACGAGGAATAAGGTGCCTCTGGTTTCCTTCAGAACCAGAACGAACTTGTAAATGGATGTGTGTATGACATTGGATTTTATTCTGTGTTAATTGATCTCTATTAAATATATATCTGTTTGGTGGCGGAAAATTTATTCTCTTGCTTAACACCCTTCTCTGAGACGTACGAGCTTAAAGGTTATATATCGATAGACATCAGTCGCATGGCTTGAATTGCCTGTGTGGCATGCTGAGATGCAAATGATCAAGGCTTCTGTGGAAAAGCAGAGTCTTGTGGTTGATGATCAAAGCATGGCTTTAATATAGCATAGCTTTGTGTATTGCGTTAATTCGCGAGCCTCACACCCCAGTGTGAACCAGAAACGGGAGAGGACCTCAGGGAGGACATGTGTTTACTTCTAGCTAGGAGTGGTGTCAGGGTTTTGCAAACCCAGATGTTTTACTTATGAGGATGATGGATAGCGAGGCGCCTCGGATATATTGGTTACTACAGAGCTGATGGATATTGAGTCATCTGGCTCATTTACGCCCCATAGGGCGGAGAAACGCATTGCTCAGGCATTTTAATTCACTCTGTATGGACCAGCCCTGACGATCCAAATGCTTGACTGAGTGCTTGCCTAAGGTTCGGAGAAGAGAATCTCGAAGCGGTAAGGACGATCCCTTGCCTTGGTTCATAGACGGAAATCCAACTTCCAATACGTGACATTTCGGTTTTGATTGTAGAGCCTAGTATGGCGACATAGTGGGATGGGGCACTATGCCGCCTATGATTGATACATTTTTATATGAAGTTGTTTTGTACACTTCACACTTATAATAGTGTCAAAATGATTTGTTTTAAACTACCAAGCATGATTGGCTATTATAAGGTAAAACTGCATCCTCCGGCTTGCGTTGCATTGTGTGATGGGACCTAAGTCTTATAATAGCTTCATTTTTCCAAAAAGCATTGCGCTGTTTATTCTATGCACATGTATTCATGGGAGGAAACCCATTCCGTGTTATGCGGCGTGGTCCCTTGGTCTACTCTATTTTAAAACAATGTTTTAAATAACTGTTTTAGTTCTCACACCAGTCACATGACTGACCTGGAGTTTATTGTTTTAACCTAAACTCTGGGTGCCCCTATTTTCCACATGGGCAACTAGTAGTTTTGGTTTTGCAGATTTATATTCACAGGATCCTGGTTTACAGCTGAATGATATTCGAAAAGCTCTGTATCCATGTATCTCTTTCAGTTGTGTTTTGTATTATTTTCCACTGTATTGTAATTTGCAAATCTCTGATATTTATCAAATGTATATTATTTGTTCATACTCTGTATATTCTTGTACTTTGATGTAAACTCTTGTAATAGCAATGAAATGTTCTTCTGTTTGTATTCTGATTTGTCATGTTCTCAATTCAATCCGGTCTTTCCTTTACGGGGAAGTTTGGGTTGCTTCAAAAGACGTGAGCAGATGAGAAGAAGAAAAATATGGAAAGAAGAGCACTCATGAAATGGAGGGAGGCTGCAAAAAGGGGCGCATGCATGAAGGTGGTTGGTGGGCTCGGCTTGCATGTGTGAAGGCTTGAGCGTGCAGATACATATTTTGCACTGAGTATTTGTGAAAGTAATGGCTACATGAATCTGGCATCTCAAAGTGGTAGCAATGCATGCATGCGCATGTATAAGGTTAGCGTTTTTAGTTGAAGCATGCACATGTTTTAAAGACAAGGACAGTAAGAGAGCTTGTTGCACCCATGGGAGATTACAGGTTTGGGCACGGTGGTCTGAGCTTCCTCACTACATTTGGATGAATGGCTTTGAAAGAGAAGAAGAAGCTAGTAAAGGGGGATCAAATATGAGAAAGGTGTTTGTTGTTGCCTGTTCTGAGTCGCTTTGTGTACTGATGTGGATTGGTTATTAAAAGTCTGTTTCGAACAAAATAAGCGGCGTCATGTTCATATCGACGAGACCTAGGCAATGACGTGGGATTTTTAGGATTTGAGTTCGTTAAATTTTCAGATTCAAATGAAGGTGAGTTTTCTCACACCTGCAAAAATATTCACATTTTGTGAAATTGAAACCATTGATTGATTTGATTATTTGTTTTGTGGTTGCTATTTTAAATGGACATCTAATTTAAACTGTTAGAAATTAAATTGACAGTTAGTTTATTTTTGAATTAAATTGCTAGTTAATCCCCGACACATAATCAGTTAATTATTGCAAATTGAACTGTTTTGGATGATGGTTGTTGTAACACCCCGTATTTTTAATATAATTAAAAATAAAGTAAAATATATAAAAATATGCTTATGATGGGTAAATAATGGTGATGCATAAGGAGAATTAATTAACACATGGAAGAGAAGAAAAATTAGTTCGATAACGGCGTATGTAACGGAAAAGATAGTAAAATAAGGATAACTAACTCAAGAATCAAGAATTAGGTAAAATGGACAACACCATTGCGTTTGTCTCAGAAAAATACGTGAAATAGAGTCCGAGTTTTCGAAAATCGGATACCGTATGAAGAAGATATGGACGAACGAAGTTAGGCAGAAAAACCGAAAACAGTCCAGAATACACTGGCGCACTTGTGAAGTGCGCCAGTACAAAAATACACTGGCGCACCTGCCAAGTGCGCCCGTACAAATCCAGCACCGAATTCTGGAGTGTTCTGAGGTGACGTGTCTTCTTTTGAGTGGCTAGATGATGTGTATTCGAGCTGTGCGATTCTGATGACTTCTGGACTGATCTGAAGGCTCTAAATCACCCTATTCACCTATAAAATAACACCTAGACCTAGCTTAACTCACAACAAATCATTCTTACACCGTTATGCTGCTGGACTTCCTCTTGATCATGGCCGCCATCTCTAATCTTCTTCCTAAGCTTTCAAACTCAAATTAATTCGAAGGTTAAAGCTTCAACAAAGGATCAAATAATAAATCAGCGACGCCGCAACATCTCTACAACAAATCCAATCCTTAATTCATTAGCCATGCTATGTAAGTTCTAGTTATTTTCAGGTTTAAATATTTAATTATAATGTGGCCATGAAATAAAGTGGATTTGGATTTAAGTATGTGTATCGATTCAGATCTATTTCTGTTTCTTCTTGAGTCTTGATCTTTGGACTTTTCTATCTTTACTCTCATGCTAAGTTCATGATCTATTCAGCCCGTTGTAAATCAATTTTCTTGATTCATGTTGATATTATTATCCAGTTGTAATCTTAATATGCCTGTGATGATGTTTTTCTCTCCGATCTTGTTTTGATGCAAAATTCTACCTTTCCCCTATTTATTTTCTTTTGATGAACATAGGTCAATTTCGGACCTAGGCCTAAACTGCGATTTGCGTGCGATTGAATACGGGGGAAATATTGGGATATTGCCTTGTTGGATATATGTGTTTGGTAGAATCGAAGGCATAATATGAAAACTGGATACTTGGGTATTATTGCCATTAACACGAAATTTGAATTTGGGTATTATCGTTATAATTAAAGTTTTGCTAGCTTGGGTAAATTGGGGTAAACATGAAATACATGTAGTTGGTATGAAACTTGACCTATGTAAAATATGGCAAGAATATTGATACATATATTTGGCTAAAAATTGATCTATGTGAATTGGGCATAGCTTTGTAAACATGTAAACTATGGATCTTGATATATGTATAAAAAGGCAGGAAACTTGGTATATATGTAAAATTGTCTAAGATTAGGCATATATAAATTTGGCATACATGTAAACAGGCATGAATTGAACATATGTAAATTTGGTATGAACTAGGCATATGTAAAACGAACATGTAATCTAGAACTTGGGCATATGTTAAATAGGTGAAATTTGTAGTTGAAACACATATGATAATTTATGTCTTGAAAAGGGGGCTAATATGAACACGCCTAAATAGGTTTTGGGTAGTTGGCATGTAATAGCCTTAAAGGAGGGATAAATATAAATTGAGATAAGTTGCCTTTAATGGCCTAAGATAAATTGTGGTAAAATTGGTATGATTTTGCATACCATTAATTGGTGGACATAATTGAGTCAATTATGGACATCGTTAAATTCGGAATAAATTGATAATTTGAATAGGGGAAATAAATTCAAATTGGGGTAAAAGATTATAAGTAATAATCAATGCTTAGGACACGAGGTTGGACTCATTTGTGACGTAAACCTGCCCGGAACCGCCCGGCGAATCCAGTAGTCACAAATGTCAGCCCAATGTGAGAGGTCCTAGGCCCAAATTAAAAGCGTAACAGTTGTAAAGACACGAGGTTAGACTCTTTTATGGTGTAAGACTGCCCGGACCCGCCCGACAAATCCAGCTGCCATAAATGTCAGTCTAATGTGAGTGGTCTTTATAAGGTTACGGCCTTAATGAATTAAGAAATACTTAACCAGATAAACATGTGGTGGGACATGGGGGTTAAGTGGGTGACATGTGGAAATACGAATAGTAATACTTAACCAACGTAACATGGTAATTAGACCAGTGGGTAGGGTTAAGTAAATAAGAACACTTAACCAATATGATATAAATGGGTGGGTTAAGTAATATGATTAGGTTAATCTGAATATTATCATTTAATATGTTGACTACGGGAGTGGGTAAGGTTAAACAAACGTTTAACCATTATAACATGATTAAACTGGACTAGAGAGTGAGGTTAAGTTAATGAGAACACTTAACTAATACGATGGGTTAATTAGACAAGTGGTTGCGGTTAAGTAGTAACATTTAACCAACATAACAGGACAAGCGGGTGGGTTAAGTTAACTTGAATAAGTTGATAACACTTAACCATTATAATATGACTAGTGGATGGGGTTAAGTTAACATGCACTTAACCAATCTGATGTGAGGCATGGTAGGGTTAAGTAACACATGGGGTTAAGTTAACAAGAAAATCCTTAACCAATGTAACCAGATAGACGAACAAGGTTAAGTTAATAAACCACACTTAACTAATCAAACATAATAAGCGAGAAAGGTTAAGTTAACTAAGGTAAACACTTAACCATGGTAACATAACGAGTAGGAGGGTTAAGTACATATCGGGTTGGTGGGTAATATTAGTAAATATAGGCCCACATACACTTAACCATTAAATACACATGCTTGAATCAGTAGCGGGGTTAAGTACATATCGGGTTGGTGGGTAATATCAGAGAATATAGGCCCACAGACTTAACCATTAAATACACATCAGTAGCGGGGTTAAGTACACATCAGGGTTGGTGGGTAATATCAGAGAATACAGGCCCACAGACTTAACCATTAGAAAAACCTAGTAACGGGGACCCATTTCAGCAGTAACCCACATTAGGTATCAACGGAATCCTGAGCTAGGCAGGGTGGGGCACGATTACTGGGCTGATTATAAGAGGTCAAATTAGCGGCGGTTGGTGCAGCCGTGCAGGTTCTAACGGAGTGCGGGCATGCACACACTTCGGCGTAGAAAATTTAGCCACTGGGCATCAGTAGGTATAAAGCTGTGCATCTTGATTGTGTCAGGGTTGCCACCATGGGACTTGATACACCCTATGGTGGGACCAGCACAGGTATCTACAAGTAGTGGGCCGCGTGACACAAACGAGAACTAGGTCAAGTAGGGAGCTGATCGATAAGGTAGTAAGGGTGCATCAAATATATACATGGCCATTGGGGTGATCGAGGTGGAATCCTCATAATCGATGTACACCTGAAGGCTACCATAATTGCGGGGATTGGGATCACGTTGTAATTATTATATAACACAGGACACTAGTTGGGACACTAGTAGGAATATGGATCATTCAATGTAAGACACTTATGAGGATGCTGGTTAGGTGGTGCAGAGCAAATAGATATCATTTTAATGGTGAAGCTTAGAAACCTTGCGATGTTATTCTTGATAGAAACCATGCGGTGGGATACTTGATAGGAATTTTGGGATGTTATACTTGTTTCATCGTGCCCGAAGTTTATCTTGTTACCTTAGTTTATCTTGTTATCATAGTTTATCTTGATATCTTAGTTTATCTTGCCTACCTTGTTATCATGCTTATGTTTACTTTCAGTTTATTCATGCCAGGTTATCTTTACTCATTTTTAGGCTGAAAGTCACTAGGACTTACTCAGTCTTTATGACTGACCCGTTTTGTTTCGCCTCGTTTTCTTCCGTTTCCCCCCCAGGTTCACAGGGTGGGAATACAGCTTAGTTCGGATCATACCAAGCTCCAAGGCTCTTTCATGTATGGCTTGGATTTCTCTTGGCTATGGCTTGCTTTGCTTTATTGGGGAATACTACAGTTTGTTTTTATGCTTCTTTGTTTTTGAGCAAGACAGATATTTTAACTATGAAATTGGGTATTGGAAGTTGATGGGCTTTTCTTGTAAACATTTATATTTAATAAATGATTTGAAGTACTTCCACTTTATTTTCCGCTGTTTTATATATGTCTGTCTTGTAATATTTCTGTTCCAGTACCCATAATACTCCATTGAAGTTAAGGCATTCCCTTTGTGAGTGACCTTAACAGATGTGGGGTGTTACATTTGGTATCAGAGCAGAAGGTTACCAGACTGGGCAAAAGTTTTCAAAAACCTTCTGAAATTATCTTCAAAACATTTACAAAGAAGCAAATTTTCAAGAAAATTTTGTTTTGATTAAAAGGCATATTCCCCAAAGCCATATGCACTATCTTTTGATTCTCTCTTGAAATCTCTTCTCTCTCTTTTCACCACAGTTTCGTAGGCATCCGACACAGGTCGGAGGGCAAAGGAGTGCCCAACCTCCATCTGTAGCCGCAGTAGTTCCATCTGCGTCTAATCTTATTTCAAGTTGGGTAGAGTTGCCGTGCGTTGGAGGTAGCTTCGAGAGACTTGTCAACAAACTATACAAGGACAATAAGAACAAGGAACTAGTTGTTATAGCTTAATCCACGAAGGAGGAAAAAGGTGAAAGGAAAGAGGCCTAAGTGAAAGAATAGAAAAACCCATGACAAGAGAGAGTATCTTTAGTGAGAAGGGACATGCAGTTAAGTATTATAGGACAAGGGCAAGGGACAAGATCGTCGAGAGGGCAATTGAATGCTCTCACTACTAGCGTACCTAAGAGAGTGGTAACGTTTCTGTTAAAAGTTTAGCTTTTCCTTTCTATCATCCCACTAGAACTTTGTTTTTGTACATCGCATCCTTTTAATTCTGCTTCTAAAGTTGAGTCTCTGCACCTTAGTACTAGCATAATAGAGGATCCCATTTTTGTCTCAAGTCCTGTTGGGGAAATCGGCTCATTTATTCATGACTTGTTTGGATTTGAGAATGTCTATGCTAAGTGTTGAGTCTAGAAGTAATGTTTATGTTTTGGGCTATGGGTTGATTCTAGCGATGGAGTGGTTATCTAGTAAGGGTGACCTTCTCGGTTTCGAAAAGAGGGTAGTTAGACTCTTGACCTGCCTCGGTAATGCCCTCGAAGTCTAGTGTAACCCTTAGGATTCTGTCAGGTTTAGTTACCTAGAATCTCTTGATACATTCATTGATCCGCTCGAGTAGTGTTCGCCACTAAGGCAGAAGGTTCATTTCGCTTATGCATAAGTTATAGAAAATCACCTTAGTAAGTACATTTGGCAACATGGTTGGCATTTGTTTGTTTTCAAGAGATAGTTCTTCTGCGTGGAATACCTGATAGTAAGTGAACGAGATCCAAAATTCACTAGTGAATTTTGGAGAGCTTGCATGAAACCATGAGTACGCCGTTATGTTTGAGCCGAGTATACTAGAAGTAGAGTAAGTGAAAGAGGAACGAGAGGCAACCGTGAAATAGGTTCCAACTCATATTTTTGAAACAAGAATTAAGAAGCTACGAAATTGTGAAGTTAAAGACGGACAAAGCACAATGGAGTTAAGCTCAAGGAAATGCGACTTAGAAGATTGAAGACTAGATTCGTGCATCATATCTCTTCTTAAGAGTATATCCTTGATCTCTCTCTTCCTGTAGAGCTTACTTGCATGCTATCTTTTGTGTATATCCTCTCGGTCCCATTCTCAATACAATTTCTGTTGCAAACCCCATAGGGAGTATGACTCATCTGTTAGTAACACATGTTGGGGCTTGAGGGTGTTCGTTGGTTTGACTAAACTTTTTAGGTTTTATAGGATACAGGTTGGTCTTAGGAAGGGATTCCCTTGTGACCTAAAAGGAGTCCATCATGCTTAGTTTCCTAGAATCATATATAGTGGTTGGGTTGAGTAATTCTTTGGGTGTCAGTCTGATGTTGATTTCGGTCTTCGGGGCTGATGCTTAGAGAGTTCTTCTCCTAATCAATATATATGTGGCATAGATTTCCAGTTTTGACATTGCCTAATGGGCACAAAGTTTTTACTTGCTTCTATCATTCGACTATACCTTTAGATAAGAACAATTGGGTGTAAACATGTGTTTGAGACATGTTACGATTGATGGTTGCAAGTGGCTGCAAGTGGTTGCTAGTGGTTTCTCGTGGATGCATTTACACACATTAGGCACTAGATCGGCTCAATCACCTTTCATATTGCATATGCACGAGTGTTTACAATTGTTTGTGGATGAAATTGATTGTGTTATCATGTGGATGTTGCATATGGATGGATGTTGTGCACACATATAGTCTTTATGTGACTAGGACTATTTACATACATGTTGGACTCATGGCACTAAACATATTTTGCATCTAGAAGATCAATCAGGCCTGATCATTTGCATTAGACAAGGAACATATACACACACTTCTTGCATATGTTCATACAACATTAGAAATCTCTTAAGGACAATGAATGCCTATGATTGATGATTGAGTAGATGGATGGTAGGACACATTCTTCTTAACTTGAAGATTTCGGGGACGAAATCCTTTAAGGAGGGGAGAATGTAACACCCCGTATTTTTAATATAATTAAAAATAAAGTAAAATATATAAAAATATGCTTATGATGGGTAAATAATGGTGATGCATAAGGAGAATTAATTAACACATGGAAGAGAAGAAAAATTAGTTCGATAACGGCGTATGTAACGGAAAAGATAGTAAAATAAGGATAACTAATTCAAGAATCAGGAATTAGGTAAAATGTACATCACCATTGCGTTTTTCTCGGAAAAATACGTGAAATAGAGTCCGAGTTTTCGAAAATCGGATACCGTATGAAGAAGATATGGACGAACGAAGTTAGGCAGAAAAACCGAAAACAGTCCAGAATACACTGGCGCACTTGTGAAGTGCGCCAGTACAAAAATACACTGGCGCACCTGCCAAGTGCGCCCGTACAAATCCAGCACCGAATTCTGGAGTGTTCTGAGGTGACGTGTCTTCTTTTGAGTGGCTAGATGATGTGTATTCGAGCTGTGCGATTCTGATGACTTCTGGACTGATCTGAAGGCTCTAAATCACCCTATTCACCTATAAAATACCTAGACCTAGCCTAACTCACAACAAATCATTCTTACACCATTATGCTGCTGGACTTCCTCTTGATCATGGCCGCCGTCTCTAATCTTCTTCCTAAGCTTTCAAACTCAAATCAATTCAAAGGTTAAAGCTTCAACAAAGGATCAAATAATAAATCAGCGACGCCGCAACATCTCTACAACAAATCCAATTCTTAATTCATTAGCCATGCTATGTAAGTTCTAGTTATTTTCAGGTTTAAATATTTAATTATAATGTGACCATGAAATAAAGTGGATTTGGATTTAAGTATGTGTATCGATTCAGATCTATTTCTGTTTCTTCTTGAGTCTTGATCTTTGGACTTTTCTATCTTTACTCTCATGCTAAGTTCATGATCTATTCAGCCTATTGTAAATCAATTTTCTTGATTCATGTTGATATTATTATCCAGTTGTAATCTTAATATGCCTGTGATGATGTTTTTCTCTCCGAACTTGTTTTGATGCAAAATTCTACCTTTCCCTTATTTATTTTCTTTTGATGAACATAGGTCAATTTCGGACCTAGGCCTAAACTGCGATTTGCGTGCGATTGAATACGGGGGAAATATTGGGATATTGCCTTGTTGGATATATGTGTTTGGTAGAATCGAAGGCATAATATGACAACTGGATACTTGGGTATTATTGCCATTAACACGAAATTTGAATTTGGGTATTATCG
Source organism: Allium sativum (assembly GCA_030737875.1). Taxonomy (NCBI): domain Eukaryota; kingdom Viridiplantae; phylum Streptophyta; class Magnoliopsida; order Asparagales; family Amaryllidaceae; genus Allium; species Allium sativum. Next base: position 509,484,383 of record CM060920.1, on the reverse strand, counting down.
TTATAATTAAAGTTTTGCTAGCTTGGGTAAATTGGGGTAAACATGAAATACATGTAGTTGGTATGAAACTTGACCTATGTAAAATATGGCAAGAATATTGATACATATATTTGGCTAAAAATTGATCTATGTGAATTGGGCATAGCTTTGTAAACATGTAAACTATGGATCTTGATATATGTATAAAAAGGCAGGAAACTTGGTATATATGTAAAATTGTCTAAGATTAGGCATATATAAATTTGGCATACATGTAAACAGGCATGAATTGAACATATGTAAATTTGGTATGAATTAGGCATATGTAAAACGGACATGTAATCTAGAACTTGGGCATATGTTAAATAGGTGAAATTTTTAGTTGAAACACATATGATAATTTATGTCTTGAAAAGGGGGCTAATATGAACACGCCTAAATAGGTTTTGGGTAGTTGGCATGTAATAGCCTTAAAGGAGGGATAAATATAAATTAAGATAAGTTGCCTTTAATGGCCTAAGATAAATTGTGGTAAAATTGGTATGATTTTGCATACCATTAATTGATGGACATAATTGAGTCAATTATGGACATCATTAAATTAGGAATAAATTGATAATTTGAGTAGGGGAAATAAATTCAAATTGGGGTAAAAGATTATAAGTAATAATCAATGCTTAGGACACGAGGTTGGACTCATTTGTGACGTAAACCTGCCCGGAACCGCCCGGCGAATCCAGTAGTCACAAATGTCAGCCCAATGTGAGAGGTCCTAGGCCCAAATTAAAAGCGTAACAGTTGTAAAGACACGAGGTTAGACTCTTTTATGGTGTAAGACTGCCCGGACCCGCCCGGCAAATCCAGCTGCCATAAATGTAAGTCTAATGTGAGAGGTCTTTATAAGGTTACGGCCTTAATGAATTAAGAAATACTTAACCAGATAAACATGTGGTGGGACATGGGGGTTAAGTGGGTGACATGTGGAAATACGAATAGTAATACTTAACCAACGTAACATGGTAATTAGACCAGTGGGTAGGGTTAAGTAAATAAGAACACTTAACCAATATGATATAAATGGGTGGGTTAAGTAATATGATTAGGTTAATCTGGATATTATCATTTAATATGTTGACTACGGGAGTGGGTAAGGTTAAGCAAATGTTTAATTATTATAACATGATTAAACTGGACAAGAGAGTGAGGTTAAGTTAATGAGAGCGCTTAACTAATACGATGGGTTAATTAGACAAGTGGTTGTGGTTAAGTAGTAACACTTAACCAACATAACAGGACAAGCGGGTGGGTTAAGTTAACTTGAATAAGTTGATAACACTTAACCATTATAATATGACTAGTGGATGGGGTTAAGTTAACATGCACTTAACCAATCTGATGTGAGGCGTTGTAGGGTTAAGTAACACATAGGGTTAAGTTAACAAGAAAATCCTTAACCAATGTAACCAGATAGACGAACGGGGTTAAGTTAATAAACCACACTTAACCAATCAAACATAATAAGCGAGAAAGGTTAAGTTAACTAAGGTAAACACTTAACCATGGTAACATAACGAGTAGGAGGGTTAAGTACATATCAGGTTGGTGGGTAATATTAGTAAATATAGGCCCACATACACTTAACCATTAAATACACATGCTTGAATCAGTAGCGGGGTTAAGTACATATCGGGTTGGTGGGTAATATCAGAGAATATAGGCCCACAGACTTAACCATTAAATACACATCAGTAGCGGGGTTAAGTACACATCAGGGTTGGTGGGTAATATCAGAGAATGTAGGCCCACAGACTTAACCATTAGAAAAACCTAGTAACGGGGACCCATTTCAGCAGTAACCCACATTAGGTATCAACGGAACCCTGAGCTAGGCAGGGTGGGGCACGATTACTGGGCTGATTATAAGAGGTCAAATTAGCGGCGGTTGGTGCAGCAGTGAGGTTCTAACGGAGTGCGGGCGTGCACACACTTCGGCGCAGAAAATTTAGCCACTGGGCATCAGTAGGTATAAAGCTATGCATCTTGATTGTGTCAGGGTTGCCACCATGGGACTTGATACACCCCATGGTGGGACCAGCACAGGTATCTACAAGTAGGGGGCCGCGTGACACAAACGAGAACTAGGTCAAGTAGGGAGCCGATCGATAAGGTAGTAAGGGTGCATCGAATATATACATGGCCATTGGGGTGATCGAGGTGGAATCCTCATAATCGATGTACACCTAAAGGCTACCATAATTGCGGGGATTGGGATCACGTTGTAATTATTATATAACACAGGACACTAGTTGGGACACTAGTAGGAATGTGGATCATTCAATGTAAGACACTTATGAGGATGCTGGTTAGGTGGTGCAGAGCAAATAGATATCATTTTAATGGTGAAGCTTAGAAACCTTGCGATGTTATTCTTGATAGAAACCATGCGGTGGGATACTTGATAGGAATTTTGGGATGTTATACTTGTTTCATCGTGCCCGAAATTTATCTTGTTACCTTAGTTTATCTTGTTATCATAGTTTATCTTGATATCTTAGTTTATCTTGCCTACCTTGTTATCATGCTTATGTTTACTTTCAGTTTATTCATGCCAGGTTATCTTTACTCAATTTTAGGCTGAAAGTCACTAGGACTTACTCAGTCTTTATGACTGACCCATTTTGTTTCGCCTCTTTTTCTTTCGTTTCCCCCCCAGGTTCACAGGGTGGGAATACAGCTTAGTTCGGATCTTACCAAGCTCCAAGGCTCTTTCATGTATGGCTTGGATTTCTCTTGGCTATAGCTTGCTTTGCTTTATTGGGGAATACTACAGTTTGTTTTTATGCTTCTTTGTTTTTGAGCAAGACAGATATTTTAACTATGAAATTGGGTATTGGAAGTTGATGGGCTTTTCTTGTAAACATTTATATTTAATAAATGATTTGAAGTACTTCCACTTTATTTTCCGCTGTTTTATATATGTCTGTCTTGTAATATTTCTGTTCCAGTACCCATAATACTCCATTGAAGTTAAGGCATTCCCTTTGTGAGTGACCGTAACAGATGTGGGGTGTTACAGTTGTGATGGATGTCTATTTATAAATATATTGAACTGTACGAATGTTTGTCTATATTTTTATATCAATGTTATCACCTTGGATGTTACGGGCATCATCATAAGCTATCATTTCGAATAAATTAAGAAATAGGTTGAAATGACATATACCTATGACATTTGACCTTTAGATTGAATAATATATATCCATTCCCTGAAATCAAATTTTAAAAGTTTGAAATTACCGATTACTTGGCTATAGGTTAGAGAATTATTATACGGACACTGGATTGGTTAAATCTATAAATTTTGGAGTTTGTGAAACCGATTTCAATAAGTGATTCTGTGTAAAGAATATAAATTGAAATTATTTAAATTGAATTACACATTGGAATTCGAATTTGAAATGTTGAAATTGAATTGTTAAAAGAATTTGTAAAGGAAAAGTTTAAATTATTATTAAAGGTGCGATTTGGATTTATCGAATTTGAATTATTTCAAAGGTTTAAATCTTTATTTAAACTTCAGAATTTAATTTGAATTGAAATGATCTAAATTTGATATTTTGAAATTTGAACTAAAATTGGTTATAAATTGAAATCATTCCAAATTTAATTAGATGGGAATGTTGAAATTGAATTGTTAAAATAATTTATAAAGGATAAAAATTTAAGTTATTATATAAGATACGATTGGATGTATCGAAATTAAATTATTTCAAAGGTTTAAATCCTTATTTAAACTTTGAAATTAAAATCAAATTAAATGGCTTAAATAAATATTATGAACTTGAATTTGAACTTGGATTTGATTTGATTTGAATTGAATAGATACAAATAATATTTTGAAATTGGAAGTTATCCTTTAAAATGGGATTGTTCTCAAATGAATTTGATTTTGGAATCGATTTGGATTTGATAATTGGAAATCGATTTGGTTTGTTTTGAGATTTGAACTTAGGTTCAGATTTATTGAAAATGGAAAGAAACTGCTGATTTAAAATTATTTCTGTATAAACTATTTTATATATAAAATATTTTCTGAGTTTTATCCCCTTGACATATGGGGTATTTTATATAAATTGTTTCCAAAGCCTATTCTTTCTTTATATATATTATGTAGTTATTTTATAAAATATTTTAATATACATAACCATTTTCAATACTCAAGCTGTTTTGATTTCCAAACTATTCCAAATCTGTCAACTATTTACAATTATTCAAAAAATTATTTAAACCCCAAAACAATTTCAAATTTATAAATTGTTTTAAAAGTGGAATTGTTTACATTTAAATCTATGATTTAAAAGTAAATATGATTATTTTGATGTTAAAATCATAAATGAATTCAAAATTATTTTTGAAGTAAATTGAATGATTCGAAGGAAATGTGGTTGGTTGAAGTTATAACCAATTATTGAATTTGAAATTTATCTCAGAGTGAATATGAATTTTGAAAGTAAATATTGTTGCGATTAAAATAATATGATATTGTAAAGTGAAATTTGTTTTGGTGAATATGATATTTTGATATCATAACGATTCACTTTTGAAATATAAAAGTACCAATCAGTGTGTAACATGACGTTTGGTTGTTAAAGAGACCGGGGCCTCTTACTGACATGCTCTCTGTCAATGTTGGAACCACTTTAACAACTGGGTACGCAATGGAGTTCCAGAAATGAAGTAGGATGAATTTGGAGGCGATTACTGGATTTGAAGAAAATGAACGATAATGGATGACCCCGACACTTGTGTCGATTTGAAATGACTATAACAGGAGCTGTGCCAGACCAAATGAGGCTTGCTACCTCTTAGTGGACATCTGCTCTTCGATTTTTCTGGGCCTCGGGTCTATACTATTACTATTTAGTTGTTGTTGTTTTTGTTGGTGCGCACCCTCGATGGGATGTATTTCCCTTTGATTCGATATGGGGTGGATGTCTAAGGTAGGCCGTTAGGGGTAACCACCAGTCTGGACCAGGCAAACTGGCAGCATACTACATTGGGTATTGCCTCATGTGGCTTGTCATACGTTTATCCTTATGCGACACAACTACGATTTTGATATTGGCATAGGTCTATAGGGGACTCACTGGCTACCGATGTTCTACTGGTTGTGTTACAGGACCTGCATAGGCCATGTGCTTGCAAACTGTGTAAGGGTAATCAATGTAATCCCGCTTACACTATTTTGATATTTACTTTACTGATAGACACTATTATAATAGCAAAATTATATTATATAGTATCTAGTTTGATGGATCCTTAGGAGATGGAAATTCCCGTAACATCTCTTGAGATATGTGTGTGCATGTTCGTATGATGTCGATTTGACATAGATGAGAATATTTTTTCCTGATCCGAGCTTGTTTTATTTTCATGCTATTACACTCAGGTCAGACTTGAGCATCCCAGTTTCAAAGGTTATCTTCTGAAGGATGAAGACGAAGACGGTATACTATTATTTTTATTACTATTGTATTTCACTATTATTTTGCTGCATTACTCTGTATTATCAGTTATGTATATAAATTGTATAGCTCTAATGATAATGTATAACCCTGATAAATGTTGTAAAATGATCAAATGTTTGGTTTAAACAGCTTCATGAACTGTTATTTGATTATTATATTTTGTTCATTCCGTTGCGAGATTCTGTGCTTGTTTTCTTCTTTCTTTCTGATTCTAAATTAATTCCCTTGATTATCTATATTTTTAAATATAATGGTTAAATATGTGGATCGTCATTTAACAATCTGTAAATACGTACAATTTTGAGTTAGACATATGTGGATTATTGTCGATTCAAAAGGTACGGATTTCCAGGTCGTTACAGTTGGTATCAGAGCTTATGATTTAGCGTTAAACCTTGGCTCTATTGGGATTTACTCATTAGACATAGGGTTAGTAGCACCCTAGAATGAGTTCTGAGTGTATATATATACACGAGAGAGCATACTTGTACTTTTGATACAAAAATGATTTTATATTGTGTTGTTTGGCTTATTGAGTTGAGTTCGGGGTTCCAGTCGATGCATGTTGCAAGCGTTACAGAATGGGATTTCAAAACACTTGAACAAGGCATTCTAACACAATATTGTTTTCATATGTAAGATAAATAATTTTGAAATTTGATGTTAAATTAATCAATACTCTTAACCTATTGACTATAACAATAAATCGATCTTTTATATATGATTTATAATTAACTGTAAACCAAATGAATTTAAATGGAGAATATGAGATCTTTAAATTCCAATGGTTTGTAAATGTTTTCAAGGTTTTGAAAAATAATATAGTAATATTTGAAGGATATTCAAATAGAAATTGGTTAAGTACTCTATTTTGCTACTGGGAAATAATTTTCGATGATGAGATGATTATAGTAATCGACTTTCATTTTCGAGTTTAAAGTGGGGGAGACCACTTGGTAGCTTTGCTACATATTCGTTTTGGAAATAATTTTTATTTGAAATCTCGATTATGTTTTGATATACACAAATTATGTATAGTATATAGTATTTCAAAATGTTTTGAAAAGAAATTGGTATTTAAGATTCTCAAGTCTCCATTTATACAAATTACTCTCCTTGTTGATAATCAGTGAAATAAATACTTGTCAGTATTAATATCAAATGAAATTTTGAATTGTTGAATAAAGAAATACGATAAATAAATAAGAGAAATATAAATGAAAACATATTATAATATTATAAAATTGAAACATAAAGTAAGGAAAATGTTAAAGTAAAATAGAAACAAAACTCATGTTACTTTGATAATAAAGAGTAAAGTTGCGAAATACTAAATTTCATTTGTAATATATACAAACCTACCTAAATGAAAAGTTTAAGAGTATATAAATATGTACTGAAATATTTTACAAATGAAATTTAAATGAATAACATGTTCCAAAATGATATGTTGAATTATAGAAATGTTATAAAGATAAAGAAAAGTAAAGATGTTCAAAAAAATGAATTTGAACCAAAGAAATGTTTATAAAGGTTAATCAAGTGGTTGTAATAAAAATTTTAATTTGTTAATGTTCTGAAATGATTAACAAATGGATGGAATATTTGCAAAGGACAGCGTCATTTAAGTAAATGAAATATCAAACTTAAGTGAGTTATAAGATGCAGTTAAGAGATAAGTTAATACTAATAAAATTCTAAATTATTCAATACGAATGTTGAAAAGTGAAATGTAATGTGCAATTACAACAAAAGAAGTGAGCTAAACAAATTAAACTAATGTAGTCGGCTAATTCAAGTTATGAAAATAATGAACTTAGATTCTGGTTGAATAAAACATCAAAGATAAGCTTAAGAAAACTTACAATAAGCTATTTTGCGATGTAAATAAGTTTATGAGTTGAATCGATTGTAAATCTATTTAAGCAAGTTAATTAAAAACATAGAGAGCATAAGATGTAGATGAAATAAAAGTATTAACATATATATAAATTGAAATAAGTAAGTAGGTAAATTTCAAATATGTTGAGAATAAGTATAGATAAAACGAAATGCCAGCATATAGAAAATCTTAATATAGTTGAAATAACTAGATTTTGAACTAACGAAAACTATAGACTAAAAATTCATTAAACATGAATGAATATATGAAATCAATAGATGTAAGCAAATTGGACGAGAAACAATTTAATGCAAATATATTAAACATAAAGACATATATGAACCAATCAAACGAAAATTGTACAGGTATGAATAAACTATTCAAAATCATTTATCAATTTAATATATATAATTCAACAATACAAAGCATTTTTAACATGTCCATTTTAGGCATATTTTTACCTGACTTTGCATCTAGATTTAGGTACACGAATGATTGTATCAGAAAAATGGCCGAAATAAATCTTGCAGGCCTTTGAATTAGCTTTCCAGATTAACAAAGAAATCAAAATTTCATCAAGAATTAAGGAAGTTATGGTCATAATTCCGAACGTCATTTTCATAGGTTCGAGACCAATCATTCATCCTTAAATTACACAACTTTTCTTCAAAATACGAAATGAATACATGTTCTCAAATAGTTAGAATTGTAATTTGTAATTGTATTTATTCTCTTGGCTTCTCCTAAACTTATCATCTTTATCTTATCTTGTTTTTTTGAATGCATCCAAGAAGTGAAAATTTCCACCCTTTTTCAATATTTTTCAAGGCTAGTTTGGTAATTTAGTTTTGGACACTTGTTCACCTAATCTTCATGCAAGCTTTAGGATGTAGACACATGCCTCCTTATGTGTCTTTAGATGTTTCTACACTTGGAAACCTAATGTGTTTATGTGTCTTTATTTTATTTAATCTTAAGACATGTGTATCATTCATTTGATGACACGTGTGCCTATCATTTTAAGTCATTTTTCATATTCTAGAATACATATACATATACCATTTGTATTTTATTTATATGCTACATACATACATAAATGTGTTCTTCTATTGTAACTACATGTGCACGATGTTCTAACAACTTTTAACCAGTAAAACGCCGTTTATCGACAAAACTGATTTCGGTCACATTATCAATATTTCTTAGAACTACTTATCTTTGTGAACAAAAATTCAATGACATGTTTTCTACCCATTAATTATTATTTATAAAGGGATTTAATCAAGGTTATAAAACCATTTTTATAACATTAAATAGAAGATTTAAATAACGTCGATATTTAAATATTTACTACCCGAAGTTTCAGGTTGTTACATTATGTACTGCATACTCGCTAAGGTGAGCTCAGTCCTAATGTGAGAGTGTAATCTGTGATGTCGTACATATGAAAATCATCCTACCATGCATATAATTTCTATATGAGTGCTTAGTGCATTTGTGTTGCAAATAATTCCTATCATCCAATTTAGCAACCACGATGCAACCATAGAATTTAAATTTCTTAGAATGGCTAAATATTTTAAAAAATTATGCCTTCCTTCGAAATTTCTACTTAATGTAGTCTAACCAATCTAACTCAATGTTTTGGAGCCTGGAAATCCCGTGCTCCACAATATATTTGGTGGCATGGGATGCCATGGGTTTCATCTTAGTCCCTGTTTCCTGATTAGGCCCTACCAAAATTTGTCATAGTGTGAAGGTATCTTAAATATAAAATAGAAAACATCACGGGCTCCAATCATTAATCAACCTCTCTTGATTCCCAAATATTGGGAAAGCCCTAAAAATATAATGCCAACTGTTCTAGGGCAACCCAGTTTACAACGAAACATTAATTTTGGGAATCCTTACTCTATGTCAACTTTCAAATATAGATCTTTTGCACTGATACAAAAAAAATTCAGATTAGGTTTGAAAATACGTGTACGTGCTAGTATAGTACACATGGATCATGTAATATGATGTATAACACACAAGTATGAAATAATAGCTAATCACAAATCTATATAAAACAGTAAATGCAATGAAATAGAAAAATCACAATAGGGATATTTATACTGGTTCGGAGCACCGTCCTTCGTCCAGTCCCAGACTTCTATCTGGATTTTCACTAACAGTCACCTCACTTCACCTGTAGGAACAGGTATACAACACCCGAGCAGACGAACGGGATTTCACGCCTCTAACACTACCGAGGACTTTAACACTTGCCTCTTACAACATCGAGGAGTTCAACAAAGATAAATACAATTGTTGTTGACAATATGTGTTCTTGATAACACGAATATGTCACTTCTGATACAACCTTCCTATAATCGTATCCTCAAATAGAATATTAGTGTATATGAAAATTTGGAAGTGGATATCGTATTGAATCAAAAGAATATTAAATAGATTCTAGGATTCAAATGATATTTTATTGAATATGAGCAATTAAGTGCTTGAGAATGAGATCAATAATATAGATAGCAATAAGTCAAGTTTGTATGATGGAAATTGATGATAGGAATGATGATATCATGGTGTTTGTATAAAGAATAAACGTTGTAACCCTTTGTGAGGAGTAGCAAACAATAGCCATGATTGTTGGTGAAGAGAAGGAGATGAAACCATTGAAGAAAGGAAGTGTCTATTTGAAAGGTTGCTCTCTGAAAGAAAACGGTCGACATGTCAAAAAGGACCAGTAGACAGGAATTTGAATATATATATACGTTATATTTATGTGTGCACATTTATTGTGCAAACTGGGCAGAAACAGTCGACTGGTAGAAATCCAGGCGGTCGACCGGTTTTACCCCGTGTGCACAATTAGTGTGTACACATATATATTTGTATATATATATTGATAAATTCGAGGTATGTGATTATTTGAGGATAGATTTTAACATAAGTAACACTACTAAAACACCAAATAATCAATCTCTAATGTAAAATACCATATGTAGCTCTTTGTGTCTCTTCAAACCAATGAATATCTTCTTTTTGTCGATTACGGCTTATCTCTTTGTCAGAAATCAAAACTCTATGAAATTCTCGACTCAACATTCTCCCCTATTTGATTGATGACAACATAATTCTGAAACTCCCCCTGTATATGATCTCCCCCTGAGATTGTGCCTATATATGAACTATATTTTCCTGAATATACACGTAATTGCTCACGTTGCCTTTGCCGATGATATAGCCTTTTGAATTGTCTCCAAAAGTGATGGAGCCACCATCTGAGTATGTAATATTTGTCAATAAGCTCTTGTCTCCAGTCATGTGCTTCGAGCCACCACTGTCCAATATCCACTTTCCTCTTTTCTTAAGTGGGACCTCCAAAAAATAAGATTAAGTCGATGGTACCCACCTTTTTATAGGGTCCTAAGAGTTAGGTCTTAGGAGTCCAAACCCATATGGGTCCGGTATCCCCTTTATATAAATAATTTAAATTAAGATGCACAATATTCATGAAAATCCGAATATATTTGTTCCTAATCAAATTGTTCTTTGTTTTAGGAACCCATATTTTGATAGTCTTCTCATTTTCCTTTTGAAATTTCACAACTGGTTTTGGCATGGAATATAATAAACTAAGAATTTTGTTAGCTTCATTTTTTATTATATCTTTTTCTTTCTTTTTGAGATGTTTCTTGGTTTCTTGTTTCTTATATCCAAAGCTTGCTTGTTTGACACAGATTGTGAACTTTCAATGATCTTTGTCAAATTTTCTCGACCTTTGTTGAAGTCAGAAACATCTTGAGTAATATTATCTAACTTAGTTTGTAAACTAGCCTTTTCTAGGTCCAAAATTTTGACTTTTGCCTTAAGCTCATGATTTTCAGTAGTAAGAGCATCGTTTCTCTCCTTTTGAGTTTCAATATCTTGACTCAAAAGAGATAATTGAGAGTCAGTATTAGATGATGATTCTTGAAGTTTTTCAAGTTCTCCTTCTAATATTTCCTTCTCGTCTTTTAACATATCTCGTTCAAACACTGCTCTGCTCAAATCTGCTTTGGCTTCTTTGAATTGTCGTTTTATGTCTTTATATTTGACTATCAATTCAACATTAATATCAAGTACTTCATCAAATGTAGGAATTTGTACCTCATCTTCTGCTGCTATGAAACAAACATTTTCTTGTTCATTTTCTGTATCACTTTTACTTTCCGATGAAGATGAGTCTGAATCATCCCATGTAACCGAGAATGCTCGTTTCTTTGATTTGTCCTTCTTGTATTTGAATTTGTCATTTTCTGACTTCTTATTTTGCTCCGGACAATCCTTGTGCATGTGCCCCTTTTTGTGGCAGTTGAAACATTCTATAGCGGATGATGACAGTTTATTTGATCTAGTTTTCTTTTTGTTACACCGACTGGCATTTCGTTGTTTCTGGAATTTTTTGAAACCTTTTGCAATGAATGCAAGGTCTTAATCTTCAAAATCTGATTCATCTTCATCTTTTCCAACATGAAATGCTACATTTTTCTTTTCTTGTTTCTGTTCCTTTCTAGCCTGTAAATTAGCTTCATAGGACATTAGATTTCCTATCAATTCATCTAGCTTCATGACGGAAAGGTCGTTAGCTTCTTCAATTGCTAATACTTTTTCTTCCCATTCACTGGTCAGAGAATGTAGGACTGTTGAAACAACATCAAAATCTGAATATTTTTGTCCTAAATCGATAAGTGCATGATGAATAGTTTGAAACTGTGAATACATATCATTGATTGTCTCATTCGGCTTCATTTTGAAATTTTGAAACTGACTTTTCAGCATGGCTATTTTGGCTTGTTTAACCTTGTTAGTACCTTCATGAGTGGTTTTCAGCGTTTGCCAAATTTGATATGCGGTGGTGCAGATACTAACACGGTTATAATCATTTTGGTCTAATGCACAAATAACATGTTTATTTCTTTTGCATTTACAGCTGCTGCCGTTTTCTCAGCCGGTGTCCATTCTGAATAATCAGTTGTAGGATTCACTATTTCTTTTTGGTTAGCATTCCAGGCATCATAGCTATTTGATTGCATAAAGAATGACAAACGTGTTGCCCAATAGCTATAGTTGAGAACATTGAAGAATGGAGGTCCTTATGTTGATTGACCTTCCGTGTAAGTGGTGTTTTGAGTGATAGTGCTAGTACTTGCGTTATTTGCCATATTACTAGAATATATCAGATAACTGTGTTACGGTTATGTGATGACCATGCTCTGGTACTAAATAAAAATGCGTGTACATGCTAGTATAGTACACACGGATCGTGTAATATGATGTATAACACACAAGTATGAAATAATAGCTAATCACAAATCTATATAAAACAGTAAATGCAGTAAAATAGAAATATCGCACCAGGGATTTTTATATTGGTTCGGAGCACCATCCAACATCCAGTCTCAGACTTCTATCTGGGTTTTCACAAACAATCACCTCACTTCACCCGGAGGAATAGGTATACAACACCCGAGCAGACGAACGGGATTTCACGCCTCTAACACTATCAAGGACTTCAACATTTTCCTCTTACAACACCGAGGACTTCAACAAAGATAAATACAATTGTTTTTGACAATATGTGTTCTTAATAAAACGAATATGTCACTTATGGTACAACCTTCCTATAATCTTATCCTCAAATAGAATATTTGTGTATATGAATATTTGGAAGTGGATATCGTATTGAATCAAAAGAATATTAAATAGATTCTAGGATTAAAACGATATCTTATTGAATATGAGCAAATAAGCGCTTGAGAATGAGATCAAGAATATAGATAGCAATAAATCAAGTTTGTATTATGGAAATCGATGATAGGAATGATAATCTCATGGTGTTTATATAAAGAATAAACGGTTGTAACCCTTTGTGAAGAGTAACAAACAATAGCCATGATTGTTGTTGAAGAGAAGGAGATGCAACCATTGAAGAAACGAAGTGTCTATTTAAAAGGTTGCTCTCTGAAAGAAAATGGTCGACATGTCAAAAAGGACCAGTAAACAGGAATTGGAATATATATACGTTATATTTATGTGTGCACGTTTACTGTGCAAACTGGACAGAAACGGTCGACTGGTAGAAATCCAGGCAATTGACCGGTTTACCCAGTGTGTACACATATTGTATATATATTGATAAATTCGAGGTACGTGATTATTTGAGGATAGATTTTAACATAAGTAACACTATTAAAACACCAAATAATCAACCTCTAATGTAAAATACCATATGTAGCTCTTTGTGTCTTTTCAAATCAATGAATATCTTCTTTTTGTCGATCACGGCTTATCTCTTTGTCAGAAATCAAAACTCTATGAAATTCTCGACTCAACAAGGTTGTATAACTTTTTCTTATCTAATCCTATATTCTAACTCTATCTTTTTTATATATTCAAAAAATTCATCCAAATTTACTTAATTCAAAAATTAGTGCTTTAATGCCTCATTAAAATCTGAAACGTTAAGTTTTCATTTTTCTTTTTGAAATGTAGCTCTTTTACAAAGAGTTTAAATTTAATTATTTTCTTAATGTTTTTACTTGCATCTTTTAAACAAAACATTCTTTAATATGAATTCCTTTGTTTCTTATAAAACTTTCATTGATGAACGACAAATGTTTTAAGGTTTAACAAAATAAATGCTCGTTTTATTTCTGAACACAAAAACTTAATAATTAAGTGATAGTTAAGTCCTTTAACAACAACCATTGCTATATTATCAAATTATGCTGCTACTTTTAAAAGAAAATTATAACATTATTCAAAGTCCATATTCAGTTTTGCAATAAAGTTTAGTAACTTCTTTTAGTAATTATATTTTAAACTCTTGTTGCTATGCATGCTCACTCATATTAAATTTCACCTTAATCTATGTTTTGACTTTGAAAAGTTTTACCATCATTGAAGGTTTATTTAAAAACATAACTTTTCGTTCTAGTTGATTTTCATCTTAAAGATGCTTTTTAAAATAATTTAATAGTCATAAATTACTAGATTAGAGTAGTCAATTGTCATTTGTTCTACTCCTATTATTATTTTGTAACAACCCGAAAAATCAGAACCAATTTAAAAAAATTTATTTTGGAAATTTTAATGAATTTTGAATATTTAAAATAATTTATTTTAAATAATAATGACAATAAATTTATTTTGAATAGAATTAGAACGTATATATTTATTTGAATCGTCGTTAGAATATAAATATTTATTTTAATTATAAAAGGAATTGAAAATGGCACGGTAGTTTGAGAATTCAATTTCAAATTTCAAATGAATGTATAGGATTCAAAATAAACCGAATTTTAGTAACCTGAAAAATCCAAATTTCACAGCGGGAATAAAAAGTTATGCCCAGTTAAAAATTCAGAATAGTCCCTATGAAAATTTATCCCTTAAAAATAGCCATTTTGCAAATGACCTCCGTTTTCGACGAAACCACTTTTGTTGGATCCGGGATGTCAAATTATTGTTAGATTCCAATTTTCATAATTTTTGGATTCAATATGTGAGCGCGGTGAATTTAAATGCGTTTGATAAATTCAGTTTGAATTTAATCGACTGGAAAATGACTGTTTTTCAAACGGTCTCCAAATTCGACGAAATTAGTTTTGTTAGGACCGTATCATCAATACGAAGCTAGAAATAATTTTTCTGTAATTTTTAGAGATCATATATGGCCCCGGTGAATTGAAATGTACATTTAAATTAAATATATAAAGATTTATATTTTTATTTAAAGGAAAACGGATCGTAACAGCCGAATTGGGTTACGAAACATATCTCATTGCGTTCGGAATGAGGGTAGTTAGCTAGGGACGACAGTCGTTGGGTTTGATTTGGAGTTCGTATGAATGGAGGGGTAATTTTGAAATTAAAGGAAATAAATAAAATATATTATATTTATAGTCCAATCAAATTTTTCCTTAAGCCCTAATTCATTTATCAGCTGCAGCCCCTCTTTGTTTGAAACCGACGATTTCGATCACTCGAGACCTTTTTCCGCCCGATCTCCCTATCCACTCCATAAAACTCGAAACCCCAATTACCAAATTGAAGAGCTTCCTCAGCTCTACTGATTCAATGGCCATGATGAAGCCTAGGTCGACGTACTAGCCAGAATTAGATGGAGAAGTCATGGCGTTCGAACCCAAATCCACAGCACCTGGAGCCATCGTGGTTCACGCAATTCATTGCAGGAGTGCCTCATGGCAAGGCGGTCGGAATGGCGAATTCCGATGGGTGGCGCGAGACTCCTGGAAGCAGGGACGATGAGCCCTAGCCCGTGAAGACAGTTCGACTTCGCCCAAAATGATACAGTGAGCTCTCTCTTTGTTTTTTTCTATATAACATAGTTAAAATCAGTTTTAAAAATATATATAACATAGTAAAATCTGGTTTTCTTTATATAAATAAAATTAAGTATAAAAACTTGACCTTTCTAGGAAAAACATTGTTATAAAAATGTGTTATTTTATTATATAAATAGCTTTAAAAAAAATACGATTTTAAAAATAGGAATACCATTGTTTTAAAAATATACTTAGCTTTAGAAATAAAAATATACTTTGCTTTGGAAATATAAATATACTTTGTTTTATAAATATAAATATACTCTGTTTTAGAAATATAAATATACTTTGTTTTAGAATAAGAATAGCATTAATTTTGTAAGAAATAACTAAGAATTAGAAATGTGATTTTTGGTTTAAATTAAAAACGATATATATATATATATATGGCATAATGAAAATATGAGTTTTATTATATGTATAGTAAAATATATATGATTTTTACTTCGATAAAAATATGATTTTTGCTTTAGATAAAAATAGGATTTTTATATAAGAAGTACCGTTATAAAAATAGGATTTTTATATAAGAAGAGCGATATAAAAATATAATCTTTATTAGATGTAGAGCGATATAAAATCTAATTTTTAGTTAAAAGAAGGTATGATTTTTATTCATATAAAAATTTGATTTTTATGATATAGCATCGCTATTAAGATTTTATTTGTATGATTATGAACACCGTTGTAAAAATATAATTTTCATATAGAAAATGGCGTTATAAAAATGTGATAGTTAAAGTATAAACATCAATTCAAAATATAAACATCATGTTAGAAAAAGGTGATTTTTGTCTGTGTAGCGTTAGAAGAAAAATATGATTTTTAATATCAACTGCGTGAAACAGATGACGATGGAACGGGCTGAGATCAAAACAAAATCCAAACCATCCCATAAAGATTGATGGAGTGGAAACCCAAGGTGAGAATTCCTAACTGAAATTTTCTGTTCAGTTATTTGTTTTATAACTGCATATATTAACTGCTCCCCATCGTCCACAGATGTGGAATGGACTGTATAAAATATTCATGTGTTGAAATAAAATGGTTTATCATTAAAAATTTAATTTTCAAAGTATATATTAATAAAATAAATATTCATTTACAAATCGGACGATTTGTTTACGTACACCCATTTGAATGATATTGATTGGGACAATATATTTTACACATCGCCCAACTGCACAAATAATAATCAGTGTTTGTTGTTTGAAAACCCTACATGGGTATTGGGATGATATTGGACATACATTAAACCCAATATTTAGTTGTATGTCAATCGATGGATTGACAAACTGTTGTAAGCGTTGATTATTTTTATTTAACGCTTATGCAGTTGTGTAATGCACTCTGTATGATGGTTGACTGTGTTTGATTATTGTTGTGTACAAGTGTGTATGAAATCCATATAAATAATATTATATGGTATTTGACTGTGTCTGATTCCAGTTCAGAAAGAATGAATATTTTAAAATAATATTCAATCAAAGATCAAAATATGATTTTGATGTCTGATTTGGGATGGACACGAATATATATAAATATCTAAAGCCATGTTGATTAGAATAACGTCATTTTGACGTGAACGATATTTATATCGATTCTATTCATTTTCATAATGTTTATCGAAAAGGAATTGATTTCAAAATCTAATGTTTTGAAAATATTATCATTTATATATTAATGATATGGAATATTCAATTTTGATTTGAAATTGAATATGAAGTTGAAATCGTTTTGAAAACGAATTTAAAACGATTTATAAAATACGTTTTAAATGGAAATCGATGAAATATATATAATATATATATGCATTATATGCATAATGGCCTGATTAGAACGCGCCGCGCTGCGGCAGTTCGTGAATTTCGACCATTGACTTTGAATGGACCTTACGGGAGATCCGACCATCAGATTCTCCTAAAACAGGAACCGTTGGATTCGTATCGAAAAGAGATTTCTAACGAATACAAGAAATTAGAAATCTAATGGTTTGATTTGGAATTATGTCCAAATCAAGTTTGGAAAAGGTCGTTGTAAGTGCAGTTCGATGGCCGTTTGTGGAAATCGACTGTACGGGGCTTGATAAAATTATTAAAAATATTAATAATTTGAGTAAAATCATAATAAACGAGTTGGAAAGAATTGGGATGGAAAATTCCATATTTGAAAAGAATTTTTTTTTTATCAAAATGAACTAGTTATTAACAAGATATGAAATCCAATAATTTTTAAATAAAATAAATTGGATTTGGAATAGTTTTAAAAATAACCAGGATTTCCAATATATAAATTGGAATGGATTTGAATAAAAATTGTCTTTGGAATATTTCAATGTTGGATTTTGTGATTATACAGATATTGTTATGGAAGTTTGAAAGATATATTTATATCGTTATTTCCAATACGATATTTGTTAGTTGTAGAATTTGATATTAAATATAAGCCAATATATTTTCTATTCAGAGTCTTGTATTTAATATCAAATGAGATTTTGGGTTTGTCGTGAACGGTGTCTTCAGTAACACTGTTCTTGAACCCCAGGTGAAGAGAATAAATCTTTTAATTAAGGTTGTTAGAGTTTCCAATTATATTTAATAATTGGAATAAAATGGAATTGAATTGGGTTTATGTGAACTGTGTTTTTAACGATATTCGTTCTTTAACCCGATTTATAATGTAGTGTGATTTAGAATTTACAAATCTTTTGTTAAGATTTAAAGGAGATTTTCCAAAGTAAAGTTTTCCAATTTAACATATTATATTGGAATGGAATGGAATCTGATTTGATAATAATTGAAGTGAATTTCTGTGAAGGAAGACTGTTAATATATAAATATGGAATTTAAAAGCCTTTGCCGTTATTCCATTTATATTATCAGTTGGAAATGGAAGTTTATATCGATTATTTATATCGATTTTGAAACGACCCGAACTTCCCCGGTAAGGGAAGCCCGGATAGAATTGAGGACACGACACAAAGGAACGAAGACAGAAGAACATTTCATTGTTAATTACAACAATGCCATCAGAATACAAGAATAAACAGAGTATAAACAAATAAAATACATTCGATAAATATCAGAGATTACAATATATTACATAGCAGCGGAAAATAATACAAAATACAACTGGAAGGAGATATACAGATACAAAGCTTCCCGGATATCGTTCCAGCTGTAAACCAGGATCCTATGAATATAAATCTGCAAAACCAAAACTACTAGCTGCCCATGTCAAAATAAGGGCACCCAGAGTTTAGGTTAAAACAATAAACTCCAGGTCAGTCATGGGACTGGTGTGAAAACTAAAACAGTTATTTAAAACTTTACTTTAAATCAGATATATCAAGGGACCACGCCGTATCACACGGAACGGGTTTCCTCCCAAGAATACCAGTGCATATAACAAAACAACGCAATGGTTTTTGGAAAAATGAAGCTACTATAAGACCCAGGTCCTATCACACAATGCAACGCAAGCCGGGGGATAGGGTTTTCCCTTATAATAGCCAAACTTGCTTAGTACTTTAAAACAAATCGTTTGATACTATTATAAGTGCATAGTGTATAAAACAACTTAAAATCATAAGTATCAATCATAGACGGCATGGGTACCATATATCATGTCGCCATACTAGTTCTACAATTAAAACCGCAAAACCACGTATTTGGAAATTGGATTTCCATCTGTGAGCCGAGGCAAAAGATAGTCCTCTACCGATTCGAGACAATCTAGCCCATGTCTCAGGTCAGAGCTCGAGTGACCTTTGGATCGTTAGGGCCGGTCCACCGATGTGGATTAAAATGCCTGAACACTACGTTCCCCCGCCCTTTGGGGCGTAAATGAGCCAAAAATTGACTCCATCGGCTTCACATAGTCACCGATATATCCGAGGCGCCTCGCAACAGCAACAACCACATAAGTCAAACTCGTCAGGGCGTGTAAAACCACTGATGCCACTTTTAGCTAGAAGGAAACGCATGCCCTCCCTGAGGTCCCCTCCCGTTTCTGGTTCACAACCGGGGTGTGAGGCTCGCGGATCAACGTAACACAAAGCTATGCCACACTGGCTGTGCGTTGATCATCAACCACAAGACTTTGCTTTTCAACAAAAGCCTTGATCAATTGCCACTTAGGCATGCCACACAGGCAATTCACTCCATGCGTTTGATATCAGTCAATATATAACCTCTGAGCTCATACGTCTCAGAGAAGGGCGTTAAGCAAGAGAATAAATTATCTGCCGCCAAACAGATATATATTTAATAGAAATCAATCACACAGAATAAAATCCAATGTCAGACACACAGTCCATTTACAAGTTCGTTCTGGGTCTGAATGAAACCGGAGGCACCTAATACCTAGCATATCCATCGATCTCCAAGTACGTCTGGACGACCACCAATTGATTCCCTCCTCTTGGGTGTACGGCCCAATCAAGATGATCAGTAATTATCCAAATGACGCGAAGACCTCCGGTCTTCAACCACCGTCTTCATCTTCGACTTATCGTCGTATCAGTTATTCAGAATGGGATAAACCCGGCCTTTCTGAATAACTCGCGTATATAATAAACAAGTGTTACACAAACACAACATACGCCTCATTCCAATTCATTAGTCACTAACCGTAAATTAGTAAGAGAACAATTCCCCAAATATTAACCCCGAAGGCCGAAACCAACATCAGATCAATACACAGGAAACCATTCTACTTAACTAATCTCTAGTTAGTTCCTAAATTTCACATTCGTAGGGAAAGGTTCCCATTAATCTTATCAAAGATAAATTCTTCTAAATTTATTCTTTAATCTTCTTTTGAATATCAATTCAAACTAGTCGGGATTAGCGAACCACACCGAAGTAATCATTTATTCTATTTCCCAATCCCAACCTATTCATCCCATGAAGTAAAACTGGTAATACTTCATATCTAACACCACGGTGTTATCGGTAAATTCAATTACCATTTCACGCTCAAATCTAATTAAAGATTAACTATCGCCTGGAGCAAAACTGGTGATACTCCATTCTCGATCTTTTCAATCTAATTAAAGATTCATTAAAACTCCACTTAGTTTTAATCTTTGACCGGGTTAAAGAATCAGTGTCATTTAAAACACGGTCCGCGATAAACCCGAAATTACATCACATTTCAATTAGTCCCTAACCGTAAATTAGCAAGTGAGCAATTCCCTAAGTATTATCCCCGAAGGCCGAAACCAACATCAGATCAATATCCCAGAAACCATTCAACTTAACTAATCTCTAGTTAGTTTCTGATTTTCTTAACTCCTTTGGGTCTAAGAACAGTATTATTGAAGATACCGTTCACGACAACCCAAAATCACATTTCATTAATTATCGGGTTAAAGAACAAGTGTTATTTAAAACACTGTTCACGATAAACCCAAAAATCAATACCAATTCAGTTCCAATTAAATACTATTTAA
Source organism: Allium sativum (assembly GCA_030737875.1). Lineage (NCBI taxonomy): Eukaryota > Viridiplantae > Streptophyta > Magnoliopsida > Asparagales > Amaryllidaceae > Allium > Allium sativum. Next base: position 509,463,149 of record CM060920.1, on the reverse strand, counting down.
TTGGTACACTTCATCAAATCTAAATAAAAAGATTTAACCTTTTTCTCAACTGGGTTTAAGAACAGTGTTAATGAAGACACCATTCACGACAAACCCAAATCACATTTGATATTAAATACAAGGCTCTGAATAGAAAATATATCGGCTTATATTCAATATCAAATTCTATGACCAACAATACCGTATTGGAAATAACGATATATATATATATATCTTTCAAATTTCCATAACAACATTTGTATAGTCATGAAATCCAACATCGAAATATTCCAAAGACAATTTCGATTCAAATCCATTCCAATTCAATTATTGGAAATTCTGGTTACTTTTAAAACCCTTTTCAAATCCAATTTATTTATTTAAAAATAAATAGAATTATAATTCTAGTTCAAAACTAGTTCATTTAGATAAAAATCTATTTTTATCTTTTCAAATATGGAGTTTTTCATCCCGATTCTTCCCAAATCATTTCTTATGATTTTACACAAATTATTGATATTTTTAATAATTTTATCAAGGCCCGTACAGTCGATTTCCACCAACGGCCATCGAACTGCACTTACAGCGACCTTTTCCAAATTTGATTTGGACAAAATTCCGAATCCAACCGTTAGATTTCAAATTTCTAATATTCGTTAGAAAGCTCTTTTTGATACGAACCCAACGGTTCCGGTTTTAGGAGAATCCAACGGTCGGATCTCCCATAATATCCGTTCGAAGTCAATGGTCGAAATTCGCGAACTGCCGCGGCGCGGCGCGTTCTATTCAGGCCATTATATACAATATATATTATTTATATTTCATCGATTTCCTTTCAAAACGTATTTTATAAATCGTTTTAAATTCGTTTTCGAAACGATTTCAACTTCATTTCAAATTCAAATCAAAATTGAATTTTTTCTTATAAATTCGTTTTAAATTCATTTCAAATTGATTTCAATTCAAATCGATTTTTAATTCAATTTCAGTTTGTTTTCAATTCAATTTCGATTTCAAATTTATTCAATTTCAATTCGAATTCATTTCTATTCAAATTCAATTCGAATTCATTTCTATTCAATTTCAATTCGAATTCATTTCTATTCAATTTCAATTCGAATTCATTTCTATTCAATTTCAATTCGAATTCATTTCAAAATATTTGATTTTGAAATCACTTTCAATATTCATTATAAAATCGACAAAATTCCCGTTCGTGTTAAAATGGCGTGTAACTACTTAACACGGCTTCATATATTTCTATTTTCAAATATTCTATTTCAAATATTTCTTTTTCAAATATTTCTATTCAAAACTGGAATGAGGCCCAATTAATTACCATAAAATGTTAATTATATGGATTTTCTACAACACATGTATAAAATAACAACGATAAATAATCAACCATCATCCAGAGTGCATTCTACACTGTATAAGCATCAAATATAAATATTTAACGCTTATAACAACCTGTCAATCAATCAATCGACGTACAACTAATTATTGGGACTAGTGTATGTCCTATATCATCCCAATACCCGTGTGGGGTTTTCAAACAATCAAACACAAATTTATCGTCTCAATCCATATCAGTCAAATGTGTGTATATAAACAAATCGTCCGATTTGTTTATATTTATTTCATTTTATATACACGTTAAAAATTCTATTTTCAACTATAAAATATTTTTAACTATATAAATATTTTATTTCATTTCACATCACATCACACAATCAACTACACATCAAAATCAAACAAACAAGCATACAAGCCGTCCATGGTCTGTGGACGACGGGTGTCGGGTGCTACTAAACACCGTCTGCATCCCAGTATATATTTTATCTAGAAAATTAAATTAAAAGTGAGAAGTTCTCACCAACTAGCTAATCCAATACCCCGACTCTTCATATGTAGAACATCTCGCCGTGCTCGCCCTTCGTCACTTTTGTCGACCGTGTTCGCTACATATATAAAAATCACATTTTTATATTATCACTCCATAGATAAAAATTATATTTTTATATCTCTACTCCTTCTATAAAGATCGAATTTTTATCTTACTACACATATAAAAATTATATTTTTAACCCTTCTATAATATAAAAATTATATTTTTAACCTTTCTGTAATATAAAAATTATATTTTTAACCTTTCTATAATATAAAAATTATATTTTTAACCTTTCTATAATATAAAAATTATATTTTTACTTCGCCATTTCAACAACAAAAATCTCACCTTTCTTACATTAAAAATCCGACCTTTCACATATTAAAAATCCTATTTTTCACATGTTATACACGCATATATAAAAAAAATTGATTTAAAACTAATGCTAAATAATTATATATATATATATATTTATATATATATATATAAACTGAAAGGAAATTAAAATAATATTCAACTCACAGTGTTGCTTAATGAAGAGGGGGTCGATCGGAGGAGCGAGGTGCGGCGGTGGAGTAGAGGAGGTCGGAGGCGAGAAGGGGGGTGCAGTGTCTCGAACGGCGGAGGATTAGGGTTTGGGGGAAATAGGGGGCACGACTTCTTTCAGGAGGAGGAGGAGGCTCGAGGGAAGGGGGGATGGCCGGAGGGTGGTGCATCGGGGTGAGGGAGCAGCGGCGCAGGTGGCGGATCCCCTAGGCGACGACGGTTCATCGATTTTTTTTTTGTTTTGAATGAAATGAATCGGGGGGGGGGGTTCTGAGAGAAAGGAAAGAGGGGGGAGGTTTTTTATTTATTTATTTAATTCCAAAAAGCAACTTTTATTTTCGACCTTGAAATCGAACCCACCGCCTGTCGTCCATAGCTAATTGTCCCCATTTTGAACACAATGGGATATGTATCGTAAGCTGATTCGATCGTTTCGATCAGTTTTCATCAAAATCAAAATATAACTCTATATATTGAATTTGAACGCGCATTTCAATTTACTGGGGTAACATACTAACTCAAAAAAATTCCTGAAAAATATTTCCTAGCTTCGTATTGACAATACGGTCCTAACAAAACTAGTTTCATCAAATTTTGAGACTGTTTGAAAAATGGCCATTTTCCAGTCGATTAAAATCAACTGAAACTGGTCAAATGCGTTTTCCTTTGCCACGCTCACATATTGATTCAAACAATTATGAAATTTGAAACCTAATAATAATTTGTCATCCCGGATCCAACAAAAGTGGTTTCGTCGAAAACCGGGGTCGTTTGCAAAATGGCCATTTTCTAAGGGCCGAAATTCCATAGCAACTATTCTGAAATTTCAACTGGACATAACTTTTTATCCCCGCTATGAAATTTCAATTTTTCTGGTTCGTTGGAAAGATATTCTCAATTAGATTCAAATATTTTTGGTTTCGCTAAAATCCGGTTTATTTTGAATCCTGTACATTCATTTGAAATTTGAAATCGAATTATTGAACTACCACGCCATTTTCAATTCCTTTTATAAATATAAATAATTATTTATATTCTAACGACGACGTATATAAATATATACATTCGAATTCTATTCAAAATAAATTTCTCGTCGTTATTATTTAAAATAATTCATTTTAAATAATCAAAATTCACTAAAATTGCCAAAATAAAAATTTTAAATTGGGTCGGATTTTCGGGTTATTACAATCTCCCCCACTTAAAACTTTTTGTCCCCGAAAAGGAACGAAGCTGGAAGTTGTTTAACAAACCAACTCAACTTCCAGTATTTTCTTTACGGCTTAAGTTTTTCAACTTTTCAGTTTCTAAAAACTTTTCAAATTTTTCAAAAATTTGGCTAATACTCTAAATTTTTGAAAAATTTCGCCATAACCTCCCCTGCACCGGGGACTTCGAGATATTTCATATAGCCTCCCATGGCCTTCTTCAATCCAAAAGAAAAAGAAAAAGCCAAGCGGCTAGCCAATCGGCTCATAAAATCATCATCACCCAAACAAAACAGTAAATTATGGCAAACATGTACCTATTTGTCGGGCAAACAATTTTATTCTTCTGCTCTAGCCTCCTTGCTATGACCTGTTCAATGTAAGTACATGTATATGCATGCAAATAGGACAAATTTCCAATACAACTCACTATTTGGTTCAAATTAGCTAAATGGTTCAAAATTTTAATTAATCAGACAATTGTCAAACAACACAACCATCAATCAATTAGTTGATTAGCTTTTCAAATTCATAACTTTGATATATAGTCAAAAATCAGATTTTTAATGCCAAATCACAATAATAGGCCCAATCTAATTTTGGTTCTCACACCAGTCAATAGGAACTATATAGAAAGCCCACTTTCGTCACTCGAACATAAATACTGGTAATGTGATCACAATTATCAGTATCATCCCTGGGCGACTAGAGTGTGATTCTATATCTATCCAGTATATTAAAACTTCGAATACACGTGGATCAAACGTATACACAAAATCTTTATATACTGCATTGTCCAAATTCAATACAAATAAATATTCAAATACGTATAATTGAATTAAAATTTTCAAAACAAAGTTGGTTTTCTTTTTATTTTTCAAAAATATACTCTTCACACTCATTCTAGGATGCTACTGATCCCATCTCTAACGAATCATTCTCATTGGATATTACTAATCCAATTTCTGATGAATTCTTTCGTTCGGTTCTAACATGTCTTGTTCTCTGAGCATTGTAAACCAAAGCTCTGATACTAGCTGAAACGACCCGAACTTCCCCGGTAAGGGAAGCCCGGATAGAATTGAGGACACGACACAAAGGAACGCAGGCAGAAGAACATTTCATTGTTAATTACAACAATGCCATCAGAATACAAGAATAAATAGAGTATAAACAAATAAAATACATTCGATAAATATCATAGATTATAATATATTACATAGCAGCGGAAAATAATACAAAATACAACTGGAAGGAGATATACGGATACAAAGCTTCCCGGATATCGTTCCAGCTGTAAACCAGGATCCTGTGAACATAAATCTGCAAAACCAAAACTACTAGCTGCCCGTGTCAAAATAGGGCACCCAGAGTTTAGGTTAAAACAATAAACTCCAGGTCAGTCATGGGACTGGTGTGAGAACTAAAACAGTTATTTAAAACTTTACTTTAAATCAGATATATCAAGGGACCACGCCATATCACACGGAACGGGTTTCCTCCCAAGAATACCAGTGCATATAACAAAACAACTCAATTCTTTTTGGAAAAATGAAGTTATTATAAGACCCAGGTCCTATCACACAATGCAACGCAAGCCGGGGGATAGGGTTTTCCCTTATAACAGCCAAACATGCTTAGTACGTTTAAAACAAATCGTTTGATACTATTATAAGTGCATAGTGTATAAAACAACTTCAAATCATAAGTATCAATCAGAGACGTCATGGGTACCATATATCATGTCGCCATACTAGTTCTACAATTAAAACTGCAAAATCACGTATTTGGAAATTGGATTTCCATCTGTGAACCGTGGCAAAAGATAGTCCTCTACCGATTCGAGACAATCTAGCCCATGTCTCAGGTCGGAGCTCGAGTGACCTTTGGATCGTCAGGGCCGGTCCACCGATGTGGATTAAAATGCCTGAACACTACATTTCCCCGCCCTTTGGGGCGTAAATGAGCCAAAAAATGACTCCATCGGCTTCACATAGTCACCGATATATCCGAGGCACCTCGCAACAGCAACAACCTTATAAGTCAAACTCGTCAGGGCGTGTAAAACCACTGATGCCACTTTTAGCTAGAAGGAAACGCATGCCCTCCCTGAGGTCCCCTCCCGTTTCTGGTTCACAACCGGGGTGTGAGGCTCGCGGATCAACGTTACACAAAGCTATGCCACACAGGCCGTGCGTTGATCATCAACCACAAGACTTTTCTTTTCAACAGAAGCCTTGATCAATTGCCACTTAGGCATGCCACACAGGCAATTCACTCCATGCGTTTGATATCCATCGATATATAACCTCTGACCTCGTACGTCTTAGAGAAGGGCGTTAAGCAAGAGAATAAATTCTCCGCCGCCAAACAGATATATATTTAATAGAAATCAATCACACATAATAAAATTCAATGTCAGACACACAGTCCATTTACAAGTTCGTTCTGGGTCTGAACGAAATCGGAGGCACCTAGTACCTCGCATATCCATCGATCTCCAAGTACGTCTGGACGACCACCAACTGATTCTCTCCTCTTTGTTGTACGACCCAATCAAGATCATCAGTAATTATCCAAATGACGCGAAGACCTCCGGTCTTCAACCACCGTCTTCATCTTCGACTTATCGTCGTATCATTTATTCAGAATGGGATAAACCAGACCTTTCTGAATAACTCGCGTATATAACAAACAAGTGTTACACAAACACAACATACGCCTCATTCCAATTCATTAGTCACTAACCGTAAATTAGTAAGAGAACAATTCCCCAAATATTAACCCCGAAGGCCGAAACGAACATCAGATCAATACACAGGAAACCATTCTACTTAACTAATCTCCATTTAGTTCCTAAATTTCACATTCTTAGGGAAAGGTTCCTATTAATCTTATCAAAGATAAATTCTTCTAAATTTATTCTTTAATCTTCTTTTGAATATCAATTCAAACTAGTCGGGATTAGCGAACCACACCGAAGTAATCATTTATTCTATTTCCCAATCCCAATCTATTCATCCCATGAAGTAAAACTGGTAATACTTCATATCTAACACCATGGTGTTATCAGTAAATTCAATTACCATTTCACACTCAAATCTAATTAAAGATTAACTATCGCCTGGAGCAAAACTGGTGATACTCCATTCTCGATCTTTTCAATCTAATTAAAGATTCATTAAAACACCACTTAGTTTTAATCTTTGACTGGGTTAAAGAATCAGTGTCATTTAAAACATGGTTCACGATAAAGCCAAAATCACATCACATTTCAATCAGTCCCTAACCGTAAATTAGCAAGTGAGCAATTCCCTAAGTATTACCCCCGAAGGCCGAAACCAACATCAGATAAATACCCCAGAAACCATTCAACTTAACTAATCTCCAGTTAGTTTCTGATTTTCTTAACTCCTTTGGGTCTAAGAACAATATTATTGGAGATACTATTCACGACAATCCAAAATCACATTTCATTAATTATCGGGTTAAAGAACAAGTGTTATTTAAAACACTGTTCACGATAAACCCAAAAATCAATACCAATTCAATTCCAATTAAATACTATTTAATTGGTACACTTCATCAAATCTAAATAAAAAGATTTAACCTTTTTCTCAACTGGGTTTAAGAACAGTGTTAATGAAGACACCATTCACGACAAACCCAAATCACATTTGATATTAAATACAAGGCTTTGAATAGAAAATATATCGGCTTATATTCAATATCAAATTCTATGACCAACAAATATCGTATTGGAAATAACGATATATATATATCTTTCAAATTTCCATAACAACATCTGTATAATCACGAAATCCAACATTGAAATATTCCAAAGACAATTTCGATTCAAGTCCATTCCAATTCAATTATTGTAAATTTTGGTTACTTTTAAAACCCTTTTCAAATCCAATTTATTTATTTAAAAATAAATAGAATTATAATTCTAGTTCAAAACTAGTTCATTTCAATAAAAATCTATTTTTATCTTTTCAAATATGGAGTTTTTCATCCCGATTCTTCCCAAATCATTTCTTATGATTTTACATAAATTATTGATATTTTTAATAATTTTATCAAGGCCCGTACAGTCGATTTCCACCAACGGCCATCGAACTGCACTTACAGCGACCTTTTCCAAATTTGATTTGGACATAATTCCAAATCTAACCGTTAGATTTCAAATTTCTAATATTCGTTAGAAAGCTCTTTTTGATACAAACCCAACGGTTCCGGTTTTAGGAGAATCCGACGGTCGGATCTCCCGTAATATCCGTTCGAAGTCAATGGTCGAAATTCGCGAACTGCCGCGGCGCGGCGCGTTCTATTCAGGCCATTATATATAATATATATTATTTATATTTCGTCGATTTCCTTTCAAAACGTATTTTATAAATCGTTTTAAATTTGTTTTCAAAACGATTTCAACTTCGTTTCAAATTCAAATCAAAATTGAATTTTTCCTTATAAATTCGTTTTAAATTCATTTCAAATTGATTTCAAATCAAATAGATTTTTAATTCAATTTCAGTTCGTTTTCAATTCAATTTCAAATTCAAATTTATTCAATTTCAATCCGAATTCATTTCTATTTAAATTCAATTCGAATTCGTTTCTATTCAATTCGAATTCATTTCTATTCAATTTCAATTCGAATTCATTTCTATTCAATTTCAATTCGAATTCATTTCTATTCAATTTCAATTCGAATTCATTTCAAAATATTTGATTTTGAAATCACTTTCAATATTCATTATAAAATCGACAAAATTCCCGTTCGTGTTAAAATGGCGTGTAACTACTAAACACGGCTTCATATATTTCTATTTTTAAATATTCTATTTCAAATATTTCTTTTTCAAATATTTCTATTCAAAACTGGAATGAGGCCCAATCAATTACCATATAATGTTAATTATATGGATTTTCTACAACACATGTATAAAATAACAACGATAAATAATCAACCATCATCCAGAGTGCGTTCTACACTGTATAAGCATCAAATATAAATATTTAACGCTTATAACAGCCTGTCAATCAATCGATTGACGTACAGCTAATTATTGAGACTAGTGTATGTCCTATATCATCCCATTACCCGTGTGGGGTTTTCAAACAATCAAACACATATTTTATTTGTGCAGTTGGGCGATGTGTAAAATTTATCGTCCCAATCCATATCAGTCAAATGTGTGTATATAAACAAATCGTCCGATTTGTTTATATTTATTTCATTTTATATACACGTTAAAAATTCTATTTTCAACTATAAAATATTTTTAACTATATAAATATTTTATTTCATTTCACATCACATCACACAATCAACTACACATCAAAATCAAACAAACAAGCATACAAGCTGTCCATGGTCTGTGGACGACGGGTGTCGGGTGCTACTAAACACCGTCTGCATCCCAGTATATATTTTATCTAGAAAATTAAATTAAAAGTGAGAAGTTCTCACCAACTAGCTAATCCAATACCCCGACTCTTCATATGTAGAATATCTCGCCGTGCTCGCCCTTCATCACTTTCGTCGACCGTGTTCGCTACATATATAAAAATCACATTTTTATATTATCACTCCATAGATAAAAATTATATTTTTATATCTCTACTCCTTCTATAAAGATCGAATTTTTGTCTTACTACACATATAAAAATTATATTTTTAACCCTTCTATAATATAAAAATTATATTTTTAACCTAAAATTATATTTTTAACCCTTCTATAATATAAAAATTATATTTTTAACCTTTCTATAATATAAAAATTATATTTTTAACCTTTCTATAATATAAAAATTATATTTTTAACCTTTCTATAATATAAAAATTATATTTTTACTTCGCCATTTCAACAATAAAAATCTCACCTTTCTTACATTAAAAACCCGACCTTTCACATGTTAAAAATCCTATTTTTCACATGTTATACACGCATATATTAAAAAAACTGATTTAAAACTAATGCTAAATATATATATATATATATATATAAACTGAAAGGAAATTTAAATTATATTCAACTCACAGTGTTGCTTAATGAAGAGGGGGTCGATCGGAGGAGGGAGGTGCGGCGGTGGAGTAGAGGAGGAGGTCGGAGGAGAGAAGGGGGTGCAGTGTCTCGAACGGCGGAGGATTAGGGTTTGGGGGAAATAGGGGCATGGCTTCTTTCAGGAGGAGGAGGAGGCTCGAGGGAAGGGGGGATGGCCGGAGGGTGGCGCATCGGGGTGAGGGAGCAGCGGCGCAGGTGGCGGCCCCCCTAGGCGACGGCGGTTCCTCGATTTTTTTTGATTTTTTATTTGTTTTGAATGAAATGAATCGGGGGGGGGGGGTCTGAGAGAAAGGAAAGAGGGGGGGAGGGTTTTTTTTATTTAATTCCAAAAAGCAACTTTTATTTTCGACCTCGAAATCGAACCCACCGCGTGTCGTCCATAGTTAATTAGCCCCATTCCGGACACAATGGGATATGTATCGTAAGAAGATTCGATCGTTTCGATCAATTTTCGTCAAAATCAAAATATAACTCTATATATTGAATTTGAGCGCGCATTTCAATTTACTGGGGTCACTTACTAACTCAAAAAAATTCCTGAAAAGTATTTTCTAGCTTCGTATTGACGATACGGTCCTAACAAAACTAGTTTCATCGAATTCTGAGACCGTTTAAAAAATGGCCATTTTCCAGTGGATTAAAATCAACTGAAACTGGTCAAATGCATTTTCCTTTGCCACACTCACATATTGATTCGAAAAATTATGAAATTCAAAACCGAGCAATAATTTGACATCCCGGATCCAACAAAAGTGGTTTCGTCGAAAACCGAGGTCGTTTGCAAAATGGCCATTTTCTAAGGGCCGAAATTCCATAGCGACTATTCTGAAATTTCAACTGGACATAACTTTTTATCCCCGCTATGAAATTTCAATTTTTCTGATTCGTTGGAAAGATATTCTCAATCAGATTCAAATATTTTTGGTTTCGCTAAAATCCGGTTTATTTTGAATCCTGTACATTCATTTGAATTTTGAAATTGAATTATCGAACTACCGCGCCATTTTCAATTCCTTTTATAAATATAAACAATTATTTATATTCTAACGACGACGTATATAAATATATATGTTCGAATTCTATTCAAAATAAATTTCTCGTCGTTATTATTTAAAATAATTCATTTTAAATAATCAAAATTCGCTAAAATTGCCAAAATAAAATTTTTAAATTGGCTCGGATTTTCGGGTTATTACAGATTTGTTTTCCATGAAAATTCCATTGTTAGTGGAATGAGATTTTGGGTTTATCGTGAGCTGTGTTTTAAATGACATTAGTTCTTTTACCTAGTTAAAGATAAGATTAATTTCTTAACATTGAATAATCATTAAGTAATGATTTTTGGAAATTAAAACTGAATTAGAGTTTTAATGAATCTTTAAGTAGATTGAAAGATGAATTTGATAACTAAAATTATCAAATCCAAGAAATGATCGAGAATGGGGTATCGCTAGTTTTACTCCAAGCCTTAGTTAAATCTTTAATTAGATTTGAACGTGAAATGGTAACTAATTTTACTGATAACACCGTGATGTTAGATATGAAGTAATATCCCTTTTACTTCATGGGATGAATAGGTTGGGATTGAGAAATTAAAACAAATGATTACTTTGGTAAGGTTCGCTAATCCCGACTAGTTTGGATAAACCATAGTTGGTATGGATTGATTTCCAAAGGAAGATTAAAGAATAAATTTAAAGAATTTATCTTTGATAAAATAATGGGAACCTTTCCCAAAGTATAAGAATATTTGAATAAAGGAATATTCTAGATTGGAATGAGGCGTATGTTGTGTTTTTATAGCACTTGTTTATTATATACGCGAGTTATTCAGAAAAACCTGGTTTATCCCATTCCGAATAACTGATTCGACGATGTGTCGAGGATGAAGACAGTGGTTGAAGACCGGAGGTTTGATGATTACTGATGTCTTGATTGGGCTGTACACCCAAGACAAGGTAATAAGTGGTGATCGTCCAGACGTATTTGGAGATCGACCGGATATGCGAGGACCTCTCTCCTGCATTGGACATACGGGACGAGGAATAAGGTGCCTTCGGTTTCGTTCAGACCCAGAACGAACTTGTAAATGGATGTGTGTCTGACATCGGATTTCATTCTGTGTGATTGATAGACATCAGTTGCATAGCATGAATTGCCTGTGTGGCATGCTGAGATGCAAATGATCAAGGCTTCCGTTGAAAAGCAGAGTCTTGTGGTAGATGATCAAAGCACCGCTTTAATATAGCATAGCTTTGTGTAGCGTTAATTCGCGAGCCTCGCACCCCGGTGTGAACCAGAAACGGGAGAGGACCTCAGGGAGGGCATGTGTTTCCTTCTAGCTAGGAGTGGTGTTTGGGTTTTCCATGCCCAGATGTTTTACTTATGTGGATGATGGATAGCGTGGTGCCTCGGTTATATCAGTCTCTGCGGAGCCGATGGATGATATGGTCTTTATACAGACCAGATTTACGCCCCATAGGACGGGGAAACGTAGTGTTCAGGCATTTTAATCCACATCGAGTGGACCAGCCCTGACGATCTAAAGGTCACTCGAGCTCTGACCTGAGACATGGGATAGATTGTCTTGAAGCGGTGAGGATGATCCCTTGCCTTGGTTCGCAGAAGGAAATCCAACTTCCAATACGTGACATTTGCGGTTTTTGATTGTAGAGCCTAGTATTGGCGACATGATATATGGTACCCATGCCGTCTAGGATTGATACATTTATATTTGAAGTTGTTTTAAACACTATGCACTTATAATAAGTATCAAATGATTTGTTTTAACGTACCAAGCATGTTTGGCTATTATAAGGGAAAACCCTATCCTCCGGCTTGAGTTGCATTTTGTGATGGGACCTGGGTCTTATAATAGCTTCATTTTTCCAAAAAGCATTGCGATGTTTTGTTATATGCACTGGTATTCTTGGGAGGAAACCCATTCCGTGTTATACGGCGTGGTCCCTTGATATATCTGATTTTAAAGTAAAGTTTTAAATAACTGTTTTAGTTCTCACACTAGTAACATGATTGACCTGGAGTTTATTGTTTTGACCTAAACTCTGGGTGCCCCTATTTTCCACACGGGCAGTTAGTAGTTTTGGTTTTGCAGATTTATATTCACAGGATCCTGGTTTACAGCTGGAATGATATTCTGAAAGCTCTGTATCCGTATATTCCTTTCAGTTGTGTTTGTATTAGTTTTCCGTTGCTATGTTTTTAAATATAATTTTAAATCTCTGATATTTATCGAATGTATATTATTTGTTCATACTCTGTTATATTCTTGTTTTCTGATGTAAATTGCTATAATAAGCAATGAAATGCTCTTCTGTTTGTGTTCTGATTCATCGTGTTCTCAACTCAATCCGGGATTTTTTTCTCGGGGAAGTTCGGATCGCTTCATACTTTCTCAAATATTCTTTATTACTGGAACTAACCATGCCATTTCTATCAAAATTGCAACAATAGATTCCCTACAATTTTTAATTACAATTAAATCTCAAGTCTATTGTCAAAATTAGAGCAAAGGATTAAAGGAAAAATTAATTTTTTATGTTAAACTTAACACAGAAAGTATTGGTAAAACAAGAAGTTGGAAAGTTTCAATTTACCTAAATTTAGAACATGTTAACTGTAACAACCTAACTCAGAAACCACATATAAAAAAGATTCTAGAAATTTTGAATATACTAATTCGATCCGATTTAAACATTTAAGTATAATGAATATATATATATATATATATATATATATATAACATATAGCTTATAACTAAAAACAAATGATATACGTACATATATTTTAAAATAAGATAGATGACATGAAATGATAAGGACATGTGGCATAAAATGAACCATACACATGTCATTAGATTAATTGAAACATCCTAAGACACCTAAGGGGGGCATATGTTTACATCATAAATCTTGCATAAAGATAAGGTGGACAAGTGTCCAAAACCAAATTACCAAACCAGTCTAAAGGATTGCTATAAATAGGGTGGAAATGTTCATTTGTTTTCATACATTAACAAAATAAAAACAAAGTAAGATAAAATGAGAAGTTTAGAAAAAGCCAAAAGAATAAAATAAGAGTTCAAACTGCAATTCTAAGGTGAGAAAAACTATTTAAGTGTATGTATTCATTTCATACTTTGAAGAAAAGATGTGAATATTAAGAATGAATGACAGGGCCCAAACCTATGAAAGTGATGTTCGGTAATTTGGCCATAATTTCCTCAATTCTTAATGATTTTTTTTTTTAATGATTTGGAAAGCTAACTCAAGGACATACAACTTTCATGTTGACCAATTTTCCTGATTCGAAAGTTTATGTACCTGAAATTTAGGAGGAAAGTCGGGTAGAATCCCGCCCGAAATGAACATATTGAAAATACCTTACGTTGTTGAATTTTATTTATTAAATTGATAAAGGGTTTCTTTTCATGGTAATTAAGTAGACTAAGAAATCCTCTTATCGTAGAAAATTTGAAATAAAAAACTATATTTATCATAGGTAAATAAAATCAAACATTTTGCTGAAAAATTGGTCAAAATTTTGAATTTTTGAAATTTGACACACTTTTGAAATCTTTGACGCTTTTAAATTGTTCCTAACACTGAAGTGTAACTCAAACCAATTTTTTTTTTAGCATTTCTGAAATGTTGTCTTTTCTCTTAATCGTTTATAAAGCACTGTAACAAGCCCAGAACTTTTCACAATGCACCAGAAACGCTGCAGTAGCTGTTTCGAGTCTAAAACCATTATAAACTACCACATATGTTTTTATAACATACCAGAAGCATTGCAATAGCTGTTTCGAGTCTAAAACCATTATAATCTATCATAGATCTTTTCGTAATGCTTTATAAATGCTGCAGTTTTATTTTAACATTCTTATTGTGCTAAATCTTTTAATAGCACTTTTTTTCTTTTTCTTTTGGACTTAAAAACCTTTATGAAGTAATTATAGATGTAGCCACTTACTTCTATAGTTTTGAGGTCCTTCTTAACATATATTGGAATATTTCTGAGGTGGTTTTGGGTTTGTTTTAAACCCATAAAAGTATGAATATGAAAAAATAATTTAAGACTACTTTTGAAAAACATTTCCTTAATTATATTCCTACGGGGGTGCGGTATAAGACAATAGATCATGGGTAATGCACTATTACTCTATGTTGGTACTGAGCCAAGCAGATTACATCCCTACTTAGTGACGAGATGCATACCGCAATAGGATAACATATCCTAGAATCTAAACTAAATCGAGGGTGTGGCTTAGATTCATAAACATGTATTTTGATAAATTATGCGTTTTGGAGGAATAAAATTTATTATAAAATTGCTTGATTTAATATCTCGAAGTCTTCCTTGTTTATTAATTTAAACTTTGGATCGATGGAGCCTCTAAAGAAGAGATTTATAATGAAACTATAGTACAACCCCTTAAGATATGATTTGAAAACTATAGCTTAAGTATTTATCTCACTGGGTCTGTGTTGCTCATGATAATGCTACAGTTAAACATTTCAGGTTTAGATGGTTATTTGGCTGCTTTGAAGTGAAGACTTTTATTATATATAATATATCTTTATGTACTCTTATGTATAATTATTGAAGTTTAACTCTTGGATCCTTGTAACCATGTTATATGATGATAAGATTATATAATAGCTCTTCCATCTAAAATCATGTACTTTGAATGATTTTATATTCCGATACACTTTTTTAAGTTGTGATACTATTCTATTAGCACTATGGCCTTTATGTAACATCATCACTTCTGGATAAGTGTACCAGAGCGGGGGTGTTTAATAAAGGCTACAAAATTATAGATTATTTTATTTTACCATTATAATTGTTTGTTTTCATCGCCTTTTAGAGAACTTACATCTGTACTATTTTTTTTTGCAAATTTTCATTTTAGTTTACAGTTTACTAATTGTTATTTTAAAGAATCCATCTTTTGTTTTATTTAAAAAAATACGTTTCTAATTAGTTTATCATAAGAAATAGTAGATTTTCCAAAGTCCCTAAGAAATATTTTGGTATCCAAAATTCTTATTTTTGACTTCTTCCTAAAAAAGGAAAAGTTTCATTGCTTAAGCTTTATCTACGAAATGTTTCACATTTCCTTTAAAATTTCATTTTCACGAATAATTTCATAGTATTATCATTTTTGTAGGTTCTCTAACATACTTATTCTTTCATCTACACTTTCTTATTTTACCTACTATCTCCATGACAAAGATTGATCTCCATTTTTCTATGAAAGTCTGTCTTTTTTCTTAATTCCTTTCTTTTGTGTTCTTATTTTTCTGTTTCTTGACATTATTAATTGCTTTTTATAAATGCCCTTTATGTCCATTTTATCTATTTAAGTAATGTTCATTCTATGAACATTTGATTTCTTATTCAAAGTTAAATGTTTATATCTTCGTATAAATGATCGTAATTGCCTTATTAATATCTATCGTTTCTAATATCCTTTTACTTGACCTTTTAGTGCTCTTTTCAAATTTCAAAATTCCATATTTCTTATTATAGAAGTTTATATCATTAACAAAAGATGTACTTTCGTTTTTCCTTTAAACTTAACATACTTATTTGTAAAGGATACTAATTATCTATATTAATAGTTGTAACACCTCATAATTTTAAAGAACATTAATAAACTAAAGAATACTTAGTTTAATTTTTGGAATTAAGTAAAATGGACTGTACCATTGTGTTCGTCTCAGAATTCTACTTAAGATAGACTCTGAGTTTGCGTAAAACGGACATCGTATGAGAAAGTTATGAAGCTTAGAAGTTTGTATACATACAAGAGGAATACATATAAACAAATTAGTCCAGAAATTCAAAGTAGTTCAAAATCAAAGTGGGAAAACAACGCGGGATTTGGACCCGTTGGGGTCGACCCACTCCCTAAGGGGATCGACCCATGGGTCGATCCTTTTAAGGGGGTGTCAACACTAGGGTCGACCCACCCCAGATCCATCCAGGTTCATTTCCTAAACTTGGACATGTTTCTGAACGAGCTTCGTTGGAGAAAGTCTATATAAGGGCTGGTAATTCTATTGTTTTATACACCTAAACCAACGGAGACAAGGAAATGCTGCCTCATCTTGGATCGAATTAGCCTATTTTCTTCAACAACCACTTATACGCATACAAGAATTTCTTCTACAACTTCAGCCTAATTATTCTCTGTTCATTAGATCCAGTCTCTGTGAGTTCATGTTGCTTTTAGATATAAAAATTTAACAAGTAATCCTAACATGTTTATAAATCTAGATCTAAAACCCATACCTGTTAAGAATCAGATTCGTACCTAATCAGTCCTACTATTACATGTTCACTTGATCTACTGTTCAGTTCTTACATGGCTATTTATGATATGCCTATTTCTGCTATCATATGCCCAACTCACAAGGGACTGCCTTAACTTTGGTGGAGGTTTGTAAGTAAAAGTCACAGATGAAACACAAGACAGATATAAACACATATATAAGCAGCGGAAACAGACTTTTTGTTTCATAAATACGTGTTCATACAAAGACATTTCCATAACTGTCACATAACAACTTCCAAAATATTACAGCATCATTTCTGTCTTGGTTATTAAATAAAGAAGCATAAAACATGATTAAAACTGCATAAATCCCCATGATTTTGTCCAACTGCCATAGCCAAAACAAGAGAGTCCAAACCATACATCTTCTATCTCGAAGCTTGCAAAGAGTCTGACTAAGCTGGGTTGTTTCCTCCCTATGGACCTGGGGGGGGGGGGAAACGGAAGAAAAGAAGACGAAAGAAAATAGGGTCAGACATAAAGCCTGGTAAGTCTAGTGACTCTTCAGTATGAGAATAAGAATAAGGGCATGATAGGTATAAACTGGAAACAGGAAGGTATCATAAACTAAGATAAAGTAGTTTTGAAACGAATATACTATCGCACCCCATACTATATCTCTGCACCTACATGTATTAGTTCTAAACTGGCACCCCATGCTGAGGGTGAAGTGATCCCCTTTTTCTGAAGATCGGCTCCTACTCGCATAATTACATGTGTCTTACGGCCCCCAAAGATTGTAGATACCTATGCTGGTCCCACCATGGGGTGTATCAAGTCCGATGGTGGCGGCCCGACACAATACTTGAATGCATAGGTTATACTACTGGTGCCCCCAGTGCCCTGTTTATCTGCTCCGAAGTGTGTGCACGCCCGCACTCCGTTAGAACCCACACTGTTGCACCCACCGTCGTCGCTTTGACCGCTTACAATCAGCCCAGTAATCGTGCCCCACCCTGCCTAGTTTCAGGGTACCATGATACCTAATTGGGTTACTGCTGAAATGGGTCCCTGTAACACCCCGTAATTTTATGACCTTAAAATTCACAAATTAAAGTATACTTAATTTTTAGAAAAGAATTAAGTGAAATGGGTTGCGCAGATAAATATATATATTGATATATATATATATATATATATATATAAATTAAAAATTAAATAAATAAATATGCGAAAAAGTTCAAAACAGCGAATTGGGAGGGGGAATAACCGAACCGGCCCATTTTTGAGGTCGACCCAAGCCCCGCTGGGTCGACTAGGGATTAATCCAGGGTGTTTGGCTGTCAACCCGTGGGCCGATTCGCTCAAATGCAGATTTTGCATTTGATTGGTTCTCATGGTTCAGGGTTAATCTAATGGTCCTAAATAACTTCCTACACCTATAAATACATCCTAATGCTAACCCTAAACCTAATTAAAATAGAATAGTTACCGTCATACCATCGCCATGGAAATCAATGGAGCCGCCACCAACTAAGAAAGAAGAAAAGCAAATTCAATTCTAATTCTCTCAACCCTAAAGCAAAGCAAAACCCTCTCTTTTCTTCCCTAAATTGTGAGTATGATGATCTTAACAAGATTATTATCATTTTAATTAGGTTGAGTTATGAATGGATTATGAGTAGATGATGTGAATTATCATATATGTTGTTGTAAACCCCTTTTGCTATCATGTATATTGTAAATCCAATGTTATGTGATGATGATATCTTATATGTTGTAAATCATGCTATGATGATGTTATGTACGTTGAAAGTTTCTATGCTAAGTTGTGATGAATCATACATGTTAAAAAGGCCATGATGTTACCATCTATGCTAGTTAGTTCATATTAATTAAATCATCATGTTTGGGTTATGTTGATCTATATGACAAGTCACATATGCAAGTTAGATTGATTAGAAAAGTTATGAACATATACCAAGACATCTATTATGACATCTAGAATTATGCTATGACATATGTGACATCCTATGCTAGTTCACACCATCATTATGTTGCCTAAAAACCCCATATGCAAGTTTATGTATAGATTTGGGCTATGATCATATCATATAAATTGAGACATTTAACAAGTTGACACCTTTTGATCCTTAACATGTGTAGTTTATGCAAGTTTCACCCCTATTATGATTAGATTTATTTTAATTGTCTATATGTTGTGATAATTTATCTTTGTGCTAGGTGTTAGACTATACAAGTCTAGCCAATATTATGCGTTGAATAAGCGAACGTATAAACGTAGGGTAGGGGTAATATTAAGGATTTAATATTAAAAAGTTGGGGTGCAATTGATATGATTTTGCATGCCATAAGTGGATGGCCATAATTGAGTCAATTATGGACATCATTAAAAGTTGACTTAATTAATAATTTGAATAGGGAATTATTAAAACTGGGGTAAAAGATTTTAAGTGTTAATCAATGCTTAGGACACGAGGTTGGACTCGTTTGGGACGTAAACCCGCCCGGCAAATCCAGTGGTCACAAATGTCAGCCCAATATGAGAGGTCCTAGGCCTAAACTAAAACATAACGGTTGTAAAGACACGAGGTTAGACTCTTTTATGGTGTAAGACTGCCCGGACCCGCCCGGCAAATCCAGCTGCCATAAATGCCAGTCTAATGTGAGAGGTCTTTATGAGGTTATGGCCTGAATGAATTAAGAAATACTTAACCAGATAAACATGTAAGGTGGGACATGGGGGTTAAGTAGGTGCCTTGGGTGGCATGAGGAATCTAGGGGGTGCCCTTAGTGGCATGTGAAATACGATTAGTAAGACTTAACCAAACACACATGTAAATGAACATGACTAAGAGGGTTAAGTGGGATATACTAGTGACAAGCTTAGGTGGGTAGCTTGTGGGGGCCCATTTCGACCAGTATCCCAAACGTATCTTTGTGGGCTCGACCCAAGTCGAGGACGGGACACGCATGCTGAGCTTGACTGTAAGAGGCCAAAACGGGGAGCGGTGGCAACGCAAGTCCAACGGGTTTCGTATGCGTGTGTGGACCCGGGCTGGTAGGTAAGACGTTGTTGCATCGTGTAGGTATAAGCCGTGCATTCTCAAGTTGTATCGGGTTGCCACTTTAGGGGAGTGATACACCCCACTGTGGGGCTAGCACGGGTATCTACGGGTAGGGAGCCGATCGAAAGTGGGTAGTGGGGTACACCTAGTGGAGATAGGGGCAGACGGCACCTATGTAGTCAGCTAGGGGTACGTAAGGCTATTTATAAAGTTTCTGTGTGAAGCAAGTGGGATCAAACAATAGGGTGATTGGTGTGGTGCAGTGTAGTAATGTGCGGTGCAGTGTAGTAATCCTTCGTTAGTAATTAGGTGTGCCTTTACCGTTATCTTTAACGTTATCTTAAACGCTATCTTTATCTTCCTAAGAGTTCATAGACATTTACTTGTCTTCCAGCTTATGCCCTAGTCTAGTTATTTTGATAATAGTATTGTTAGAATTATCATACTCGCCAGACTTTATGTCTGACCCCCTCTATTTCTATCCTTTTTTCCCCTCCAGGTCCTCAGGTTGGGCCCAGCTCTAGTGGAGTTTGATTGAATTGCTTCATCTCTCTTTGGAAAGCTTGGACCGTTGAAGTAAAGTCCAGCTTGTTATCTTTTTAATGTCTATTTATGTAATGGGATTATGTATTTTGTTTTTATGAAGATGGATATTGTACTTGGTTATGATCTATGGTTTTATGATGTAACAAACATGTTTAATTTCCGTTGCAATAAAATGAAGTTTTAGATTTCCAAGTACTATTTATTATCTGTCTTGTTGTAATTTTTCTGTTCTATATTCACTTATAACCTCCATGGAAGTTAATGCATTCCCTTTGTGAGTGACATTAATGGACGTGGGGTGTTACACGTGGTATCAGAGCTTAAGGTTACCAGAACAGATAAAAATACTTTAGAAAAATAGTTAATTTTGGAAGAAGTGTTTTCAAAAACATGTTTTAATGAGAAATTTAAAGAAAAGTTTTTAAGAAAAACATAATCCCCAATAGCCACATATCATTATCTTTCGAATTCTCCATTTTGAATCTTTCCTTTTTCGTTTCAGCATGGCTGAAGATCTTAATCTACCCGACGGTGTAACGATACCAGGATGGTATAGGAGGCTATTGGAGGCTAGGGCCGCTGCAGGTCCAGCCAATGTTCCTCCACCACCAGTTGCACCCGTTCCTCCTCCTCCTCCTAGCGTAGATACTTTTGCAAAGACGTGCAAGGAATTCAAGGCTATGAGTGGAAAACCATTTCAAGGGTCAGAAACATTTGTGGAAGCTAGAGATTGGCTTAAGGAGGAGGAAGAATTGCTGGAAATCTTTGAAGTAGAAGAAGGGAGGAGAGTTCGTTTAGCAGCTTGGTTGTTGAAGGGAGAGGCCTCGTTTTGGTGGGAGTTCATTAATGGGGAGCGTCCTGTTGACTCTTGGGCGGATTTCAGACGTAGGTTCGAGGCGAAGTTTCTCTCAAGGGCGGAAGAAAATCTATATATGGAAAGGTTCTTGACATTGAAGCAAGGAAGCTCATCAGTGAAAGAATATGTCAATAAATTTAATCAGTTAGCAAGGTTTGGCTTGGACTTAGTAAACACGCCGGAGAAGAAGGCTCTAAGGTTCGTGAATGGCTTGAATGAACCATTGCAAGGGTTGGCTATGACCCACATCCCGATGGGGGCCACCTTTGAGAAGTTAGTAGAAATGGCGCTCATGCATGAGGAGAAAAGCGCTAAAGCTGATAAGGCACCCGAGAAGAAGGGGGATCAGAAGAAACCACAACAACAAAACAAGAAGGGTGGAAAAGACAATAATGGCAAGGGAAAGAAGAAGTGCTTTAACTGTGGAACCCCAGGCCATCTCAGCAAGGATTGCCGAAAGAAAAAGAAGACAGGCTGTTTTCATTGTGGCGATGCGGGACATTTAGTGAAGGACTGCCCAAAGAAGGGGCAGAGGGCAGGAGCTACCTCGGGAGGACAGGTGCAGGCTCTTATAGCACCAGGGCAGGCAAGGGGACAAGTTCAGGCTCTCGCGGTCCCACCGCTGCAAGAACGAGATAGAACCATTTCTGTTGAAAGCTTAGTTTTTCTGTTTGATCATCCTGTCCGTACCTTATTCGATTCGGGCGCATCGCATTCGTTTATCTCTACATCATTAGTTGAATCACTGCACTTAAACACCAGTTTAGTAGAGGATCCCTTAGTTGTTTCGAATCCAATTGGGGGCTCAGCTTATTTGTCCATGATGTGTTTGGATTTGAAAATTTCTATACTTAGCGTTGAGTTTAGATGTGATGCTTATGTGTTAGGCTTCACGGGCTATGGGCTAATTTTAGGAATGGATTGGTTATCTAGAAATGGGGTCGTTCTTGATTGTGAAAGGAGAGTAGTTAGGCTCGTGACTCGCCTTGGCAACACTCTCTAAATCTTCTGTAATCCCATAAATTCGGTTATGCTAAGTTATCTAGAATCGCTTGACGCGTCTGAGGAAAATCTACGATCTGTTAGAGTGCTCCGAGAATATTCGGATGTGTTTGAGGAGGTGAAGGGCTTGCCTCCGAAGCGGGAGATAGATTTTCGAATATATCTTGTGGATAATGCGAAACCAGTATCTATGCCAGTACGCCACATGGCTCCACGTGAAAGGAGGGAACTCGATAAGCAAGTGAAGGAATTGATTGAGAAGGGGTTCATAAGACGAAGTATATCGGAGTGGCGTGCTCCAGTAGTATTTGCCATGAAGGCGGATGGGTCCCTTAGACAGTGTGTGGACTATAGAGAACTTAATAAACTTACTAAGAAGAACAGACACCCACTGCCGAGGATTGATGATCTCTTCGATCAGTTAGTTGGCGCCTCAGTGTTTTCGCAGTTGGACTTAGCCACTGGTTTCCATCAGTTGAGAGTGGCTGGGGATAGCATTGACAAGACTGCCTTTAGGACTCCAGACGGTTTCTATGAATGGCTAGTGATGCCCTTCGGTTTGACAAACGCCCCCGCATACATTGTTGATTTGATGAGTAGGGTGTTTAGGGAGTACCTTAATAAATTCATGGTAGTCTTCGTAGACGACATCTTGATCTTTTCTAAGGATGAAGAAGAGCATGCCCTACATCTTAGGGAAGTGTTGGAGACCCTACAAGCGCATAGCCTTAAGGCTAAATTTTCTAAGTGTCACTTTTGGAGGAAGGAAGTACGGTTCTTAGGACACGTGGTTTCCAAAGAAGGCATAGCTGTAGATCCCACGAAGGTGGTGGCCATCCAAGATTGGAAGATCCCTAAAAATGCTACCGAATTGAGAAGTTTCTTGGGGTTGGCTGGCTACTATAGGAAGTTTATCAAAGACTTCGCAAAGATATCAGCTCCATTGA
Organism: Allium sativum; assembly: GCA_030737875.1. Classification (NCBI taxonomy): domain Eukaryota; kingdom Viridiplantae; phylum Streptophyta; class Magnoliopsida; order Asparagales; family Amaryllidaceae; genus Allium; species Allium sativum. Next base: position 509,439,711 of record CM060920.1, on the reverse strand, counting down.
CACGCTTGACGAAGAAGAACCTAGTTTTCACATGGGACGTAGATTGTGATGATGCGTTCCAACGTTTGAAGAGAGCTTTGACTTCAGCCCCAGTCTTAGTACTGCCAGACGGGAGTAAGCCGTTTACCGTTTATACTGACGCTTGTGGGACAGGACTAGACGCAGTCTTAATGCAAGAGGGTAGGGTAATAGCCTATGGTGGAAGGCAGTTGAGAGCGCATGAAAAGAATTACCCCACACATGACCTATAGTTGGCCGCTATTGTTTTCGCGCTTAAGTCTTGGCGTCATTATCTTCTTGGCGAGAAATTCGAACTATTCACTGACCACAAATCTTTAAAATACCTATTCTCTCAAAAGGACTTGAACTTAAGGCAGCAAAGGTGGATGGAGTTCTTAGCGTCCTATGACTTTGAGATAGCATATACCCCTGGCAAGGGTAATGTGGTGGCCGATGCCTTAAGTAGAAAAAGATTATCCTTAAGTCCTTTGTTTGTTGAGCGGCGAAGTTTAGAATTCATTTCGATGTTTGACTTTAGACCTTCCGTTGACTTTGTACCAGGTTTGCTAGCATCCTTGGAGGTCAGACCTACGCTTTTGGGATGGATTGGCGAGGCACAGCGAGACGACCCGCAGTTGGTTGAGTTAGTAGAAAAACTCAAAGGAGGGGAGTCATCAAGCCATCTCCGCAGGTATACCCTAGACGATAAGGGTTGGTTACGTAGGGACGATAGACTTTGTGTACCAAAAGACGATGACCTAAGGAAGATTATTCTTGACGAAGCACATCATTCGAAGATGACCATTCATCCCGGCGGGGACAAGATGTACAAAGACATGAAGAGAGTTTACTTTTGGGCCGGCATGAAGAAAGACGTGGCCGAGTATGTCACTAGATGCTTGGTGTGCCAACAAGTAAAAGCGGAGCAAAAGAAACCCGGTGGGTTGCTTCACCCATTGGAGGTTCCACTATGGAAGTGGGAGAGTGTCTCGATGGATTTTGTGGATGGATTACCGCGATCGAGGAAGGGTAATACGGGGATTTGGGTTATAGTAGATAGACTTACTAAGAGCGCCCATTTTATTCCCGTGAAGAGTAAGAGGACTGCTCCATGGTTAGCTTCTGTATACGTTCGAGAGATAGTTCGTTTGCACGGTGTTCCTTCTAGCATAATGAGCGACCGCGATCCTATTTTCACTAGCGAATTTTGGAGAAGCTTACAAGAGGCGGTAGGGACTCAGTTATGTTTGGGCACCGCATATCATCCTCAGACGGATGACCAGACCGAGAGGGTGAATCGCATTCTAGAGGATCTGTTGAGGCTATGTATCCTAGACTTTGGGGGTACACGGGAAGAGCATCTTCCATTGGTTGAGTTCGCATATAATAATAGCTTTCAGTCCAGCATTGGTATGGCACCATTCGAAGCTCTTTATGGACGACCTTGTCGTTCACCTACATGTTGGTGGGAATCTACGGATAAGATCTTACTTGGGCCCGATATGATTAGGGAGACTTCAGAGAAGATCGACTTGATTCGAAGGAGGATGAAAGCAGCGCAAGATAGGCAGAAATCTTATGCGGATAAGAGGAGGACCGATCTCGAGTTTGAAGTTGGGGACATGGTCTTTGTCAAAGTGTCTCCATTACGGAACGTTTTTCGCTTTGGGTCCGTTGGGAAATTAGCACCAAGGTTTGTAGGGCCGTTTCCTATTAAGGAGAAAATTGGACAGATGGCGTATAGAGTGGAGTTGCCAGAGAGACTTAGTGGTGTACACGACGTATTCCATGTGTCACATTTGAGGAAGTGCTTGCACGAGACCGCGGAAGTGGTAGAGCCGAGCTTTCTTAGAGAGGTGGAGATAGAGCCTGATGCGACAATTCGACGAGCTCCTACGCGCATTCTTGGGTCGGAGATCAAGAGGTTGAGGAATCGAGAGGTCAGACTAGTCAAAGTGCAATGGGGAGATGATGAGAGCAACGCTACTTGGGAGACAGAAGAGAAGATGCGTTCACGATACCCTTTTCTTTTTGAGGGTATGTCTTTTAATTTCTCCTTTATCGCTTAGCTTGTACTTATCTTATCTTTAGTATATCCTCTCGCTAGTATCTTTGACCTTTAGTTAGGATAATCCTATGGTTGAAACATGTTATGTATGGTGGATGCAAAGTGGATGCAAGTGTTTGCTAGTGGTTGCTCGTGGATGCATATACACACACTATTAGGCACCAGATCGGCTCAGTCACTTCATATTGCATATTGCATATATATGGATGTATTTAGTAAAATGGATGTATAATGGTTGTATTATCATATAGTTGCTGCATTCGGGTGGATGGTTGTGCACGCATATAGAATTAATATGTATCATTAGGAATCTTTTGCATACATATTGGATGCATGGCACTATCATGAATTGCACTAAGGAGGTCGACTGAATCAGTAGACCGCCTAATTTTGCATTAGATATGGACATATACACACACTGTGCATATAAACATTAAAGCATTAAAAGTCTTTTAAGGACAATGGATGCTGGTGTTTGATGGTTGAGTAGATGGACGATTAGATGGTAGGATATACATTCTTCTTGACTTGGAGATTTCGGGGATGAAATCCTTTAAGGAGGGGAGAATGTAACACCCCGTAATTTTATGACATTAAAATTCACAAATTAAAGTATACTTAATTTTTAGAAAAGAATTAAGTGAAATGGGTTGCACAGATATATATATATATATATTGATATATATATATATATATTAAAAATTAAATAAATAAATATGCGAAAAAGTTCAAAACAGCGAATTGGGAGGGGGAATAACCGAACCGGCCCATTTTTGAGGTCGACCCGAGCGCCGCTGGGTCGACTAGGGGTTAATCCAGGGTGTTTGCCTGTCAACCCGTAGGCCGATTCGCTCAAATGCAGATTTTGCATTTGATTGGTTCTCATGGTTCAGGGTTAATCTAATGGTCCTAAATAACTTCCTACACCTATAAATACATCCTAATGCTAACCCTAAACCTAATTAAAATAGAATAGTTACCGTCATACCATCGCCATGGAAATCAATGGAGCCGCCGCCAACTAAGAAAGAAGAAAAGAAAATTCAATTCTAATTCTCTCAACCCTAAAGCAAAGCAAAACTCTCTCTTTTCTTCTCTAAATTGTGAGTATGATGATCTTAACAAGATTATTATCATTTTAATTAGGTTGAGTTATGAATGGATTATGAGTAGATGATGTGAATTATCATATATGTTGTTGTAAACCCCTTTTGCTATCATGTATATTGTAAATCCAATGTTATGTGATGATGATATCTTATATGTTGTAAATCATGCTATGATGATGTTATGTACGTTGAAAGTTTCTATGCTAAGTTGTGATGAATCATACATGTTAAAAAGGCCATGATGTTACCATCTATGCTAGTTAGTTCATATTAATTAAATCATCATGTTTGGGTTATGTTGATCTATATGACAAGTCACATATGCAAGTTAGATTGATTAGAAAAGTTATGAACATATACCAAGACATCTATTATGACATCTAGAATTATGCTATGACATATGTGATATCCTATGCTAGTTCACACCATCATTATGTTGCCTAAAAACCCCATATGCAAGTTTATGTATAGATTTGGGCTATGATCATATCATATAAATTGAGACATTTAACAAGTTGACACCTTTTGATCCTTAACATGTGTAGTTTATGCAAGTTTCACCCCTATTATGATTAGATTTATTTTAATTGTCTATATGTTGTGATAATTTATCTTTGTGCTAGGTGTTAGACTATACAAGTCTAGCCAATATTATGCGTTGAATAAGCGAACGTATAAACGTGGGGTAGGGGTAATATTAAGGATTTAATATTAAAAAGTTGGGGTGCAATCGATATGATTTTGCATGCCATAAGTGGATGGCCATAATTGAGTCAATTATGGACATCATTAAAAGTTGACTTAATTAATAATTTGAATAGGGAATTATTAAAACTGGGGTAAAAGATTTTAAGTGTTAATCAATGCTTAGGACACGAGGTTGGACTCGTTTGTGACGTAAACCCGCCCGGCAAATCCAGTGGTCACAAATGTCAGCCCAATATGAGAGGTCCTAGGCCTAAACTAAAACATAACGGTTGTAAAGACACGAGGTTAGACTCTTTTATGGTGTAAGACTGCCCGGACCCGCCCGACAAATCCAGCTGCCATAAATGCCAGTCTAATGTGAGAGGTCTTTATGAGGTTATGGCCTGAATGAATTAAGAAATACTTAACCAGATAAACATGTAAGGTGGGACATGGGGGTTAAGTAGGTGCCTTGGGTGGCATGAGGAATCTAGGGGGTGCCCTTAGTGGCATGTGAAATACGATTAGTAAGACTTAACCAAACACACATGTAAATGAACATGACTAAGAGGGTTAAGTGGGATATACTAGTGACAAGCTTAGGTGGGTAGCTTGTGGGGGCCCATTTCGACCAGTATCCCAAACGTATCTTTGTGGGCTCGACCCAAGTCGAGGACGGGACACGCATGCTGAGCTTGACTGTAAGAGGCCAAAACGGGGAGCGGTGGCAACGCAAGTCCAACGGGTTTCGTATGCGTGTGTGGACCCGGGCTGGTAGGTAAGACGTTGTTGCATCGTGTAGGTATAAGCCGTGCATTCTCAAGTTGTATCGGGTTGCCACTTTAGGGGAGTGATACACCCCACTGTGGGGCCAGCACGGGTATCTACGGGTAGGGAGCCGATCGAAAGTGGGTAGTGGGGTACACCTAGTGGAGATAGGGGCAGACGGCACCTATGTAGTCAGCTAGGGGTACGTAAGGCTATTTATAAAGTTTCTGTGTGAAGCAAGTGGGATCAAACAATAGGGTGACTGGTGTGGTGCAGTGTAGTAATGTGCGGTGCAGTGTAGTAATCCTTCGTTAGTAATTAGGTGTGCCTTTACCGTTATCTTTAACGTTATCTTAAACGCTATCTTTATCTTCCTAAGAGTTCATAGACATTTACTTGTCTTCCAGCTTATTCCTTAGTCTAGTTATTTTGATAATAGTATTGTTAGAATTATCATACTCGCCAGACTTTATGTCTGACCCCCTCTATTTTTATCCTTTTTCCCCCTCCAGGTCCTCAGGTTGGGCCCAGCTCTAGTGGAGTTTGATTGAATTGCTTCATCTCTCTTTGGAAAGCTTGGACCGTTGAAGTAAAGTCCAACTTGTTATCTTTTTAATGGCTATTTATGTAATGGGATTATGTATTTTGTTTTTATGAAGATGGATATTGTACTTGGTTATGATCTATGGTTTTATGATGTAACAAACATGTTTAATTTCCGCTGCAATAAAATGAAGTTTTAGATTTCCAAGTACTATTTATTTTCTGTCTTGTTGTAATTTTTCTGTTTTATATTCACTTATAACCTCCATGGAAGTTAATGCATTCCCTTTGTGAGTGACATTAATGGACGTGGGGTGTTACAGTCCCCGTTACTATGGTTTTCTAGTCAAACATGTTAAGTGGTTAAGTGTCTGTATTTACCTAACCCCACCCATCAATTTCATTAACATGTTGAATTGGTTAAGTGTTTTAGTTAACTTAACCCTACCATCCTGACTTGTCTGTCCTTAGCTTTTTAAAGCACCGACCACTCACATTAGACAGATATTGTTACGGTTACTGGATGTGCCGGTCGGTTTCGGGCTGATTTACACCGTAACTCAGTCTAACCTCGGGTCCTTATAGGGCTCAATGCTTAACCACCCACATTGGATAGGTATTGTTGTGACTACTGGACAGCCGGGCGGGTCCGGGCAGATTTACATCACAACTCAATCCAACCTTGTGTTAAGCATATTTTTATTTTCTAAATTTACATATTTGTCTTTATTACTTAATATATGTAAATTTGTGAACAATTAAATGTTCTGGCCCATATTCCAAATTTAACATTTTTGGTATAAGAATTTATACCGTTTAAATGCCACCAATTTTGGCATGTGACAAACATGCCAATTTCATATATTTTTATGTCAAGTTTTACTAATATTCCCAACGTTACCCCATTTAAACATTAGGCTAACAATCTTAGCCTAATTTTCGTTCGCATAGGTTTAACGTATAATATTAGGCTAAAAGCTTAGCCTAATTTAGCGCACACAAATAGGCATAAGGGAATTCATAAACATAAACATGACATAGGTGTAAACTTGGCATTTTTGGCATAGTCAATATGAACATCATAGGTATGAACTTGCAAAATAGTCAACATGAATGTGAACTTGCAACATGGCCTAAATCAACATATATGTGAACTTGCATTGAAATAGGTATCTAACCAATAGGTGTCACACAAATTAGCATATGATTTAGATAACATAAGCCTAAACTTGTTTTTGGATCTAGGCATAACATCGAACATCACTAGCATATGACAAGGATATGGCATTTTCATAAATATGTATAACTTTATGACAAGGGTGTGAACTAGATCCAATCGCATATCTAATTACAACATGAAACATGTACTAAAGTGGATCTTGACATGGATTCAATTAGGAACTTGCAACTTTTGTATAAACATAGGGGCATGTATATGAACATAACCATTTAGGCATAAAGGTTCGAGCATAAAGTATATACATGAGGTTCTAATCACAAACAACCTATATAATCACATAAACATGAACTATACAACTTGCTTGTGATGTTGTTGTCATTCTAAAAGTACAATAGGATCAACATCAATCTTAATTATACCACAAACATCCCAATTTCATTCGCAACACAATCATTTCAATACATAGATATGAATTAACATCGTCGTTACATAATAGCACAATTCCACTTCCAATTTACATCGAATCAAGTCTTAGTTTTATTCTCATCAGAAAAATCACTATACTTACAACGAACGACGAACTTGGATTTTGGATTCTGAATTCTGAATTTGATATGCTTTCCTTTGGGTAGACTAACATTGTTTTGATTCGTGTTTTACTTTAGTATTGGCTTGTCTCTAAGATTCTAACTGACGGCCGCTCCTAGTTTCTTTCCAGCAGCATGACGACTTTAGTTCTGTATTATTTGTGTGAATTTAGGTTTAGACTTGAGTTGTATTTATAGAATTTTAAACTGATTAGAGCCGTCAATGAAGCTAGAGTGAATCCAGACCATCCATCTCAAGAGAAGCCAATAAGAAAGCGACATGTAAGCCCTAGTGACTCAGCCAAGCCTCAGAAATCGACCAGAACCCGACCGGCCAGCCAGGGCCTGACCAAGCAAGTTTTCTGGCCTGGGCGCACTTGGCAGGTGCACCAGTGGAAATTTGTACTGGCGCACTTCCCAAGTGCAATTTTGTTCTGGCGCACTTCCCAAGTGCGCCAGTGCATTCTGACCCATTTCTGGTTTTTTTGCCCAACCTCGTTCGTCCATATCTTCTTCATACGATATCCGTTTTACGCAAACTCGGACTCTATCTCAAGCAGAATTCCGAGATGAATGCAATGGCGTAACACATTTTCCTTAATTCCATCATTTAGAATTAATTATACTTTAATTTGTTAAGTTACAGTTAATAGAAAATTTGGGGTGTTACACGTAATTTGGGGGCATAACTTGTACTATGAATATTCCTAAAATTTGGGGAATAGCTTATACTGTGGAATATGACTGAAATATGGGCTGTATGAACATTTAAAAATTTAGGCTTAATTCAAAGATTAGGTGGAACACGTTAATGGAACTATATGTCATTTATTTAATCTGTTTGATCTATTGGGGGTTAAGTAAACTTGTTAATCTGTTGGGGTTATAGGGACACTATTAACCCATGTAAAACTTAACCTCTGGAAATCCTAGTTAATTGGGAACACAAGTTAAGGGGTTTGACTTGTGTCATATGTTGTATGGGACCCATATTAGTTAGTAACTCATTCTGGTATTAAAAGGGGACCCCGCACTAGGTAGGGGGTCAGGGAACGCTTACTGAGCCAAATATAAGTGGTTCATTTGGGGGGGGTGTTCTGATGGCGCGTTCCAACGGGGTCATGTACGTGCATGGGTCCGGTATGTTTGGGAAAATAAGATTCCATAACACCTGTAAAAATGTTTGTGTCCTTCCGGTGGTTGCCACTTTAGGAAGTAATACACCCTACTGTGGTGTCGGCACAGGGTATTTACGTGGTAGGGAGCCGCTCGCTTGGGGGTAGTAATTAGGGTGCATGTAGTTCTGGTTAGGTACCTGTTATTTCTGTTTGGGGTAAAACCCGTTGTTAGAAGTACACCTAAGTCTACTATTTATGTTATGTTGGGATCATTCCGTTTCTGTTAAGTAATTGGAAAATACATAATTCGGTGCACTAGTATTAGTGCAGAGTAAAGTATTTGAGAGGCATAGTCTATTCTGTTTATCATGTCCATCCTGTTCATATCTATGGGTGAAACGACCCGAACTTCCCCGGTGAGGAAAGCACGGATTGAGTCGAGGACAAGCCACAAAGGAACGCAGACGGAAGAACATTTCATTTTATATTACAACAATTCATCAGAATACAAGAATATACAGAGTACAAATGAATATTACATTCGATAAATATCAGAGATTACAATACATTACATAGCAGCGGAAAATAATACAACACACAACTAGAAGTAATACGCAGATACAAAGCTTTCGGAGTATCGTTCCAGCTGTAAATCAGGATCCTGTGAATATAAATCTGCAAAAACCAAAACTACTAGCTGCCCGTGTCAAAATAAGGGCACTCAAAGTTTAGGTTAAAACAATAAACCCTAGGTCAGTCATGAGACTGGTGTGAGAACTAAAACAGTTATTAATCTTTATTTTAAAGTTAGGTAAATCAAGGGACCACGCCGTATAACACGGAACGGGTTTCCTGCCAAGAATACCAGTGCATATAACAACAGCGCAATGCTAAATAAAGAAAAATGAAGCTATTATAAGACCCAGGTCCTATCACACAATGCAACGCAAGCCGGGGGATAGGGTTTTCCCTTATAATAGCCAAAGAATGCTTGATACGTTAAATTTCATGTTTTTATTTTTAATCAGACTCCAACTGTAAATTAGTAAGAGAACGATTCCTAAGTATTAACCCCGAAGGCCGAAACCAACATCATACTATTACCCAGGAAACCACACATCTTAGCTCGTTTTCAGTTAGTTTCTGATTTTATATACAATCATAAATATCAATCATAGACGACATGGGTACCATATATCATGTCGCCATATATAGGTATACAATCAAAACTGCCAAATGTCATATTGGAAGTTGGGTTATCATTTATGGTATGAACCGAGGCAAAAGATAGTCCTCTACCGATTCGAGACGCTCTAGTCCGTGTCTCAGGCAAGTACTCAGTCAAGCCTTTGGATCGTCAGGGCCGGTCCACACGAAGTGGATTAAAATGCCCGAACATGCGTTTCCCCGCCCTATGGGGCGTAAATGAGCCAACGAATGACTCCATCGGCTTCACATAGTCACCAATATATCTGAGGCGCCTCGCAAACCAACAACCACATAAGTCAAACTCGTCAGGGCGTGTAAAACCACTGACGCCACTTTTAACTAGAAGGAAACGCATGCCCTCCCTGAGGTCCTTCTTCCGTTTCTGGTTCATACCGGGTGTGAAACTTGCGAATTAAACGTTACACAAAGCTATGCCACAAAGGCCGTGCTTTGATCATCAACAACAAGACTTTGCATTTCAACATAAGCCTTGATCATTTGCCACTTAGGCATGCCACACAGGCAATTCACTCCATGCGATGGATATCCATCAATATATAACCCCTGAGCTCGTACGTCTCAGAGAAGGGCGTTAAGCAAGAGAATAAATTCTCCGCCACCAAACAGATATATATTTAATAGAAATCAATCACACAGACTGAAATCCAATGTCAGACACACAGTCCATTTACAAGTTCGTTCTGGGTCTGAACGAAACCGGAGGCACCTAGTACCCCGCATATCCATCGATCTCCAAGTACGTCTGGACGACCACCAACTGATTCCCTCCTCTTGGGTGTACGGCCCAATCAAGATCATCAGTAATTATCCAAACGACGCGAAGACCTCCGGTCTTCAACCACCGTCTTCATCTTCGACTTATCGTCGTATCAGTTATTCAGAATGGGATAATGCCGGTCTTTCCGAATAACTCGCGTATATAATAAACAAGTGTTACACAAACACAACATACGCCTCATTCCAATTCATCACTCACTAACCGTAAATTAATCAGGAGAATAATCCCCCAAATATTAACCTCGAAGGCCGAAACCAACATCGGATCGATACCCAGGAAATCACTCTGCTTAGCCAAACTACAGCTAGTTTCTAAATTTCACATTCTTAGGGAAAGGTTCCAATTAATTTTATCAAAGATAAATTATTTTAAATTTATTCTTTAATCTTCCTTTTGAATATCACTTCAAACTAGTCAGGATTAGCGAACCACATCGAAGTAATCATTTATTTTATTTCCCAATCCCAACCTATTCATCCCATGAAGTAAAACTGGTAATACTTCATATCTAACACCACGGTGTTACCGGTAAATTCAATTACCATTTCACATTCAAATCTAATTAAAGATTTAACTATCGCCTGGAGCAAAACTGGTGATACTCCATTCTCAATCATTTCAATCTAATTAAAGATTCATTAAAACTCCACTTAGTTTTAATCTGTAACTGGGTTAAAGAATCCATGTCAGTTAAAACACGGTTTACAATAAACCCAAAATCACATCACATTTCAATCAGTCCCTAACCGTAAATTAGCAAGTGAGCAATTCCCTAAGTATTAACCCCAAAGGCCGAAACCAACATCAGATCAATACCCCAGAAAATCGTTCAACTTAACTAATCTCCAGTTAGTTTCTGATTTCCTTAACTCTTTTGGGTCTAAGAACAGTATTATTGAAGATACAGTTCACGACAACCCAAAATCACATTTCATATTAATTATCGGGTTAAAGAACAAGTGTTACTTAAAACACTGTTCACGATAAACCCAAAAATCAATACTAATTCAATTCCAATTAAATATTGTTTAATTGGTACACTTCATTAAATCTAAATAAAAGATTTAATCTTTTTCTCAACTGGGTTTAAGAACATTGTTAATGAAGACACCATTCACGACAAACCCAAATCACATTTGATATTAAATACAAGGCTCTGAATAGAAAATATATCGGCTTATATTCAATATCAAATTCTACGACCAACAAATATCGTATTGGAAATAACGATATATATGTATCTTTCAAATTTCCATAACAACATCTATATAATCACGAAATCCAACATCGAAATATTCCAAAGACAATTTCGATTCAAATCCATTCCAATTCAATTATTGGAAATTCTGGTTGCTTTTAAAACCCTTTTCAAATCCAATTTATTTATTTAAAAATAAATAAATTATTATTCTAATTCAAAATTAGTTCATTTCGATAAAAATCCATTTTTATCTTTTCAAATATGGAGTTTTTCATTCCAATTCTTCACAAATCATTTCTTATGATTTTACACAAATTATTTATATTTTTAGTAATTTTATCAAGGCCCGTACAGTCGATTTTCATCAACGGCCATCGAACTGCACTTACAGCGACCTTTTCCAAATTTGATTTGGACATAATTCCAAATCCAACCATTAGATTTCTAATTTCTCACATTCATTAGAAATCTCTTTTCGATACGAACCCAACGGTTCCGGTTTTAGGAGAATCCGACGGTCGGATCTCCCGCTATATCCATTCGAAGTCAACGGTCGAAATTCGCAAACTACCGCAGCGCGGCGCGTTCTATTCAGGCCATTATATTATATATATAATATATACTTCATCGATTTCCTTTTATATAAATCATTTTAAATTCGTTTTCAAAACGATTTCAACTTCCATCTCAAATTCAAATCAAAATTGAATTTTCCAATATAAATTCGTTTTAAATTCTTTTTAATTCTATTTCAATTCAAATCGGTTTCAATTCAAATCAATCTCAGTTCAATTTCAATACGTTTTAAATTCAATTCAAAACGATTTCAATTCTATTTCAATCTAATTCGAATTTCAATTCTATTCAGTTTAATTCGAATTTCATTTCAATTCAATTTAATTCGAATTTCAATTCATTTCAAAATATCAGATTTTGAAATCACTTTCGATATTCATTGTAAAATGAATTAAATAGATATAAATATCGTTCACGTCAAAATGGCGTCAATCTAATCATCACGGCTTCGTATATTTCTATTTTCAAATATTCTATTTCAAATATATCTTTTTCAAATATTCTACTTCAAACTGGAATGAGGCCCAATCAATTACCATATAATGTTAATTATACGGATTTTCTACCACACATATATAATAGCAACGATAAATCATCAACCATCATCCAAAGCACGTTCTACACTGTATAAGCATCAAATATAAATATTTAACGCTTATAACAGTCTGTCAATCAATCAATCGACATTCAACTAACTATTGGGATTAGTGTATGTCATATATCACCCCAATACCCGTGTGGGGTTTTCAAACAATCAAACACAGATTTTATTTGTGTAGTTGGACGATGTGTAAAATTTATCGTCCCAATCAATATCAGTCAAATGTGTGTATATAAACAAATCGTCCGATTTGTTTATATTTATTTCATTTCAAATACAAGTTAAAATTTCTATTTTCAACTGTAAAATATTTTTAACTATCTAAATATTTTATTTCATTTCACATCACATCACACAATCAACTACACATCAAAATAAAAAAAACAAGCATACAAGCCGTCCATGGTCTGTGGACGACGGGTGTCGGGTGCTACTAAACACCGTCTGCATCCTAGTATACATTACAATTAGAAAAGAAAAATTAAAGTGAGAAGTTCTCACCGAGGGTTCCACTCTGCCGTTTCATTTCTGCATTTCTGAACCGATTGAATTCCTTTTTGATTCCAATCTGTTCCATCGCGGTCTGTTTCACACGATGTTTATATTAAAAATCACATATTTTTTATTTCAATGCGACAATAAAAAAATTGTATTTTTATTTGATTACATATATAAAGATAATATTTTTACTTTGCCACTCATATAAAAATCGAATTTTTATATACTCTGTCTTATAAAAATCATACCTTTATATCTTCTATAAATTAAAAATGGAATTTGTTTTCTTTTAAAATATAAAAATCGTATTTTTAAATATAAGATAAAAATCTTGTCTTTCTCAATTCACTTCCATTATAAAAATCACCACTTTTATTATATAAAAATTATATTTTTATTCGACTAAAATTCATATCTTCTTCTAATAAAAGATTATGTTTCTAATTTGCAACTAACTATATAAAGATGGCATTTTTAATTAGCTACTAACTATATAAAGATAACATTTTTAATTAGTTTTTTTATATATTTTAAAAAAATAAAAAAATAAAGTAATTACATAAAATCAATTGAAAACTTACCATGGTCAAGAGGGGGGATGCTCGCTGCTGGGGGTTTCACTAAAGGGTGGTGTGGCCTTGCGGGTGGCGGAGGAGTTCGTTTCGAATTTGGGGGTTTGCGATTAGAATTGGAGAAAGAGGAGAGAAGTGGCGAGAGGAGGATGGTCGAGGGGTGGCTCACGATTTGAGGGGGATGAGGTGGAGGAGGGCGATGCGTTGAGGCTGCGGGTGGCGGAATTGGGTGGTGCGGTGGCTAGGGCTACAGTGGAGGGCGGAAGCGACTGGAGGAAGGAGAAGAGGGGAAGGGAGGGAGGAGAGAGGTTGCGGAGGACTTGGGGGGGCGCCGTCGTCGGAACGAGGGGGGATCGATCGATTAGGGCTCCCGCCCTTTCTCTTTTTTTTTTGGTTCTGAACTAACTGGGGAAGAGGAGAGAGATATGGGGAGGGCCACCTAATTTATATATTATATAATATTATTATTTTAACTTCAAAAAGCAACTTTTTATTTCCACCTCAGAATCGAACCCACCGACTATCGTCCCTAGCGTATTACGCCCATTCCGAATACAATGGGACATATATCGTAAGCTAGTTCGGCCGTTACGATCAGTTTTCGTCAAAATAAACATATAACTCTATATATTGAATTTGAACGTGCATTTCAATTTACTGGGGCCACATACGAACTAGAAAAATTCCAGAAAAATTATTTCTTGCTTCGTATTGACGATACGGTCCTAACAAAACTAATTTCAACGAATTCTGAGACCGTTTTAAAAATGGTCATTTTCCAGTCGATTAAAATCAACTAAAACTGGTCAAACGTGTTTTCCTTTGCCACGCTCACATATTGATTCGAAAAATTAAGAAATTTGAAACCTAGCAATAACTAGACATCACGGATCCAACAAAAGTGGTTTTGTCGAAATCCGAGGTCGTTTGCAAAATTTCCATTTTTAAGGGCCAGAATTCCATAGCGACTATTCTGAATTTTCAACTGGACATAACTTTTTATCCCCGCTATGAAATTTCAATTTTTCGGATTCGTTGGAAAGATATTCCCAATTAGATTCAAATATTTTTGGTTTCACTAAAATCCGGTTTATTTTGCACCCGGAACATTCATTTGAATTTTGAAATCGAATTATCGAATTACCGCGCCATTTTCAATTCCTTTTATAATTTAAAATAAATATTTATATTCTAACGACGATCTATATAATATACACGTTCGAATTCTATTCAAAATAAATTTCTCGTCGATATTATTTAAAATAATTCATTTTAAATAATCAAAATTCACTAAAATTGCCAAAATAAAAATTTTAAATTGGCTCAGATTTCCGGGTTATTACAATCTCCCCCACTTAAAACTTTTCGTCCCCGAAAAGGAACAAAGCCGAAAGTTGTTTAACAAATCAACTCAACTTTCGTTATTTTCATTACGGCTTAAGTTCTTCAACTTTTCAGTTTCTAAGAATTTTTCAAAATTTTCAAAATTTGGCTAACACTCTAAATTTTCGAAAAATTTCGCCATAACGTCCCCTGCACCGGGAGCACCGGGAAAATCCCGAAATTGCCATATAGGCCCTCTGATCTCAAAGAGAAAAAGAAAAAGCCAAGCGGCTAGCCAATCGGCTCATAAAATCATCATCACCCAAACAAAACAATAAATTATGGTAAACATGTACCTATTTGTCGGGCAAACAATTTTATTCTTCTGCTCTAGCCTCTTTGCTATGACCAGTTCAATGTAAGTACATGTATATGCAAGCAAATGCGACCAAATTTCAATACAATTCACTTTTTGGTCAATTTGGCTAAATGGTTAAAATTTTAATTAATCAAGCCATAATCAAACAACACGACCATCAATCAATTATTTGGTTAGCTTTTCAAATTCATAACTTTGATACATACTCTAAAAATCAGATTTTTGATGCTAAATCACAACCATATGCCCTATCTAATTTTGGTTCTCACACCAGTCTATGGAAATATATAAATATCACACTTTCAACACTCGAGGATAAATTCTGACGACGAGTACTCAACCATCAGAATCATCTTCGGGACACTAGAGTATGATTCTATATCTATCCAGTATATTAAAACTTCGAATGTGCGCGGATCAGACGTATATGCAAAATCTTTATATACTGGATTGTCCAAATTCAATATAAAATAAATAATCAAATACGAATAATTGATTTAAATTTTCAAAACAAAATTTGTTTTCACTTTAAAAATATACTCTTCACACTCGTTCTAGGATACTACTGATCCCATCTCTAACGAGTCATTCCCATTGGATATTACTAATCCAATCTCTGATGAATTCCTTCGTTTGGTTCAATTGTGTCTTGTTCTCTAAGCTTTGTAAACCAAAGCTCTGATACCAACTGAAACGACCAGAACTTCCCCGGTGAGGAAAGCACGGATTGAGACGAGGACAAGCCACAAAGGAACGCAGATGGAAGAACATTTCATTGTATATTACAACAATTCATCAGAATATAAGAATATACAAAGTACAAATGAATATTACATTCGATAAATATCAGAGATTACAATACATTACATAGCAGCGGAAAATAATACAATACACAACAAGAAGTAATACGCGGATACAAAGCTTTCCGAGTATCGTTCCAGCTGTAAATCAGGATCCTGTGAATATAAATCTGCAAAAACCAAAACTACTAGCTGCCCGTGTCAAAATAAGGGCACCCAGAGTTTAGGTTAAAACAATAAACCCCAGGTCAGTCATGGGACTGGTGTGAGAACTAAAACAGTTATTAATCTTTATTTTAAAGTTAGGTAAATCAAGGGACCACGCCGTATAACACGGAACGGGTTTCCTCCCAAGAATACCAGTGCATATAGCAACAGCGCAATGCTAAATAAAGAAAAATGAAGCTATTATAAGACCTAGGTCCTATCACATAATGTAACGCAAGCCGGGGGATAGGGTTTTCCCTTATAATAGCCAAAGAATGCTTGATACGTTAAATTTCATGTTTTTATTTTTAATCAGACTCCAACTGTAAATTAGTAAGAGAACGATTCCCTAAGTATTAACCCCGAAGGCCGAAACCAACATCAGACTATTACCCAGGAAACCACCCATCTTAGCTCGTTTTCAGTTAATTTCTGATTTTATATACAATCATAAATATCAATCATAGACGGCATGGGTACCATATATCATGTCGCCATATATAGGTATACAATCAAAACCGCCAAATGTCGTATTGGAAGTTGGGTTATCATTTATGGTATGAACCGAGGCAAAAGATAGTCCTCTACCGATTTGAGACGCTCTAGTCCGTGTCTCAGGCAAGTACTCAGTCAAGCCTTTGGATCGTCAGGGCCGGTCCATACGAAGTGGATTAAAATTCCTGAACATGCGTTTCCCCGCCCTATGGGGCGTAAATGAGCCAACGAATGACTCCATCGGCTTCGCATAGTCACCGATATATCCGAGGCACCTCGCAAACCAACAACCACATAAGTCAAACTCGTCTGGGCGTGTAAAACCACTGATGCCACTTCTAACTAGAAGGAAACGCATGCCCTCCCTGAGGTCCTTCTCCCGTTTCTGGTTCATACCGGGTGTGAAACTCGCGAATTAAACGTTACACAAAGCTATGCCACAAAGGCCGTGCTTTGATCATCAACCACAAGACTTTGCTTTTCAACAGAAGCCTTGATCATTTGCCACTTAGGCATGCCACACAGGCAATTCACTCCATGCGATGGATATCCATCAAAATATAACCCCTACGCTCGTACGTCTCAGAGAAGGGCGTTAAGCAAGAGAATTAATTCTCCGCTGCCAAACAGATATATATTTAATAGAAATCAATCACACAGACTAAAATCCAATGTCAGACACACAGTCCATTTACAAGTTCGTTCTGGGTCTGAACGAAACCGGAGGCACCTAGTGCCCCGCATATCCATCGATCTCCAAGTACGTCTGGACGACCACCAACTGATTCCCTCCTCTTGGGTGTACGGCCCAATCAAGATCATCAGTAATTATCCAAACGACGTGAAGACCTCCGGTCTTCAACCACCGTCTTCATCTTCGACTTATCGTCGTATCAGTTATTCAGAATGGGATAAACCCGGTCTTTCCGAATAACTCGCGTATATAATACACAAGTGTTACACAAACACAACAAACGTCTCATTCCAATTCATCAGTCACTAACCGTAAAATAATCAAGAGAATAATCCCCCAAATATTAACCCCGAAGGCCGAAACCAACATCGGATCAATACCCAGGAAATCACTCTGCTTAGCCAACCTACAGCGAGTTTCTAAATTTCACATTCTTAGGGAAAGGTTCCCATTAATTTTATCAAAGATAAATTCTTTTAAATTTATTCTTTAATCTTCCTTTTGAATATCACTTCAAACTAGTCGGGATTAGCGAACCACACCGAAGTAATCATTTATTTTATTTCCCAATCCCAACCTATTCATCCCATGAAGTAAAACTGGTAATACTTCAAATCTAACACCACGGTGTTACCGGTAAATTCAATTACCATTTCACATTCAAATCTAATTAAAGATTTAACTATCGCCTAGAGCAAAACTGGTCATACTCCATTCTCAATCATTTCAATCTAATTAAAGATTCATTAAAACTCCACTTAGTTTTAATCTGTAACTGAGTTAAAGAATCTGTGACGACACTAAAATTTCGCCCGATCCGAATCAGTCGTTAAACCGATCTAGACCGTTCGAAACCCCTGATCGTTTGAGAACAGGACAAACCAGAACGCAGACGGAAGAACATTTCATTGTTATTACAACAATTCCATCAGATACAAGAATATACAGAGTAAAAATGAATAAATTACATTCGATAAATATCAGAGATTACAATAAGTTACATAGCAGCGGAAAAATAATACAAAGCCCAACTGAAGGTGATATACGGATACAGAGCTAGTGTTATTTAAAACACGGTTCACGATAAACCCAAGTCACATTCTATTTATTAGCGGGTTAAAGAACTGGTGTTATTTAAAACACAGTTCACGATAAACCCAAGTCACATTCTATTTATTAGCGGGTTAAAGAACTAGTGTTATTTAAAACACGGTTCACGATAAACCCAAGTCACATTCTATTTATTAGCGGGTTAAAGAACTGGTGTTATTTAAATCACAGTTCACGATAAACCCATGAATCAATTCTATTTAAACCCATTTCAAATCCAATTTATTTATATTAAAAATAAATGGGTTTTAATTTCAGTTCAAAACAAGTTCATTTCGATAAAAATTTATTTTTATCTTTTCAAATATGGAGTTTTTCATTCCAATTTTTCCCAAATCATTTCTTATGATTTTACACTAATTATTACTATTTTTAATAATTTTATCAAGGCCCGTACAGTCGATTTCCATCAACGGCCATCGAACTGCACTTACAGCGACCTTTTCCAATTTTGATTTGGACGTATCTCCAAATCCAACCGTTAGATTTCAAATTTCTAATATTCATTAGAAAGCTCTTTTCGATACGAACCCAACGGTTCCGGTTTTAGGAGAATCCGACGGTCGGATCTCCCGTAATGTCCGTTTGAAATAAATGGTCGGAATTCGCGAACTGCCGCGGCGCGGCGCGTTCTATTCAGGCCATTATATTATATATATAATATATATAATATATATAATATATATAATATATATAATATATATTTCGTCGATTTCTATTTAAAACGAATTTTATAAATAGTTTTAAATTCGTTTCAAAAACAATTTCAACCTTCATTTCAAATTCAAATCAAAATTGAATTTCTCCTTATAAATTCGTTTTAAAATTCATGTTTATTCAATTCAAATTTCAATTCAATTTGAATTCATTTCAATTCGTTTTCAATTCGATTTGAATCAAATTCATTTTCTATTCGATCCAATTCAAATTGGTTTTCTATTCGATTCAATTCAAATTGGTTTTCTATTCGATTCAATTCAAATTGGTTTTCTATTCGAATCAAATTATATTCAATTGGAATCAAATTCGTTTTATATTCAATTCATTTCGAAATCGTTTTATATTCAATTCATTTCGAAATCGTTTTATATTCAATTCATTTCGAAATCGTTTTATATTCAATTCATTTCGAAATCGTTTTATATTCAATTCATTTCGAAATCATTTTATATTCAATTCAAATTTGTTTTAAATTCAAAAACCGAATATAATCGATATACATATCGTTCACGTCAAAATAGCACATCACTAATCAACACGGCTTTATATTCAACAAATGGATCTATATTTCTTTCAATACACGACTCTATATCTTTGTCAACACACGACTAATCTCAGCGAATGAGTACTGTCCACGTGTGACTATTTTTGTTATTTAATGTATTTTATGAAAATTAAGGTATCTATCGTTTGATATTGAATCGGACTCCAACCGTAAATTAGTAAGAGAACGATTCCCTGAATACTAACCCCGAAGGCCGAAACCAACATCAGATCAACATCCAGGAGACCACTCATCTCATCTATTTTCCAGTTAGTTTATAATTTCAAATATGATAAAGATGTAAATTTTATTGTTAAAATATTTCGTTCAACACATGACTAATCTCAACGGATGAGTACAGTCAACACATGAACCTTTATTTTATAGTGATAAAGATATAAATTTTATTGTTAAAATATTTCGTTCAACACATGACTAATCTCAACGGTTGAGTACAGTCAACACATGAACCTTTATTTTATAAAGATAAAGATATAAATTTTATTGTTAAAATATTTCGTTCAACACATGACTAATCTCAACGGATGAGTACAGTCAACACATGAACCTTTATTTTATAAAGATAAAGATATAAATTTTATTGTTAAAATATTTCGTTCAACACATGACTAATCTCAACGGATGAGTACAGTCAACACATGAACCTTTATTTTATAAAGATCTTTATTTTCTAAATTGGAATGAGGCCCAATCAATCACCATATAATATTAATTATATGGATTTTCATACATCACACGTATATAATAGCATCGAAAAATAATCAACCATCAACCAAAGTGCACTACACTGTATAAGCATCAAATATAGATATCTAACGCTTATACCAGCCTGTCAATCAATCGATCGACATATTTAATCAATCAGGATGAGTGAACTTCAAATTTCATCCCAACACCCGTGTGGGGTTTCAAACAATCAAACACAGATTTTATTTGTGTAGTTGGGCGATGTGTAAAATTTATCATCCCAATCAATGTCAGTCAAATCAGTGTACATAAACAAACCGTCCGGTTTGTAAATGAATATTTATTTATTCACATTCACTATATTCATATTCACGTTAAAAATTATATTTTTAACGATAAAACATTTTATTTTAACATATGAATGTCTATTCAGTTCATTCTTTAAATAAAATGATATTTTTATTTTTCTAACTTATTTTAGAAAATTTCGGCGGCATAACGGCACGATACTAGAAACGGGACAAGGCCTAGCCTTATCCCCGGTCTAGTGAAGGCCCATGCCATTCACACATCAATCAAATCCATTCCATTTCACCAAACAATTCAATTCAATCCAAATAATCTAACCAACTACAAACCAAACAATTAAACAAACAAGCCATCCATGGTATGTGGATGACGAGTGTCGGGTGCTACTAAACACCGTCTGCATCCTAGTATATATATATATCTAGAAAAAGAAATTGAAGAGTGAGAAATTCTCACCGATAGCTATCTAATACCACGACTCTTCATTGATAGAAATCTTCAACGTTCTCGCCTTTTTATCACCTTCGTTGCCCGTATTCTCTACATATGTAAAAATCGAATTTTTACTTCGCTATTCAATATATAAAAATCGAATTTTTACTTCGTTATTCAATATATAAAAATCGAATTTTTACTATGCTATTCAATATATAAAAATCGAATTTTTACTATGCTATTCAATATATAAAAATCGAATTTTTACTATGCTATTCAATATATAAAAATCGAATTTTTACTTCGCTACTCAATATATAAAAATCGAATTTTTACTTCGCTACTAAATAGATAAAAATTCTATTTTTGCATTGCTACCATATAGATAAAAATTATATTTTTACCTCGCTATTCTCTATATAAAGATTTCTCCTTTTCAAATATATCATTATAAAAATCACATTTTTTATTTTGCCACACATATAAAGATGATATTTCTAATATTCCTATCATGTAAAAATTATATTTTTAATCCTCTACATAAACAAAAATCATATTTTTACTTCTCCTATATAGTAAAGATTATATTTTTAATACTTTTAAAAATATAAAAATCATATTTTTATTACTTTAAAAATATAAAAATCATATTTCTAATCCACTACATATGTAAAAATCACGCCTTTCTCCATTTAAAAATATCTTCTTTCTCTAAAAATCTAATCTTTTCTATTTTAAAAATCTCGTCTTTTCTAATTTAAAGATTATATTTTTATACCGCTACTATATAGAAAAGATTATATTTTCATCGACAAGGCGACTTCATAAAAATCTCATTTTTCTTTTTCTAACCAGACAATAAAAATTCAATCTTTTTCCTTTCAATATAAAAATGTAAACTTTTCTTATATAAAATTATGAACTTTTCTATTATCTTCTTCATTAAAAATCATATTTTTATAACTTCAATTTCATACTAAAAATCGTATTTTTATATATCGCTCTTTTCATTAGAAAAATGCGAGCTTTTCAAATATAAAGATCCAACTTTTATAGCGAATTCATATTTATAAAAATCATATTAATTCAGTTTTAAAAATCATGTTAATTCGGTTATAAAATAAAAAGAAGAAGAAGAAAGGAAAGGGGGGACTCACAGTAAATCGGTTGGAGGAGGGAGCATCGATGGGGGAAGAGGGAACCTGAACGGAGGCGGCGGTGGTTGCTGAGGCCAGCGGGGCGGTTTCTGGCGGGTTTACGAGAGGGGGGGGGTTGCGACCGGGTTATTGGGGCCAGAGAGAAGTTCGACGGAGGCGGGTGAAGGCCAGGGAGGGGCGCTCGATCGGTGCGATGGCTTTTCTGGTGAGTGGCGGAGAATCTGGGTGAAGGCGACGGAGCGCGGTGGCTTCGAGGTGGCCAGGCGACGAGCGATTCGATTTCTCTTTTTTTTTTCTTTTTTTTTTCGTTCTGAATGAATAAGGAGGAGAGAGGGTAGGGTTTAAAGTATAAAATTTAATTATATTATTTTAATTATTTAATTTCCGAAAGGTTGACTTTTACATACGACCTCTAAACGAGGCCCACCGCCTGTCGTCCATAGCGTATTACCCCCATTTCGAACACAATGGGATATGTATCGTAGGCTGATTCGATCGTTACAATCAGTTTCCGTTAAAATCAACATATAACTCTATATATTGAATTTGAACGCGCATTTCAATTTACTGGGGTCACATACTAACTCGAAAAATTCCAGAAAAATATTTTCTAGCTTCGTATTGACGATACGGTCCTAACAAAACTAGTTTCGTCGAATTCCGAGACCATTTGAAAAATGGCCATTTTCTAGTCGATTAAAATCAACTGAAACTGGTCAAACGTGTTTTCCTTCGCCACGCTCACATATTGATTCGAAAAATTATGAAATTTGGAATCTAGCAATAATTTTACACCACAGTCCCAACAAAAGTGGTTTCGTCGAAATCCGAGGTCGTTTGCAAAATTCCCATTTTTAAGGGCCTGAATCCCATAGCGACTATTCAGAATTTTCAACTGGACATATCTTTTAATTCCCGCTATGAAATTTCGATTTGTCGGATTCATTGGAAAGATATTATCAATTAGATCCTAACGTTTTTGGTTTCACTAAAATCCGGATTGTTTTGCACCCGGTACATTCAATTGAAGTTTGAAATCGAATTATCGAACTACCGCGCCATTTTCAATTTCTTTTATAATTATATATAATTAT
This sequence comes from Allium sativum, assembly GCA_030737875.1. Taxonomy (NCBI): domain Eukaryota; kingdom Viridiplantae; phylum Streptophyta; class Magnoliopsida; order Asparagales; family Amaryllidaceae; genus Allium; species Allium sativum. The sequence continues at coordinate 509,416,220 of CM060920.1, read as the reverse complement.
TTATATTCTAACGACAACGTATATAATATATACGTTCTAAATATATTCAAAATAAATTTTTCGTCGATATTATTTAAAATAATTCATTTTAAATATTCAAAATTCGCTATAATTGCCAAAATAAAATTTTTAAACTGGCTCAGATTTTCTGGGTTATTACAATCTCCCCCACTTAAAACTTTTCGTCCCCGAAAAGGAACAAAGTCGAAAGTGGTTTGGTTAATCAGCTCTACGTTCGATCTGGCTTCCATTCTCCAACTTTTCAGTTTCTGAGAATTTTCAAATTCTTCAAAAATTTGGTTAACACCCTAAATTTTCGAAAAATTTCGCCATAACCTCCCCTGCACCGGGAGCCACGGGAAAATCACGAAATTGCCATACAGGCCTTCTAATCTCAAAAAGAAAAAGAAAAAGCCAAGCGGCTAGCCAATAGGCTCATAAAATCATCATCACCCAAACGAAATAGGAAATTATAGTAAACATGTACCTATTTGTCGGGAAAACAAATTTTATTCTCTGGCTCTAGCCTCCTTGCTATGACCTGTTCAATGTAAGTACATGTATATGCAAGCAAATGCAACTAGTTTTCAATATAATTCAATATTTGATTCAATTAGGCTAAATGGTTCAAAAATTATCAAACAAATAAACAAACAATACAAACATCAATCAATTAGTGGATTAGAGTTTTCAAATTCATAAATTTTGATACAAATACAAAAAATCATGTTTTTGATGCCAAATCACAACAAATAAATCTAGCTATATAAGTTTTGGTTCTCACACCAGTCTAATGGAAATATATAGATATCACACCTTCGAAACACGAACACACACTACTGATGCTATATAGTCATCAGTAGAATCATCTCCGGGCGACTAGAGTGTGACTCTATATCTATCTAATATATTAAAATTTCGAATATACGTTCATGACGCGTATATGCAAAACCTTTATATACTAGATTGTCCAAATTCAAAACAAATAAAATATTCAAATACGTATAAAATGATTTAAATTTTCAAAACAAAATTGTTTTCATTTGAAAAATATACTCTTCACACTCGTTCTAGGATACTACTGATCCTATCTCTAACGAGTCATTCTAATTGGATATTGCTAATCCAATATCTGATGAATTATTTCGTATGGTTCTAAGATGTCTTGTTCTCGAGCTCTGTAAACCAAAGATCTGATACCAAATGTGACGACACTAAAATTTCGCCCGATCCGAATCAGTCATTAAACCGATCTAGACCGTTCGAAACCCCTGATCGTTTGAGAATAGGACAAACCAGAACGCAGACGGAAGAACATTTCATTGTTATTACAACAATTCCATCAGATACAAGAATATACAGAATATAAATGAATAAATTACATTCGATAAATATCAGAGATTACAATAAGTTACATAGCAGCGGAAAAATAATACAAAGCCCAACTGAAGGTGATATACTGATACAGAGCTTTCCGGATATCATTCCAGCTGTAAACCAGGATCCTGTGAATATAAATCTGCAAAACCAAAACTACTAGCTGCCCGTGTCGAAAATAGGGGCACCCAGAGTTTAGGTTAAAACAATAAACTCCAGGTCAGTCATGTGACTGGTGTGAGAACTAAAACAGTTATTTAAAGCTTTACTTTAAAAAGAGAGTAATTCAAGGGACCACGTCGTATAACACGGAACGGGTTTCCTCCCAAGAATACCAGTGCATAGGATAAACAACGCAATGCTTTTTCGAAAAATGAAGCTATTATAAGACCCAGGTCCCATCACACAATGCAACGCAAGCCGGAGGATAGGGTTTTCCCTTATAATAGCCAAACATGCTTGATACGTTTAAAAACAAATCATTTGATACTATAATAAGTGTATAGTGTCAAAACAATTTCAATCATAAATATAAATCATAGACGGCATAACATCCCATGCTACTATGTCGCCATACTAGGCTCTACAAATAAAGCCGAAATATCTCGTATTGGAAATTGGATTTCCGTCATGAGTCGAGGCAAGGGGCAAGCTCCTCTCCGCTTCGAGACACTCTAGCAAATGCTCAGGACTACGCACTCTGGGCAGCCACTGGATCGGTTGGGCCAGTCCTCTCTTACGTTTGAGGATTATTTATTCCTGAACACACGTTTCCCGGTCCTTACAGACCTATAATCGAGGCGCCTCATTCCAACAACCACAAAGTTGAAAAGTATATAAATGTCAGGGCTGGTAAGTCACTGACACCACCAAAGCTAGAAAGAAACGTCGTGTTCTCCCAACGGTCCGTATCCCGTTTTTAACTCATACCGAGGTGTGAGGCTCGCGAATTCACGCTATACACAAAGCTACGCCACAAAGGCTGTGCTTTGATCATCAACCACAAGACTTTGCTTTTCAACAGAAGCCTTGATTCATGCAACTCAGCGTGCCACACAGGCAATTCATGCCATGCGATTGATATCTATCGATATATAACCTCTAAGCTCGTACGTCTCAGAGAAGGGCGTTAAGCAAGAGAATAAATTCTCCGCCACCAAACAGATATATATTTAACAGAAATCAATCAACACAGAATAAAATCCAATGTCAGACATACAATCCATTTACAAGTTCGTTCTGGGTCTGAACGAAACCGGAGGCACTTTCCTCGCATATCCATCGATCTCTAAGTACGTCTGGACGACCACCAACTATTTCCATCCTCTTGGGTGTACAACCCAATCAGGATCGTCAGTAATTATCCAAACGATGTGAAGACTTCCGGTCTTCAACCACCATCTTCATCTTCGACTTATCGTCGAATCGGTTATTCAGAATGGGTATAAACCCGGCCTTTCCGAACAACCCGCGTATATTAAAAACAAATGTTACACAATCACAACATACGCCTCATTCCAATCCTGAATATTCTGTTATTTAAATATCCACATCTTTTGGGAAAAAGTTCCCATTAATTTTATCCAAGATAGTTTCTTTAAGATTTATCCTTTAATCTTCCTTTGGATGTCGTTTCAAACCAAATTATGGTTTTCTAAACTAGTCGAGATTAGCGAACCACACCGAAGTAATTATTTATTTTATTTCCCAATCCCAACCTATTCATCCCATGAAGCAAAACTGGTAATACTCCATATCTAATACTATGGTGTTATCGGTAAAATTAATTACCATTTCACGTTCAAATCTAATTAAAGATTTAACTATCGCTTTGGAGCAAAACCGGTGATACTCCATTCTCGCTCGATTTCTAAATTTGATAATTTAAATTATCAATTCACATTTCAATCTAATTGCAGATTCATTAAAACTCCTTTTACGGGGTTAAAGAACTAGTGTTATTTAAAACACGGTTCACGATAAACCCAAGTCACATTCTATTTATTAGCGGGTTAAAGAACTGGTGTTATTTAAAACACAGTTCACGATAAACCCATGAATCAATTCTATTTAAACCCATTTCAAATCCAATTTATTTATATTAAAAATAAATGGGTTTTAATTTCAGTTCAAAACTAGTTCATTTCGATAAAAATCTATTTTTATCTTTTCAAATATGGAGTTTTTCATCCCAATTTTTTCCAAATCATTTCTTATGATTTTACACTAATTATTACTATTTTTAATAATTTTATCAAGGCCCGTACAGTCGATTTCCATCAACGGCCATCGAACTGCACTTACAGCGACCTTTTCCAATTTTGATTTGGACGTATCTCCAAATCCAACCGTTAGATTTCAAATTTCTAATATTCATTAGAAAGCTCTTTTCGATACGAACCCAACGGTTCCGGTTTTAGGAGAATCCGACGGTCGGATCTCCCGTAATGTCCGTTTGAAATAAATGGTCGAAATTCGCGAACTGCCGCGGCGCAGCGCGTTCTATTCAGGCCATTATATTATATATATATATATAATATATATATTTCATCGATTTCTATTTAAAACGAATTTTATAAATAGTTTTAAATTCGTTTCAAAAACAATTTCAACCTTCATTTCAAATTCAAATCAAAATTGAATTTCTCCTTATAAATTCGTTTTAAAATTCATGTTTATTCAATTCAAATTTGAATTAAATTTGAATTCATTTCAATTCGTTTTCAATTCAATTCGAATTCGTTTTCAATTCGATTCAAATCAAATTCATTTTCTATTCGATCCAATTCAAATTGGTTTTCTATTCGATTCAATTCAAATTGGTTTTCTATTCGATTCAATTCAAATTGGTTTTCTATTCAATTCAAATTATATTCAATTGGAATCAAATTTGTTTTATATTCAATTCATTTCGAAATCGTTTTATATTCAATTCATTTCGAAATCGTTTTATATTCAATTCATTTCGAAATCATTTTATATTCAATTCATTTCGAAATCGTTTTATATTCAATTCATTTCGAAATCGTTTTATATTCAATTCATTTCGAAATCATTTTATATTCAATTCAAATTTGTTTTAAATTCAAAAACCGAATATAATCGATATACATATCGTTCACGTCAAAATAGCACATCACTAATCAACACGGCTTTATATTCAACAAATGGATCTATATTTCTTTCAATACACGACTCTATATCTTTGTCAACACACGACTAATCTCAGCGAATGAGTACTGTCCACGTGTGACTATTTTTTTTATTTAATGTATTTTGTGAAAATTAAGGTTTCTATCGTTTGATATTGAATCAGACTCCAATCGTAAATTAGTAAGAGAACGATTCCCTGAATATTAACCCCGAAGGCCGAAACCAACATCAGATCAACATCCAGGAGACCACTCATCTCATCTATTTTCCAGTTAGTTTATAATTTCAAATATGATAAAGATGTAAATTTTATTGTTAAAATATTTCGTTCAACACATGACTAATCTCAACGGATGAGTACAGTCAACACATGAACCTTTATTTTATAGTGATAAAGATATAAATTTTATTGTTAAAATATTTCGTTCAACACATGACTAATCTCAACGGATGAGTACAGTCAACACATGAACCTTTATTTTATAAAGATAAAGATATAAATTTTATTGTTAAAATATTTCGTTCAACACATGACTAATCTCAACAGATGAGTACAGTCAACACATGAACCTTTATTTTATAAAGATAAAGATATAAATTTTATTGTTAAAATATTTCGTTCAACACATGACTAATCTCAACGGATGAGTACAGTCAACACATGGACCTTTATTTTATAAAGATAAAGATATAAATTTTATTGTTAAAATATTTCGTTCAACACATGACTAATCTCAACGGATGAGTACAGTCAACACATGAACCTTTATTTTATAAAGATAAAGATATAAATTTTATTGTTAAAATATTTCGTTCAACACATGACTAATCTCAACGGATGAGTACAGTCAACACATGAACCTTTATTTTATAAAGATAAAGATATAAATTTTATTGTTAAAATATTTCGTTCAACACATGACTAATCTCAACGGATGAGTACAGTCAACACATGAACCTTTATTTTATAAAGATCTTTATTTTCTAAATTGGAATGAGGCCCAATCAATCACCATATAATATTAATTATATGGATTTTCATACATCACACGTATATAATAGCATTGAAAAATAATCAACCATCAACCAAAGTGCACTACACTGTATAAGCATCAAATATAGATATCTAACGCTTATACCAGCCTGTCAATCAATCGATCGACATATTTAATCAATCAGGATGAGTGAACTTCAAATTTCATCCCAACACCCGTGTGGGGTTTCAAACAATCAAACACAGATTTTATTTGTGCAGTTGGGCGATGTGTAAAATTTATCGTCCCAATCAATGTCAGTCAAATCAGTGTACATAAACAAACCGTCCGGTTTGTAAATGAATATTTATTTATTCACATTCACTATATTCATATTCACGTTAAAAATTATATTTTTAACGATAAAACATTTTATTTTAACATATGAATTTCTATTCAGTTCATTCTTTAAATAAAATGATATTTTTATTTTTCTAACTTATTTTAGAAAATTTCGGCGGCATAACGGCACGATACTAGAAACGGGACAAGGCCTAGCCTTATCCCCGGTCTAGTGAAGGCCCACGCCATTCACACATCAATCAAATCCATTCCATTTCACCAAAAAATTCAATTCAAACCAAATAATCTAACCAACTACACAACCAAACAATTAAACAAACAAGCCATCCATGGTCTGTGGATGACGGGTGTCGGGTGCTACTAAACACCGTCTGCATCCTAGTATATATATATATATATATATATATCTAGAAAAAGAAATTGAAGAGTGAGAAATACTCACCGATAGCTATCTAATACCACGACTCTTCATTGATAGAAATCTTCAACGTTCTCGCCTTTTTATCACCTTCGTTGCCCGTATTCTCTACATATGTAAAAATCGAATTTTTACTTCGCTATTCAATATATAAAAATCGAATTTTTACTTCGTTATTCAATATATAAAAATCGAATTTTTACTATGCTATTCAATATATAAAAATCGAATTTTTACTATGCTATTCAATATATAAAAATCGAATTTTTACTATGCTATTCAATATATAAAAATCGAATTTTTACTTCGCTACTCAATATATAAAAATCGAATTTTTACTTCGCTACTAAATAGATAAAAATTCTATTTTTGCATTGCTACCATATAGATAAAAAATTATATTTTTACCTCGCTATTCTCTATATAAAGATTTCGCCTTTTCAAATATATCATTATAAAAATCACATTTTTTATTTTGCCACACATATAAAGATGATATTTCTAATATTCCTATCATGTAAAAATTATATTTTTAATCCTCTACATAAACAAAAATCATATTTTTACTTCTCCTATATAGTAAAGATTATATTTTTAATACTTTTAAAAATATAAAAATCATATTTTTATTACTTTAAAAATATAAAAATCATATTTCTAATACACTACATATGTAAAAATCACGCCTTTCTCCATTTAAAAATATCTTCTTTCTCTAAAAATCTAATCTTTTCTATTTTAAAAATCTCGTCTTTTCTAATTTAAAGATTATATTTTTATACCGCTACTATATAGAAAAGATTATATTTTCATCGACAAGGCGACTTCATAAAAATCTCATTTTTCTTTTTCTAACCAGACAATAAAAATTCAATCTTTTTCCTTTCAATATAAAAATGTAAACTTTTCTTATATAAAATTATGAACTTTTCTATTATCTTCTTCATTAAAAATCGTATTTTTATAACTTCAATTTCATACTAAAAATCGTATTTTTATATATCGCTCTTTTCATTAGAAAAATGCGAGCTTTTCAAATATAAAGATCCAACTTTTATAGCAAATTCATATTTATAAAAATCATATTAATTCAGTTTTAAAAATCATGTTAATTCGGTTATAAAATAAAAAGAAGAAGAAGAAAGGAAAGGGGGGACTCACAGTAAATCGGTTGGAGGAGGGAGCATCGATGGGGGAAGAGGAAACCTAAACGGAGGCGGCGGTGGTTGCTGAGGCCAGCGGGGCGGTTTCTGGCGGGTTTACGAGAGGGGGGGGGGTTGCGACCGGGTTATTGGGGCCAGAGGGAAGTTCGATGGAGGCGGGTGAAGGCCAGGGAGGGGCGCTCGATCGGTGCGATGGCTTTTCTGGTGAGTGGCGGCGGATCTGGGTGAAGGCGACGGAGCGCGGTGGCTTCGAGGTGGCCAGGCGACGAGTGATTCAATTTCTCTTTTTTTTTCGTTCTGAATGAATAAGGAGGAGAGAGGGTAGGGTAGGGTTTAAAGTATAAAATTTAATTATATTATTTTAATTATTTAATTTCCGAAAGGTTGACTTTTACATACGACCTCTAAACGAGGCCCACCGCCTGTCGTCCATAGCGTATTACCCCCATTCCGAACACAATGGGATATGAATCGTAGGCTGATTCGATCGTTACAATCAGTTTCCGTTAAAATCAACATATAACTCTATATATTGAATTTGAACGCGCATTTCAATTTATTGGGGTCACATACTAACTCGAAAAATCCCATAAAAATATTTTCTAGCTTCGTATTGACGATACGGTCCTAACAAAACTAGTTTCGTCGAATTCCGAGACCATTTGAAAAATGGCCATTTTCTAGTCGATTAAAATCAACTGAAACTGGTCAAACGCATTTTCCTTCGCCACGCTCACATATTGATTCGAAAAATTATGAAATTTGGAATCTAGCAATAATTTTACACCACGGTCCCAACAAAAGTGGTTTCGTCGAAATCCGAGGTCGTTTGCAAAATTCCCATTTTTAAGTGCCTGAATCCCATAGCGACTATTCAGAATTTTCAACTGGACATATCTTTTGATTCCCGCTATGAAAATTCGATTTGTCGGATTCGTTGGAAAGATATTATCAATTAGATCCTAACGTTTTTGGTTTCACTAAAATCCGGATTGTTTTGCACCCGGTACATTCAATTGAAGTTTGAAATCGAATTATCGAACTACCGCGCCATTTTCAATTTCTTTAATAATTATATATAATTATTTATATTCTAACGATGGCGTATATAATATATACGTTCTAAATATGTTCAAAATAAATTTTTCGTCGATATTATTTAAAATAATTCATTTTAAATATTCAAAATTCGCTAAAATTGCCAAAATAAAAATTTTAAACTGGCTCAAATTTTCCGGGTTATTACAGAATCCATGTCAGTTAAAACATGGTTTACGATAAACCCAAAATCACATCACATTTCAATCAGTCCCTAACCGTAAATTAGCAAGTGAGCAATTCCCCAAGTATTAACCCCGAAGGCCGAAACCAACATCAGATCAATACCCCAGAAAATCGTTCAACTTAACTAATCTCCAGTTAGTTTCTGATTTCCTTAACTCCTTTGGGTCTAAGAATAGTATTATTGAAGATACAGTTCACGACAACCCAAAATCACATTTCATATTAATTATCGGGTTAAAGAACAAGTGTTACTTAAAACACTGTTCACGATAAACCAAAAAATCAATACTAATTCAATTCCAATTAAATATTGTTTAATTGGTACAATTCATTAAATCTAAATAAAAGATTTAATTTTTTTTCTCAACTGGGTTTAAGAACAGTGTTAATGAAGACACCATTCACGACAAACCCAAATCACATTTGATATTAAATACAAGGCTCTGAATAGAAAATATATCGGCTTATATTCAATATCAAATTCTACGACCAACAAATATCGTACTGGAAATAATGATATATATGTATCTTTCAAATTTCCATAACAACATCTGTATAATCACGAAATCCAACATCGAAATATTCCAAAGACAATTTCGATTCAAATCCATTCCAATTCAATTATTGGAAATTCTGGTTACTTTTAAAACCCTTTTCAAATCCAAATTATTTATTTAAAAATAAATAAATTATTATTCTAATTCAAAATTAGTTCATTTTGATAAAAATCCATTTTTATCTTTTCAAATATGGAGTTTTTCATCCCAATTCTTCACAAATCATTTCTTATGATTTTACACAAATTATTTATATTTTTAGTAATTTTATCAAGGCCCGTACAGTCGATTTTCATCAACGGCCATCGAACTGCACTTACAGCGACCTTTTCCAAATTTGATTTGGACATAATTCCAAATCCAACCGTTAGATTTCTAATTTCTCACATTCGTTAGAAATCTCTTTTCAATACGAACCCAACGGTTCCGGTTTTAGGAGAATCCGACGGTCAGATCTCCCGCAATATCCCTTCGAAGTCAATGGTCGAAATTCGCAAACTACCGCAGCGCGGCGCGTTTATTCAGGCCATTATATTATATATATAATATATACACTTCGTCGATTTCCTTTTAAAACGTATTATATAAATCATTTTAAATTCGTTTTCAAAACGATTTCAACTTCCATCTAAAATTCAAATCAAAATTGAATTTTCCAATATAAATTCGTTTTAAATTCTTTTCAATTCTATTTCAATTCAAATCGGTTTCAATTCAAATCAATTTCAGTTCAATTTCAATACGTTTTAAATTCAATTCAAAACGATTTCAATTCTATTTCAATCTAATTCGAATTTCAATTCTATTCAGTTTAATTCGAATTTCATTTCAATTCAATTTAATTCGAATTTCAATTCATTTCAAAATATCAGATTTTGAAATCACTTTCGATATTCATTGTAAAATGAATAAAATCGATATAAATATCATTCACGTCAAAATGGCGTCAATCTAATCATCACGGCTTCGTATATTTCTATTTTCAAATATTCTATTTCAAATATTTCTTTTTCAATATTCTACTTCAAAACTGGAATGAGGCCCAATCAATTACCATATAATGTTAATTATACGGATTTTCTACCACACGTATATAACAGCAACGATAAATCATCAACCATCATCCAAAGCGCGTTCTACACTGTATAAGCATCAAATATAAATATTTAACGCTTATAACAGTCTGTCAATCAATCGATCGACATTCAACTAACTATTGGGATTAGTGTATGTCATATATCACCCCAATACCCATGTGGGGTTTTCAAACAATCAAACACAGATTTTATTTGTGCAGTTGGGCGATGTGTAAAATTTATCGTCCCAATCAATATCAGTCAATTGTGTGTATATAAACAAATCGTCCGATTTGTTTATATTTATTTCATTTCAAATACAAGTTAAAATTTCTATTTTCAACTATAAAATATTTTTAACTATCTAAATATTTTATTTCATTTCACATCACATCACACAATCAACTACACATCAAAATCAAACAAACAAGCATACAAGCCGTCCATGGTCTGTGGATGACGGGTGTCGGTTGCTACTAAACACCATCTGCATCCTAGTATATATTATAACTAGAAAAGAAAAATTAAAGTGAGAAATTCTCACCGAGGGTTCCACTCCGCCGTTTCATTTCTGCATTTCTGAACCGTTTGAATTCCTTTTTGATTCCAATCCGTTCCATCGCGGTCTGTTTCACACGATGTTTATATTAAAAATCACATTTTTTTTATTTCAACGCTACAATAAAAAAATCGTATTTTTATTTCATTACATATATAAAGATAATATTTTTACTTTGCCACTCATATAAAAATCGAATTTTTATATACTCTATCTTATAAAAATCATACCTTTATATCTTCTATAAATTAAAAATGGAATTTTTATTCTTTTCTTTTAAAATTTAAAAATCGTATTTTTAAATATACGATAAAAATCTTGTCCTTCTCAATTCGCTTCCATTATAAAAATCACCACTTCTATTATATAAAAATTATATTTTTATTTGACTAAAATTCATATCTTCTTCTAATCAAAGGTTATATTTCTAATTTGCAACTAACTATATAAAGATGGCATTTTTAATTAGCTACTAACTATATAAAGATAACATTTTTAATTAGTTTTTTATATATATATTTAAAAAAAATAAAAAAATAAAGTAATTACATAAAATCAATTGAAAACTTACCGTGGTCAAAAGGGGGGATGCTCGCTGCTGGGGGTTTCACTGAACGGTGGTGTGGCCTTGCGGGTGGCGGAGGCGTTCGTTTCGAATTTGGGGGTTTGCGATTAGAACTGGAGAAAGATGAGAGAAGTGGCGAGAGGAGGATGGTCGAGGGGTGGCTCACGATTTGAGGGGGATGAGGTGGAGGAGGGCGGTGCGTTGAGGCTGCGGGTGGCGGAATCGGGTGGTGCGGTGGCTAGGGCTACAGTGGAGGGCGGGAGCGACTGGAGGAAGGAGAAGAGGGGAAGGGAGGAAGGAGAGAGGTTGTAGAGGACTTGGGGGGCGTCGTCGTCGGAACGAGGAGGGCGTCGATCGATTAGGGCTCCCGCCCTTTCTATTTTTTTTATTTGGTTCTGAACTAACGGGGGAAGAGGAGAGAGATAAGGGGAGGGCCACCTAATTTATGTATTATATAATATTATTATTTTAACTTCAAAAAGCAACTTTTTGTTCCACCTCTGAATCGAACCCACCGACTGTCGTCCCCTGTGTATTACCCCCATTCCGAACACAATGGGACATATATCGTAAGCTAGTTCGGCCGTTATGATCAGTTTTCGTCAAAATCAACATATAACTCTATATATTGAATTTGAACGTGCATTTCAATTTACTGGGGCCAAATACGAACTCGAAAAATTCTAGAAAATTTATTTCTAGCTTCGTATTGACGATACGGTCCTAACAAAACTAATTTCATTGAATTCTGAGACCGTTTTAAAAATGGTCATTTTCCAGTCGATTAAAATCAACTGAAACTGATCAAACATGTTTTCCTTTGCCACGCTCACATATTGATTCGAAAAATTATGAAATTTGAAACCTAGCAATAACTAGACATCACGAATCCAACAAAAGTGGTTTCGTCGAAATCCGAGGTCGTTTGCAAAATTTCCATTTTTAAGGGCCAGAGTTTCATAGCGACTATTCTGAATTTTCAACTGGACATAACTTTTTATCCCCGCTGTGAAATTTCAATTTTTCGGATTCTATGGAAAGATATTCCCAATTAGATTCAAATATTTTTGGTTTCACTAAAATCTGGTTTATTTTGCACCCGGTACATTCATTTGAATTTTTAAATCGAATTATCGAACTACCGCACCATTTTCAATTCCTTTTATAATTTAAAATAAATATTTATATTCTAACGACGATCTGTATAATATACACGTTCGAATTCTATTCAAAATAAATTTCTCGTCGATATTATTTAAAATAATTCATTTTAAATAATCAAAATTCACTAAAATTGCCAAAATAAAAATTTTAAATTGGCTTAGATTTCCGGGTTATTACAAGGGGTGAGCGCTCAGTCGGTTCGGTTGGTTTGGAGCTAAAAAAACTCAAACCAAATTGAAACCGAACATTTTCCAAACCAAACCGAATTAATTTCGGTTAATTCAGTTGGTAACCGATTTAACCGAACTTGAGGGATGTATTATTACTTGCATGATGGATTGACTCAAAGTACAACATAAATTCATGTTTGGTGAAATTTTATAGAGTAAAATTTATGTTTGCGATAAAATTTGATCTATTTACAACAAATGTCTTAGTATTACATAGCAAAACTAATTATTTAAAGTACTATAATATCGTAAAATTAGATAATAAATTAAAAGTTCGGTTAATTCGGTTAAACCGATAACCAATTTTTATTTATTTTACAAACCGAATTCAAACCGATTTAGTTTTAAAACCGAACCGAATTACCAACCGAAATAAACTGGTTTGGTCGGCTAATTCGGTTTGAACCTAATATTGCTCACCCCTATTCATATCTATTACTTGATACTGTTATCTCTCATCCAGTTTATGTGCCTGTCACGATACTTTTACTTATTTGTATGCTAAAAGTGACCGGACTCTCCAGATTTTATGTTTGACCCGTTTTATTTCCTTTCCTCTCCCTTCCTTTTCCCTCCAGGTTCTCAGGGTGGAACGCTCATGCTTGATTAGGACTCTCTTTTCTATTTTCTGCTTGGATTTGGATTTGCTTCGATGTACCGCTCTGACTTCTTGTCTACTTGTTTATGGCTACATGTGGGCTCTATGGATTTTTACTTCTGTACTCTGATGGTTTTTAGCGCAAGACAGATGTTTTTATTTGATGTATTTTATTTTAGTATTTTAGTCTGATGTTGTAATTGGATTTTGAGACACGATGTTTTCTATTGGAAAATAAAGTTTTAAATTTCCGCTGCTATTATATATATCTGTCTTGTGAGATTCTGTTCTGTTTACCTATAATGCTTCACGAAACTTAATGCATTATGTTAAATAGGACATTAACGGGCATGGGTTGTCACAATAGTTCGCTTGGCAGTCATCTATCTTCATATTCTTTCTATTTGTTTCTCCCTTATCTCCCCCAAAAGGGATAAATAAGCAAAAAAATTGATTTTCATCCATTGCTTGTTAAATAAGGGTTCTAATCCTTTTCGCTTTTCTAACTTAGTGGCCCTACATCCATTATGTGCTTATAGGTTTCTAGATTGATTAGTAAGTTGCTAAATAACTATATGGTTTCTAGGGTATTTAAAGAAATTAAGGTCAAGCCTTTCCTAGAAGGACCTACGAATACTATTTTATAGAGATATGCATATTCAAAATAAATAAATAAATGTGTACTTATATATAGTAAAACTTTTAAATGCTCTTTTTCAAAATAACAAGTGTGCCTCTCATGCGCATAATCTTTGCGTAATTGGGTAATCTAGGCTCTTATACCAAATGTAACAAACCCACTAAGAATGGGCCTAAATCCAACCTAGAAAAGGCCCATCGAAACTTAGATCCATTCTAATCAAATCGTTGACTTCTACAAGTATTAAAATAACAAAGACAAATTAAAAAGAAATAAGAACCTTATAGCAGAATGGACAAAATACAATAATCAAAATAGATGTACCATATCATAAAATCTCATAATGTCGACTACATCATAACAAATCACAATGTCATAATAAAGGTACGTCATATATATGTCATTAAAACAATAAGATACTAAATATAATATTAGTAAACTGTATAGAGGCCTCCATCTTAAACTCCTTTCGCCATCATCATCATCGAGCAAGCACTTGCCACCTACCTAACCTGTGTTGTTAAGAGGATAGGGGTCAGAATAACAATTCTGGTCAACAACAATTCTATAAATTTCAAAAGAAACCTATTTCCTGTACTTGACAGCATAAACCCATCAAGTTTATGTCTAGGTTAATAACACACATACACACACACACACACACACACACATATATATATATATATAATGCACATATGCATTTAATGGAAAGAGGTGAACTATTCTTAGTCACTTAAGGCCATCATAAATATGGGCGGATTCATACAACTACTTAATACCCTATGACATACCCCAATCACTTAAGACCTCATTTACTACTCGACAACGTTATCTAATATTCTCTCAACTAATGCGAGAAATAGTAATCAGCCAGTTAATAACGGGTTTATATAGACACTCATTTCCATTTATGATTCTTTCGGCAGACCCATACATTACTATCAAACTATCATTATAGGGGAACTCCTAGCCACTTAATACTTCCCTTAGAAAGGCGGTTCCTTTTCATGTTTGGCATAACTCTTAATAGCCCATCCCTATGTATGCCCTCACATAGTCCCAAGATAAGAAACAGAAAACTTCTGGAGAACTACCTCACTTATTCGTATATCTTTTAATTTAAGGCCATTTAATACCTCATAATTATTCGGGAATGGTGGACCAATATACCACTTAATAGCTAATATGGGCAGGCCCTATGACTTTAGCCAAAATCCAAGTAGTGAACCTTAGGAACGGACCAGGTTCTAACCACTTATTACCCAATAAGGCGGGTCATCCACATAACACCTTCTCGAGGCTGGCCTACTACATACAAATTACTTATGACACTAAATGTCTCACATTAATCCAACTTCTTATAGCTGCAGAATTTGTCTGGCGGTTCTGGACGGACCTCTACTATAAATAGGGGTTAACTTCACGTCCATATTTACTTTACATAAATGACCAATGACCATAGACATCTCACATTAATCCGACATTTTGTAGATGTTGGATTTGCTGGTTGGCTTTGGGCAGACTTCTACCACAAGTAGGGGATAACTTCGTGTCCACGTGTCATTTTATATTTAAAAGCTATTAATACACACATAACATACAAATTTTCCAACAGGAGCATTTAATTTGAATTCCTAATTAAATACGCATTTATGATACGTTAATTACACCATTTAATAAATATAAATTAGAGCATTATTAGAGACGACCATATAAAAATGTACTAAATATAGAAATGTTAGTCCTAACTCTTAATTGAGGATAACAATTGGGGTTTTTACCCTCAAGGACAAAAGGAACAAAAAATTGTTCTATAAGGCCAAGGGAAAAAAAAATTATCCTCAAGGACAAAATTTAGTGTAATGGGATGAATTCAGGGGACCACTATAATTCTTCCCTTTACTCTAACACTTGTCCTTATAACGAAATTTTTCCCTCTTGTCCTTATGGAACAATTTTTTGTTCATTTTGTCCTTTAAGGTATTTTCCTGTTTACAATTCATGTTTCCCAAAGTCCACATTGTAACATATAATTCATTATTTCAAAGTTGAAGCGATAATAGAGAAATAACATAACATGAATAAAGATAACATATAATTTAGGATTTCTTGATTATTTCAATAAATAAAAAGGGATAAGGTGAATAATAATAATATATGTATATTTCTTCTAGTATTGCTTAACTTTCATATGTTATATTTAAACAAAAACAAGGATTTTGTTCACGTGTGTTTTATTTTATTTAAATCATCTATTTTTATAAAAACAGAGGTTTAAACATACATAAGTTACAGTACCCAAATCCACGCTTTTGTGTGAATTTGATTTACAATAAAAATGAAAAAAAGTAAAATAGACTAGATGGTAAATCTACGCATACACCCAAAAATCCTTCCTTACTAGCA
The DNA here is from genome assembly GCA_030737875.1 of Allium sativum. Classification (NCBI taxonomy): domain Eukaryota; kingdom Viridiplantae; phylum Streptophyta; class Magnoliopsida; order Asparagales; family Amaryllidaceae; genus Allium; species Allium sativum. The sequence goes on along the minus strand of CM060920.1, from coordinate 509,399,693 downwards.
TTAATAATCCAAAATCCAAATCAACATCCAGTTGACCGGCTCTGATTAATTAGAGATTTGCGAGATTTATATATGTTTTGTTTTCATGAAAATCCCAAATCTCTGTAGGCATAACCAATATAGTTTTATATTAAGAATTACAGAAAATAGGTAAACTTGAAAGAATTCCCACTCATAGTTGAAACGACCCGAAATCCCCCTTACAGGAAATCACGGATTGAGTTGAGGACAAGCCACATCGGAATGCAAACAGAAGAACATTTCATTATATATTACAACAATTCCATCAGAATACAAGAATATACAGAGTATGAATAAATATTATATAGAAAATATCAGAGATTTAAATTACATTTAAATACATCGCAGCGGAAAATACTACAAAACACAACTAGAAGTAATACACGGATAAAGAGCTTTCCGAATATCATTCCAGCTGTAAACTAGGTTCCTGTGAATATAAATCTGCAAAACCAAAACTACTAGCTGCCCATGTCAGAATAAGGGCACCCAGAGTTTAGGTTAAAACAATAAACTCCAGGTCGGTCATGTGACTGGTGTGAGAACTAATACAGTTATTTAAAACTTTACTTTAAATCAGATATATCAAGGGACCACGCCGTATAACACGGAACATGTTTCCTCCCAAGAATACCAGTGCATATAACAAAACAGCGCAATGCTTTTTGGAAAAATGAAGCTATTATAAGACCCAGGTCCTATCACACAATGCAACGCAAGCCGGGGGATAGGGTTTTCCCTTATAATAGCCAAACATGCTTGGTACGTTTAAAACAAATCATTTGATACTATTATAAGTGCATAGTGTATAAAACAACTTCAAATCATAAGTATCAATCATAGACGACATAAGTGCCTCATACCACTATGTCGCCATATATAGGTATACAATCAAAACTGCAAAGTCACGTATTGGAAGTTGGATTTCCATCTGTGAACCGAGGCAAAAGATAGTCCTCACTGATTCGAGACTCTCTAGCCCGAGCCTCAGGACAAATACTCAGTCAAGCCCTTGGATCGTCAGGGAAGGTCCACCGATGTGGATTAAAATGCCTGAACACTGACGTTTCCCTACCCTTTGGGGCGTAAATGAGCCAAATGACTCCATCGGCTCCACACAGTCACCGATATATCTGAGACGCCTCGCAACAGCAACAACCACACAGGTGAAAATAATATAAATGTCAGGGCTGGTAGGTCACTAACACCACCCTAGCAAGAAGGAAACGCATGCCCTCCCTGATGTCCTCTCCCGTTTCTGGTTCACAACCGAGGTGTGAGGCTCGCGAATCAATGTTACACAAAGCTATGCCACACAGGCGGTGCTTTGATCATCAACCACAAGACTTTGCTTTTCAACAGAAGCCTTGATCAATTGCCACTTAGGCATGCTACACAGGCAATTCACTCCATGCGATTGATATCCATCAATATATGACCCCTGAGCTTGTACGTCTCAGAGAAGGGCGTTAAGCAAGAGAATAAATTTTCCGCCGCCAAACAGATATATATTTAATAGAAATCAATCACACAGAATAAAATCCAATGTCAGACACACAGTCCATTTACAAGTTCGTTCTGGGTCTGAACGAAACCGGAGGCACCTTGTACCTCGCATATCCATCGATCTCCAAGTACGTCTGGACGATCACCAACTGATTCCCTCCTCTTGGGTGTACAGCCCAATCAAGATCATCAGTAATCACCCAAACAATGTGAAGACCTCCGGTCTTCGACCACCGTCTTCATCCTCGACACATCGTCGAATCAACTATTCAGAATGGGATAAACCCGGTCTTTCTGAATAACTCGCGTATATAATAAACAACTGTTACACAAACACAACATTCGCCTCATTCCAATTCAGAATATTCCTTTATTCAAATATTCTCATACTTTGGGAAAGGTTCCCATTAATTTTATCAAAGATAAATTCTTTAAATTTATTCTTTAATCTTCCTTTGAATATCAATTCAAACCAAATTATGGTTTATCCAAACTAGTCGGGATTAGCGAACCACACAAAGTAATCATTTATTTTATTTTCCAATCCCAACCTATTCATCCCATGAAGTAAAACTGGTAATACTTCATATCTAACACCACGGTGTTATCGGTAAATTCAATTACCATTTCACGTTCAAATCTAATTAAATATTTAACTATCGCCAGGAGCAAAACTGATGATACTCCATTCTCGATCATTTCAATCTAATTAAAGATTCATTAAAACTCCACTTGGTTTTAGTCTTCCCAGAAATCAATATCAATGATTGTTTAACTTGGGAAATCATATCCTGTCTTTAACTGGGTTAAAGAACCAATGTCATTTAAAACACGGTTCACTATAAACCCAAAATCACATTCCATTCCAATTCAATTATTGAAACTTATGGTTATTTTTAAAACCCTTTCAAATCTAATTTATTTATTTTTAAAGTAACTGGGATTATAATTCTAGTTCAAAACTAGTTCATTTCGATAAAAATCTATTTTCATCTTTTCAAATATTGAATTTTTCATCCCAATTCTTCACAAATCATTTCTTATGATTTTACACAAATTATTACTATTTTTAATAATTTTATCAAGGCCCGTACAGTCGATTTCCATCAACGCCCATCGAATTGCACTTACAATGACCTTTTCCAAATTTGATTTGGACATAATTCCAAATCCAACCATTAGATTTCTAATTTCTAATATTCGTTAGAAAGCTCTTTTCGATACGAACCCAACGGTTCTAGTTTTAGGAGAATCCGACGGTCGGATCTCACGTAATATCCATTCGAATTCAATGGTCGAAATTAGCGAACTGCCGCAACGCAGCGCGTTCTATTCAGGCCATTATATATATATATATAATATTATATATATTTCTTTGATTTCCTTTTAAAACGTATTTTATAAATTGTTTTAAATTCGTTTTCAAAACGATATCAACTTCATATTCAATTTCTAATCAAAACTGAATATTCCATATCATCGATGTATAAATGATAATATTTTCAAAATATTATGTTTTGAAATCACTTCTTTTTCTATAATCATTATAAAAACGAATATAATCGATATAAATATCGTTCGCGTCAAAATGGCGCATATCTAACCAACACGGCTTTATATATTTCAATAACTTCGTTATTCTATTCAACAAATGATTGTTTTCTTCAACACCTGAATATATATTTTATTCAACACATGAATATATATTTTTATTCAACACATGAATTTTTATTCTATTCAACACATGAATTTATATTTTCCATTTAACACACGAATATTTATTTTTCTATTCAACACATGAATATTTATTTTTCTATTCAACACATGAATATATATTTTCCATTCAACACATGAATATATATTTTTATTCAACACATGAATTTTTATTCTATTCAACACATGAATTTATATTTTTATTCAACACATGAATTTATGTTATTATTTTCCAAATTGGAATGAGGCTCAATCAATTACTATATAACGTTTATTATATGGATTCCCTACAACACATGTATATAACAGCAACGATAAATCATCAACCATCATCCAGAGTGCACCACACAAATCCATAAGCATTAAATATAAATAATTAACGCTTACACAATCTGTCAACCCATCGATTGACATACAACTAAACAATCGGGATTAGTGTACGTCAAATATCATCCCAATACCCATGTGGGGTTTCAAATCAACAAACACAGATTTTATTAGTGCAGTTGGGCGATGTGTAAAATTTATCGTCCCAATCAATATCAGTCAAATCAGTGTATATAAACAAATCGTCCAATTTGTTTATTACTATTTATTTTATATTCACGTTAAAAAAAATTATATTTTTAACTATAAAATATTTTTCCACTATAAAATATTTTATTTCATTGCACATCACACAATCAAATTTCACAACACAACAATCAAACAAACAAGTCATCCATGGTCTGTAGACGAGGGGTGTCGGGTGCTGCTAAGCACCGTCTGCATCCTAGTATATATTTCAAACTAGAAATAGAAATAAAAGTGAGGAGTTCTCATCGATTAGCTAAACCAAACGCCGCGACTCTTCATATGTAGAAAAATCTTGTCGTGTCCGTCTTTTGTCATCTTCGTTGTCCGTAGCCACTACATATGTAAAAATCACATTTTTATATTCTCTAGTACATAAAAATCATATTTTTAAAATGCTACTATATAGATAAAAATTCTATTTTTATACTGCTACTGTATAGATAAAAATTCTATTTTTATACCGCTACTGTATAGATAAAAATTCTATTTTTATACCGCTACTGTATAGATAAAAATTCTATTTTTATAACGGTGTTAATATAATAAAGATCATATTTTTATCCTTCCTATAATATAAAAATCATATTTTTATTCTTTATATAATATAAAAATCATATTTTTGTTCTTTCTATAATATAAAAATCATATTTTTATATGATAAAAGACCTCACCTTTTCATACACAAAAATTCAACATCATTTCTTTTCTTGTTTAAAACCCTACCTTTCTTCATAATTTTTTTTATATCTTTTCTTCATGACATTCATATAAGAATTACGCTTTTATCTTACTTTCACATATATAGAAAACGGATTTTTACTTCGTTTTCACATATATAAAAATTGAATCTTTCTTTAAATAAAACTATAATATTTTACTAATTAAAAATGTAGACCTTACATGAATAAACCTATAACTCAAAGAATTTAAAAACTCACCATTTTTCCTATTGCAAATCGGAGAAGGGGTGTTGTTGGGCCTACCACGGCGCCTGGAGGAGGTGATGGCGACCTTCAGGGCAGTGGCGATTCTGGGGGCTCGGCGGCGGGCTTTAAAGCTAGGCTTTGTGTTGTTCTTCAAAGAAGGAGAAGGGGTGGGGTCGGATAGGGAGGCAGAGGCGTCAGAGGGGCGTGCGGTAGTTGGAGGCGCGGTGGATGGTGGCGCCTCCGGCGGTAGCGTGCGCCGAGGTCGAACGACGGGTCTCCGTCGTGTTTTCTTTTTTTTATTTTTTATTTAGATCTGAAGTAGATCATGGAAGGGGGGAGATAAAGGAAGGAGTTGACTTTTTTTAATTTAATTCTAAAAAGCAACTTTTTAATTCGAACTCCAAACGAGACCCACCGCCTGTCGTCCATAACTAATTACCCCCATTTCGAACACAATGGGATATGTATCGTAAGCTGATTCGATTGTTTCGATCGGTTTTCATTAGATTTAAAATATAAATCTCTATATTGAATTTTGAATGCACATTTCAATTTATCGGGGCCCCATACGGACTCTAAAAATTCCCAAAAAATATTTTCTAGCTTCGTATTGACGATACGGTTCTAACAAAACTAATTTCGTCAAATTCCGAGACCGTTGGAAAAATGGCCATTTTCTGGTCGATGGAAATTGACTTAAACTGTTAAAACACGTTTTACTTCGCCACGCTCACATATTGATTTAGAAAATTATGAATTTTGGAATCTAGCAATAATTAGACATCCCGGATCCAACAAAAGTGGTTTCATCGAAAATAGAGGTCGTTTTTAAAATTTCCATTTTTAAGGGTCAAAATTCCATAGCGACTATTCTGAATTTTCAACTGGGCATAACTTTTTATCCCCACTATGAAATTTCAATTTTTCGAATTCGTTGGAAAGATATTCCCAATTAGATTCAAATATTTTTGGTTTCACTAAAATCTGGTTTATTTTGCACCCGGTACATTCATTTGAAATTTGAAATCGAATTTTCAAACTAACGCGCCATTTTCAATTCCTTTTGTAATTAAAAATAAATTATTTATATTTTAACAACAATTCAAATAAATATATACGTTCAAATTTTATTCAAAATATATTTCTCGTCGTTATTATTTAAAATAATTCATTTTAAATATTCAAAATTCATCAAAATTGCCAAAATAAAATTTTTAAATTGGCTCGGATTTACGGGTTATTACAATAGTACAACAAGAAGAAAGAAAACTATGAGTAGCCTAATTCTTGATTGCAGCCTCGAATATACATACTATAGTTCCTTCTTCTAAATCATCATATACATATATAAATCTAGTTCAAGAATTTCTAAATAGAAATTAGAATAGAAGAAGAAATAAATTAGAAATGAGGAAGAAGAAAACAAACCTGAACTAATCTAGAACTAAACAAAACGGAGAAGAGAAAGAATGGAGGCAGAATCTAGAAGAGATACGAGGTTTAGAGAGAAGGCTAGGGGTCTACTTGTAAATGCTGAAGTGTGTAAGAATCATTGGATTTGAATTCACTACAACAAAATAGCCATTTCGCAATAGGCAAAGTAAGTTGCAATAGACCTATTGCAACTGACCGGCTCCATTCTGGATATCCTCAGTTGCAATAGGCTGATTATATTTTACAACTATTTTAGATAGTGACAAAAAATAGTTGTGGTATAAACTTCTTATGACTGCCAAAAACACTTGCAACAAAACCTTTTGCAACTGCTATTGACAGTTGCAAAACAAAATCAAAAATCCAAAAAACAATAACATACAGCATAATCGAATACTGCATATATATTATTTACTATTACTAGCGTGTAATAATTCATCGCTCAAGAATAAATATCACAATGAAATAACACAAAACACATTCAAGATAAAATTATATACTTAAATTTTTAATAACATTCCAAATGCTGAATAAAGTTACATTCAAACTTCTAACATAATAGAACACATAATGCATAGACATAGCAAATACCCAAGTAACAATTTCAAAATATAGTACTATACAAAATCTTAAAGCCAAGATAGTCTAGTGAAATATACTTTTTGTTCCAAGCAATGGACCTTGTGCACCTTGCATTGCTACAAAAAAACATTGTTAAGTTTGCAAATCATTTCTAACTAATTTTATATAAATATACGATTATAAAAGGGGAAAAAAGGAAGCTACCTGTAACCTTGGCATGCATCACAATCCAAAACAACAACAACAACATATATATATATATATATATATAGAGAGAGAGAGAGAGAGAGAGACATACAAAATTAACATAAAACTGAAAAACATGAATATCATATAATAAAGAAGATATATATTCTATTTCTTTGAATTTTCACTAATGAAGCATTATTCCGCATGAATTCATCAACTCAATCCCTGCATCAAAAACACACCGAGTATTGTATTATCTCCAACTCCCAATATTTTGTCAAGGACCGAAAAATTAAATTGAAAAATTAAAGTAATACTGAATAGAAGATAATTTATACACAAACTGGACTTAGCAATAATGTTTGTGAAAAGATCAAACATTCCAAACTGAAAAAACTAGAGCCTACCACTAATATAAGTTCACAAAATGGACTTAGCAATAGTGTGCATTTTCCACTAATCTCACATTCACATAATGTACATATTATAGAGGTAGAGGAGCTCAAAAACTAGATTATAGTAGTGTTAATAAAAGCTCAATTCTAAGCTTGTAGATTAATATTATAGATATGGTAGTTTGAAATCAAGAAATACTGCCAAGGGTTAAGGTAAGTATAAACACATCATTAATATCGCAGATCAGACTTGTCAAAAATATATGCATGCCATGTTTTCAAGAAGTTCATCCCATACTGGTATATCAAAATATAATAAATGGGTATTATGAAAATATGTATCATAATCCGTCTAAAGTGATCACAGTCTACGATATGTAAACATCAAGTGTGAACCATATGAAATACAAGATCAAACAAAATGAATATCAGCTCTGTTACCCAAAAAAAAAAAGATCTTTCATGTTAAAGTTGCATGCTGCAACTGTAGACATTCGAAATCAACAACAAGAATAACCTGTGATGGAAATAATAAAATTACTAATTAAATATTGAATGGCATAAAGATACTAAAGGTTAATATTTGACCGATAAGCCTACTTTTAAAACTTGCTGGATTGGTCCATTCACACAGTCCCACTGAATATAAAATTCATGCTGAACAAGTTTAACATTGCTACTCTTAATGAATAGTAAAATCAGTGACACCTACCAAGTGACAGTACTCGTGTATAGGAAGACTAAATGAATAGTTACATAAAAAAAACTAGATATTTAAACTTTAACCATTTCTTCCATTTCACTATTGATAGAAAATATTGTACATTTATCATACGCGAGCATCTTCTTCGTGTTTGGATAGTTTCATTGATTAAACACTAACTCTATTTGACCCAACCACTGAAAATTTTGTTTTTTCAACCCTATAGCACAACTTTATTATTTTTATGTTAAACGCGTAATAAAAAAAATACCATAACAACTTTCATCCCCTTAGAGATTATTTTGATAAGATGAATCCTTATTCCTTATCAACATTTTCTACACCTTCATTTCCATTGTGCCGAAGCAAGAATATAACCTAAAGCAAACACTTAATATTATAACTTATCAAATGAAAGAATATTGTAGGAAATTAGCAAATGAATAAAATATAGAACTAAGAAAATGTACATACTTATCCACAAAATAATGAAACATTTAATATAATATGACCAAACGAAACAATTTCATATCGAATTAAGACGACATGCTTAGACGATTAATGCATTACATTTATTATGAGGAGAACATTTCGATTTAGAAGAAACACTATCTAGTTGAAACTGCCTACTCATTTAATAGAAAAGAGGAAATTTGCAATGAAATTCAAAGTAACTTCTCATATTTCATTGAACTCTCGACTTACCAAGTCATTTTTTTCCACATTGTGCAAAGTAATTTCCATTTTGATGGAAATAAAATAAAATGCAAGACTATCTATTTAAAAGAAAATTATATTCACTTAATGAGTTAGAAGAGTGCAAAAAAGCTAAACTAACATTTAAGCTACAAGTTAATGGAATGGTGGACAAAAATACTGTTTTTTATATTATCATGTGAATTAGGAGTGTAATTTTTTTTTAAAAAAGATAGCATTATACTTAACTTGATTGATTATATTAAATCTAAAATTCTAAAAGGGTCAACATTTAAGATTGAAACATAGATTTGAAACTGCTGCACTTTATATATAATTATGAATTAAATTAAATTAATGCATTCATTTCAACATTTCCTTGCAAATATATAAAAAATCAATTATGATTTTATGATTTATTCTCTGGTTTAGCATAAATATGAAGTACTATCATTAATTTACCACTTAGGTTTTTCTTTTTATAAAAAAACTGTAGAAATGTAAGTTATAAAATTTGCATGATCCTAAGAATTGGCTCATCCATTGTTATGAGCACTTTAGTATGTAAGTTGGTAGTAGTTGAAGAAAGATCTATTTCGAGAATTGTCAGTAATTAAAAATCTTTTGATAAAAGAATTTAAAAGGGTAAAATTAAATTAACAACTGTATAAGTCTCATAATAAGGGAAGTTCACTCGGGAATAAGGACATCTTTCTTAGTTGAATTTGTCACAATATACGGATTGCTATTAGCATAATTCTTGTTTATCCTTACCAACCTAATATAACTAGAAAACATATCTTTAATCCGAATTAAATACACACACACATAGATGTATTAGATACCAGTTCATGTGAAGTAGAAAACATATCTTTAACACTAATGTAATAAATGCACTTTTCTTGCCTTATAGAATTCAAAACATATTCATATGAAGCATGCTCATATTATAAAGGGTACCTATCATTTTTATCACTAGACATACAAGCAAATATATTACGTAACATCTGTATATTTTTATCATTTAAGTTATTGAATTAAATTAAATCATTGAATTTAAAACGGTTTTTAAATAAAATTTATTTTAATAATTTATTTGTGATAAACAACAATTTAAAATTTGTTAAATTGTGATTGATAATAATGGAAATTATTAAATTGTTTATACATGTAATGACCCAAATTTTTGACCGTTCAAATCGACAATAAACCACACATGTCGACCCAAACAAATCACAAATACAGGCGGTTATTGCGAAAAGAAGAAAGAAGAGGAAAACAATCGTAGAACCTCACAGCGGAAGGACAATATATAATAGATAACTAACAGTTTAAAAGCAGTTGAAATATACATTGGCTATAACATACAATGGTTATCAGAGTTACACTTGTACAAATCATACCGTAATGCAGCGGAAATAAAATGCAGCGGAACATACATGTGCTAGACATATCTATACCAAATACTCGTCTTCATCCTCCAAGCTGTTGGAAATCTTCGCTAACTGCAACATCTGCTGACCCGAGCGTATTGCATAAAAACACAACAAACACTCGAATCAGCACTAAATCATTCTCATATTAGACAAATCAAAATACGAAATAACATCAGTGTCATGGGTGCAATAACTCAAGAGATGATACAGGATTTTTCCATCTCTCAAGGATCCGTTAAACTAATACATAGATAGTATAATACGCTATTATGATAGTGTCTACTCAGTAAAGTATAAATACTGAAAATAGCGTAAGCGGGATTACATTTTTACCCTTACACCGTTAATAATACCGTATTCTATACAGTACTGTTAACCCACCGTAAACGATGGCATCAGAGGGCACTCCATAGGTACGATACAAATCAAAATCGTATGGGGCTCGATAAGGATAATATGACAAGGCACTCGAGGCAATGCCCAGGGTAGGATTCTACCAATTGCACTCCCGGACCAGTGGTAACGCATAGCAGCCACTACCGCCCACCTTGGAACACACTCCCAAAGTCATAAATGGGCCCAAATCATCGTAGTCATAGAAATAGTATCGAAGAAGTGTGTCCGATCAAAGGTGCTACCTCAATTAGTCACGGTATAGCTCATGTTTTAGTCATTTCAATTCTGACCCGAAGGTCAGGGCTATTACGTCATCGTTCATCTTCTTCGATTCAATAATCGCCTCCAAGTCATCATACTCATTTTGGATACGTCATAACGTTCACAGTGGTCAAAGTGGTATCGACACTGACAGAGAGTATGCCTTATGTCGACTCCGGTCTCTTTGACAACCAACGCTTACATCTTTTCACATCGGTTGGTTCTTTTATATTTCACAAAGGTTCGCTTTATATCAAAATATCATATTCTGTTTCGAACCAAATTTATATTCAAATAGAATATAATTTCATATCAAAATGTCATATCATACCAAACCTATTATATTCTAAATTAGAATAAATTTCCATATCCTTATATTATAATCATATAATATTTCAAAATCGACTTATATTCGGAAAAAAAAATATCTCAAAGATTTCAAATTATTCCCAAATCGATTTATGTTCGAAATCTCGTCATATTCAAATAGAATATATACTTTCACTTCAATTCATTTCAAATCCTTAGGAGGACCATTTATATTCGAGTAGAATAAAATTTCCATTTCCATATCCAATTGGTTTAGAAATCGATTCGTATTCAAATAGAATAAATTTTATCTCAACTCCATTTGAACAAAAGTTTAGATCCAAACACATTCCATTCGGAAGAAAATTACAATTCATAAAATAATTTTTTTTAAAAATAGATACTTATAAATAAAACTTTATATATAAAATTTACTTGTGTAAAATCATTGGAGTATACTAAGATAATTTAAATCACTATATATATATGTACATAAAATAAAGGCTTTACTAAATAATTTTTTTGAATAATAATAATATATATAAGCAAACTTCACTTATAACAAAGTAGATATATAGTTTATAAAATAAAATAAAAAATAAAATAGAATACAATAAAATTTTAAACCATAAATTGTTTCTCCTTCCGAATTACAACAACGCAAAATCTATATTCTAGTCTATATGAAATTCATTCAATTTCCATATCTCATTTTCAAATACCGTTCAAACCAACCTTCGATTAAGAAGATTCAATTCCATGTTCATATAGAGTTAAAACAACTCCTAGTATCATCAGTTACCTTTATTCCCAAAAATTAAATTCAGTGAGAATTTATTACCTTCAAATCTATGTCATTTATTTGAATAACTCCAAATCATATTCAAATCGAATAATTTCAATCATATTCAAATCCCAATTAAAAATTTCGATTTGTTTTGGGAAATTTTACTTAACCATTTAAATACACATTCAAGGGTTGGATCTTTAAAGAAAAATATATTTATCGATTATCGACATATTTCTTTAAATAAAATTTCCTTCGAAAGAATTTCGAATATTAAAAAAATCATTTAACCAACTGATGTTTGTATAAAATTTTCTATCCTATGGCCAAGTGATTCTTAAGTCTAATTTCTCGATATTTCAGGGATGGATCTATCATTTCAATCCAAATCAGGGTCACAAAGATTTATCATTTCACTCTGTGTTCTTAATTTATTTTATCAATAAATCCCGGGTTTATTCGATGCCCGTAACATCAAGGGTAAATGGGATTTATCGTCACAAAGAACATGCAAATACACTATACTGAATATGGAGCATTAACTGTGTAAATCTCAATTCAGTAATAAATTTTCAACCTAACATCCATCACAACCATTCCATTCAACTGATCAGTTTCAACTGTTTCAGGATTTATAAGGATTAGAATTTTCAACTAGAAATTTAAATTTAAATCAAATAACTAATCATCAATCTAATTTGCATGTTAACACACTGGTATATCGAATTTAAGCAACCAAATTCAACAGCCAATCACAACCATGCAACCAAACTATTTCATAATTTAATTCGATAAATATGGGAATAATTCAGTATTTCATGAGCGAAGAATCACTCACCTTTGGGTCTTAATTGGATCAGACGTCCAAAGGAAGCCCAAAATTTCACAGTCTCTAAACGCAGCCAGGGTAGTGCCAAAACGTCCGCAATTCCACCACGATCCCAACGCAACAAACCGCGTCCAAATCCAAGTTAAAATGAGAGAGTTATCAGTGTTTCTTTTCTATTTAAATCTTAAAAATATATAATTAATATAATAAACCCTCACCAAATGATAACTCGCCACGTCATCTGCCACGTCATCAACCCCCAACGCTTTCCCGCTCCTCCCTCTACGGTATTCAACGCGGAAAAACCCATCCCTAGGCCAAACTTTGACCGCCAAGACTTCTCACCTCCGGCCACGAGATGAGCCAAGACCACCGCCAATCGCCAGCTCATAGAATTTCGCGCCCCTGGGTCCCCGAGCCACCACCTCCGGTGGTCTTACCTGCCGCCGACGAAGACCTAAACGGAAATAGCTTTTCGGGTTCAAACTCAAATTCCCGCCACCCTATTCGACTACAACCCGAACGAACACCACCGTTGAACTCATATGATCCCTCTCTTCAAAACCCATATCTCGAAATCTTCGATTAGAGCCTAAATTGAAAATTCCCAAATTGTGACCTAGGGTTCCGAAAATCACAAGTTTGACCGTCAATTTTTGGTGAAACCATCCACTGCATGTCAAAACAAATCACACCACCAGCTTCGTAACGTCGAGCTCTTCGAAACGGTATATAATACTCTAGGGTTTGGAGAGATTTGATTTTCAAGTTGATATTTTTATTTTCTGATTTAGGGTTTAGACTTGATTTCTACCATTAGAGATAAAACAGATGAAGAACAATATACGTGTAGTGAGAATGGTTGATGTGGTGTGGAATGGGTTTTATTTATATAATTAGAGAAGGTCAAATGTTAGAGATACCTAATTATCCTTTTACATATATCTCTTTCACACTTTCTCTCGTACGGTCGAACGGTAAGTCGGATTGTAACGCAAATTGAAATCATATAATAATTCGCCGTTCCGGATCTAATGGCGCCAGTTTCGTCGAATTCCGAGATAGTCGCCAAAACCGTTAAATTTCACAGTTAATTAAATAAATAAAATATTCAATTAACTATTTAAATTAAATTTTAAATATTTATAAATTCAAATTTAACCAAATTATAACTTAAATGAATTCTATAAATTTATTTCACACATTTTAAATCTTAATTTGGTTATTTGAATCTTAAATTTGAATTTCAGTTATTATTCCCCAACTTAGAATTCTCCATTTATCCAGTTAAATTAGAATTTCCATTATAAACTAAATAACTCAAATTTATTAAATAAATAAAATATAAAATTTCAAATTGCACAAATTCTAAGTATAAACTAAATTTAAAATCTATTTATACTCCATTCAAATAATCATCATCATTAAAATCAACAAAATTTGATTTTTATCCAAAATTATTATATTTTATTTATTTAAAATTTGAAAATTAAATACACAGAAAATATGGGATGTTACATTCTCCCCCACTTAAAATCTTTTCGTCCTCGAAAAGAGAACGAGATAAGGCATTAAACAAGTCATACTTTCAAATCCATACTTATAAAATAGTATTTACAAAATAAGCTATATAGTTGGGAAAAATCTCATAAATTTTCTAACTCCCGAAATCACAGGAAATTTCGGCAGCATCTCCTTTGTACGGAGAGGTCCGGAAAATCACAACATACATATAACTCAATTATCATCTCATCACGAAATGAGGCATCCCAGAAATGGGGAAAACACAAAACAAAACCCCAAAACCAATCTAATTCCCAATTACGTACCTCCTTTAGCGTTTTTTTTCATTTTCATTTACCTTCGCATTTAGCATTTAGCGCAAGCGTAGCGCGACTTCCTTACACCTCCTACATACTCACATGTACATGAGAATCCAACATATATACATTAAATAACAAATGCACATAACCTACACAACATGTATCGAACATTTCCACTACAAAAACCAAGATACTTATAATAGGTCAGCGAACAAATCAAGGTTTATCACCCATTAGATGTTAGAATTTGACTAAAACTCACTAATCAAAAGTTGTAGCATTTGTTTCAGGCTTTCCGAATTGTCTGGATTCGTCGAATCCGGATACTTCGTTCAAAGGTTATGACTATTCTAGTGAAGGCGAACACTTCCGCTCATACACATAAAATTGCAGATCTGAGTGGTTTAACCCAGTTTTTTACCTTTTAAATCTCAAAATTTTACAAAGCATATGAAGGGAAAGTTTTAGTTCAGATCCTGGTCTTTCCAAATTGTGCTCGCACATTAAAATTCGATGCTCCGTTAGGAAGTTATGACCAAAACAACATTGGTGTTCAGTTCAGATTTTTATTTTCTGCGTATACAACTATGTCTAATTCTCAGATTTCAACCTAATAAACATGAAAATTAGACAAGGCCCTATTAGCAAAAGTTTTAGTTCAGTTTCCGAGGTTTCCAAAAAGTCCGGAATCGTTAAATTCCGATTAGCCATTCAAAAGTTATGGCCATTTTAGTTTCAGCTTATCTAATATTTCAGGTTCAGATAACATCGATTTATTTTATTTGAAGTTTAAACCCTTTCGATTCCAATAATTTGGTTTATCTTTAACACTTAAATTTGTCATCACTTCATTGCTCGAGAAATGAATTCACATTCGATTTACTTATTCCATTCCGATATATTAACTATTCCCTTTTCTCGTTTCATTCTAAGCATTACTTTTAAATTAAAACTTGGAGTCATTTTACTTTCCGAGCTAATTCGATTATATTAAATCATTAATTCATCCTCATGGATCGATTCTCCAAATTCCATTACTTATTCTTTTCCTAAGTACTTAATTCTTTAATCGATCTTTACATGGTCTTCTAAATTAACTCTTATCAAGTCAATTCACTTGACTCGACTAAATTTAGCTTCATTTCATACTTTTATACTAAATTTTAAGTTGACACCAATTAAATTTTCTTAAGTTCCTTTTCATTTCTTAATTTATTACTTAAATCAAGTCATATTAATTTAAACTCCTTTGAACATTCCACTTATCAAAAATCAAACATTATCTAAATTCCAATGTACATCCCACTTGAGCTTATTTAGAATTCCTATTTATTCAAAAGTTTCAACGGTTTACCTATATTACTAGGTTTCAAATTTTCGACTCCAAAATTTCCCCGAGACTTGATGCCAAATGTCAACTATTCTATTTTAATATAGATCCAAACCCCCTTTATTCTAATTCATTAGGCTTGATTGAATCTACTCAGTTTTGAATTCTTTCGATATCCTAATTTAATACATTAGACTTTGATTTTATTTCCAACACCTTAATTCAAATTTCCAATTCTAAATTCATTTCATTTCCTCAATCTAATTTTCTAGTTTATTCAATTTAATTCACTTACTTAATCCAACCATCGATATAAATCTTAAATCGACTTATTTAAATTTTCTGAGTTAATTCCATTTTCATTTTAAATCAAATCTTATCCCCTTAACTCATTCATTTATTCGATTTCTCAAATCATGGTTTGAATTAAGGACTGTTCATAACTAAATTTTTATACTTAGTTCCCAGCCATTTGTTATTCAATTCTCCAAGTTAAACTTTACTTAACTCAATCCCTTTACTTGAATGAGGTTATATTCCATTCAACACAACGTTTATGTTCTATTCATTTCATTATTTATACTCCGATTTACGTTCGATATATTGTCTAAATCAAGTTCTTCTAAATTTAGATTTGCTATGCCTTTATTTCACATGTTCATTAATTTACCGTTAAATCTCTTCATTTTTAATTTATCGATTAACCTTACTTATTTACAACATACATTCTTGTCACGAAAAGGAATTTCGCTCGGTCCGAACCAGTCGCTAAACCGATCTAGACCGTTCGAAACGCCTTATCGTTTTGAGAATACGACAAAATAGAACGCATACGGAAGAACATTTCATTGTATATTACAACAATGCATCAGAATACATGAATATACAGAGTATAAACAAATAAATATTACACAGAAATATCAGAGATTTAAATTACATTTAAATACATCGCAGCGGAAAATAATACAATACACAACTAGAAGGAGATATACGGATACAAAGCTTTCCGGATATCGTTCCAGCTGTAAACCAGGATCCTGTGAATATAAATCTGGAAAACCAAAACTACTAGCTGCTCGTGTCAAAATAAGGGCACCCAGAGTATAGGTTAAAACAATAAACTCCAGGTCAGTCATGGGACTGGTGTGAGAACTAAAACAGTTATTAATCTTTATTTTAAAGTTAGGTAAATCAAGGGACCACGCCGTATAACACGGAACGGGTTTCCTCCCAAGAATACCAGTGCATAAAATAAACAGCGCAATGCTAAATAAAGAAAAATGAAGCTGTTATAAGACCCAGGTCCTATCACACAATGCAACGCAAGCCGGGGGATAGGGTTTTCCCTTATAACAGCCAAAGAATGCTTGATACGTTTAAAGCAAATCATTTGATACTATTATAAGTGCATAGTGTATAAAACAACTTCAAATCATAAGTATTAATCATAGGCGGCATGGGTACCATATATCATGTCGCCATACTAGTTCTACAATTAAAACCGCAAAATCACGTATTTGGAAGTTGGATTTCCATCTATGAACCGAGGCCAGGGATCGTCCTCTACCGATTCGAGACGCTCTAGCCCGTGTCTCAGGAACAGCCGCAACTACCCCTTGGATCGTCAGGGCCGGTCCACCGATATGGATTATTATGCCTGAACAATACGTCTCCCCGCCCTTTGGGGGCGTCAATGAGCCAAAAAATGACTCCATCCTAGCTAGAAGGAAACGCATGCCCTCCCTGATGTCCTCTCCCGTTTCTGGTTCACAACCGGGGTGCGAAACTCGCGAAGTAAACGTTACACAAAGCTACGCCACAAAGGCCGTGCTTTGATCATCACCACAAGACTTTGCTTTTCAACAGAAGCCTCGATCAATTGCCACTTAGGCATGCCACACAGGCAATTCACTCCATGCGTTTGATATCCATCAATATATAACCCCTGAGCTCGTACGTCTCAGAGAAGGGCGTTAAGCAAGAGAATAAATTCTCCGCCGCCAAACAGATATATAGTTAATAGAGATCAATCGCACGGACTAAAATCCAATGTCAGACACACAGTCCATTTACAAGTCCATTCTGGGTCTGAACGAAACCGGAGGCACCTAGTACCCCGCATATCCATCGATCTCCAAGTACGTCTGGACGATCACCAACTGTTTCCATCTTCTTGGGTGTACAGCCCAATCAAGATCATCAGTAATCACTCAAACGACGTGAAGACCTCTGGTCTTCGACCATCGTCTTCATCTTCGACTTATCGTTGTATCGGTTATTCAGAATGGGATAAACCCGGTCTTTCCAAATAACTCGCGTATATTTTAAATAAGTGTTACACAAACACAACATACGTCTCATTCCAATTCATCAGTCACTAACCGTAAATTAATCAAGAGAATAATTTCCCAAATATTAACCCCGAAGGCCGAAACCAACATCAGATCAATACCCAGGAAACCATTCTGCTTAGCTAACCGACAGTTAGTTTCTAAATTTCACATTCATAGGGAATGGTTCCCATTAATTTTATCAAAGATAAATTCTTTATATTTATTCTTTAATCTATCCTTTTGAATTTCGATTCAACTAGTCGGGATCAACGAACCTTACCGAAGTAATCATTTGTTTTAATTTCCCAATCCCAACCTATTCATCCAATGAAGTAAAACTGGTTATACTTCATATCTAACACCACGGTGTTATCGGTAAATTCAATTACCATTTCACGTTCAAATCTAATTAAAGATTTAACTAACGCCTGGAGCAAAACTGGTGATACTCCATTCTCGATTATTTCAATCTAATTAAAGATTCATTAAAACTCCACTTAGTTTTCATCTTTAACTGGGTTAAAGAATCAGTGTCATTTAAAACACAGTTCACGATAAACCCAAAATCACATTCCATTAATTATCGGGTTAAAGAACGAGTGTTATTTAAAACACTGTCCACGATAAACCCAAAAATCAATACAGTTCAATTCCAATTAAATATTATTTAATTGGTACACTTCACTAAATCTAAATAAAAAGATTTAATCTTTTCTCAACTGGGCTCAAGAACAGTGTTAGTGAAGACACCATTCACGACAAACCCAAATCACATTTGATATTCAATACAAGGCTCTGAATAGAAAATATATCGGCTTATATTCAATATCAAATTCTACGATTAACAAATGTCGTATTGGAAATAACGATATAAATATATATATCTTTCAAATTTCCATAACAACATCTGTATAATCACGAATTCCAACATCGAAATATTCCGAAGACAATTTCGATTCAAATCCACTCCAATGCAATCATTGGAAATTCTGGTTATTTTTAAAACCCTTTTTAAATTCAATTTATTTATTTAAAAATAAATAGAATTATAATTCTAGTTCAAAACTAGTTCATTTCGATAAAAATCTATTTTTATCTTTTCAAATATGGAGTTTTTCATCCCAATCCTTTCTAAATCATTTCTTATGATTTTACACAAATTATTACTATTTTTAATAATTTTATCAAGGCCCGTACAGTCGATTTCCATCAACGGTCATCGAACTGCACTTACAGCGACCTTTTCCAAATTTGATTTGGACATAATTCCAAATCCAACCGTTAGATTTCTAATTTCTAATATTCGTTGGAAAGCTCTTTTCGATACGAACCCAACGGTTCTGGTTTCAGGAGAATCCGACGGTCGGATCTCCCGTAATGTCCGTTCGAAGTCAATGGTCGAAATTCGCGAACTGCCGCGGCGCGGCGCGTTCTATTCAGGCCATTATATTATATATATAATATATATAATATATACTTCGTCGATTTCCTTTAAAACGTATTTAATAAATCGTTTTAAATTCGTTTTCAAAACGATTTCAACTTCTTTTTCCAATTCAAATCAAAATTAAATTTTCCCTTACTAATTCGTTTTAAATTCATTTCAAATTGATTTCAATTCAAATCGATTTTTAATTCAATTTCAGTTCGTTTTCAATCCAATTCAATTTCAATTCGAATTCATTTCTATTAAATTTCAATCGAATTCATTTCTATTCAATTTCAATTCGAATTCATTTCTATTCAATTCGAATTTATTTATATTCAATTCTTTTCAAAATATCAGATTTTGAAATCAATTTCGATATTCATTATAAAATGAATAAAATCGATATAATTATCGTTCACGTCAAAATGGCGTCAATCTAATTAATACGGTTTCATATATTCCTATTTTCAAATATTCTATTTCAAATATTTCTTTTTCAAATATTTCTATTTTAAAACTGGAATGTGGCCCAATCAATTACCATATAATGTTAATTATATGGATTTTCTACAACACATGTATATATCAACAACGATGAATAATCAACCATCATCCAAAGTGCATTCTACATTGTATAAGCATCAAATATAAACATTCAACGCTTATAACAGCCTGTCAATCAATCGATCGACATACAACTAAAAAATCGGGATTAGTGTACATCAAATATCATCCCAATACCCGTGTGGGGTTTCAAGCAATCAAACACAGATTTTTATTTGTGCAGTTGGGCGATGTGTAAAATTTATCGTCCCAATCAATGTCCTTCAAATAGGTGTACATAAACAAACCGTCCGGTTTGTAAATGAATATTTATTTATTCACATTCACATTAAAAATTATATTTTTAACGATCAAACTATTTTATTCAACCTATGAATATTCTATTCGGTTCATTTATTAAATAAAATGTTATCTTTATTTTTCTAACTTATTTTTAGAAAATTTCGGCGGCATAACGGCACGATACTAGAAACGGGACAAGGCCTAGCCTTATCCCCGGTCTAGTGAAGGCCCACGCCATTCACACATCAATCAAATCAATTTCATTTCACCAAACAATTCAATTCAAACCAAATAATCTAACCAACTACACAACCAAACAATTAAACAAACAAGCCATCCATGGTCTGTGGATGACGGGTGTCGGGTGCTACTAAACACCGTCTGCATCCTAGTATATATTTATATAACTAGAAAAATAAAATTAAAGGGTGAGAAATTCTCACCGAAAGCTAAATCCAACTCCGCGACACTTCATATGTAGAACATCTTCGCCGTGCTCGCCTTTTGTCACCTTCGTCGTCCGTGTTTGCTACATATATAAAAATTGAATTTTTATCTTCACTTCTTTATAAAAATTATATTTTTATATCGCTCCCCTCCTAATAAAGATTATATTTTTATAACCCTACCTAAATAAAAATCATATTTTTAATACTCTAAAAATATAAAAATCGTATTTTTATCACTCTACTTAAATAAAAATCATATTTCTTATAGCGCTAAAAATCGAATTTTTATATAACTAAAAATCAAATCTCTTCGAATAAAAATTTCAATTTATTCATATTATAAAAAATATAAGCTTTTCCTAA
Organism: Allium sativum; assembly: GCA_030737875.1. Taxonomy (NCBI): domain Eukaryota; kingdom Viridiplantae; phylum Streptophyta; class Magnoliopsida; order Asparagales; family Amaryllidaceae; genus Allium; species Allium sativum. Next base: position 509,378,361 of record CM060920.1, on the reverse strand, counting down.
TGTTAAAGATTCAATCTTTCATGAGTCAAAAATCATAACTTTTTACTTTATAAAAATTCAAACCTTCTTATCACTTTCATGATAATAAAAATCATCTTTTTATAACTAAAAATGGCAACTTTTTATAACTAAAAATGCTAACTTTTTATCACTAAAAATGCTAACTTTTTATCACTAAAAATGCTAACTTTTTATTACTAAAAATGCTAACTTTTTATCACTAAAAATGCTAACTTTTTATCACTAAAAATGCTAACTTTTTATTACTAAAAATGCTAACTTTTTATTTTAAAACAATTCATGTTTCTATTTCTAAAACAACTCATGTTCTTATTATTAACATTTACTAATATAATAATAAAAAAAAGAAATTACCCTTAATCACTTTGGAAAAATCATCCTTGCCGTTACTTTCTGACCTAAGGGCTATGCCCTTCCTCTTCTTCCAATCCATACACTCCTTCAGGCATACCAGCGAAACCCATCGTGACTGGAAGCAGCTGTTCACAGTGGTCAACGGAGGCAGTTCAGTGGCGTTCGATCGGATGGAGGGAGCTTGTCGTCGGAGCTCCAGGCGGCGGCAGTGAGAGGAGCGGTCAAGTTTGCAGGACGGTGGACAACAGGCGGTGGAGGATTTGGGCTCGGGCGTCGCGGTTTTGTGGTGTAAACGGGGAGAGAGAGGGAGATCGGAGAAGGAGGGGTGGTCAGACGTCGTAGCGGTGGTAGGGCAGCGCTGAACGAGGTTGCGCGACATTTTTTTTCTCTAATTCGTGATTTTCTGTTGAATGAATCAGGGAAGAGGAAAGTGAGGATAAGGGCAAGGGTTGACCGGGTCTGGGTGAAAAGGGGTGGGCCATTCCTTATGATTTAATTATGATTTATTTAATTTATTAAACTCCATAAAGTAACCTTTTATTTTGAACTCGAAATCGAACCCACCGCCTGTCGTTCATAGCTAATTACCCCCATTCCGAACACAATGGGATATGTCCCGTAAGCCAATTCGACCGTTTCGATCAGTTTCCGTCAAAATCAACATATAACTCTATATATTGAATTTGAACACGCATTTCAATTTACTGGGGTCACATACTAACTCTATAAATCCCAAAAAAATATTATCTAGCTTCGTATTGATGATACGGTCCTAACAAAACTAGTTTCGTCGAATTCTGAGACCGTTTGAAAAATGGCCAATTTCCAGTCGATTAAAATCAACTGAAACTGGTCAAACGCGTTTTCCTTTGCCACGCTCACATATTGATTCGAAAAATTATGAAATTTGGAACCTATCAATAACTTTACATCATGGACCCAACAAAAGTGGTTTCGTCGAAATCCGAGGTCATTTGCAAAATGGCTATTTTTAAGGGCCTGAATTCCATAACGACTATTCAGAATTTTCAACTGGACATATCTTTTGATTCCCGCTATGAAATTTCAATTTTTCGGATTCGTTGGAAAGATATTCCCAATTAGATATCATTATTTTTGGTTTCACTAAAATCCGGATTGTTTTGCACCCGGTACATTCAATTGAAGTTTGAAATCGAATTATCGAACTACCGCGCCATTTTCAATTCTATTTATAATTATATATAATTATTTATATTCTAACGACGACGTATATAATATATACGTTCGAATTATATTCAAAATAAATTTCTCGTCGATATTATTAAAAATAATCTATTTTAAATATTCAAAATTCGCTAAAATTTCCAAAATAAAAATTTTAAACTGGCTCAGATCTTCGGGTTATTACAATCTCCCCCACTTAAAACTTTTCGTCCCCGAAAAGGAACAAAGTTGAAAGTGGTTTGATTAATCAACTCTACATTCAATCTGGCTTCCATTCTCCAACTTTTCAGTTTTTTCAAATTTTCAAAAATTTGGCTAACACCCTAAATTTTCGAAAAATTTCGCCATAACCTCACCTGCACCGGGAGCCACGGGAAAATCCCGAAATTGCCATATAGGCCTTCTGATCTAAAAAAAAAAGCCAATAGGCTCATAAAATCATCATCACCCAAACAAAACAGTAAATTATGTAGTAAACATGTACCTATTTGTCGGGCAAACAAATTTTGTTCTCGGCTCTAGCCTCCTTGCTATGACCTGTTCAATGTAAGTACAAGTATATTCAAGCAAATGCGACAAATTTTCAATACAACTCACTTTTTGGTACAATTTGACTAAATGGTTTAAATTTTAATTAATCAACCAATAATCAAACAACACAACCATCAATCAATTAGTTGATTAGCTTTTGAAATTCATAACTTTGATACATAGTCAAAAATCAAATTTTTGATGCCAAATCACAACAATAGGCCCTATCTAATTTGGTTCTCACACCAGTCAATAGGAAATATATAGACATTGCACGTTCGTCATTCGAATATGAAATCTAATGATGGAGCTCCATCATCAAAATCATCTCCGGGCGATTCGAGTGTAATTCTATATCTATCCAGTATATTAAAACTTCAAATACACGTTTGCAAGACGTATATGCAAAATCTTTATATACTGGACTGTCCAAATCAATACAAATAAATAATCAAATACGAATAATTGATTTAGATTTTCAAAACGAAATTGGTTTTCATCTTAGAAATATACTCTTCACACTCGTTCTAGGATACTACTGATCCCATCTCTAACGAGTCATTCTCATTGGATATTGCTAATCCAATATCTGATGAATTCTTTCGTATGGTTCTAATGTGCCTTGTTCTCTGCTTTGTAAACCAAAGCTCCGATACCAACTGTCACGAAAAGGAATTTCGCTCGGTCCGAACCAGTGGCTAAACCGATCTAGACCGTTCGAAACGCCTTATCGTTTTGAGAACACGACAAAATAGAACGCATACGGAAGAACATTTCATTTTATATTACAATAATGCATCAGAATACATGAATATACAGAATATAAAAAAAAAAATATTACACAGAAATATCAGAGATTTAAATTACATTTAAATACATCGCAGCGGAAAATAATACAATACACAACTAGAAGGAGATATACGGATACAAAGCTTTCCGGATATCGTTCCAGCTGTAAACCAGGATCCTGTGAATATAAATCTGCAAAACCAAAACTACTAGCTGCCCGTGTCAAAATAAGGGCACCCAGAGTTTAGGTTAAAACAATAAACTCCAGGTCAGTCATGGGACTGGTGTGAGAACTAAAACAGTTATTAATCTTTATTTTAAAGTTAGGTAAATCAAGGGACCACGCCGTATAACACGGAACGGGTTTCCTCCCAAGAATACCAGTGCATAAAACAAACAGCGCAATGCTAAATAAAGAAAAATGAAGCTGTTATAAGACCCAGGTCCTATCACACAATGCAACGCAAGCCGGGGGATAGGGTTTTCACTTATAACAGCCAAAGAATGCTTGATACATTTAAAGCAAATCATTTGATACTATTATACGTGCATAGTGTATAAAACAACTTCAAATCATAAGTATTAATCATAGGCGACATGGGTACCATATATCATGTCGCCATACTAGTTCTACAATTAAAACCGCAAAATCACGTATTTGGAAGTTGGATTTCCTTCTATGAACCGAGGCCAGGGATCGTCCTCTACCGATTCGAGACGCTCTAGCCCGTGTCTCAGGAACAGCCACAACTGCCCCTTGGATCGTCAGGGCCGGTCCACCGATGTGGATTATTATGCCTGAACAATACGTCTCCCCGCCCTTTGGGGCGTCAATGAGCCAAAAAATGACTCCACCCTAGCTAGAAGGAAAAGCATGCCCTCCCTGATGTTCTCTCCCGTTTCTGGTTCACAACCGGGGTGCGAAACTCACGAAGTAAACGTTACACAAAGCTACGCCACAAAGGCCGTGCTTTGATCATCACCACAAGACTTTGCTTTTCAACAGAAGCCTCGATCAATTGCCACTTAGGCATGCCACACAGGCAATTCACTCCATGCGTTTGATATCCATCAATATATAACCCCTGAGCTCGTACGCCTCAGAGAAGGGCGTTAAGCAAGAGAATAAATTCTCCGCTGCCAAACAGATATATAGTTAATAGAGATCAATCGCACGGACTAAAATCCAATGTCAGACACACAGTCCATTTACAAGTCCGTTCTGGGTCTGAACGAAACCGGAGGCACCTAGTACCCCGCATATCCATCGATCTCCAAGTACGTCTGGACGATCACCAACTGTTTCCATCTTCTTGGGTGTATAGCCTAATCAAGATCATCAGTAATCACTCAAACGACGTGAAGACCACTGGTCTTCGACCATCGTCTTCATCTTCGACTTATCGTCGTATCGGTTATTCAGAATGGGATAAACCCGGTCTTTCCAAATAACTCGCGTATATTTTAAATAAGTGTTACACAAACACAACATACGCCTCATTCCAATTCATCAGTCACTAACCGTAAATTAATCAAGAGAATAATTTCCCAAATATTAACCCCGAAGGCCGAAACCAACATCAGATCAATACCCAGGAAACCATTCTGCTTAGCTAACCGACAGTTAGTTTCTAAATTTCACATTCATAGGGAAAGGTTCCCATTAATTTTATCAATGATAAATTCTTTATATTTATTCTTTAATCTATCCTTTTGAATTTCGATTCAACTAGTCGGGATCAACGAACCTTACCGAAGTAATCATTTGTTTTAATTTCCCAATCCCAACCTATTCATCCCATGAAGTAAAACTGGTTATACTTCATATCTAACACCACGGTGTTATCGGTAAATTCAATTACCATTTCACGTTCAAATCTAATTAAAGATTTAACTAACGCCTGGAGCAAAACTGGTGATACTCCATTCTCGATTATTTCAATCTAATTAAAGATCCATTAAAACTCCACTTAGTTTTCATCTTTAACTGGGTTAAAGAATCAGTGTCATTTAAAACACAGTTCACGATAAACCCAAAATCACATTCCATTAATTATCGGGTTAAAGAACGAGTGTTATTTAAAACACTGTCCACGATAAACCCAAAAATCAATATCAGTTCAATTCCAATTAAAAATTATTTAATTGGTACACTTCACTAAATCTAAATAAAAAGATTTAATCTTTTCTCAACTGGGCTCAAGAACAGTGTTAGTGAAGACACCATTCACGACAAACCCAAATCACATTTGATATTCAATACAAGGCTCTGAATAGAAAATATATCGGCTTATATTCAATATCAAATTCTACGATTAACAAATGTCGTATTGGAAATAACGATATAAATATATATATCTTTCAAATTTCCATAACAACATCTGTATAATCACGAATTCCAACATCGAAATATTCCGAAGACAATTTCGATTCAAATCCACTCCAATTCAATCATTGGAAATTTTGGTTATTTTTAAAACCCTTTTTAAATTCAATTTATTTATTTAAAAATAAATAGAATTATAATTCTAGTTCAAAACTAGTTCATTTCAGTAAAATTCTATTTTTATCTTTTCAAATATGGAGTTTTTCATCCCAATCCTTTCTAAATCATTTCTTATGATTTTACATAAATTATTACTATTTTTAATAATTTTATCAAGGCCCGTACAGTCGATTTCCATCAACGGTCATCGAACTGCACTTACAGCGACCTTTTCCAAATTTGATTTGGACATAATTCCAAATCCAACCGTTAGATTTCTAATTTCTAATATTCGTTGGAAACCTCTTTTCGATACGAACCCAACGGTTCCGGTTTCAGGAGAATCCGACGGTCAGATCTCCCGTAATGTCCGTTCGAAGTCAATGGTCGAAATTCGCGAACTGCCGCGGCGCGTTCTATTCAGGCCATTATATTATATATATAATATATATAATATATACTTCGTCGATTTCCTTTAAAACGTATTTAATAAATCGTTTTAAATTCGTTTTCAAAACGATTTCAACTTCTTTTTCCAATTCAAATCAAAATTAAATTTTCCCTTACTAATTCGTTTTAAATTCATTTCAAATTGATTTCAATTCAAATCGATTTTTAATTCAATTTCAGTTCGTTTTCAATCCAATTCAATTTCAATTCGAATTCATTTCTATTCAATTTCAATCGAATTCATTTCTATTCAATTTCAATTCGAATTCATTTCTGTTCAATTCGAATTTATTTATATTCATTTCTTTTCAAAATATCAGATTTTGAAATCAATTTCGATATTCATTATGAATAAAATCGATATAATTATCGTTCACGTCAAAATGGCCTCAATCTAATCATTACGGTTTCATATATTCCTATTTTCAAATATTCTATTTCAAATATTTCTTTTTCAAATATTTCTATTTTAAAACTGGAATGAGGCCCAATCAATTACCATATAATGTTAATTATATGGATTTTCTACAACACATGTATATATCAACAACGATGAATAATCAACCATCATCCAAAGTGCATTCTACACTGTATAAGCATCAAATATAAACATTCAACGCTTATAACAGCCTGTCAATCAATCGATCGACATACAACTAAACAATCGGGATTAGTGTACGTCAAATATCATCCCAATACCCGTGTGGGGTTTCAAGCAATCAAACACAGATTTTTATTTGTGCAGTTGGGCGATGTGTAAAATTTATCATCCCAATCAATGTCCTTCAAATAGGTGTACATAAACAAACCGTCCGGTTTGTAAATGAATATTTATTTATTCACATTCACGTTAAAAAATATATTTTTAACGATCAAACTATTTTATTCAACCTATGAATATTCTATTCGGTTCATTTATTAAATAAAATGTTATCTTTATTTTTCTAACTTATTTTTAGAAAATTTCGGCGGCATAACGGCACGATACTAGAAACGGGACAAGGCCTAGCCTTATCCCCGGTCTAGTGAAGGCCCACGCCATTCACACATCAATCAAATCAATTTCATTTCACCAAACAATTCAATTCAAACCAAATAATCTAACCAACTACACAACCAAACAATTAAACAAACAAGCCATCCATGGTCTGTGGATGACGGGTGTCGGGTGCTACTAAACACCGTCTGCATCCTAGTATATATTTATATAACTAGAAAAATAAAATTAAAGAGTGAGAAATTCTCACCGAAAGCTAAATCCAACTCCGCGACACTTCATATGTAGAACATCTTCGCCGTGCTCGCCTTTTGTCACCTTCGTCGTCCGTGTTTGCTACATATATAAAAATTGAATTTTTATCTTCACTTCTTTATAAAAATTATATTTTTATATCGCTCCCCTCCTAATAAAGATTATATTTTTATAACCCTACCTAAATAAAAATCATATTTTTAATACTCTAAAAATATAAAAATCGTATTTTTATCACTCTACTTAAATAAAAATCATATTTCTTATAGCGCTAAAAATCAAATTTTTATATAACTAAAAATCAAATCTCTTCGAATAAAAATTTCAATTTATTCATATTATAAAAATATAAGCTTTTCCTAATGTTAAAGATTCAATCTTTCATGAGTCAAAAATCATAACTTTTTACTTTATAAAAATTCAAACCTTCTTATCACTTTCATGATAATAAAAATCATCTTTTTATAACTAAAAATGGCAACTTTTTATAACTAAAAATGCTAACTTTGATAAATGCTAACTTTTTATCACTAAAAATGCTAACTTTTTATTACTAAAAATGCTAACTTTTTATCACTAAAAATGCTAACTTTTTATCACTAAAAATGCTAACTTTTTATCACTAAAAATGCTAACTTTTTATCACTAAAAATGCTAACTTTTTATCACTAAAAATGCTAACTTTTTATCACTAAAAATGCTAACTTTTTATCACTAAAAATGCTAACTTTTTATCACTAAAAATGCTAACTTTTTATCACTAAAAATGCTAACTTCTTATTACTAAAAATGCTAACTTCTTATCACTAAAAATGCTAACTTTTTATCACTAAAAATGCTAACTTTTTATTTTAAAACAATTCGTGTTTCTATTTCTAAAACAACTCATGTTCTTATTATTAACATTTACTAATATAATAATAAAAAAATACCCTTAATCACTTTGGAAAAATCATCCTTGCCGTTACTTTCTGACCTAAGGGCAATGCCCTTCCTCTTCTTCCAATCCATACACTCCTTCAGGCATACCAGCGAAACCCATCGTGACTGGAAGCAGCTGTTCGCAGTGGTCAACGGAGGCAGTTCAGTGGCGTTCGATCGGATGGAGGGAGCGTTTCGTCGGAGCTCCAGGCGGCGGCAGTGAGAGGAGTGGTCAAGGTTGCAGGACGGTGGACAACAGGCGGTGGAGGATTTGGGCTCGGGCATCGCGGTTTTGTGGTGTAAACGGGGAGAGAGAGGGAGATCGGAGAAGGAGGGGTGGTCAGACGTCGTCGCGGTGGTGGGGCAGCGCTGAACGAGGTTGCGCAACATTTTTTTTTTCTGATTCGTGATTTTCTGTTGAATGAATCAGGGAAGAGGAAAGTGAGGATAAGGGCAAGGGTTGACCGGGTCTGGGTGAAAAGGGGTGGGCCATTCCTTATGATTTAATTATGATTTATTTAATTTATTAAACTCCATAAAGTAACCTTTTATTTTGAACTCGAAATCGAACCCACCGCCTGTCGTTCATAGCTAATTACCCCCATTCCGAACACAATGGGATATGTCCCGTAAGCCAATTCGACCGTTTCGATCAGTTTCCGTCAAAATCAACATATAACTCTATATATTGAATTTGAACGCGCATTTCAATTTACTGGGGTCACATACTAACTCTATAAATCCCAAAAAAATATTTTCTAGCTTCGTATTGACGATACGGTCCTAACAAAACTAGTTTCGTCGAATTCTGAGACCGTTTGAAAAATGGCCAATTTCCAGTCGATTAAAATCAACTGAAACTGGTCAAACGCGTTTTCCTTTGCCACGCTCACATATTGATTCGAAAAATTATGAAAATTGGAAACTATCAATAACTTTACATCACGGACCCAACAAAAGTGGTTTCGTCGAAATCCGAGGTCGTTTGCAAAATGGCTATTTTTAAGGGCCTGAATTCCATAACGACTATTCAGAATTTTCAACTGGACATATCTTTTGATTCCCGCTATGAAATTTCAATTTTTCGGATTCGTTGGAAAGATATTCCCAATTAGATTCCATTATTTTTGGTTTCACTAAAATCCGGATTGTTTTGCACCCGATACATTCAATTGAAGTTTGAAATCGAATTATCGAACTACCGCGCCATTTTCAATTCTATTTATAATTATATATAATTATTTATATTCTAACGACGACGTATATAATATATACGTTCGAATTATATTCAAAATAAATTTCTCGTCGATATTATTAAAAATAATCTATTTTAAATATTCAAAATTCGCTAAAATTGCCAAAATAAAAATTTTAAACTGGCTCAGATTTTCGGGTTATTACAATTCTTTTCAACTCCTACTCGACTAACTTAATATACTTATAAATTAGCCAAGGCATGAGCTATTGCAAATTCATTTATACAAATAACTTACCAAGTCTAATTTAGTCGACTTCGATCGAAATTTTTTCTTTGCGAGTTATTTAAAATTTCTCTAACACTTCCATTAATCAAACATATAATTTCTTTAACTTGTTATCGTCCATGCTTAAGCATTTCAACGGCCACGTCTTTTCTTATAATACTAAGTTTATTTTCAAGGTTTCAAAGTCTAAAATTCATATGAGTCGAGTAAATTTAGTACTTACATCTATGTAGTTAGCTAAGATGAACTTAAATTACTCGAATTCCGGGTTTATAACCCAAGTTAAAATAATATATATACCTATACTATTTTGCAGAAAACCATACGATATAAATTTTAAATCTAAATATTTAATTCACAAAGAACAAAGAAAATCTAAACCCCGAGTAAAATTTGAATTCAACTTTTAAAGAACATACACCAATACTTTATATAAAAATTTATACCATATGGAATTTAAATCCAAAATCCTTTGTCAAAACCAATTATGATAATCATCGAGTGGTCTCTCCCCCACTTAGACTCTTCAGAATAAGCATCAATAATGCGTGCACTCATTACCGACATCGTTTCTAAGGTCCAAGAAAGGATTACACCCACTTGAAAAATAAATCTTTAAAACCATTTCTTTTCGATAATACCTATAATATGATATTACTTTAAAAACTTTGGTAAAACTATCTCAAAAGCACCCAGGATCAAGTTTCAAGTTCATTTCTATTTTAATCACAACCTTTCTCATCCAATTATACTTAAAGATATCATTTTATTTTCAAATATTTTCAACACCTAGTTATCATCTCTTATTATGTCTATTATTTAATTGACCATAATAGGTAATAACTTACTATTACTACCCACTAGTATCGAATACATATCCTAAAACCAAAAGTAATGTATTTAATATATTTAAAATATAATCGAAAACCGTATTATGTCGATTCATTCTGCTCGATTATTTAGGAATTCCTATCGATTCTATGGCGTCCCATATATCGACCAGTATCCATGAATATTCAACAGAACAAGTCAACACAATAAAACTAATTTATCAAAAATACAAGTACGCTCTCTTATACCACTCAAACTCATTCTAGGGCGTTTCAAATCCCTATCTCTAATGAGTTTATTCCCAAACACAGCCAAGGTTATCGTTAACCGTCGCTCTGATACCAAATGTAACGACCCAAATTTTTGACCGTTCAAATCGACAATAAACCACACATGTCGACCCAAACAAATCACAAATACAGGCGGTTATTGGGAAAAGAAGAAAAAGAAGAAAGAAGAGGAAAACAATCGCAGAACCTCACAGCGGAAGGACAATATATAATAGATAACTAACAGTTTAAAAGCAGTTGAAATATACATTGGCTATAACATACAATGGTTATCAGAGTTACACTTGTACAAATCATACCGTAATGCAGCGGAAATAAAATGCAGCAGAACATACATGTACTGACATATCTATACCAAATACTCGTCTTCATCCTCCAAGCTGTTGAAAATCTTCGCTAACTGCAACATCTGCTGACCCGAGCGTATTGCATAAAAAGAAAACACAACAAACACTCGGATCAGCACTAAATCATTCTCATATTAGACAAATCAAAATACAAAATAACATCAGTGTCATGGGTGCAGTAACTCAAGAGATGATACAGGATTTTTCCATCTCTCAAGGATCCGTTAAACTAATACATAGATAGTATAATACGCTATTATGATAGTGTCGACTCAGTAAAGTATAAATACTGAAAATAGCGTAAGCGGGATTACATTTTTACCCTTACACCGTTTATAATACCGTATTCTATACAGTACCGTAAACCCACCGTAAACGATGGCATCAGAGGGCACTCCATAGGTACGATACAAATCAAAATCGTATGGGGCTCGATAAGGATAATATGACAAGGCACTCGAGGCAATGCCCAGGATAGGATTCTACCAATTGCACTCCCGGACCGGTGGTAACGCATAGCAGCCACTACCGCCCACGTCGGAACACACTCCCAAAGTCATAAATGGGCCCAAATCATCATAGTCATAGAAATAGTATCGAAGAAGTGTGTTCGATCAAAGGTGCTACCTCAATTAGTCATGGTATAGGTCCTGTTTTAGTCATTTCAATTCTAACCCGAAGGTCAGGGCTATTACGTCATCGTTCATCTTCTTCGATTCAATAATCGCCTCCAAGTCATCATACTCATTCCTGGATATGTCATAACGTTCACAGTGGTCAAAGTGGTATCGACACTGACAGAGAGTATGCCTTATGTCAACTCCGGTCTCTTTGACAACCAACGCTTACATCTTTTCACATCGGTTGGTTCTTTTATATTTCACAAAGGTTCGCTTTATATCAAAATATCATATTCTGTTTCGAACCAAATTTATATTCAAATAGAATATAATTTCATATCAAAATGTCATATCATACCAAACCGATTATATTCTAAATTAGAATAAATTTCCACATCCTTATATTATAATCATATAATATTTCAAAATCGATTTATATTCAAAAAGAATATATTTTATCTCGAAGATTTCAAATTATTCCCAAACCGATTTATGTTCGAAATCTCGTCATATTCAAATAGAATATATACTTTCACTTCAATTCATTTCAAATCCTTAGGGGGACCATTTATATTCGAGTAGAATGAAATTTCCATTTCCATATCCAATTGGTTTAGATATCGATTCGTATTCAAATAGAATAAATTTTATCTCAATTCCATTTGAACAAAAGTTTAGATCCAAACACTTTCCATTCGGAAGAAAATTACAATTCATAAAATATTTTTTTTAAAAATAGATACTTATAAATAAAACTTTATATATAAAATTTACTTATATAAAATCAATGGAGTATACTAAGATAATTTAAATCACTATATATATATATATGTACATAAAATAAAGGCTTTACTAAATATTTTTTTGAATAATAATAATAATATATATAAGCAAACTTCACTTATAACAAAGTAGATATATAGTATATAAAATAAAAAAATAAAATAAAATAGAATACAATAAAATTTTAAACCATAAATTGTTTCTCCTTCCGAATTACAACAACGCGAAATCTATATTCTAGTCTATATGAAATTCATTCAATTTCCATATCTCGTTTTCAAATGCCGTTCAAACCAACCTTCGATTAAGAAGATTCAATTCCATGTTCATATAGAGTTAAAACAACTCCTAGTATCATCAATTACCTTGATTCCCAAAAATTAAATTCAGTGAGAATTTATTACCTTCAAATCTATGTCATTTATTTGAATAACTCCAAATCATATTCAAATCGAATAATTTCAATCATATTCAAATCCCAATTAAAAATTTCGATTTGTTTTGGGAAAATTTACTTAACCATTTCAATACACATTCAAGGGTTGGATCCTTAAAGAAAAATATATTTATCGAGTATCGACATATTTCACATATTTCTTTAAATAAAATTTCCTTCGAAAGAATTTCGAATATTAAAAAAATCATTTAACCAACCGATGTCTGTATAAAATTTTCTATCCTATGGCCAAGTGATTCTTAAGTCTAATTTCTCGATATTTCAGGGATGGATCTATCATTTCAATCCAAATCAGGGTCACAGAGATTTATCATTTCACTCTGTGTTCTTAATTTATTTTATCGATAAATCACGGGTTTATTAGATGCCCGTAACATCAAGGGTAAATGGGATTTATCGTCACAAAGAACATGCAAATACACTATACTGAATACGGAGCATTAACTGTGTAAATCTCAATTCAGTAATAAATTTTCAACCAAACATCCATCACAACCATTCCATTCAACTGATCAGTTTCAACCGTTTCAGGATTTATAAGGATTAGAATTTTCAACTAGAAATTTAAATTTAAATCAAATAACTAATCATCGATCTAATTTGCAAGTTAACACACTGGTATATCGAATTTAAGCAATCAAATTCAACAGCCAATCACAACCATGCAACCAAACTATTTCATAATTTAATTCGATAAATATGGGAATAATTCAGTATTTCGTGAGCGAAGAATCACTCACCTTTGGGTCTTAATTGGATCAGACGTCCAAAGGAAGCCCAAAATTTCACAGTCTCTAAACGCAGCCAGGGTAGTGCCAAAACGTCCGCAATTCCACCATGATCCCAACGCAACAAAACGCATCCAAATCCAAGTTAAAACAAGAGAGTTATCAGTGTTTCTTTTCTATTTAAATTTTAAAAATATATAATTAATATAATAAACCCTCACCAAATGATAACTCGCCACGTCATCAGCCCCCAACGCTTTCCCGCTCCTCCCTCTACGGTATTCAGCGCGGAAAAACCCATCCCTAGGCCAAACTTTGACCGCCAAGACTTCTCACCTTCGGCTATGAGATGAGCCAAGACCACTGCCAATCGCCAGCTCATAGAATTCCACACCCCTGGGTCCCCGAGCCACCACCTCCGGTGGTCTTACCTGCCGCCGACGAAGACCTAAACGAAAATAGCTTTCTGGGTTCAAACTCAAATTCCTGCCACCCTATTCGACTACAACCCGAACGAACACCACCGTTGAACTCATACGATCCATCTCTTCAAAACCCATATCTCGAAATCTTCGATTAGAGCCTAAATTGAAAATTCCCAAATTGTGACCTAGGGTTTCGAAAATCACAAGTTTGACTGTCAATTTTTGGCGAAACCATCCACTGCATGTCAAAACAAATCACACCACCAGCTTCGTAACGTCGAGCTCTTCGTAACGGTATATAATACTCTAGGGTTTGGAGAGATTTGATTTTCAAGTTGATATTTTTATTTTCTGATCTAGGGTTTAGACTTGATTTCTGCCATTAGAGATAAAACAGATGGAGAACAATATACGTGTAGTGAGAATGGATGATGTGGTGTGGAATGGGTTTTATTTATATAATTAGAGAAGGTTAAATGTTAGAGATACCTAATTATCCTTTTACATAGATCTCTTTCACACTTTCTCTCGTACGGTCGAACGGTAAGTCGGATTGTAACGCAAATTGAACTCCTATAATAATTCGCCTTTCCGGATCTAATGGCGCCTGTTTCGTCGAATTCCGAGACAGTCGCCAAAACCGTTAAATTTCACAGTTAATTAAATAAATAAAATATTCAATTATTCGATTAACTGTTTAAATTAAATTTTAAATATTTATAAATTCAAATTTAACCAAATTATAACTTAAATAAATTCTATAAATTTATTTCACACATTTTAAATCTTAATTTGGTTATTTGAATCTTAAATTTGAATTTCAGTTATTATTCCCCAACTTAGAATTCTCCATTTATCCAGTTAAATTTGAATTTCCATTACAAACTAAATAACTCAAATTTATTAAATAAATAAAATATAAAATTTTAAATTGCAACAATTCTAAGTACAAACTAAATTTAAAATCTATTTATACTCCATTCAAATAATCATCATCATTAAAATCGACAAAATTTGATTTTTATCCAATATTAATATATTTTATTTATTTAAAATTTGAAAATTAAATACACAGAAAATATGGGATGTTACTATACACTTGGACTAGCTAACTTTGAAATATTATTAATAAAAAAAATTAGCAGTTGAATCCTTGATTTTATTCTAAAGGTTCAATGTAGGCATTAATGTGATAATTGAAAATAAATTTATGAATGTTTCCAAATTAATTTTATATAGGAAGAATTGTAAGATGTGAATGTTAAAAGTATATAATGTATATTTTAACTATCAGAATTAATGAAATTTATGTTAACATTTATAATAATAAAAAAAACAATCAAAACATAAAGCATATTTATTGTCCAACCTTTTTATGTATTATGCATACATTTATAATTAAAAAAAAACATAAAACAGATTTATTGTTTCCCCCTTCTTTATTTACTTCCCCAAATTCACTGCCTCAACTCTCTCCACTTTATTTCTTCATTAATCATGCATTCATTTCTTTCTTTCATTCTATTAATTTCTTTCCTTTCATTATGTTTTCATGCATCTTATGTCATGTATTTATTCTCATTCCTTAAATTTATTTCCATCCCTTATTTTTTTTCCTTTTTCCTTTTAATTCACATTGTTATTATTTTTCCAAGACAAACAATCTCTCTATATATAATTCTTCTCTTGTTATATTCAAAACAGGAAAAAATGAAAAAAAAGCGTGCAAAACTGTCAAAATAACATATGTACAACTTTAACCATTCTATATGTAAATTGTTTTTAATTAAGGAAAATAAATACTATATTAGATTTACATGTCATGCCTACTCAGTCAATTTAATTTCTGTGTAATGTAATCTAATTAGAAGAAACATCTTAGGAAAATTTATCATGTATTTTCTCTCCACTCTATTTCACTATTAATTACACGTTAATTTCTTTACCTTATTTTCACCCATCTAATTTAAAAAAATATAGCCTATAGTCTTCCCTTTTTTATTTTCTTTCTTCTTATTTTTCTACCTACCTTTAACCACCACGTCCCCAATAGTCATTTTGTTCACATTCCTACACTCTTTAAAATCTTCCTCTTTCTCACGTTCTTCTCATCCATTCATTTTATTTCAAAAAAAAGGAACCATGTATTCCCCTTATTCCTCTTTCCAAACATAAATTAATCATTTTTCTCTCTCCTAAACCTAGATCTCTCACTCTATAAATCTCCATCTCTTTCTGTAAACCCCCATTTCTCTCAGTAAGTCACCATCTTCTTTCTAAAAATGCTAATCTATTGCCTACCCTCTTTTATAAAAATATAAGAGATAGAAAAAAGGAAAATCTTTTATTTGTTTTATTTTTGTCGCTACCTTCTGTTGACAATCTTGTGTCTGCTTGTATCCATCGTCAAATCCACTCAAGGTGAGTTTCAGCTCACGATTAACATTCTTTTTGCAAGTATTGACATCGAATGAAATGATGATAATATTTTGGTATTTTTTTATTATTAGTTGTTTATTACATGACATTAAATTAGTTATTAAATGTATTTTTTTGTCATTTACATGAATTGTTGATAGTAGATTACATGAAATGTTAGTGGTTGTTTATATTAAATGGTAGTTTTTAGTCTAATGAAATGACAGTGAAAATCATATTTTTTTTCATCAAATGGAATAATAGTCATTGAGGTATAATGTGTTATGTTTGCATTGTTATCATCCTTCTATCATATTGTAAGTTCCCAATATTTATATGAACCGTTAGTTGTTATTTACATGAATTGTTAGTTGAAAATTTTGTGAAATGTTATGTGAAATGATAGTGATAATTCACTTGAAACCGTACTTGTTCATTGCATGAAATGATAGGGATTGATTCATAATATGTTATGTTTGTTGCATTGTCTTCATCCTTGCATAACACCTTATGTTCTCAATATTATATATTGTATACGAAACCAAGTTGACATTTGATTGAATGATGTTAAGTTTAAATTAATGTTTGAAATATTTAACCTAAAAATATGAAATTGAAATTTAATGCAAAGTTGTCATTATGTTTTGAACTAAAATTTTTTGTTTGATTTAATTTTTGATGTCAAAATTTAATTTTTTTCATTAACATTAAGGTAAGGAGTTGATTTGGTTTAATTTAAGTTAAAGATTACATTAACATAAGATTGTTATTAAGGTTAATTGTTTGATTGATTTAAGGATAAAATTATGAATTTGATTTAAGTGTTAAATAATTAAACTTTCAATGGCGTTTTTAATTTAGTGCAATGAAATTTAAATTTTGATGTGAACGGGAATAGATTGGAATTTTTTGTAAACTAATATAACACTTTAATGAAATGTGAAATTTAAAATTTAAAATCTGAAATTTTAAGTTGAAACTTGGAAATGTTGACATGAGTTTAGATTGGATTTTGGAATAATAATGAAAATCTGTGTTTGAATTAAATCAATTTACAACATAAATATGATGCTTATTTAAATATAAGCATTTCATTTATTGAGTTACTTGTACATTTAATGTAGTTAATTTACTTGGATACAACCTGACCTGAGTTTTGTTTGCTCGGGTAGGGGTCAAACCTGAGTAGATTACAACTTAATTTCGAAGTTAACGATGACAAAGAAATAGTGAAGATGCACATACGTGCGCAAGCCCGATTTAAGGTGTAAAGCTTTATTTTAAAATTCATGTATTTTTTTTCCATTGTGCTAAATGTTTAGTAAAACTCTGATATTTGTATAAATTTATTCCGCTGCAAACATCTATGTTCTGTGATTCTGTGTGTATTTTCTGTTTGAACCCTGTATGCTAATAACAAGTTGTCGTTTTGAGCACTCTAAGTTGGTTTAATTACCGACTTGGAGCGGTCGAAATGGCAGGGCGTTACATATTAGCAGGAAAATATGAACTGAATTTCTACACCAATCTAATAAGTGTGCTTTTAAACCCACAACCAATTTAACATAACATTAACGAAATTTTTTCTTTCTTTTTGATTATTCATGCGTGAGCATTTTTAAAGAGTTTTAACTTTGCACTTAACAACCTAACCAAGTTTAGTGAAAATGAACAAGAAGTTACATATGATATATATTCTTTCTTTATTAAAACATAAAGAATAATTATACACCAAATAATACTTGCTCCTATCTCTTACCAAACCATTGTTGGATAGAAAGAAGCATTTGGTTGTAAAACCTCCAACTCGAATTATACGCTAAGCATACAAGGAACTATAGTTACCATTATTTTTCCTTTAAAAAATCATATGGGTATGTCACCTTGTCAAGTAGACTTCCGGCAACTCTACCATAAGCACCACTCACATCCTTCCCCTTATAAAACATTCCTCCCAACAACCAATCTGTGTGGCCTACAATGGTGGATGCGGCAGCTACCTCCAGGAAGCAATGCAAAAGCATTCAGCGTTTCATCGTCCTACTAATTAATCGCATAAATGAAAATTAAGGAGGCGTTTCTCTCCTTCGACAATTCGTCAGTAGATCCAATTGCGTTCGTCTCACTCGAGAATTCACAACTGCTTGCAGTCATTACCATATGCATCCTTCTTCGAATGTTAGCATTGATAGCGTTTGAATTCAAAAAATATTAAAGAATCGGTTTGGGGATTAAGGATTTGGAAGAATTAATGGGGAATAGGAAAATACTAGAAAAGGGGGGAAGAAAAATAACGACGACAAAATTTTAAGGTCGTAACCAAAGAAAACTTGACGGATGGAGCCAAAATTACAACGAAGGAGCCAAATTTACAACAATGAAGCCAAAATTCGAGTGGTGGAGCCAAAATGTAAGGGCTGGAGCGAGTTTTACTTAAAATCTAGGATAAAAACATTGCAGTAACTATAATGTCATAGAAATATTATTTGGATGAATATCTACATAAAATATTTATATTTTTCTATTTTGGAATTAACCTTTTCGAATTTTCTGAAGTATTAGACATTAATAAATTGTAATAAATTTATTTTATAAAACTCATATTTTTTATATATTAAATGTACCTATTATTTATTAACTGTTAAAATATTAAATTTATTTAAGAAAATTTAAAATTTAATTTTTATGACAAAATGTTAAATATAATTATTAAGCATATTACTTATTAATTAAATATTTTTAATTTATTACAAAAGTAATTATGAACTATTAATAATTAAATATATTAATTATTAGTTTTGATTATTACTTATTAATTATTAAATATTTAACAATAATAATTAAAATGTAAATCATTATTTGTTTATTATTTTACTTTATGACTATAATTTATTTATGTGACGATTCCAAAATCCGTGTGACGGTATTAAGGATAATCATTGGAATATAACACATCAATCATCATAGCAGAGTACAAATAATAGCAAAACAATAAATAGAATAATTTTACATGGATATGACAGCGAAATCATAACATGCAATAACATCAGAATAGCACAACGTAGGATATAACTTAGTAAATAAAAGGGAAATGATCAGTCACCATCGCCGGAGGCGGAATATATACATGCAGTGAGACATAATAAGGGTATCAGTCTACATCGCCGTAGGCGGTACATATACATACGATAATAAGTACTGGAAGTAAAACAGTCTGCATCGCCCGTGGCGGAATCATAATATAAATACAATAATGGCGGAAAAAGTCAAAGTCATCTCGGTGAAGTCAGCCTCGCCATGAGCCAAAATGCACTCCATACTACAGTGCTGAGCCAAAAACAACCTGTCACCTGTGAACTAGGCTGCCCGTGTGAAAATAAGGGCACCCGCGTTTGTAAAGTGAAACAAACAACGAGTCAGTCATGGGGACTGGTATGAGAAATCTACTTAACAGTTTAAACAACAGTAATAAGCAAATCATAGGACCACGCCACTTTCGCGGAACGGGTTTACTCCAGTGATTGCTGGTGCATTTAAAACAAAGTAAATTCTTTAAAACAACGTAATGCTTTTAAAAAGAATGAAGCCATTATAAGACTCAATTCCCATCATACAATGCAACGCAAGCCGGAGGATAGAGTTTTACCTTATAATGGCCAAATATGCTTGATACGTGTAAAGCAAAATCCTTTGATATTATTACTAGTGCATATATGTTTCAAAAACGAATAGCATCATAAATATCAATCATAGGCGGCATAGCTACCATCTACTATGTCGCCATACTAGTTCTACAATCGAATCCGTCATTTCGTATTGGAAATTGGATTTCCGTCATGAGTCGAGGCAAGGGGCAAGCTCCTCTCCGCTTCGAGACATTCTGGCAAATGCCTCAAGACTACACACTCTAGGTAACCCTTGGATCGGCTGGGCCGGTCCTCTCTTACGTTTGAGGATTAGTTATTCCTAAACACACGTTTCCCGGTCCTTACAGACCTATAATCGAGGCGCCTCGCATTCCAACAACCACATAGGTGAAAAGTAGATATAAATGGCAGGGCTGGTAGGTCACTGACACAACCATAGCTAGAAAGAAACGTCGTGTCCTCCCAGTGGTCCGTATCCCGTTTTTAACTCATACCGAGGTGTGAGGCTCGCGAATCCACGCTATACACAAAGCCAGGCTACGTAGGCTGTGCTTTGATCATCAAATACAAGACTGTGCTTTGCAACAGAAGCCTTGATCACAACATCTTGGCATGACACATAGGCAATCCACTCCATACGACTGATTTCTATCGATATATAACCTCTGAGCTCGTACGTCTCAGAGAAGGGCGTTAAGCAAAAGAATAAATTCTCCGCCGCCAAACAGATATATATTTAACAAAGATCAATCAGTATAGAACAAAATCCAATGTCAGACACACAGTCCATTTACAAGTCCGTTCTGGGTCTGAACGAAACCGGAGGCGTCAATTCCTCGTATATCCGTACAATCAACACATACGTCCAGACGGCTACTACTTCCGTTCCTTCACGGTAGCTACTCCAATCAGGAACCTCAGCAGCGCCCATCCAACCGATACGAAGATCGTCGGTCTTGAATCGTCTTTGTATTTTCCAATTCGAATCGTTCGATCAATTATTTGAAATGAGGGTTAGCTCGGCCTTTTCAAATAATTCACGTAATTAGAATTCAAATCAATTCTTTCCATGGTTATATTATTCGACATTCATATTTCAGTTCTTTAGTGTTATTTTTGTGTCAAACACATACAACCATCAAATATCAAACAGATCAAGCCAAATTGGTTTATTTCCAATCTATGGTGCTTATAATATTTTATAACGATTTTTCGCCATTTTTATTTATTTAAAAATGGCCATATTCAATTAAACGACGTTTCAGGTCGTGCGGTGGCACTGGCGCTATTTTCCCCCTAATTTGTTTTACACATATCGGAAAATCTAACCGTTGGATTTCTACAAAGTCTATATCAGTGGGAAGATATTCCCAAAGCGAACCCAACGGTTCCAGTTTCGTGAAAATCCGACGGTCGGATCTTCCACACTAGTCGTTTGAAGTTACGGTTTCAAAATTCGAACTGCAGCGTCGTTATTCGATTTAATTTAATTATATTTATATTTATATATAAATATAAACGATTCTGGCGCTGTTTTTCTTCAGATTTGAATTAAACATTCCAGACAATCCAATCGTTGGATTTTTACAAAGTTGGTGCCGTTGGAAAGATATTTTCAAGGCGAACCCAGCGGTTGCGGTTTCGGGAAAATCCGATGGTCGGATTTCTCGTACCAATCGTTTCAAATTACGATTCCAAAACACGAACTGCACGGCTTCGATTCCTTTCAATTCTATTTATATTTATATATATAGAAATATAGTTCATTCCTTTATTTCGAATATAGTTCATTCATTTATTTCGACATCGTTCATTCATTTATTTCAACATCGTTCATTAATTTATTTCAACATTGTTCATTCATTTATTTCAACATCGTTCATTCATTTATTTCAACATTGTTCATTCATTTATTTCAACATCGTTCATTCATTTATTTCAACATTGTTCATTCATTTATTTCAACATCGTTTTTACTTCAAATATTTCACTAACGCCTTAATATTTCGAAAAATTTCGCCATAACCTCCTTTGTACGGGAAGGGGTTTGGAAATTTATTGGGCCGTGTTAGGTACCCAATAAATCCTATAAAGCATCCACATATTTATAGTGATATATTCTGGTGTTTATAGGGGAGTGTGTATAGATAATAACTCCAGAGAATAAATTCTCGTCACCCTGTCAAAGCCTGAGGGAGTGTGTATTTTAAATGCTCCAGAGGATAAATCCTCGTCACCTCGTCCCGTGTGGGAATAAATATTCCATGTGCCGTATCTAATGACTAGGGAGACGTGATTATTGTCAACTCCAGACCCGTGTAGGGTTTTTATTAATCTGGCGATTTATCGTTATATTTTATATAGTCCATATCAGTCATCAGTTCAACCTGTAGTATATAATCATCGCCATACAAGCCTCTCGCTCGTATGGTAAATCTTCCACCTCGTCACACAAGCTCCAATTGCTTATGTGGAATATGATGAAGTATGCCTATCGTCAAGGAGTATGCCATGTAGTGTAGTTCAAAATTAATTGTTACTATCCTATGGCGATGTTTATTGTTTCACACAGAATAACCAGCACTCCGCATCCAATGGCATTCACAGGAGTTGATATAAAAATAAAATTGCGCAGCCAACTCATCAAGGCTTACCTATTTGTCGGGCACGCAAATAATTTCTTTACTCTACAGCTAATCCATTTTCCTGTTTGACACAGGTATATATATGTAGAACAAAGCTAATAATAACATTTCTAGCAACTAATATTTATTTCAACATGTGTGTATTTTTATCAAAGCGTATACATGATAAAAGAAATATTTTTATCATTAAAAAAATATTTATTCAACACGTGAATGTTTTTAACACTTCATATTCACAATAAAAATGTAGTTTTTATTGTCTATTCATTTTATTTTAAAATTCGAATAATATTCAACACATGAATTTCAACTCGACGAACGAATTTTAATTCAACACATGAATATTCTCTATAGTTTGTATATATATAAAAATGTGATTTTCATCGCTAAATCTATTCGTTTAAAATTAGAATAATATTCAACACATGAATTTCGATTCAACGAATGAATTTCAACTCAACACATGAATATTTTCTATAGTTTGTATATATATAAAAATGTGATTTTTATCGTTAAATCTATTTGTTTAAAATTCGAATAATATTCAACACATGAATTTCGATTCAATGAATGAATTTCAACTCAACACATGAATATTTTCTATAGTTTGTATATATATAAAAATGTGATTTTTATCGTTAAACCTATTTGTTTAAAATTCGAATAATATTCAACACATGAATTTCGACTCAACGAATGAATTTCAACTCAACACATGAATATTGGTTTCAACATATGTAATTAATTTCAACAAATGAAAATTATTCTAACACATGAATATTTCAGAAAATTTCGACAGCATAACGGCAGGGTAGTTAAAACCAGGACCGTCCCTAGTACGGCTCCTCGCTCTACCTTAAACCTCGCGGTTTTTGACAATGGGGATCATGCATCTAGTTCGCACGCAGGCGGCATGTTTTATTTTCATTTCCACAATCCTATTCTAATTTGTTTCAACCACAAGAGGGTATTTTTCAACCACAAAGGTATTTTTCAACCACAAAGGTATTTTTCAACCACAATATCAACCACAAACAATTATTTCCAACCATTCGTCATACCATATAATATCACGCCAATCACAAGCAATAAGTATCGTCCATGGTCTGTGGACGAGGGGAGTATATATATATATATATTATTTCTATAATTCACTTGCATTTCATCACAATTCAAAGCATATATGTTTCATTCAACGCTTGTATAATTTATACATCGCTAATATAACTTATACACCACATGTACATGAGGTATACAATGCGTATATAATTTACACTTCGCTTATATAATTTATACAACACGATTCCATTCACACAATTTAGTTTAGATTCCTCACATTGGTTTTTGTAGTGCTAAAAATCGTAGGAAGATTAGAAAAATACGCGGCTTCTGCTAGATGGTAGAGAGCCTCCCTGCGGTCCCGATGTTTCCTGTTTCATCGAATTTCGTTAACACACTAAAAAGATATGATTATTCAAAGTTTTTCAACACTTAAAAGTGTTATTTTCAATTCAGAAATTCAAAGCAGAAGGGTTTGCAAACCTTTGAAACTAGGTTTAGAATTTAAATCAAAACCGTAGCTCGATGTCCAGATCAGACTATACGACGTCGAAGAGCTACGAACAGGCTTCCTATCGGCGGTGGTGGCAGCGAACTCGGTGGCCCCAGCGTGGCACGGCGGCGCTTCAAAGGGGCGAACTTCTTCGATGAAATTCGACGTCGATAGGCGATGGTCTTCGACGAGGCTGGGTTTGATTTGAAGAGGGGAGGAAGGCGATCGGAATTGTCAACTGGAGGCGGCGGCGAAATTGACTGTGGCGGCGGCGAAATCTGTGGGAAGGTTTGAACGATTATCGTCGTTCGTTCGTGGGGTTGACCGGGTTTTTCAGAAGTGAGAGAAAATGGAAGATATTTTCTAATATATTATATTTTTAAATTCCTATAATATCCTTTCTAGCCAACGTACACCAATTTCAACCCAACGACTGTCGCCCCTAGCTAAATACCTCCATTCCGGACACAATAGGATATGTTTCGTTGGCCAATTCGACTGTTACAGTCAGTTATTTTTCAAATTAAAGTATAATACATTTTATATTTAATTTGAACGTACATTTCAATTTGCTAGGGCTACAAACTAAATCGAAAAATTCTATAAAAATAAATCTAGCTTTGTTTTGACGATACGGTCCCAACAAAACCAGTTTCGTCGAATTCTGAGCTCATATGCAAAATGTCCATTTTCAGGTCGATCCATTTTAACAGAAATTGACCAATCACATTTTCTTTTGCCCCGCTCTCATACTAGATTCAAAAATTATGAAATTTGAAACCTAGCAATAATTTGACATCCCGGACCCAACAAAAGTGGTTTCGTCGAATTCCGATGTCATATGCAAAATATCTATTTTCAAGGGCTTAATATTCTATATAACGACCTTTCTGAAAATTCATTTGGCCATAACTTTTGATTCCCGTTATGAAACTTCGATTTTTCAGATTCGTTAGAAAGGTATTCATAAACAGATTTAGATATTTTCAGTTTCGCTAAAATCTGTTATATTTTCCACCCGGTACAGTCAGACAAAGTTTGTATTCAAATTTTCAAACTGCCTCACTATTCCCAATTCATTATTTTATTGAAATATGCTATTTCAATTGTTCAAATTCTTTGACAATAACCAATTTTAAAAATTTTAAATTGGTTCACATTTCCCGGTTTATTACAATTTATTTATTTGGAATTAAAGCATTTAGATTTGGAGCCAAAAAAGCAACCTGAACTAAAAAATTTAACCTGTCTTGTAATAATCCAAAGTTGCAAGGCTTCAATACACATTACAACATATTTTTTTAAATATAACTTCTTATAGAAAATTCAAAATTTTACTTTTAATTTTTTTGAATATTTGAAAAATAACGCTCTCTTCTATAGTGTTATATTATATTTTAACTTTTTAGTTTAATGAAAATTTACAGAAAAAACTTAAATTTTATGAACATTTTGTAGTTTTATTTTAGTTATAAGTTTAAAATTATTTAAGTTATTTAATATTTAAAATAATTATTAATTAGAATTATTAAGTACTAAGTTATAAAAATACATATTAATTTTAATTTTCAAATACAATTATAAAATATTAGTCTTAGTAATTAGTTATTACTTTTAAGTATTTAATAATTATTATTAATTATTTGATAATCAATATAAACTACTTAATAATTATTAATATATTTAATTAAGTACATATTAATTAGTAGACATTAATTTTAAATTATTTGTTGGTTTTTAATTGTTATTTAATTATAGAATTATTAACTATAAATACCACTTTATAATAATTAAGTTTATTATCAACTAATAATAATATTAAATTCTAATCTTAATTATTATGTAATTACTAATAGTTAATTCTTTAGTAATAATTATTAAAAAGTTTGTTATTAAAAATATATTTTAATAAAGTTTAATTATTTGTATTTTTGCTTCTTAATTATAATTGAATATTAATTGTTAAATACAATATATTATGAATATTTTATTAATTATTAAATATTTGTAGTTAATTAGATTTATTATTTATTAATTGTAATTAATAATTGTTAAATATAATTCACACACTATTAAAAACTAATCATGATAAATTATTAAAGTATTAATTGATACTAATTAATTATTATTACTCAATACTTATATATTTAATAACTAACTAATTAACAGTAAATCATGAACAATATAAGATGTTAAGTGAAATTGTCATTGACTTAGAAATCAAAGATGCTTTCTTCTCACTAAATAAAACATCTTGTGGTGGTCCAGATGGGTACAATGCCACATTTTTCACTGTGTGTTGCCATATCGTGGGTAAGGATGCCTGTAAAGCCATCACTTCTTTTTTTAGGAATGCTAAAATGATGAAATCCTTTAATAACACTACCATTGAGCTTATCCCAAAAACAAATAATGCTGAACATCTGACTGAATTCAGACAAATTTCTTATTGTAATTCTATTTACAAATGCATATCTAAAGTTATAGCTAATAGGTCAAAGAGTGTTCTGCCAGAAATTATTTCTCTCAATCTGCATTCTTGCCCAAACATGATATTTTGACAACGTGCTTATGGCACATGAATTACTCAAAGGTTACAGCAATAGAATATTTCCCCTAGATTTATGCTTAAATTGGATATCAAAAAGGCATTTGATTCACTTCATTGGGATTCAATTGCTAGGATACTTAGTTGCATGCATTTTTTACCTAACATAATTACATGGATATATGCATGTTTGTCTACTGTACACTTTTCTATAAATGTTAACAACAATTCTGTGGGTTATTTTAAAAGAAAAATTGGTATTTATCAAGGCAATCCCATGTCTGCATATATTTTTATAATTTTTGTAGAACTCCTCATGCAATTACTTAACAATTTAGTTGACACAAACTTATTCCCGCTTTACCCCAAATGTAGTGACCCTAGAATCACATCACTGCTTTTTGCAGATGATTTAATTGTATTTTATAAGCCTGGCCACACTACCATAATTAACATCATGAGTACCTTTGATAAATTCTACAAGATGACTGGACTTCGAATCAATCTTACAAAGTCTAAGATGAATTTGGCTGGTGTCTCTCCAATAATTGCAAATGAGTTACATAACATCACTGGGTTAGGCATTAATAACAATACCATGTCATACCTTGGTTTTCCACTTACCTTATCTAGGATTACAATAACCCAGTGTCCACCTCCCTTCTAGAAGATCACATCCAGGATGGAATGTTGGGCTTCCAGAATGCTAAATCAGCTGGAAGGCTCACTTTAATCAAATCAATCATCATTGCCATGCATGTATATTGGTCGAGAACATTATCCTTCCTAGGAAACTTCTGAAAATGATTCAGAGTGCTTTAATGAAATTCTTCTGGAAAGGTAACTTGCATGTTAAATATTCCGCACTCATTTCTTTTAATAAAGTTGCTTTGCTAATTAATAAGGGTGGTCTGGGTATAACTAACACCATTGTATGGAATAAATGGGCATTTGTAAAACGTATTGACAGTCTATTCAACAAAAGAAACAATATTTCACTTGGTTGGTCATTAAAACACATATTGGCTAACCATAACTTCTAGACCATAACCACCCCCCTCGATTTAAGCTCGACTTGGATTACCATCTTTAAGCTAAGAAAGGACATTTTACCCTTTGTTAAATATAATCCTTCCGCCTACAATTCTATAAGCTTTTGGGATGACCCTTGGGTGGATTTTGGGGGTCATCCTAGGCACTACAATAACATATCAGGAAAACTACTCTCTAGAGTTCAAAGTAATGCAACTGCGGGTAGTTTGATTGTCAATCATAAGGTGGTTCTGCCTAGAACTGCTATTCAGAACTGTGCTGCACTTTGGAGAAGGATTGGCACTATGGCACCAATGGTTCCTAAGACTGACAGACTTGCATGGCATTTGATAGGTAAGAGTTTCAATATAAAACAATTGTACCTTAATTTATATGGGGTTAAAGCATTACAAAACTTTAGCTGGCATATAATCATATAGAGAGGAGTCAATGAAGCCAATGAGAATTTGTTTCTCTGGAAAGTCATTCACAACGACATTTTTACTAAAGTGAAGCTCATTGCGCGTGGACAAATGATACCAATTTAGTGTGAGTTTTGTGGAGATGAACCTGAAAGTAAAGACCACCTTTTCTTTGAACGCAAGATCATCTTGGATATTTGGAAGTGGCTTAAGGCTAGACTGGGTAGAAATGATACTACGCATGACAGTATACAAGAATGGGACAATTTGCATAAAGAAATTGTTAGAGGTGATGAATGTCAAGCTCACTTGTTATGCATTGAAAAAGTTTATTCTTCTCATTTGGAAGATAAGAAATGAGAGAATTTTCAACCAGGAAAGAGCAACATCAAATATTCATATGAAGCAGCAAGTACTTATTAAAATAAAGGAAGGAATTCAACTTATGTCTTTCACCTTTGACCCTGGAATTTGATGGTGAAGACTGCAACACAAAATTATATTTATGTGTTTTGTTTCTTTATGTTTGTCATCTTTGTGATTGATAGCCTGTTTACTCAGTATTTCTTTGTTTTATTTTTTTCTCTCTTTGTAACTATGTACTCCTCTTTTGGTTATCAATAAAGTGGTATGGGCCCACTCAACCCTGTCGGCTTCGCCAAAAAAAATTACTTATTATATTTTAACTAACCATTACATATAACTTCGTAATTTTGTGTTTAATAGTAATTATGTTTAACAAAGGAGGTGGAAAATAATTTTTAATAGTATGTATTTCGCAATTAGCTTAACCAGTTGTAAAAAAATACAGTTATCGCAAGTGGCAAAAATAGCTGCTAAAGATACTTTTTTCCAACAAGTTTGGAAGCGCAGTTGCAAATAATATGTTTGTTGCAACTATTATGGAAGCGCAGTTGCTAAAAATATGTTTTTGCAATAGGAAAGGAAGCATAATTGCTAAAAATATGTTTTTCGCAACAAAAAGAAAATGCCTATTGTAAATCTCATCTATTGCAACTACTACAAAGGTCTATTGCTAAATATCATTTACTTCAGTTGTCATGTATCGCTAGTTGCAAATAGCTAGTTGCAATAAAGTATTTTTCTTGTATTGATTATTAAATCCGTACCATTCAAATCAGCAAAGCGTAAAAGAGATCCTAATTTAACTTAGCCACCACTACCCTGTATCTCTATTGGGTGGTCGATACCCTCTATAAGAGGGCAGTCGACCCCCTTAAGGGGAGGCAGTCGGCTCCCCTTAAGGTTGATGCACAGTGAATTTAATTCACTTGCACATTCGTTTTATTATTAATTGGTTATTTATTCCATTCAAATCTTTCCATTTCTTTTTGAATGTTGTCCCTTCTTACATGCTTATATATACATAACTTAAAATTTGAAAATGGAATATTCTGTTATTCCATTTGTATTTATTCTATGGAGCTTTTTTTAATTTGGGTCTATTTTGAAGAATTATAACAAAAATAGACCAGTCTCCAAACTAATTACAAAAACAAACCACTTTTGACCATGTAGGATACTGGTAGAATCTCGGATGCTACCAGTACATTTTTTGTTTAATTTTAGTTGGCGGTGAAAATGAGATAGAATCTCGCCACGAGTACGATGGAAATATTTTCGTGGCCAAATTCCTAATTGTTAAATATTCATATTTTCAACCAATTATTATTTTATTAAAGATTCTTAATTAGTTACCTATGTCCAATTAAGGTGTATTTTACATTTGTCACTTCTGGACTTTAGGGAAAGAATTAGAGCAGATCATAGTTCTAGGGTTGATGGGAAATAAGGAGGAAAAAAATGTTAATCTCCTTCAGCCCCTCTTAGTAACTACAAGTCATTAGTCAAATGGGCTAGCTTATCTCAACCTATTAGTGCTCTCTAATTCTGTCCAGTAGAATTTAAAACTATCATATCTTGCAAAACCATTGTTTGAATAACTTGTATGACCATTCTACGAAATGTGAAACCATCATCATGATCCATTGGATTAAGTTAGAGCATCTAATTCTATTTCAGTCGAAATTTATGGCCAGAACAAGATACTCAAGGGTAAATGGTCACACAACAATTCTATAAAAATCTTGGATGTGCAAAACAAAGGACCATATTTCGAAATATTAGAATGGTATGATATTATATGAATTAAATAAAATTATTTTACGATCCTCCGATATGGAAAATGCAGCTCGTTACGTTCTCTCCCTTTTAGTAATTTCACCCTCGAAATCCCCAAACAACTATAAGAAAGCATAGTATTCTACTTGCCTGCCATCCATGAGAAATCAACATATCATGCATATAGAATCCAACAATCTATAGGAAACAATTTCCTAATCTAACATGTAGAATTCTGATAGTGTAAGATACAACGATGCAAGCAGATGCGAAACATGGGATACACCACCTGAAGAGTTCTAGATACACCTCCTTCATACTCTCCTCTGTCTCATATGTACAATTGCCTTCATCCTCTCCCTACTGTACCTTAACTATATTAACTACCTTCTTTTTATGACTTTTCTTATCATTCCCCATGATCCAAAGTGACTTTCGAGGTCTTGCAACTTGTGGCTCCACTTCTAAGTCTTCATGCTGATCCAGTGCCACTACAAAACCTGAGTCACGCATAAATTTCCATAGACAAGAAACATGGAAAACGTTGTGCACACCCATCCTTCGAACGTAACAACCCACTTCGAATGGACCAAAATTTCGACCCATCCCATCGGAACTCAGAGCCATTCTAAATGGATCGTTGGTTCCTATAAGGAAAATAATTTAACAGATGTAACAGATCCGACTAAAACAAAGTCAGAATCTCACACAATGGAAGGGATAAAATATAATAATTTGAAATGGATGAACCCTAAATTAAAAACCATAATTATGTTGGTTACAATGAGTATCAGCTGTCAGAAAAGCTACGTCAATAATAATAATTATCCCAACAACAGAACAACAATAATAATATTGCCATAGATAATAACTAATAACTAAAGATCTTCCTTCGTCAAGTTTCTCTCTCTATGGCATCATTGATCAAGCGTCCCTACCAGCTAACCCATTTATATATTAAGAGGAGGGGGGTCATAACGATAAGTTCTGGTGAATGAAAATCACATAAGTTTAAGGAATAACTATTTCCTATACTTGGCAGTATAGATTCATCAAATTATCTCTACGATATCTAACACACAATTAGACATATGTAATAATGAGGTGGACACCACCCTAAGTCACTTAAGACCTAAATGTTATTTATTTATTTAGGGGTGGATTCTTTATAATCACTTAATACCCTACAAGGCGGACTATCATTTGGTCACTTAAGGCCATTGTATGCATATATTTATTTATAGTTGGATTCCTTTGATTACCTAGGACCCTATGGAGGAACACTATTAGTTAAGACCTCGTCTTATGATCGTCAACGATATTAAATAAACTTTTAATGTAAATCGTGACATAATAATCTTCCATTTAATACCCGGTTTAGGTATACACTCATCTCCATTTATGACCTTCCTCGCAGAACTAAAAATTACTATCTAGCTGTCGTTAAGGGCGAACTCCTAGCCACTTAATACTTCCCTTAGATAGGTGGTTCATTGGGAACTATTATATACCCATCCCTAGGTATGCCCTTACATAGCCCCTAGATAAGAAGCTGACAACTTCCAAAGAACTACCCTACTCAAATGTATATTGTTTTAATTAAGACCACTTAATACCTTTTAAGAGAAAGGCGGACCCAATGACCACTTAGGACCTTTATAAGGGCGGGTCCTATAACTTTTGTCCTAAACCAAGGAGTTAACCTCAGGAATGGACTTAGTCCCAACCACTTAATACCCAAACAAGGTAGGTCAACCACTTAATACCTTCTTGAGCCAGGCCTACTTCACACACAATTATACAAATACAAGACGCTCACATTAAATCGACCACTTGTAGATGTTGGATTTGCCAAGCGGTTCCAGGTAGGCTTCTACTACAAGATGGCTTAAACACATGCCTTTATGTAATGATTATAATGGCCTATAACACTTAGATCTCTCACATTAACCTAACTAACTTGTAGATGCTTGATATGCGATCAATTCTGGGCGGACTTCTACTGCATGTAAGGATTAACCTCGTGTCTATGTGTCATTTAAAGCCATTAACTCACACACGTACAAATTTTTTATGAGGACATTTAATTCTTACTTTCATAATCAAAACATGTTTAGTACATAATTAATAAGCATCAATAATATGTTAAGTATGATATAAACAGTAATAAATAAGCATGAATTAAGCGCATGTAAAGGAACGACCTAATACGTTTAATATGTCAATCCCTACAATATATTCATGGTATACAAGTTTATTTCCCTAACTTCATCAACATGGAATAAATATGCATGTTCACATTTTATAAATAAAAGGGAAATAACAACATATACATAAAACTCATAACCAAGATTTTGAGTGATTATCTCAATAACGAAAGAAAGACAAGGTGCAATAATTCAATTATATATGCAAAACTTCCATTTTGGTATTGCTTCAATTTTATATAGTTTCATATATAAAACTTAAGACTTTAGTGATTTGTGAATAATATATTCAAACGATCTATTGAAAATAGACGCTTAAACCTATTAGATCCACAATACTCAAGTCTTATGCTTTAGTACACAAAAATCTACAAACAAGTGAATCAGACCATTATCAGAAATTGTACAATACCCAAAAGCCTATCTTTCATAACATCAATAAATAAACCCAAAATACAATAATTGATTGAACATCTTCATAAATAATAAAAATAAGGGATATAGAAGATTTATATTGTTTTCTTTTCGTTCAAGTCCAAATTACTTTAGGCATAAAAATCCAAATCTACACTAACAAGATATAGGCAATAACAAAGTCATATAATTTTCTCTTATGGAGATATAAAGGGAAGAATAGTGGATTTACTGTAGAATCTATCATAAATATGGATTTTAGCCTTCGAAACGTACCCCAAATTCTCCTAAAATATATATGTATATAAGAATCAGATTTAGAATCTCATATATACATATTATAATTAATTCCACAATCTATATATAAGACTTTAGATTAGAAGAAATAAAATATATGTTAGATAGGAAAAGAAGAAGCCTAACCTTTCTTATGGGATTAAGAAATGGTGGGGCTACTGGAGGCATAGAATAGAATAATGTGTAGGGTTTGGGGAGAGGCTTGGGGTCTATTTATAGTTGCAAGTGTGTATGTGAACTGCATGATTAGTTATATTAAAGTGAATATAAGGGACAAGCCCTAAAATGAAAGATGTTGTTAACGACATCGCTCCATAGCTTTTTATTTAAAGCAGATCCTTATTTTTGTACCAACTATTTTACGTTTTTTTCCCGCTAATACATAAAAAAATTCTAAAAGTTGTAAATATTAAGGGAAGTTTACTAGAATTAAAAAATTTGTAGAAATGTCTGCACTTTTTGTGAATAAGTGCAGACATTTCTGCAATTACTCACATAGTGCTACGCAAATAATGAAGAAGTAAACAAATAGGTGCAGCAATATTTGTAATTTTTATAAATAATTCCAAACATATATGCAACTATTTTGTAGTGTATTGTACAGTGTATTGAAAGAGGGAAGAACATATGCAGCAATGCCTGCAATTTTTATAAATAATTGCAGATATACCTGCAACTATTTTGAAGTGTAGTGTAAAAATGTGTTACTGTATGGAAAAATGGCCGACATGTATGCAAATTTTGCAAATAGTTGCATCTTCTTCTGGAATTTACCAGAAATGAAATATTTTCCTTTTGTATGCAGTTTTGAATTTTTTTTGCAATATTGTGTTGTTTAAATAAGTGTAAGTATTGAGTTTGAAATTATGAAGAAAATAAGCAAAATTTGCATGAATGTCTGCATATTATGAAATAATTACTGCGATTCATACCATTTGTCAAAAAATTGCAGGAATTCGTTGAAACGTGAGTTTTTTTGATTTTTTGATTTTTAAATCTTTTTTTGTAGTTTTCTTGCATGAAGATGGTTATGTGTTAAAATAAATTTTGAAGTTTGGTAAATCTATACGTTGTTTTGGTTTTTCTTTCAATGATTTTTGAAAAACAACGACCTAATTTATAAAGTTTTAAAACAAGGAGCTTTATTTATTTATTTTGAAACTTAAACTAGACCTGAACCAGACTGTCCTTATATTAAATCTGAACAGTCCATTTAAAGAAAAACTTTATAAAAATCCATCAAAACAGTGCCTCTCTCCCTCCCACGAAGAGGAGGGCGGTCGACCCCCCTTTTATAAGGGTGGTCGACCCCCTTCTATATGGGGGGTCGACCCCCCTTCTGGGATCGAGCCAGGGAGATCTATTTCCTTGTACGTTAACTTATATTAATTATATTATTAAACTGATAAATATAATGTGAAAACGGATCAGAATCTCGCCACGAATACAACAGTAATATTTTAGCGGCTCAATTCTTCATTATCTAAAATTCTTATTTTCATCTTATCAATTTATTTTTGTTTATATTTAATTTAATTACCTATGTCTATTTAGGGTAAATTTTTGCAGGGTGTTACATTCTCCCTTTTTAAAAGAGATTTCGTCCCGAAATCTTTTTGAAGGGGTGAAAAACAAAACCCGCTCTAAAAACCTTGTTATACACCCATGTTATTTATTAAGCATCCATAAAATATATGTTACTCGATATGTTTATGTACTATAGGCTCGCTATTGTGAGCTCAGTCCTAGCATGTATGTGTAATAAGTGATGCTGAATATATGCATAAAATTTCTAAATGAGTGTACGTTGCGTTTGTATTGAAACCATCTCCTACCATCCAATCTAG
This sequence comes from Allium sativum, assembly GCA_030737875.1. NCBI lineage: Eukaryota > Viridiplantae > Streptophyta > Magnoliopsida > Asparagales > Amaryllidaceae > Allium > Allium sativum. The sequence goes on along the minus strand of CM060920.1, from coordinate 509,343,216 downwards.
TAACCACGATGCAACGATAAAAGAAAATTGGAGGAAATAATTACTCTAGAAAGTCTCTGGATGAATTTACTCATCTTCTCTTTGGTTCCCTTTGTGCTTTCCGCTGGGTTGTCTCCCCATTGTAACAACCCGGAAAATCCGAGCCAATTTAAATTTTTTATTTTGGCAATTTTAGTGAATTTTGATATTTAAAATGAATTATTTTAAATAATAATGACGAGAACTTTAGTTTGAATAGAAATAGAAGTATATTATATAGATCATCGTTAGAATATAAATATTTATTTTAAATTATAAAAGGAATTGAAAATAGCGCGGTAGTTTGAAAATTCGATTTCAAAATTCAAATGAATGTACTGGGTGCAAAATAAACCAGATTTTAGCGAAACCAAAAATAATAGAATCTAATTGAGAATATATTTCCAACGAATCTTAAAAATTGAAATTTCATAGCGGGAATCAAAAATTATGTCCAGTTGAAAATTCAGAATAGTCGCTATGGAATTTCGGCCCTTGAAAATGGAAATTTTGCAAATGACCTCTGTTTTCGACGAAACCACTTTTGTTGGATCCGAGATGTCTAATTATTGCTAGATTCCAAGATTCGTAATTTTTTGAATCAATATGTGAGCGTGGCAAAGGAAAACGCGTTTGACCAGTTTTAGTTGATTTTAATCGACTGGAAAATGGCCAATTTTTCAAACGGTCTCAGAATTTGACGAAACTAGTTTTGTTAGGACTGTATCGTTAATACGAAGCTAGAAAATATTTTCTGAAATTTTTCGAGTTAGTATGTGACCCCGGTAAATTGAAATGCACGTTCAAATTCAATATATAGAGTTATATGTTGATTTTGATGAAAACTGATCGAAACGATCGAATCAGCCTACGATACATATCCCGTTGCGTTCGAAATGGGGGTAATTAGCTAGGGACGACAGGCGGTGGGTCTCGTTTCGAGGTCAAAAATAAAAGTTGCTTTTTAGAAAATTTAATAATAAAATATATATTATATAACCTCACTTACCTTCCTCTCTCTCTTTATTTTAAATCAAAATAAAAAAAACCCTACAGCTAAAACCGCGTCACCCCCCCTATCGTCACCGCCGCCGCCTCCAGGTGCTGCGCCCCCACCAGATTCCCCCTAGCCTCGTCGCACCCCTCCTCCTCCTCTCGCACACCCTCGTCCTCCCCGAGCCTCTCTCCACCGACGTGAAGAACCCCAACCCCCCCCCCCCCCCCCGCGCCACCCCTGCTGCATCCACCCGCCATCGCCTCGACAACTCCGACCACCTCTGCTTCTAAAAAAAAACACTGTAAGTTTCTTCCTTTTGTTTATTTTATTTCAGGAATTTTCTTATGTAAGAATGGGTTTTTAAAACGGAAGAGAGCTGATTTTTAGTCTATGAAAATTTGATTTTTAAGTGAAAAAAGAATTGATCTTTATATGTATGACATCACGATAAAGATCGGATTTTTATATGAGGTTTAAAAATCGAATTTTCTATATGAAGTAAAGAATAAAAATTCGATTTTTAATTTATAAAAGAGAAAAAGATGCGATTTTTATATAGTAGAAATAGTAAAAATGCGATTTTTATATAGTTGAAATAGTAAAGATGCGATTTTTATATTGTAGAAATAGTAAAGATGCGATTTCTATATAGTAGAAATAGTAAAGATGCGATTTTTATATAGTAGAAATAATAAAGATGCAATTTTTATATAGTAGAAATAATAAAGATATGATTTTGATATGGTAGAAATTATAAAATATAATTTTTATAGAGAAAGAAGCATTGTAAATGCATATGAAGTAGAAATAAAAATATGATTTTTATTTATTGAAATGAAGTGATAAAAATATAATTTTTATTATGAAGTTAGCATAATAAAAATATGATCTTTATTATATGAACACCGTTGTAAAAATAGAATTTTTATCTATATAGTAGTGGTGTGAAAATAGAATTTTTATCTATATAGTAGCGGTGTGAAAGAGAATTTTTATCTATATAGTAGCGGTGTAAAAATAGAATTTTTATCTATAAAATAGCAGTGTAAAAATGTGATTTTTATATAGATAACAACAATATAAAAATGTGATTTTTATATATGTAGTGGCTACGGACAATGAAATTGGTAAAAGGTGAGCACGACGAAGATTTCTACATAAGAAGAGTCATGGCGGTTGGTTTAGCTAGTCAGTGAGAACTTCTCACTTTAAATCTTGTCTTCTAGTTAATATATATATATATACTAGGATGCAGACGGTGCTTAGCAGCACCCGACACCCGTCGTCCACAGACCATGGACGGCTTGTATGCTTGTTTGATGTGTTGTGAAATTTGTTTGTGATGTTGATGTGAAATCAATAATAAAATGTTGATGGTTGGAATACATTAATTATCGTTAAAAATATAATTTTTAACGTGAATGTGAATAAATAAATATTCATCTACAAACCGGACAGTTTGTTTATGTACACCTATTTGAAGGATATTGATTGGGACGATAAATTTTACACATCGCCCAACTGCACCAATAAAATTCTGTGTTTGTTGATTTGAAACCCCACACTGGTGTTGGGATGATATTTGGCGTACACTAATCCCAATTATTTAATAGTATGTCGATCGATTGGTCGACAGACTGTGTAAGCGTTAATTATTTATATTTAATGCTTATGCAGTTGTGTAGTGCACTTTGGATGATGGTTGATTATTTATCGTTGCTATTTATATACATGTGTTGTATGGAATCCATATAATTAACATTATATGGTGATTGATTGGGCCTCATTCCAATTGGGAAATAATGAATATTATAAAAGAAAACTCATGTGTTGAATGGAATAAATAGTCATGTGTTGACGATGCTCATGTGTTGAGAATTCATGTGTTGAAAGTGTATTCATGTGTTGAATAAAATATTTATACAATAAAATTCACCCTTTTATTGTAAGTAAGAAGAAATATAGATCCATGTTTAGAATAGAATAAATATTCATTTGTTGAATAGAATAACAAAGTTAGTGAAATATATAAAACTGTGTTGATTAGAGATGCGCCATTTTGACGTGAGCGATATTTATATCGATTCTATTCGTTTTTAAAATAATTATAGAAAAAGAAGTGATTTCAAAATATAACGTTTTGAAAATATTATCATTTGTATATCGATGATGTGGAATATTCAATTTCGATTCGAAATTGAATATGAAGTTGAAATCGTTTCGAAAACGAATTTAAAACGATTTAAAAAATACGTTTTAAAAGGAAATCGACGAAATATATATATAATATATGTATAATGGCCGGGATAGAACGCGTCGCGACAGTTCGCGAATTTCGACCATTGACTTCGAATGGATATTACGGGAGATCTGACCGTCGGATTCTCCTAAAATCGGAACCGTTGGATTCGTATCGAAAAGAGCTTTCCAATGAATATTAGAAATTTGAAATCTAACGGTTGGATTTGGAATTATGTCCAAATTAAATTTGGAAAAGGTCGCTGTAAGTGCAGTTCGACGACCGTTATTGGAAATCGACTGTACGGGACTTGATAAAATTATTACAAATATCTATAATTGTGTAAAATCATAATATATGAATTGGAAAGAACGAGGACGAAAAATTCAATATTTGAAAAGGTAAAAATAGATTTTTATCGAAATGAACTAGTTTTGAACTAGAATTATTAAATCAATTTATTTTTGAAATAAATAAATTGAATTTGAAAGTGGTTTTAAAAATAATCAAAATTCCCAATACGTGAATTGGAATGGATTTGAATCAAAATTATCTTCGGAATATTTCGATGTTGGATTTCGTGATTATATAGATATGGTTGTGGAAATTTGAAAGATATATTTTATATCGTTATTTCCAATACGATATTTGTTGGTTTCAGAATTTGATATTGAATATAAGCCGGTATATTTTCTATTCAAAGCCTTGTATTTGATATCAAATGTGATTTGGGTTTGTCGTGAATGGTGTCTTCATTAATACTGTTCTTAAACCCAGTTGAGAAAAAGATTAAATCTTTCTCTTTAGATTTAATGAGTGTTGGATCTAGAATAACCCTAGAGGGGGGGTGAATAGGGTTTTTCACAGTTTTTAACTGAATTAAAAACTTAACGAGATATATAATAATAAACTGATCACAGAAAATAGCAGAAACTGAAATGCAGAAAGTAAATCACACACAGATATACCCAGCTTCGGCAAAAAACCTGCCTACTGCTGCATTTCTAAGGTTTCTACTAGGTGATAGAACAGTTCCCGCATACAAGACCATGTACACTCGCAAACCCTTGCTCCTATTCTAACCCTACGCTCAAAACCCTAGACTGATCTAAACCCCTAGATCAGATTTCCCGAATTACAAACCCTGTAACTCGTAACTCAGATTTACAGACTCTGAAACTGACAGTCACCACCCTGACTGTTTTACCTAGACTTTACAGATCTAGACACCTATTTGATCGTTTACAGAAGAACTTGAAGAACAAACAATACACAAATAATAAAAAAAAAAAGAAAGAACTAAAATAAAAACCCTAGGTTATAAATTAAAGGGTCATCCCCTTTTAAAAACTTGGCCGGCCCCTTTTTTTTTTATTTAGCCCAATCTCATTTCCTCTTTGCTCTGGGAAAGATTAATGGCGGCGGCTAAAAACTAGGGTTTTTGAAATTTAGCCCCAAATCGAACTCGTATTCGTTGAAAAGATTTGTTCTCTGATGATCGGCTTCTCGTCGATGCCTCCTTATCTTCTGAGAATAAAAATGGCGGCCAGGAATTGTTCTAGGGTTTCAGAAATAAACCCCCAAATCGATTTCGATGCTTGATTGAATGACGTTCTCTGGTTGCTTTGATTCTCCTTGTTCCTTGCTCGATGATTTGGGCCTTTCAGACGATCGAAACACTTGAGAATAGAAAGTAAGTTATCTGAAAATTCTTGCTTTGAATTTCTTGAATTTATTTTGTGGGTTTTTGATGTCTGCCTGTGATGAAAATGGTGTCAGTATATAGGGCAATTCGAAACCCTATACTCTCTGATTTCAGTAAATTGACTTGGCTCTGATTGCGTGTGTATTCCTCTTTTGACTTCTCGGCTTGAAATTGACTCATGAATTTATGGTGAAAACTTGATGACCTTGGTTGTGAATTTGTTCCTGAATTGCGTTTTCCTCTTTTGGCATGCCCGATTTGAAAAAGAATTTATGCTTTCCCCTTTGTTATACGACTTGAATGATTTTTTTTTTCACTTTCTTTTAGTCCTTGCGTGATGTTGTTGTTGCCGTGATTCTTGCCATGCTTATAGAACAGGAAATCAATTTTGTTGCCCAAAACTGAAATTAAATCCGCTTGATTGATTGTGGCAATTCTGGATAATTGTTGAACTTTTTCCATATTTAACTTTCTGCAAATTAAACCCTTGCCAACCATTTCTGAGTATTTTGAAATGCAGAAAATATTTCATTGCCAAAAATGATTATTGCCAAAAATCAAGAATCCTGATCTCTAAAATAAATCTGTGTATTTATGAATTTTAAAACTTGCCTTAAAAACTGTTTCTGGAAAATGTGGAATTCTGAAATCATTTTAAAAATTGTTCATCCTTTCAAAACTGAAAACCGAATTGCAAAAACTGTTTTGCAAAAAAAAAAAACCTGCACCATATTGTTCATGCTCTTGTTGCTGCTATGCCACCATTGCTGTTTGGCATCACCATGCTACATGTGTACATACTTCATTTTGCTGCATCATAGTTTTGCTTATGCTCTATCACTTATGAGCTGTCTCAACCATTTGAGACAATATTGACATTGTTATTGCATTTCTGTGTATACCATATTTACATGCTTCAATGAAAATTCTTACTGTCTTGATAATTGTGTAGCTGCACATGTTGGGTTTCACTGTTTTGCATGATTATGCTACTTGTTTTGATTGCCTCGACCACTTTGTCAATGCTGAGTTGACTTTGTCTTGTTGCTTATACTGTTGTGCTTGATCATTCTTACACTCGACTGCTTTGTCTTCATAGAACCATGTTGAAAGACACATGAACTTCATGTTCAATGTTACTCTGAGCTTGCACTCCACTGACTTGTGCATGTTGCACCACTTTGGCCTGTTCTGTTTCACCATATATCGTTGATGTGTGCGCCACCCATGTAATTGATTGAGCAACCTTGATGTTGCCAAATTCTCATTCTGCTCCGTGTAGATTTTTGCTCCTGCCTTGTATTCATTCACTATTTTGCTTGCTGTGTCACTTAAGAAACATGCTATGACCCTTGATCCTTTTGATTTAATTCTGGAACCTAGCTGCATCAATATACACACTGTATATTTGTTGTGTCACCATGAGTATATGTTGTCGAGTACTTGTATGTGCCTGAGTACATGCAGCCATGCTTGTAGTAGCTCTGTTTTGATCCATGCACCACTTGATCATTGCTTTGGCTGCACCATAACTTGAGTTTATGCTGAAAATATTTTGGCTCGGCCATTTTCTTTGAGTTGTGCTGTGTACTTGAATTTGAGCTGCTTCACTGATTTTGTTTCTTGCTTGGGCTGGTTTGAGTTGATTCATGCAAGCTCGACCACTTTTGCACTCTAGCTTGCTTGGCTCGACTCCATGCTTTGACACTTTGAAATTGATTGCTTTCTTTGAGGTTTTGATCATGTTTGTTTGTGTTGACTTTTGCATACTGATTTGCATTTGAGCACTGAGTCGAGATGGTCTACGTGGCTACTCCTCAGTTGCTCACTGATTGGCGAGGCAGTGCACACGTGTATACACGTGTGTACATGCAGCCATCAGACGAGTTGTCCCTGTCCCTGCATTGAAATATATATGTTGTCTGCCTTGTGGTATTTACAGTGTATCACTGTGAATATCACAAGCTGTCTAGACACAGATTGATGGTTTTATAATTCAGATCAAGTCATGAAAAATGATGAGAAACACACCAGAAATCTGAGGCAAATAAAATTTTAAAAATAAAATTTAAATTTGCATGTATTCTGTTTTATTTCTATTGCAGTGTACTGTGTGTGTGTGTTTCATGTGTGACAGGTAAGCTGGGATGACTGGACTGACTGTGATGACAGGACTGACAAGCTGAAGATAAGAAGACAGTGTGTGGTGTCAATGAATGTATGAGTCTGTATATACAAGTGAAAATGGATATATATGAAATGTAAACTGAATGAATGTATGAGTGTTGCAGTGAGGAGCTGTGTATATATGAAATGTACTGATGTCTGTAATAAACAAGTTTGATTGAAATAAAATATCATTTTATTGTTGTCAAACGAACTTGTCTATTTTATTCTGTTTATACAAGTACAAATATTCTGTGAATGTATAAATAGTGGAGTTACAAATAGTTGTACAGTTTGAATATTGAAATAAAATATTCTATTTAAATAAAATACTGTGTTAATATTTGAATTTCTGTACAGTCGTATTTTATTTAAATATAAATATTATATTCATTGCTGTGATGTATATATATAACAGTACAGTACCAAACACATTTATAATAAAATTATACTTGGTTGTTATCATCAAACAAAAATCATATAATTGTGTATACAACTGCGTTATATACAACAATCTCCCCCTTTTGATGATGACAAACAAATAAAAGATTTTGAATATAATAAATGTGTTTGTTCGTGGATATTTGAACTCCCCCTATTTAAATGCTCCCCCTACAATTTTTTTTTATAAAATATTCACTCATAAATCAAAATCTAATCCATTCTCCCCCTTTTGTTATCATCAAAAGGATACAGATTTTTAAAATATAGATGAAAAATGACTAACAAATACTATATCAGCTTAAGAGGAAGAACAGTCATCATAAATCTCAATCAGTCAAACAAAAATCATAATATTCTAAGAACAGGTGGCATATTTCACATTGTAGAAAATGACGGATATACGATGAATTTTATAAAAAAATGGAGAGAGAAAAATATGAATATTTTCCAACTATTTTTAAAACAGATTTTAAGAAATTGAGGAACAAAACAGTGATGAATTTGGACTATAATTATAAATTCAACTTAAGTGACAAAATCAGATAGTCTCAAATCCCAGTAGCTATCAATCAACAAGTCATAATACTTCATAAGGTATTAACACATTTCACAGATAGAAGATGGATTGATAGGTTGGTTTTTATAAACACCAAGGAGAATTTCATATAAATCTTTATTTTATCCAAATTATTTTCTTTTCTTTTTCTTTTTAATTTAAGAGCACACTGATCACGCATAACCAGATCTTGGATTTTTAAATGAGATCAGTTGCAGCTTAAATATAAGTAATCTCGTAACCATGCATAACCAGAGCTTGGATTTTTAAATGAGGTTAGAGAAATACTTATTATATTTTTATTTTTTTTTGTTTCAAAAAGAAAAAAACTCCTCGATATATAAAATCAATATGGATGATAGAAAAGTGGTAGTTACAGAAATGGACTGTGAAATAAATTTCTAAATTAATTATATTATGAAATATGACCAACTGTACTGGGATCATTGAAAATTCTCAATTTCACTAATTCTGAATAATAATATAACCACAATTCCATCACAAATATTTTCACTGTTTATTTAAAATGATTTTAAGAAAAATTAAACTCTCCACATTTATATAAAATCATAACGGATGGCAGAAGGATGATAAGTAATGAAGATAGCCGTGAAATAATTGCCAGTTCAAAGATATTATAATAAATATTCAACCATCATGAAAATCTAAATAAAATTCTCCTCTTGTTGTGAAATATACTACAGTCACAATTCATCACAATTTCTAAATCTGATTATAATTTTGATGAATTATAAATACAGTTTAATTTGGATATTGATTTCAATTTCTGAAAGAATAATCAATAAATAATTTTAAAATTGAAAATCAATTACAAGTGTAATATGCTGATCTATACATGACAAGAAGGAAAAAAATATATATATACAGCAAGAAAAAAAAATATGCATCACTTTTAAACTGATACCACATGGTGTCTCTACAAAGTGAAAAATCAGAACAGATGGATGAGACAAATATAAGGCGCTTCTGATATCAAATGTTCTCGCTTTCTCGAGGGTTTTAATGACACCCCGGTGGCAAACAAATGGTACCTCAGTCAACAAAAAAAATACTTAATTACAAAGCAAGCAACTCAAGCACACAAACTTCATTTATCAGAACACGATAAATCTTTGATACCAAATCAAGCAGTCCCAAAAAAAAAAAATTTACAAATCAATTTCTTATAATCAGAGCAGCATGATTCCAAAACAAACATTTTTCAAAAACAATATCAGAGCAGCACAAAGAAATCAGTATCACAACAGACTTGTCAAGATGTTGGTCACATAAGGTGGTTCATGATCCAAGATTTGCAAATATACTCTATTTTAAATCATTTGAAGAAATGTGAAAGTATTAGGATTTAATGAATCAATCACACCAGGTTATATTTCAGATTCAAGATATGTGTGAGATCCAATAAATCAGTAATTTCAAATGATTTTAAGCAAACATATATTCAAATCAAATAATCATGAAATAACAATGATTTTCAAAGACCATTTTCAAAAAGAACATTTTCATGAATTTCTCAAAACTATTTCTGACAAGCCCAAGAGAAATTTCAGGTCATTTACATCAAGTTTGAAAGTATTCATGATCGGGATAATTTATTTGAAATCACATGAATCAAAGTAAAGTTTTGGGATAGTGAATCAGTCACACAAGGTTGATTATTTCAAATTTAAGAGGTGTGTGATATTCAAAATATCAAGAATTTCAGATGATTTCAAACAAACTAATTTCAACCATAATAATCATGAATAAAGATGAATTCTAAGATGTATCACTGAGATTCTAGACAATTTAAATTTTCAAAGCCAATCTGAAAAATAACGAAAATATCACTACTAATAAATAATAGAATGTTGTAATGAGTGTAATATTTCAAGCATTTCCAAAAATGATTTGGAAGGGACTCAAAACAGTATAAGTGTGTGAAATTTCATTAATTATTCAGATCTTCAAAAATTTAGAATTCTAGTTAACAGTGTTCAAGATATGATATGAATGCATCAACACTGTTATGAATTCAAAAATCAGAAAATAAACTTCAAAAACAATTGCAGATATATACAAGTTCAAATTCAGGATATGGAAATGATTAACACATGATGATTTTATACAAGTAAGGCAAAATTCCAAAAAGATCATGAATTCTGCAACTGGAAGTTTAAGAAGTACAGACAAAGAAAAATATGGCAGTGTCAAATCAAAAACAAAAAACAGAAGGAGGTAGAGGAAGGAATAAACACAGACAATAAAAAAAAATATACAAAGGTGAGTTTAGAGATCTTACCAGAATCCAATGTAAGGCAGAATCTCTAACTCAACAAATGTTGGCCTAAGGAACTGTAAATGACACAGAATTATAGACAATCTTGATTTCAAATTTCTTTTCAGCACAGCAGTTCCTCAGCCTTTACTGGTACCTAGTAGTTGAGTGAATTAAGTGGTCTAACAAAATTTGTAAAACCACTCTGAAATACGTTTACCACTTTTGGTACCCAAACCTGTTTGTATAACAAACCATCAGAATTAACCTTTGTACCCTTTGGAACCCAAATCTGCTTGAATTTAGTCAAAGTCGTTTTATTTTTATTCGGGATCCAAGATTGTTTAAATGGTTTATTATAAAACGATTTCTCATCACAATTTCGATTCAAAAAACCTTTGAAATTTTCAGAGTTCAAATTTTCAACGTAGTTCTTTCCAAAGTAATTTGAGGGATTTTTCAAATCATTTGAATTTTGTTTTCCAAAAACGTTATTCTTCCCAAAACCAAGACCACGTTTATTTCCAACAGAAAGTTGGTTTTTCAATAACATATCCAAAGATTTTTCACCGTTTGAAAATTTAGATAAAATTGTTTCAAGTTGTTGAATTTCAGTTTTAAGATCATCGTTTTCTTTTATTAAATCTGAACACCGACTTTTAGTGATCTTACATCTTTCAAACTCAGATTTCAAAACCAAATTTTCATCATTAAGCAATTTGATTTTGGTTTGGGACTTAGCCATTTCAGAATCAAAATATTTTCGACTTTCAGATTCAAGTTTCTTCCAATTTTCAATTTCGATTTCAAGCTCTTTCAAAATCAGATCTGTTTTCAACAAACTATCATTTTCAGCGTTTTCATGTTTGAAATTTTTGATAGCCTTGAAATTTATAAATTCCTTTTGTAAACAATTGTTTGCATCTTTCAGCTCAATCTCGTTATCTTTTAAAATTAAAATTTCTTCTTCAAGCCTTCGAATATTATTATTGAAATGAACGAGATCAGTTTTTAATTTCAAACAATTTTCACAATTAGAATTTTCAAATTTCACGACATTTGACAATTTTGATTCCAAACAATTTATCTTGTTGGTCAACTCAGAATTTATAGATTTCAAAGATTTATTTTTCGATTGAAGCTTGTCAACAGATTTGGTTAAATCAACACAAAAATAAACCAGATCTTCATATGAAAAATTTCTTATCTCATCATCTGTTGAGTCTTCATCAGCTGACTCATCTGTTGAACAAAGATCTGAATCTGAGTTGTCAGTTGAGGGTTTTGAGAAGTTGCTGTCGTTTCCATATCTTGTATTTAGAGCTGTCCAAATTTCCTGCGCAGTTAAACAATGAGAAATCAGACTGTATTGATTATCATTAAGGTGAGAATACAGAATATGTGTAGCACGAGAATTAGAAGCTTTATCTACCATGTCAAACCCATTGATAACAACATCCCAACATTTAATATCAACAGATTTTAAATAAAATTCCATTTTGGATTTCCAATTTAAAAAATCTGTTCCAGTAAAAATAGTTGGAGATGAGCTGGACTGACTTTCTATCGACTGACAACTAGGATTCACCATTTCTCTAGAGTTAAAGAATACCTGCTCTGATACCACTTGTTGGATCTAGAATAACCCTAGAGGGGGGGTGAATAGGGTTTTTCACAGTTTTTAACTGAATTAAAAACTTAACGAGATATATAATAATAAACTGATCACAGAAAATAGCAGAAACTGAAATGCAGAAAGTAAATCACACACAGATATACCCAGCTTCGGCAAAAAACCTGCCTACTGCTGCATTTCTAAGGTTTCTACTAGGTGATAGAACAGTTCCCGCATACAAGACCATGTACACTCGCAAACCCCTGCTCCTATTCTAACCCTACGCTCAAAACCCTAGACTGATCTAAACCCCTAGATCAGATTTCCCGAATTACAAACCCTGTAACTCGTAACTCAGATTTACAGACTCTGAAACTGACAGTCACCACCCTGACTGTTTTACCTAGACTTTACAGATCTAGACACCTATTTGATCGTTTACAGAAGAACTTGAAGAACAAACAATACACAAATAAAAAAAAAAAAGAAAGAACTAAAATAAAAACCCTAGGTTATAAATTAAAGGGTCATCCCCTTTTAAAAACTTGGCCGGCCCCTTTTTTTTTTTATTTAGCCCAATCTCATTTCCTCTTTGCTCTGGGAAAGATTAATGGCGGCGGCTAAAAACTAGGGTTTTTGAAATTTAGCCCCAAATCGAACTCGTATTCGTTGAAAAGATTTGTTCTCTGATGATCGGCTTCTCGTCGATGCCTCCTTATCTTCTGAGAATAAAAATGGCGGCCAGGAATTGTTCTAGGGTTTCAGAAATAAACCCCCAAATCGATTTCGATGCTTGATTGAATGACGTTCTCTGGTTGCTTTGATTCTCCTTGTTCCTTGCTCGATGATTTGGGCCTTTCAGACGATCGAAACACTTGAGAATAGAAAGTAAGTTATCTGAAAATTCTTGCTTTGAATTTCTTGAATTTATTTTGTGGGTTTTCGATGTCTGCCTGTGATGAAAATGGTGTCAGTATATAGGGCAATTCGAAACCCTATACTCTCTGATTTCAGTAAATTGACTTGGCTCTGATTGCGTGTGTATTCCTCTTTTGACTTCTCGGCTTGAAATTGACTCATGAATTTATGGTGAAAACTTGATGACCTTGGTTGTGAATTTGTTCCTGAATTGCGTTTTCCTCTTTTGGCATACCCGATTTGAAAAAGAATTTATGCTTTCCCCTTTGTTATACGACTTGAATGATTTTTTTTTTCACTTTCTTTTAGTCCTTGTGTGATGTTGTTGTTGCCGTGATTCTTGCCATGCTTATAGAACAGGAAATCAATTTTGTTGCCCAAAACTGAAATTAAATCCGCTTGATTGATTGTGGCAATTCTGGATAATTGTTGAACTTTTTCCATATTTAACTTTCTGCAAATTAAACCCTTGCCAACCATTTCTGAGTATTTTGAAATGCAGAAAATATTTCATTGCCAAAAATGATTATTGCCAAAAATCAAGAATCCTGATCTCTAAAATAAATCTGTGTATTTATGAATTTTAAAACTTGCCTTAAAAACTGTTTCTGGAAAATGTGGAATTCTGAAATCATTTTAAAAATTGTTCATCCTTTCAAAACTGAAAACCGAATTGCAAAATCTGTTTTGCAAAAAAAAAACCTGCACCATATTGTTCATGCTCTTGTTGCTGCTATGCCACCATTGCTGTTTGGCATCACCATGCTACATGTGTACATACTTCATTTTGCTGCATCATAGTTTTGCTTATGCTCTATCACTTATGAGCTGTCTCAACCATTTGAGACAATATTGACATTGTTATTGCATTTCTGTGTATACCATATTTACATGCTTCAATGAAAATTCTTACTGTCTTGGTAATTGTGTAGCTGCACATGTTGGGTTTCACTGTTTTGCATGATTATGATACTTGTTTTGATTGCCTCGACCACTTTGTCAATGCTGAGTTGACTTTGTCTTGTTGCTTATACTGTTGTGCTTGATCATTCTTACACTCGACTGCTTTGTCTTCATAGAACCATGTTGAAAGACACATGAACTTCATGTTCAATGTTACTCTGAGCTTGCACTCCACTGACTTGTGCATGTTGCACCACTTTGGCCTGTTCTGTTTCACCATATATCGTTGATGTGTGCGCCACCCATGTAATTGATTGAGCAACCTTGCTGTTGCCAAATTCTCATTCTGCTCCGTGTAGATTTTTGCTCCTGCCTTGTATTCATTCACTATTTTGCTTGCTGTGTCACTTAAGAAACATGCTATGACCCTTGATCCTTTTGATTTAATTCTGGAACCTAGCTGCATCAATATACACACTGTATATTTGTTGTGTCACCATGAGTATATGTTGTCGAGTACTTGTATGTGCCTGAGTACATGCAGCCATGCTTGTAGTAGCTCTGTTTTGATCCATGCACCACTTGATCATTGCTTTGGCTGCACCATAACTTGAGTTTATGCTGAAAATATTTTGGCTCGGCCATTTTCTTTGAGTTGTGCTGTGTACTTGAATTTGAGCTGCTTCACTGATTTTGTTTCTTGCTTGGGCTGGTTTGAGTTGATTCATGCAAGCTCGACCACTTTTGCACTCTAGCTTGCTTGGCTCGACTCCATGCTTTGACACTTTGAAATTGATTGCTTTCTTTGAGGTTTTGATCATGTTTGTTTGTGTTGACTTTTGCATACTGATTTGCATTTGAGCACTGAGTCGAGATGGTCTACGTGGCTACTCCTCAGTTGCTCACTGATTGGCGAGGCAGTGCACACGTGTATACACGTGTGTACATGCAGCCATCAGACGAGTTGTCCCTGTCCCTGCATTGAAATATATATGTTGTCTGCCTTGTGGTATTTACAGTGTATCACTGTGAATATCACAAGCTGTCTAGACACAGATTGATGGTTTTATAATTCAGATCAAGTCATGAAAAATGATGAGAAACACACCAGAAATCTGAGGCAAATAAAATTTTAAAAATAAAATTTAAATTTGCATGTATTCTGTTTTATTTCTATTGCAGTGTACTGTGTGTGTGTGTTTCATGTGTGACAGGTAAGCTGGGATGACTGGACTGACTGTGATGATAGGACTGACAAGCTGAAGATAAGAAGACAGTGTGTGGTGTCAATTAATGTATGAGTCTGTATATACAAGTGAAAATGGATATATATGAAATGTAAACTGAATGAATGTATGAGTGTTGCAGTGAGGAGCTGTGTATATATGAAATGTACTGATGTCTGTAATAAACAAGTTTGATTGAAATAAAATATCATTTTATTGTTGTCAAACGAACTTGTCTATTTTATTCTGTTTATACAAGTACAAATATTCTGTGAATGTATAAATAGTGGAGTTACAAATAGTTGTACAGTTTGAATATTGAAATAAAATATTCTATTTAAATAAAATACTGTGTTAATATTAGAATTTCTGTACAGTCGTATTTTATTTAAATATAAATATTATATTCATTGCTGTGATGTATATATATAACAGTACAGTACCAAACACATTTATAATAAAATTATACTTGGTTGTTATCATCAAACAAAAATCATATAATTGTGTATACAACTGCGTTATATACAACAATGAGGTGTACCAATTAAATAATATTAATTAGAATTGAATTTAAATTGGTTCTTGGGTTTATCGTGAGCGGTGTTTTAGATAACACCTGTTCTTTAACCCGATTAACAATAGAATGTGATTTTGGGTTTATTGTGAATCGTGTTTTAGATGACATTGGTTCTTTAACCCAGTTAAAGACAGGATATTGATTTGTGGGAAGATTAAAACTAAGTGGAGTTTTAATGAATCTGTAATTAAATTGAAATGTGAATTGATAATTTTAAATTATCAAATCTGAAAAGTGATCGAGGATGGATTATCACCAGTTTTGCTCCAAAGCGATAGTTAAATCTTTAATTAGATTTGAACGTGAAATGGTAATTAATATTTACCGATAACACCGTGGTGTTAGATATGGAATATTACCAGTTTTCTCCATGGGATAAATAGGTTGGGATTGGGAAATAAAATAAATAATTACTTCGGTGTGGTTCGCTAATCCCGACTAGTTTGGAAAACCATAATATGGTTTGAAATGATATCCAAAGGAAGATTAAAGAATAAATTTAGAAGAATTTATCTTTGATAAAATTAATGGGAACCTTTCCTTAAGAATGCGAATATCAGAATAAAATAATATTATGAATTGGAATGAGGCGTATGTTGTGTTTGTGTAACATTTGTTTATTATATACGAGGGTTATTCGGAAAGGTCGGGTTTATACCCATTCTGAATAACCGATTCGACGATAAGTCGAAGATGAAGACGGTGGTTGAAGACCAGAAGTTTTCACATCATTTGGAGTGATTACTGATGATCTTGATTGGGTTGTACACCCAAGATGAGGGAATCAGTTGGTGATCATCCAGACGTACTTGGAGATCGATGGATATGCGAGGAAAGTGCTTCCGGTTTCATTCAGACCCAGAACGAACTTGTAAATGGACTGTGTGTCTGACATTGGATTTGATTCTGTGTTGACTGATCTCTATTAAATATACATCTGTTTGGTGGCGGAGAATTTATTCTCTTGCTTAACACCCTTCTCTGAGACGTACGAGCTCAGAGGTTGTATATCGATGGACATTAGTCGCATGGAGTGAATTGCCTGTGTGGCACGCCTAAGTGGCAAATGATCAAGGCTTCTGTTGAAAAGCAAAGTCTTGTGGTTGATGATCAAAGCACAGCATGTGTGGCGCAGCTTTGTGTATAACGTGAATTCGCGAGCCTCACACCTCGGTATGAGTCAAAAATAGGATACGGACCGTTGGGAGAACACGACGTTTCTTTCTAGCTATGGGTGATATCAGTGACCTACCATCCCTGACATTTATATACTTTTTACCTATGTGGATGTTGGAATGCGAGGCGCCTCAAATATAGGTCGGTTAGGACCGGGAAACGTGTGTTCAGGAATTGCCAATCCTCAAAAGTAAGAGAGGACTGGCCCAACCGATCCAAGGATCATAGTGGGGTCCTTAGACATTTGCTAGAGTGTCTCGAACGAAGAGGAGCTTGCCCCTTGCCTCGAGTCACGACGAAAATCCAATTTCCAATACGTGATATTGTGGTTTTATTTGTAGAACGTAGTATGGCGACATAGTGGTATGGGTCATTAATGCCGTCTATGATTGATATTTATATTGAAATTGTTTTGACACTATACATTTATTATAGTATCAAATAATGTGTTTTTAACGTATCAAGCATGCTTTGGCTATTATAAGGTAAAAACCCTATCCTCCGGCTTGCGTTGCATTGTGTGATGGGACTTGGGTCTTATAGTAGCTTCATTTTTCTTTATTTAGCATTGCGTTGTTTGTTTTATGCACTGGTATTCTTGGGAGGAAACCCGTTCCGTGTTATACGGCGTGGTCCCTTGATTTACTGTAATAACCCGGAAAATACGAGCCAATTTAAAAAAATTAAATTGGTGATTTCAAAGGAATTTGAACAATTGAAATAGGATATTTCAATAAAATAGTGAATTAGAAATAGTGAGTCAGTTTGAAAATTTGAATTCAAACTTTGGCTGACTGTGCAGGGTGGAAAATATAACGGATTTTAGTGAAACCAAAAATATTTAAATCTGTTTATCAATACCTTTCTAACGAATCTGAAAAATCGAAATTTCATAACGGAAATCAAAAATTATGCCTGAATGAATTTTCAGAAAGGTCGCTATATAGTATATATAGCCCTGGAAAATTGATATTTTACAAACGACCTCGGAACTCGATGAAACCACTTTTGTTGGGTCCGGGATGTCAAACTATTGCTAGGTTTCAAATTTCATAATTTTTGAAGCTAATATGTGAGCGTGCAAAAGAAATTGTGTTTGGTCAATTTCTGTTAAATTGGATCGACCAGAAAAAGGCCATTTTTCAAACGATCTCAGAATTCGACGAAACTAGTTTTGTTGGGACCGTAGCGTCAAAACATAGCTAGATTTATTTTTTTGGAATTTTTCGAATCAGTTTGTGGCCCTGGCAAATTGAAATGTACGTTCAGAGTTAAAAATTAATTGTTTTATACTTTAATTTCAAAAATAACTGACTGTAACAGTCGAATTGGCCAACGAAACATATCCCATTGTGTCCGGGATGGGGGTATTTAGCTAGGGACGACAGTCGTTGGACTTGAAAAGGAGTTCGTTGGAGAAAACACTGTTTAAAATTTTAATAAAACCCTAGGCCAATCAGAAATTTTCTTTCATTATTTTTAAAATAAAAAAAAAACTAAAAAACCCTCGTCCCCATCAGCTCTCGACGATCATCGTCGTTCGCCGATTCCCTCCCTTTTTCCCGCCGCTACAGGCCACTCCAGCCACCGCCGCTACCCTCCCTCGACTCGCCTCCTCCTCCTCTTCAAATCCGACCAACTCCCTCCACCTCTCGTCGCCGCCTCCGCCTGAATCGGGCCCAGGAAGTAGCCCACTTCCCAGCGCCGCCGATCGCCATAGGAGCCACCGAGCTGCACCTCACCACCGTCGATAGGAAGCCTGCTCGAAGCTCTTCCACGTCAGCACCCCCGATCGTCCCCACGTGCCACTGATTTCGCGAAAACCTCAACCCTAGTTTCGAACCACTTTGAAAGGTGAGTCCTTTTTTATGTATGCACTTTGAAAAATCATATCTTTTTGGTGTGTTGACGAAATTCGATGAAACAGGAAACATCGGGACCACAAGGAAGCTCTCTACCACATAGAAGAAGCCGCGGATTTTTCTGAGTCATCCACGATTTTTAGCACTCCGCAAACCAATGTGAGAAATTTAAAATAATATGAATTTGAATGGAAAATGTCGTGTATAAATTATACAAGCGAAATATAAAATACACACGTGTTGTATACCTCATGTACATGCGTGGTGTAAGCTATATGAGCGAAGTATGAATTATACATGCATAGAATAATTGATATATGTGTTGAAATGCAAGTGAAATATAGCAATAATATATATATATATATATATATATATATATATATATATATATATACACACACTCCCCTCATCCACAAACCATGGACGATATTTATTGTTGTGAATTGGTGTGAAATATTGGATGAAAAATGCGAATGGTTGAATAATTGTTTGTGATTGATATTGTTTGGTTGTGGTTGAAAAATACCCATTGGTGATTGAAATGAATTGGAAATATTTGTGGAAATAAAAATAAAACATGCCGCCTGCGTGCGAATTAGATGCATGAATCCCCATTGTCAAAAACCGCGAGGTTTTAAGGTAGAGTAAGGAGCCGTACAAGGGACGGTGCCGGTTTTAACTACCCTGTCGTTATGCTGCCGAAATTTTGAATAATATTCATGTGTTAGAATTATTTTCATATGTTGAAATTATCTTCATGCGTTGAATTTAAAGTTATATGTTGAAACTATATCCATGTGTGGAAATGTTCATGTGTTGAAAAGTGATGTGTGAAAATTAAATTCATTTGTGAATGAATGAAGTGTTTAAACAATAAAAATCACATTTTTATAATATATAGGAAGTATGAAAAATATTCGCCTTATATATAAATAGTTTCAACAATAAAAATCTCATCTTTCTTATATGAACAACATATATAAAATATCCATGTGTGGAAATGCTCATGTGTTGAGAAGTGTGTGTATTGGAAAAGTTCATGTGTTGAATAAAAAGATCGAACAATAAAAAAAAATTTTTTATTGAAACTATGAAGTGTTTAAAACATTAATTTGTCGAATAAATATTTTAAATGATAAAAATATCATTTTTATCATATATGGGATATGCTAAAGATATGCGAGCGTTGAAATAAATATTGGTGAAGAAATATTATTTTTAACATGCATAGGAACTAAATAAAATAGTCATGTGTTGAAATATATTTTAGTTCGCCAAAATTATCATCTTTGAAATGTGAAATGTTAAAAATAGCCACTTGTTCAAATAACTATGCATGAGTTGAAATATACATTAATTAGCTAATGATATGATTTTTGCCTATGCATGCAACATTAGAATGAATGGTGTTTTTAAACCGAAGTAAATCAAATATGAAGTTGAATGGAAAATGATAAGTGATAAAAATTGTATATATGTACATGCATATTTATTGAACAGGTTATAGCAAAGGGGCTAGAGAAGAGGAATAAAATTTTGTGCCCGACAAATAGGTACACATATACTGTTTTGTTTGGGTGATGATTTTATGAGCCTGTTGGCTAGCCGCTTGGCTTTTTCTTTTTCTTTTTGATATGAGACGCCCGTGTGGCTACATGGGAATTTTCCCAGCCCCTCCCGTACAAAGGAGGTTATGGCGAAATTTTCCAAAATTTAAAGGCGTTAGTGAAATAATGGAAGTGAAAACAATATAGGAATTTTTGAATGGACTATATTTATATAAATATATAAATATAAACGAAATTAAAACGAAACGTGGCCGTGTAGTTCGTGTTTTGAAACCGTGATTTCAAACGACTAGTGCGAGAAATCCGACCATTGGATTTTCCTGAAACCACAACCATTGGGTTCGCCTTGGAAATATCTTTCCAATGGCACCAACTTTGTGAAGATCCGACGGTTGGATTGTCTGAAATGTTTAATTCAAATCTGAAGAAAAACAGCGCCAGAAACGATTATATATATATATATATATAATTAAATTAAATCGAATAACGACGCTGCAGTTCGTAAATTGAAATCGTAATTTCAAACGACTAGTGCGAGAAATCCGACCATCGGATTTTCCCAAAACTGAAACCGTTGGATTCGTTTTGAAATGACCTTCCTAATGATATAAAATTTGTGAAGATCCAATGGTTAGATTTTCAGATATGTGTAAAACAAAATTAGTGAAAAACAGCGCCAGTGCATCGGCACGACCTGAAACGTCGTTTAATTAAATATGGTCGTTTTAAATTAAATAAAAATGGCGATATATCGTTATAAAATACTATAGACGATATAGGGTGGAAATAAACCAATTTCGTTGTGTTTTCTTGATATGTGATGGTTGAATGTATTTAACATGAAAATTATAACTAAAGAACTGATATGTGAATGTTGAATAGTCCAACCATGTGATTAATTGATTTGAAAATCTAAATATACGTGGGTTATTTGAAAAGGCCGAGTTCATCTCATTTCAAATAATCGATCGACGTTGAGAAGTCGAAGAGTCAAAAACGGTTGAAGACCGACGATCTTCACATTGGATGGGTGGGCGCTACTGATGCTCGTGATCGGAGTAGCTACCGTGAAGGAGCTGAAGTAGTAGTCTAAACATACTGTTGATTGCACGGATATGCGAGGAATTGGTGCCTCCGGTTTCGTTCAGACCTAGAACGGGCTTGTAAATGGACTGTGTGTCTGACATTGGATTTTGTTCTATGCTGATTGATCTCTGTTAAATATATATCTGTTTGGCGGTGGAGAATTTATTCTCTTGCTTAACGCCTTTCTCTGATACGTACGAGCTCAGAGGTTATGTATTGACAGAAATCAGTCACATGGAGTGGATTGCCTGTGTGGCACGCCTAAGTGGCATATGATCAAGGCTTCTGTTGCAAAGCAAAGTCTTGTGGTTGATGATCAAAGCATGGTCTGTGTGCCGTAGCTTTGTGTATAACGTGAATTCGCGAGCCTCACACCTCGGTATGAGTCAAAAACGGGAGACGGACCACTGGGAGAGCTCGACGTTTCTTTCTAGCTAAGGTGGTGTCAGTGACCTACCAGCCCTGACATTATATATACTTTTCACCTATGTGGTTGTTGGAATGCGAGGCGCCTCGATTATAGGTCTGTAAGGACCGGGAAACGGGTGTTCAGGAATTGCCAATCCTCAAAAGTAAGAGAGGACCGGCCCAACCGATTCCAAGGATCATAGTGGGGTCCTGGGACATTTGCTAGAGTGTCTCGAATCGGAGAGGAGCTTGCCCCTTGCCTCGACTCATGGAGGAATCCAATTTCCAATACGAAATATGCGGACGTGATTGTATTACTAGTACGGCGACATAGTGGTATGGGTCATTTATGCCGCCTATGATTGATATTTATGATTGAAATCGCTTTTGAAACATATATGCACTAGTAATAATATCAAACACTTTTGTTTTATTCGTATGAAGCATTTTTGGCCATTATAAGGTAAAAACTCTATCCTCCGGCTTGCGTTGCATTGTGTGATGGGACCTGAGTCTTATAATGGCTTCATTTTATAAAAAGTATTGCGATGATTTAATCATTTACTTTATTTCATGCACTAGCACTCATTGGAGTAAACCCGTTCTGCGAAAGTGGCGTGGTCCTTTGATTTGCCTTATTATTGTTGTTAATAAGTTAAGTGGATTTCTCATACCAGTCCCATGACTGACTCGTAGTTTGTTTCACCTTGCAAACTCGGGTGCCCTCATTTTCACACGGGCAACCTAGTTACAGGTTTCTGACGCACTTTTGGCTCATGGCGAGGCTTGACTACACCGTGCTGACTTGGATTTTCTCCGCTATTATTGTATTTATATTATGATTCCGCCATTGGCGATGTAGACTTATATTTATTTTGTGTACTCTTTGTGTTATGATTCAGCCTCAGGCGATGGTGACTGATTATGTATCATTATGCACTAAGTTGTATCCTGTACTGTGCTCTCTGATGTGATGATATCTATATGATTTCGCTGTCATATGTGTGTAAATTATTCTATTTTCTTTTTATGCTATTATCTGTGATCTGCTAATGATGATTAATGTGTTATATTCCAATGATTATCCTTAACACCGTGTCATGGGGTTTTGGGATCGTCACAGCTGGTATCAGAGCTTTGGTTAACCTTAGTTCTGGAGTCTAACACATTAAACTTTTCGTCAAAATAGAATCAGTAGTATTCTAAGGCGAGTCGCTCATTAGAGATAGGACTGGTAAAGTCCTAGAATGAGCCCAGCAGAATAGCAAAAACAATTTGATCAGTCCATCGTTATCTTTCCGTAAAGTTTCTGCTTAACCATGCAATAAATTATTGTTTCTATAAGCTGACTCTTTTCTTGCTTATACAGAATTTGAAAAATGGCTACCAGAGCAGCCGCCGCTAGAGGAGGCCGTGCCGGCCATGGCCGAGGACGGGGAGAAGCCCCAGTTGAAGAAGGACCTTTGATACAACCTCCGGCCGCTCAATACTTCGAGCTAGACCATGTGGCTAAGAGATACAAAAATCTAGGAGGCAAGAACTTCTCGGGAACTGGCACAGTAATAGAGGCCCTTGCATGGCTCAAAACATGCGAGAAAATTCTAGAAGGCCTAAGGCTTGGAGATCAAGATAAAGCTATTATGGGCGTCTGGCTTATGCAGGAACAAGCTGAACTATGGTGGGAATCTCTCACCGTCGGGAATAGAGAAGCTGGAAGAACATAGGACGGATTCAAAGAACTCTTCAAGGAGAAATATGTCCCAGAACAAGCACTAGAACGAATTCACAATGACTTCGCCAACCTCCAGCAGGGGGATCTTTCCGTGCAGGATTATCTGAATAAATTTACATTGTTGTCGCCCTATGCTCCGGAGCTCGTCGCCACTGCAAAGTCCAAAAATAAGAGGTTTATCCTTGGGCTAAAGCGACAGTATCATGATAGAGCCATGGCCCACGTCAAGCTAGAATTTAATGAATTGGTGGAAATGACATGCAACTACGAAGACCTTGACCAAAGGCATCTGGAGCAGGATCGCGCTAGAAGTCAAGCCGTTAACAAACGCAAGCCTGCCGTGAATCAAGCTGAGTCAAGCCAAGCAGCATCCTCGAAACCTCAGACTGGCAAGCCGCCAAGAGGAAGCTGCTATAACTGTGGCAAAATGGGGGCACTTCTCTAATGTGTGTACAGCCCCGAAGAGGCAGAAGACAAATTCACAAGGTTCAAGCCAGGGTTCTTAGAACCCTCGCTCCTGCTTTAATTGTCGCAAGACAGATCATCTAGTCAAAGACTGTCCTTTGCTGAAGAAGGCCACAGTAGCTCACATGTATGACGGGTCGAGCCCGCCAGCTGCTTCCGATGGAGCAGGTAAACCCGACGTTTTGGGAGGTACCCTTACAATTAAAAATATTCCTGTTTCTGTATTGTTTGACACGGGTGCGTCGCGTAGTTTTATTGCTAGTAACACAGTGCACAAACTAAAGTTAAAACAGAGAAAGCTCAAAGATTCGGTTGATGTACATAATCCAATAGGAGGATCTCTCATTCTCATTTCATATTGTAAAGTACCTGCTTCTTTTTCTCGATACAAGTTTCCCTTTGATTTAATCGTTATGGGTTTTCCCGAATTCGATATCATTCTCGGGCTAGATTGGTTAACGAAATACGAAGCCGAAGTGAATTGTGCAGAAAGAATCGTTAAAATTCGAACGAAGCTTGGATATATTACTGTACCATGTCATGGTTCGAATCCAGATAGAAAAGAATTTTGGTCGGCATTAGAACTTATCCCCACTTCCTTAGAAAAGATTTCGATTGTTGGAAACTATGCGGATGTGTTTGAAGAAGTTGAAAACTTACCTCCGCAAAGAGAAATAGAATTCCGAATCGATCTAATTCCCAATGCCAGACCAGTGGTACATCCAATTCGCAGAATGACTCCGAAGGAAAAAGAAGAATTAGGCGACCAAACTCATCAATTGTTGTGGAAGGGTCTAATCAGACCTAGCTTTTCTGATTGGGGTGCAGCTGTTGTGTTTGTCCCAAAGTCAGACGGTACTCTTCGATTGTGCGTTGATTACCGAGACCTCAACAAAAAGACGCTCAAAAATAAATATCCATTACCCCGCATCGATGATTTTCTAGACCAATTGAATGGGGCGAAAGTATTTTCCCGAATGGACCTAGCTACAGGTTTTCATCAATTGAGAATAGCAGAAGAGTGTGTTCCTTTGACAGCTTTCAAAGGTCCAGACATATTTTATGAATGGTTATAATGTCGTTCGGCCTGTGCAATGCTCCAGCATACTTTGTCGATCTAATGAATAGAGTGTTCAGGGGAGTTCTGAATAAATTTGTCCTTGTATTCATCGATGATATTTTAATCTACTCCAAATCAAAACCCGAGCATGAAAAACACTTAGAACAAGTATTGGAGATTCTAAGAAAGAACGTCTTCAAAGCCAAATTCTCTGAATGTGTCTTCTGGCAAGAAGAAGTGAAGTTTCTTGGCCATGTCGTGTCAGAGAAAGGGATTTCTGTAGACCCGAGCAAAATAACAGCGATTCAAGACTGGAAACAACCCACTACTCCCACAGAAGTTAGAAGTTTTATGGGGTTGGCTAGTTATTATCGAAAGTTCGTTAAGGATTTTTCGAAGATATCCGGTCCGTTAACGAAGCTCACGAAGAAGCATGAGAAATTTAAGTGGACTTCCGACTGTGAAGAAGCTTTCCAGGAATTGAAATCGAATCTGACAACTGCTCCAGTGTTAACCATTATTGATGGCAATCAGGATTTAACGGTTTGGACGGATGCTTCTATTAGAGGTCTTGGTGCAGTGTTAATGCAAAGAGGCCAAGTAGTCGCTTATGCAAACCGCCAACTGAAACCGCATGAGAAGAATTATGTGACTCATGATCTTGAGTTGCTAGCTATCGTTTTTGCTTTGAAAATCTGGAGGCATTATTTATTGGGCGAGAAATTTGTGCTGTATACAGATCATCAATCATTGAAGTATTTATACACCCAAAAAGATCTGAATTTGAGACAACAGCGTTGGCTAGAATTTCTTGCAGCGTATGATCTTGATATCCTGTATACGCCAGGTGTAACACCCCGTATATTGAATAACTTGCTATAATATAAAACAGGGCAGAATTAAATTTTAAAATATGAATCAGGGGAAACGGGCTATGCCATTGCGTTCGTCTCGGAAAAATACGCGAAATAGAGTCCGAGTTTTCGAAAATCGGAGTCCGTATGACCCAGTTAAGGCCCGAAGAAGTTTTCAGAAAATTTAAAACAGATTTAAAATATTCAGATTCACATTTCAGAAGAGGCGGGAAAATTCCCGCCAGGCAGAGGGAGTCGACCCTAGGGTCGACATGGGTGTCGACCCCCTCCCTAGGGGTCGACCCAGGGGTCGACCCCCCCTGTCGGTCTGTGTGGCCAGGGTGCACCATTTTGGCTTTTGGGCTGTGCTAGTGGCTAGTGACGAAATCTGACAGCGCTAATCTGATTTAGGGTTAATCTAATGGCCTAAAACACTTAACTACTCTATAAATACACCCTAAGACTACCCTAATTCATACTAAAATTGGAGACAACGTCGTTATGCCGTCAAA
Organism: Allium sativum; assembly: GCA_030737875.1. NCBI lineage: Eukaryota > Viridiplantae > Streptophyta > Magnoliopsida > Asparagales > Amaryllidaceae > Allium > Allium sativum. The sequence continues at coordinate 509,316,851 of CM060920.1, read as the reverse complement.
ATGCAACTTGAAGGAGCCTCCATCAAATTAAAGAGGAAGATAGCTTCTCAAATCAACCTCTAATCAACTCTAGCAACTTAATCCTCTTTATTGAAGTACTAATCAACAAGTTGTGAGTTTATATAGCCTTAATGACCAATTGTTGAAATGATTATGATAGGATATAATGAGGTTATGGCTATGAATGTGGATCAATGCAAGTTATGTTATCATATGCTATGTGTTCATGATGTTATGCAAGTTATATGCTATGTGTTCATGATGCTAGTTATGCAAATCGCTATGATAAACATTGATCCATTATGACACCATGTTATGCAAGTTTGGTGTATGATTATATGCAAGTTCATATATGATATGTTATGCAAGTTTGGTGTATGATTATATGCAAGTTCATATATGACATGTTATGCTAGTTTGGTGTTTGATTATATGCAAGTAACATGTGCAAGTTTACACCTTTGTATGATATGCATACATATGCAAGTTAACCCCTTTGTATGTCATACATACATATGCAAGTTTACCCCTTTGTATGACATAAGTAACTTATGCAAGTTAACCTCTTTATGACATATGTGATTCATGCAAGTTTGGGTTGATTATTTATGCTAGTTGGGTTTGATGCTATATGCATGTTGACACCTTTAAAACCGATGTTGATGCTAATGTTATGCAAGTTGAACCCATTGTATGTGTGATGAATCTTCCCTTTTAAGTATGTCATGTTAGCGAACTACGTGGGGAACGATGGGGTTAATATTCATGTTAATGAAATGGTGTGAAGTTGGTATGATTATGCATACCATAAAGTGGATGGACATAATTGAGTCAATTATGTACATCGTTAAATTTGTAATTAATTAGGGATAATTAATACAAATTATGGGGGTGATTAATTAGGTGTAATTAATCGACTAAGACACGAGGTTGGACCCTTTTGTAGCATAAGACTGCCCGGAACCGACCGGCAAATCCAGCGGCTACAGATGATTGGCCCAATGTGAGAGGTCTTAGGCATAAACTAAATACGTGACAAGTGTAAAGACACGAGGTTAGACTCGGTTATGGCGTAAGGCTGCCCGGACCCGACCGGCAAATCCAGCTGCCATAAAAGATAGTCTAATGTGAGAGGTCTTTGCAAAGGTTACGGTCTTAATCAATTAAGAAACACTTAACCAGATAAGCATGTAGTGGGGCATGAGGGGTTAAGTGGGTGCCTTGGGTGGCATGTGGAAAAATCTAGTGGTTGCCTTGGGTGGCAATAGAAAATACGACTAGAATACTTAACCAAAGTGGAACATGTAATTAAACATGATTAAAGGGTTAAGTAAGTGCCTTGGGTGGCATGGGGAAAATCTAGTGGTTGCCTTGGGTGGCAATAGAAGATAAGATTAGAATACTTAACCAAAGTGGAACATGTAATTAAACATGATTAAAGGGTTAAGTAAGTGCCTTGGGTGGCATGAGGAAAATCTAGTGGTTGCCTTGGGTGGCAATAGAAAATACGATTAGAATACTTAACCGAAGTGGAACATGTAATTAAACATGATTAAAGGGTTAAGTAAGTGCCTTGGGTGGCATGTGGAAATCAAGTAGGTGCCTTGGGTGGCATGGGAAATCTAGTGGGTGCCTTGAGTGGCAATTGAAATATGATTAGATGACTTAACCAAACTTTAAACATGTAAGTGGACATGATTATTAAAAAGGGTTAAGTGGGATACACTAGAAAATGTGACAAGCTTAGGTGGGTAGCTTGTGGGGGCCCATTTCAACCAGTAACCCATATGTATCTTAGTGGGCTCGACCCATGTCGAGGACGGGACACGCGTACTGGGCTTGACTATAAGAGGCCAAAACGGGTTAGCGGTGGCAATGCAAGTCCAACGGGTTTCATATGCGTGTGTGGACCCGGGCTGGTAGGTAAGACGTTGTTGCATCGTGTAGATATAAGTCGTGCACCATTGATTGTATCGGGTTGCCACTTTGGGGAGTGATACACCCCACTGTGGGGCCAGCACGGGTATCTACGGTAGGGAGCCGATCGTTTGGGGAGTAGTGGGTACACCTAGTGGAGATAGGGGCAGACGGCACCTATGTAGTCAGCTAGGGGTACACGAGACTACTATTAAGATTACTAAGTACAGGGTACACCTAGTGGAGATAGGGGCAGACGACACCTATGTAGTCAGCTAGGGGTACATGAAACTACTGGGTAAATTTTTCTAAGTCCTTGGGAGGGATCAACCTTTAAGTAGGAATGACTGGTGTGGTGCAGTTAGAAATTACCCTTGGGTGGGTAGATCTGGGGTGGTGCAGTGTAGTATTTATCCTTGGGCGGATAGGCACGTCTTTACCGTTATCTTAGTTCATCCTAAGTCTAGTTGGCTGCTTAGTGTAGTCATTTATCCCCAGTCGTACCGTACCAGGTTTATATCATACCCTAATTACTTTAATGATTGTATTGTTAAAGTTATAGGGCTCACTCAGACTTATGTCTGACCCCGTTGTTTTTATCTTTTTCCAAACCCTCAGGTTATCAGAGTGGGCCTAGCACTAGTGGGCTTTGATTCAGATTGCTTTATCTATCTTTTGAAGCTTGGACTCTTGAAGTAAATCTCGGTTATCTTTTCTATTATGGCTATTAGTATGTAGTGGGATTATGTACTTATGTTTTAACGAGATGGATATTTTGTACTTGACTCTTGTTGGTTTTTGATATGTAACCAAACATGTTTACCTTCTGCTGCAATGAAATGATGTTTTAAATTTCAAGTATTACTTATATCTGTCTGTTGTAATTTTTCTGTTCTATATTCACTTAAAATACTCCACCGAAGTTAAGGCATTCCCTTAGTGAGTGACCTTAGCGGGTGTGGGGTGTTACACCAGGAAAGGCTAACATTGTAGCGGATGCGCTTAGTAGGAAAACTGCAATCATTGCCAATCTTATAATTACGCTAGGATTGATTGATAAAATATCTGTTCTTCAGAAAAGTGACAATTTTGTGAAAGAGATGATAAGAAGGATTCAAAGGGGCGAAAGCTCCAGTTTCCAAGTGGACAGTGAGGGAGTTCTGAGACTGAATAGAAGAATATGTGTTCCCGACATTCCTGAGCTCAAAAGAGAAGTGTTAGATGAATGCCATAAATCCAAATTTTGCATCCATCCTGGTGTGAGTAAAATGTACAACGATATCAAACGCACTTTTTGGTGGAGGGCAATGAAAAGGGATATTTCTTTGTATGTTGCCCTACTTGTCAATTGGTTAAGAGCAACCAACAGAAGCTAGCTGGACTGTTGCAGCCGTTGGAAGTCCCAAGTTGGAAATGGGAACAGATTTCCATGGATTTCATAGATGGTTTACCGCGAAGCAGGAAAGGTAATGACAACATTTGGGTAATCGTAGATCGCTTCAAGAAGACTGCCCATTTTATTCCTGTCAGATCCAATAGAACCGCTCAAAGTCTAGCACATATATATTTCAAAGAAATCGTTAAGCTGCATGGAATTCCCATCAGCATAGTCAGTGATAGAGACCCGATATTTGCTAGCAAATTCTGGGAGGCTTTCCAGACAGAATTGGGAACGAAACTGAATATGAGCACCGCTTATCACCCTCAAACAGATGGCCAGACTGAGCGGGTGAATAGAATTCTAGAAGATTTATTGCGGGCTTGTATAATTGATTTTGGTGGGTCATGGGAAGATCATTTGCATTTGGCAGAATTCTCATATAACAATAGCTATCAGGCAAGTTTAAAAATGTCGCCATTTGAAGCATTATATGGCAGACCGTGCAGCTCTCCAGCATGTTGGGTAGAACCTGGCAATAGACTTGTGTTAGGACCCGATATGATTAGAGAAGCATCTGATAAAGTCGACTTCATCAAAAAGCTATTGAGAACCGCCCAAAGCCGACAGAAAAGTTATGCAGATTCTAGAAGAAGGGATTTGACATTTGCTGTTGGTGATCATGTTTATTTAAAAGTTTCTCCGATGAGAGGAGTAATCAGATTTGGCAAAACTGGGAAATTGGCACCGAGATTTATTGGTCCTTTTCCTATACTCGAACGAATTGGAACTCTTGCTTATAGGGTTCAATTACCAGATTGGTTGCCTGGAGTGCACGATGTGTTTCACGTATCTCAACTTAGAAGACATGTGCATGATCCAGATCTTGTTGTAGAGGAAGCAGCGCAACAGGATATAGACATAACTCCAGAATTAGCACTCAGAAGAGAGTCATTAAAGATTGTTGGCAAAGAAACTAGAAAACTAAGAAGCAAAAAGGTTCATTTAGTTAAAGTGCAGTGGAGCAGTGATCCTAGAGACTGTACTTGGGAGACTGAGGAAAGCATTAAGCAAGCTTAGCCCAAATGCAGAGTGGATATCTCTGACTAACTCCGGTGCAAGGTACCTTTACAATACTTTGCATTTACATTTTGTTTCCTACTTTACTGTTGTTTCCTTTTCGAGGACGAAAAGTTTTAAGTGGGGGAGATTGTAATAACCCGGAAAATACGAGCCAAATTAAAAAATTTAAATTGGTGATTTCAAAGGAATTTGAACAATTGAAATAGGATATTTCAATAAAATAGTGAATTAGAAATAGTGAGTCAGTTTGAAAATTTGAATTCAAACTTTGGCTGACTGTGCAGGGTGGAAAATATAACGGATTTTAGTGAAACCAAAAATATTTAAATCTGTTTATCAATACCTTTCTAACGAATCTGAAAAATCGAAATTTCATAACGGGAATAAAAAATTATGACCAAATGAATTTTCAGAAAGGTCGCTATATAGTATATATAGCCCTGGAAAATTGATATTTTGCAAACGACCTCGGAACTCGATGAAACCACTTTTGTTGGGTCCGGGATGTCAAACTATTGCTAGGTTTCAAATTTCATAATTTTTGAAGCTAATATGTGAGCGTGGCAAAAGAAAATGTGTTTGGTCAATTTCTGTTAAATTGGATCGACCAGAAAAAGGCCATTTTTCAAACGATCTCAGAATTCGACGAAACTAGTTTTGTTTGGACCGTAGCGTCAAAACATAGCTAGATTTATTTTTCTGGAATTTTTCGAATCAGTTTGTGGCCCTGGCAAATTGAAATGTACGTTCAGAGTTAAAAATTAAATGTTTAATACTTTAATTTGAAAAATAACTGACTGTAACAGTCGAATTGGCCAACGAAACATATCCCATTGTGTCCGGGATGGGGGTATTTAGCTAGGGACGATAGTCGTTGGACTTGAAAAGGAGTTCATTGGAGAAAACACTATTTAAAAATTTAATAAAACCCTAGGCCAATCAGAAATTTTCTTTCATTATTTTTAAAATAAAAAAAACTAAAAAACCATCGTCCCCATCTGCTCTCGACGATCATCGTCGTTCGCCGCTTCCCTCCCCTTTTCCCGCCGCTACAGGCCACTCCAGCCACCGCCGCTACCCTCCCTCGACTCGCCTCCTCCTCCTCTTCAAATCCGACCAACTCCCTCCACCACTCGTCGCCGCCTCCGTCTGAATCGGGCCCAGGAAGTCGCCCACTTCCCAGCGCCGCCGATCGCCGTAGGAGCCACCGAGCTGCACCTCACCACCGTCGATAGGAATCCTGCTCGAAGCTCTTCCACGTCATCACCCCCGATCGTCCCCACGTGCCACGGATTTCGCGAAAACCTCAACCCTAGTTTCGAACCACTTTGAAAGGTGAGTCCTTTTTTATGTATGCACTTTGAAAAATCATATCTTTTTGGTGTGTTGACGAAATTCGATGAAACAGGAAACATCAGGACCACAAGGAATCTCTCTACCACATAGAAGAAGCCGCGGATTTTTCTGAGTCATCCACGATTTTTAGCACTCCGCAAACTAATGTGAGAAATCTAAAATAATATGAATTTGAATGGAAAATGTCATGTATAAATTATACAAGCGAAATATAAAATACACACGTGTTGTATACCTCATGTACATGCGTGGTGTAAGCTATATGAGCGAAGTATGAATTATACATGCATAGAATAATTGATATATGTGTTGAAATGCAAGTGAAATAAAGCAATAATATATATATATATACATACATACTCCCCTCGTCCACAAACCATGGACGATATTTATTGTTGTGAATTGGTGTGAAATATTGGATGAAAAATGCGAATGGTTGAATAATTGTTTGTGGTTGATATTGTTTGGTTGTGGTTGAAAAATACCCATTGGTGATTGAAATGAATTGGAAATATTTGTGGAAATAAAAATAAAACATGCCGCCTGCGTGCGAATTAGATGCATGAATCCCCATTGTCAAAAACCGCGAGGTTTTAAGGTAGAGCGAGGTGCCGTACTAGGGACGGTGCTGGTTTTAACTACCCTGCCGTTATGCTGCCGAAATTTTGAATAATATTCATGTGTTAGAATTATTTTCATATGTTGAAATTATCTTCATGCGTTGAATTTAAAGTCATATGTTGAAACTATATCCATGTGTGGAAATGTTCATGTGTTGAAAAGTGATGTGTGAAAATTAAATTCATTTGTGAATGAATGAAGTGTTTAAACAATAAAAAACACATTTTTATAATATATAGGAAGTATGAAAAATATTCGCCTTATATATAAATAGTTTCAACAATAAAAATCTCATCTTTCTTATATGAACAACATATATAAAATATCCATGTGTGGAAATGCTCATGTGTTGAGAAGTGTGTGTATTGGAAAAGTTCATGTGTTGAATAAAAAGATCGAACAATAAAAATCACATTTTTATTGAAACTATGAAGTGTTTAAAACATTAATTTGTCGAATAGATATTTTAAATGATAAAAATATCATTTTTATCATATATGGGATATGCTAAAGATATGCGAGCGTTGAAATAAATATTGGTGAAGAAATATTATTTTTAACATGCATAGGAACTAAATAAAATAGTCATGTGTTGAAATATATTTTAGTTCACCAAAATTATCATCTTTGAAATGTGAAATGTTAAAAATAGCCACTTGTTCAAATAACTATGCATGAGTTGAAATATACATTAATTAGCTAATGATATGATTTTTGCCTATGCATGCAACATTAGAATGAATGGTGTTTTTAAACCGAAGTAAATCAAATATGAAGTTGAATGGAAAATGATAAGTGATAAAAATTGTATATATGTACATGCCTATTTATTGAACAGGTTATAGCAAAGGGGCTAGAGAAGAGGAATAAAATTTTGTGCCCGACAAATAGGTACACATTTACTGTTTTGTTTGGGTGATGATTTTATGAGCCTGTTGGCTAGCCGCTTGGCTTTTTCTTTTTCTTTTTGATATGAGACGCCCGTGTGGCTATTTGGGAATTTTCCCAGCCCCTCCCATACAAAGGAGGTTATGGCGAAATTTTCCAAAATTTTAAGGCGTTAGTGAAATAATGGAAGTGAAAACGATATAGGAATTTTTGAATGGACTATATTTATATAAATATATAAATATAAATGAAATTAAAACGAAACGTGGCCGTGCAGTTCGTGTTTTGAAACCGTGATTTCAAACGACTAGTGCGAGAAATCCGACCATTGGATTTTCTCAAAACCGCAACCGTTGGGTTCGCCTTGGAAATATCTTTCCAACGGCACCAACTTTGTGAAGATCCGACGGTTGGATTGTCTGGAATGTTTAATTCAAATCTGAAGAAAAAAAGCGCCAGAAACGATTATATATATATAAATATAATTAAATTAAATCGAATAACGCCGCTGCAGTTCGTAAATTGAAATCGTAATTTCAAACGACTAGTGCGAGAAATCCGACCATCGGATTTTCCCAAAACTGAAACCGTTGGATTCGTTTTGAAATGACCTTCCTAATGATATAAAATTTGTGAAGATCCAACGGTTAGATTTTCAGATATGTGTAAAACAAAATTAGTGAAAAACAGCGCCAGTGCACCTGAAACGTCGTTTAATTAAATATGGCCGTTTTAAATTAAATAAAAATGGCGATATATCGTTATAAAATACTATAGACGATATAGGGTGGAAATAAACCAATTTCGTTGTGTTTGCTTGATATGTGATGGTTGAATGTATTTAACATGAAAATTATAACTAAAGAACTGATATGTGAATGTTTAATAGTCCAACCATGTGATTAATTGATTTGAAAATCTAAATATACGTGGGTTATTTGAAAAGGCCGAGTTCATCTCAATTCAAATAATCGATCGACGTTGAGAAGTCGAAGAGTCAAAGACGGTTGAAGACCGACGATCTTCACATTGGATGGGTGGGCGCTACTGATGCTCGTGATCGGAGTAGCTACCGTGAAGGAGCTGAAGTAGTGGTCGTCCAAACATACTGTTGATTGCACGGATATGCGAGGAATTGGTGCCTCCGGTTTCGTTCAGACCTAGAACGGACTTGTAAATGGACTGTGTGTCTGACATTGGATTTTGTTCTATGCTGATTGATCTCTGTTAAATATATATCTGTTTGGCGGCGGAGAATTTATTCTCTTGCTTAACGCCCTTCTCTGAGACGTACGAGCTCAGAGGTTATGTATTGACAGAATTCAGTTACATGGAGTGGATTGCCTGTGTGGCACGCCTAAGTGCCATATGATCAAGGCTTCTGTTGCAAAGCAAAGTCTTGTGGTTGATGATCAAAGCATGGTCTGTGTGACGTAGCTTTGTGTATAACGTGAATTCGCGAGCCTCACACCTCGGTATGAGTCAAAAAGGGAGACGGACCGCTGGGAGAGCACGACGTTTCTTTCTAGCTAAGGTGGTGTCAGTGACCTACCAGCCCTGACATTATATATACTTTTCACCTGTGTGGTTGTTGGAATGCGAGGCGCCTCGATTATAGGTCTGTAAGGACCAGGAAACGGGTGTTCAGGAATTGCCAATCCTCAAAAGTAAGAGAGGACCGGCCCAGCTGATTCCAAGGATCATAGTGGGTTCCTGGGACATTTGCTAGAGTGTCTCGAATCGGAGAGGAGCTTGCCCCTTGCCTCGACTCATGAAGGAATCCAATTTCCAATACGAAATATGCGGACGTGATTGTATTACTAGTACGGCGACATAGTGGTATGGGTCATTTATGCCGCCTATGATTGATATTTATGATTGAAATCGCTTTTGAAACATATATGCACTAGTAATAATATCAAACACTTTTGTTTTATTCGTATGAAGCATTTTTGGCCATTACAAGGTAAAAACTCTATCCTCCGGCTTGCGTTGCATTGTGTGATAGGACCTGAGTCTGATAATGGCTTCATTTTATAAAAAGCATTGCGATGATTTAATCATTTACTTTATTTCATGCACTAGCACTCATTGGAGTAAACCCGTTCCGTGAAAGTGGCGTGGTCCTTTGATTTGCCTTATTATTGTTGTTAATAAGTTAAGTTGATTTCTCATACCAGTCCCATGACTGACTCGTAGTTTGTTTCACCTTGCAAACTCGGGTGCCCTCATTTTCACATGGGCAGCCTAGTTACAGGTTTCTGACGCATTTTTGGCTCATGGCGAGGCTTGACTACACCGTGCTGACTTGGATTTTCTCCACCATTATTGTATCTATATTATGATTCAGCCATTGGCGATGTAGACTGATATTTATTTTGTGTACTCTTTATGGTATGATTCCGCCTCAGGCGATGGTGACTGATTATGTATCATTATGCACTAAGTTGTATCCTGTACTGTGCTCTCTGATGTGATGATATCTATATGATTCCGCTGTCATATGTGTGTAAATTATTCTATTTTCTGTTTATGCTATTATCTGTGATCTGCTAATGATGATTAATGTGTTATATTCCAATGATTATCCTTAACACCGTGTCATGGGGTTTTGGGATCTTCACATTTACCGAACTTTAAAATAAAGATTAATAACTGTTTTAGTTCTCACACTAGTCACATGACTGACTTGGAGTTTATTGTTTTAACCTAAACTCTGAGTGCCCCTATTTTCCACATGGGCAGCTAGTAGTTTTGGTTTTGCAGATTTATATTCACAGGATCCTGATTTACAGCTGGAACGATGCTTGGAAAGCTCTGTATCCGTGTATTACTTTCAGTTGTGTTTTATATTGTTATTCCACTGCTATGTAATTTATTGTAATCTCTGATATTTTTATGATGTATTTTATTTATTCATACCCTGTATATTCTTGTATTCTGATGGAATTGTTGTAATAAGCAAGGAAATGTTCTTCTGTTTGCGTTCTGATTCGTCTTGTCCTCAATTCTATCCGGGCTTTCCTTACCGGGGAAGTTCAGGTCGTTTCAATTTGGTATCAGAGCCTTCGTTTACAGAGCTCGAGAACAAGACACATTAGAATCGAACGGAAGAATTCATCAGATATTGGATTAGTAATATCCAATTAGAATGACTCCTTAGAGATAGGATCAGTAGTATCCTAGAACGAGTGTGAAGAGTATATTTTTCAATTGAAAACAAATTTTGTTTTGAAATCTAAATCGTTTTATACGTATTTGAATATTTTATTTGTGTTGAATTTGGACAATCGAGTATATAAAGATTTTGCATATACGCGTCATGAACGTATATTCGAAGTTTTAATATACTGGATAGATATTGAATCACATTCTAGACACCCGGGGATAATTCTGATGATGTGGCCACATCATCAGTATTTATGTTCGTGTTTCGAAGGTGTGATATCTATATATTTCCATTAACTGGTGTGAGAACCAAAACTTACATAGGATTATTGGTTGTGATTTGACATCAAAAACATGATTTTTTGTATATATATCAAAATTATAAATTTGAAACGATAATCCACCAATTGATTGATGGTTGTGTTGTTTGTTTATTTGTTTGATATTTTTAACCATTTAGCTTAATTGATCCAAATATTGAACTGTATTGAAAATTATTTGCAAATTGCATGCATGTACATATATATGTGTGAACAGGTCATAGCAAGGAGGCTAGAGCAGAGGAATAAAATTGTTTGCCCGACAAATAGGTAATGTTTATTGTATTTCTTGGGTTTTGGATGATTTTATGGGCTGATTGGGTTTTTCTTTTTCTGGTGGATTGAAGAAGGCCATGGGAGGCTATATGAAATATCCCGAAGTCCCCGGTGCAGGGGAGGTTATAGCGAAATTTTTCGAAAATTTAGGGAGCTAGCCAAATTTTTGAAAAATTTGAAAAGTTCTTAGAAACTGAAAAGTTGAAGAACTTAAGTCGTAAAGAAAACAAAGGAAGTTGAGTTGGTTTGTAAAACAACTTTCGGCTTCGTTCCTTTTCGGGGACGAAAAGTTTTAAGTGGGGGAGATTGTAACAACCCGGAAAATCCGAGCCAATTTAAAATTTTTATTTTGGCAATTTTAGTGAATTTTGGTATTTAAAATGAATTATTTTAAAGAATAATGACGAGAAATTTAATTTGAATAGAAATAGAAGTATATTATATAGATCGTCGTTAGAATATAATTATTTATTTTAAATTATAAAAGGAATTGAAAATGGCGCGGTAGTCTGAAAATTCGATTTCAAAATTCAAATGAATGTACCGGGTGCAAAATAAACCGGATTTTAGCGAAACCAAAAATAATAGAATCTAATTGAGAATATCTTTCCAACGAATCTGAATAATTGAAATTTCATAGCGGGAATCAAAAGTTATGTCCAGTTGAAAATTCAGAATAGTCACTATGGAATTTCGGCCCTTAAAAATGGGAATTTTGCAAACGACCTCGGTTTTCGACGAAACCACTTTTGTTGGATCCGGGATGTCTAATTATTGCTAGATTCCAAAATTCGTAATTTTTCGAATCAATATGTGAGCGTGGCAAAGGAAAACGCGTTTGACCAGTTTAAGTTGATTTTAATCGACTGGAAAAGGGCCATTTTTCAAACGGTCTCAGAATTTGACGAAACTAGATTTGTTAGGACCATATCGTTAATATGAAGCTAGAAAATATTTTTCTGGAATTTTTCGAGTTAGTACATGACCCCGGTAAATTGAAATGCACGTTCAAATTCAATATATAGAGTTATATGTTGATTTTGACGAAAACTGATCGAAACAGCCTACGATACATATTCCATTGCGTTCGAAATAGGGGTAATTAGCTGGGGACGACAGGCGGTGGGTCTCGTTTCGAGGTCGAAAATAAAACTTGCTTTTTAGAAAATTTAATAATAAAATATATATTATATAACCTCACCTACCCTCCTCTCTCTTCATTTTAAATCGAAATTAAAAAAAAACTACAGCTAAAACCGCGTCGCCCCCTATCATCACCGCCGCCGCCTCCAAGTGCTGCGCCCCCACCAGATTCCCCCTAGCCTCGTCGCACCCCTCCTCCTCCTCTCGCACACCCTCGCCCTCCCCGATCCTCTCTCCGCTGACGTGAAGAACCCAAACCCCTAACCCCCTCCCCCCCAACGCGATGCTTGAAACCGTGAGTTCCCCCGAGCCTAACCCCCCCCCCCCCCCGGCGCCACCCCTGCCGCATCCACCCGCCATCGCCTCGACAACTCCGACCACCTCTCCTTCTATAAAAAAAACACTGTAAGTTTCTTCTTTTTGTTTATTTTATTTCAGGAATTTTCTTATGTAAGAATGGGTTTTTAAAACGGAAGAGAGCTGATTTTTAGTCGATGAAATTTTGATTTTTAAGTGCAAAAAGAATTGATCTTTATATGTATGACATCACGATAAAGATTGGATTTTTATATGAGGTTTAAAAATCGAATTTTCTATATGATGTAAAAAATAAAAATTCGATTTTTAATTTATAAAAGAGATAAAGATGCGATTTTTATATAGTAGAAATAGTAAAGATGCGATTTTTATATAGTAGAAATAGTAAAGATGCGATTTTTATATAGTAGAAATAGTAAAGATGCGATTTTTATATAGTAGAAATAATAAAGATATGATTTTGATATGGTAGAAATTATAAAATATAATTTTTATAGAGAAAGAAGCGTTGTAAATGCATATGAAGTAGAAATAAAAATAATATTTTTATTTATTGAAATGAAGTGATAAAAATATAATTTTTATTATGAAGTTAGCGTAATAAAAATATGATCTTTATTATATGAATACCGTTGTAAAAATAGAATTTTTATCTATATAGTAGCGGTGTGAAAATAGAATTTTTATCTATATAGTAGTGGTGTGAAAATAGAATTTTTATCTATATAGTAGCGGCGTAAAAATAGAATTTTTATCTAATAAAATAACAGTGTAAAAATGTGATTTTTATATAGATAACAACAATATAAAAATGAGATTTTTATATATGTAGTGGCTACGGACAATGAAATTGGAAAATGGTGAGCACGACGAAGATTTCTACAAAAGAAGAGTCGTGGCAGTTGGTTTAGCTAGTCGGTGAGAACTTCTCACTTTAAATCTTGTATTCTAGTTAATATATATATATATATATACTAGGATGCAGACGGTGCTTAGCAGCACCCGATACCCATCGTCCACAGACCATGGACGGCTTGTATGCTTGTTTGATGTGTCGTGAAATTTGTTTTTGATGTTGATGTGAAATCGATAATAAAATGTTGATGGTTGTAATAAATAAATTATCGTTAAAAATATAATTTTTAACGTGAATGTGAATAAATAAATATTCATCTACAAACCGGACGGTTTGTTTATGTACACCTATTTGAAGGATATTGATTGGGATGATAAATTTTACACATTGCCCAACTGTACCAATAAAAATCCGTGTTTGTTGATTTGAAACCCCACACGGGTGTTGGGATGATATTTGGCGTACACTAATCCTAATTATTTAATAGTATGTCGATCGATTGGTCGACAGACTGTGTAAGCGTTAATTATTTATATTTAATGCTTATGCAGTTGTGTAGTGCACTTTGGATGATGGTTGATTATTTATCGTTGCTATTTATATACATGTGTTGTATGGAATCCATATAATTAACATTATATGGTGATTGATTGGGCCTCATTCCAATTGGGAAATAATGAATATTATAAAAGAAAATTCATGTGTTAAATGGAATAAATAGTCATGTGTTGACGATGCTCATGTGTTGAGAATTCATGTGTTGAAAGTGTATTCATGTGTTGAATAAAATATTTATACAATAAAATTCACCCTTTTATTGAAAGTAAGAAGAAATATAGATTCATGTGTTGAATAGAATAAATATTCATTTGTTGAATAGAATAACGAAGTTAGTGAAATATATGAAGCTGTGTTGATTAGAGATGCGCCATTTTGATGTGAACGATATTTATATCGATTATATTCGTTTTTAAAATAATTATAGAAAAAGAAGTGATTTCAAAATATAACGTTTTGAAAATATTATCATTTGTATATCGATGATGTGGAATATTCAATTTCGATTCGAAATTGAATATGAAGTTGAAATCTTTCGAAAACGAATTTAAAATGATTTATAAAATACGTTTTAAAAGGAAATCGACGAAATATATATAATATATATATAATGGCCTGAATAGAACGCGCCGCGCCGCGGCAGTTCGCGAATTTCGACCATTGACTTCGAATGGATATTACGGGAGATCCGACCGTCAGATTCTCCTAAAACTAGAACCGTTGGGTTCGTATCGAAAAGAGCTTTCCAATGAATATTAGAAATTCGAAATCTAACGGTTGGATTTGGAATTATGTCCAAATCAAATTTGGAAAAGGTCGATGTAAGTGCAGTTCGATGACCGTTATTGGAAATCGACTGTACGGGCCTTGATAAAATTATTAAAAATATCTATAATTTGTGTAAAATCATAATATATGAATTGGAAAGAACTGCGATGAAAAATTCCATTTTTGAAAAGATAAAAATAGATTTTTATCGAAATGAAATAGTTTTGAACTAGAATTATAAAATCAATTTATTTTTGAAATAAATAAATTGAATTTGAAAGTGGTTTTAAAAATAATCAAAATTCCCAATACGTGAATTGGAATGGATTTGAATCGAAATTATCTTCGGAATATTTTGATGTTGGATTTCGTGATTATACAGATATGGTTGTGGAAATTTGAAAGATATATTTTATATCGTTATTTCCAATACGATATTTTTTGGTTTCAGAATTTGATATTGAATATAAGTCGGTATATTTTCTATTCAAAGCCTTGTATTTGATATCAAATGTGATATGGGTTTGTCGTGAATGGTGTCTTCATTAATACTGTTCTTAAACCCAGTTGAGAAAAAGATTAAATCTTTCTCTATAGATTTAATGATGTGTACCAATTAAATAATATTAATTGGAATTGAATTTAAATTGGTTCTTGGGTTTATCGTGAGCGGTGTTTTAAATAACACATGTTCTTTAACCCGATTAACAATAAAATGTGATTTTGGGTTTATCGTGAATCGTGTTTTAGATGACATTGGTTCTTTAACCCAGTTAAAGACAGGATATTGATTTGTGGGAAGATTAAAACCAAGTAGAGTTTTAATGAATCTGTAATTAAATTGAAATGTGAATTGATAATTTAAATTATCAAATCTGAAAAGTGATCGAGGATGGAGTATCTCCAGTTTTGCTCCAAAGCGATAGTTAAATCTTTAATTAGATTTGAACGTGAAATGGTAATTAATATTTACCGATAACACCATGGTGTTAGATACGGATTATTACCAGTTTTCTCCATGGGATAAATAGGTTGGGATTGGGAAATAAAATAAATAATTACTTCGGTGTGGTTCTCTAATCCCGACTAGTTTGGAAAACCATAATATGGTTTGAAATGATATCCAAAGGAAGATTAAAGAATAAATTTAGAAGAATTTATCTTTGATAAAATTAATGGGAACCTTTCCCTAAGAATGTGAATATCAGAATAAAAGAATATTCTGAATTGGAATGAGGCGTAGGTTGTGTTTGTGTAACATTTGTTTATTATATACGCGGGTTATTTGGAAAGGCCGGGTTTATACCCATTCTGAATAACCGATTCGACGGTAAGTCGAAGATGAAGACGGTGGTTGAAGACCGGAAGTTTTCACATCGTTTGGAGTGATTACTGATGATCTTGATTGGGCTATACACCCAAGATGAGGGAATCATTTGGTGATCGTCCAGACGTACTTGGAGATCGATGGATATGCGAGGAAAGTGCCTCCGGTTTCGTTCAGACCCAGAAGGAACTTGTAAATGGACTGTGTGTCTGACATTGGATTTTATTCTATGTTGATTGATCTCTATTAAATATACATCTGTTTGGCGGCGGAGAATTTATTCTCTTGCTTAACGCCCTTCTCTGAGAAATACGAGCTCAGAGGTTGTATATCGATGGACATTAGTCACATGGAGTGAATTGCCTGTGTGGCACGCCTAAGTGGCGGATGATCAAGGCTTCTGTTGAAAAGCAAAGTCTTGTGGTTGATGATCAAAGCACGGCCTGTGTGGCGCAACTTTGTGTATAACGTGAATTCGCGAGCCTCACACCTCGGTATGAGTCAAAAACGGGATACGAAACATTGGGAGAACACGACGTTTCTTTCTAGCTATAGGTGATGTCAGTGACCTACCATCCTTGACATTTATATAATTTTTACCTGTGTGGACGTTGGAATGCGAGGCGCCTCGGATATAGGTCTGTTAGGACCAGGAAACGTGTGTTCAGGAATTGTCAATCCTCAAAAGTAAGAGAGGACCGGCCCAACCGATCCAAGGATCATAGTGGGGTCCTGAGACATTTGCTAGAGTGTCTTGAACAGAGAGGAGCTTGCCCCTTGCCTCGACTCTTGACGGAAATCCAATTTCCAATACGTGATATTGCGGTTTTATTTGTAGAACCTAGTATGGTGACATAGTGGTATGGGTCATTAATGCCGTCTATGATTGATATTTATGATTGAAATTGTTTTGACACTATACATTTATTATAGTATCAAATAATGTGTTTTTAACATATCAAGCATGCTTTGGCTATTATAAGGTGAAAACCCTATCCTCCGGCTTGCGTTGCATTGTGTGATGGGACCTGGGTCTTATAATAGCTTCATTTTTCTTTATTTTGCATTGCGCTGTTTGTTTTATGCACTGGTATTCTTGGGAGGAAACCCGTTCTGTGTTATACGGCGTGGTCCCTTGATTTACCGAACTTCAAAATAAAGATTAATAACCGTTTTAGTTCTCACACCTGTCACGTGACTGACCTGGAGTTTATTGTTTTAACCTAAACTCTGGGTGCCCCTATTTTCCACACGGGCAGCTAGTAGTTTTGGTTTTGCAGATTTATATTCACAGGATCCTGATTTACAGCTGGAACGATGCTCGGAAAGCTCTGTATCCGTGTATTACTTTCAGTTGTGTTTTATATTGTTTTTCCGCTGCTATGTAATTTATTGTAATCTATGATATTTTTCTGATGTATTTTATTTATTCATACCCTGTATATTCTTGTATTCTGATGGAATTGTTGTAATAAGAAAGGAAATGTTCTTCTGTTTGCTTTCTGATTCGTCTTGTCCTCAATTCTATCCGGGCTTTCCTTACCGGGGAAGTTCGGGTCGTTTCACCCATTGTACTCGAACTTGTCTGGTGGATTTATTGTAGAGCCATTTGATTCCATGCTCCAGAATCCTTGCTGTATCACGGGGCATCCTAGGTTCTAAATTGAAGTTTCCTAAATCCCCAATTGCATCTAGCTCAAGTCTAACGGTGGAATCATGAAGGCATTTTCTAAGATGAGAAATATGGAAACATTATGGACTCGTGATAAGCGCTTGAGAATATCCACACGATAAGCCAGTTTCCCTATCCTATCGACAATCTTAAATAGCCCAATAAATTAGGAAGCCGACTTCCTAGTCTTTCTAAACTGGATAGTCTTCTTAAGAGGGGAAACTTTCACAAATACTAAATCTCCAGTGCTAAATTTAAGTTCCTTCCTCCTTCTATCCTCATATGATTTGTGTCGGTCTTGGGATGCCTTCATTCTCTATCGAATCAAAGGAATGCTCCCCGTAGAATCACAAATAAGGTTTGGACTAAGTAAAATCTTGTTAGTATTTTTCCACCATCAAGTAGGCGATTTGCATTACCGCCCATACAATGATTTATATGGGGCCATACCAATCATTGCTTAAAAACTATTATTATATGAAAACTCCACCAATTATAAGTGTTGCTCTGAAGCTCCTCCGAATTTGATGATGTAGGCTCTAAGTAGACCCTCAAGAACTCTGTTGACTCTCTCTATATGTCCATCGTTTTACGGGTGATATGATGTTCTCAAACTCAGCGTTGTCCCTAAGGCTACTTGTAGAGTCCTCCAAAATTCACTTGTAAAAAAAGGGTCTTTATCACTAACTATGCTCGTCGAGATTCCATGCAATCTAACTATCTCCTTGACGTATAACTGGGATAAGGAATATGCAGTCCTATTCTTCTTGATCGGGATGAAATGAGCACTCTTTGCCAATCAATCCACACTGACCCAAATAGCTTCATTCCCCTTTTGAATCCCTGGAAGCCCATCAATGAAATCCATCGAAATATGTTCCTATTTCCAAGTGGGAACCTCCAAGGGTAACAACAACACTCTGGGCCTACCTTGCTTTGCCTTAATTTTTTGACAAGTCAAACATCTAGCTACAAATCCTGGTACATTCATCCTCATGCCTTCCCAACAAAACTTCTTTTTATATCTCTAAACATCTTATCTTGCAAGAGCCCGCATTTTACTTATCGAAAGATTGTAAAATATTTTTATTTTATTCTCTAAGGGTTGGATCATTCTCATCTTTTAATATGTTGCTTATGGGGATGTGATACATGTCCATAATTTATACTGATTTTGTTTATGATCATTTTGCCTCTGTCATTCTTGTATAGGGCATAATTTTTGACTCAGATCGAATCAGAGGATGAGACCTGTGCTATTAGAAAGGAATGGATGTTTGCCTTTCCGTCGAGTGGTTACATTAAAGATTTGGCTCAGCGATTTAGGAGAAATCGCTATTTTAAGGTTTTTCAGTTGGCTTTCCAGGTTTGGTAAGCCAAAGTGGGCTGAATTAGGAAGGCCCATTAGGGGGTTGATGGAAACTATAAATAGGGGGTAAGGGATATGAGAAAGGGTTTGAATTTTCCATTCTCTCATTGGGAGGTCTTGTGCTCCTTCTTCCTCTAACACTCTTCCACCAATAAAAATTATAATCCAAGGAGAGAAATTTGAGATCTATACCATTGGAGGCTAGATCTACGTCAATTGATGCAAGGATTCATCGGATCAAGGTGTTTGGTGTGAGGTGCTTGCTATCCGGATTCATATTCCTTTGATTTTTTACTTGTTTTTGATAATCGGTGAGTGATTTACATCTCTCACATGAATGCAATGAAGTATATGAGTTTTTGTGCATGTTTCTCATCAAATTCAAGTGTTTTACCATAGATTTACACCATTACATGTCTATTTTCATATGAATCACCCTATGGTCTAATTTAGCAAATTTTACCCGTTAATTCCATGTCATTTCATATGTTTATGTAAGTTAGATCTCTCATTTTGATCTTATGTCTATTTTAATGGTTTTTGGTGAGACTTAACATCATTTTAATGATAATCGTCGTATTCATGTTATTAGCAATGTTATGACATGTTTATTATTGTGTTTAATGATTTGGTTGAGTTGGTTTCGTTGGATTTGTCGTTTGATGAAGTTTTGGTTGAAATCGGAATAGAACTGGAGATGTGCGGGGGTTATGGGCGGTCGTCACATTTGGTATCAGAGCTCCGGTCAATGATTGTGGCCAAAGTTCTAAGATGTAATTATGTATTAAAGACATACTTGTACATTTCAGTTGGATTCTTACTATATATATTAGCATATATAGTAGTAGCGGTTGTATCTCTTTAGCAGTTTTCTTGGAAGTGGCTAATTATTCTAAATTGCAGATTTAGAATGAGTAGACGACCATCAAGACATGTTGATAGGGGAGCTAATACTGGAGGGGAAAATGGTGGTGAGCCAAATTACCCGGCCATGTTTGAAGCCATGGCAGAGGCAATTATGCGAAGGGTACCCGCTCCAATGGAAGCAACGGTAGATGTAGGTGTGCGAGTTCCTAGAGTAGTAGATTTTGCAAAGCTGTGCAAAGATTTTACATCTCTAGGAGGGAAACCATTTAAGGGAACCGAACTAGCTAAAGAGGTTCAGAGGTGGATGGATTCACGTGTCCGAATTTTTGGAGACTTAGGTATTGAGGATGCAATAAAGAGAAAGCTTGCATTAAGGCAGCTGCAGGGCATGGCCATGGAATGGTGGAATTCTATCATACTCGAGACACCGAAAGAGGAGGTTTCATGGGAGAAATTCCAAGCTAAGTTTGAAGCAAAGTTTATCTCCATAGCTTAGAAAACTGCTCTATTCAAGAAGGTCGTAGAGACGAAACAAAATGGTCGTTCTATGCTTGACTACATTTCTGACTTTGAAGCCTTGTATAAATATGCTCATTCATATATTAATACACCCTATCAGAAGAATGAGAAGTTTGTCTTGGGTTTGGATGTTTATGTCGGAAAGCCGTTAGTGGAACACCTTGATGATTCATTTGAGAAGATTGTGGAAAAAGATATTCGTCATGAGAGCTTGTTTCCCAAGGAAGCAAACGTTGTTGCTGCAACCAAAGAGGCTCAGAAACCACAGCAAGGTGGTAATAATAAGAAGAGGAAGCATCAATAGCAGAAAGGAAAAAATGGATAAAAGAAACCTAAGAGTGAGGTGGTTTGCTTTAACTGCCAACAGAAAGGCCATTTTTCTAGTGAGTGCAAGAATCCCAAAGCTGAGAAGAAGTGCTTCAAGTGTGGGAAGCCTGGGCATGAGAAGAAAGATTGTCCAGAATCAG
The DNA here is from genome assembly GCA_030737875.1 of Allium sativum. Taxonomy (NCBI): domain Eukaryota; kingdom Viridiplantae; phylum Streptophyta; class Magnoliopsida; order Asparagales; family Amaryllidaceae; genus Allium; species Allium sativum. The sequence continues at coordinate 509,295,980 of CM060920.1, read as the reverse complement.
CTAAGGGCAAGCAGGTTGTGAAGGCATACGCTTTGGAAGCCATGCCAACTTCTTCGAGGGCTCCTACTATTCAGGAAAAGGGAAAGGATGTTGTGGTGCAAGGTACTCTTTTTGTTAATGGTGTTTCAGTTCGTGTTCTTTTTGATACTGGAGCATCACATTCTTTCATTTGCAATGAGGTTGTGTGTCACTTGGGTTTGGAACCCAAGATATGTGATAGACCCTTCGTAGTGACAAATCCAGTTGGGGGTTCATTAAATCTTTGCATGATATGTCGTGGTCTAGTATTCTCGAGTCATGGTTTCTCTTTTGAGTGTGATTGTTTTGTTCTTAACTTCACTGGATTTGGGATCATCTTGGGCATGGATTGTCCAAAGAGGTATGCAGCAAGGGTGAATTGCGAGAAGCTAGTGGTGAGGGTCGGGGATGTGGAAGGGTGAAAGGTGTTGATTAGATGTAAGCACGAAGACGAGGTCTTCGTGATTTATCTATATTCGCTTGGGATTCCACAAGAAGACCTGTCATCAGTGCTGATCGCTAATAAGTATGTAGATGTCTTTGACAAGTTCAAAGGATTGCCGTCGCATCGTGATATCGAGTTTAGGATCAATTTGGTCGAAGGTGCTAGACCAATCGTTATGTCTCTTAGGAGGATGGTGCCTAAGAAACAGCGAGAGTTGGAGGTGCAAGTTAGAGACCTTTTGGGAAAAATATTCATTCAGAGGAGTGTATCCGAATGGGGTGCACCAGTTGTATTTGCAACCAAGGAAGATAGATCATTAAGATTGTGTGTGGATTATCGTGAGCTGAACAAGTTGACTAAGAAGAACAAGTATCTGTTGCCAAGGATTGATGATTTGTTCGATCAGCTTCACGAAGCCAAAGTGTTTTCTCAGATGGATTTGGCAACAAGATTCCACCAGTTGAGGGTGGCTAAGGATAATGTGCCAAAGACTGCTTTTAGGACACCATCCGGGTTCTTTGAATGGTTGGTGATGCCATTCAGGTTGACTAACGTGCCATCATATTTTGTGGATCTTATGAATAGGGTCTTCAGAGATCAGCTGAATAAGTTCGTACTTGTGTTTGTGGATTACATTTTGGTCTACTCACGGAATGAGGAAGAGCATAAGACGGACTTGAGGATCATGTTAGAAATCTTAAGTAAACATCAGCTGAGAGCTAAGTTTTCAAAGTTTCACTTCTGGAAGAGTGAAGTGAGGTTCTTAGGCCATGTTGTTTCTGGAAATGGGATAGCGGTTGACCCCGCTAAAGTAGTAGCCATCCAGGACTAGGATAGGCCAAAGAATGCGACGGATGTTCGAAGTTTCCTTGGGTTGGCTGGTTATTACCGATGGTTTATCAAGGATTTCTCCAATGTAGCTGCACCGTTGACAGGATTGACGAAGAAGAACCAAGTGTTCACATGGGATGCAAAATGTGAACAAGCATTCGGGATCCTGAAAGAGAGGCTAACGAGTGCTCCTGTATTGACCATTCCAAGTGGGAATGAAGAGATGGTGGTATACACCAATGCGTGTGGTACTGGACTTGGAGCAGTGCTAATGCAGAAGGATAAGGTGGTGGCCTACGGGAGTCGACAGCTAAAGCCGCATGAGAAGAATTACCCAACTCACGACCTAGAGTTGGCGGTGATTGTCTTGCTCTGAAGATGTGGAGACATTACCTATTGGGAGTTCGATTCAAGTTGTTTACGGATCATAAGTCGTTGAAATATATTTTCTCCCAAAAGGATTTGAATCTTCGGTCGCAACGATGGTTAGAGTTTCTGGCATCGTATGACTTTGATATAGCCTATACTCCTGGCAAAAGTAACGCAGTTGCAGACGCGTTGAGTCGAAGACACGCGAGTTTAGGAGCGATGTTTTCAGAATGGAAGAGCCTTAAGTATTTGGCAAGGTTTGATTTCAGGCCAAGGTGTGAGTTGGAACCTGAAATGTTGGCAAGCTTGTCGATAAGACCTACTCTTATCGAAAGGATTGGCGAGAGCCAAAATAAAGATGCAAAGCTTGTCGAGTTTATCTAGGGATTGGGACTAGAGGATAAAGAGTTTGCAGTCGATAGAGAAGGTTGGCTTTGAAAGCAAGGGCGACTAGTTGTTCCTGATATTGATGGATTGAGAGATGAGGTTCTAAAGGAATATCATCACTCGAAGTTGATGATTCATCCCGGTGGTAATAAGATGTATCTGGACATGAAGCGATTCTACTATTGGGAAGGGATGAAGCAAGACACTGGAAAGTTCATTTCCAAGTGTATGAACTGTTAGTTGGTAAAAGCTGAACAGAAGAAGCCGAGTGGTTTGCTTCAGCCATTGGAAGTTCCCACATGAAAGTGGGAGCAAATATCGATGGATTTTATCAACGGACTACCTAGAACCAGAACAGGAAATGAAGGAGTTTGGGTCATCGTAGATCATTTGACCAAAAGTGCAAGGTTCATTTCTGTCAAGTCAATTAAGACAACATCAAAGTTGGTTGAAATTTATGTAAAATGGATAGTTCGATTCCATGGTGTCCCAAAGAGTATAGTGTGTGACCGAGATCCATTATTTACGAGTTGATTTTGGAAAAGTTTGCAAGAAGCTTTGGGGACCGAGTTGTGCTTAAGTACGGCTTATCATCCCTAAATTGATCATCAAACCGAGAGGGTCAATCGAGTTTTGGAAGATCTTCTAAGAGCTTGTGTGTTGGATTTTGGAGGATCGTGGGAAGACCATCTACATCTAGTTGGTTAGAAATTGGAGATAAGTTGGTACTTGGGCCAGAGATGATTAGAGAGAGCTCAGATTATATCGAGATCGTTCAACAATGAATGAAAGCGGCCCAAGGTCGTCAGAAGAGTTATGCGGATAAACGTCGGAAAGACTTGGAATTCGACGTAGGCAATATGGTTTTCGTGAAGATTTCACCGTTGAAACATATGCTTCGATTCAGAAATAAAGGAAAGTTGGCTCCTAGGTTCGTTGGACCATTTCCGATAGTCGAGCGAATTGGAAAGCTCGCATATAGATTGGAGTTACTCGAGAAGATGTCGAGTGTGCATAATGTGTTCCACATGTCGTTTCTATGGAAGTTTGTGCATGATTCGAATGTGGTGGTACCTCCAGAGCCGTACGAAGACCTAGAAGTTGAAACCGCAGTTGCAAAACCTCGTAAGCCGCTTCGTGTTGTGGGAAATGACACGAAACAGCTTAGGAAGAAGAAGGTTAAGCTAGTCAAGGTACAATGGAGTGAAGATGGCGACGATTGTACCTGGGAGACGGAAGAGAGTATGAAGGCGACTGATCCAGAACTCTTGGTTGGTAGGACCCTTTAATCGTATCATCGTTATGCCATTGTATCTTGTTGTTGTTTGATAGAATTCTACATGCTAGGATAAGACTATGGATGCATTGGTTGATGGTTGCTAGTTTGGATGATAGAATTGGATTCTCATGGATGATAGGCATGCAAAATTGTTGCGGTTACTTGTGTTTGTTTGGAATTTCGGGGGCGAAATTCTTAAGGGGGGAGAATGTAACAACCCGTATTTTACGTATCGAAAGATCGTAAAATATTTTATTTTATTCCCTGAGGGCTGTATCATTCTCATCTTTTAATATGTTGCTTGTGGGGATGTGAGACACGTCCATAATTTTTACCGATTTTGTTTGTGACCATTTTGCCCCTATCAATCTTGTACAGGGCATAAATTTTGACTCAAGTCGAATCAAAGGATGAGACCTATGCCATTGGAAAGGAATGGATGGTTGCCTTTCCATAAAGTGGTTACATTAAAGATTTGGCTCAGCAGTTTGGGAGAAATCGCTGTTTTAAGGTTTTTCAGTTGGCTGTCCAGGTTTGGTAAGCCAAAGTGGGCTGAATTAGGAAGGCCCATTAGGGGGTTGGTGTAAACTATAAATAGGGGGTAAGGGATATGAGAAAGGGTTTGAATTTTTCATTCTCACATTCGGAGGTCTTGTGCTCCTTCTTCCTCTAACACTCTTCCACCATTAAAAATTATAATCCAAGGAGAGAAATTTGAGATCTATACCATTGGAGGCTAGATCTACATCAATTGAGGCAAGGATTCATCGGGTCAAGGTGTTTGGTGCAAGGTGCTTTCTGTTCGTATTCGTATTCCTTTGATTTTTTGCTTGTTTGGGATAATCGGTGAGTCATTTACATCTCTCACATGAATGCAATGAAGTACATGAGTGCTTGTGCATATTTCTTATCAAATTCAAGTGTTTTACCATAGATTTACACCATTATATATCTATTTTTATATGAATCACTCTATGATCTAATTTAGCACATTTTACCCGTTAATTCCATGTCGTTTCATATGTTTATGTAAGTTAGATCTCTCATTTTGATCATATGTTTATTTTAATGGTTTTTGTTGGGATTTACATCATTTTAATGATAATCGTCATATTCATGTTATTAGCAGTGTTATGACATGTTTATGATTGTGTTTAATGATTTGGTTGAGTTGGTTTCATTGGATTTTTCGTTTGACGAAGATTTGGTCGAAATCAGAATAAAATTGAAGATGTGCGAGGGTTATGGGCGGTCATCACATATCTCCTTAAGGGTATATGGTCATCCTCGACCGATGACACTCCTTAAGAACTTCTTTTCTAAGGTCTCCCTTTTTAAGGATACCAAGTCGACCGTCCCTTCTCAAACTCCCATCTCTAATAACAAAATACCTATTCGAATAAGGAAAGGGTTCTCCTCTAGAAATCCTTCCCCTTAATGTCCTTAAGTCATCATCATTGAGATCTTGTTCGTGTTTAATTCAACCTACTAAAGCTGGCCTCCCCTCTAGAACACCAAGAAGCCATTGAGATGCTTCAAATGGAGGATGAAATTAAAACTAGAAAGAGACTCCAACTAATTCCACTTAACATTCGCAACTAGGGTAACATGTCTTCGACTTAGAGCCTCGGTAAAAACATTACCCTTCCTTATGGTATATTGGATAGCGAAGTTGAACAATGCTATGTACTCCATCCACCGCTGCTATAGCAGATTTAAATCATGTTTAGAAAACAAGTACTTAAGAGACTTATGGCTGGTAAAGAGCTCAAACTTCTCTCCTAAAAGACAGTGTCTCCACATATTTAAAGCAAATACCATAGCTGTAAACTCCAAGTCATGCATAGGGTACCTCTTATCATGGTTCTTAAGTTGTCTACTTGTGTTGGCAACTACCCTACCCTCTTGCATAAGTCCCTCTCCTAACTCTGTCCCACACGCATCGCTGAAAATTGTAAACTTCTTTGTATCATTACGAATAATATCGACATACCAACTTGTAAGAGATTTCTTTGACCTTTCAAAAGAAATACCATACTTCTCACTCCAAATGAACTCAAGATTCTTCTTTTTTAACTCGGTTAGAAGGATTACAATCCTTGCGAAATCCATAATAAATTTTCTGTACTAGCTGTTAATCCAAGAAAACTTCTAACCTCTGTCGTATTGCAAGGAATCCTCCACTCTTGAACAACCTCTACCTTCGCGGGGTCTATAGCCAACTCTTTCCCCGAAACAATGTGTCCAAGAAATTTGACTTCTTTCCTCTAAAATAACATTATGAGAACTTAGCCTTAGGTTGATTTTACCTCAGAATTCTTATGACCTTTCTCAAGTGATCCTCGTGCTCCTTAAAGTCCTTGGAAAATATGAGAATGTCATCCATGAATACCACAACTATCTTGTTGAGAATGCCCCTAAATACTTTACTCATAAGATCCACAAAGAAAGCAGGGACATTTGTCAAAACGAACGGCGTCACCTACCACTTAAATAATGCATTGGGCATCCTAAATGTCGTCTTAGGTCTACTCTCCTTGGAGATCCTCAACTGATGAAATCCTATTGCAAAGTCTAACTGAGAAAATACTTGGTAACTTCCCAAATGATCGAATAGGTCATCTATCCAAGGCAAGGGATATATGTTTTTCTTAGTTAGTTTGTTGAGTTTCCTATAATACACATACAGTCTTAGCAATCCATTGACTTCGGCGGAAAATACTATAGGTGCTTTCCACTCTGAAGTACTCCATTGGATGAAACCTTTTTGTAATAACTCAAAGGTTTATTTGTCCAATTCTCTTCTCTCCTTAGAAGCCATTTGCCTTAAAGGCAACGATGCTGGCCTTACATCCTTCTTGAAGTCTATCCTAAACAAGATTTCTCAGTGGGGCGCAAGTCCCATAACTTCCTCAAAGATGTACAGAAACTCACAAACAATAGGCACTGAAGATGGCTCTTCCAAATTAGATGATAAAGAATGTAATAAGGCCGAACCCCAATTTCCAGTCCTACAAAGGATCACTAAATTACGTCCTCTGTAGCTTCTCAATCAAACAACCTTCTTATCACAACTAAGGATGGCCCCATAAAATGATAGCAATTCATCCCTAATATGAGACCATACCCCTCGAAGTCTAACACATACGCATTACATAAGAAATCGACATCGCTGATATCTAATGCTAGGTCTTTACAAATTAACAATAATTGCTTAACTCCTCCAATAGGGTTAGACATCTCTATCAAACTTCTAGCAAAGGACAAAGGAAGATTCAAGAAATCAATGATTTTTCTGGAGATGAAGGAATGTTTTTGTAACATCCCGTAATTTAAAATATTAAAATTAACAAATTTAAGAACACTAAATTTTTAGAAGAAGAATTAAGTGAAACGGGTTGCGCCATTGCGTTCGTCTCGGAATTCAGCTTGAGATAGAGTCCGAGTTTGCATAAATCGGGCTCCGTATGAAGAAGTTATGGAGTTCAGAAGATTTCAAGTTTAAACAGAAATTAAATTAAAATAATAATCAAAGCTCAAAACAGTTCAAAATTCAAAATTCGGTCAGAGTGGGCTGAGCGGGAAATTTCCCGCTCAGAGATGTCGACCCCTCCGGGGGAGTCGACATAGGTGTCGACCCCCCTATAGGGGTGTCGACCCCCTGTAGGGAGTCGACCCTTTTGAGATCCTCTTCCAGTGACGAATTTTTGAAGCCCTGAACTGATGTGGCCTTCTCTGATTGGCCTACGACTAATTTCTGAGGTATTAGGGCTTATGTGTCGTACTATGGTTGGCTGGATGACACATCTCTTTGGTTTGATGGCTCTGATTTCTCCTAGACTAATCTAAAGGCTAGAATTGAACCTAGATTTCTATATAATAACCACAAACCTCAACCCTAGAACTCATTCTATGAAGCCGTCATGCTGTTCGTCTACAAACTGGCCTAGCCTCCATTCATCTACCCCAAACTAGAGAATCAAATTCAAATTAGGAATCAATTAGAAGAACTAGAGAATCAAATGTCTACATCAAAGGATAGCTTTTCAAATTCAGAAATTAGATCCCAGAAATCAAGATCCGTCCTTTTTCTGTAAGTACAGTTATTGTTTAGATGTGAACACCTAATAAGAAATCATGACAGTAATAACTGGATCTAGAACTATGCCTAATTCTATTCGTGCCTATCCTTTTGTCAATTCTGAATTGCCTATGCCTATGAGACTATTGTGATTGATGTAATGACACCTATCGTTCCTATGAGAATATTGTGATTGACATAATGAAACCTAACATGCCTATGAGACAGTTGGATTTACAAAATGGAACCTATCATGCCTATGGAACTGCTGTGATTGATTTATCACATTGTACATCCTATGCCTATCAGACTATTGGACTGATAAAATTGAACCTACCATGTTGTATATGCAAATTACATGATAAGTTATGTTCATACATGCTTACATGTTTAGATCCAAGCTAGTACCCATGTTTAAGATCTATATAAGTTCATGCTTATACAATTAGATATATGCTAGTTCGCATGTTAATTGGATCTAATTTAAATGTAAGATCATGTTCATGTGCTTAATTAAGTTTATGTCGTTCTATCCCAAATTTATACTACCCATGTTGATCTATATTGTTTTGGCCTGTTGGAATGTTACATATCCCTTTCTTTTCCCTTTTGTTTATAAGTTACGCTAATTTTTGAGCCTAACGTTCTATGTGAATTATGCGAACGAATAACGGGGGAGACGTTGGAAAAATATATATTAAACTACATGCTATTGGCATAGACTGGCTCATAATCATGTAAATAATTAGTAGCATTAAATGGAAGAATTTGTATACCTAGAATTATGGATATAATTTAGAGGGTAAATGGGGCATGACTTGAATTAATAACACTTGTGGATAATTTACATATGAACATAAATTGTAAATATGTAAATTAATTAAAAAATGAATATTTACGGTGTAAGATAGCCCAGAACCGCCCGGCACATCCAGCAACCATAACAATATAGATCTAATGTGAGGGTTTAGCGCATTAAGCCCAAAAACCCGAGGTTAGATTGAGTTGCGGTGTAAGACTGCCCGGAACCGCCTGGCACATCCAGCGACCACAACAATATAGATCTAATGTGAGAGGTTGGTGCTTTAATGAATGAATTAAAGCTAGGAAACAGACAGGCTAAGAATGGTACGGTTAAGTTAACACAAGAGGGAAACACTTAACCAATGTAACATGACAAGTGGTAGGGTTAAGTTAACACAAGAGGGCAACACTTAACTAATGTAACATGAAAGTCGTAGGGTTAAGTTAGCACAAGAGGGCAACACTTAACCGATGTAACATGACAAGTGCTAGGGTTAAGTTAACACAATAGGGCAACACTTAACCAATATAACATGATGTGTGATAGGGTTAAGTAACAAAAGAAGGCAACACTTAACCAATACAACATGATGTGTAATAGGGTTAAATAAAACAAGAGGGCAACCCTTAACCAATGTAACATTATAAGTGGGTGGGTTAAGTTAACTCGACTGGATTGATGACACTTAACCAAAACATGATGAAAGAGTGGGGTTAATGGGGAACGGTTAACCAATATAACATAATGAACGAGTGGGGTTAAGTAAATGGGAAACACTTAACCGATATAACATGATGAACGAATGGGGTTAAGCTAAGGGGAAACACTTAAACAATTACAACATGATTGAATGAGAAGAGTTTAGTTAATAAGAAACACTTAACCAACATGACGTGATGTGTGGATGGGTTCAGTTAACTTAAATAGATGGATAACACTTAACCAATTTGGGGGTATACAAATAGACCCTAAAAACCCTAGTAACGGGGACTCACTTCAGCAGTAACCCACATAGATATATCATGATATCCTGAACTAGGCAGGATGGGGCACGATTACTGGGCTGATTATAAGCGGTCAAAATAGCGGCAGGGGGTGCAGCAGTGTAGTTCCGATGGAGTATGGGCATGCATGTGCTCCAGAGTGGAAAAGCATGCACTGGGCATCAGTAGTATACACTGTGCATCTTGAATCGTGTTGGGTCGCTATCATAGGGATTGATACACCTTATGATGGGACCAACACAGGGTATCTACACGCAAGAGAGGGCCGATTGACACAGATACAAGGAAAAATGAATACAAGTAGGGAGACGATCGATAGGGTAGTAAGGGTACATCTAACATCTTTATGGCAATTAGGCTGATTGAGGTAAGATCCTCATACTAGATGTACACCTAAAGGCTACCACAATTGCGGGGTTGGGATCACCTTAATTTATAACTCAAGATACTAGTTGGGACACTAGTAGGGGATAGAGATCCTTTTTCACAGGATACTAGTTGGGACACTAGTAGGGAATACGAATCGTTCTATAAAAGACACTAGTTGGATGCTAGTTGGGTGGTGTAGAGAAATTAAGAAATCAGAGAAAGAACCAAAGCGTATTCAGTGTATCCTACCTTGTCATATCTAACGATTATCATTTGTTGTCTTGCTATGCTTATTATCATGGTTATGTCTGGTATCGGGTTATTCATGTCATGATCCTTTTACTTGTTTACATGCTGAATAATCACTGGACTTACCAGGCTTATGTCTGACCCGTTTTCTTCCGCCTTCTTTTCTTCCGTTCCCCCCCCCCCCCCCCCCAGGTTCACAGGGAGGGAATATCACCACTTAGCTCAGTTTTCTTTCCAAGCTCGAAGATAGACGATGTATTGCTTTGGACTCTCTTTTCCACTGCTATGGCTGGTTCGTGCTTTATTGGGGAATATCATTGTCGTTTTATGCTTCTTTATTTTGTTAAACAAGACAGATGCTTGTTGTAATGGGTAAGGGTGTTTGGGTGTTGGAAAACAATCTTTGTACAAGCTGTTTTACCAAGTTGCTGTTTTATCAATGAAGTAAAGTTTTATATATTTTCCGCTATTTAAAAAGTTTGTCTGTTTTGTAATTTATCTGTTCTATACACTTATGACGCTCCACTGAAGTTAATGCATTCCCTTTGTGAGTGACCTTAACGGAGGTGGGGTGTTACACGTGGTATCAGAGCTGAAGGTTAACAGAACAGATAAAAAATTTTGAAACCCATTTTTAAAAGCATTTTTATAAAGAAGTATTTTCAAAAACTTGTTTTAAAGAAGCCTTTTCCAAGAGAAAAGTACTATTTTTAAAAGGCATATTCCCCAAAGCCATATGCACTACCTTTCGATTTTCTATATCTCTTCTTCCTTTTTTTCGCTATAGTTTCGTAGGCATACAGCACATGTCGAGGGCGAAGTAGTGCCTAACCTCCATCTGTGGCCGCAGTAGTTTCACCTGCGGCTAATCTTCTTTCAAGCTTCGTAGGTTACCATGCGATGGAGGTATTCTCGAGAAACTTGTCAACAAGCTACACAAGGGTAGTAAGGATAAGAATAAGGGAGTTTGGGCTAAGGAGCACAAGCCCAAGGATAAGAAGCTTGTTGATATGGCTTAATCCATGCAAAAGGAGTAAGGTGAAAATAAAGAGGCCAAAGTGGAAGAATCACAAGCAAGGGATTGGAATATAGGAAGGGCGAAAGAAATAATAGATCCTGCGACAAGAGGAATTGTCTTTTTTGTGGTATAGCGGGTCATTTAATTGTAGGAAGAAGAAGACAGGTGGTTGTTTTCGGTATGGTGAAGCAGGGCATCTTATCAAGGATTGCCGAAGGACAAGGACAAGGGCAAAGGACATACTCTTCTAGAGGGCAATTGCATGCTCTCACTGCTAGTGTACCTAAGAGAGGTAGGAATGTTTCTGTTGAGAGTTTAGTTTTTCTTTTCAATCATCCTATTAGAACTTTGTTTGATTCTGGCGCTTCACATTCTTTTCTATCTGCTTCCATAGTTGAGTCTCTGCACCTTAGTACTTGTATAATAGAAGATCCCATTATTGTCTCAAATCCAATTGGTGGTTCGGCTCATTTATCTATGATTTATTTGGATTTGGGAATATCTATACTAAGCGTTGAGTTTAGATGTAATGCTTACGTTTATGGTTTCATGGGCTATGAGTTGATTCTAGGGATGGATTGGTTATCCAGTAATGTTTCATCCTCGATTTTGAAAGGGGAGTGGTTAGACTTATGACTCGCCTCGGTAACACTCTTGAAATCTCTTGTAATCCCATGAATACGTTATGCTTAGTTACCTAGAATCTCTTGATGAGTCTGTTGAAAGCTTGCAATCTGTTAGAGTAGTCCATGAATACGCGGATGTCTTTGAAGAGGTTAAAGGCTTACCTCCAAAGCGAGAGATAAACTTCCGCATATACCTTGTTGATAACGCAAAACATGTTGCCTTACCCGTTAGACACATGGCTCCAAGGGAAAGGAAAGAGCTCAGTAAATAAGTAAAAGAGTTACTTGAGAAAAGGTTCATAAGGCGAAGTATTTCTAAATGGGGTGCTCCAGTTGTTTTTGCTACAAAGGTGGAAGGTTCACATCGCTTGTGCATAGATGATATTTTGGTTTTCTCTAAGAGTGGAGAAGAACATGCTTTGTATCTAAGGGAAGTTATGAATACTCTTCGTGCACATCAGCTGAAAGCAAAATTCTCCAAATGCCATTTTTGGAGAAAAGAAGTAAGGTTTCTAGGACATGTGGCGTCCAAAGAAGGGTTAGCAGTAGATCCCGCAAAAGTAGTTACGGTACAAGACTAAAAGGTCCCAAGGAATGCAACAGAAGTAAGGAGATTTCTTGGACTAGCGGGTTAATATAGGAAGTTCATTAAGAACTATGCGAAGGTATTAGCCCGCCTTACTGTATTAACAAAGAAGAATCTAACCTTTGCTCGGGATATTGATTGTGATGTCGCTTTCCAACGATCGAGGAGGGCTCTTACAACGACCCCGTTTTGACTTTTACCTTACGGTAGTAAAAGGTTTACGGTATACATGGATGCATGCGGCACGGTATTAGGCGCCATTTTGATGTGAAAAGGAAGGGTAAGGTCGTAGCGGATGCCTTAAGAAGAAAACGGTTGACTTCTAGTCCTCTTTAGGTGGAAAGGAAAAATTTAGAAGACATATCAACCCTTGATTTTAAAACCTTCGGTTAAGTTAGCAGTTGGCATCGCTAGGAGTAAAACCTACGCTTTTGGATCAAATAGGGACTTCACAAAGAAAAGACTCTTAGATAGTTGAAGCAATCGATAAGTTGAGCTAAGAAGAAACCTCTAATCACCTTAATAAATGCACTTGGTAACATGGTTAGCATCTGTTTATTTTCAAGAGATAGTTCTTCTACATGGAATACCCTCTAGTGAATTTTGAAGACCCTTTGAGGAAATGTTAGCGTGACACAGCAGAAGTTGTAGTCCCGAGTATACTACAAGGAGAAAGGGTGGAACAAGAGGCGATAGTGAAATGAGTTCCAAATCATACTTTGGAAACAGAAATTAAGAAGCTACGCAATCGTGAAGTTAAGACAGTCAGAGCACAGTGGGGTGAAGCTCAAGAAGATGAGACTTAGAAGGCTGAAGACTAGACACGCACATCTTACCCTTTTTGAGGGTATATCCTTGATCTCTCTTTTTCTATAAAGTTTATTTGCATGCTAGTCTTTATCTTTTAAGTATATCCTCTCGGTCCTATCCTCGATCCTTAGGTAGAAGCCAATTGATGTAAACATGTGTTTGAGACATGTTATGTCTGGTGGATGCAAGTGGATGTAAGTGTTTGCTAGTGGTTGCTCGTGGATGCATATACACACATTACGCACTAGATCGGCTCAGTCACTTTCATATTGCATATGCATATATGTATTTGTATAAGGATTGAAACTTGATGTGTTATCATATGGACGTTTCATTTGTATGAATGATTGTGCACTCATGTAGAGGTTATAAGGTATGATTAGGAATAATTGCATACATAATGGACTCATGGCACTGACATAATTCGCATTAAGGAGGTCAGCTGAATCAGAAGACCGCCTGATTTTGCATTAGATAAGGACATATACACACACTATGCATATGATCATGAAAGCATTAGGAATCTTTTTAAGGAAAATGGATGCCTATGATTGAATAGTTGAGTAGATGGATGTTGGATGGTAGGATATACATTCTTCTTGACTTCGATATTTCGGGGACGAAATCCTTTAAGGAGGGGAGAATGTAAAACCCCGTAATTTTAAATATTAAATTAACAAATTTAAAAATACTTAATTTTTAGAAGAAGAATTTAGCGAAATGGATTGCGCAATTGCGTTCGCCTCGGAATTCTACTTGATATAGAGTCCGAGTTTGCGTAAATCGGGCTCCGTATGAAGAAGTTATGGAGTTCAAAAGATTTCAAGTTTAAACAGAAATTAAATTAAAATAATAATCAAAGGTCAAAACTGTTCAAAATTCGAAATTCGGTCAGAGCGGGCTGAGCGGGAAATTTCCCTTTCAGATGTGTCGACCCCCCCTGTACGGGAGTCGACATAGGTGTCGACCTCCCTATAGGGGTGTCGACATAGGTGTCGACCCCTCCTGTAGGGAGTCGGCCCTTTTGAGATCCTCTTCCAGTGACGAATTTTTGAAGCCCTGAGCTGAATGGCCTTCTCTAATTGGCATATGACTAATTTCTGAGGTATTAGGGCTTATGTGTCATACTATGGTTGGCTGGATGACACATCTCTTTGGTTTGATGGCTCTGATTTCTCCTAGACTAATCTAAAGGCTAGAATTGAACGTAGACTTCTATATAATCACCCCAAACCTCAACTCTAGAACCCATTCTATGAAGCCGTCATGCTGTTCGTCTACAAACTGGCCTAGCCTCCGTTCATCTACCCCAAACTAGAGAATCAAATTCAAACTAGAAATCAATTAGAAGAACTAGAGAATCAAATGCCTACATCAAAGGATAGCTTTTCAAATTCAGAAATCAGATCCTAGAAATCAGGATCCGTCCTTTTCTGTAAGTACGGTTATTGTTTAGATGTGAACACCTAATAAGAAATCATGACAGTAATAACTGGATCTGGAACTATGCCTAATTCTATTCGTGCCTATCCTTTTGTCAATTCTGAATTGCCTATGCCTATGAGACTATTGTGATTGATGTAATGACACTTATCCTTCCTATGAGACTATTGTGATTGACATAATGAAACCTAATATGCCTGTGAGACTGTTGGATTGACAAAATGTAACCTATCATGTCGATGGAACTATTGTGATTGATTTATCATGTTGTACATCCTATGCCTATGAGACTACTGGACCGACACAATTGAAACTACCATGCTGTATATGCAAATACATGATAAGTTATGTTCATACATGCTTATATGTTTAGATCCAAGCTAGTACCCATGCTTAAGATCTATATAAGTTCATGCTTATACAATTAGATCTATGCTAGTTCGCATGTTAATTGGATCTAATTTAAATGTAAGATCACGTTCATGTGCTTAATTAAGTTTATGTCGTTCTATCCCAAATTTATACTACGCATGTTGATCTATATTGTTTAGGCCTGTTGGAATGTTACATGTCCCTTTCTTTTCCCTTTTGTTTATAAGTTAGGCTAATTTGTGAGCCTAACGTTCTATGTGAATTATGCGAACGAATAACGGGGGAGACGTTGGAAAAATATATTAAACTACATGCTATTGGCATAGATTGGCTCATAATCATATAAATAATTAGTAGCATGAAATGGCAGAATTTGTATACCTAGAATTATGGACATAATTTAGAGGGTGAATGGGGCATGACATGAATTGACAACACTTGTGGATAATTTACAAATGAACATAAATTGTAAATATGTAAATGAATTAAAAAATGGATATGCCTAACCCGAGGTTAGATTGAGTTACGGTGTAATACTGCCTAGAACCGCCCGACACATCCAGCAACCGTAACAATATAGATCTAATGTGAGAGGTTAGCGCATTAAGCCCAAAAACCCAAGGTTAGATTGAGTTGTGGTGTAAGACAGCCCGAAACCGCCCGGCACATCCAGCGACCACAATAATATTGATCTAATGTGAGAGGTTGGTGCTTTAATGAATGAATTAAAACTATGAAACAGACAGGCTAAGAATGGTAGGGTTAAGTTAACACAAGAGGGAATCACTTAACCAATGTAACATGAAAAGTGGTAAGGTTAAGTTAAAACAATAGGGCAACACTTAACCAATGTAACATGACAAGTGTTAGGGTTAAGCTAACAAAAGAGGGCAACACTTAACCAATGTAACATGACAAGTGGTAGGGTTAAGTTAACACAAGAGGGCAACACTTAACCAATGTAACATGACAAGTGGTAGGGTTAAGTTAATACAAGAGGGCAACACTTAACCAATATAACATGATGTGTGATAGGGTCAAGTAACACAAGAAGGCAACACTTAACCAATACAACATGACGTGTGATAGGGTTAAGTAACACAAGAGAGCAACACTTAACCAATGTAACATGACAAGTGGGTGGGTTAAGTTAACTCGACTGGATTGATGACACTTAACCAATATAACATGATGAACTAGTAGGGTTAAGTTAATAGGAAACACTTAACCAGTATAACATGATGAACAAGCGGGGTTAAGTAAATGGGAAACACTTAACCAATATTAAATGATGAACGAATGGGGTTAAGCTAAGGGGAAACACTTAACCAATTACAGCATGATTGAATGAGAAGGGTTAAGTTAATAAGAAACACTTAACCAACATGACATGACGTGTGGATGGGTTAAGTTAACTTGAATGGATGGATAACACTTAACCAATTTTTGGGGTATACGAATAGACCCTAGAAAACCCTAGTAACGGGGACTCATTTCAGCAGTAACCCACATAGATGTATCACGGTACCCTGAACTAGGCAGGGTGGGGCATGATTACTGGGCTGATTATAAGCGGTCAAAAGAGCGGTAAGGAGGTGCAGCAGTGTAGTTCCGATGGAGTATGGGCGTGCACGTGCTCCGGAGTGGAAAAGCAGGCATTGGGCATCAGTAGTATACACTATGCATCTTGAATCATGTCGGGTCGCTATCATAGGGATTGATACACCTTATGGTGGGAGCACAGGTTATCTACATGCAAGAGAGGGCTGATTGACACAGACACAAGGAAAAATTAATACAAGTAGGGAGCCGATGGATAGGGTAGTAAGGGTACATCTAACATCTTCATGGCAATTAGGCTGATTGAGGTAAGATCCTCATACTAGATGTACACCTCAAGGCTACCACAATTGCGGGGTTGGGATCACCTTAATTTATAACACAAGATACTAGTTAGGACACTAGTAGGGGATACAGATACTTTTTCACAGCATACTAGTTAGGACGCTAGTAAGGAATACGAATCGTTCTATAAAAGATACTAGTTAGGATGCTAGTTGGGTGGTGCAGAGAAATTAGGAAATCAGAGAAAGGACCAAAGCGTATTCAGTGTATCCTACCTTATCATATCTAACGATTATCATTTGTTGTCTTGCTATGCTTATTATCATGGTTATGTCTAGTATTGAGTTTATTCATGTCATGATCCTTTTACCTGTTTACATGCTGAATAATCAATGGACTTACCAGACTTATATCTAACCCATTTTCTTCCGCCTTCTTTTCTTCCGTTCCCCCCCAGGTTCACAGGGAGGGAATATCACCACTTAGCTCAGTTTTCTTTCCAAGCTCGAAGATAGACGATGTATTGCTTTGGACTCTCTTTTCCACTGCTATGGATGGCTCATGCTTTATTGGGGAATATCATTGTTGTTTTATGCTTCTTTATTTTGTTAAACAAGACAGATGCTTGTTGTAATGGGTAAAGGTGTTTTGGTGTTGGGAAACAATCTTTGTACAAGCTGTTTTACTAAGCTGCTGTTTTATCAATGAAGTAAAGTTTTATATATTTTCCGCTGTTTAAATTTTTTGTCTATTTTGTAATTTATCTGTTCTATACACTTATGACGCTCCACTGAAGTTAATGCATTCCCTTTGTGAGTGACCTTAACGGAGGCGGGGTGTTACAGTTTTGCTCCCAAATCAAACAAGGTACATACAGAAGTTTCTAGAATAGAAATTATACCTTCCAAAGCTAGTTGTCTTTGGTCTTTCAGGGGTTGACTTTGAAGTGGTGTTATCTTAAAGGCATAAATTTTCCTACTTTGTCCTCTTTCTACTTGGGGGCAGTTCCTCGCTAAGTGTCCTTCCTCATGAAAATTGTAGCACTTTCCTTTAAGCTCGAGCTTTGCTAGGTTCACCCTACAATCCTTGGCCTCATGGCCCTTCTTATGGCATCGTCCACATATTTTAGCCTCTTTCTTAAACTTCCCATTATTCTTTTTCTTAAGCCAAAAAATCCTCTTTTTGTTCTTTCCATATCCAGAAGCACTTTTACCTCTCTCATTATTATTCTCCTTCTTCTCCTCAGTCGTGCACAGGATAACAGTCTCTATTAGTGCCTTCAAAGTAGCTCCAAAGGTCATTTGAGTTAGCAATGTCTCTCTCAATGGGGAACTAAGTCCCTTTACGAATCTTAACGCCTGATTCATCAGTGTATCTACCAATCCTTCTCCAAATTTGGATAACTCAGTAAGTATCATAATATACTCCCTCAAACTAGACTCTCCTTGCTTAAGCCGAATAAATTTCTCTATATGTATGTTCACCTCCGCATTCGGTAAAATTTTTATTTCAGATCAATCCTTAAACTCTTTCCATGTAAACTCCTTGCCCATGTTATCTTCGGAAAATATATTCCACCATTCTAGATCTTCTCCCTTAAGATGTCAAGCAGCTACCCAACGTTTCAGAGGGTCCTCCCATCCTGTAGCTTCAAAAATACGATTGCACTCAGATATTCCCACTTTAGCTTCTAGAAAGTCTTCCGTTCCAAGAATGGGTTTGCCTCCTAAATTTACAAAATCCTTACAAAGACGAGAAAAGTTGAGGGTTACTTCAGCGGGTTGAGTTGCTAGTTCAATTAGGGCTGGAGGGGCAATGAGAACTTGGTCCACAGTCTTAAGGTACTGCTAAAACCACTCGGGAAAGTACCTAGGCCTTACCTGATAACCTTGTTGGGGCTGATTATCACCCATTTCTATTATATGAAAAAGGAAAAACCCTCAGTGGAAATTCCTAAGATAGAATTTAAGGCAAAAGCGAAGAGGAAGAAAGACAGAAATTGCCTAGTATAGTTGCGTATGTTTTTGGTGTATAGTACATATATGTTTACATATATACTAATATAAGTTGAAAACTTTTCAAATAACAAGTACGTCTCTTATACGTATATTTTCCCATAATCGGGTAACCTATGCTCTAATACCACTTGTAACAACTAGTCCGGAATGGGTCTAGATTCCGATATAGAAAAAGCCCATCAGAACTTAGAGTAATTCTAAATGGATTGTTGGTTCCTATAACGAAATAATTTAATAGATATAAAAGAGCAGACTAAAACGAAATCAGAATCTCAACATCGGAAGGGATAAAATATAATAACTTGAAATAGATGCACCATTAATTAAAAACCATAATTATGTTGGTTACAATGAGTTTCAACTATCATAAAAGGTACACCAATAATAATAATTATCCCAACAAAACAACAACAATCATAATATTTCCATAAATGATAACTAATAACTATATATCCTTCTTCCTCAGGCTTCACTTTCCATGGCATCATTGATCAAGCATTCCCACCTGTTTATATGTAAAGAAGAGGGAGGTCAGAACAATAAGTTCTACTGAATGAAAAGCACATAAGTTTAAAGACTGACTGTTTCCTATACTTAGTAGTATGGATTCATCAAATTATACATGTCTACAAAATCTAGCACAATCAGGCATATGTAATAGTGAGGCATACTACCCTAAGTCACATAAGGCCTACATGTTATTTATTTATTTAAAGGAAGATTCTTTAAAATCACTTAATACCCTATAAAGCGTACATAAGTTGGTCACTTAAGGCCATTGTATGTATATATTTATTTATAATCGGATTCCTTTGATCACCTCGGACCCCATGGCGAACCCAGTCACTTAAAACCTCGTCTTATGACCGTCAATGCTATTAAATACACTCTCAATGTAAATCGAGAGATAGTAATCTGGCACTTAATACCAGGTTTAGGTAGGCACTCATCATCATTTGTGACCCTCTTGGCGGACCCATATGTTACTATCATCTAGCTGTCATTATATGTGAAGTCCTAGCTACATAATACTTCCCAAAGACAGGCAGATCCTTAGGAACTCTTATGTACTCATCCCTAGGTATTCCCTTACATAGCTCTTGGATAAAATGTGGACAACTTCCGGAGAACTACCCTACTCAAACATATATCATTTTATTCAAGACCATTTAATACCTTTTAAGAGAAAGGTGGACCCAATGACCACTTAAGACCTTTATAAGAACGATCCCCATGACTTTGGTCCTAAACCAAGGAGTTAACCTTAGGAATGGACATAATCCTAACCACTAAGTACCCAAACAAGGTAGGTTATCCACTTAATACATTCTCGAGGCAGACCTACTTCACACACACACACACACACACACATATATATATGTATATTTATATAAGACATCTCACATTAAAACGTCTACTTATAGTGCTGGATTTGTTGAGTGGTTTTAGGCATGCTTCTACTACAAGTTGGGCTTAACCTCATGCCTTTAAGTAATAATTATAATGGCCCATGGAACTTAGACCTCTCACATTAATCTATCTAACTTGTAGATGTTGGATATGCTGGTCAGTTCTGGGCAGGCTTTTACTACAATTTGGGATTAACCTTGTGTCTATGTGTCATTTAAATCCATTAACTCACACGCATACAAATTTCCTATAGGGACATTTAGTTATTACTTTCCTAATCTAAATGTGTTTAGTACACAATTAATATGCATTAATAATACGTTAATTACAATACAAATAGTAATAAATAAAATGTAAATTAAGCGCACGTAAAGGAATGACCTAATACGTTTGAAATGTCAATCCCAACAACATAATCATGGTATACAAGTTTATTACCCTAACTTCATCAACATAGCATAAATATGTATGATCACATTCAATAAATTAAAAGGGAAATAGCAGTATACATGTAAAACTTGTAATTAGGGTTTGAATGATTATCTCAATAACGAAAGGAAGACATGGTGCAATAATTCAATTATATATGCAAAAATTCCTTTTTGGTACTACTTCACTTTTATATAGTTTTATATGCAAAACTTAAGACTATAATGATTTGTAAATAATATATTCAAATGATTTATTGAAAATAGATGCTTTAACCTATTAAACCCACTCAACTCTTGTACTTTAGTACACAAAGATCAATAACAAACAGGTGAATCAGACCATTATAAGAACTTGTACAACACTCAAAATCCTATCTTTCATTACATCAATAATTCTACCCAAAATACAATAATTGATTGACCATCTCCGTAAATAATAAAAATAAGGGATTTGAAGGATTTGTATGTTTTGTTTTCATTCAAATCCAAATTACTTTAGGCATAAAAATCCAAATCTACACTAATAAGATATAGTAAATAACAAACTCATATAATTTCCACTCATAGAGATAGAAAGAGAAGAATAGTGGATTTAGTGTAGAATCTATCAAAAATCTGGTTTTAGCCTTTAAACCAACGAACTCTAAATTCTGCTAATATATATAATACAAATTTAGAGTATAATATATACATTTTGTACTTAATTCCAGAATCTATATATAAGAATTTAGATTAGAAGAGATAGAATCTAGGTTAGAGGAAGATAAGAAGCCTAACCTTTCTTATGGAATTAAGAAATGGTGGAGAGACAATATGGAGGTATAGAACATAATAAAGTGTAGGGCTTGAGGATACGCTAGGGGGTCCATTTATAATTGCAAGTGTGTATATGGACCATAGGATTAATTATATTAAATATGAACAGTCCATTTGAACCAAAACTATATAAAATACCTCAAAATAGTGCCTCTCTCCCTCCTACGACCAAGAGGGCAGTCGACCCCCTATATAGGGGGGTAACTCCCATATCGACTCCCTTCTATAGGGTGGTCGATCTCTTCTAGGGGCAAGCCCAGGAAATCTGTTTGCATGTACATTAATTTATATTAATTATATTACTAAACAGATTGATTCTTTCTGTTTCTTGTTTATTCTTATCCCCCTTTGTTTGTGTGTGTATATATATACTACACAGAAATTCAAACCTTTGAGGAATGTTCTATTATGCCAATTAGTATCAAATTATATTCCAAATTTGAATTTAATCTGTTTGAATTTCAAATCTTCTGTGTACATATTTTTCGTATAACTTTATTTATTAATAACATTTTCATACGGACTCTGTTTTGGGTAAATAAAATATGAAAATGGATCAAAAACTCACCATAAATACACTAGTAATATTTTCACAACCCAATTACGATTATCCAAACTTCATTTTTTATCTTATTAATTTATTATTATTATTTATATTTAATTTAATTACCTATGTCTATTTAGGGTATACTTTTATGTGGTATTACATCGAAGGTAGGTCCACTCTATAAGCAAAAAAATTTCTTAATGATCGAAAATTATCCAACAAATCTAGAGCCAAATTGCCTTTCCTATCATTTGGACTGCATTCCTAAGAGGTGAGACTTTTAAAAATACCATATCTCCAACAAAGAATTCCAAATCTCTTCTTCTCTCATCTGCATAGCAATTTTGATGATTTTTACAAACTTTCACTCGTTGGTGAATGATCTCTATCTTATCTGATGTCTCCCAAATCATCTCTGACATAAGTACCACCTTCTCTCCCACTTCCTACTTACAAGATGGTGTATTGTAGGGCCTTCCATTCAGTGCTTCATAATGTGTCATGCCGATGCTTTATTGATAACTGTTGTTATAAGAAAACTCTACCAAATGGAGGTGATCATCCCAAGATCCTATAAAAATGAAAATACAAGCTCGAAGGAGATTTTCTGTAACTCGATTTGCCTTTTTGGTCTACCTATCCATCTAAGGATGATAAGATGTACTAAAATGTAGATCATTCCCAAGCATCTCATGTAAACTCTTCCAAAATCCGTTAGTGAACAATGGATTTCTATCACTTACAATTTCTTTGGAAATACTACAAAATCGAATAATCCATTTCACACATAGCTTGGTCAATGTAGAAGCTTTTCTTATGGGCTTGGCAGGTATGAATCTTACACTCTTGAACAGTCTATTCACTACTGCACAGATACTTTGATAACTTTCCCTAGCCCTAGCAATCCATCAATTAAATTCATAGAAACCTACTCCCATTTCCATTCTAGTATCTTTAATGGATGAAGCAATCCACTTGGATTCTTATGTTTGGCTTTGTCTAACTGGAATTTCATACACTTGGAGATAAAATTTCCCACATCACTCTTCATACCATCCAATATTAAGTTATTTCAAGTCCTGATACATCTCCTTACCACCGGACGGATAGTCAATCTAGAATTATGACATTCTCTTAAAACTTCTTCTCGAACCCAACCAATATATGGGACACGCAATCTTCCATCCTTATGAAGCCAACCAGCTTGGTTGATCTTATATTACTTCAGATCCTTAGAATTAACTCCTATATCAAGGATTCCTATAGTCTTTACTATCTTAACATCTTCCTTCTGACTAGATCGAATCCTTTCGATGGGAGTAGGTATAACCGGTCAAATCGCCAAAATTTCTGGCTCTAACTCATAATGGGGGTCTGAAATCAAACTTAGCCAAAAAATTAGCTGCTTCCACTCTAGAACATAGCTCAAGTCGAGCATAAATCCAAGTTAAGACATTCGTCACTGCATTGCTTTTTCTTGAAGTATATGAAATAATAAAATCATATATGGCTAAAAACTCCAACTACCTTAGTTGTAACAACACAAATTCTAAGTCCTAGTAATTAATTAAAGAATTAATTAAATAATAAAACAAGTTTATGAAATTGTAAAATTTAGCTATAAGAGTTGCACCACCATATCTGTGGAAATTTTCTGATTAGTTTGCATATATATTTTGTAAGAATCAGAGTTAAACAAAAGATATCATAGAAACAAGTTTTAATACATACGTACATACATATATAAATATATATATATATATATATATATATATGGTCATGTTGACTTGCATAGGGTTGGGTTGGCCTGCAAAAGAGCATGAGTGATTTTCACCCAGGTATAAAGCAAAGAGGCCAGTTTTGGTGCATGAGAATTGATATCCTATGACCTAATTCTATTAGTGACATGGCTGGTTTGGATTGAATCTAGAAATCCAATGGTCATAGATCCCTAGGATACACTATATATAGACCCCTAGACCTAGGTATTCCCTTACAACACAATTTTTTCCCCTCTGATTCTCTCTTCTGAGATGGACATGACCTTAATTTTCTAGGGAAAAGTTTGTAAAATAAAATATTAATAATCCACTTAGAAGGCGGGATCTATAATAGCCATAGGGAAAAAGCTTAGGATGATGAGTGAGTATCGTAGTATTTAGATTATAATTAGTATAAAATTTTAGGGTTTATAATAGGTTTATTTATAGTTTTCTAGTAGTTTTTAGTAGTCTTTTTCTGTAAGTAGCTTACTGTTTTTCTTACGGTTTCTTTTATTTATTTAAGTTCTATAAGTACTTTTTTTTCTATTTTCTTATAGTTTCTTTTTGTAAGTTCCTTTTTTTAGTCTTTTTCTTTAATAGCTATTTCTACTAGTTATTTCAGTATTTCTGCAGCCATTTACGTTTTTTGAGAGCTGTAAATATTAGTTTATAGACACATTTCTTAAATCTCTTTTTGCGCATGGATTAGAATAATAACATAGGACTTCGTGAACATAGATTAAATAAGAAGGAATTGAATTTATAGTATTACTTGTAAAATTCTCAGATTTACAATAAAAGGGAATTATACTAAATTATGCACATTTACAGAAACCTGCAATGAATTATGACCCGTATTATAATCCATAAGACACAGAAAAATTAAGCAAATTATTATGATAATAAAAGAACAGAAAAAAACCATAATTAAAGAAGAGGAACAAAACCTATCATGATATTTGTAATATCATTATTCAATCAGAAACTGGGTCAATAGGTTAGGCTTAGATCTGGGACTGGGCTAAGAATAAAAAAAATACAGATTACTAAGCTAGGACCCATTTCGACCAGCTCCCATTTTATACAAGATCTGATGGTCTCAGGAAGGCCGGGCATGCTTAGGTGGAATAGCGGTTGTAAGAGGTCAACAAAATAAAATTGAGTTAGGGCACAAAATCCATAGTCTATTTGTTAGGACCTATCCGACCACCTTCTCTTTTAGACGGTATCTGATAGTTTTAGGAAAATCTTGTATGCTTAGGTGGAGCAGTGGTATAAGAGGTCAATGGAGTTTGATTAGTATGACATCAGGTGTCTTCTGCGGGTGCAAATTTCGATTGGAAACTGCTATGAAATGCGCTAGTTTACATGTCTTTTTGCTAATAGGTGGGACCTGCTAATGGAGCATCACATAGGATGGAAACCGAAAAGGGTAAGACCCAATCAAATGGTAGAAGTATGAAAACTAATTCAAACCAAAAGAATTGAAAATAGAAAAAGTGCAAATAATAAAAGAAGAATCTCAGTTATAAGACTTACTATTAGAAATCATCTAATTTTTGCACGGACACAGAACCATTGCTAAGTCTATACCTTACTTACCATGCTAGCAAATATTTCATTCACTAGGATTTATGTCAGATCTACTGCACTTTCGTCCCTTTTCCCCTCTTTAAACTCACAGGGATTATTTTGATTATTCCGAATTTCTTTGAGGAAAGAACTTATTGTAGTTCATTTCAGATTTCAGATTTATCTCCTTTTCTTTTATCACCTTCAATTGGTCGGTTTGTACTGTTACTTGGGAATGATTTTATTTTATGTACTCTGATTTTCTATTGAGTATGAGTGATATATGGAGTTTATGACATGATATCATTTATGATTTAATGTTGACTTTTTGAGATAAAGAATATTTTATGAAATTAATGACAAGCTATGTTTTTCTTATTTTCCCACTGTATCCATTTTACAAGTCTTGTACACTTCAGTCTCTATGATATTCAGTTGTACCTACAAATGCTATGCATTCTTTAGTGTTCCTATTTGAGGATACTAAGGGGTGCGGGGTGTTTCATTTGATATCAAAGCCTAAGGTTACAAGATTCCTAAAAACTTACTTTTAAAGTAAATGATTTTCTAATGAAAATATATTTTCAAAACTCAATATTTTCAAGTTATAAAGAGTGTTGTCCTCTCAAGTCAGTAAAACATTCCTTTGACTCGTTTGAATCTTAGTTTCCATTTTTTCTCCTAAACAGTATGACAAACTCCCCGTGCCTTTTAGAGGGAGTAGCAATACTTGTCTAGTTCCATAGATACCTTTAATCTACGTCGCCAACAGATCAGCCATAAGAACTAGTGTAAGATCCAACACTGACTGATGCAACCGTTGCTCAACCACTAGCAATAGTTGATTTCCCTAGACTTTATAAGGATTTTTCTAGCCTTTGCGGTAAGACATTTTTAGGGACCGAGACATTTGTCAAGGAATAGACATGGCTTCATAATACAGAGAGGATTTTCAACTACATAAGACTCGCAGATTGGGATAGAGTTCATCTCGCCTCTTGGCAGCCAGAGGAGGGGACTACCTATTAAAGGGAAGTCATAGAAGCTAAGGCTAGAGCTATTAGTTAGGATTTATTCAAGAAAAGGTTAGTGAGGAAGTTCTTATCTCAAACTGAAGAAGGATTACAATTGGAAAGATTCATTCAGTTGAGAAAGGGAGTCTTATCCATCAAAGAATACATCAATCAATTCAATGAGCAACTGCGGTTTGGGTTAGATGTGGTTAATACAACTCATTAGAAAGTTGTTAATTTTACGAAGGACTTAAACCAACCCCTCTAAGAATTGTCATTGACTCATGTGACCATGGAGGTCACCTTTAAGTCTTTAGCAGAGATGGAATTGATGTTGGATAGCGGCAAAGAGGAAGTCAAGGAAGTTAAAGAGGTTCCAAAGGCGGCCGAGACCAAGAAGAACTAATGGAAGGATAAGAAGAATAAGAAGAAAGTTGATGGTCCACAATAGGGAAAAATTCAAAAAGACAATAGGTGTCATAATTGTGGATTATTGGATCACTATGATAAGGATGATAATACAGATACCACGAGAGGCAAGCGCTACAATTATGGTTAGGGTAGATATCTAAGCAGAGCATGCTCGCAGAAATGCAATGAAGCACAGATTACTAGTGCACAGGTTGCATAGATTCATACGGCGGACCTAGCATCATCGAGTAGGGGGCTATATAGAAGTAGGAAGATCTCAGTTGGAGGCTTGATTAATCTTTCTGATTTCCCCATTCGAGCACTCTTTGGTTTAGGAGAACCACACTCCTTTATTTCTAGGTCTTAAGTTGATCGTTTGCACGTAAGAATATTATTAGTTTTAGATCCGATAGTAGTCTCAAACCTCGTAGGAGGATTAGCACATTTTTCTATGGTTTGTAGAGGTTTGAGGATTTTCATATTAGGCGTTGAGTTTGAGTGCGACCCCTATATTTTGGTATTTTCTAGGTACGTGATGATACATGGAATGGATTGGCTAGCATCGTATGGAGCTGTACTAGATTGTTAGAGGAGAGTTGTTAGATTAGAGACTCGTAGTGGGCAGATGCTCGAGATATCTTGTGAATTACATGGGATCATTTATGCTTAGATTCCTATTCCCTTGATTCATCTTTAGCTAATACAGATTCTGTTCTAGTAGTGAAAAAGATCGCAAACATCTTCGAGGAGGTTAGAGGTTTACACCTTAAGCGAGAGATCAACTTCAAGATCTATTTGAGTGATAATGTTAAGCTAGTAGCATTACCAGTTTGTTATATGTTCCCTAGGGAGAGGAAGGTATTAAGTAGGAAGATTGGCAGCTTCTAAAGAAGGGTTTTATTCGACATAACATATCAGAGTGGAGGGCACTAGTTATATTTGCTATAAAGGTTGATGGTTCTCAGGCATTGTTTTGATTATAGAGAGTTGAATAAGACTTACAGGAAGAATAGTTATCCACTCCCTAGGATCGATGGTCTTTTCGAGCAGTTAGTTGGCGCCTTCGTGTTTTCTCAGCTAGGCCTATCCACCGAGTTTCATCAACTCTGAGTTGCAGTTGATGGTATTAACAAGATAACATTTAAGACATCAGATAGGTTTTTCGAGTGGTTTGTATGACGGTTGACCTGGCTAATGACCCAACATACTTCGTTGATTTGATGAGTTAGGTCTTCCAAGAAGTTTTGAATAAGTTCATTGTGGTATTCATAAAAGATGTTCTTGTGTTCTCCAAGAGTAGAGAAGAGCATGTGATTCATCTTAAGGAGGTTCTTGGCATTCTTAGAAAGCATAAGTTAAAAGAAATATTTCGAAGTGCCACATTTGGCGAGATGAGGTGAGCTTCTTGGGGAACATGGTCTCAAGATAAGGGTTAGTGGTGGATCTGCTAAAGTAGTAGCAATTCAAGATTGGAAAGCACCCAAAAGTGCAACCTAAGTAAGAAGCTTTTTAAGGATGGACGAATACTACAAGAAGTTCATCATAGATTTTGCTAAGATATCAACCTCGCTAACTCGCTTGACTAATATGAGCTTAGCATTCGTCTGGGACGAAGTTTGTGAGGATTCCATCAAAACGCTTAAGCGGGACCTTACTAGTGCACCAACGTTGGTATTACTAGATGGAACTAAGCCTTTTACTGTATATGTTGACGTGCGTGGTTCTGACCTTGGGGGCAGTGTTGGTGCAAGAAGGGAGGGTAGTGTGCTATGGGTGCAGATAGCTGAAGACCCACGAGATGAACTACCTAACTATGACCTAGAGTTTGTTGCTATAGCTTTTGCTCTCAAGCAGTGGAGGCATTATTTGTTAGGGGATAGCTTCAGGCTCTACATAGACCATAAATCACTGAAGTATTTATTCCCTCATAAGGATTTAAACCTCAGGTAGCATCATTAGATGGAGTTCCTTGCATCCTACAACTTTGATATAACATGCACCATTGGAAAGGGTAATGTAGTTGTCGACGCCCTTAGTAAGAAGAGGGAAGACCTTAGTCCAATGTTTGTAGAATTGAAGAGTCGAGGTTTTATTTCTACATTTGATTTCAAGACTTTGATGGACTTTACCCTCGGATTCTTCGCATCACTTAAGATTAGCCTACCCTCATCGATCGTATTGGCTCAAGGCAGTGGTAGGATTAGGAGCTAGTATATATTTTCGAGAGTATTGGCCGAGGATAAGCCTTCGGGCATCTCCAACATTACTCCATAGATGATAGAGGGTGGATTAAGAGGGATGGTAGACTTTTTGTCTCCCGCAATGGTGACTTGGTGTGTGTGTTACTAACAGAGGCATATCACACTTGGATGACTATCCACCCTGGAAGTAGCAAAATGTATAGAGATATAAAGAGAGTATTTTATTGGACTGGTATAAAGAAGGATGGAGCTGAATATGGGGCCAAGTGCACGGTCCGTCAAAGAGTAAAGGCAAGGCAATAAAAACCTCGTGGATTGCTTTAACCATTAGATATGCCACTATGGAAGTGGGAAAGCATATTTATGTACTTCATCGATCGGTTGCCTAGATCTCAGAAAAGCCAAACCAATATTTAGGTAGTGATACACAAATTGACAGAGAGTGCCTACTTCATTCCTGTCAAAAGAAAAATGATGGCATTTTAGTTAGCTCCGGTCTACATCAGAGAGATAGTTTAAGTCCATGGTATATCTACCAGCAATGTGAGTGATAGGGACCTTATTTAGTGAGTTTTCGAGGAGTTTGCAATAGGCACTTGGAACTCAGCTTAGGTTATGTTCGACCTATTACACTTAGACTGATGGACAGACTGAGAGGGTAATATGATCCTTTATGTATCATAGATTTCATAAGGGCATGGAAGGATCATCTACCCTTGGTAGAATTCACCTATAATAATAGCTTCTAGATGAGTATATGGATGAATTTCAAGGCACTTTATGGACAACCTTACAAATAACCCTCGTGTGGGTAGAAGACAAGTAATAGATTGCTGGTTGGTCTGCACATGTTGAGAGAAACCTCAGAGAAGATCGATTTGATAAGGAAAAAGACGAAGACAGCTCAAGACCAACAAAAATCTTAAGCTGATAAGAAGAGGATGAACTTGGAATTCGAAGTTGGAAGTTTGGTTTTTGTTAAGGTGTTTCCACTTAGGAATGTGGTAAGGTTGGGTTTAGTAGGAAAGCTTGCCCCCAGATTCGTAGGGCAATTACCTATTGTAGTCAGAGTTGGGAAGATGGCATACAGAGTTAGCTTACCAGAGAGACCTTCTAGAGTCCATATGTATTTCATATCTCATACTTGTGAAAGTGACTGCATGATTAAACTGAGGTAGTCGAGCCTAGTATGCCAGAAGATATGGATATTGAGAGAGAGAGAGGCATCTGTATCGCATTCCTACGCAGATTTTAGGCCATGAAGTGAAGCAGCTTAGGATAAGGAGGTAAAGATTATCAAGACTCAATGGAGAGATAGTGCAAATGAAACTGGGTGAGAGGTGGAAGAGCGAATGCGTATTTGATATTCCTTTCTTTGATGGTAAGTGTTGACGTCAAAAGTGGGGCTCCTGACAATCAGTCCCCAAAGTGTGTAATCCACACAAAAATCACATAATATTCTTACATTCACAATCACATAATGCAAGAAATAAAACAAACACAAGGAACATACATGGATTTTATAGTGGTTCGGCCTAATCCAAGCCTACATTCACTTATAATCTTTTTTATACTGCCGATTACAAGTAACAGTTGTTTGATTTCTACGAAAGTACAGAAAAAGTGGTTTATACACCAAATCCTTGCGTTAATATGATGTAATCCGAGCTCCAGTAATGGCAATGTCCTTGCGTGAAGTATGGAACCCAAAAGATTAAAAAGTCCTTCCTCCAGCCTTGAAATGGAGTATTTATAGATGGAGCCCATGTCGTACGATCTGGAGAATCGGGGCAGGTGGCTCGACCATGAGTTCACGTGAGCAATAGTTTCCCTTGAGTTATGTAGTACGCGTGTCACTCAATCTATATTTCTAAATGATAAAGCGGGTCACAGCTGACTGAATAATGGCCTTGGGAACCGGGCTTGTAGCAGGTATAGGGATCAAATAGGTATGGTCGACCTGACCTGAGCACGCCGATCCAAAAGTTTGATCTAAGGCAAGAAGTCGGCAGGGTCATGCCGACTCGACTAGAATGTGCCAATCCGGAGAGTTCACTACGAAGTCCTGCAACATGGCACAAGTCCGATCCGACTTGGCCGATCCGGGGAGACGACTAAACAGGGAATCGAAGTATGTCGATTCCATATTTCTGAGAACACTATCACTTCAACCAAGTGAGTTGATATGACAAGAGATTATACTCATACCTACAGCACTTCGCTAGGTGGAAATCCGAGTTGTGAAGGCCTTGCCAAAAGGCATGTCAACGCTTTGTCCCCAGAACATATCTTTCTTGAGAAAGGTAGGTGTATTCTGGATAATCCATAGGTCATATAAATTCAAGAGAATCAAGAATAGAAACCCAACATCTGAAATATGGAAATCCATAATCACGCCTGATCGTATTAATTAATAATAGAAGACCAGAAGCCCACGATCGCCGAGGATCGTATTAATAGAAAACCAAGAATTCATGGTTGTGTTAGACCATATTATAAGGAAACCGAAAAATCCAGAATACCGAGAAATGTAATGACTACTTTGTGTCGTATTATATTATAAAAAGAGATCCAAGACAACCATGGCCTTTCCAAGCCTATCCACGCATTAGTATAATTCATACCTACATAGAAACCAGATAAACAGTTATGTTAGATCCTGACAATACCACTTAGCCTTTCCAAACATAAACCATGGTTAAAATTTGTAATGAGTATAATCCATAATCAATCTATAACTGAATCGCCTTGTTAAAACCTAATAAGATGACTCCACCCTTCAGGCATAAACCATACCTAAAAATCCAAAATGATCATAAGCCATACTCGAGTTATGATTGAGTTTTCTTGTCACATCCTAACAAGTTTATCTGTCCTCAAAGGTATAAACCTTACTGGGAATTTTTGATCGAGTATAAACTATACTATAGAATCCAATCGAGCATAAACCATACTCATATCGTGATAGAACTAAGCTTTCCACAACTTGAAAAAATAGTTCGTCTCGGGGTATAAACCATACCTAGATTTTAGAGATCAAGCAATCTTGCCACATCCTGACAAGACACTTAAGTACAATCAAACATAATCCATGTTTGGAAATCCTCTTTATTAAATCCATCATTATTACATAACCAAAACAAATCCTGATTGGTTTATCGTTGAATCCAGAGCACGCCTAGGGATTAAGTCCAAATCCCGTATGTGTGTACTTCAACTTAGCCATTTATTCATCAGATGGTTTTATTGTCGAGAACAAGGTATGTCTGATGATTAAATCCTAATCTCCGTGCATATGTGAGTCGACGTAGCCATCCTGAAATCCTAATACAGACAAATACGTATCTTATTTCCTAACAAATGCAGAAAATCCATAATGATCTAATCCAGATCAGTTGATGACTATTCCATGAGTGCTAAGTCCTGGATCGCTCCGATTCCAAGGAGCATAGGGAGGTGCCAGTGCTGGTGTAGGCGTAGTCAGTTGCTTTACATATTCAGGTAGCTCTCCGCGTCTAACCCGTTCTTTGATGAGATCACGCAAATGCCTGTAGTCGTTAGTGCCGTGACCTACCATATCATGGAATATGCAGTGCTTTCCAGAGTTTTTTCTCCTTCTGAGTAAGATCCCTCCTTGGAGGCTTAGGAAAAGGAAGAGTTCTTCGCATGTTGTGGTAGATATTCAGTAGTGAAGAACTGAGCTTGGTGTACTTGCCATACTTGGGTTTCTTCGAAACCACACAATTCTCTCATTCTTATGCGGGGCCTTTCCCTTGCCCTTGTTCTTTCCACAATGGGATGGTCCACTATCCTTTGCCATGGAAACATCGAGGTCATCTACCTCGATATTAGCATCCTCTTGCCTTACGAACCTGTCGGCTTCAAAGAAGAATTCAACAAGGTCTCTAAACGGATCTCACTGTAAGGAGATTTTTAAATCCATTTTGTCCAAGATGCCGGAGACGGCCTCCATTAGCACCATGGATGGGTCTGGTCGGTCCACCTACGCCACCATCGCATTAAACCTTTCTAGATATGAGCGCAAGGTCTCGTCGGACCTCTACCTAAGATTTGTGAGGGCATGAAATTCTTAGGCCGAGATATGTGGACCTTGAATTGCTCTATGAAGTGAGCCACCAATGCGTTCCAGCTGCTTATCAATTCGGACATTAGCTACCAGAACCACATAGCAGTGATGTCAGTCAAGAATAGGGGGAAGCACTTGGCCACGACATTATCTGATGCCAATATCACTTCCATGTGGGGCATGTAGCGCATCATATGCATGGTATGGTTAGTCCTGCCATTGTATGGCTCCAAAGATGGGAATTTGAAGTCAGGCGGGTTGTAGGAATTTCTTTGATGTTTCGTGTGAAAGGGTTGTGGTTGATGTTATCCACGTCACCTTGAGATGTACCGCCTCTATAGAATCGCCGAATCAAATTGGCAATCTGGTGCTCATCTCCAAGAAGTTGCTGCCAATTGTGCATTCCAGTGCTGGGGGCTTCAGCGCAAAGCCGAGAAGATGGTGGAAGTATGTCTTGAGCGTTCAGGTATGCCTCGTGTCTCCCTCCAAGCCTCGGGTTGGTATGACCGAGCCAATTCGGGTCGGGATGGTATGACCAAGCCAATTCGGGTCAGAATGGCCGAGCCGATCCCGGATAGCATTCCCCTTTAGCATCTCTGAGTTGCCTCCATTCGGGGCTACATTAGCTTGGATTACATTAGTGTTTTCCTTCGTAGTATCGTGAGCTGTTATGCCACGACATTGTTCAATGAGCGGAGGGTGGATTCCCTCGGCTGTGTCCGTTTCGGTATAGAGCGGAGGCCGAGCCGGATGTTGCATAGGTCCAGTCTGTGGTATGATGTCAGGCCAATCCAAAGTGGGGGTCGACCCGATTCGAGGTGTCGTTGCTCCCTCAGTGGTGCAACTTCCAGTTAGTGATGTAGGGTTGATCGACCTTCCATCCATCCAAGCAAAGAACCTATCCATCATCTCTTGTTGCTTGCGAAGAAGTTCATCTTGATGTCCCATCCTTGTCCTTAATTCCTAGAGAACGTTGTCCATCTCTTCCCTCGTCAAGTATACAAAGGATCTCCATGGGGGGAAGCCTCATTGCCTGCAGCTTGCGCTTGGGAAGACGCTTCATCCTTCTTCTGCTTCACCATTTTAAATCCAAAAATGAGTTATTCGAAGCCTTTCAAGCTAGAAATTATTGATGGTGCACGTGCCCCCCAACCTGGCA
This sequence comes from Allium sativum, assembly GCA_030737875.1. Classification (NCBI taxonomy): domain Eukaryota; kingdom Viridiplantae; phylum Streptophyta; class Magnoliopsida; order Asparagales; family Amaryllidaceae; genus Allium; species Allium sativum. Next base: position 509,262,015 of record CM060920.1, on the reverse strand, counting down.
CGCCAAAGTGTTAATGTCAAAAGTGGTGCTCTTAACTATCAACCCCCTAAGTGTGTAATCCACACACAAATCATAGAATATTCTTAGAGTCACAATCAAATAATGCAAGAAATAAAACAAATACAGGGGGCACGCACAAATTTTGTAGTGGTTCGGCCTAATCCATGCATATGTCCACTTATAATCTTTGTTTATACTGTCGATTACAGGTTACAATTGTTTGATTTGTAAGGAAGTAGAGAAAGAAGTGGTTTACACAAAAAATCCTTATGTTAATATGATGTAATCCAAGCTCCAATAATGGCAATGTCCTTGCATGAAGTATGAAATCCGAAAATCAGAAAAAAAAGTCCTTGCTCCAGCCTCGAAATGGAGTATTTGTAGATGGAGCTTCGTTCGGATTGGTATGCCACGTGGCGACTATCCCGGGTCGGGTCAGCCACGTGTCTTACAGTTCGGAGAATCCGGACAGGTGGCTCGACCTTGAGTTCATGTAATGAACAGCTTCCCTCAATTCGTGTAGTACATGTGTCACTCAATCCGTATTTCCAAGATATAAAGCGGGTCAGAGCTGACCAAACAAATGGCCTCGGGAACAAGGCTTATAGAAAGTATAGGGATTGGATTGGTATGGTTGACCCGACTCGAGCACGCTGATCCAGAAGTTTGATATGAGGCAAGAAGTTAGAAGGATCACGCCGACCTAGCCTGAATGTGCCGATCCGGGGAGTTCAATCCGAAGTCCTGCAAAGTGGTACTAGTCCGATTTGACTTAGTCGATCTGGGGAGCTGACCGAACCGTGGATCGAAGTATGTTGATTCCATATTTCTGAGAAAATTATCACTTCAACCAAGTGAGTTGATCTGATGAGAGATCATACTCATACCTTGAGCACTTCGCTAGATGGAAATCCTAGTTGTGATGGCTTGCAAAAGGCATGTCAACAATATGCTTTGAATCATACTATCTTTATCATTCCCTTTGAATAGGTTCTCTCATATCCTTAGTAATTCTTAGGATAAACTTATGGATGAAAGGAGTGATTGCAAACATGTTAATTGGGTGTGTTATGTATAATGTACGCAAGTAATTTGTAAGTGTTTGCTAGTGGATGCAATGGACATATAACACACACTACACACTTTAGAGATCAGTTAACTACAGTTCTTAACTTTTAAACATTACGTGGATAACTAACGAAGAGTGTAATGAACGGGGATTTTGTCGACTTTGGTTATCGCCATAAACTCAATGATGACTAACCAAACGTCGAAAAATACCGGTCATAAATGAAAGAAATTAGAGGGTGAGAATAGATAAGATAGAAACTTAGAATAGAAGAAGAAGAAGAACACAACATCAGAGAAACACGAACCTCACAGCGGAACGAATAACATAAAATAGATAACATATCTTTGAAATAAAGGATTGTACTTGAATATACATATCATTATCAAAGTACAACACTTACAATACAGCGGAAATAAACTATAGCTATATGATCCTGAAGCCTCCTGCTCCAGCTCTTCAAGTATATCTGTAAATCCTGACTACTTGACTGCTCGTACAAAATTGGGCACCCAAGAGTTTACGGAAAACAAAACAAAATAAACTCCGGGTCAGTCATGGGACTGGTATGAGTAAAACAGTTTAAAAACAGTTGAACAAGTAAATGATATCTCATAAGACCACGCCGTATAACGGAACGGGTTTTTCCCTTTGAGAATCCAAATTATCTTTATATCAAAAACCTTTTGATATTATAATAATGTCTATCAACCACAATATAATAATCATCTAGCAGAAACGCTTTCATCTCACGTTCTACATATATAGTATACAATCAAAACCGCAAGAACATATAGGGTAATGGATTTCCAACTATGACAAGGTATGGAACCACCTTTTGCTAGTGTATCTCTAGAAAGTAATATACTGGGTTCAACAAGAACATCTTGCAACCCGGCCACACATGACCGACCACTCATTTCGCTTGAGTGTATCGAATGTATATCACCAACGGTTGGGATCAGCAACCGTTTCCCGGATGGGACAGCATCAACAATAGATTTTAAGAAGTAAATGAAACTCTAGATTAGGTGATTATACACCCTACTTCGGAGCGACCGACTTAGCCATGCTGCCTGCCCGATTTCTTTCATTTACCGATTGATGAGGCTTGAGGTTACGCTTCATCATCACATCAGATTCACCTCGAATGCCACATCATCAAATCCATTAAATCACCGATTGACGTCCTCAACAATACATTATGTGTTAGCTAAAAGAAGTTTCCTTCTCCGCTTCCACTCTTGGTACGGTTGGAGAAATCAATATACGTGATCGTCTGGAAATACTCTGTTAGACATTCATCCATACAAGTCATCCAGGAACAGGATGAACCAAAGGCACTATTCAGTACATCCATCTTAGGCACTGTTATCTAAGACTTATACAATAGCCCTTGCACTTTACTCCATCTTCAATTATCTTTGGCATTTATGATTCGCAACGCTCATGCCAATACAGAGTGGTTCTTTGGATAATAATCCAACCGGTCTCTCCATATTAACATCGTTAAAATGGTCAAAAACTTCGATAGTCGGTGAGTTAACCATCGAAGAAAAACACGTGTGCAAACAACGATATTATTTCCAGATGGAAATTTTATCAATCAATCATCAATCATATATATATATATCTATATAAATATATATATATATATATATATTTCCTTATTTTCTATGTTTAGAAAATGTACGTTAACACTAGAAAACATTTCCTTTTCTAATTCATATTTCAAATTTCAATATTTGATTACGTTTCTGATTCTATTTGGAAAACATTTCCAAATCTTCTTTACTTGGATTTAAACAGATGTTTAAATCAACATCGCGGCGACAACTCAAACCACTATACTTATTTACTAAATCACTTAACCACTTTCACTCTCGAACCTTAACCATTTCTAAATTAAAAACGAAGTCAATCAAGTTGGGGTAATACTACCACTCAGACCTTAACTGAACAACATTTCAAATCTCGAAATAGGGTAAGTTCATCTTTAACCCTTTAACACTTCCTTACGTAACTCTCGTTCAAATAAATCTCTATTCGATAACTCCTCCCTTCGAATAACTATATTTGATAATCTCTCTTACGAATAACTAGATTCGAAAATCTTTCTTCGAATAAACTAAATTCGATTAACTCTATTTATTTAACCCTAATCGATTAACTCTTTTTACTTAACTCCTTTCGAATAACTAATTCGATAACTCCTTTCGAATAACTAATTCGATAACTCCTTTCGAATAAACTATAATCGATAACTCCTTTTGATTAAACTATAATCGATAACTCCTTTCGAATAACTAATTCAATAACCCCTTTGTGTTTAACTCTATTCGAATAACTAATTCAAATGACTCTTATTTATTTAACTCTAGTTCGATTTAACTCTATTCAATAACTCTAGTTCGATTTAACTCTCTCGATTAACTGTAACTGGTTAACTCTATCTAACCAACTCGACTCGACTAACCCCTTTCGAATAACATATTCGATTTACTAACTTTCGAATACCATATTCGATTTACTAACTTTCGAATACCATATTCGATTAACTCCCTTCGAATAACTATATTCGATTTAACTCCTTTCGAATACCATATTCGATTTACTGACTTTTTCGCTTTATAAAGATTTCCTTTTTAACAACGTTTATTCATTTTTAAAGATTTACTTTTAATAACGGTTCTTCACTTCCCTTTTCATTTCTATTTATTCCCTATGTAAATAATTCCTTTTTAACTCTATTTATTTTCTAAATATTTTCTATCAATTCTATTTGTAAATGATTTACAAATATTTCCTTTTATTTTGTTTTACCAATATTTCCCTTTTATTTGTTTTTACAAATATATTTCCTATCAATTCTATTTGTAAATGGTTTGCAAATATTTCCTTTTCAAATCTATTCTTTGAATTTATAATTTCCCTTTTCTAAATATCTCGTATTTATAAATATTCCAATTTATAAATATTTCTTATTTATAAATATTCCATTTACAAATATTTTATTTTCAATATCACCTTGAAAATTCCCTTATCAACATTCCAGTATGTTATGGTATTCAACATATCAAATCACGATGATCAATATCGTCCAAACACATATAATTGACAACAGATTATATATCACATCATATATCACAATATATGAAAAACAGTAAAATGAATGTTGAGGAATCCAGTCGGATTCCTCTAACCTGTTTCCCTGCATCCACAGATGTTACACAATAAAATCAACATCATTTCAATTTCATATGATATATTCTGTTAAACAGAATCAATATAGAAATTCAACTAACTGACTAGCAGTTCAATCAAACAATCAACACACAGTCAATCAGCCAATATTTAACAGTTCCAAAAATACAACATGAAATTATAAACTGTTCAGAGTTAGTGAGATTTACTCACTTTGGCAGTTCATCGTTAAAGAACGATAAACTGTTGTTTGATTTGAATCAAACAATTTATTTCGCCATAAATTCATACGAGCCCCAATCCACTTCCAGTCAGCTTCATTGTGAAGCTCTCGTCCATACGGTCCTAACGAATCCGACCGTTCGTGATTCTGATATAGTATGATTAAGATATTTAAATTACAAGTTATACACTAAAATAAACAACACTTGAATTTAAATTATTAAATTTTGGGCCTTAACTCTTTTGCAAATCCCACTACCATTTCCTCAAATACCCAGCCCGCTACGTCCTTACCAACCCAACCGCATCTTCTTCTTCCTAATTTGATCATGAGCTCCAGTAAAATACATAGCCATTTCCGAACTACACACACCTCGTCCTCCTTCTTCTTGCCACCGAACTGAACTAGAACCTCACCGTTCTCTTCCCCCTTTCCTACTCTTCCTCCTCCACCCAGTAAAGCCCAACTCGACGCAAATCTCGAGACCGCGTCTTCCAGGTCTATACGACATTTCAGTGCATCGATCGACATTTTTTTGTTTGAAAATACCACAAAAATCCACAAACGAGGCCAACTCCCACCACAAACCCAAAGCTAACGTCAAAACTTGGATCGATGCTTCTTCCTGCTCAACGACCGAAACCCTAGGCTAACAACTGAAATAGTCGACCTCTGCAAAAGCCGTCGCACCCCCTGAAAGTCATACGGGGATGAAGAGCGAGTCGAGAGGATTTCAATTATACTGGAGTTTGGATTTCTGGATTTTTATTTGTTTTGTTATGAATTTTTCTACCTTCCAATTTCGCTTGCTGTGATGTTTATACGGCTTATATAAGCCTATGTTGGTAGGTAGAGTTTGTGGCTGGAAACAGTGTCTACGTAGCTTGTTTTGATCCTAAGAAAAAGGGAGGGATATTTTAATTTTGATTTATTTATTTTATTTTATCGATTTTCAACTTGTATCTACCTTCTAAAAATCCCAGTGATTACATACGATACCTAAAAATCACCAAACTGGACATACACCTTCAGTTCGACATTACGGTCCCAACGAAACTGGTTTCGTCGAATTCCAGCTCCGTATGCTCACACAGCGTATTTTTAACCATCAAAATACTGACTATTTCTCACTCTAAAAATCTGTACGGCCACACAGTGCCTCTAAAAATCACCAAACTTGGAGTCTAACAACTATTTGACATTGCGGATCCAACAAAATTAGTTTCGTCGAATTCCGACTTCGTTTGCAAAAGTGGCTATTTTTCAAAGCTCTAAATAGCCTATTTAAATATATAAATATATTTAAATATAATTAAATTTAATATTTAAAAATAAATATTATCGTCTATATTCACAACAGAATATCGTACAGCTCTAGAATATTGCTCTATGAATTTCTAACTTGATATTTCAATCTAGGTCAACCCGATATTCGATTTATATTGAAATTCCTTTTTAAAATATAATTAATTCCTTTATAAATTATAACGGGATTCCGCAGAGACTTTTTCTAAAATTTGATTTGGACGTAAATCAAAATCTACACGACGAAATCCCGATTTTTCTCTTCCACTAGAAAGATATACTCCACTAGCTCCACACGTTTCTTGTTTCACAGAAATCCGATTTAAAACGAGCCCTGTACATTCAATTGAAGTTCGAATCGCCAATTTACGAACTGCAGCGCCATTTCAAGCTCGGTTTTAATTATATTATAACCCTACGTTCAAACTGTCGTTTATATAATATATTCGTTATTCTAATTCAATTCTAAGCTGAATTAAATATCACAGATGATCCAGTTCTCACCATATCGCCATTTCAGCCAATTTTGTTTATTTTAGAATTAAATATATTATTTAATATATTATTTTAATTTAAATATTCACCATTATTAAATTCCACGACCATTTAATTCACTATATCACTATTTATATAATTAAATAAATCAATTATAATACCTCTGCCAATGCGGGTCATTACAAAGAGTAAAGAAGTACATAGAACGATTGAAATATATTTTATGATATCCTACTTTCTTATCTGGTAGATTGGTTAGATTAATGAAGGAAGCCTCAATTGGTTATACACATTAAGAGATGTAGTGTTAATAATCATACCTGTTCCAGTTCAACATAAATACATGCAAAATATCAGTATGAGACATAAGATAGCAAAATGAAATGGTAGGTAGAGAACTTGGAGAGGAATAGCTGAGTAGGTTGGAAAGAATTTAGTAACATATAGAAAAATCACTATGACAGAATAAAGAATTACCTTAATAAGCCATTGTTAGCAAAAACATAGTGAAGTCGGCCTCCATTTTCCATGCGAACAAGTGGAGCTGCAATAATAGAATCTACTCCTCTGGATAGTGCACAAATGACGTGCTCATCAGGTCCTGCCAACTTGTTAATGGCCTTAATCTCTTCATCAAGCGTCTTGCATTTTCTGATCAGCAGTTACTCCACACACATCAACCCAAACATTGTCTTAGAGTGTCCATGCTCCGATCGAATGTGACGCCTAAATTAATATATGTACAAAAGCGGGATTCAAGAATTTGTATAAAAAGGAAGATGTTAGACAAATTATTTTCAAGACCTGAGTACATATAAGCATAGGAAGTATTAAAAAACATATTAAGAGGAAAATGCTAGTCCAATTATTTTTAATAGTCAAACAAACACTAAAAAAAAGAATTCAAATAATTATAATCATTTATAAAACCATAAAGATAAGGTTAAAGTCCTAAAAGAAAAATACTTTAGTAAATGACGAAAGACACAAAAATAGCACATGCCCATTGCTTAAAGTGCAAGTGCCAGTAGACTGTAGTTTGAGTAAATGACCAATACTATAGTAATTAACACACTTGTTTTCTTCAGCAGTGCTGATGTCAACTTCCCACTTGTAGTCACTGACAACGAAGATTCTGCTAATAAAATATATACAGGTTTTTCTTGTTATAGCTGGTCCATTTTTTAAATTATATTTAAAGTGCAACATCACAAAATGCCTTTTAATAAATATATTTTTAGTACCAGGCCCTAATATGTTTCATTAGAAATATATTCAATGATAGCATCAAGCAAGGCAACATGTTTAATATCATCTTCAACCAAGGAAGATCACATAAAATTAATATGATACAAAATCTAAGCTAAACATGTCCAACCTTATAAAATGGGATTATATGCTAGGGGTCCGTCATGTTTATAAATGCATAGCCCATGTTGCATTTGTTCTGAAAAGAAAGGCAATTAAACAAAAGCAAATTAACAAACCAATATAGTCAAAACAACCTAACTTCCACGTCGAAAACATTCATGTTCCACATTAGGTTTTGAGTTACCTTGAAATCTATAAGCAGGTAAATAAAATCATAGGTCCCTTAATGCTGCTCATCAATAGTAGCCAAAAGCATTTTCGAGGTGTACCTAAATATTAGTTGTGCAAGAAATTGGTAAAGAAAAACACAAGCAATGAAAGGGTTGAACGACTATAAATTTAATTTGGTAAAAAATGATAAAAACTCACTTGTTTGGAATGTTTTTTATCTTAAGGGTCATTCTCAAGTCTTCTCCTCGTGAAATGTGGTCAAGATTTAGGTCAAACTGCCTACTACTATCTGACTTGTTTGCACTCAAATGGCTTCGTCGACTTCTAGTGGAACTGTTACTCTTTGCACGATATGTGTAAGCCTTAGGCTGTGATGATGGAGTTCCAACATGCGTAGAAGATATGGAAGATTCCAAATTGGTCCCAGTAGTAGCAGGAAATATATTGAATATATCATTTAATCCAAAATCCAAAAAAAACATAGTTCATGGATTTGTTCATATCTACACAACAAACACAAGTACATAAAACACGCTCATGCTAGTTTTTATAATCCGAACAGAGAATATCGGGTTTTATAACCTTATAAAATACCCAAATCATCATTTGCATACCCTGTATCGAATCAACATGGTCTAGCAGTAATAATAGTAAAAAGAGGCAAAAATCACATACTAATTTCTAGAAGCAAACAGACTCCAAATCGGTCGAAGAACCTTGAAACCCTAATTGTATTTCATGTTGGAATAAGAGCCCTGAAACAATTGGATTTTGGCGTAAGAAGAAGCCTCAAGTGGAATCGTTGGATTTCATGTGGAAGAAGAGCGTGAAGAATTCGCTCGCGTGGAGGAAGAAGATGAAACCATGAAAATGAATTTATATTTTCGCGGCCTAGAAATGATGTATGGGGTGGTATATGAAAATTACTATATAAGACCTATATTAGAGAAGTTATTGGCTATTGTGACACATATTTGTGTTATGAATAATAAATAATATTTTGTCAAATTTATACCAACACCTTTCTAGTAGTCTAACACATTTTTATTATTGGAAGCTCGTAACATTTACAAGTGCTAGAAGTTAATAAATAAGACATGTTGGTAAATGCCTGTTTTGGTGTAGTGCTAGGACACAAACATATTGCATATGGATGTATGCACATTTTTATTTTTATTCCATAGTAGTAAAATTGGATGACTAGAATATGATTGTTGCATATGAATGATAATTATAATTTTCATGTAGAACTATCAGTTATCATTAGGAAACTTGCATTCATTTAGATACATGGCACGACCATATTTACATAAAAATTAGGTCGATTGAATCATTAGACCGTCCAAACTTTTAAATTAGTTAAGGACACTATTGCATAATTACATGAACTACATAAAAAAGCTTAAGGACAATGGATATTACTAAATGATGTTTGAGTAGTTGGTTGTAGTATTTGGATGAGAATACTCATCTCATTCTTTTGTCCTAGGAGATTTCGAGGATGAAATCCTTTAGGGGAAGAATGTAACAACACAAATTTCAAGTCGCGGTAATTAATTAATAAAGTAAGTTTATGAAATTGTCAGAATTTAACTACGGGTGTTACACCATCATATCTGTGGTAATTTTCTAATCAATTTGCATATATAGTTTTTAGAAACAGAGTTAAAATGAAAAAGATGTCCTCGAAACATGTTTTAATACGTATATATATATATATATATATATATATATATGGTTGATTCAACCCCTATGTCAACCCACATAGGGTCAGGTCGACCCACAAAAGAGCCTAAGAGATTTTTCGCCCATGGAAGCAGTGGAGCGAAAGATTTAGAATTTTGGCTTAAGTGGCTAATTCTGTTGCTTAAAATTTGATATCTGATGGCCTAATTGTAACAACCCGGAAAATCAGAACCAATTTAAAAATTTTAATTTGGCTGTTTTAGTGGATTTGGAAAATTATAAAATTAATTATTTTAAATAATAAACCAAAAATCTATCTAGATCAAAATTATAGTGAATATATTTATTTTAATTAGAAAACAAGGCCTGAAATGGCGCGGTAGTTTGAAAATTCGAATTAGAACTTTGACTGACTGTTCAGGATGCAAAATAAAATGGATTTTAGCGAAACCAAAAATATTTAAATCTGTTTATGAATATCTTTCTAATGAATCTGAAAAATCAAGATTTCATAGTGGGAATTAAAAGTTATGGCCAAATGAGTTTTCAGAAAGGTCGCTATGGAGTTATATAGCCCTTGAAAATAGACATTTTTTAAACGACCTCCATTTTCGATAAAACTACTTTTGTTGGATCCGGAATGTCAAATTATTGCTAGGTTTCAAATTCCATAATTTTTGGAGTTAGCATGTGAGCATGGCAAAGGAAAATGGGTTTGGTTAATTTCAGTTAATTTTGATCGACCAGAAAATAGCCATTTTTCAAACGGTCTCTTTAACCACCCGGATATTTAGCGACCTTGATTATCCAATATACAACACATATCGAACATCAAGAGTCGAAAATACCGGATGGTTAATGAAAGAAGTTAGAGGGTGAGAATAGATAAGATAGAACTTATAGAATAGAAGAAGAAGAAGAACATTATCATCAGAGTAAACACGAATCTCACAGCGGAACGAATAAAATATAACATAACTTTTGAAATACAAACAGTATATGTATACAATATCATTGCAGAGTACAACACTTACAACAACAGCGGAAATAACTATAGCTATATGAATCCTGAAGCCTCCTGCTCCAGCTCTTCATGTATATCTGTAAATCCCGACTACTTGACTGCCCGTACAAAATTTGGCACCCAAGAGTTTACGGAAAACAAAACAAAATAAACTCCGGGTCAGTCATGGGACTGGTATGAGTAAAACAGTTTCAAATGGTTTGAAAAAGTAAATGATATCTCATAAGACCACGCCGTATAACGGAACGGGTTTTTCCCTTATGAAAATCCAAAACATCTTTATATCAAAACCTTTTGATATTATAATAATGTCTATCAACTACAATATAATAATCATCTAGCAGAAACGGTTTCATCTCACGTTCTACATATATAGTATACAATCAAAACCGCAAGCACGTATTAGGTAATGGATTTCCAACTATGACAAGGTAAGGAACCACCTTTCGCTAGTGTACCTCTAGAGAGGAATACACTGGGTTCAACAAGAACATCTTGCAACCTGGCGACACATGACCGACCACTCATTTCGCTTGAGTGTATCGAATGTATATCACCAACGGTTGGGGTCAGCAACCGTTTCCCGAATGGGACAGCATCAACAATAGATTTTTAGAAGTAAATGAAACTCTAGATCAGGTGATTATACACCCTAATAGGTGCGACCTACATAGCCATGCTGCCTTCCCAATTTATGTCATTTACTGGATGTGAGGCTAGAAGCTACGCTTATCTTTGACAGATCACACGTTTTTTCACTTTGAATGTCACATCGTCATACCCACCAAATCATAAATTGATTTCCCCAAAAATAACACGAGTATACAGCCAAGAGAAACGAATTCCTCCGCCACCAAACGTGAATACGTTTGAAGAGATCAACTTACACGATCTGTTAAATATACTCTGTCAGACATTCTTCCATACAGGTCGTCCTGGAACTGGACAAACCGAAGGCACTATTTAGTACAACCATCTTAGGCAATTTTTACCTAAGATTTATACAACAGCCCTTGCACTTTACTCCATCTTCAATTATCTTTGGCATGTATGATTCGCAACGCTTATGCCAATACAGAGTGGTTCTTCAGATAATAATCCAACCGGTCTCTCCATATTAACAACGTTAAAATGGTCGAAAACTTCGATAGTCGATGAGTTAACTATCAAAGAAAAACACGTGTGCAAACAACGATATTATTTCCAAATGGAAATTGTATCGATCAATCATCATTTAACATATATATATATATATATATATATATATATATATATATTCACACTTCCTTATTTTCTATGTTTAGAAAATATACGTTATTAACACTGGAAAACATTTCTATGGCCTAATTACGTATCACTATTCTTCCACAACTATCAGTCCCTGACTATAAACTAGTACGAGAACAATTCCCTAAGTTTTAATCCTGAAGTCCGAAACCAACATCAGATAGACACTTAGAAAACCATTCAATTTGCTAATCTCTAGTCAGTTTCTAACTTTGTTTAACTCTATTTCGATTAACTCTAATTGAATAACTATATTTGCTTAACTCTTATTCGAATAACTAATATTCGATTTAACTCCATTCGCTTAACTCAAGATCGCAGCGATCACAATGGTTACGCCTGATTCCCTCAGGAAACATCTGACCACCGTAGGCTATCTGCAGCCCTGCGAATTACACTAGCAGTCGTGCAAAATGGCAATTTATCCTGAATAACTATGTTTGACTAACTCTATTCGACTAACCATATTTGATTAACTCGACTTCGAATAACTAAATTCGATTAACTCTTTTATATCTCGTCAACTTCCCTTTTTATAAATCCTGTTTATTTTCCCAACAAATATTCCTTTTATAAGTCTATTTACTTTCTAAATACATATCCCTTTATTCTATTTATTTCCTAAATAAATATTCCTTTATTAATTCTATATATTTTCTAAATAAATATTCCTCTATTAATTCTATTTATTTTCTAAATAAATATCCCTCTTTATAAAATCCTATGATTTTATAAATACTTTATTTTATTTATTTCCTTTTATAAAATCGGTTGATTTATAAAATTCCTTTATTTCAATATACATTGAAATATTTCTTTTTACATCCCAGGGTTTCTTATGATATTTAAAATACCAATTCACAATGATCGATATCATTCAAACACACATAATCAACAGCATATTATACACATCATATATTATAATATATGAACAGAACAGTATTATAAACATTGAGGAGTCCAATTGGACCCCTCCAACCTGTTTCCTTGCATCCACAGATGTTAAACAATACGAATATAAAATATTCTGATAAACAGAATCAATATTCGATTAACGATTTATATATATATCGTTATCTATGATTTCAACCAATACACAAGTAATTCAACCAAACAGTTAACACACAACAATCAACAGATGATTAACAGTTCTAAAAATACGTTATAAAAATTTAACTGTTCAGAGTTGGTGAGTTTTACTCACTTTGGCAGTTCATCGTTAAAGAACGATAAACTGTTTATTTGATTTGAATCAAACAATTTATTTCGCCATAAATTCAAACGAGCTCCAATCCACTCCCAGTCAGTTCCATTGGGTAGTGTCCGTCCATATGATCCCGACGGATCTTGTTTTGCTAAATTCTGATTTCGTATGATCAAGTTATGGATTTTAGAAGTTTGAATACATTATTAAAACTAAATTATAACTTAATAAATTTGATTGGGCTTTTACCCTTATTTTTCTAGCCCGTTACCTTTTGTAATCACCCAGGCCCACCGCACCCTTATTTCCTCTTCTTCATTTTGAACTCGTGAAGCCACCTCCTGTAGACAACCCATTTTCCACCGAACACTTCAACCACTAACACCTCATTCATCTCCCTAGCATTCAACATTCCGGCTTCATCTTCGAACTCCACACCCCGTCCTTAGCCTCGCCATCACCACCAGGTCAAATCCGCACGGTTCATGCCATTTCCGTCCCCGAGCTACCCAGATGCCACGCGAGTTCCCGGACTGGAAATACTTCATTGCGTTAAAACCTTGCTCCCATCGATCACTATACTTGCGTCAAAACTTCCCTTCCATTTGAGTGTGAACATCCTCTCCTGCTAACGTTTCCAAGCTCGCGTCGGTTTCTTTTAAAGTAGATCTGTTACCCTCTACATCTGAAATGACCTCATCGCTTGATGATTTGTAGCGACGTGAAGAAGCCTGCACTAGAGATTCAAGACCACTTACATCCCACCCTTTTTCTTGCCAAAACTTATTTCCATCTACTCTTCATACCAGACATATAGAACTCACACTCACCAACTACACTTGCGTTCAACCCATTTGATTTCATGGAGGAATTTACTTGCTTAAATTTGCTTGAAGATTGGGCAAAGTGGCGGCTCTCTTTCTCTCCATTTGCTGAAGAACGAATTAGGTTGTAAGGAAAGTGGGGTTGGTATCTTTATAAGGTTATATTTTGAAGACGTGGTCTATTTTGGACTTCAGCATGTGTATGTGGTCGAGAGAATGGGAATGTGAACTTTTGTTTTGGTTTTTGGTTTGAGAAGCCAAAAATGGCGTTGAGCGAATGGACACAATGAAACCAACGGTTGAATATGTTATTGTCTGGTGTGTGTACTCTCTTTGTTTCCTTAGGGTGAACGTCTCCCTTTATTTTATAATTTATTCAAGGCGCTCCGTTACGTAGGATTTGGTTCGTTTACGGACCACTAACGGCAGAACTAACAATACCATATAACGAGCAGTGTACCCGGATCCCAAAAATAAAATAATACCGGTAGTTTAACTCATATTTTGAAACCTCAAAATGTTGATTACTGGGTGCAAAATACTTCAAATAAAAAAATTTGTTTATTTAATTAATTAAAAATTTCTATAAAATTCTAAAAAATAAATTATCTCTATGTCCCAAAAGAACCTTGTCTAAATTCAAAACCGATATTCAAATATATTTGAATAATCGTTATAGCCACGAACGAATATACCGTTGTTTTTCTGAATATTTGATTTGGACATAAATCAAAATCTACACGACGAAATCCCGATTTTTCTCTTCCACGAGAAAGATATACTGCACCAGCTCCATACGTTACTTGTTTCACAGAAATCCAATTTAAAAAGAAACCTGTACATTCTGTTGAAGTTCGAATCGCCAATTTACGAACTACAGCGCCATTTCAAGCTCGATTTTAATTATAATATAATTATACGTTCAAAATGTCGTTCAAATAATATATTCGTTATATCTAATTAAATTCTAAACTGAATTAAATATCACAGATGATCCAGTTCACACCATATCGCCATTTCAGCCAATTCTGATTATTTCAGAATTAAATATATTATTTAATTTATTATTTTAATTAAATATTCACTCTTATTTAATTAAATGACCATTTAATCCTCTTAATCGCCTTTTAAATAATTAAATAAATTATTATATCGCTGAAAATGCGGGTCATTACAGTCTCCAAATTCAACGAAATCAGTTTTGTTAGGACCGTATCGTCCAAACATAGCTAATAAAAATTTCTTGAATTTTTGGGATCGGTATGTGGGTCTGGCAAATTGAAATTTACGTTCAATTCTATATTTAAATGTTTTATATTTTAATTTGAAGAATAAATAACTGAAACAGTCAAATGGGCCTATGAAACATATTCCATTGTGTTCGGAATGGGGGTAGTTAGCTAGGGGCGATAGTCGTTGGGTTTGAATTGGTGTTCGTATTAGAAAACCCTATTTTAGAATTCAATATAAATTCCGGCCAATGAAATATTTCCTTTTATTATTTAATTTTATAAAAAAATTGAAAAACCCCCATCCGCTCCAGATCGAAGGCGAAAACGTGCTCTCCCCTTCCTGACTAGATTCCGGCCAAACTGCTCCTCGTTAGCCCTTACTCCAGTTGGGAAAAACGTAGATCTCCTCCTCCTCTCTAAATCCATACCTGTTGCGCCTCCTCTCGTGGAGTATTCATTGAGATCCGATGCCCCAAAGTCCACGACTTGCGACCACCGCCTCCCCTTCCTTCGTGCATCGAACGGAGCGCTACCACCAGCGCCGCCAGTGCCTCTCCTCCCTCTTCGACATTGTATAACCCGATCGACCACTAGCTACACGGATCAAAACTTATTTGCAAACCTAGGTTTGAAGATTTTCTGAAGGTAACGGCCAATGTTAACTTAAAACAATTTTAAAGCTTTAAAACCATTGCAAACTTATAAAAATCATATCTTTTTGCTATGTTGTCGAAATCCAATGAAACAAGAGATATTGGACTCGTGTGGACGTCTTCTACATTATAGAAGAGACTGAAGAATTTGTGGACCTTCCTACGATTTTTGGAGGAGTGGAACCCAATGTGAGATTTCTAAATTATAAACGATATGAAATGGCAATGTATAAATTATATAATCGATGTATAAGTTATATAAGCGTTGTACACCTTATGTATAAGCGTTGTATAAATTATATGTGCGATGTATAAGTTATATATGCATTGTAAAAATTATATGTGCGTTGAATGGAGTGAAATGAAATAGAAATATATTTATATACGTATATCTATATCTATATATATATATATATATACACACTCCCCTTGTCCACATACCATGGACTATATATATTGGTTGTGATTGTTTTGATTTTGGTTGATAAATGTGAATGGTTGACAATGATTGTTTGCGGTTGAAACAAAATTGGACTTGTTTGTGGAAAAATCCATTGGGATATGAAAATGATCGAAATATTTAAATTATAAGGATAAGCCCCTTAGGGAACGCTGCGAAGCGTAAGGTAGTGCGAGGAGCCGTACTCGGGACTGTGCCGGTTTTAAACCCACTACCGTCATGCTACCAAAATTTTCTGAAATATTCATATGTTTGATTAATAATCATGTTTGAAATAAATTGTTTTAACAATAAAAATCACATTTTTACTATATATGAATCGCTAAAATATTCATGTTTTAAATAAATTATTTTAACAATAAAAATCATATTTTTATTATATATACGTATCGCTAAAAATAATCATGTTTGAATAAATTGTTTTAACAATAAAAATCGCATTTTTATTATATATATGAATCGCTAAAATATTCATGTTTTAAATAAATAGTTTTAGCAATAAAAATCACATTTTTATTATATATATGAAGTGTTAAAAGTAGTCGTGTGTTGAAATAATTATCTGTTGGGTAAAAAATATTATTTTTATCGAATATATGAAATGAAGATGGTTCGAAAATGGAAGAACGGATTATATATATATATATAAATATAATTAAAATAAAACGAATAATGAAGCTGCAGTTTGTATTTTGAAATCGTGATTTTAAACGATTATTACGGGAGATCCGACCGTCGGATTTTCCCGAGACCGAAACCGTTGGGTCCGCTTTGAAAATATCTTTCCAACGATACCAAATTTGCAAAGATCCAATGGTTAAATTGTGTGAAATGTTTAATTCAAATCTGAATAAAAATAGCGCCAGAATGAATTATATTTATATATATATAAATATAATTAAAATAAAATGAATAACGACGCTGTAGTTTGTATTTTGAAATCGTAACTTTAAGCGATTGTACCGAGAGAACCGACCGTCGGATTTTCCCAAAGCTGGAATTATTGGATCTGATTTCAAAAGATCTTTCCAATGATATAAAATTTGTAAAGATCCAAAGGTTAGTTTTTCATATATGTGTAAATCAAATCGAAAGGAAAATAGTGCCATGGTCGCGTTATGGCCTGATGCGTTGTTTGAATAAATTGGATATTTTCAAATAAATAAAAATAGTGATAAATCGTTATAAAATATTATAATCGATATGAAATGGAAATAAACCAAATTTACTTGATTTATTGGATATCTGATGGTTGAATGTGTTTGACATGAAAATTACATTAATGAACTAAATTGTAGATATCAAATAATTTAACCAAGAAATGAATTGATTTGAATTCTAAATATATGTGAATTATTTAAAAAGGCCGAGTTTATTCTCATTTCAAATAATTGATCCACGATTAGAAATCGACGATGAAGATGGTGGTTGAAGACCGGAGGTCTTCACATCGTTTGGATGATTGCTGATGTCTTGATTGGGAGGCATCCCAAGACAAGGTAATAAGTGGTGGTCGTCCAGACGTACTTGGAGATCGACCGTATGTGTGAGGGCCTCTATCCTGTATTGGACACATGGGACGAGGAATAAGGTGCCTCCAGTTTCGTTCAGACCCAGAACAGGCTTGTAAATGGATTGTGTGTCCGACATTGGTTTTCATTCTGTGTGATTGATATACGTCAGTTGCATGGCATGAATTGCCTGTGTGACATGCAGAGATGCAGTGATCAAGGCTTTTGTTGAAAAGTAGAGCCATGTGGTTGACGATCAAAGCATGGCTCTAATATAGCTAGCTTTGTGTATAGCGTTGATTTGCGAGCCTCACACCCCGGTATGAAACAGAAACGGGAGAGGACTGCAGGGAGAGCATGCATTTCCTTCTAGCTAGGAGTGGTGTTTTGGGTTTTACACGCCCGGGCATTTTACTTATGTGGATGGTGGATAGCGAGGCGCCTCGCTTATTTCAGTCTCTTCGGAGCCGATGGTCTTGTCAGATGTGACCAGTTTACGGCCCATAGGGCGGGGAAACGCAGTCTTCAGGCATTTTAATCCACTCCATGTGGACCGACCCTGAAGATCCATGGGTCGATGCGTTCTAATCCTGAGACATGGTAGGCTAGATTGTATTGAAGCGGTAAGGACGATCCCTTTCCTTGGTTCATGACAGAAATCCAATTTCCAAATACGACATCATGCGGTTTTGATTGTAAACCTATATATGGCGACATGATATATGGTACCCATGCCGTCTATGATTGATACTTATGATTGAAATTGTTTTTGAAACATGTAAACACTAGTACTAATATCAAATGCCTTGGTTTTATACGCATCAAGCATATTTTGGCCATTATAAGGTAAAACTCTGTCCTCCGGCTTGCGTTGCATTGTGTGATGGGAACTGAGTCTTATAATGGCTTCATTTTTGTAAAAAGCATTGTGATATTTAAATGATTTACTTGTTTTAAACACCGGCAATCCAATGGAGTAAACCTGTTCCGCGTTTGCGGCGTGGTCCTGTGATTGGCCTTATTATAAAATAAGTTAAGTAGATTTCTCAAACCAGTCCCATGACGGACTCGTAGTTTGTTTCACTTGCAAACTCGGGTGCCCTATATTCTACACGGGTAGCCTTGTATTCAGGTTTTAGCAGGCTCTTTCTGGATAGCTATGGAGCTGAAGATGGATTCTACCACTTCTTTCTTTTTATGTTGTTCAGCTCCTATTGTACATATTATGTTTTGATTCCACTGTAAACATTTTATGTAAAGCTGAAACTGTATTTTGTACTAAGTATGATCCTGTATAATGTGTAACTCTGATGATTATATTTATCCAGTGTATTCTGCTGTAAATTATCTGGTGTAATGATATATTTCTGCTCTGCTGTTATTTGTTATGTGTTATATTCCAAAAATTACCCTTGCTACCGTGGAACAGGGGTTGGGGTTGTCACACTAATTCAATCAAAGGCGTGGCTAGTTTAGATTGATTCTGAAATCCAATGGTCTGAGACCCCTAGGCTACGCTATAAATAGACCCCTAGATCTAGTTGTTCCCTCACAATACAATCTTTTCCCCTCTGGGTTCTCTCTTCGAAGACGGACCTTACCTAAATTTTTTGGAGAAAAGTTAATAAAATAAAATATTTATAATGCACTTAAAAGGAGGAATCTGCAGCAGCCATGGAGAAAGATCTTAGGTCTATGTTTGAGTATTGTAATTATTTAGATTATAAGTAGTTTAGGTTTCTTAATAGTTTTACTTATAATTTTCTAGTAGCTTTTAATAGTCTTCTTCTGTAGGCAGTTTACTTTTTTACAGTTTTTTTTATTCAAGTTCTATAAGTACTTCTTTTTCTGTTTTCTTATAGTTTCATTCTGTAAGTTTCTTTCTTTTTAGTCTTTTTTCCTTAATAGTTATTTCAGTCTTTCTATAGTCATTTGCTCTTTTTTTAGAGTTGTAAATGTTAGTTTACAAACCCTTTTTGCATGTGGATTAGAATAATTTAGGACTTCGTTAATATGGATTAAATAACAAGGAACTTAATTTGCAGTATTACATGTAAAAAATTGCAGATTTACAATAAAAAGGAATTAGACTAAATTAAGAAGATTTACAAAAACTTGCAATGAGTTATGACCAGTATTATAGTTCATAAGACACGAAAAAATAAGTAGATTATTATGATAATAAAATAAAAGGAATGGATCATAATAAAAGAAGAATAATAAAAACTATCATGGTACTAATAATATCGTTACTAAATCAGAAACTGGGACAATTAGTTGGGCTCAGATCTAGGATTTGGCTAAGAATAAAAGAAAATGCAGATTAGTAAGCTAGGTCTCATTCCGACAACTTCCTACTTCAGATAGTGTCAGATGGTATCAGGAAGACCTGACATGCTTAGGTGGAATAATGGTTGTAAGAGGTCTATAGAATAAAATTGGGTTGGGGCGCAAAGCCATAGTGTGTTGTTAAGACCCGCCCGACCACCTTCCTTTTCAGATGAGATCTGATGGTTTAAGAAAAACTGAGCATGCTTAAGTGGAACAGTGGTATAAGAGGTCAATGGAACTTGATTACTAGGGCATCTGGTACTTTTTAGCGTTCGGATTTCGATTGGGGACACTATGACATGCGCTGGTTTACATGTCTTTTTGCTAGTAGGCAGGACCTACTAGTGGCACTTTACCATATGATGGTAAGCCATAGGAGGGCAACATAAGAAGGTAAGAGACAATTATATGGTAGAATTAGGAAAACTAATTCAAACCAAAAGAATTTATAATAGAAAAGGTGCAAATAGTCAAGAATAAACTTGGTTATAAGACTTATTATTGGAAATCAACTTATTTATGCACAGACAAAAAACTATTACTAAGTCTATCATTTTTCCTTACTTATTACGCTAGTAATTACATTATTCACCAGGCTTATTCCTGATCTAGTTCTCTTTCTTCCTTCCCCAATCGGGCTCACAGGGTTAATTTTGATCATTTCAGATTTCTTGAAGGAACAAGCTTGTTGGAGTTCATTTCTGATTTCAAATGTATCTCCTTTTCTTTTATCACTTTCAGTTGGTTGGTTTGTACTATTACTTAAGAGGGGATTTTATGTTATTTACTCTGCTTTTCAAGTGAGGTTGAGTGAGACATATGGTTTATGACATGACATTATTATGATTTGATGTTGACTTCTTGAGGTGGAGGATATTTTATGAAATTAATAATAAGATATGTTTACTTTATGTTTCCGCTATGTCTTGCACACTTTAGTCTCTGTGATATTTCAATTATACGCACAAACTCTACACATTTTTTAGTGTTCCTATTTGGGATACTAAGGGGAGCAGGATGTTTCATTAGCTTTCGAAGGTTGAGATCCTTTTAAGAAGGTACTTTATGGACTTACGACCTATAAACAGATCAACCCATTATCCCAACAAGTAGTGCCTCCCTATCTTCAAAGCGAAGATAATCGCCGATAATTGCAAGTCATGAGTGAGGTAGTTATTTTTGTGTGGCTTCCATATTCGAATGGCACAAGTGCAACTTTACCTCTCTGAATTAATACTAAATCTAGACATATACAACAAGCATCAATGTGACGACCACCCATAACTCCTGCACTTAACAAGGGAAGTAATGCGGTGAAAGACGTGATAGGCAGCTATGGACGATCATCGAAATAAGAAACATATGCAGTACCTATCGTATAACTCACAACGCAAGGATAAAATATAATATAACAGGCAATAATCGTGAAGCATATTTGAGCAGAAACTTGAACTCTTATAACAACTAGAGAATGAATACCCATACATCTTTGGATTACAACATAAGTATCTTTACAAATTCGCCTCACTATAACACTCAGAGTCAATCATCACACAACGGAAAACAACAGATACTATATAGTAAAAAGTAATACGCCAGCTTGCTGCTCGCCACCGCGCAGCATCCTTGCCTCACTAAGTTGTGCTACCTGTAACCTGTTACTTAGTCTTCCCATCCAAAACCGAATGAACAACTGTATGTAATAAGAGGGAAACATAAAACCTTGAGTCAGACAATAGTTTTAGTAAACGATAAAATAGCTATCTAACATCATCAATAAAGTATATGAGAATTGGTAGATTAAGCAACCAATCTACCAAAACACCAGAGAAGAACTCAACCCCATCTTCCCCTCATCGGCCAGTGATAGCCTTTACAAGCAAGTATTTCAACCATACATCCATGGTAATCAGAACAACTATTCATTCATGGCAATCAGAAGTAACCAAACAATAACAATCAGAGCAACTAGTTATATCTCACGTAAATCATCCTAATCGAGATCGATATTCCCCAAGCACAAGCCCTAGAGGCCTAAACCAATATCAGACAAGCACCCAAGAAACATCTCCTTCGACGTCGGACGACGTAAGTGAGACAGTACAAGTAAAAAAACCAACATTCATGACTGACTCTGGCTATCACTGCCAATCCTGCTTTCAAACCACCGTTAATCGTATGACCGACTAAACACCTTGCCATCCTCTGTCAAGGGCTAATGGTAAACCTGGTTCTAGCAACGCCTTTCAACGATACGTATCTAGGCCTTTCAACGAAATCCAGGGTACTCGACCATACAACCGGTCTTTTAGATGTCTCTATTATACCCTTGCTTTGAGTCCGCTAGAACCTACGACAACGGTAATCTCTCGGCCTTCAGTATCTCTAATCGTCGTCACAGGCGACCACTCATAAGCTCAAACATACTCGAGCAGCCATTATCCATGAACTCAGAACATACTTGAGCACATTCGTTGCATTATGACAATCAACGAACACATCACAACACTTCGACATTCTTTCCTGAATCTACTTCGAAGCCAGAATCATCACTGAACCATAATAACACCAAATAGGGGCTCATTATAGTCAGGTTGTTCTTCCCCATGTCGCAAACGACCTGAGTCCCACGACCTAACTCCCCTGAGCCACTCCACCCATTCCAACGACCTAGCCTCCTAGGTCGAACAACGACCTAACGACCCAACACACCAATGTCTCACAACTTCACTACCAAGGTCGTTCAACAACCTGACGACCTGACTCATTAAAGCACCTCCAACTCAAAAACAAGCCTCGTTAGGTCGATACTGGTAATCTCTCGGCCTTCAGTATCTCTAATCGTCGTCACCGGCGACCATTCATAAGCTCAAACATACTCGAGCAGCCATTATCCACGAACTTAGAACATACTTGAGCACATTCGTTGCATTACGACAATAAACGAACACATCACAACACTTCGACATTCTTGCCTGAATCTACTTCGAAGCCAGAATCATCAGTGAACCATAATAACACCAAATAGGGGCTCATTATAGTCAGGTTGTTCTTCCCTATGTCGCAAACGACCTGAGTCCCATGACCTAACTCCCCTGAGCCACTCCACCCATTCCAACGACCTAGCCTCCTAGGTCGAACAACGACCTAACGACCTAACACACCAATGTCTCACAACTTCACTACCTAGGTCGTTCAACAACCTGACGACCTGACTCATTAAAGCACCTCCAACTCAAAAACAAGCCTCGTTAGGTCGATACTGCATTTCATAGCATTTCCATCTTTTTCGCCATGAAAAACTGGCCAAAATATCCCCTGGTTCAATTATGCATCAACCTGGTGTGAAAAACTAAACAAAACATCAAAAATGACTTTCACAGCGTTTCTGCCTTTTTACAGCGTTTTAGAAATGTTGTCAATGTTCCTATCCATCATTATACCTTCTGGTCCATCAATATAACTTTTACAGCATTTCTGCCTTTTACAGCGTTTCAGAAACGCTATCATAGCTCAGCTTGATCCATCCCATGCATGACTTATGATGCGTGACCTAAGGAAACTCATGTGCAACCTACAATTTTTAACAACGTTTGTCAAACACTGTCTAATCTCACACGACCTATGCCATGCATGACCTAAACCATGTGCGACCTAAGCCCTTAGGTCGTGCTCTGTTCAGGACTTTCCACAGTGTTTTTCCAACGTTGTAAATTTCCAGAACTTAATTTTTGCCCGATTCTTGAAAATTCACCTGATCTGCTTGATTTTTCTTGACGAACCATGATGCTTGATTTTTCTTGACGAACCATGACTGTCTAATCTCACACGACCTATGCCATGCATGACCTAAACCATGTGCGACCTAAGCCCTTAGGTCGTGCTCTGTTCAGGACTTTCCACAGTGTTTTTCCAACGTTGTAAATTTCCAGAACTCAATTTTTGCCCGATTCTTGAAAATTCACTTGATCTGCTTGATTTTTCTTGATGAACCATGATTTTTCAACTTGCCAAACATGTTTCCAAACACTCCCAAACCCTCCAACCCATCTCAAATCAAAAGCAATCAATTTCATCAACAAATCATCAACATCAAAACAACAATTCAGCAAATGATTAAATCAATATTATGGGTCTAAACATAGAATTAACACATGAAATTACCATTTATAAGTTGCTAAATTAGATCCTATGGTGATTCAAATGAAAATACACTTACCATGATGTAGATCTAGGTTAAAAGAACTCAAAAATGATGAAAATAAGATCAAATACTCATATATTTAATTGAATCCGTGTGAGAGGTGTATATCACTCACCAATTCTACAAAATGACACAAAATCAACAATTACTCTACCCGAACATCGAAGAACACTCTTCAAAATCTTCAATTTGATGAAATTCTCTTTGATTGATGTAGATCTAGCTTCAAACGATGCAGATCTTCAATTCTTTTATGTACATCTAGATTTTAATGATGGAAAGGTGAGCAAGGAGGATCACGAGCTCAACCAAAGGAGAGAATGAAGAAAGTAAACTATTCTCCATGCCTCTAACCCCCTATCTAAAGCCTCCCACCAGCCCACTAATGGGACTCCTCAGATCATCCCGCTAAAGGCTTATAAACCTGGACAAAAATTGTGAAACACAAAAACAGCGATTCCTCCCAAACTGTTGAGCCAAATCTTTAATGTGACCCCTCTACAGAATTGGCAACACCATTTCCTTTCCAATGTGACCGATCTCATCACCTGATTCGATCCCAATCAAAAGTTATTCCCTGTATAAGACCGACTGGGGCAAAATGGTCACAAATAAAATTGGTAAAAATTATGGACTTGTCTCACATCTCCATAACCAACATATCAAAATATGAGAATGATCCAACCCTCAGAGAATAAAATAAAAATATTTTATGATCATCCGATATGTAAAATGCGGGCTGTTACAATATATGTACGCAGTCATCTCTTTATTCCCATTTGGAGTAACCAATAAGAGTGCATTTGCGACTTTCTCATTTAGAACCACAGAAGCTTGCTCGCAAGTAGTATCCCAAATGAAGGTTTGACTCTTCTTCATCAAGTTGGTTAACGATGCAAATATCTTGGAGAAATTCTTGATGAATAGTCTATAATACCTAAATAAAAGTAAGGAATCTGCTAATATCTGTAGCATTCTTAGACCGATTTTTATCTTGGATTGCTATTATCCTCGCTAGATCCAACTCTATCCCCTATCCAGACACTACGTGACCCAAGAATATCACTTCTACCTTCCAAAAGTGACTCTTAGAAAAATCTAACTCTCAACTTGTTCCTCCTCAAGACATTAAGCACAACTCTCAAATGTGTCTTGTATTCCTCTTCCGTCCTAGAGTGGATAAGAATATCTTCTACAAGCATGAGTACAAACTTGTTCAACTGATCTCTTAATCCCTTTTCATAAGATCCACAAATTATGTTGGCACATTAGTCAATCTAAATGGCATCATCAACTACTCAAAGAAACCCAGTTGTGTCCTAAAAAAAGTTTTGGCACATTATCACTTGCCACTTTCAATTGGCGAAATTTGTTACCCAAATCCATTTGGGGAAACACCATAGCCTCGTGCAGTTGATCGAATAAGTCTTCAGTCCTCGATAATGGCTAATTGTTTTTCTTAATCACCTTATTCATCTCACAGTGGTTCACATACAATAACAATGAGCTATCCTCTTTCATTGCGAACACAACCGGTGCACCTTATTAAAATATGATCATCTAAACGAACCCTTTCCTTTATAGGTCTCTCACTTGCACCTCTAACTCCTTCTGCTCCCTACTGTCATCCACCTCAAAGGTATAATGATGGATCTGGCTCCATCCACTAAATAAAGCCTAAACTAGATTTCCCGGTGATATGGTAACCCAATCACTTCCTCGAAGTTGTTAGGATACTCCCTAATAATATGCACAAATGACAATCCTTCGTATGCAATAACAAATGGATACAACAGGATAACTAATACATCATCTAGGGAAAATAATCAATCAAAACCCCTCACCCTTCTATATTCCTGATTTTCACCTAAAGCCCGTCACAATCCACTACAGCCGCATACATTTTAAGCAGGTCCATACCCAATATAATTCCAAACCTCACAAAGTTTAGAACAAAACAATCAAAAACGAAGGAGCATCCATGACTTGATAAAACAAGACCACGAAAAATCATATGGAGACTAGTAGACACTCCTACTAGTTTGATTAGAGTCATAGACTCATCAACAATCTCATAAAGTAAATCCAATCCACACACTAAATCACTATTGATAAAAGAATGTGTAGCTCCAATATATAATAAAACTCTAACAAAAACATATCTGATAGAAAGCATACCTTGCATGACGACACCCTTTTCCTTATCCTGGGTAGTAGGTGCATTATAAGAAATTGGAATCGCATCCAAAGCATGTGTTTTCAATAACCGCTTATCCTTAAGAGAATTTAGGTATTCCTTCTTTAGATGTCTCATCTTATCCTAGTTGTAGCACTTCTTCTCTTCCTAGGTAACTCTGGACTTATTGGCAAAGTTCCCCTACTTGTTGCAGTTGCAAACTACCTCACTCAAGCCTTTCTGTTTATTAGGCCCTCCCTTGCCTTGTTGCTGCTTCCTTTTCTCATTCCACTTTTCTTACCTTCATAGTCCTTCTTGGGCTATGGTTCCTTCGTTGAAGTAGCAACATCTTTATTCACAAACATACTCTCGTCCCTCAAGGACTTCTGTAACAACCATCCGGAATGGACATAAATAACAAGCAGAAAGGGCCCATAGAACTTAGAGCAGTTCTAAATGAGTCATTGGTTTCTATAATAAGTAAATAAACAGATCCAACTAAAAAAGAAATCAGAATCTCACAGCAGACGAGACAAAATATAATAGCAGAAAATAGATGTACCATCAAATAAAACCCAATATTGTGGATTACATCAAATCTCATATGTCAAATAAAGGTACATCAATAATAATAATATCCCACGAGTACATCCAAACATGATAATAATATTAAGCTATAAAATCTCCTTCGCCAAGCTCCAATCTTCACGACTTCACCAATAAAGCGTTGTCATCTACTAACCTATTTTTGTTAAGAGAAGTGTAAAAACTCGTACTTTAACGATTGGTATTTAAATATTTTATTTAAATATTGATAATTAATTATCCAATTAACAATTCCAAAATGATGTTTTTTGCAAAGGATTGAATCAGGACTCGAGACTAGTTTTATTGAGTTCGTATGGTTCGTTACGTGAACGAAAAGTATAAGGATTGCTATATTTCTAGATCGGGAGATTTTAGGGTCAAAATCGACTCGAAATACGCATAAAGTTAACATTCTAGGAAATAGTTTTAGAATTCGACGAGAGTTGTACCATCAGAACCGTATCGTTGTAGTGATGCATGACGCTAAGTTTCATAGTGATTTGATGAGTCATTTGATCGTGGCGAGCTAAAATGCGCATTAATTTCATGAAGGGAATTTGAGATTAAAAACAATAAATATTAAACTACTTTGCCATAGTACCTGACCCGTATCCCTCGCTTTTTCAAATCACTGCTTCATTGCCTGTAGTAAAACCCATGGCCACCACTATCCCTTCATATTCAAAAATTCGTATCTCCCTCTAAGGTCAACAATAAATCCTAAAATTATATTCATTGGAATCGACTCGAGGATATCTTCAAACCCATGAGTATATTTATTTGGAGACAAAAATGGAATCACCATTTTCTGGTCGTGCGTGTTCTACGAGCTGGTGCTCGAGATTGTCGGAGCTAGGACCAACGATTGTCAAATCCGATTGCACCATTGTTTTTCTCATGCCAAGAGACATCATCGGCCAAAGTTTGGAGAAATTTCATGCAAGAAGGTGCCACATCTTTCTCGACCTGGGTATTTACATGCGCATGAAGCATTTCACAGGGAGGAGGCACACCCTATCTTGTTGTGATCACCGTGAAGCTTGCGCGAAGAGGAACTTGTAAGGTCTGACAACTTCAAATTTCGTCGAGAGATCAAGGAGAAATAGAGGAGATAAGAAGTTGAGGAGTGAGTTTCGTTTGTTATAGTATATGACTTGGAAGTATAATTTGGGGAAGAAATAGATTAAGGGATAGTGAGGTAATTAGCGTAACTTAATTATATGTTTATTTGTTAAACTGAATTAGATAACCATTAATCTTTTGTATGCTATATCTTTGGCGTACGGGGTCAGAATTATATGTTTTTTCCTTCGTTGGATTCGTATTAACGAGCTCTACACTTGAAGCTTGTTTGGGTTGATTTGGCTAAGGTAAGTGATATTATCTCTCACTAGACTATATTTGTTTAAATAGTATAGTTATGATTATTTAAACTGATTTTTAATTATTAAACGTAATATTTAGGATAGTTGAACTTAGTAAATAATAAAATTAAATTGTGATTTAAGTGGATTTACCTTATTGTCACATTTTTACTTGATTACGCGTTATTTTGACTATATTAGGTTATTTGGACACTTATCTCACTTTGATCGCTATAGATAGGTGCTATTTGATTCACTAGTGATGTTATGGATGGTTGTATGCTTGTTTAGGAGTTTGTTTGACTATTGGTTGCTTGGTCGAATTGTTTTTTTAGTCTAGCTTAAAACGTCGTTCGAAGGCGATCAAGCATTAGAAAATATTTCGTTCCTAAGAGTGTGAGGTGCTTATTGATCAAACGTACAAGTTGGTGTATATTGATTGAGTCCACAAGGATGATAGTGTAACGTCCCGCATTTTTGGTAATAATATATTGAATTTATTTTATTATAATGAATATTGTTTTGGTATTATAAATAGATTTATAACATAGAATTTCATTTATTTAAACAATGTCTGAACGTATAATTTATATTATAATTATAAATCAAGCTCGTAATGCTGTGGTAGTTTGTAATTTACGATTTGAATTTCAATTGAATATACAGGTTCCATTTTAAATCAGAATTCTGTGAAACCAGAAACATTTGAATTGATTTGATTATAATTTTCTATTGTAAGAGAAAAATGGAAATTTCATATGATAAATTGTTAGTTACATCCAATTCAAATTCTCGAATAGTCGCTATGGAATTGTTAATAAACGATAACGTTTATTATATAAATTAAATAGGAATTTATATATAAATTGAGTATCGTTTAAACCGGAATTTTGAACGTTGACTTATATATATATATAGGTTTATTGTGAAGCTGTTTAATATTTTATTTGAAGATATATGATTTATAATAATTTATTATTAGAATTGTTTTGGTTTTAGTTATCTTATATCGGTATTATATAGGCATTAAAATAGTCGTTTTTCAAACAACCTCAGTTTTCGACAAAAAAAGTTTTATTAGAATATGTATAGCTAATTATTGCTAGATTTCAAGTTTGAAGCCAATGGAGTTGTTTTATCGGTATGTGCAATTTAAAGGTGAACCGATAAATTAAAATAAAGTCATTGTGCAAACAGAGTCGGTTTTTAACGAAATTAATTTTATTAGGACTAGAGCGTTAAGATGTAACGTTATGTCTATTTTCATTGTGATTGGATTTCATGTGAGGCTGTGCGTATATTTGACGTGCCATGCTAATAGCAGTAGAATTAAATAACCACATAGAGTAAAACATACCATATCAAAACAAAACGTTCAAATTATATGTAACCTACCGTATATATGCCTAACATATGCTTCCATTTTTAAGTGCTAAGAAACATACCCTACTTAATTGGAAAGGATAGCCTATACTACGCATTAATTTACACATGCCTGGGCCTAAAATGTGCAGTTCTGTGTGTAATACACACACGTTCTCCTGAAAGAAAGACATACCCTAAAGCCTTTACATCCATTCTTTCTTTTCCTCTACCGTTGTGACGACCCCAAAACCCCGTACGACGGTGTTAAGGGTAATCTTTGGAATATAACACATAAACAGATAATAGCAGAACAGAAATAAATAAATACACCAAATAATGTACAATAGAATACACTGGATAAACATAATCATCAGAGTTACACAGTATACAGGATCATACTTAGTACAAATACAGTTCAGCTATACATAAATGTCTACAGCGGAAAACAAACATAATATGTACAATAGGAGCTGAACAACATAAAAAGAGATAAATGATAGAATCCATCTTCAGCTCCAGCTATCCAGAAAGAGCCTGCTAAAACCTGAAGACAAGGCTGCCCGTGTAGAAAAAGGGGCACCCGAGTTTGCAAGTGAAACAAACTACGAGTCAGTCATGAGACTGGTATGAGAAATCTACTTAACACATTATATAATATGGCTAATCACAGGACCACGCCAATTTCGCGGAACGGGTTTACTCCATTGGATTGCCAGTGCTTTAAAACAAATAATTCTTTTAAAACATCGCAATGCTTTTTTATAAAAATGAAGCCATTACAAGACTCAGTTCCCATCACACAATGCAACGCAAACCGGAGGATAGAGTTTTACCTTATAATGGCCAAAATATGCTTGATACGAATAAAACAAAAGCATTTGATATTATTACTAGTGTTTATAGGTTTCGAAAACAATTTCAATCATAACTATCAATCATAGACGACATGGGTACCATATATCATGCCGCCATATATATATATATATATATATATATACACAATCAAAACCGCACGGTGTCGTATTTGGAAATTGGATTTCCGTCATGAACCAAGGCAAAAGATAGTCCTTACCGATTTCGAGACTCTCTAGCCCGACCCTCAGGATCAGAGCTCGAGTGACCCTTGGATCGTCAGGGCCGGTCCACCGATGTGGATTAAAATGCCTGAACACTGTGTTTCCCCACCCTTTGGGGCGTAAATGGGCCAACGAATGACTTCATCGATCCCGGATCGACCGATATAACCGAGGCACCTCGCAACAGCAATAACCACATAGGTAAAAATAATATAAATGTCAGCCAGTTAAAGCACTGACACCACCTCTAGCTAGAAGGAAACGCATGCCCTCCCTGATGTCCTCTCCCGTTTCTGGCTCATACCGGGGTGTGAGGCTCGCGAATTCACATTATACATAAAGCTACGCCACACGGGCGGTGCTTTTATCATCAACCACAAGACTTTGCTTTTCAACAGAAGCCTTGATCACTGCATCTTAGCATGCCACACAGGCAATTCACGCCATGTAACTGATGGCTATCAATCACACAGAATGAATTCCAATGTCAGACACACAGTCCATTTACAAGTCCGTTCTGGGTCTGAACGAAACCGGAGGCACTATATACCTCGCATACCCATCGATCTCCACGTACGTCTGGATGATCACCACTCATTATCCATATTTCGGGATGCCTCCCAATCAGGACATCAGTTATCGTCCAACCGAGGTGAAGGTCTCCGGTCTTCAATCACCGTCTTCATCATCAATTTCTTATCGTCGATTCAGTTTTTCAGAATGGGATAAACCCGATCTTTCTGAGCAACTCGCGTATGTAATTAACAAGTGCTACACAAACACGACACACGCTTTATTCCAATTCATTAGTCACTAACCGTAAATCAGTAAGAGAACGATTTCCCAAATATTAACCCCGAAGGCCGAAACTAACATCAGATCAAAACGCAGGAAACCATTCAACTTAGCTAACCTTCAGTTAATTTCTAAATTTCACATTCCATATTGTTTACAATATTTTATAACGATTTATTGCTATTTTTATTTATTTAAAAATAGCCAATTTATTCAAACGATGCTTCAGGTCATAACGCGGTCGTGGCGCTGTTTTTCTTCAGATTTGTTTTACACATATCTGAAAATTTAACCGTTGGATCTTCACAAAATTTATATCATTGGAAAGATCTTTTCAAAACGAATCCAACGGTTCCAGTTTTGGGAAAATCCGACGGTCGGATCTCCCGGTACAATCGTTTGAAATTTCGATTTCAAAATACGAACTGCAACGTTGTTATTCGATTTAATTTAATTATATATATATAAATATAATCGATTCTGGCGCTATTTTTCTTTAGATTTGAATTAAACATTCCAGACAATCCAATCGTTGGGTCTTTACAAAGTTGGTGTCGTTGGAAAGATATTTCCAAAGAGAACCCAACGGTTTCGGTTTCGGGAAAATCCGATGGTCGGATCTCCCGCACTAATCATTTGAAATCACGGTTTCAAAACACGAACTGCAGCTTCGTTATTCGATTAATTTTAATTATATATATATAATCGATTCTTCCATTTCAAAACCATATTCTTTTCGTACCTTTGATAAAAATGACATTTTTATCAAACTGACTTCTATTTCAACACTTCACTATTTTTAACAATTCATGTATATAAAAAAAATGTGATTTTCATTGTAAAACTATTTATTTCAAAACACGACTATTTTATATAGTTCATATAGATGATAAAAATATGATTTTTATTATAAAACAATTTATTTCAAAACACGACTATTTTGTATAGTTCATATAGATGATAAAAATATGATTTTTATTATAAAACAATTTATTTCAAAACACGAATACCATTCAACACATGAATTTCTATTCAACGAATCAATTTCTATTCAACACATGAAGGTTTTCTATAGTTTGTATATATAAAATAAAAATGTGATTTTTTATTGTCAAAACAATTTATTTAAAACACGAATACCATTCAACACATGAATTTCTATTCAACAAATGAATTTCTATTCAACACATGAAGGTTTTCTATAGTTCGTATATATAAAGTAAAAATGTGATTTTTATATTTAAAACAATTTTTTTAAAACACGAATACTATTCAACACATGAATTTCTATTCAACACACGAATACAGTTTCAACACATGAAAATAATTCTAACACATGAATATTATTCAAAATTTCGGCAGCATAACGGTAGGGTAGTTAAAACCGGGGTCGTCCCTAGTACGGCTCCTCGCTCTACCTTAAAGCCTCGTAGCTTTTGACAATGGGGATTTCATGCATCTAGTTCGCACGCAGGCAGCATGTATATTTTTTTCATTTCCACAAACTAATCCTATGTGGTTTCAACCAAATAATTCTCAACCACAAACGGGTATTTTTCAACCACAATCAATCAATTTCAACCACAAATAATTTTAATCAACCATTCGTAATCAACCAATTTTCACACCAATCACACCGAATAAATATCGTCCATGGTTTGTGGATGAGGGGCGTATATATATATATATATATATATAAGCATTTCACTTCTATTTCAACACATATATAATTTTTACAACGCATATATAACTTATATATCGAACGTACAACTTATACAACGCTTATACAAGAGGTGTACAACGCTTATATAACTCATACATCGACTATATAATTTATGCATCGTCGTTTTCCATATCATTTATAATTTAGAAATCTCACATTGGGTTCCACTCCACCAAAAATAGCAGAAGGCTCAGAAAAATATGCGGTCTCTTCTAGAATGTAGAAGACGTCCACACGAGTCCACTGTCTCTTGTTTCACTGAATTTCGTCAACATAGCAAAAAGATATGATTTTTAAAGTGAAATAAAAAACCGTAGCGCTTTAAAGTGCTATAGAATAGTTTATTTTAAAATAGTCGTACCTAAGCTGATTTGTTCAAAACTAGGTTTCGATTTTTCTTTGAATCCGTGTAGCTATTCGACGATTGGGCAGTGCAGCGTTGAAGAGGGGCGAGAGGCGCACCGGCGCGCGGCAGAGGGGTCAGGCGCAATCGCCTGTAGAGGTGGCGGCGGCGGTTCGAAGTCGTCGATTTCAGGAGATCGATTCGGCCTCGACACGCAATGAAAAAATCCAACCTTTATATGGATTTGAAGATCTCGAGGAGCTCTACAGAATCTTCAACTGGAGGAGGGGCTAATTTTGCGTGGATTGATCGGAAAGTGGATGGGAAACTTTTGAAGTGTTTCCATCGTCGATCGGGGGTTAAAGAGAGAGATTTTTTTTTTAATAAAATTCTGATTGGCCGGGAGCTTTTAAAAGAGGGTTTTCTAACACGACCTCCAATCCAAACCCAACAACTGTCATCCCTAGCTAAATACCCCCATTCCGAACACAATGGGATATGTTTCGTAGGCCCTTCGACTGTTTCAGTCAGTTTTTCTTCAAATTAAAATATAAAACATTCAATATTTGATTTGAACGTACATTTCAATTTGTCGGGGCCACATACTGATTCTAAAAATTCCCAAAAAATAAATCTAGCTATGTTTTGATGATACGGTCCCAACAAAACTAGTTTCATCGAATTCTGAGACCGTTTGCAAAATGGCCCATTTCTGGTCGATCCAATTTAACCGTAATTGACCAAAACACGTTTTCCTTTGCCACGCTCACATATTAACTTCAAAAATCATGAAATTTGAAACCTAGCAATTATTCGACATCCCGGATCCAACAAAAGTGGTTTTGTCGAATTCTGAGGTCATTTGCAAAATGGCCATTTTCACGGGCTATATAAACTCTATAGCGACCTTTCTGAAAATTCATTTGGCCATAACTTTTGCTTCCCGCTATGAAACTTCGATTTTTCAGATTCATTAGAAAGGAATTCACTAACAGATTTAAATATATTTGGTTTCACACAAATCCGTTTTGTTTTGCACTCGGTACAGCCAGTCAAAGTTTGAATTCAAATTTTGAAACTACCGCGCCATTTCAGGCCTTGTTTATAATTAGAATTAATTATATTCATTTTCAAATGTCGATTCAAACTTAATTTTCATCGTTATTATTTAAAATATTTATTTTAAATATTTTAAATTCACCAAATTAGCCAATTTAAAATTTTTAAATTTGTTCAGATTTTCCGGGTCATTACAATCTCCCCCACTTAAAACTTTTCGTCCCCGAAAAGGAACAAAGTCGAAAGTGGTTTGATAAATCAACTCTACGTTCAATCTGGCTTCCATTCTCCAACTTTTCAGTTTCTGAGAATTCTCAAATTCTTCAAAAATTTGGCTAACACCCGGAATTTTCCAAAAATTTCGCCATAACCTCCTTTGTACGGGGAGGGGTTTGGATATTTATTGGGCCGTATTAGGTACCCAATAAATCCTATAAAGCATACACATATTTATAGTGATATATTCTGGTGTTTACAGGGGAGCGTATATAGATAATAACTCCAGAGAATAAATTCTTGTCACCCTGTCTAAGCCTGAGGGAGTGTGTATTTTTAATTGCTTTAGACAATAAATTCTCATCACCTCGTCCCGTGTGGGAAATAAATAATCCATGTGCCGTATCTAATAACTAAAGAGACGTGATTATTGTCAACTCCAGACCCGTGTGGGGTTTTTTATTAATCTGGAAATTTATCGTTACAATTTTATATGGTCCATACCCGTCATCAGTTCAACCTGTAATATATAGTCATCGCCATACAAGCCTCTCGCTCGTATGGTAAATCTTCCACCTCGTCACACAAGCTCCAAATGCTTATGTGGTATATGATGAAGTTTGCCTATCTTCAAGAAGTATGCCATGTAATGTAGTTCAAAATTAATTGTTACTATCCTATGGCGATGTTTCTTATTACACACAGAACAACCAGCACTTCGCATCCAATGGAATTCACAGGAGTTGATATAATAATATTTCGCATCCAACTCATTAAGATTTACCTATTTGTCGGGCACGCAAATAAATTCTTTACTCAACAGCTAATCCATTTACCTATTCAAACATATATAATGCATATCTATATATTTCTATCTATTTTCATATCATTTCAATGTGTGATTTAATCGAATAAATTTTACCATTCATTCTCTTATTAATTAAATTAACTATCGTTTTAATAATTTAATTAATCTAATCTACTATCACACAACACAAACAACAATCAAATTGTTTTTAACTTTTCAAAAATATACTAATCAATTCCTATACTCTTTTAAAATCATCAATTAAAAGTGCACATCCATGGAAAGAAAACAACAACAAAGTAGAGAACCAAAAGGTAATGTAAAGTATGGTAAATGTACCTCGCACCGGAGTCAATCAGAGATATCCACTCGACACTTAGGATATGCTTTCTGAATGCTCTCCTCAGTTTCCCAAGTACAATCTCGCGGATCTCCACTCCATTGCACTTTGACTAAGTGAACCTTCTTGTTCCTCAGCTCTTTAGTTTCTTTGCCAATAATCTTGAGCGACTTTCTTCTCACCGCTAGTTCTGGAGTAATTTCAATATCCTGTTGTGCTGCTTCTTCCACGATCAAGTCAGGATCATGAACGTGCTTTCGAAGTTGAGATATGTGAAATACACCATGCACTCCAGGCAACCAATCAGGCAATTGAACCATATAAGCGAGAATTCCAATCCGTTCAAGAATAGGAAACGGACCAATGAATTTAGGTGCCAATTTCTCTGTTTTACCAAACCGGATAACTCCTCTCATCAGCGATACTTTCAAATATACATAGTCGCCAATAGCAAACGATATATCTCTTCTTCTCTTATCAACATAGCTCTTCTGTCGGCTTTGAGCGGCGAGTAATCGTTTCTTAACGAAATCGACTTTGTCGGCAGCTTCTCGGACCATATCTGGCCCCAACACAAGTCTATTGCCAGGTTCGACCCAACAAGCAGGAGATCGGCACGGTCTACCATACAACGCTTTGAATGGTGACATTGTCAGGCTCGCCTGGTAGCTGTTGTTATATGAGAATTCAGCCAAATGTTGATGGTCTTCCCATGATCCACCGAAATCTAGAACACAAGCCCGCAATAGATCTTCTAAAATACGATTCACCCTCTCAGTCTGACCATCTGTCTGAGGATGATAAGCGGTGCTTAAGTTCAGCTTCGTTCCCAGTTCTACTTGAAATGCCTCCCAGAATTTGCTAGTAAATATTGGATCCCTATCACTAACTATAATGACTGGCACTCCGTGTAGTCTAACAATTTCCCTGAAATAAATCTACCCCAGGCTCTGAGCAGTTCTGTTTGATCTGACAGGTATGAAATGGGCGGTCTTCGTGAAGCGATCTACGATCACCCAAATACTATCATTTCCTTTCCTGGTTCTGGGCAAACCATCTATGAAGTCCATGGAAATATGTTCCCACTTCCTACCTAGAACGTCCAGCGGTTGCAATAATCCAGCCAGTTTTCGTTGGTCGCTTTTGACTAGTTGCAAGTAGGGCATCGGCTAACATATATTGAAATGTCCCTTTTCATAGCTTTCCACCAGAATGTTCGCTTAAGATCGTTATACATTTTGGTCACACCGGGATGGATACTCAGCTTGGACTTGTGACTCTCGTCTAACACTTCCCTTTTTAGCTCTGGGATGTCGGGAACACAAATCCTTCCTCTCAATCTCAGGATCCCATCGTTATCTATTTGAAAACACGAGGGTTCGCCTTTCTGAATCCTTTTGATCATATCCTTAATAAAATTATCATCCTTCTGAAGAATTGATATTTTGTCAATCAAGGAAGTCGTAATAATAAAGCTGGCGATCATTACTTTCTTTCGACTTAGTGCATCGGCCATGACATTTGCTTTCCCTGGAGTGTATAGAATTTCAAAATCGTATGCTGCAAGGAACTCTAACCAACATTGCTGCCTCAGATTCAAGTCTTTCTAGGTGAACATATACTTTAACGACTGGTGATCTGTAAACAGTTCGAATTTCTCACCCAGAAGACAGCGTCTCCAGATTTTCAAAGCAAATACTATAGCCAACAACTCTAGATCATGAGTGACATAGTTCTTTTCATGTGGCTTCAGCTGACGGTTAGCATAAGCTATCACTTGACTTCTTTGCATTAATACTGCACCAAGGCCTTGACTAGAGGCATCTGTCCAAACTTTTAAATCCTGATTGTCATCGATAATCGTTAACACTGGAGCCGTTGTTAATCTTAACTTTAGCTCCTCGAAAGCCTCCTCACATTCGGGAGTCCACTTGAATTTCGAGTGCTTCTTTGTAAGCTTCGTTAAGTGACTAGATATCTTCGAAAAATCTTTAACGAACTTCCGATAATGACTAGCCAATCCGAGAAAACTTTGGGCTTCTGTGGGAGTACTAGGTTGTTTCCAATTTTGAATAGCTGTGATTTTACTTGAATCCACAGCAATTCCCTCTTTTGATACGACGTGGCCTAGAAATTTCACTTCATCCTGCCAGAATATACATTTGGACAGTTTGGCTTTCAATACATTCCTTCTCAGAATTTCTAGAACCTACTCCAAATGTTTTTCATGTTCGGCCTTTGACTTAGAGAAGATTAGATTATCGTCAATAAAAACCAGAACAAACTTATTCAGGACTCCTCTGAACACTCGATATATCAGATCGACGAAGTATGCTGGAGCGTTACATAAGCCGAACGGCATTACTAACCTCTCATAGAATAAGTCTGGACCTCTGAATGCTGTCATAGAACACACTCTTCGTCAATTCGAAGCTGATGGAAGCCTGTAGCTAGGTCCATCCTTGAAAATACTTGTGCGCCAATCAGATGATCCAATAAATCATTGATTCGCGGCAATGGATATTTATTATTTATTATCTGCTTATTCAAGTCGCGATAATCCACACATAGTCGCAGAGTACCGTCAGATTTTGGGACAAACACCACTGCTGCTCCCTAATCAGAGAAACTAGGCCTGATCAGACCCTTCCATACAAGCTGTCGAGTTTGATTGTCTAGTTCTTCCTTCTTTTTTAGGGTCATTCTCCGAATAGCGTGCACTACTGGCCTTGTGTTCGGAATTAAGGCGATCTTGAAATCAATTTCTCTTTGCGGAGGTAGACTGACAACTTCTTCGAACACATCTGCATAATTCTTTACGATAGGAATATCCTTGATGAGGTCTGGAATATCCTCTGTGACTACAGAGATATTTTCTATTTGAGCAGGAGAAACATCAAGAGCAGACCAAAAATCTTTTCTATTTGAATTCGGGCCTTCACATGGTATGGTTATATAGTTCCCTGATTGGGCCTTTGCCTTAACAACTCTCTCGGCGCATTTAACCTCAGCCTCGTATTTGGTTAACCAATCTAATCCCAACATAAGATCAAATTCAGTAAAATTCATGACGATCGAGATGGTAAGGAATTTATAACAGGAAAAAGAGACAGGCACCGCACAGATCTAGCTAAGATCGAGAGAACCCCTAACCGGATTATGGACAGTGATGGGTTCTTTGAGCTTTTTCAATTTCAAATCCAACTTCTTAACTGCATTCTTTGCAATAAAGCTTCGTGATACGCCTGTATCAAACAGTACTTTAACTGGAATGTTTTTGACATTAAGCGTGCCTTCTAAAACATCAGGCCTTCCCTGACTAGCTGAGGGCTCAGAAGTTTCTGCTACTTCATTTATATGTACTGCTTCAGATTCTTTCTTTAATAGCTGGCAATTCTTCTCAATATATCCAGCGTGATGGCACTTCCGGCAGTTTCTAATTTCTCGAGCCTTCCTACCGGGTTTAAATCCATCTTTCTTCAAAGATCTACAATTTCTGGTAAAATGTCCTTCCTTATTGCAGTTAGAGCATGTGGCCGTCGTTACTGATTCTTTCTCAGATCTGGCCCTTTTTTGATTGACTTTGGGCTTCTTACTCACCTCAGGCATCGTATTTTCCTCAGGACGATCAGTTTCAGACTCACCTTTATTACTAGAACTGACTTCCTCATCGTAACGCAACATACCTTTCTTGTCGAGGTCCTCATACTGGTAGCCATGTATATCATTTCAGAAAAAGGAAGCTTCACATTCCTCATTACACTATTCTGATATTTTCTTTGCAGGCCATGAATAAACCTCAAATTCTTCCTCTTTGGATCTTTAACCAGATGAGGGGCAAAATGAGAAAGTTCGTTGAATTTCTTATGATATTCTGGAATGGTCATATCTCCTTGTATCAGATAAGAGAATTCATCACATAACCGCTCAATTACTTCAGGAGGAGTAAATCTTTCTAGGAAAATCACTTTAAATCTATCCCAGGTGATATCACCTTCTGGATTACCCTTAATAATCGAATCCCACTAGAACAAAGCTTCGTCTTTGAGTGCCCAGGATGTCAGTAATCTTTTCTGGTCATCCCTCAGATTTAAACCGTCAAAGATTTTCTCAGCAGAACGAATCCAAGCTTGTGTTTTCATAATAGATTCTTCACCCGAGAACGGTATTCCACCCATATTTCGATACTTAATTAATAGGGCCTCAATATCTGGTTCTGCATTCCTTCTGTTTCTGACACTCATTTTCTAGTACTTCTGCAAATAGCAGATCAAGTGTCAGGTCAACAGAAAAGGTATTTTAAAACATATAAACATATACTTCAAATGTAAATGTGTCTATCGGGGTGTATTTCATTCTGTTATACTCATACTAGGATATTACTGATCCTATCTGTAATGAGTTATTCATCCTAGAACACTACTGGTTCTATTTCTGACGAGTTCATTAATATGTTATATCCCAGCACTAAGCTTAACCAAAGCTCTGATACCACGTTGTGACGACCCCAAAACCCCATACGACGGTGTTAAGGGTAATCTTTGGAATATAACACATAAACAGATAATAGCAGAACAGAAATAAATAAATACACCAAATAATGTACAATAGAATACACTGGATAAACGTAATCATCAGAGTTACACAGTATACAGGATCATACTTAGTACAAATACAGTTCAGCTATACATAAATGTCTACAGCGGAAAACAAACATAATATGTACAATAGGAGCTGAACAACATAAAAAGAGATAATGATAGAATCCATCTTCAGCTCCAGCTATCCAGAAAGAGCCTGCTAAAACCTGAAGACAAGGCTGCCCGTGTAGAAAAAGGGGCACCCGAGTTTGCAAGTGAAACAAACTACGAGTCAGTCATGGGACTGGTATGAGAAATCTACTTAACACATTATATAATATGGCTAATCACAGGACCACGCCACTTTCGCAGAACGGGTTTACTCCATTGGATTGCCAGTGCTTTAAAACAAATAATTCTTTTAAAACATCGCAATGCTTTTTTATAAAAATGAAGCCATTACAAGACTCAGTTCCCATCACACAATGCAACGCAAACCGGAGGATAGAGTTTTACCTTATAATGGCCAAAATATGCTTGATACGAATAAAACAAAAGCATTTGATATTATTACTAGTGTTTATAGGTTTCGAAAACAATTTCAATCATAATTATCAATCATAGACGGCATGGGTACCATATATCATGTCGCCATATATATAATCAAAACCGAACGATGTCGTATTTGGAAATTGGATTTCTGCCATGAACCAAGGCAAAAGATAGTCCTTACCGACTTCCAGACTCTCTAGCCCGAGCCTCAGGATCAGAGCTCGAGTGACCCTTGGATCATCAGGGTCGGTCCACCGATGTGGATTAAAATGCCTGAACACTGCATTTCCCCACCCTTTGGGGCGTAAATGAGCCAACGAATGACTCCATCTGTCCCGAATCGACCGATATAACGGAGGCACCTCGCAACAGCAACAACCACATAGGTGAAAATAATATAAATGTCAACCAGTTTAAACACTGACACCACCTCCAGCTAGAAGGAAACGCATGCCCTCCCTGATGTCCCCTCCCGTTTCGGGCTCATACCGGGGTGTGAGGCTCGCGAATTCATGTTATACACAAAGCTATGCCACACAGGCAGTGCTTTGATCATCAACCAGAAGACTTTGCTTTTCAACAGAAGCCTTGATCACTGCATCTTAGCATGCCACACAGGCAATTCACGCCATGTAACTGATGGCTATCAATCACACAGAATGAATTCCAATGTCAGACACACAGTCCATTTACAAGTCCGTTCTGGGTCTGAATGAAACCGAAGGCACTATATACCTCGCATACCCATCGATCTCCACGTACGTCTGGATGATCACCACTCATTATCCATATTTCGGGATGCCTCCCAATCAGGACATCAGTTATCGTCCAACCGAGGTGAAGGTCTCCGGTCTTCAATCGCCGTCTTCATCATCGATTTCTTATCGTCGATTCAGTTTTTCAGAATGGGATAAATCCGGTCTTTCTGAGCAACTCGCGTTTGTAATTAACAAGTGCTACACAAACACGACACACGCTTTATTCCAATTCATTAGTCACTAACCGTAAATCAGTAAGTGAACGATTTCCCAAATATTAACCCCGAAGGCCGAAACCAACATCAGATCAAAACCCAGGAAATCATTCGTCTTAGCTAATCTTTAGTTAATTTCTAAATTTCCCATTCCATATCGTTTATAATATTTTATAACGATTTATCGCTATTTTTATTTATTTAAAAATAGCCAATTTATTCAAACGACGCTTCAAGCCATAACGCGGCCGTGGCGCTGTTTTTCTTCAGATTTGTTTTACACATATCTGATAATCTAACCATTGGATCTTCACAAAATTTATATCATTAGAAAGATCTTTTCAAAACGAATCCAACAGTTCCAGTTTTGGGAAAATCCGACGGTCGGATCTCCCGGTACAATCGTTTGAAATTTCGATTTCAAAATACGAACTCCATCGTCGTTATTTGAATTAATTTAATTATATATATATATAATCGATTCTGGCGCTGTTTTTCTTCAGATTTGAATTAAACATTCCAGACAATCCAACCGTTGGGTCTTTACAAAGTTGGTGTCGTTGGAAAGATATATCCAAAGCGAACCCAACAGTTTCGGTTTCGGGAAAATCCGATGGTCGGATCTCCCGCACTAATCGTTTGAAATTACGGTTTCAAAACACGAACTGCAGCTTCGTTATTTGATTAATTTTAATTATATTTATATATATATATATAAATATAATCGATTCTTCCATTTCAAAACCATATTCTTTTCGTACCTTTGATAAAAATGATATTTTTATCAAACTGACTTCTATTTCAACACTTCACTATTTTTAACAATTCATGTATTTAATAAAAATGTGATTTTCATTGTAAACCTATTTATTTCAAAACACGACTATTTTATATAGTTCATGTAGATGATAAAAATATGATTTTTATTATAAAACGATTTATTTCAAAGCACGACTATTTTATATAGTTCATATAGATGATAAAAATATGATTTTTATTATAAAACAATTTATTTCAAAACACGAATACCATTCAACACATGAATTTCTATTCAACGAATGAATTTCTATTCAACACATGAAGGTTTTCTATAGTTTGTATATATAAAATAAAAATGTGATTTTTTTATTGTCAAAACAATTTATTTAAAACACGAATACCATTCAACACATGAATTTCTATTCAACGAATGAATTTCTATTCAACACATGAAGGTTTTCTATAGTTCGTATATATAAAGTAAATATGTGATTTTTATATTTAAAACAATTTATTTAAAACACGAATACTATTCAACACATGAATTTCTATTCAACACACGAATATAGTTTCAACACATGAAAATAATTCTAACACATGAATATTATTCAAAATTTCGGCAGCATAACAGCAGGGTAGTTAAAACCGGGGTCGTCCCTACTACGGCTCCTCGCTCTACCTTAAAGCCTCGCAGCTTTTGACAGTGGGGATTTCATGCATCTAGTTCACACGCAGGCGGCATGTATATTTTTTTTCATTTCCACAAACTAATCCTACGTGGTTT
This sequence comes from Allium sativum, assembly GCA_030737875.1. Lineage (NCBI taxonomy): Eukaryota > Viridiplantae > Streptophyta > Magnoliopsida > Asparagales > Amaryllidaceae > Allium > Allium sativum. Next base: position 509,218,260 of record CM060920.1, on the reverse strand, counting down.
CAACCAAATAATTCTCAACCACAAACGAGTATTTTTCAACCACAATCAATCAATTTCAACCACAAACAATTTTAATCAACCATTCGTAATCAACCAATTTTCACATTAATCACAACCAATAAATATCGTACATGGTTTGTGGACGAGGGGCGTGTGTATATATATATTTATATAAGCATTTCACTTCTATTTCAACACATATATAATTTTTACAACGCATATATAACTTATATATCGAACGTACAACTTATACAACGCTTATACAAGAGGTGTACAACGCTTATATAACTCATACATCGACTATATAATTTATACATCGTCGTTTTCCATATCGTTTATAATTTAGAAATCTCACATTGGGTTCCACTCCACCAAAAATAGTAGAAGGCTAAGAAAAATATGCGGTCTCTTCTAGAATGTAGAAGACGTCCATACGAGTCCACTGTCTCTTGTTTCACTGAATTTCGTCCACATAGCAAAAGGATATGATTTTTACAGTGAAATCAAAAACCGTAGCGCTTTAAAGTGCTATAGAATAGTTTATTTTAAAATAGCCGTACCTCAGCTGATTTATTCAAAACTAGGTATTGATTTTTCTTCGAATCCGTGTAGCTATTCGACGATCGGGCGGTGCAGCGTTGAAGAGGGGCGAGAGGCGCACCCGCGCGCGGCAGAGGGGTCAGGCACGATTGCCTGTAGAGGCGGCGGCGGCGGTTCGAAGTCGTCGACTTCAGGAGATCGATTCGGTCTCGACACGCAATGAAAAAATCTAACCTTTATATGGATTTGAAGATCTCGAGGAGCTCTACAGAATCTTCAACTGGAGGAGGGGCTAATTTTACGTGGATTGATCGAAAAGTGGACGGGAAACTTTTGAAGTGTTTCCATCGTCGATCGGGGGGTTGAAGAGAGAGATTTTTTTAATATAAAATTCTAATTGGCCGGGAGCTTTTAAAAGAGGGTTTTCTAACACGACCTCCAATCCAAACCCAACAACTGTCGTACCTAGCTAAATACCGCTATTCCGAACACAATGGGATATGTTTCGTAGGCCTATTCGACTGTTTCAGTCAGTTTTTCTTCAAATTAAAATATAAAACATTCAATATTTGATTTGAACGTATATTTCAATTTGCCAGGGCCACATACTAATTCTAAAAATTCCCGAAAAATAAATCTAGCTATGTTTTGACGATACGGTCCCAACAAAACTAGTTTCGTCGAATTCTGAGACCGTTTGCAAAATAGCCCATTTCTGGTCGATCCAATTTAACTGTAATTGACCAAAACACGTTTTCCTTTGCCACGCTCACATATTAACTTCAAAAATCATGAAATTTGAAACCTAGCAATTATTCGACATCCCGGATCCAACAAATGTGGTTTCGTCGAATTTTGAGGTCGTTTGCAAAATGGCCAATTTCATGGGCTATATAAACTCTATCGTGACCTTTCTGAAAATTCATTTGGCCATAACTTTTGCTTGCCGCTATGAAACTTCGATTTTTCAGATTCGTTAGAAAGGTATTCACTAACAGATTTAAATATTTCTGATTTCACTCAAATCCGTTTTGTTTTGCACCCAGTACAGCCAGTCAAAGTTTGAATTCAAATTTTGAAACTACCGCGCCATTTAAGGCCTTGTTTATAATTAGAATTAATTATATTCATTTTCAAATGTCGATTCAAACTTACTTTTCATCGTTATTATTTAAAATATTTATTTTAAATATTTTAAATTCACTAAATTAGCCAATTTAAAAAATTTAAATTGGTTCAGATTTTCTGGGTCGTTGCGGCCAACCTACCTCCTGTTTGCCTATGCCTAAGAGCATGAGAATTCTTATCAACTTTAAAGCTTACATAGGCCGAACCATATTAACCTATAGCTACCGTAAACTTGAAATCCATGCAGGCACAGTGTATTGTAAAATCACAAAAGCCACTCTATAGACATAGGAAAAGAACACGCACGCACATGTCTTCCAATCCGTCTGCATGCCTACGTAATGCAGTTTCGCTAAAATTTCTTCTGCAGCCCTTACCAATGCTGCTATGCTCTGTACACATGCTTCTGTACATGTTGATGGAATATTGTTCTTATCCCCTTTCCCTACTCTATATATACACATACAGCATGTTTCCATTTCTCCATTCACAGCATAAAGAAAACCGCAAGCTTTAAGTTACTACCTCCCTCCATTTTCTTCCCAGCGAACATGAAGAAACAAAAAAAAAAAACCATTTAACCCCACTTCAAAGAATGAGAGAGTTTAAAATTTTGAACGGAGATGTGTGTGTACTTTCTCTTGATGCTGCACTAAAGTTTAGCGGTGCGAGGGTCATGTGCATAGCCGCATGTGGGGGCAGACTTGGGGACTGGGCACAGTAAAGGGAATTTGGCGCGGATTCGAGCGGAGCTCCTGTATGGGGCGTTGAAGTTGCAGTAGTGGTGAGAAGATGGCAAGGCACTACAATGTCCAAGACGAGGATAGGTTAGAGGGATTTTTGCATGGAACCATTGAACAAGCAGCATTGAAGAATGCAATGTGACAGTAAAGAGGTGGTTTGATCGTAGAATATATGGTGGAGCATGCAGTGGAGATTTGCTGGAGTGAGAAGTCTATCGGAACGTTTAAGCGTAGGTTTCTGAAATAAAATGGGAGATCGAAATTGAGGAACTGCTGGGTGGAAGAATTGAAGTTGCATGAAACAACAGTACGAAGGCGGAGTGTTTAGAACAGTTTGAAGAAAGCATTAGCGTGGAAGGGACCCTGTTGAACGTTGCGAGCGCAAGCAGATGAGTGGGTTCGAGGAAGGTATTTCTAGGTGATGAATGCAACACTATTCTAAATGAAGAAGATGAGCAGGCAGGGAAGATTAGAGGGATGTGTTGTGCAAACTGATGCAGGTATTTCAAGTATGCGGGAGAGCGATATTGGCAACAGGCAGAGTGTTATTGAAGATCAGTGGTATGTGGGTGAGAAGCAGAAAAGAGGAGGACGTAGTACAGAAGCTGAGTTCGAATGAAGCATGGTAGAAGAATGAGACAGTAGCATGAGTAAGGGAACTATATACGGCTTGGGTCACAATTAGAAGAAGACGATGTACAGTGGTTTATACGTGGCCTACACAGCAGGTATATATATATTATTCCTATATTATGAAGCGTAAGTCGATTATTGTTCCTAGTTAAATTTAACATACCAAATTAAAATGAATAGTAGAGGAATAATGTGACCCATGTATTGAAAATGCCTTATCCAAGTTATAGTGTATAGTACAGTTGGGAGTAGAATGCGTGTAACCATGTGTATTGCCTAATCGAGATTTGAATGAATGAAAGTTAGGGATTGCATTAAATAATTGTAATTAAGGTACTTATAATATTAATTTAAAAAGGTGAAAAACACATTAAATTTATAATGTGTGATTGTGTTATCAGAATGGAATGAAATAAGTGACAATTGACCTATATCATCGAGCGTAACACGATGAAGCAGATTTGATCAGAGTTGATAACTACATGGATTTTTAATTAAATCAAACGTCTGTTTAATTTAATTAAAACGAACTGTTTTAGTGACGGATGAATCAGGTGAGTTCAACTCAATCCGTTTTATCCTACTTATATTTTATATAAGTCGAGTTGAATATTTGTGTGCTGTGAATGTTAAATGTGTAATGGATGCTGAATATATATTTATATGTGTTGACTGAACCAATTAAATTAAATGTTTATTTAATTTAATTTAAACTAATCGTTATTCTTAACGATTATTTCCAAATGAGGTAACTTACCCTGTTGGTTGCATTTATAATAATATAAACGTATTAAATTGAAATTGGATGTTTGAATTGCTGTTATATTGTTTGATTGGTGAATACTATATTGATGATTTTATTTAAGATAACGTATTTGGGTGTAGGGGAAAATAGATTGGAGGAATCCAACGGGATTTTTTAAACTTGTTGTTTGTTTTCATATATGATCATTATATTAACTGTTTAACCAATATGATTGGATTGTTGATGTGATTATTGATCGTTGACTAGAAATTCAACATTTGTTTTATTTTAACCAATGGGCAGTATTGGTTGAGTAATTGGCAGCAAATGGCCCAAAAATATATCATTTTATAAATAGGATTAATTGTCAAGAATAATCCGAAGTTTAACGTGTCTTCCTATAATAATCCCAAGTTTGGATTATTTCTGAATAATCTAAAGTTTGGGGGTGTCTTCCCATATTAATCCCATTTACTTGGGTCTTCCCATATTAATCCAAAGTTTGCGGGTGTCTTCCCATATTGATCCCAAAATAACACGTCAGGGAGTCATAGTGATCAATATGGGAAGACACCCCCCAAACTTCGGATGATTCAGAAATAATCCAAACTTGGGATTATTATGCGAAGACACGTTAAACTTCGGATTATTGTTGACAATTAATCCTTATAAATATTGATTTACCATCAGGTGAATTGACAGTAATGAAGTTATAAAATATATTTTTAACTGAAGATGGATTTTGAAATTGATATATTTGAATAAAGGTTTTAATAAAGGAGATTAATATGTATTATTTATTATTTAAGTTTTTAATAAGTTATTAATTGATTTTGTAAAGTAAACTCTTATGTAATAAGATTTATAAGTAGAAGAGCAGGAATTTACGCATTGGTTAAGAGTTGGATTAATTATTTTCAAGGGACAATTAAATGAAATTATTTAAATTAATTATATTTTCAATTAATTAAAAAGAAGGCTAATTAGGGTTGATTAACCAGATAATATTGGTCTAAGTTGATAAAGTCAACTAATTTAATTTTAATTGGTTAATTTGATTTATTTATTTTGAATTAATCTAATGAAGTAGATTTATGAATATTTTTTTAATTTAATAAGATTTTAAAAAGAGATTTATTATTTAATTTGTTAATATAGAACTTAACTACTTTTATAGTTATTAACGATGAGTAAATTATTATTTTAATAATTTAAGAGATTACTACTAAAACGGAATTCATTTAAATAAGTAATCAAAGTTGGTATTAAAACCTGATTAAATTGAGAAAGGAGTTTATGAACCGAATTTATTATAAACTGAGTTTTATAAACTAAGTTAACAAAAGGGATTTTAAGCCAATATGATAGCTTAAATGTTTGCTTAATATTTAAATTAAGTAAGAAGGAATCAAGATGAATAGGGTTTTATATTAAACTTGAGAGTTATAAACTGTGATAGCCCGTAACTTCCCCGGTGAGGAAAGCCCGGATTATCTTGAGAACACAACAAAATAGAACACAAATAGAAGAACATTTCATTGTTATTACAACAATTCCATCAGATTACAAGAATATACAGAGTTTGAATAAATATTATACACAGAGAAATACCAGAGATTACAATAAATTACATAGCAGCGGAAAAACAAAACAAAACACAACTGAAAGTAATACACAGATACAGAGCTTTCCGAGCATCGTTGCAGCTATAAATCAGGATCCTATGAGTATAAATCTGCAAAACCAAACTACTAGCTGCCCGTGTCGAAAATAGGGGCACCCAGAGTTGAGGTTAAAACAATAAACTCCAGGTCAGTCATGTGACTGGTGTGAGAACTAAAACAGTTATTGATATTGGTTTTTAAAGTTCGGCAAATCAAGGGACCACGCCGTATAGCACGGAACGGGTTTCCTCCCAAGAATACCAGTGCATAAAACAAACAGCACAATGCTAAGTAAGGAAAAATGAAGCTGTTATAAGACCCAGGTCCCATCACACAATGCGACGCAAGCCGGAGGATAGGGTTTAACCTTATAACAGCCAAAGAATGCTTGATATGCGAAATTTTATCTTTTGATTCTTAATCAGACTCCAACCGTAAATTAGTAAGAGAACGATTCCCTAAGTATTAACCCCGAAGGCCGAAACCAACATCAGACCAATACCCAGGAAACCACCCATCTCAGCTCGTTTCCAGTTAGTTTCTGATTTTATATACAATCATAAATATCAATCATAGGCAGCATGGGTACCATATATCATGTCTCCATACTAGGCTCTACAAATAAAACCGAAATATCACGTATTGGAAGTTGGATTTTCGTCATGAGTCGAGGCAAGGGGCAAGCTCCTCTTCGCTTCGAGACACTCTAGCAAATGCCTCGGAACTACACACTCTGGGTAACCCCTGGATCCTCCAAGACCGGTCCTCCCTTACGTTTGAGGATTAATTATTCCTGAGCACACATTTCCCGACCCTATAGGACCTATAATTGAGGCGCCTCGCATCCAACAACCACAAAGGTGAAAATAATATATATGTTAGCCAGTTTAAGCACTGACACCACCGTAGCTAGAAAGAAACGTCGTGCACTCCTTGGGTCCTTATCCCGTTTTTAACTCATACCGAGGTGTGAGGCTCGCGAATCCACGCTATACACAAAGCTAGGCCACGTAGGCCGTGCTTTGATCATCAACCACAAGACTTTGCTTTTCAACAGAAGCCATGATCATTTGCCACTTAGGCATGCAACACAGGCAATTCACTGCATGCGACTGATGTCCATCGATATACAATCTCTAAGCTCGTACTTCTTAGAGAAGGGCGTTAAGCAAGAGAATAAATTCTCCGCCACCAAACAGATGTACATTTAACAGAGATCAATCAACACAGAATAAAATCCAATGTCAGACACACAATCCATTTACAAGTACGTTCTGGGTCTGAACGAAACCGTAGGCACTTTCCTCGCATATCCATCGATCTCCAAGTACGTCTGGACGATCACCAACTGATTCCCTCATCTTGGGTGTACAACCCAATCAAGATCATCAGTAATCACCCAAACGATGTGAAGACTTCCGGTCTTCAACCACCGTCTTCATCTTCGACATATCGTCGAATCGGTTATTCAGAATGGGTATAAACCTGGCCTTTCTGAATGACCCGCGTATATAATAAAAAAATGTTACACAAACACAACATACGCCTCATTCCAATTCAATTGTCACTGACCGTAAATTAGCAAGAGAACAATTCCCCAAATATTAACCCCGAAGGCCGAAACCAACATCAGATCAATATCTAAGAAACCATTCTTCTTAACTAACCTACAGTTAGTTTCTAAATTTCACATTCTTAGGGAAAGGTTCTCATTAATTTTATCAAAGATAAATTCTTTTAAATTTATTCTTTAATCTTCCTTTGGATGTCATTTCAAACCATGTTAAGGTTTTCCAAACTAGTCGGGATTAACGAACCACACCGAAGTAATTATTTATTTTATTTCCCAATCCCAACCTATTCATCCCATGAAGCAAAACTGGTAATACTCCATATCTAACACCACAGTGTTATCGGTAAATTAGTTACCATTTCACGTTCAAATCTAATTAAAGATTTAACTATTGCTTTGGAGCAAAACTGGTGATACTCCATTCTCGCTCACTTTCCAGATTTGACAATTTAAATTATCAATTTACATTTCAATCTAATTACAGATTCATTAAAACTCCTTTTACTGGGTTAAAGAACTAACGTCATTTAAAACACAGTTCACGATAAACCCAAATCCCATTTGATATTAAATACAAGGCTCTGAATAGAAAATATATCGGCTTATATTCAATATCAAATTCTGAAACCCACAAATATCGTTTTGGAAATAACGATATAAAATATATATTCCAAATTACCTCCAAAATATCTGTATAATCGCGGAATCTAATATCGAAATATTCCAAAGATAATTTCGATTCAAATCCATTCCAATTCATATATTGGAAATTCTGGTTATTTAAAACCCATTTCAAATCCAATTTATTTAATTAAAAATAATCGGATTTTAATTCTAGTTCAAAACTAGTTCATTTCGATAAAAATCTATTTTTATCTTTTCAAATATAGAGTTTTTCATCCCAATTCTTCACAAATAATTTCTTATGATTTTACTCTAATTATTGATATTTTTAATAATTTTATCAAGGCCTGTACAGTCGATTTCCAATAACGGCCATCGAACTACACTTACAGCGACCTTTTCTGAAATTGATTTGGACGTATCTCCAAATCCAACCATCAGATTTCAAATCTCTTGTATTCGTTAGAAAGCTCTTTTCGATACGAACCCAACGGTTCCATTTTTAGGAGAATCCGACGGTCGGATCTCCCGTAATGTCCGTTCGAAGTCAATGGTCGAAATTCACGAACTACCGCGGCGCGGCGCGTTCTATTCAGGCCATTATATATAATATATATATATATATATATTATACATATTTCGTCGATTTCCTTTTTAAAACATATTTTATAAATTGTTTCAAATTTGTTTCACACAAAAAATTTCAACTTTCATTTAAAATTCAAATCAAAATTGAATTTTCTATTATAATTTTTTTTTACATTCATTTTTATTTGATTTCAGTTCAAATCGATTTCAATTCAATTTCAGTTCGTTTTCAATTCGATTTGAATTCATTCCAATTCAAATCGATTTCAATTCAATTTTAGTTCATTTTCAATTCGATTTGAATTCATTCCAATTCAAATCGATTTCAATTCGATTTCCAACTGCATTTCTATTTAATTCAATTTCAATTCGATTACAATTCAATTTGAATTCATTTTATATTCAATTCGATTCGAATTCATTTTATATTCAATTCGATTCGAATTCATTTTATATTCAATTCGATTCGAATACATTTTCTAAATATTCGATTTTTAAATCTCTTTTCAATATTCATTATAAAAACGAATATAATCGATATAAATATCGTTCGCGTCAAAATAGCGCATCTCTAATCAACACGGCTTTATAGTTTTCAATAACTTCGTTATTCTATTCAACAAATGAATATTTATTCTATTCAACACATGAATCTATATTTCTTTCAACACATGACTAATCTCAACAAATGAGTACTGTCAACAAGTGACTATTTTTGTTATTTAATATATTTTATAAAATTTTGATTTCTATCGTTAAATTTTTAATCAAACTCTAACCGTAAATTAGCAAGAGAGTAATTCCCTAAATATTAACCCCGAAGGCCGAAACCAACATCAGATCAATACCCAGGAGACCACTCATCTTATCTATTTTCCAGTTAGTTTCTAATTTTATATATGATAAAGATGTAAATTTTATTGTTAAAATATTTCGTTCAACGCATGAGTACTGTCAACACATGAATCTATATTTCTATGATATTCTTCATTTTCCAAATTGGAATGAGGCCCAGTTAATTACCATATAATGTTAATTATATGGTTTCCATACAACACATGTATATAAATAACAACGATAAATAATCAACCATCATCCAAAGTGCACCACACAACTGCATAAGCATCAAATATAAATAATTAATGCTTTCACAGTCTGTCGACCAATCGGTCAACATACAATTAAATAATTAGGATTAGTGTACGCCAAATATCATCCCAACACCCGTGTGGGGTTTCAATCCACAAACACCGAATATTATTTGTGCAGTTGGGCGACGTGTAAAATTTATCGTCCCAATCAATGTCCTTCAAATAGGTGTACATAAACAAACCGTCCGGTTTATAAATGAATATTTATTTATTCACATTCACCTTTAAAATTATATTTTTAACTATATTAATTTATTTCAACACATGAAGGTTTTATTATCGATTTCACATCAACATCACAAACAAATTTCACAACACATCAAATAAGCATACAAGCCGTCCATGGTCTGTGGACGACGGGTGTCGGGTGCTACTAAACACCGTCTGCATCCTAGTATATATTTTAACTAGAAAAGAAGATTTAAAGTGAGAAGTTCTCACCGACTAGCTAAACCAATGCCACGACTCTTCATATGTAGAAATCTTCGTCGTGCTCGCCTTTTGTCAATTTCATTGTCCGCAGCCACTACATATATAAAAATCATATTTTTTATATTGTTTCTATGTATATAAAAATCACATTGTTATGCCGCTACTATATAGATAAAAATTCCATTTTTACACCGCTACTATATAGATAAAAAATCTATTTTTACACCGCTACTATATAGATAAAAATTCTATTTTTACACCGCTACTATATAGATAAAAATTCTATTTTTATCCTTCATTTCAATAAATAAAAATCATATTTTTATTTCTACTTCATATGCATTTACAATGCTTATTTCCATAAAAAAATTATATTTTTATATTTCTATTTCATATATAAAGATCGAATTTTTATTTCATCGCTATAAAAATCACATTTTTATTTCAACAAATGTATAATAAAAATCATATTTTTATTCTTTCTACAATATAAAAATCATATTTTTATTCTTTCTACAATATAAAAATCATATTTTTATTCTGCTACAATATAAAAATCATATTTTTATTTACCATTCTTGTGAATAAAAATCCAAGTTTTACATACCATTCATATGAATAAAAATCTAATTTTTACACTATTAAAAATCTTATCTTTTCTATGATTAAAATCGTATCTTTACTTCGCTTTCAAGATGATAAAAATCTCATCTTTATTCTAAAATCATATTTATAAAAATCAAATCATTCCCATTGTAAAAACCAAATCTTTTCCATTGTAATATATAACTGAAAATAAAATCCAATTCAAGTTTATATTAAAACTGAATTAAACAATGATTTTTATTTAAATTAAAAACTCACATTTCTTCCAAACGACGTGCTCCAGGACCTTGCTCAGAGAAAACCAAACCCACCTCCCTCTTTTTTGTCCAAAATCGCACCAGAGGGGTCGGAGCTGGCGGCTCGTGGCGGCAAAAGGGGGGGCGACCTCGACTGAGACAGCGCCTGGTGGTGATGGGTTGCGGTGGAGGATTGGGGGGTCTCTCGCGTTTTAGGAGGGGGAAGAGGAGAACAGAGGAAGAGGAGGAGAGAGAAACGCGAGAGGGAGGTCGGAAGGGGTGCTGCCACGCCTGGGGAAGCTCGCCATAGGCGGCAGCGGCGTTGGCCATCCCCTAGGAGGGAGCGGCGACGATCGAATTCGAGGGGGGCGGCAACGATATTCCTCTCTCTTCTTTTTTTTATTTTGTCGATCTGAAATGGGAAAGAACGGGGGGAGGAGGGTATAGGAGATAATAATTTTTTTTATTAATTAATTATTTAATTTCAAAAAGCAACTTTTAATTTCGACCTCGGAATCGAACCCACCGACTCTAGCCCATAGCTAATTACCCCCATTCCGAGCACAATGGGATATGTATCGTAGGATGGTTCGATCGTTTCGATCAGTTTTCGTCAAAATCAAAAGATAACTCTATATATTGAATTTGAACGCGCATTTCAATTTATCGGGCCCACATATGGTCTCTAAAAATTCCCGAAAAATATTTTCTAACTTCGTATTGATGATACGGTCCTAACAAAACTAGTTTCGTCAAATTCCGAGACCGTTTGAAAAATGGCCATTTTCCAGTCGATTAAAATCAACTGAAACTGGTCAAACACGTTTTCCTTTTCCGCGCTCACAAATTGATTCGAAAAATTACGAAATTTGAAAGCTAGCAATAATTTTACATCCCGGATCCACCAAAGTTGGTTTCGTCGAAAACCGAGGTCGTTTGCAAAATTTCCATTTTTAAGGGCCAGAATTTCCATAGCGACTATTCTGAATTTTCAACTGGGCATATCTTTTGACTCCCGCTATGAAATTTCAATTTTTCAGATTCGTTGGAAAGATATTCTCAAATAGATTCGAATATTTTTGGTTTCTTTAAAATCCGGTTTATTTTGCACCCTGTACATTCATTTGAACTTTGAAATCGAATTATCGAACTACCGCGCCATTTTCAATTCCTTTTATAATTAAAATAAAATATTTATATTCTAACGACGATTTATATAAATATATACGTTCGAATTCTATTCAAAATAAATTTCTCGTCGATAATATTTAAAATAATTCATTGTAAATATTCAAAATTCGCTAAAATTGCCAAAATAAATATTTTAAATTGGCTCAGATTTCCGGGTTATTACAATCTCCCCCACTTAAAACTTTTCATCCCCGAAAAGTAATGAAGCTGAAAGTTGTTTAACTAATCAACTCAACTTCCATTATTTTCTTTATGACTTAAGTTCTTCAACTTTTCAGTTTCTAAGAATTTTTCAAATTCTTCAAAAAATTGGCTAACACCCTAAATTTTCGAAAAATTTCGCCATAACCTCCCCTGCACCGGGGACTTCGGGATATTTCATATAGCCTCCCATGGCCTTCTTTAATCCAAAAGAAAAATAAAAAGCCAATCGGCTCATAAAATCATCCAAACCCAAAGAAATACAATAAATATGTACCTATTTGTCGGGCAAACAATTTTATTCTTCTGCTCTAGCCTCCTTGCTATGACTTGTTCAATGTAAGTACATGTATACATATGCAAATGCGATAAATTTTCAATACAATTCACTATTTGGTTCAATTTGGCTAAAGGTTCGACATTTAATTTATCTGACAATAATCAAACAACACAACCATCAATCAATTAGTGGATTAACGCTTCAAATTCATAATTTTGATATATATACAAAAATCACATTTTTGATGCCAATTCACAACAATGTATTCTAACTATATTTCGGTTCTCACACCAGTCTAATGGAAATATATAGATATCACACCTTCGATACTCGAAAATAAATACTGATAACGCTGCAGCCTTATCAGAATCATCCCCGGGCAACTAGAGTGTGATTCTATATCTATCCAGTATATTAAAACTTCGAATATACATTTATGACGCGTATACGCAAAATCTTTATATATTGGATTGTCCAAATTCAATACAAAAATATATTCAAATACGAATAAAATGGTTTAAATTTTCAAAACAATATTGTTTTCATTTGAAAAATATACTCTTCACACTCGTTCTAGGATACTACTGATCCTATCTCTAACGAGTCATTCTAATTGGATATTACTAATCCAATATCTGATGAATTCTTTCGTTCGGTTCTAATGTGTCTTGTCTTCGAGCTCTGTAAACCAAAGCTCTGATACCAACTGTGATAGCCCGTCACTTCCCCGGTAAGGAAAGCCCGGATTATCTCGAGAACACGACAAAATAGAACGCAAATAGAAGAACATTACATTGTTATTACAACAATTCCATCTGATTACAAGAATATACAGAGTATGAATAAATATTATACACAAAGAAATACCAGAGATTACAATAAATTACATAGCAACGGAAAAACAATACAAAACACAACTGAAAGTAATACACGGATACAGAGCTTTCCGAGCATCGTTCCAGCTATAAATCAGGATCCTGTGAATATAAATCTGCAAAACCAAAACTACTAGCTGGCCGTGTCGAAAATAGGGGCACCCAGAGTTTAGGTTAAAACAATAAACTCCAGGTCAGTCATGTGACTGGTGTGAGAACTAAAACAGTTATTAATATTGGTTTTTAAAGTTCGGTAAATCAAGGGACCACGACGTATAGCACGGAACGGGTTTCCTCCCAAGAATACCAGTGCATAAAAAAACAGTGCAATGCTAAGTAAGGAAAAATGAAGCTGTTATAAGACCCAGGTCCCATCACACAATGCAACGCAAGCCGGAGTATAGGGTTTTACCTTATAACAGACAAAGAATGCTTGATACACGAAATTTTATCTTTTGATTCTTAATTAGACTCCAACTGTAAATTAGTAAGAGAACGATTCCCTAAGTATTAACCCCGAAGGCCGAAACCAACATCAGACCAATACCCAGGAAACCACCCATCTTAACTCGTTTCCAGTTAGTTTCTGATTTTATATACAATCATAAATATCAATCATAGGCGGCATGGGTACCATATATCAAGTCGCCATACTAGGCTCTACAAATAAAACCGAAATATCACGTATTGGAAATTGGATTTCCGTCATGAGTCGAGGCAAGGGGCATGCTCCTCTCCGCTTCGAGACACTCTAGCAAATGCCTCGGGACTACACACTCTGGGTAACCCCTGGATCCTCCAAGACTGGTCCTCCCTTATGTTTGAGGATTAATTATTCCTGAACACATGTTTCCCGGCCCTATAGGACCTATAATCGAGGCGCCTCGCATCCAACAACCACAAAGGTGAAAATAATACAAATGTCAGCCAGTTTAAGCACTGACACCACCGTAGCTAGAAAGAAACGTCGTGCACTCCTTGGGTCCTTATCCCGTTTTTAACTCATACCGAGGTGTGAGGCTCGCGAATCCATGCTATACACAAAGCTAGGCCACGTAGGCCGTGCTTTGATCATCAACCACAAGACTTTGCTTTTCAACAGAAGCTTTGATCATTTGCCACTTAGGCATGCCACACAGGCAATTCACTCCATGCGACTGATGTCCATCGATATACAACCTCAAAGCTCGTACGTCTCAGAGAAGGGCGTTAAGCAAGAGAATAAATTCTCCGCCGCCAAACAGATGTATATTTAATAGAGATCAATCAACACAGAATAAAATCCAATGTCAGACACACAGTCCATTTACAAGTTCATTCTGGGTCTGAATGAAACCGGAGGCACTTTCCTCGCATATCCATCGATCTCCAAGTACGTCTGGACGATCACCAACTGATTCCCTCATCTTGGGTGTACAACCCAATCAAGATCATCAGTAATCACCCAAACGATGTGAAGACTTCCGGTCTTCAACCACCGTCTTCATCTTCGACATATCGTCGAATCGGTTATTCATAATGGGTATAAACCCGGCCTTTCTGAATGACCCGCGTATATAATAAACAAATGTTACACAAACACAATATACGTCTCATTCCAATTCAATTATCACTGACCGTAAATTAGCAAGAGAACAATTCCCCAAATATTAACCCCGAAGGCCGAAACCAACATCAGATCAATATCCAAGAAACCATTCTTCTTAACTAACCTATAGTCAGTTTCTAAATTTTACATTCTTAGGGAAAGGTTCCCATTAATTTTATCAAAGATAAATTCTTTTAAATTTATTCTTTAATCTTCCTTTGGATGTCATTTCAAACCATGTTAAGGTTTTCCAAACTAGTCGGGATTAGCGAACCACACCGAAGTAATTATTTATTTTATTTCCCAATCCCAACTTATTCATCCCATGAAGCAAAACTTGTAATACTCCATATCTAACACCACGGTGTTAATTACCATTTCACGTTCAAATCTAATTAAAGATTTAACTATCGCTTTGAAGAAAAACTGGTGATACTCCATTCTCGCTCACTTTCCAGATTTGACAATTTAAATTATCAATTCACATTTCAATCTAATTACAGATTCATTAAAACTCCTTTTACTGGGTTAAAGAACTAACGTCATTTGAAACACAGTTCACGATAAACCCAAATCCCATTATATATTAAATACAAGGCTCTGAATAGAAAATATATCAGCTTATATTCAATATCAAATTCTGAAACCCACAAATATCGTTTTGGAAATAACAATATAAAATATATCTTCCAAATTTCCTCCAAAATTTCTGTATAATCGCGGAATCTAATATCGAAATATTTCAAAGACAATTTCGATTCAAATCCATTCCTATTCATATATTGGAAATTCTGGTTATTTAAAACCCATTTCAAATCCAATTTATTTATTTAAAAATAATCGGATTTTAATTCTAGTTCAAAACTAGTTCATTTCGATAAAAATCTATTTTTATCTTTTCAAATATGGAGTTTTTCATCCCAGTTCTTCACAAATCATTTCTTATGATTTTACACTAATTATTGATATTTTTAATAATTTTACCAAGGCCCGTACAGTCGATTTCCAATAACGGCCATCGAACTACACTTACAGCGACCTTTTCTAAAATTGATTTGGACGTATCTCCAAATCCAACCGTCAGATTTCAAATCTCTTGTACTCTTTGTGTAACAACCCGTATTTTTAAATAACATGTTATAATGAAAATCAAGGCAGAATTAAATGATAAAATCTGAATCAAGGGAAACGGGCTGTGCTACTGCGTTCGTCTCAGAAAAATACACGAAATAGAGTCCGAGTTTTCGAAAAACGGAGTCCGTATGACCAAGTTATGGCCCAATGAAGTTTTCAGAAAATTCCAAGCCCGAAAACAGTTCAAATTCGAATTCAGATTCGAATTGCAACCAAGGCAGAATGGGCAGGAATTTTTCCCGCCCCAGGCAGGGTCGACACAGGGGTCGACACCAGTGTCGACTTCCCCCAATGGGTCGACACCCATGTCGACCCAGGGGTCGACACCCATGTCGACCCAGGGGTCAACCCCCCCCGGTCAGACCAGTTTTTCTGGTGCACCATTTTGACATGTTGGGTCTTGTTCTGGAAGTTTCTGACGGGAATTGATGGCTCAGATTCGATTTAGGGTTAATCCTATGGTCCAAACTACCCCTAATCTCTATAAAAGGACCCCTAGACCTAGCCTAAACCCTCATTAATCATTCCTACAACTAAATGCTGCCCAAATGTTCACTAATCATGGCCTCCACCTTCTTCATGAGAGCATGAGTGTCTCAAATCAATCTATGTCATAAAGGAGCCATCTTTCTTAAGTAAAAGAGCCATCTTTCTTTGTCTTTGGGGTTATTCCTTCTTGTTCTCAAGTCTTGAAGTGGAGTTTATCGTCTTTGGTTGCGGATTTGCTAGTGTGGCTTCGTCTCAATCTTATTTTATATTAATTCTAGTCTTCATAGCATTGTAAGCCCTATACTACTCTTAGATTCTAACTATGAAGTTAAATATGACATGTTGCAAGTTGAGTTTGGGCCTAAGTATGATATGTGCTTTGATCCTATCATGTTATGCATAAATATATCCTATGCATGTTTGTAAAGCCATCACCTTTGCCTTATGCATAGAAAGCTATGAGCTTTGATTAGAAATGTTGCATAAAGCAACATAGAAACTCTCATAAACCTTGTGTTATCTTGCATATAATGTTATATGCGAACTTCTAGCCACCATCCTATGTCATTTATGATCATGTTTCACCTATTTGCTTAAGTTGATATTATGCATGTTTTGAGGCCCATGATGTGATATGCAAGCTTATGAACATATTCATGCCTCATGTGCCACCATGTTTAACTTGTGGCCAACCTTATTACCTTATGCCCTTTTTTCATGCTTTTGCCAAGTTCCCTCTTTTGATCTATGATGCGAAACGTACATGCGATGGGAATGCGTTGGGTTGGGTAATATTAATGACATGAAATCATGTTTTAAAATGTGACATGAACATTGACTTGTGATTCTGTTTGTAAACATAATGATGGACATGACACTTAGAAAATATGAGTGTGGCCAACTCGAGGTTGGGTTGAGTTTGTAGCATAAATCTACCCAGAACCGACCGGCTTAACTAGTGGCTACAAACAATAAGACCCAATGTGAGTAGTTGGTCATGTCGCGCTTGAAACCCGAGGTTAGACTAAGTTGTGGTGTAAAGCTACCCGGACCCGCCCGGCTTAACTAGTAACCACAACAAGGTCTAATGTGAGAGGTTGGGTGCATTAAATTAATTAATGCCACCTGATAGTGTTAAGTCATGGACTACTTGAATATACTTAACCAATTAAACACGATGGATTGGTAGAGTTAAGTCATGGACTACTTGAATATACTTAACCAATTAAATACGATGGATTGGTAGGGTTAAGTCATGAACTACTTGAATATACTTAACCAATTAAACCCGATGTATTGATAGGGTTAAGTCATGAACTGCTTGAATACACTTAACCAACTCAATACATGGTTAGGATAGGGTTAACCACACTTAACCCGCTTGAAACCCTAGTTACGTGGTCCTTTTCAGCAGTAACCAACTTCGAAGTATCATGGGTACCCTGGACTAGGCTAGGGTGGGGCACGATTACTGGACTGATTGTAAGAGGCCAAAAGAGACGGCTGAAGGGTGCACCGGTTGTTCAGGCGGACCATGGTCGTGCACATTAAGTACGGAGTTGAACATGGGCACCAGTAGGTTTAGACTGTGCGTGCTTGAATTGTGTCTATGGTTTACACCTTAGGGCTGGATACACCCTGGGGTGGACCTAGCACAGTTAACTACATTCCGCGATTAAGCCGTATGACACCGATACACGACGAGTTAGGCTTATAGGGAGCCGATCGACTAGACCGAGTAGTTGGACCTCGATTTAGGTCATCTCATGATGTGGGCCAGCTTTGGGCCAAGGGATCATTTCTTGATTATACTTGACATGGATTGGAATACTAGTACACACCTGGTGCAACTTAACCTTGTATATGCGATCTATCTTGTTAACTTTTCACCATGCCAGTTATCACCCTACATCTCATCTCTGTTTTACATGCTCAGTTAACTTTATTAGTTTTTATACTAATAGTAGATAGGACTTACCAGTCTTTTTGACTGACCCGTTTTCTTTTGCCTCTTTTCTTCCGTTTCCCCCCCCCCAGGTTTACAGGGTGGGAACACTGGTATCTAGCTTGGATCTTTAGCTGCTTTTCTGGATAGCTCATGTACGGTTTGGACTTGAGCACGCTATGGCTTTATTCTACCTTGGGGATAGTTACTTTATGATTTTCTTTCCAGTTTTCAGTTGATGTTTCTAGACTATGTTTTGTGGAAAATAATGACCAAGTACTTTGATGTAACTTGACTATGGTTTTGAAATGTTAGTTTTATCCGCTGCTTTATTTACTCTGTTTTTACTTATATGTTCTGTCTTGTGATATCTGCATGCATGTTTACCTCGTTTAACGCCCCTCCAAAGCTAGTGTCCTTGCAAGAGTGGCACTAGCGGAGGTGGGGTGTTACATTTGGTATCAGAGCATAAGGTTTACAAGATTTGAGCAAAAGGTTTTTTAAACTTACCTTTTTAAAAACTATTTTCAAAACCAATTAAGTATTTTCCAAGAAAAGTCTAGTTATTTTAAAAGGCTATTCCCCAAAAGCCATTAGCACTATCCTTCGTTTCCTCGTTCTGAATCTATCTTTTTCTTTTTCAGCATGGCCGATCTTAACCTTCCCGAGGGAGTAACCATTCCCGGATGGTTCCAGAGGTACTTGGAAGCTAGGGCCAACGATGCGGGCCCAGCAAATACCCCCACCGTAACTGAGGTTCCTCCTCCTCCCCCTCCTCAGCATCCACAAGCAGATTTCGCAAAGGTTTGCAAGGACTTTAAGGCGATGGGTGGCAAGAATTTTATTGGGACGGAGACTTTTGTGGAGGCGATAAATTGGTTGAAAAAAACTGAATATCTTTTCGCTATCTTTGATGTGGAAGACCATAGAAAGGTTTTATTGGCAGCATGGCTATTAAAAGAAGAAGCTGCTTATTGGTGGGAGGTCACCAATGCTACTAGACCTATAGAGACTTGGGCCGACTTTAGGACGAGGTTTGGGCTTAAGTTTCTATCATCAGCTGAGGCGAATCTGCAATTGGAGAAGTTTATATCTTTGAAGCAAGGGGACATGACAGTGAGGGAGTATGTGAATAAGTTTAACCAGCTCGCTTGATTCGGTTTGGACATGGTTAATACTCCCCAGAAGAAGGCTTTACGCTCTGCACGAGGGTTGAATGAGCCATTACAAGGTTTAGCCCTGTCTCATATACCCATGGGAGCCACTTTTGAAGGCCTAGTGGACATGGCATTGCTTCAAGGAGACGATAAGAATGGCAAGAAAGAAGTCAAGACTAATGAGACTCAAGCCAAGAAGACAGACTCCAAGGGGGGAGGAAATCAGAGCAATCAGAACAACAAGAACAACAAGGGCAACAAGGCCAAGGCAAAGGACCCAAGAAAATACAACTTCTGTGGGATTGTTGGGCACATAGCCAAAGATTGCAGAAAGAAGAAGAGGAAGCGGGGCGAATGCTTTCATTGTGGAGAGACTGGACACTTTAGCAAGGATTGCCCCAAGAAGCAAGGACAAGGGCAAGGGTAGAATCAGCGTGCAGGACCTTCTGGAGGGCAAGTGCATGCTCTCAACACTGCTACAGTTCAGGACCGAGGTAGTATTTCTGTAGAAAGCCTTGTTTATATTTCTGATTATCCTGTTCGCACCTTATTTGATTCTGGCGCATCGCATAGCTTTATTTCTTCTGACATTGTTGAAAGTTTGCACCTAAGTACTAGTCTAGTTGAGGATCCCGTTAGTGTTTCAAATCCAATTGGGGGTTCCGCCCATCTATCTATGATTTGTCTGGATTTGAAGATTTCTATCTTGACCGTGGAATTCACGTGCAATGCTTATGTTCTCGGGTTCACGGGATACGGGTTGATTTTGGGCATGGATTGGTTGTCCAGTTATGGAGCCATCCTCGATTGTGAGCATAGGGTGGTGAGGCTCATGACTCGCCTCGGTAATACCCTAGAAATTTCTGGTAACCCTAGAAGTCCCGTCATGTTATGTTATCTTGAATCTCTTGACTCGTCCATCGATGATCTGCAATCTGTAAGGGTGGTCCAAGACTATCCTGATGTCTTTGAAGAAGTTAAGGGTTTACCCCCTAAACGAGAGATAGATTTCCGCATTTATCTAGTCGATAATGCCAAGCCAGTATCATTGCCCGTTAGGCACATGACCCCACGTGAAAGAAGGGAGCTCAGTAAGCAAATCAAGGAGTTGCTTGAGAAGAATTTTATTAGGCGAAGCATTTCTGAATGGGGTGCTCTTGTGGTATTCGCTACTAAGGCGGATGGTTCGATTCGTCTATGTGTTGATTATCGAGAGTTGAACAAGCTAACAAAGAAGAATAGGCACCCGTTACCGAGGATAGACGACCTCTTTGACCAGCTTGTTGGTGCTTCTGTTTTCTCTCAGCTCGATCTAGCCACCGGATTCCATCAGCTTAGAGTGGCTGAGGATAGTATTGATAAGACTGCGTTTAGGACTCCAGATGGATTCTTTGAATGGCTTGTCATGCCATTCGGTTTGACTAATGCACCCGCCTACTTCGTAGATTTGATGAGTAGGGTGTTCAGGGAGTTCCTTAACAAGTTTGTGGTTGTCTTCGTGGATGATATTCTGATTTTCTCAAAGGATGAGGAAGAACATGCTAGATATCTCAAGGAAGTGATGGACACGCTTAGAGCTCATCAGTTGAAAGCCAAGTTCTCCAAATGTCATTTCTGGAGAAGGGAAGTTCGGTTTCTTGGACATATAGTTTCTAAGCAAGGCATAGCGGTGGATCCCGCGAAAGTGGTTGTGGTTCAAGACTGGAAGACTCCTAGGAATGCAACCGAAGTAAGAAGCTTTCTCGGTCTGGCGGGCTACTATAGGAAGTTCATCAGGGACTTCGCTAAGATTTCAGCCCCTCTTACTAGGTTGACGAAGAAGAACCTAGGCTTTGCATGGGACTTAGAGTGTGAGCTTGCTTTTCAAAGGCTCAAGAGGGCCCTTACTACCGCTCCAGTTTTGGCATTACCTGATGGCGGTAAGATGTTTACCGTGTACACCGATGCATGTGGCACGGGGTTAGGTGCTGTCCTGATGCAAGAGGGAAGAGTGATATGTTATGGGGGTAGGCAACTTAAAGTTCATGAGAAGAACTATCCCACTCATGATTTGGAGTTGGCGACGATCGTCTTTGCACTCAAATCCTGGCGCTAGTATCTTCTAGGCGAAAGGTTTGAGTTGTATACTGATCACAAGTCACTCAAGTACCTCTTCTCGCAGAAAGATCTGAATCTAAGGCAGCAAAGGTGGATGGAATTCTTGGCATCTTATGACTTCGAGATAGCTTACACCCCTGGCAAGGGTAATGTTGTGGCAGATGCACTAAGCAGAAGGAGGTTGACTTTGAGTCCCTTGTTTATTGAGATGAAGAACTTAGAGTTCTTGGCAACCTTTGATTTCACGACGACTGTTGAGTCGATGACGGGTTCATTAGCATCCCTTGAGCTTAGACCCACACTTCTTGATCAAGTTGGGGCTT
Source organism: Allium sativum (assembly GCA_030737875.1). Classification (NCBI taxonomy): domain Eukaryota; kingdom Viridiplantae; phylum Streptophyta; class Magnoliopsida; order Asparagales; family Amaryllidaceae; genus Allium; species Allium sativum. The sequence goes on along the minus strand of CM060920.1, from coordinate 509,196,317 downwards.
CCCAGAAAGGAGACCCGCAGATAGTCGAGGTCATGGACAAGTTAATTCATGGTGAGACGTCTAGTCACCTTACTAGATATACTATTGATGATAAGGGTTGGCTAAGGCGTGATGGAAGGCTATGCGTTCCACAAATAGGAGATTTGGTGCATAAAGTCCTCGAAGAAGCGCATCACTCGAAGATAACTATACATCCTGGAGGAGATAAGATGTATAGGGATATGAAGCGCATTTTCTTTTGGACTAGAATGAAGAAGGATGTGGCAGAGTATGTTTCAAAGTGCATGGTGTGCCAACAAGTGAAAGCCGAGTCAAAGAAACCAGGTGGGCTATTACATCCATTGGAGGTCCCGCAATGGAAGTGGGAGAGTATTTCTATGGATTTTGTGGATGGATTGCCTAGGTCAAGGAAAGGGAACACGAGCATATGGGTCATAGTTGACAGACTTACGAAGAGTGCTCACTTCATTCCAGTAAAGAGCAAGAGGACCGCATCATGGCTAGCATCTATTTATCTTCGAGAGATAGTGCGGTTGCATGGGGTTCCTTCTAGCATAGTTAGCGACCGTTACCCAATTTTCACTAGCCAGTTCTGGAATAGTTTGCAAGAAGCGATGGGTACGCGATTGAATCTGAGTACAGCCTATCACCCCCAGACGGATGGCCAAACCGAAAGGGTGAATAGAGTGCTAGAAGATCTTTTGAGGCTTTGTGTTCTTGACTTTGGTGGTACTTGGGAAGACCACCTTCCTCTTGTAGAGTTTGCTTACAATAATAGCTATCAGGCCAGCATAGGGATGGCACCATTTGAAGCTTTGTATGGGAGGCCGTGTAGGTCACCATCTTGTTGGTGGGAGACAACAGATAGGCTTATACTTGGGCCCGACATGATACGGGACACATCCGAGAAAGTTGAATTGGTGAGAAGACGGATGAAAGCGGCCCAAACAGAAATCCTATGCTGACAAGCGAAGGGCAGATTTGGAATTCGAAGTGGGAGACATGGTTTTCGTGAAGGTTTCTCCTTTGCGTAATGTGGTACGTTTTGGAGCAGTTGGGAAACTGGCACCAAGGTTCGTAGGACCCTTCCCTATCATAGAGAGAATTGGAAAGATGGCCTATAAGGTGGAATTGCCCGAGAAGCTAGCCGGAGTGCATAATGTTTTTCATGTCTCGCATCTCCAAAAGTGCTTACATGAGTCCGCTGAGGTGGTTGAACCAAGCATTCTTGAAGACGTGGAGGTAGAGAAAGAGGCAACCTTGAGAAGAGCTCCGATTCGTATCTTGGGAACCGAGATCAAGAAGCTAAGGAATCGAGAAGTCAAATTGGTTAAAGTTCAGTGGAGTGAAGCCGATGAAGATGCAACTTAGGAAACCGAGGAGAAGATGCGTGGGCTTTATCCCTTCCTTTTTGAGGGTACATTCTCAATCTCCTTTCCTAATTAGCATATCTTTCTTTTGCTATCCATGTTTACCTTGTTTATCTTGTTTATCTTGTTATCTCGTAATCGTGTCATGAGAACCTTAGGTAGAAACCCTTTGGATGAAACATGTACTTGAAACATGTTATGCTTGATGTTTGCCAGTGGTTGCAAGTGTTTGCAAGTGGATACTCGTGGATGCATGATACACGTTAGGCACTAAGATCGGCTCACACACTTTCATACCGCATATGCATGAGTGTTTATGCTTATTCATGGATGAAACTTGTTGTGCTATCACATGGATGCTGCATATGAATGAATGTTATGTGCACTCTTGTAGAGATTATAAATTATGGTAGGATTTTGCATACATATGGACTCATTTCACTAACATACTTTGCATTAAGGAGGTTTACTGAATCAGTAACCACCTGATTTTCGCATTAGATAAGTACATATACACACACCTTATTGCATATGTTCATACAGCATTTAGAATCTTTTAAGGACAATGGTTACTTGTGGATGATGTTTTGAGTAGATGGATGATGCATGGTAGGATATGTTCTTCCTAACTTGGAGATTTCGGGGACGAAATCCTTTAAGGAGGGGAGAATGTAACAACCCGTATTTTTAAATAACATGTTATAATGAAAATCAAGGCAGAATTAAATGATAAAATCTGAATCAAGGGAAACGGGCTGTGCCATTGCGTTCATCTCGGAAAAATACGCGAAATAGAGTCCAAGTTTTCGAAAAACGGAGTCCGTATGACCAAGTTATGGCCCAATGAAGTTTAAAAAAAATTCCAAGCCCGAAAACAGTTCAAATTCGAATTCAGATTCGAATTGCAACCAAGGCAGAATGGGCGGGAATTTTTCCCGCCCCAGGCAGGGTCGACACAGGGGTCGACTCCAGTGTCGACCCCACCAATGGGTCGACACCCATGTCGACCCAGGGGTCGACCCCCCCGGTCGGACCAGTTTTTCTGGTGCACCATTTTGACATGTTGGGTCTTGTTCTGGAAGTTTCTGACGGGAATTGATGGCTCAGATTCGATTTAGGGTTAATCCTATGGTCTAAACTACCCCTAATCTCTATAAAAGGACCCCTAGACCTAACCTAAACCCTCATTAATCATTCCTACAACTAAATGCTGCTCAAATGTTCACTAATCATGGCCTCCACCTTCTTCATGAGAGCATGAGTGTCTCAAATCAATCTATGTCATAAAAGAGCCATCTTTCTTAAGTAAAAGAGCCATCTTTCTTTGTCTTTGGGGTTATTCCTTCTTGTTCTCAAGTCTTGAAGTGGAGTTTATCGTCTTTGGTTGTGGATTTGCTAGTGTGGCTTCGTCTCAATCTTATTTTATATTAATTCTAGTCTTCATAGCATTGTAAGCCCTATACTACTCTTAGATTCTAACTATGAAGTTAAATATGACATGTTGCAAGTTGAGTTTGGGCCTAAGTATGATATGTGCTTTGATCCTATCATGTTATGCATAAATATATCCTATGCATGTTTGTAAAGCCATCACCTTTGCCTTATGCATAGAAAGCTATGAGCTTTGATTAGAAATGTTGCATAAAGCAACATAGAAACTCTTATAAACCTTGTGTTATCTTGCATATAATGTTATATGCGAACTTCTAGCCACCATCCTATGTCATTTATGATCATGTTTCACCTATTTGCTTAAGTTGATATTATGCATGTTTTGAGGCCCATGATGTGATATGCAAGCTTATGAACATATTTATGCCTCATGTGCCACCATGTTTAACTTGTGGCCAACCTTATTACCTTATGCCCTTTTTTCATGCTTTTGCCAAGTTCCCTCTTTTGATCTATGATGCGAAACGTACATGCGATGGGAATGCGTTGGGTTGGGTAATATTAATGACATGAAAACATGGTTTTAAAATGTGACATGAACATTGACTTGTGATTATGTTTGTAAACATAATGATGGACATGACACTTAGAAAATATGAGGGTGGCCAACTCGAGGTTGAGTTTGTAGCATAAATCTATCCGGAACCGACCGGCTTAACTAGTGGCTACAAACAATAAGACCCAATGTGAGTAGTTGGTCATGTCGCGCTTGAAACCCGAGGTTAGACTAAGTTGTGGTGTAAAGCTACCCGGACCCGCCCGGCTTAACTAGTAACCACAACAAGGTCTAATGTGAGAGGTTGGGTGCATTAAATTAATTAATGCCACCTGATAGGGTTAAGTCATGGACTACTTGAATATACTTAACCAATTAAACACGATGGATTGGTAGGGTTAAGTCATGGACTACTTGAATATACTTAACCAATTAAACACGATGGATTGGTAGGGTTAAGTCATGAACTACTTGAATATACTTAACAAATTAAACCCGATGTATTGATAGGGTTAAGTCATGAACTGCTTGAATACACTTAACCAACTCAATACATGGTTAGGATAGGGTTAACCACACTTAACCCGCTTGAAACCCTAGTTACGTGGTCCTTTTCAGCAGTAACCAACTTCGAAGTATCATGGGTACCCTGGACTAGGCTAGGGTGGGGCACGATTACTGGACTGATTGTAAGAGGCCAAAAGAGACGGCTGAAGGGTGCACCGGTTGTTCAGGCGGACCATGGTCGTGCACATTAAGTACGGAGTTGAACATGGGCACCAGTAGGTTTAGACTGTGCGTGCTTGAATTGTGTCTATGGTTTACACCTTAGGGCTGGATACACCCTGGGGTGGACCTAGCACAGTTAACTACATTCCGCGATTAAGCCGTATGACACCGATACACGACGAGTTAGGCTTATAGGGAGCCGATCGACTAGACCGAGTAGTTGGACCTCGATTTAGGTCATCTCATGATGTGGGCCAGCTTTGGGCCAAGGGATCATTTCTTGATTATACTTGACATGGATTGGAATACTAGTACACACCTGGTGCAACTTAACCTTGTATATGCGATCTATCTTGTTAACTTTTCACCATGCCAGTTATCACCCTACATCTCATCTCTGTTTTACATGCTCAGTTAACTTTATTAGTTTTTATACTAATAGTAGATAGGACTTACCAGTCTTTTTGACTGACCCGTTTTCTTTCGCCTCTTTACTTCCGTTCCCCCCCCCAGGTTTACAGGGTGGGAACACTGGTATCTAGCTTGGATCTTTAGCTGCTTTTCTGGATAGCTCATGTACGGTTTGGACTTGAGCACGCTATGGCTTTATTCTACCTTGGGGATAGTTACTTTATGATTTTCTTTCCAGTTTTCAGTTGATGTTTCTAGACTATGTTTTGTGGAAAATAATGACCAAGTACTTTGATGTAACTTGACTATGGTTTTGAAATGTTAGTTTTACCCGCTGCTTTATTTACTCTGTTTTTACTTATATGTTCTGTCTTGTGATATCTGCATGCATGTTTACCTCGTTTAACGCCCCTCCAAAGCTAGTGTCCTTGCAAGAGTGGCACTGGCGGAGGTGGGGTGTTACACTTTGAAAGCTCTTTTCGATACGAACCCAAAGGTTCCGGTTTTAGGAGAATCCGACGGTCGGATCTCCCGTAATGTCCGTTTTGAAGTCAATGGTCGAAATTTACGAACTGCCGAGGCGCGGCGCGTTCTATTCAGGCCATTATATATATATATATATATATATATATATAATATATGTTTCGTCGATTTCCTTTTAAAACGTATTTTATAAATCGTTTCAAATTCGTTTCACACAAAAAAATTCAACTTTCATTTCAAATTCAAATCAAAATTGAATTTTCTTTTATAAATTCTTTTTACATTCATTTCTATTTGATTTCAATTCAAATCGATTTCAATTCAATTTCAGTTTGTTTTCAATTCGATTTGAATTCATTCCAATTCAAATCGATTTCAATTCAATCTCATTTCGTTTTCAATTCGATTTGAATTCATTCCAATTCAAATCGATTTCAATTCGATTTCCAACTGCATTTCTATTTAATTCAATTTCAATTCGATTACAATTCGATTTGAACTCATTTTATATTCAATTCGAATCGAATTCATTTTATATTCAATTCGATTCGAATTCATTTTATATTAAATTCGATTCGAATTCATTTTCTAAATATTCGTGTTTTAAATCTCTTTTCAATATTCATTATAAAAACGAATATAATCGATATAATTATCGTTCGCGTCAAAATAGCGCATCTCTAATCAACACGGCTTTATAGTTTTCAATAACTTCGTTATTCTATTCAACAAATGAATATTTATTCCATTCAACACATGAATCTATATTTCTTTTAACATATGACTAATCTCAACAAATGAGTACTGTCAACACGTGACTATTTTTGTTATTCAATATATTTTATAAAATTTTGATTTCTATCGTTAAATTTTTAATCAAACTCTAACCGTAAATTAGCAAGAGAGTAATTCCCTAAATATTAACCCCGAAGGCCGAAACCAACATCAGATCAATACCCAGGAGACCACTCATCTTATCTATTTTCCAGTTAGTTTCTAATTTTATACATGATAAAGATGTAAATTTTATTGTTAAAATATTTCGTTCAACACATGACTAATCTCAACACATGAATCTATATTTCTATAATATTCTTCATTTTCCAAATTGGAATGAGGCCCAATCAATTACCATATAATATTAATTATATGGTTTCCATACATCACATGTATATAAATAGCAACGATAAATAATCAACCATCATCCAAAGTGCACCACACAACTGCATAAGCATCAAATATAAATAATTAACGTTTGCACAGTCTGTCGACCAATCGATCGACATACAATTAAATAATTGGGATTAGTGTACGCCAAATATCATCCCAACACCCGTGTGGGGTTTCAATCCACAAACACCGAATATTATTTGTGCAGTTGGGCGACGTGTAAAATTTATCGTCCCAATCAATGTCCTTCAAATAGGTGTACATAAACAAACCGTCCGGTTTGTAAATGAATATTTATTTATTTACATTCACGTTAAAAATTATATTTTTAACTATATTAATTTATTTCAACACATGAAGGTTTTATTATCGATTTCACATCAACATCACAAACAAATTTCACAACACATCAAACAAGCATACAAGCCGTCCATGGTCCGTGGACGATGGGTGTCGGGTGCTACTAAATACCGTCTGCATCCTAGTATATATTTTAACTAGAAAAGAAGATTTAAAGTGAGAAGTTCTCACCGACTAGCTAAACCAACGCCACGACTCTTCATATGTAGAAATCTTCGTCGTGCTCGGTTTTTGTCAATTTCATTGTCCGCAGCCACTACATATATAAAAATCATATTTTTATATTGTTGCTATGTATATAAAAATCACATTGTTATGCCGCTACTATATAGATAAAAATTCTATTTTTACGCCGCTACTATATAGATGAAAATTCTATTTTTACACCGCTACTATATAGATAAAAATTCTATTTTTACACCGCTACTATATAGACAAAAATTCTATTTTTATCCTTCATTTCAATAAATAAAAATCATATTTTTATTTCTACTTCATATGCATTTACAACGCTTAATTCCATATAAAAATTATATTTTTATATTTCTATTTCATATATAAAGATCGAATTTTTATTTCATCGCTATAAAAATCACATTTTTATTTCAACATATGTATAGTAAAAATCATATTTTTATTCTTTCTACAATATAAAAATCATATTTTTATTCTTTCTATAATATAAAAACCATATTTTCATTCTTTCTACAATATAAAAATCATATTTTTATTCTGCTACAATATAAAAATCATATTTTTATTTACCATTCTTGTGAATAAAAATCCAAGTTTTACATACCATTCATATGAATAAAAATCTAATTTTTACACTATTAAAAATCTTATCTTTTCTATGATTAAAATCGTATCTTTACTTCGCTTTTAAGATGATAAAAATCTCATCTTTATTCTATAATCATATTTATAAAAATCAAATCATTCCCATTGTAAAAACCAAATCTTTTCCATTGTAATATATAACTGAAAATAAAATCCAATTCAAGTTTATATTAAAACTGAATTAAACAATGATTTTTATTTAAATTAAAAACTCACATTTCTTCCAACCGACGTGCTCCAGGACCTTGCTCAGAGAAAACCAAACCCACCTCCCTCTTTTTGTCCAAAATCGCACCAGAGGGGTTGGAGCTGGCGGCTCGTGGCGGCAAAAGGGTGGCGACCTCGGCTGACACGACGCCTGGTGGTGTTGGGTTGCGGTGGAGGATTGGGGGTCTCGCGCGTTTTAGGAGATGGAAGAGGAGAATGGAGGAAGAGGAGAAGAGAGAAACGCGAGAGGGAGGTCGGAGGGGGTGCCGCCACGCTTGGGGAGGCTCGCCATAGGCGGCGGCGGCGTTGGCCATCCCCCAGGAGGGAGCGACGACGATCGATTTCGAGGGGGGCGGCAACGCGATTCCTCTCTCTCTCTTTTTTTGTCGATCTGAAATGGGAAAGAACGGGGGGGGTATAGGAGATAATAATATTTTTTATTAATTAATTATTTAATTTCAAAAAGCAACTTTTAATTTCGACCTCAGAATTGAACCCACCGACTGTCGCCCATAGCTAATTACCCCCATTTCGAACACAATGGGATATGTATCGTAGGCTGATTCGATCGTTTTGATCAGTTTTTGTCAAAATCAAAATATAACTCTATATATTGAATTTGAACGCGCATTTTAATTTACCGGGCCCACATATGGACTCTAAAAATTCCCGAAAAATATTTTCTAGCTTCGTATTGACGATACGGTCCTAACAAAACTAGTTTCGTCAAATTCCGAGACCGTTTGAAAAATGGCCATTTTCCAGTCGATTAAAATCAACTGAAACTAGTCAAACGCGTTTTCCTTTGTCACGCTCACATATTGATTTGAAAAACTACGAAATTTGAGACCTAGCAATAATTTTACATCCTGGATCCACCAAAAGTGGTTTCATCGGAAATCGAGGTCGTTTGCAAAATTTCTATTTTTAAGGGCCAGAATTTCCATAGCGACTATTCTGAATTTTCAACTGGGCATATCTTTTGATTCTCACTATGAAATTTCAATTTTTCGGATTCGTTGGAAATATATTCTCAAATAGATTCGAATATTTTTGGTTTCGTTAAAATCCGGTTTATTTTGCACCCGGTACATTCATTTGAACTTTGAAATCGAATTATCGAACTACCGCGCCATTTTCAATTCCTTTTATAATTAAAATAAAATATTTATATTCTAACGACGATTTATATAAATATATACATTCGAATTCTATTCAAAATAAATTTCTCGTCGATAATATTTAAAATAATTCATTGTAAATATTCAAAATTCGCTAAAATTGCCAAAATAAAAATTTTTAATTGGCTCGGATTTCCGGGTTATTACATAAACGATGTTTGTAAAAGGGGCATGAGGCTAAACGTTAAGTTTAAGTTAACATACTTAATAATGGAATTGAAACGAGATTTTCAAAATGAAAAATGTTAAACGAATTAGAAGTGGAATAATATAGGCTGATAACGAGAAAGAATTGGAGCCTAACTGGAGATTGGTTGAGTTGAGTGATTTTCTTAGTATTGATCTAATGTTGATTTCGGTCTTCGGGGTTAATTCTTTGGGATTTTTTCTCTTACCAATTTATGGTCAGGGACTAATAAGTGTTGAAGTATAGAAATGCATGAGAAATGTTGTAGTTAATATGTTGAAATGATAGTTAAATTGGAAAATGAGATATGGCTATAATATATGGATTAAGTATTAAAATGGTTTAGAGAAGACTCTTATATTAGAATTAGAAACGATACTCTATTTTAAAATATTAAAAATATTTAGAAGTTTATTTAATCATTCATTAATTATTTATAATTAATAGGTCCAAATGATGCTGAGTACTGAATCAATGAATTCATTTTATTTTTATGATTGAATGGTTGTTTATTTGATAGTTAAATAACCGACTATCAAATCTGGTCAATACGTTTGTTGGTACGAAAAGACCTGGATCGAATTTATATTTGAAAACAATTCCGACCAACAAATACGTATATAGTCGAAGATACCATATGCTGATCAAAGTGGAGAAATTGAAGACCATGGATCTTCATAAAACGGTAGAATTACTTATAATTTCTGGGTAGCGGCCAGAGATATAATGTAATTCTATCGTGGTTTAAATCTACGAGTTTGCAAGGACTACTCGCTACTGATCTGTAGAGTGATTCCTTGGATGTGGTAGGAGAGTCCCTTCGGTTCATCCTGTTCCTGGATAACTTATATGGATGGATGTATGGCAGAGTATTTCCCACAAATCACATACGTTGATTTTTACAAACGTATTTCTGTTATTGGCGGAGAATGGCCATTCTCTAAGCTTAACGACCAAAGTATTATTGTGGACGTCAATTAGTGTTTTCACGACCTGATAATGTGGCATTCAAATTGAATGGTGGCCAGATGTTCAATGAGATGATTATAACCTTAAGCCTCATCAGCAGGGAACTGACAGAAATCGGGCAGGCAACATGGCTAAGTGAGTCGCTCTCATTAGGGTGTATAATCAACTATCTAGAGAAAATTTATTTCATTCTTTAATCCATTCGATGCTGTCCCTTTTTAGGAAACGGTTGTTGTGACGGCCCGCCCCGCACCAGTCGGCATTTCCTCCGAAAGTGCGTTGTACACATGCCCGACTAGCACGGAACGGTCGCCAAAGAAAGGAAAGAAGAGAATGATCTAATCGGAAACCCTATAGAATGTCCCAAGGCGCATGGAACAAAATATAATAATAATGTACTTGACATAAAACAGGTGAGACAGTGCATAAGCTGATAATTAAAACCAACATCAACATCATTATCAGAGTAGCGGAAATCCAAATACAGCTTATTACAACTTTCCAAATTACTGTCTCTAAACAAAAGAAAGAAAGGTACACCACTAATGCCCAAAGTAGTGACTGTAGCAACACAGGGAGAATGTCTATATATATATATATATCATACGTGGAAGCCTCCTGCTCGTCTTCGGTACAACTACTAGTGCATACCACCTAACCTGTCTCTTGTCTGCTCGAGAGAGCACCCAGAGTAATAAGAAGAGACATAAAACTCTGGGTCAGACAAAAAGTCTGGTATGAGCGATAAGCAGCTAAACAGAACAATAACAGGCATACTAAACCATACATGAACCTGGACCTGCAACCAAAGAGTTAGCACTACATACTGTACAATACTCTAAGGTTCCACTAACACATGGTATAAAGAATACGGGGGTAGGGGTGTGTATGTCATAATGAAGGCAAACAATCAAAAATAGCAACCATTCTCACATCTCTCACTCAGTGCGTAAAGTATACGATATCCACCACTTTGATCACTAGACCCATCGAAGTAGTGACGGAGTTCGACCTGTACAACTACTGCTACTACCAAGCTCACCACATGGGGTCATGACCAAATCTTTACAAATGACCCCACTTCATTGGTCTATAGTTCTTTAGTCGTACCTAGGCAACTGTAGCCCTGAATCCGTTCACGTACTCCCTACACATAGTGATCCAAAGTTATAGACATCGACAACCCCTTAGCACATGTCCCGCAGCAAAGCCCAACTCATGAAGTTAGCACGTTGGTTCCCAACTGGAATCCTGAGCTCTACTTCCTATTTGGACTTCCTTTGCATCTCGGGTTTTGGTCGAATTGGAGTTGGCCATCAGAAGAAGTCGTCACGATGAAGTAAAAGTATGCATCGGGTTCGGTTTGGTGCTCCCTACCCGGTTCGGTTCGATGGTCCTAGTCCATGCCTTGATCAATGCTCCATCCCTCCTTTGTTCGGTCCACTCACACTTGCCTAGTTCGGTTCGGAAGTATAGTGCCTATCCTCGGTTCGGTTCGGTGGTTGCTCCCTTCTAGGTATCCCGATACGATCCCATCCGCCCGATCCGATCCCCTTTTGGTCTCTCCGATCAGATCCCTTGTCCAACTCCAACTCTAAGCAAATGGCCTTCCATCTCGCCAAGTCTCCTTTAGTGCGAAGTTCCGATCCGGTTCGGTTTCTCTGCCCAGTCCACCATCCGATCCGATCCTCCTATCCCAATCCGATCCGAAACCCTGCACATTTTCCTACAACTTTTCCAATGGCTATTTTACGCCATACGACGGCGTTTTCGACCAATCTAACACTTCTAGGCAATCACAAAGCATAGCATACAGTAATAGCAACAAACAAAAGTGACCACAAACACCAAAACAACAATATGACAGGTTAAAATGGATCAAACATAGCCAAAACCCCATATTTTCCCTTAAGCATGTTCAAGCATAACTAATAATAGGATTAGAAAACTTAACCAAATTAACCCAAGTTTCTAATAGAGGTTTAAAACATCATTTCGAAATTTATAAATATTTTTCCAGATTTTTAACATGTTTAGATTCGCTAATTAACACTAATCACCCTTATTAACTGTAATTAGTGTAAAAGCAATGCTAGTCACTCACCGTTGCCACAAATAAAATTTTCAAGACTGAAACCTCGCTGATTTGGGCGAATACTGATGTCTGACAGCAGCTCTAATACTGATTTGGCGAAGATCTTCTTGGATTTGGTGTTGCTAAGCTTAATCCTTGATTAGAAAGTGATTTGGGGATGTTTTAAAGGTTGGAGACCATTATTAGCGTTCTTAGGAGGTAAGTGGCGGCAAGAAAACTGAAATGAAATGAAAACCTAGCTCATTTCAGCCTCCCCATAACCCTAATCACGAAATGGGTTGGACCCATTTAATAATCACCTCATTTGGCCCGGTTAAGCAGTTTTTCACCATCTAAAACTTGTTTCAGCCATATCTCCCAAACGGTGAGTCCGTTTGGCTAATGTGACCACTCTACGGAATTGTAAACCATCATCCGGATTCAATGGAAGTGGTCTCAGGTCAAAACTCCTTTCCCATCAAAAGTTATGGCCAGAACAAGATCAGCCAGGGGCAAAATGGTCATTTAAAAATCGGCAAAAATCATGAACATGGGAAATGACCCCAATAGTCGTCTCCCAAAGTTACATGACCATACGACTCAGTATGTGAAATAAATAAATATTCTACGATCCTATTATGCGTTGAATGCGGGTCGTTACACTCTTCCCCCTTAAGAAATTTCATCCCCGAAATTCCTTAACCTAAAACATACAAAGGATCCCGCATGCCTACCAGCCACATACAGCAATCAAACATGCAAAACAAACAAACAAGCCTATCCTAGCATGCGGAAAGACTAAATCGAAGTTAAAATCTTACCAGGCGAAGAGTTCTGGATACGTCTTCCTAATGCTCTCCTCTGTCTCCCAAGTACAGTCATTCTCATTTTCACCCCACTGGACTTTGACTAGATTCACCGCTTTCCTTCGAAGTTGCTTCGTATCGTTCCCAACAATACGCATAGGCTTGTGGTTCCCAACTGCCACGGGTTCAACTTCGATATCATTCAACTGATCAGGTGAAATAGTCACATCTGGGTCGTGCACGAACTTCCTTAACTGGGAAACATGAAATACGTTGTGAACTCCTACCATCTTCTCTGGTAATTCAACTTTGTATGCCAAATTCCCAATTTGCTCAAGAACTGGGAATGGACCAACAAATCTTGGTGCTAACTTGCCTCTCCTGCCAAATCATATCACGCTCTTCAACGGAGAAATCTTGATAAACACCAAGTCGCCGATGGAGAACTTTAATTCTCTTCTCCTTTTATCAGCATAACTCTTTTGCCTATCTTGGGCAGCCTTCATTCGCTGTTGGATAACCTTAATCTTGTCTGAAGTTTCTCTTATCACATCGGGTCCAAGCACAAACTTCTCACCAGTTTCTATCCAAAATGACGGTGAGTTGTACGGTCTTCCGTACAAAGCTTTAAACGGAGCCATACCAATACTGGATTGATAACTATTATTATATGCAAACTCTACTAGATGCAAATGGTCATCCCATGATCCACCAAAATCCAATATGCAAGCTCTCAAGAGATCTTCTAACACTCGATTCACTCTCTCTGTCTGTCCGTCGGTTTGAGGATGATATGCGGTACTGAGATGTAGTTCTGATCCTAACGCCTCTTGTATGCTCCTCTAAAATCCACTAGTGAACAACGGATCTCCGTCACTCACAATGCCTTTAGGTATTCCATGAAATCTCACTACCCACTTTATATACAGTTCCGCTAACTTAGTTGCCGTCCTGTTTGACTTGACGGGTATAAACCTTGCACTCTTAGTCAATCGGTCCACAATCACCCAAATGTTATCATGGTCAGATCTAGTCCTTGGTAACCCATCAATGAAATCCATTGACACTTGTTACCATTTCCATTCTGGAATTTCTAATGGTTGTAGCAAACCACTAGGCTTCTTTTGCTCAGCTTTAACTAGCTGGCAGTTCATGCATTTGGATATAAACTTCCTAATGTCTCTTTTCATCCCTTCCCAGTAGTAGGTCTGCTTCATGTCTCGATACATCTAGTTACCACCGAGGTGTATAGTCAGTTTTGAGTGATGACATTTTCTAAGCACTTCATCTCTCAATCCATTGACATTGGGTACAACTAGTCTTCCATTCTTTCTAATCCATCCATCTCGATCAAGCCCATACTTGTTCCTATCTCCGTCGATTCCCATCTTTAACTTTGAGATGATTTCCAATAGGTTAGGATCGTTCCTCTGACTGGAACCAATCCACTCAATCAAAGTGGGTCTGATCATCAAACTCGCTAACATTTCTAGATCCAATTCGCACTTTGGTCTAAAATCATACCCAGCGATGTACTCCAGTTGCTTCCATTCTAGAAACATAACCCCTAAACTGGCATGTCTTCTACTCAATGCATCAGCCACCGCATTGCCCTTTCCTGGTGTATATGCGATGTCGAAATCATAGGAAGCCAAGAATTCTAACCATCTTTGCTGCCGGAGATTTAGATCTTTCTGAGAGAAGAGATACTTTAACGATTTATGAACAGTAAACAACTCGAATCTTTCTCCCAAGAGATAATGTCACCATCTCTTCAGTGCAAACACGATCGCTGCCAATTCCAAATCATGGGCAGGGTATCTTTTCTCATGTGGTTTCAGTTGCCGACTTGCATAAGCTACAACCCTACCTCCTTGCATCAATACAGCACCTAGTCCAGTACCACATGCATCCGTATATATCGTCATTACTTCATTCCCCTTAGGAATGACTAACACTGGTGCACATGTCAACTTTTTCTTTAGGCTCTTGAATGCATTCTCGCACCTTTCGTCCCAGACGAAGGCTTGATTCTTCTTGGTTAACTGAGTCAATGGTGCTGCTATCTTGGAGAAGTCCTGGATAAACTTACGATAATATCCAGCTAATCCCAGGAAACTTCTTATGTCCGTTGCATTCTTGGGAGTAGACCAATCTTGTACCGTAGCCACCTTCGCAGGGTCCACGACAATACCATTCTCTGAAACAACATGGCCCAAGAATCTCACTTCCCTCCTCCAGAAGTGACACTTATAGAATTTTGCTTTCAACTAGTGTTTTCTCAAAACCTCCATCACTATCCTCAAATGTTCCTTGTGTTCTTCCTCTGTCCTCGAATAGACCAAAATATCATCCACGAACACAAGGACAAACTTATTCAACTGATCTCTGAATACCCTATTCATAAGATCCACAAAGTGTGCTGGTGCATTGGTCAGCCCGAATGGCATGACCAACCACTCATAAATCCAGACGGCGACCGAAATGTCGTTTTAGCTATACTCTCAACTTCCACTCTAAGCTGATGAAAACCTGTTGCGAGATCCAACTGAGAGAATACTCTCGCGCCACTCAACTGATCAAACAAATCATCCATCCACGGTAGAGGATACTTATTCTTCCTCGTCACTTTATTCAACTCGCGGTAGTCTACACACAAACGAAGGGAACCATCCGCCTTGGTAGCAAACACAACTGGTGCTCCCCATTCAGAAACACTCCTTCTGATAAATCCCTTCTTCAAAAGAACGCTGACTTGCACCCCGAGCCCTCGCTGCTACCTTGGTGCCATACAACGAAGTAGCATCACTATAGGTCTGGCATCTTTCACTAAATCAATACGGAACTCAATCTCTCGGTGTGGTGGAAGCCCGGTCACTCCCTCGAAGACGTCCGGATACTGGCCAACCACGGGCAACCCTGACAACTCACTATGTGAGATGTCGAGGGAATTTAGAAAACTAGCCATTATCCCATCACCGAGTAGACCACCAAATACTACCCTCCGCCCATCATCCAATCTAGCTGTCACCAAAAAGCCCTCACAGTCTACCACCACCCCGTATCTTTGGAGCCAATCGACTCCCAAAATTACGCCAAACCCAGTAAAGCCCAAAACAAAGCAATCACAACCAAACATGCATCCATGACTCGATAAGACCACATTACGACAAATCATGCTAAGGTTAGTTGAACCACCAATCAGGTTTGTCACTACTAAATGCCTATCGACAATCTCGGGCTCCAATCCCAACCTATCTACCAGGTCACTAGATATGAAAGAACAGGAAGCCCCGGTATCAAACAAAACTCTAACAGGAACATCATAAACAGAAAGCATACCTTGAATAACGACATTCTTTCCCTTCTCCACCGTAGTTGGGGCATTCGACGAAGAAGGAATAGCATTAAGGGCATATGCTTTCACCATCTTCTTTTCTTTAGGGGGTTGCGGACACTTGTCCTTGTGATGTCCCACTTGGCCACAGTTGAAGCACTTCCCATCCGCTGGCTTGGCCCGACACTCTTTGGCATAGTGGTCCTTCTTATCACAGCTGAAGCACTCAACATCTTGCTTATTCTTTTTTTTCTGTCCATCCTTGGTCTGATTCTGCTTTCTCTTATTCTGAGAACCATTCTTGCCTCCACCGCTTACTTGCGGCTTTGGCTCCTCCGCAGATGCGACCTCAGACTTCGACTTAGGGTAAAGACTCTCTGACCTCAATGCTTTCCCCACAATCGATTCAAACGTCTCATCGATATGGTTAATAAGCCTTTCCCCCAAGTATCCATCCAAACCAGTTATGAACTTCTCGTTGTTCTTCTCGGCAGTATCAATAAGAGATAACCCATATTTCGACAAAGTGTCGAATTTGGCAATATACTCCGAGACAACTCTACCATTCTGCTTGAGTTCCAAGAATTTCTTAAACAGCACTGACTTCTGAGCAGCTGGAATGAACTTATCGCTAAAGCGAGCCTTAAACTGATCCCAAGTAATCCGATCCACGGGAGTAGCTGCCTTTATAGCATTCCACCAATTCATTGCCCGTCCTTGCAGCTGACGGGATGCTAGCCTTCTCTTTGTCGCATCCTCGATACCCAAATCTTCAAAGATATGCTCGCAGTTGTCCAACCAATCCTGAACATCCGTAGCCGACTCCATTCCGTGGAACGGCTTCCCGCCAAGACTAGTATAATCCTTGTTCAGCTTGGCGAAATCAGCCCTAGGCTCCTGCACTATTGGACCACCACCATTACCATTATTGGGAGCTTCCCTCTGCACATCCCTAAGCATCTCTCTCATGAGGTCAGTAAACATCGTCCTCATGTCAGCAACATTCCCATTATTGGCTCCTCTACCGGCACCTCTTGCGTATCGGCTCATCATTCAATCTGTAAAGAGAAAATGATTAACCATCTCCATAGTGGTGCTAGTAGAGTGCGACTTCATCCTTAGCTATACTAATAGTATATATATTAGCTTTTGAAAACCAAAATAATCATATGTACGCGCTCTCATATACGTATACTATCTCTCCCTGATGACTTCCCTAGGTTAACTATGCAACCTAGAGCTCTGATACCAAATGTGACGGCCCGCCTCGCACCAGCCGACATTTCCTCCGAAAGTGCGCTGTACACATGCCCGACTAGCACGGAACGGTCGCCAAAGAAAGGAAAGAAGAGAATGAACTAATCCGAAACCCTGTAGAATGTCTCACAGCGCATGGAACAAAATATAATAATAATGTACTTAACATAAAATAGGTGAGACAGTGCATAAGCTGATAACTAAAACCAACATCAACATCATCATCAGAGTAGCGGAAATCCAAATACAGCTTATTACGACTTTCCAAATTACTGTTTCTAAACAAAAGAAAGGTACACCACTAATGCCCAAAGTAGTGACTGAAGCAACACAGGGAGAATGTCTATATATATATATATATATATATATATATATATATCATACGTGGAAGCCTCATGCTCGTCTCTGGTACAACTACTAGTGCATACCAATTAACCTGTCTCTAGTCTACTCGAGAGAGCACCCAGAGTAATAAGAAGAGACATAAAACTCTAGGTCAGAAAAAAAGTCTGGTATGAGCGATAAGCAGCTAAACAGAACAATAACAGGTATACTAAACCATACATGAACCTGGACCTGCAACCAAAGAGTTAGCATTACATACTGTACAATACTCTAAGGTTCCACTAACACATGGTATAAAGAATACGGAGGTAGGGGTGTGTATGTCATAATGAAGGCAAACAATCAAACATAGCAACCATTCTCACATCTCTCACTCAGTGCGTAAAGTATACGATATCCACCACTTTGATCAATAGACCCATCGAAGTAGTGACGGAGTTCGACCTGTACAACTGCTGCTACTACCAAGCTCACCACATGGAGTCATGACCAAATCTTTACAAATGACCCCACTTCATTGGTCTATAGTTCTTTAGTCGTACCTAGGCCACTGTGGCCCTGAATTCGTTCACGTACTCCCTACACATAGTGATCCAACGTTATAGACATCGACAACCCCTTAGCACATGTCCCGCAGCAAAGCCCAACTCATGAAGTTAGCACGTTGGTTCCCAACTAGAATCCTGATTTCTACTTCCTATTTGGACTTCCTTTGCATCTCGGGTTTTGGTCGAATTGGAGTTGGTCTTCAGAAGAAGTCGTCATGATGAAGTAAAAGTATGCATCGGGTTCGGTTCGGTGCTCCCTACCCGGTTCGGTTCGGTGGTCCTAGTCCATGCCTTGATCAGTGCTCCATCCCTGCTCGGTTCGGTCCACTCACACTTGCCTGGTTCGGTTCGGAATTATAGTGCCTATTCTCGGTTCGGTTCGGTGGTTGCTCCCTTCTAGGTATCCCGATCCGATCCCATCCTTCTCCATCCGCCCAATCCGATCCCCTTTTGGTCTCTCCGATCCGATCCCCTGTCCAACTCCAACTCTAAGCAAATGGCCTTCCTTCTAGCCAAATCTCCTTTAGTGCGAAGTTCCGATCCGGTTCGGTTTCTCTGCCCAGTCCACCATCCGATACGATCCTCCTATCGCAATCCGATCCGAAACCCTGCACATTTTCCTGCAACTTTTCCAGCGGCTGTTTTACGCCATACGACGGCGTTTTCGACCAATCTAACACTTCTAGGCAATCAAAAAGCATAGCATATAGTCATAGTAACAAATAGAAGTGACCACAAACACCAAAACAACAATATGATAGGTTAAAATGGATCAAACATAGCCAAAACCCCATATTTTCCCTTAAGCATGTTCAAGCATAACTAATAATAGAATTAGCAAAAATTAACCAAATTAACCCAAGTTTCTGACAGAGGTTTAAAACATCATTTTGAAATTTATAAATATTTTTCTAGATTTTTAACATGTTTAGATTCGCTAATTAACACTAATCACCCATATTAACTGTAATTAGTGTAAAAATAATGCTAATCACTCACCGCTGCCACAAATAAAATTTTCAAAACTGAAACCTCGCTGATTTGGGCGAATACTAATGTCTAACAACAGCTCTAATACTGATTTGGCGAAGATCTTCTTGGATTTGGTGTTGCTAAGCTTAATCCTTGATTAGAAAGTGATTTGGGGATGTTTTAAAGGTTGGAGGCCATTATTAGGGTTCTTAGGAGGTAAGTGGCGGCTAGAAAACTGGAATGAAATGAAAACCTAGCTCATTTCAGCCCCCCCATAACCCTAATCCTGAAATGGGCTATGGGCCCATTTACTAATCACCTTATTTGGCCCGGTTAAGCAGTTTTTCACCATTTGAAGCTTGTTTCAGCCATATCTCCCAAACGGTGAGTCCGTTTGGCTTATGTGACCACTCTACGGAATTGTAAACCATCATCCGGATTCACTGGAAGTGGTTTCAGGTCAAAACTCCTTTCCCATCAAAAGTTATGGCTAGAACAAGGTCAGCCAGGGGCAAATGGTCATTTAAAAATCGGCAAAAATCATGAACATGGGAAATGACCCCAATAGTCGTCTCCCAAAGTTACATGACCATACGACTCCGTATGTGAAAGAAATAAATATTCTACGATCCTATGATGCGTAGAATGCGGGTCGTTATAGTTGTTGATCCCAACCGTGGTGATATACATTCGATACACTCATGCGAAATGAGTGGTCGGTCATGTGTGGCCGGGTTGCAAGATGTTCTTGTTGAACCCAGTGTATTCCCCTCTAGAGAAACACTATCGGCAGGTGGTTCCATGCCTTGTCATAGTTGGAATCCAATCTCCAATAAGTGCCCGCGTTTTTGATTGTATACTATATATATATGGAGCGTGAGATGCAAGCGTTCCGCTACATTGATATTTATTTGTATTTAGATACTATTATAGTATAGGAAGATATACATATGATTTCAAAATGTTCTGGGTTATCGTAAGGTAAAAACCGTCCGTATTTATGTGTGGATTTGGTCTTACGATCATCCTTCTCTTTCGCAAAGATTTTGAACTTAAAAATCAAGTTGGATGATTTCCCTTAAAACTTTGTGAGTGTTTGCTCACTCTGGTTCACCATACTGATCCGACATTTGTAATGCTTGGGTTATCCCTGGTTTTACAGGTTCAGATTATTAGATACTATGAAATTCAAAAGACGTGCTAGAGGAGTTCAGACATATTAGTATTTATTCCGCTGTGTGTTGTATATGTAGACAAATTATTATAACTCTCCGGATGTATTGATGTACTCTGGTGATTGTAAGTTTATTTCAAGCTCTCAATAATGTTATTTCTATAATATATTTTGTTCTTTTGCGATGTGAGACTAATTTTGTATGTTGTGTTTTCTTCTTCTTATTTCTTATATTCTAATAACTCTTTCTTTCTTATCTCATCCTCTAATTTCTTTCTATTGACATCTGGGTTTCCAATATAATTTGGGTCGGACTGGTGTTGTTTGGTCAGCTCAAAAGGTACCGGAAATTTAGGTCGTCATATTTAGTATTAGAGCATAAGGTTTAATAATAACCTTAGCTCTGTTGCGTAACTCGATAGAGATGGGGTTAGTAATCCCCTAGATTGAGTTTGAGTGTATATATGAGAGCGTATTTGTAAATTTTATATACAAATGTTTTTTATTGTGTTATTTGATTGGTTTAATATCGAACTGACAACAGATATAATAATGTTTTGTAAAGATGGTCAAATGAAATAATTTTGGCCAAATTATATTTTTGTGTAGAAAAGAAACCATTTATCAAATTATTGAAATGTTGGTTTGTTTGATTGATTTGAGTGGAATTTAAATCGTATTTGAAATTTAAATCAGGTTAATATAACCAGGACATTTCATATATGAAATTAGAAAGAGGAAATGGATGATTTTTGAAGTATAATCTGAATTTGAAATGAAGGTGAATAAATTAGAAAATTAAATGGTTAATTGAGTATGGATTTGGAACTTAACTTGGATAAGTTAAGATTGATTTAAGAATGGATTTTGGGAGTTAAATGAAATCAATTTGGAATTTGGAAACTAAGTAAAATATAAAAAGATTGGTTTATGGTTGTGTGTTGATTATGGTTGTGCATTGATTGTTGATTGTTTGTTAGATGGCCTGAATATAATTCATAAATGGTTTAATAACAGAATTGAATAAATTGAAAACTAAATTCCAATACAATAAATTTGAATAAAATCAAATATGAAATGAAACTAGATGGATTTAACCCTGTAACAGTTATTTGCATTGTATATTGAGTTAAGTGCAGGTTAAAAATGGAAGAGAGCTGTAAATTGCTATGCTTTGGAATTAGAGTTTAGTTTCCTGACAAAAAGGTAAACCTTGATTATATTGATTGGTGATTAGTTTTATACCCCTGAGTTGGGTAGCCATTTAGCTTTTGGTTTTCTTTGGAAAATTTGAGGCCTGGAGTGGCAGTTGTAGTTGTGCCGATCAAACCACGTAGAGGAGATGCTGGAACTTTTTAAATTTATATAACTTAGAAATTTCTGATGATAATTTTATAATACTTATTTTAAAAATAATTGGGATGGAAACATTCCTCTTACTTAGCAATTTCGGGGACGAAATTCTTTTAAGGGTGAAGGAATGTAGCATCCTGCATTTTTGGTAGTAATATATTGAATTTATTTTATTATAATAAATACTGTTTTGTTATTATAAACAGATTTATAATTTAAAATTTCATTTATTTAAACAATGTCTGAACGTATAATTTATATTATAATTATAAAACGAGCTTGTAACATCTCGGAAGTTCGTAATTTACGATTTGAATTTCAATGGAATATACAGAATCCATTTTAAGTCAAAATTTTGGGAAACTAGAAACGTTCGAATCGATTTGATTATGATTTTCTAATGTAAGAGAAAAATGGAAATTTTAAATGATAGATTGTTAGTTATATTCAATTCAAATATTCGAATAGTCGTTATGGAATTCGTTAATAAATGATAACGTTTATTATATAAATTAAATAGGAGTTTCTGTATAAATTGAATATCGTTTAAACCGGAATTTTGAACAATGAGTTAAAAATATATATTGGTTTATTGTGAAGCTGTGTGATATTTTATTTGGAGATAAACGATTTATAATAATTTATTAGTAGAAATGTTTTGGTTTTAATTATATAATACCAGTATTATATAAGCTTTAAAAA
This sequence comes from Allium sativum, assembly GCA_030737875.1. Lineage (NCBI taxonomy): Eukaryota > Viridiplantae > Streptophyta > Magnoliopsida > Asparagales > Amaryllidaceae > Allium > Allium sativum. The sequence continues at coordinate 509,173,894 of CM060920.1, read as the reverse complement.
TAGTCATTTTTCAAACGACCTCAATTTTCGATGAAACATGTTTTATTGGAATACGTATAGCTATTTATTGCTAGATTTCCAGTTTGAAGCCAATGGAGTTGTTTTACCGGTGTGTGCAATTTAAAGGTGAACCGATAAATTAAAATAACGTCGTTGTGCAAATGGAGTCAGTTTTAAATGAAATTAATTTTCTTTGGACTAGAGCGTTAAGACATAACGTTATGTCTATTTTCGTTGTGATTGGAGTTCGTTTGAGGCAGTGCGTATATTTGACATGCCATGCAAATAGTGGTAGAATAAATAACCACATAAAATAAAACGTACCATACCAAAATAAAACGTTCAAATTATATGTTGCCTACCTATATATGCCTAACCTATGCTTCCATTCTTAAGTGCTAAGAAACGTACCCTACTTAATTGGAAAGGATAACCTACCCTACGCATTAATTTACACGTGGCTAGCATAAAGTGTGCATTTCTGTGTGTAATACACACACGTTCTCCTGAAAGAAAGACATACCCAAAAGCCTTCACATCCATGCTTTCTTTTCCTCTACTAACCTACCTCCTGTTTTCCTATGTCTAAGCTCATGAGAATTCTTATCAACTTTAAAGCTTACACAGGCTGAACCATATTAACCTATAGCTACTGTAAACTTGAAATCCACGCAAGTACAGTGTATTGTTAAATCACAAAGAGCCACTCTATAGGCATAGAAAAAGAAAACGCACGCACATGTCTACCAATTCGCCAGCATGCCTACATATATGCAGTTTCACTAAAATTTCTTCTGCAACCCTTTACCTATGCTGCTATGTTATACACACGCTTCTGTACGTGTTGATGGAATGTTCTTATCCCTTTTCCCTACTTTTTATATATATATACATACAACACGTTTCCATTTCCGCATTCGCAGCATGAAGCAAACCACAAGCTTTAAGTTACTACCTCCGTCCATTTTCTTCCCAGTGAACATGAAGAAACAAAATAACCATTTAACCCCACTTCAAAGAATGGGAGTGTTTAAAATCAAAACGAAGATGTGCATGGACTTTCTCTTGAAGATGCACTAAAGTTGAGCGGTGCGAGGGTCGTGTGCACAGTTGCATGTGGTGGCAAACTTGGGTACTGGGTGTGGTGATGGGAAGTTGGCGCGGATTCGAGCAGAGCCCCTGTATGGGGGCATTGAAGTAGAAGTAGTGGTGAGAAGATGGCAAGGCACTACAGTGTCCAAGACGTGGAGAGGTTGGAGGGATTTTTGCATGGAACCATTGAACAACCAACGCTGAATGACGCAGTGTGATAGTAAAGGGGTGGTTTGATCGTATAATATATGGAGCGTGCAGTGGATTTTTGCTGGAGTGAGAAGTCTATCGGAACGTTTAAGCATGCGTTTTTGAAATACAATTGGAGATCGAAATTGACGAACTGCTGGGTGGACGAATTGAAGTTGCGTGAAGCAACAGTACGAAGGTAGAGTGTTTAGAACAGTTTGGAGAAAGCATTAGCATGGAGGGAGCCCTATTGAACGGTGCGAGTGGAAGTAGTTGAGTGGATTCGGGGAAGGTATTGCTTGGTGATAAAATGCAGCAGTATTCTAAACGAAGAAGATGTGCAGGTGGGGAGATTAGAGGGATGTGTTATGCAAACAGATGCAGGGAGTTCGAGTAAGGGGAAAGCGATACTGGCAGCAAGCGGAGCGTTATTGGAGATTAGTGGTCTGTGGGTGAGAATCAGCAAAGAGGAGGACGCAGTACAACAGCTGTGTTCGAATGAAGCATGGGTAGAAGAATGAGGCGGTAGCATGAGTAAGGGAACTATGTATGGCTTGGGTCACGAATAGAAGAAGACGATGTACAGTGGTTTATACATGGCCTATACAGTAGGTACATATATAATATTCCTATATTATGAAGTGGAAGTCGATTATTGTGCCTAGTTAAATTTAACATACCAAATTGAAATGAACAGTAAAGGAATAAGATGACCCATGTATTGAAAATGCCTAATCCAAGTTGTAGTATATAGTATAATTGGGAGTAGAGTGCATCAAAACATGTGTATTGCCTAATCAAGATTTGAATGAACAAAAGTTGGGGATTGCATTAAATAATTTTAATTAAGGCGCTTATAATATTAATTTAAAAAGGTTAATAACATATTAAATTTATAATGTGTGATTATGTTATCAGAATGGAATGAAACAAGTGACAATGGACCTATATCGTCATGCGCAACATGATGAAGCTGATTTGATCAGAGTTGATAACTACATGGATTTTTAATTAAATTAAATGCCTGTTTCATTTTATTAAAACGAACCGTTTCAGTGACGGACGAATCAGGTGAGTTTAACTCACTCATTTTTATCCCACTTATATTTTATATAAGTCCGATTAAATATTTGTGTGCTATAATTGTTAATTGTGTGATGGATGTTGAATATATTTATATGTATTCACTGAACCGATTAAATTAAGCGTTTGTTTAATTTAATTTAAACTAATCGTTATTCTTAACGATTATTTCCAAATGAGGTAACTCACCCCGCTGGTTGCATTTATAGTAAATAAACGTATTGAATTGAAATTGGATGTCTGAATTGCTGTTATATTGCTTGATTGTGAATACTATATTGATGATTTTATTTAAGATAACGTATTTGGGTGTAGGGGAAAACAGGTTGGAGGAATCCAACTGGATTCTTTAAATTTATTGTTTATTTTCATATGATCATTATATGAACTGTTTAACCAATATGATTGGATTGTTGATGTGATTATTGACATTGTCTAGAAATTCAACGTTTGTTTTATTTTAACCAATGGGCAGTATTGGTTGAGTAATTGGCAGCAGTTGGCCCAAAAATATATCGTTTTATAAATATTGATTTACCGTCAGTTGAATCGACAATAATGAAGTTATAAAATATATTTTATAACTGAAGATGGATTTGAAATCGATATATTTGAATAAAGGTTTTAATAAAGGAAATTAATATGTATTATTTAATTTTTTTAAGAAGTTATTAATTGATTTTGTTATGTAAACTCTTATGTAATAAGATGTATAAGTAGGCGGGAAGGAATTTACGCATTGGTTAAGAGTTGGATTAATTATTTTCAAGGGACAATTAAATGAAATTATTTCAATTAATTATATTTTTAATTAATTTAAAAGAAGGCTAATTGGGGTTGATTAAAAATATAATCATGGTTTAAGTTGATGAAGTCAACTAATTTAATTTGAATTGGTTATTTTATTGATTTGTTTTGAATTAATCTAATGAAATAGATTTATGAATATTTGTTTTAATTTAATAAGACTTTAAAAAGAGATTTACTATTTATTTAGTAAATAAAGAACTTAACTACCTTTATAGTTATTAACGATGAGTAAACTATTATTTTAATAATTTAAGGGATTACTATTAAAATGGAATTCATTTAAATAAACCTGATTGAATTGAGAAAGGAGTTTATGAACGGAATTTATTATAAAATCGAGTTTTATAAACTAAGCTAACAAAAGGGATTTTAAGCCAATATGATAACTTTAATAAGTCTTTACTTAATATTTAAATAAAGTAAGAAGGAATCGAGATGAATAGGGTTTTATATTAAACCTAAGAGTTATAAACGATGTTTATAAAAGGGGCGTGAGGCTAATAGTTAAATTCAAGTTAACATACTTAATGGAACTGAAACGAGATTTTCAAAGTGAACATGGTTAAATGAATTAGTAGTGGAATAATATGGGCTGATAACGAAATAAGAATTGGAGCGTAATTGGAGATTGGTTGAGTTGAGTGATTTTCTGAGTATTGATATGATGTTGATTTCGGTCTTCGGGGTTAATACTTAGGGAATTATTCTCTTACAGATTTATGGTTAGGGACTAATGAGTGTTGAAGTAAAAAAATGCGTGAGAAATGTTGTAACTAATATTTTGAAATGATAGTTAAATTGGAAAAACGAGATATAGCTGTAATATAGGGATTAAATATTAAAATGGTTTTGAGAAGACTCTTATATTATAATAAGAAATGATACTGTATTTTAAAATATTAAAAGATTTAGAAGTTTATCTAAACATTTGTTAATTATTTATATTTAAAAGGGCCAAATGATGCTGAGTACTGAATTAATGAATTCATTTTATTTTTATGATTGAATGGTTGTTTATTTGATAGTTAAATAACCGACTGTCAAATCTAGCCAATACGATTGTTGGTATGGAAAGTCCGGGATCGAATTTATATTCAAAAACCATTCCGAACAAAAAATACGTAAATAGTTGAAGATACCAGATGCTGATCAAGACAGAGAAATTGAAGACCGTGGATCTTCATAAAATGGTAGAATTACTTATAATCTCTGGTTTAGTGGCTAGAGATATACTGTAATTCTATCGTGGCTGAAATATACGGGTTTGCAAGGACTACGCGCTAGGATATGGTAGGAGAATGCCTTCGGTTCATCCTGTTCCTGGATGACTTGTATGGATGGATTTCTGACAGAGTATTTCCCAAAAATCACATACGTTGATTTTTACAAACGTATTTTTGTTAGTTGCAGAGAATGGGCATTCTCTTAGCTTAATGACCATAGTATTTTTGTGGATGTCAATTAGTGTTTTGGCAGGTCTAATAATGTGGCATTCAATGTGGATGGTGGCCAGATGTTCAATGAGATGATTATAACCTCAAACCTCATCAGCAGGGAAATGACATGAATCAGGCAAGCAGCACGGCTAAGTGGGTCGCTCTCATTAGGGTGTATAATCACCTACCTAGAGAAAATTTATTTTCTTTTTTAATTTATTTGATGTTGACCCTTTTCGGGAAATGGTTACTGATCCCAATCGTTGGTGATATACATTCGATACACTCAAGCGAAATGAGTGGTTGGTCATGTGTGGCCGGGTTGCAAGATGTTCTTGTTGAATCCAGTTTATTCCCCTCTAGAGATACACTATCAGTAGGTGGTTCCATACCTTGTCATAGTCGGAATCCAATCTCCAATAAGAGCCTGCAGTTTTGATTATATACTATATATGTGGAGCGTGAGATGCAAGTACTACGCTAGTCTGATATTTATATTTATATGTATTTAGATAATATTATAATATCAAAAGATATACATATGATTTCAAAATGTTTTGGGTTATCATATGGTAAAAACCGTCCGTATTTATGTGTAGATTTGGTCTTACGATCATCCTTTTCTTTCGAAAAGATTTTGAACTTAAAAATCAAATTGGATGATTTCCTCAAAACCTTGCGAGTTTTTCTCATTCTAGTCCACTAGACTGATCCGGCGTTGTAATGCACAGGTTAGGCCGGGTTTTACAGGTTCAGGTTATTGGGTACTACGAAATTCAGAAGACGTGCTGGAGGAGTTCAGACATATTAGTATTTATTCTGTTGTGTGTTATATATGAGGATATATTATTATAACTATTCAAATGTATTGATGTACTCTGGTGGTTGTAAGTTTATTTCAATCTCCCAATAAAGTTATTTCTGTATTATATTTTGTTCAGCTGCGATGTGAGACTGATTCTGTATGTTGTGTTTTCTTCTTATTTCTTTCTTTCTTATCTCGTCCTCTAATTTCTTTTTATTGACATCTGGGTTTCCAGTACAATTTAGGTTGGACTGGTGTTGTTTGGTCAGCTCAAAAGTTACCATAAATTTGGGTCATCATAGATAGACTTGAACGGACGAGCTAAATTCACGATGGAGAGTCATAGAGGCTCGATGGATCAGACTACTCAGCGGTATTAGAGCTTGGCGATGGATTTGACAACAGAGCAACATTGGTGCTAGGTGATGGATTTTAAGATGGAGCAATGTTGGGGATTAGTGATCAATCTGAAGACAACGGATGAACTTGGCGATGAGCTGGAAGTCGCAACTAATCTCGAGCATTTCCTTTGGATGCATATTTAACCAATTTGGGTTAAATAGGCAATCTAAGTAGTCGTTATTGATTATTACAAAGTGGTTGATATCGGTTATTATTGTTGTTGACCACATTGGCTAATTTGACATGGACGATGGTGTGATTTGGAGGAGCAGGACATGATGGTCTATTCGATGATGATTTCGACATGATGGCTCTTCGATCAGTGGTTCGTTATCCTATGATGGTCATTCCAGGATGGGAGGCGAAGTAGCAATTGCTTCGACAAAGGATAACGCTATTCCGAGATGCGAAGTAAGGATAATGGATCGAAAAGGAACTACTAAAGAGGAGTCGTGGTAGTAGTTCCTGGATTGACTCTGCTACGGATTGCGTATGCAAAGGGATGATCGATACATACGCAAAGGGATGATAAATATGTAGGTTTGACAGGTACTCGAGAAGAAGGGGTAGTCGGTGTGATGTCCATTGGACCTGTTTTAGGTCCTTATCTATTGGTTCGAGAGATTATTTCCAGGTTTGGAAAACTTATGGAATTCACCTGGGCCAGGTTTGGGTCCCTAATTTGGGTTGTAAGATGGTATATCTTAGTCCCTATTAGAATGAGTGGCATGGATTCGAGTACCAAGGAACAGAGGTATTATGTGATGACCCGGGAATTCCCACCCTCTGGATCGACCATAAACCACACAGGTCTGAACCAAAGAATGGAAATCTGCGGATACATCAACTTTGGGCATACAACACATCAGAACAAATACAGAAGACTTTTATAACATCATAATAAATGTTACATCAGAGAACAGAATATATATACGAGTACATTGGGTAATATTACAGCGGAAGATAAATTACAAAAATTAATACATTTCAGCGGAACTAATCTCAGTGGAAGGCTATCAACATTCTGGCCACAGCTTCAGTCTTCAATCCAGGATCTTTGCTTAATATATCTTCCAAATGAGCTACTCGACTGCCCGTGTGGAAAGAGGGCACCCGAGTTTGCAAAGTGAAACAAACTACAGGTCAGTCGTGGGACTGGTGTGAGAATTCTTAACCTAAATTATCTAAATAGAAGGCTAATCCCAGGACCACGCCGCTAACGCGGAACGGGTTTACTCCATTGGATTGCCAGTGCATAACTAAAGTAAATCGTCAAATAACGCAATGCTTTTTAGAAAAATGAAACCATTATAAGACCCAGGTCCCATCACACAATGCAACGCACACCAGAGGATAGGGTTTTACCTTATAATGGTCAAGAAATGATAAATACGCAAAATACGACATTATTATTAGTGTGTATATATTTTAATTAAAACATTTCAATCATAATATCAATCCTAGACGGCATAGCTACCATCTACTATGTCGCCGTACTAGTAATACAATCAAAACCGTAAAAGGGCGTATATGAAATTGGGTTTCCATCATGAGTCAAGGCTAGGGTGGAAGTCCTTACCGATTCGAGACACTCTAGCAATGTCCCAGGATTCGGATGCTGGCGAACCCTTGGATCCTGCAGGGCCGGTCCACAACTGCTTTAGTGGATTAGTTATTCCTGAACACACGCTCCCCGGTCCTATTGAACCTATAATACGGCCGAGGGAGACCGCATAAATCTGAGGCCTCTAAAAATCCAACAACCACATAAGTAAATGTCTGGGCTCCATACCATGACACCACTTCTAGCTAGAAAGAAACCTGTGCACTCCCTGCGTTCCCTTCTCCCGTTTTAGACTCTACCGGGCTGTGAGCCTCGCGAAGTAACGATATACACAAAGCTATGCCTAAATAGACTATGCTTTGATCATCTACCACAAGGCCTGCTTTTCAACAAAGCCTAGATCAATTGCATCTTAGCATGCCACATTGTCAGACCCTACCATATCATTGATCATCTACCAATATATATATATAACCTCTAAGCTCATACGTCTTAGAGAAGGGTGTTAAGTGAAGAATAAATTCTCACCACCAAACAGAAATATATAATCGGTAGTGTTCAACAAATACAGTAGAAAAGAATACAATGTCAGACACACAATCCATTTATAAGTCCGCTCTGGGTCTGAGCGAAACAACGTGTCCGTCGATCTCCAAATACGTTTGGACGATCATTACCAAATACCTTGCCTTGGAATGTACTGTCCCAATTCAAGATACCAGTCATCATCATCCCAACGATGTGAAAACCTTCGGTCTTCAACCACCGTCTTCTTCTTCGACTCTTGATCGTCGTGATGATTATTCAGAATGGGTTAAACCCGGTCTTTCTGAATAACTCGCGTATTTTGTGATTAAAAATCAAATATTGGAAAATCACACATTATGTCACATTCCGACCCCGAATATTCTTTTAATAAGATATTCATATTAAAAGATTTTCATAAATTTTATCAAAGATAAATTAACAAATTAAATCATAAATCTTCCTTAAAAGATTTATTAAAAATTCTAAATTTGATTTAATATCAAAAATCATTTTTACAAGATCATTTATTTTAAAGAATAAATCTTCTTTTAAACGGGTTAAAGAACTCGTGTCATTTAAAACACAGTTCACGATAAACCCACAAATCAATTTCCAAAATATGGAATTCCAAAGAAATCAATCAATACATAATCGATATAAATTTCTTTATCGGACTAACAATATACATGGAATAACGGCAAAGCCTCTTAAATTCCATATATAATATCGGTCTTCTATTACAGAAGCCCATCTCGATTATTACCAATCGAATTTCCACTTAATTATATTAAATTGGAAAACTAGATTTTTAGAAAATGCCTTTTTAAATCTATAAAATAGATTTATAAATTCCAAATAATAATTTCGATGTAAATTGGATTAAAGGACAAATGTCATTTAAAAACACCGTCCACGATAAATCCACTTCACATCTCAATGTATCTCATATCATGAAATATAATTGCAAATTCAAATAATCTTAATTAAAGGATTTCCCTTTAAATATTAATTCATTATTATAAGAAAACATATTTTAGAAATAATCATTAAAAATATTCTTTACATAAAAGATTTTAAATGGGAAGTATTCTTTATATTACAGATTTTTATCTTTTACAAATATTCTTTGTTTTAACATTTACTTGATTAAAAATATATTTTTATATTAAAATATATTCTTTATATAAAAAGAATTTCTAATGTAAGAATATTCTTATTTAAAAGAACACCTGAATCAAAATGCGACTCAAACATTTACCAAATAATTTTGGATTATATGGATTTCACACATATCATATATAACAGTAACAATATAATCATCAAGTCATCCATTTACATCCAGAGTGTAAATTCCAACTGTGTAAGTGTTAAATAAAATAATAACGCTCATCGCAGCTTGTCGATCTAACGATCAACATACAACTAAATATTGGGATTAGTGTATGTTAATTTTCATCCCAACACCCGTGTGGGGTTTCAACCAGCAAACAAATAATAAATTATTTGTGCACTTGGGCGATGTGTAAAAATAATCGACCCAATCACATAAACAAGTCAGGTAACTTGCCTATGGCAGTGTAATACACAATATATAACACGATGATAAAAATGTCTCTTTTATTTATATTCCTTTTATCGTATGTAAAATGTCAATAAGAATGAATTCTTTATTTCTATTCTTTTATCGCATCTAAAATGACGATAAAAATATAATCTTTTATTTCAGTACTTTTCATTGTAAATAAATGAGAAGAAGAATAAAATCTTTAATCCCATTTGTAATAGGGAATACAAATAATAACAAAATTATAACTTTTCATTTCATGCTTTATTTGCAATAGAGAATGCAAATAAAGATTCAGCTTTTTACTTTGATGTTTATTTACATAGAGGAATGTAAATAAAATTTTTCATTTTATAATTGAATTGCATTAAGGATTGCAAATGAAAATGTATCTTTTTATTCTCATGTTTTATTTGCATTGAGTAATGCAAATAAAAATGTAATATTTAGTTTCTAGTTTTATTTACATCAAGAAATGTAAATAAAAGAACAAATTCTTATTTTATGTTTATTTACATCAAGTGAAATAAATAAATAAATAAAAATGTAACTTTTATTTTAATGCTTTGTTCGCATTTAAAAATGTCGACAAAAATGTAACTTTTGTTTTTAATAAATTTGTTTGCATCTAAATTTGCAAACAAAAATGCAAATTTTATTTTCTTGTTTGTTTGCAACTAAGGTTGCAAACAACGAATGTAATTTTATCTCCTTTGTTTTATTTGAATGATAGAATGCAAATAAAAATGCATATTCTATTTTCTACATTTCGTTTGCATTGTAGAATGCAAACAAAAATATAATTTTTTTTATTTTCATGTATTGCTTACATTGTGGAATGTAAAAAAAAAATGTGAACTTTTGGTTTCATGCAATATTTGCATTGAAAAATGCAAATAAAAATGCGTCACTTAAAATCATATTATATTTGCGTTGGAGAACACAAATAAAAATGTACTTTTATTTTTAATGTTTTATTTGTGTTTGAAAACACAAATAAAAAGACTGTTTCATTTTTCTATGTTATACCTGCATTGTGAAATGCGAATAAAAGAACAAATTTTATTTTCAGTGAATATTTGCAATGGAGGGTGCAAATAAAAGTATTCTCTTTTAAATCACATATTATTTTCAATAAAGATTGCAAACAAAATGTGTCCTTTATTCTAATGTTTTATTCGCATTGTGAATGCGAACAAAAAGTAAATTTTTAATTTTTAATGGTTTGTTCGCATTTGTGGATGCGAACAAAAAGATAGATTTTAATTTTAATGATTTGTTCGCATTTGTGGATGCGAACGAAAAGATAATTTTTTATTTTAATGACTTGTTCGCATTTGTGGATGCGAACAAAAAGGTAAATTTTGTTTTGAAAGGTTTGTTTTGCATTGTAAATGCAAAACAAAAAAAAACAAGTTTTATTTTTACATTATAAAGTATAAATAAAAAGGTAAATTTTATTCTCAAGTTATATTTACATTATGAAATGTAAATAAAAAGGTAAATTTTAGTCTCAAGTTATATTTGTGTTTTAAGAACACAAATAAAAATGTAAGTTTTGTTTCAATTCATATTCACATTATAGAATGTAAATAAAAAGTAAATTTTAGTTTCAAGTCATATTTGTGTTTTAAGAACACAAATAAAAATGTAAGTTTTGTTTTCTATTTTTTTTCTTCTTATTAATGAATTTGCAAAAAGAATGTAAATTAAAGTACATTTTGTTTTCTATGTACATTTGCATCGAGGAATGCATATAAAAGAAAAATTTATTTGCATAGAAGAAATGCAAATAAAATAATATTTTATTAAAAGTAACTCTTTTATTTTAATGTAAATCTTTATTTTAAAATTTTGTTCGCGTCAAGGGATGCAAACAAAATGTAATTCTTTTTATTTTAATCATTTTGTGTGCATCGAGGGATGCAAACAAAAATGCAATTCTTTTTATTTTAAATGTACATCTCTATTTTGACATTTTGTTAGCATCGAGGAATGCAAACAAAAGATCATCTTTTTATTTCAAAGTAAAACTTTTCTTTATTTATTTAACATTTTTGTTCGCATTGAGAAATGCAAACAAATACAATTCTTTTTATTTAAAGTAATTTTTTTTTCATACTTTTCCATTTAACAAAATGAAGATTTTGTTGTCGTCGCTTCTATTACAACAAATCATATATGTAATGTATTTGTTTGTCGTCAATTCTAACACAACAAATCATATATGTAGTATATGTGTTTGTTGTCAATTCTAACACAACAAATCATATAAGTGATATATTCGTGGATTTAATACAGATCTATTCATACAATAACAAATCCAAGCAATACAGTACAAAACAATTCATCAAATCACATACAAAATTCACTACATCGCAGATCTGCATATATAACACACAAACATTTAACAGCAATAAAACAATTAATTTAATTAATAAAATATTAAAATCAGAAATTCTCACATTGAAATTTGGCTGAAATTCGACTGTCTCCGTTTCAGCTGCGGTCTGCGCCATCGCGAAGCTCTTGGAAAGACGAGTCCAACGCAATTTACGGTTTGTAAAACGGACCTCGTATGAAAGAGTTATGAATTTTTAAAGATCGGACAAATTAAATAATAAAATAAGAAGTTCGGACCTTCTTCCCTTCCACCGTGTTTCTCACGGCCGAACCCATCTTCATCACCTCCAACCCGAAAACGCACGCCACCCGGGACCTCCATTCACCGATCAACCGCCACCAGTCCGAAGCCTGCACCACCACCTTGTTGCACCAGGACCGAGGCCGAGCTCGGTGGGCCCACTACATGGAAAAATGCACCCAAAACCGTCACCTTCTAGCCCTGAATTCGCGAAACCCGTGAACCAAAACCCGATCTTGACTGTATGGATGGAAAGCTCTCTGAATTCTCTTCGATTTGGTATATCATACGTCGATTTTCGTTGAATGGATTGAGAGATCTAAGCATTTGAAAATCGGATGATTTCTGCCCTACATCTGAAACGGCGGCTGCCATTGTGAATTAGTGTTTCAGCCGATTTTTTTAATATTATTTTAATATTTAATTTCGAAATTTGTGCTAAAAAGGTGGATTTTTGGACTTTCTCCGATTTGGGCCTACTTACTGTCGTTCTTAAGGTTTTGAGGCCTTCTGAACGCGATGGGCTATGTCCCGGGCTCCAATTTTGATGTCTATATGTTTTTTGGTTTTAATTGAAAAATACAATATTAAATAAATAATTTAATTTCTACCGTACATTTAAATATGCCGGGGCCACATACGGACTCCGAAAATTCTAAAAAAAATATTTTTAGCTTTCTTATGACGATACGGTTCTAACGAGACCAATTTCGTTGAATTCTGAGACTGTTTGAAAAATGGCCTTTTTCAAGTCGTTTAAAATTTATTGTAAATTGACAAAACAGAAATCTTTTTACCACGGCCACAAAATAATTCCAAAAATTATATAAAATTAAACTTAACAATATTTTGACATTCCGGATCCAACAAAAGTGGTTTGGTCGAAAACGGAGGTCGTTTGAAAATTGACTATTTTCAAGGGCTATATATTTAATATTAAAAATACATTTTTAAACAAATAATTTCCGAAACTCGAAATATATAAGTGTTTATACTTTTTAAATGCAGAAACATCATTCCGGACTCAATGGAAGGGGTCTCGAGTCCAAATTCCTTCGTATGTGAAAAGTAGCCTTTTGGGCCATATATATTATAGTGAAAATTAGTCTCACATCCTTAAAACTAAAGTTAATTAGGCTCACATCCTCCCCTTTTGAAACATATAAATCCGGTCCCTATTTTTAAAACGCAGAATTTTTTTACCGGAAATGCCCTCATACGTTTTTTACGGTTCGTTTTTGTTTATAGGTTTCATATTAGGGTTTCATTTTTTACATCCTCCGACTTTTCTAATCCATGGCGGCGGCTTCTCCAGCAACAAAACACGAGAGGGCTTCAGCACCACAACAATGGAGAGCTCCAGCACCAAAACGCACGAGAGGGCGGCACCAGTACGAAAACACGAGAGGGCTCCAGCACCAAAACACGAGAGCGGCTCCAAACTTTGCCAATTCCGAATTGATTTAAGGTTTTTTTTTTAAAACCTGAAGCTCCGTGACTACTACAGGTGATTGTTCCTTTTTTATTCTGCTTTGAATTGTTTTGTTGGTGTTTAACGTTTTGGATTGACGTTCTTTGGGCTAGAAATGGTTTAGATTTGATTAAATTGGGTTAATTTTGCTATGATGCGTGAATTTTAGACTTGAACTCATGAATCTTGTGTATTTTTGAACGCCGATAATATCTGAATATGTTGCGTAATGATCTGGGCACTTGAATTGCTCAAATTTACAGTCTGAACTCAATTGTGCTTCTTGGAATGTTAACTCAACTGTTCTCCTAACCTTCGTGGATTTTTGCTGAACTTATGATAAAATTTTGTAGACAAATATGCATCTTTTCTTAATATATGCATATATGTATGCAATTTTTTATCAATTAAACAGAAAGACATATTATTTTACAGATATATTCATATTTCTATGCAAAAATCTGGAATACTTGCATGTAAATATTCAGAAATTATTTGTTTTTTGCTGAATTCTACGCATAAACAGTTGCGGACAAACATGCATCTTTTCTTAATATATGCATATATGTATGCAATTTCTTATCGAACATACAGAAAACATATTATTTTACAAATATATTCATGTTTATATGCATATATCCAGAATACTTGCATACAAATATTCAGAAATTATTGTTTTTGCTGAATTGTACGCATGTATTTATATTATTCTGAAGCAGTGTTTGTAATTTAGGTTACTGCACATTAAGCTTATTAATGTTGATTTTCTTTTTTTGATAACAGTGTTCCGGCGGATAATGGTGTAGTGGTGTTGTTGAAGCATATATCCTCCATCCTTTTCCACATAATTGAAATCTGCAGTTGTTTCTACAGAGACTACTAGATGTGGTTTGCGCAATAAGCTGGGTCTGAACAAAATTATTTGTTCTTCAAAAGACCACCATCTCTGCATTGTAAATGTTCTGAAATTTTTGATGTAATTCATGTAAATGTGGTCTTTACTAATTTTTTGATGTAGTACATGTAAATGTTATGAAATTTTTCATGTTAGTATGCACATATTTCTGTTATTTGCGTACATATACGCATCTTGTTATAATCATATGTACTTATTTTCTTGTCATTTCGTTTGTTTCAGCAATTATGCAGTATAGTTCTGTATATGTATGCAAGTATTTCACTTTTTTGCATAAATGTATGCAATTTTTCGTAAAAATCAAATCTTACTAAAAAAAATTTAGACACTACATTCAAGTAATAATTTATTTCTGTATAATGTTAATATATGTATGCAATTATTGTACTTAGTTGCATAACTGTATGCAATTTTACATAATATTTGTATTTAATTTTCCAGTTTTTCGTTTAAAAAAAAATTTCCAGTTTTTCGTTAAAAAAAAAAAAAAAATAATTTTCCAGTTTTTCGGTAAAAAAAAAAAAAAACGCTGTTGGAATGATTGACGGTTTTCCAAAATTTTAGGATTAGGTTTTTGAGCGAGATTATAGGATCGGTGGACTGAGTAAATGAGGACAAATAGTTGTTGGATAGTTTTTTAGGTGCATAAGGGTAAATCAGGAATTTTTTTAGCGGAAATTCAAAAATAGGGATGTATTTTATAAGTTTTTTATCACCGGGTTTTTTTTATATTTTGAAACTTAACAGGGACCTGTAAAAAACGCACCCTATATTATATATAATTAAATTCTACAGCGACCCTTCTAAAAATTGAATTGGCCATAACTTTTGATTTTTAAAATGAAATTTCAATTTTTCAGATTCGTTAGAAAGATATGATTAAACAGATTTAAATATTTCTTGTTTCACTCAATTCTGATTTATTTGGAATCCTGTACACTCAGTCAAAGTTTAAAATTAAAATTTCAAACAACCACCCCTTTTCAGGCTCGTTTTATAATTAAATTAAATTTATTCGTTTTAACTTCGATTAAAATAAATTTTACCCATTATTATTTAAATAAATTATTTTATATTCTTAAAATTCATTAAAATTTTCTAAAATAATTTTTTTTAAATTGGTTCAGAATTTGCGGGTTGGTACAATCTCCCCCACTTAAAATCTTTTCGTCCTCGAAAATGAAATGAAGCTAAAAGTCGTTTATTCAACCAATTTAATTTTCATTCTTTTATTGTTTAATAATTTAATTAGATGAATTTAAATTCACACAATACAATTTCTAATCAATTAGTTGATTATATTTTCGATATATATATAACTTTTATATATTCAAAAATCATATTTTCTAAAATCGAATTATATATATAATTACAAGTACGTTAATTATAGACTTTTCACTCTGAACTCATTCTAGGGCATTACTAACCCCATCTCTAATGAGTTTTCTCATTCTAGGAGACTGCTGATCCTATCTCTAATGAGAATTCTGTTTTATAGGACATTACTAATCCTACCTCTGATGAGTCTTTTGTTCAGTTCTAACGAGTTGTACCCCAAAGATTTGAGCTAACCAGAGCTCTGATACCAACTGTGATAACCCGGGAATTCCCACCCTCTGGATCGACCATAAACCACACAGGTCTGAACCAAAGAATGGAAATCTGCGGATACATCAACTTTGGGCATACAACACATCAGAACAAATACAGAAGACTTTTATAACATCATAATAAATGTTACATCAGAGTACATAATATATATCAGAGTACATTGGATAATATTACAGCGGAAGATAAATTACAAAAATTAATACATTTCAGCGGAACTAATCTCAGTGGAAGGCTATCAACATTCTGGCCACAGCTTCAGTCTTCAATCTAGGATCTTTGCTTAATATATCTGCCAAATGAGCTACTCGACTGCCCGTGTGGAAAGAGGGCACCCGAGTTTGCAAAGTGAAACAAACTACAGGTCATTCGTGGGACTGGTGTGAGAATTCTTAACCTAAATTATCTAAATAGAAGGCTAATCCCAGGACCACGCCGCTAACGCGGAACGGGTTTACTCCATTGGATTTCCAGTGCATAACTAAAGTAAATCGTCAAATAACGCAATGCTTTTTAGAAAAATGAAACTATTATAAGACCCAGGTCCCATCACACAATGCAACGCACACCAGAGGATAGGGTTTTACCTTATAATGGTCAAGAAATGATAAATACGCAAAATACGATATTATTATTAGTGTGTATATATTTTAATTAAAACATTTCAATCATAATATCAATCCTAGACGGCATAGCTACCATCTACTATGTCGCCGTACTAGTAATACAATCAAAACCGTAAAGGGGCGTATAGGAAATAGGGTTTCCATCATGAGTCAAGGCTAGGGAGGAAGTCCTTACCCATTCGAGACACTCTAGCAATGTCCCAGGATTCGGACGCTGGCGAACCCTTGGATCCTGCAGGGCCGGTCCACAACTGCTTTAGTGGATTAGTTATTCCTGAACACACGCTCCCCGGTCCTATTGAACCTATAATACGGCCGAGGGCGACCGCATAACTCCGAGGCCTCTAAAAATCCAACAACCACATAAGTAAATGTCTGGGCTCCATACCATGACACCACTTCTAGCTAGAAAGAAACGTGTGCACTCCCTGCGTTCCCTTCTCCCGTTTTAGACTCTACCGGGCTGTGAGGCTCGCGAAGTCACGATATACACAAAGCTATGCCTAAATAGACTATGCTTTGATCATCTACCACAAGGCCTGCTTTTCAACAAAGCCTTGATCAATTGCATCTTAGCATGCCACATTGTCAGACCCTACCATATCATTGATCATCTACCAATATATATATAACCTCTAAGCTCATACGTCTTAGAGAAGGGTGTTAAGTGAAGAATAAATTCTCACCACCAAACAGAAATATATAATCGGTAGTGTTCAACAAATACAGTAGAAAAGAATACAATGTCAGACACACAATCCATTTATAAGTCTGCTCTGGGTCTGAGCGAAACGTGTCCGTCGATCTCCAAATACGTTTGGACGATCATTACCAAATACCTTGCCTTGGAATGTACTGTCCCAATTCAAGATACCAGTCATCATCATCCCAACGATGTGAAAACCTTCGGTCTTCAACCACCGTCTTCTTCTTTGACTCTTGATCGTCGTGATGATTATTCAGAATGGGTTAAACCCAGTCTTTCTGAATAACTCGCGTATTTTGTGATTAAAAATCAAATATTGGAAAATCACACATTATGTCACATTCCGACCCCGAATATTCTTTTAATAAGATATTCATATTAAAAGATTTTCATAAATTTTATCAAAGATAAATTAATAAATTAAATCATAAATCTTCCTTAAAAGATTTATTAAAAATTCTAAATTTGATTTAATATCAAAAATCATTTTTACAAGATCATTTATTTTAAAGAATAAATCTTCTTTTAAACGGGTTAAAGAACTCGTGTCATTTAAAACACAGTTCACGATAAACCCACAAATCAATTTCCAAAATATGGAATTCCACAGAAATCAATCAATACATAATCGATATAAATTTCTGTATCGGACTAACAATATACATGGAATAACGGCAAAGCCTCTTAAATTCCATATATAATATCGGTCTTCTATTACAGAAGCCCATCTCGATTATTACCAATCGAATTTCCACTTGATTCCAATTTAATATATTAAATTGGAAAACTAAATTTTTAGAAAATGCCTTTTTAAATCTATAAAATAGATTTATAAATTCCAAATAATAATTTCGATGTAAATTGGATTAAAGGACAAATGTCATTTAAAAACATCGTCCACGATAAATCCACTTCACATCTCAATGTATCTCCTATCATGAAATATAATTGCAAATTCTAATAATCTTAATTAATGGATTTCCCTTTAAATATTAATTCATTATTATAAGAAAACATATTTTAGAAATAATCATTAAAAATATTCTTTACATAAAAGATTTTAAATGGGAAGTATTCTTTATATTACAGATTTTTATCTTTTACAAATATTCTTTGTTTTAACATTTACTTGATTAAAAATATATTTTTATATTAAAATATATTCTTTATATAAAAAGAATTTCTAATGTAAGAATATTCTTATTTAAAAGAACACCTGAATCAAAATGCGACTCAAACATTTACCATATAATTTTGGATTATATGGATTTCATACATATCATATATAACAGTAACAATATAATCATCAAGTCATCCATTTACATCCAGAGTGTAAATTCCAACTGTGTAAGCGTTAAATTAAATAATAACGCTCATCGCAGCCTGTCGATTTAACGATCAACATACAACTAAATATTGGGATTAGTGTATGTTAATTTTCATCCCAACACCCGTGTGGGGTTTCAACCAGCAAACAAATAATAAATTATTTGTGCACTTGGGCGATGTGTAAAAATAATCGACCCAATCACATAAACAAGTCAGGTAACTTGCCTATGGCAGTGTAATACACAATATATAACACGATGATAAAAATGTCTCTTTTATTTATATTCCTTTTATCGTATGTAAAATGTCAATAAGAATGAATTCTTTATTTCTATTCTTTTATCGCATCTAAAATGACGATAAAAATATAATCTTTTATTTCAGTACTTTTCATTGTAAATAAATGAGAAGAAGAATAAAATCTTTAATCCCATTTGTAATAGCGAATACAAATAATAACAAAATTATAACTTTTCATTTCATGCTTTATTTGCAATAGATAATGCAAATAAAGATTCAGCTTTTTACTTTAATGTTTATTTACATAGAGGAATGTAAATAAAAATTTTCATTTTATAATTGAATTGCATTAAGGATTGCAAATGAAAATGTATCTTTTTATTCTCATGTTTTATTTGCATTGAGTAATGCAAATAAAAATGTAATATTTAGTTTCTAGTTTTATTTACATCAAGAAATGTAAATAAAAGAACAAATTCTTATTTTATGTTTATTTACATCAAGTGAAATAAATAAATAATTAAAAATGTAACTTTTATTTTAATGTTTTATTCGCATTTAAAAATTTCGACAAAAATGTAACTTTTGTTTTTAATAAATTTGTTTGCATCTAAATTTGCAAACAAAAATGCAATTTTTATTTTCTTGTTTGTTTGCAACTAAGGTTGCAAACAACAAATGTAATTTTATCTCCTTTGTTTTATTTGCATGATAGAATGCAAATAAAAATGCATATTCTATTTTCTACATTTCGTTTGCATTGTAGAATACAAACAAAAATATAATTTTTTTTTTATTTTCATGTATTGCTTACATTGTGGAATGTAAAAAAAAATGTGAACTTTTGGTTTCATGCAATATTTGCATTGAAAAATGCAAATAAAAATGCGCCACTTAAAATCATATTATATTTGCGTTGGAGAACACAAATAAAAATGTACTTTTATTTTTAATGTTTTATTTGTGTTTGAAAACACAAATAAAAAGACTGTTTCATTTTTCTATGTTATACCCGCATTGTGAAATGCGAATAAAAGAACAAATTTTATTTTCAGTGAATATTTGCAATGGAGGGTGCAAATAAAAGTATTCTCTTTTAAATCACATATTATTTTCAATAAAGATTGCAAACAAAATGTGTCCTTTATTCTAATGTTTTATTCGCATTGTGAATGCGAACAAAAAGTAAAATTTTAATTTTTAATGGTTTGTTCGCATTTGTGGATGCGAACAAAAAGATAGATTTTAATTTTAATGATTTGTTCGCATTTGTGGATGCGAACGAAAAGATAATTTTTTATTTTAATGACTTGTTCGCATTTGTGGATGCGAACAAAAAGGTAAATTTTGTTTTGAAAGGTTTGTTTGCATTGTAAATGCAAAACAAAAAAAACAAGTTTTATTTTTACATTATAAAGTATAAATAAAACGGTAAATTTTATTCTCAAGTTATATTTACATTATGAAATGTAAATAAAAAGGTAAATTTTAGTCTCAAGTTATATTTGTGTTTTAAGAACACAAATAAAAATGTAAGTTTTGTTTCAATTCATATTCACATTATAGAATGTAAATAAAAAGTAAATTTTAGTTTCAAGTCATATTTGTGTTTTAAGAACACAAATAAAAATGTAAGTTTTGTTTTCTATTTTTTTTCTTATTAATGAATTTGCAAAAAGAATGTAAATTAAAGTACATTTTGTTTTCTATGTACATTTGCATCGAGGAATGCATATAAAAGAAAATTTTATTTGCATAGAAGAAATGCAAATAAAATAATATTTTATTAAAAGTAACTCTTTTATTTTAATGTAAATCTTTATTTTAAAATTTTGTTCGCGTCAAGGGATGCAAACAAAATATAATTCTTTTTATTTTAATCATTTTGTGTGCATCGAGGGATGCAAACAAAAATGCAATTCTTTTTATTTTAAATGTACATCTCTATTTTGACATTTTGTTAGCATCGAGGAATGCAAACAAAAGATCATCTTTTTATTTCAAAGTAAAACTTTCTTTATTTATTTAACATTTTTGTTCGCATTGAGAAATGCAAACAAATACAATTCTTTTTATTTAAAGTAAATTTTTTTCTTTTCATACTTTTCCATTTAACAAAATGAAGATTTTGTTGTCGTCGCTTCTATTACAACAAATCATATATGTAATGTATTTGTTTGTCGTCAATTCTAACACAACAAATCATATATGTAGTATATGTGTTTGTTGTCAATTCTAACACAACAAATCATATAAGTGATATATTCGTGGATTTAATACAGATCTATTCATACAATAACAAATCCAAGCAATACAGTACAAAACAATTCATCAAATCACATACAAAATTCACTACATCACAGATTTGCATATATAACACACAAACAGACATTTAACAGCAATAAAACAATTAATTTAATTAATAAAATATTAAAATCAGAAATTCTCACATTGAAACTTAGCTGAAATTCGTCTGTCTCCGTTTCAGCTGCGGTCTGCGCCATCGCGAAGCTCTCGGAAAGACGAGTCCAACGCAATTTACGGTTGGTAAAACGGACCTCGTATGAAAGAGTTATGAATTTTTAAAGATCGGACAAATTAAATAATTAAATAATAAAATAAGAAGTTCGGACCTTCTTCCCTTCCACCGTGTTTCTCACGGCCGAACCCATCTTCATCACCTCCAACCCGAAAATGCACGCCACCCGGGACCTCCATTCACCGATCAACCGCCACCAGTCCGAAGCCCGCACCACCACCTTGTTGCGCCAGGACCGAGGCCGAGCTCGGTGGGCCCACTGCATGGAAAAATGCACCCAAAACTGTCACCTTCTAGCCCTGAATTCGCGAAACCCGTGAACCAAAACCCGATCTTGACCGTATGGATGGAAAGCTCTCTGAATTCTCTTCGATTTGGTACATCATACGTCGATTTTCGTTGAACGGATTGAGAGATCTAAGCATTTGAAAATCGGATGATTTCAGCCCTACATCTGAAACGGCGGCTGCCATTGTGAATTAGGGTTTCAGCCATTTTTTTAATATTATTTTAATATTTAATTTCGAAATTTGTGCTAAAAAGGTGGATTTTTGGACTTTCTCCGATTTGGGCCTGCTTACTGTTGTTCTTAAGGTTTTGAGGCCTTCTGAACGCGATGGGCTATGTCCCGGGCTCCAATTCTGATGTCTATACGGTTTTTTTTTTCGGTTTTAATTGAAAAATACAATATTAAATAAATTTCTACCGTACATTTAAATATGCCGGGGCCACATACGGACTCCGAAAATTCTAAAAAAAATATTTTTAGCTTTCTTATGACGATACGGTTCTAACGAGACCAATTTCGTTGAATTCTGAGACTGTTTGAAAAATGGCCTTTTTCAAGTCGTTTAAAATTTATTGTAAATTGACAAAACAGAAATCTTTTTACCACGGCCACAAAATAATTCCAAAAATTATGAAAAATTAAACTTAACAATATTTTGACATTCCAGATCCAACAAAAGTGGTTTCGTTGAAAATGGAGGTCGTTTGAAAATTGACTATTTTCAAGGGCTATATATTTAATATTAAAAATACATTTTTAAACAAATAATTTCTGAAACTCGAAATATATAAGTGTTTAAACTTTTTAAATGCAGAAACATCATTCCGGACTCAATGGAAGTGGTCTCGAGTCCAAATTCCTTCGTATGTGAACAGTAGCCTTTTGGGCCATATATATTATATATAATTAAATTCTACAGCGACCCTTCTAAAAATTGAATTGGCCATAACTTTTGATTTTTAAAACGAAATTTCAATTTTTCAGATTCGTTAGAAAGATATGATTAAACAGATTTAAATATTTCTTGTTTCACTCAATTCTGATTTATTTTGAATCCTGTACACTCAGTCAAAGTTTAAAATTAAAATTTCAAACTACCGCGCCTTTTCAGGCTCGTTTTATAATTAAATTAAATTTATTCGTTTTAACTTCGATTAAAATAAAATTTACCCATTATTATTTAAATAAATTATTTTATATTCTTAAAATTCATTAAAATTTTCTAAAATAATTTTTTTAAAAATTGGTTCAGAATTTGCGGGTTGTTACATATTATCACATATCCAATGCACTAAGCGAGTAAACATGATGATAAATGCTATGTTTGCTTAATCATTTATCACCTTAGGTGCATCATGCGTTGAGGATATCATCGACTGGGTATCTAGACACCCCAGTATTCTAATGTAGAATAAACTAATGATGGTTATCATAGAGTAGTATATATTATATGTGCTAACTCTGTGGATGCAAAGGCAGGGCAGATATGACTCCATATATCCTGCGTTCCATATACTCTATGTGACAACCCACTTCTGTTTATGTCACTCATTAAGAGAATGCATTAAGTTTCGTGAAGCATTATAGGTAAACAGAAACAGAAATATTACAAGATAGTTAAAATAGCAGCGGAATTAAAAACTTTTATTAATCATAAAGCATCGTAGTTCAAAACATGGTTACATCATGTGTCTTAAAACATAAAACCCAGTACATCATAAAAATTCTGTCTTGCACTTAAAACATGAAAGTACAATAAAAGAAGCATATCCCCAAAACATAGCCATAGTGGAAGAGATAAGAACTCGCGCAATACATTTATGCAGCTCCAAGCCAGATGAAAGCAGAATCCTAATCAACCTTGAGTATTCTCACCCTGAGAATCTTGGAGGGAGGGGGGAACAAGAGAGAAAAAAGAGGAAACAAAAAGGGTCAGACATAAAGTCTGGCGAGTCCACTTACTTTTAGCATAGAAATAAGGAAAAGTATCATGACATGCATATAAAATGGATAAGAGAGGTAACGTTATAATAGGCAGAAATGACAAGGTAAATGGGATAAACATGATACAATATATTGCTCTTCCCTAACGATTTCTCTGCACCGATAATAGTACAAACAGAATTAGATGATCCCCAACATATATTAGGTGGTAGACTTAGGTGTAGTTCCAGTGAGAGGTTTTCACCCCATACAATCAACAAGAAGCCCAATATACCGGAGTTACCCCTAACGGTATTAATGGGCTCCCAAACATACCGGAGTCTATGTGTACCCTAATTATTATCCTAATCGATCGGCTCCATACTCCGTAGATACCCTGCGCTGGCCCCACAGTAGGGTGTATCACTGCCTAAAGTGGCAACCCAACATTTTCCAGATGTGCACAACCATATCTACTAGTGCCACGGTGTCTTATCTCCCTCTATCCGGACCATGCACGCACATGACCCGATCGGTACGCGTTGCCCACACCGTCCCCCGCTTTTGGATCTCTTATAATCAGCCTAGTAAGCGTGCACCGACCCGGCCTAGTTCGAAGTACTCGTTTGATACCTACATATGGGTTACTGACTGAAATTGGTCCCACACTAAAGATGATGCAAGCTCTCCCACTTTGTCTAGCATCCCCACTAGGTCTTCCACAGATTATGCCCACCTACCGGTGTCATAAAATTGCATAATCTCAACAGGGTTAAGTTTGTGGGCCTATATATAAATATTACGCACCAATTAACCCACCCACTATTTCAAACAAGTTTACTTAACCCCTATTCAATTTATCATATTTATACAATCTCTATGGATTCAACTAGGTTAAGTATTCAACTTTATAGCCATATTCATTTATGGTTATAATGTACTAGATCTCCCACATTAAGCCTACCACTTGTGGATGCTGGATATGCCGGTCGGTTCCGGGCAGACTTTTTCCACAAGTCGCACTTAACCTCATGTCTTAACACGTCTCATGTTTATGCACTTAGACCCTTTACATTAGATTCACCACTTGCGGTCGTTGGATATGCTGGGCGGTTCCGGGCAGACTTCCACCACAAGTGTAATCTAACCTCGTGTGTAAGCGTGGTTATAGTTTCTAATTACTGTAATCCTATGCATTTCTATTAATAACCAAATATTCCTATGTCGTTATAGGTTTTCATGCCCTTTTCCCAAGTCTTGATCATAATGAACCATATGCTCCAAATTAGGGTCTTTAATCACAAGTTGATTTATATCCCTAACTTTATGTTCATATATTCATTCAAGTTATGCCTAAAATTCTAATAACAAGTTATGCCCAAACTTTATCATTTTCCCTTCATTCTCAAATTGACACATTCGCATATTTCAGCGGTATGCCTAGGCTCAAAGGTAGCCTGGCTATGTAAAATAAAAAGGGATAGAGGGAAGAGGACAGAAATGATCATACTAACAAGGTGAACATAGAATGGCAAAAATAGGCATAAACATATAATGGCATAATGACAAGATAGGCATATAGGGATAGATCTGATGAACAGGTGACAATGAATATCCAACTAGTAACAGATCTGTTTTAACCACAAACATAAGGGTAACAGGCATGAGGATCTAAACAGTGAATTAGATCTATAAATAATGGCAGATCTGGCATGATAAATAGGCATAGGTTCAGTTCTAGTTTCATAGTCATGTCAGAATGCTTAGATAAACAGGTTATAGCAAATCTGATATGATTCACATAGTTACAGGCATAGATCCAAACTATAGTCATGTCAATATTTACGTTTTAATTATTTAGATCTAAAATTAACATAGACTCACAGTGTTTGAATCTAGAAAAATAGAAGAATCGAATCACAGATCTCTAAGCTTGAATAACTTGATTGTAGAAGAAGAAAAGACTTGATTTAATCCTGGTGGAGGCAACATCTAGTTCTCCATTATTTTTTGTGTGCAAAAACATGAGAAATGAGGCCATATTTATAGCCAAACCCCCAAAACCTTAATCTTCAAGATCTGCCGCAGGGGGGTCGATCCCCTTTATGGTGTCGACCCATGGGTTGACACCCCCCTTGAGAGGTCGACCCAGGGGTCAACACCCCTAAGCGGGATTTTTACCGCCTCCCCAAATTTTGAATTTCGAACTGATTTTTGAATTCTGGATTTAATTATATATATATATATTCTTCTTTCGCGTATACAAACTTCAAACCGTAATAACTTCTTCATACGGTGTCCGTTTTACGCAAACCAGGTGTCTATTTTGACCAGAATTCCGAGACGAACGCAATGGCGCAGTGCATTTCACTTAATTCTAAATATTAAATTATTTATACTTTAATTTATTGTCTTTTCGTGTTCGTTAAAATAAGGGGTGTTACATTCTCCCCTACTTAAAGGATTTCGTCCCCGAAATCTCCAAGTTAAAAGGAATTTATATCCTAACATCCACATCCATCTACTCATCCACCAATCACAGGCATCCATTGTCCTTAAAAGATTTCTAATGCTTATATGAACATATGCAAAGGTGTGTGTATATGTCCCAATACTAATGTGAAGATAAAGCAGTCTAATAATTCAGTCGACCTCCTTAATGCAATATATGTTAGTGCCGTGAATCCAACATACATGCAAATAATCCTATTATGACTTGTAAGTTCTATATGTGTGCACAATCATCCATCCAAATGCAACATCCATATGATGATACATTCAATTTCATCCATTAAAAATAAGAAAAATGCACACACATCCATATGCAGTATAAGAGTGATTGAGTCGATCTAGTGCCTAAGGTGTGTGTATATGCATCCACGAGCAACCACCAGCAAACACTTGCATCCACTTGTATCCATCAAACATAACATGTCTCAAGAACATGTTTACACCCATGGGATTCCTACCTAAAGGTCGAAGATTCGATCGATGGGATATACTAAAATGATAGAAATAATTATAAATAAAAGTTTTGGAAAGGAAGTTAAGAACATACCCTCGAAAAGAAAAGGTCACGAAGCACGAACCTTGTCTTCAGTTTCCCAAGTTGCATCTTCCGGGTTGTCTCCCCACTGAACCTTTATTAACTTGACTTCTCGGTTGCGTAGCTTCTTAACTTCTGATCCAAGAATACGGGTAGGAAATCGCCTAACTGTCGCCTCTCGTTCCACCTCTACTTCTTCCAATATACTTGGCTCAACTACTTCTACAGTATCATGCAAGCACTTCCACAAATGAGAAACGTGGAAAACATCATGAACGCAGAATAGTCTCTCGGGTAGTTTTACACTATATGCCATTTAGACAATCCTTTCTGTCATGGGAAATGGTCCTACGAATCTTGGTGCCAGTATCCCTACAGATCCAAAGCGAACCACATTTCTTAATGGTGATACTTTAACAAAAACCATGTCTTCTACTTCGAACTCAATGTCAGTCCTTCTCTTGTCTGCTTAGGACTTCTTCCTATCTTGAGTATTCTTCATTCGCCTTCTAATAAGATCAATCTTGTCGAACGTTTCTCTAACCATATCTGGTCCAAGTAGTAGTCTTTATGCAGATTCCCACCAACAAGTCAGTGATCTACATGGTCGTCTGTATAATGCTTCGAAAGGTGCCATGCCAATGCTAGCTTGATAACTGTTATTGTAGACAAATTCCACTAAAGGAAGATGCTCTTCCCAAGTCCCTCCGAAGTCTAGGATACACAGCCTTAAAAGATCCTTAAGAACTCTATTTACCTTTTCTGTCTGTCCATCGGTCTGAGGGTGATAAGCAGTGCTCAAACACAACTGTGTACCTAATGCATTTTGCAAGCTGCTACAAAATTCACTGGTGAAGATGGGGTCATGATCAATTATGATGCTGGAAGGTGCTCCATGAAGACGGACTATCCCACGAATGTAAACTGCTGCTAACCATGATGTCATCCTCTTACTCTTAACCGGAATGAAATGAGTGCTCTTAGTAAGTCTGTCTACTATAACCCAAATACTGGTATTGCCTTTCTTTGATCTAGGCAAACCATCTATGAAATCCGTAGAGATGCTCTCCCACTTCCACTGTGGAACCTCCAAAGGATGAAGTAAACCACCGGGCTTCTTTTGCTCAGCTTTAACTTGATGGCAAATCAAACATTAAGAAAGAAACTCCGCCATATCTTTCTTCATCCCAACCCAAAAGAAAACCCTCTTCATATCCTTATACATCTTATCGCCACTTAGATGAATAGTCATCTTAGAATGATGGGTTTCTTCTAGGACTGCCTTTAACAAGCTCCCAATTCGTGGAACACAAAGCCTTCTATCTCGTCGTAACCACCATTTATCATTTGTGGAGTATCTACTGAGGTGACTTGAAGTCTCCCCTTTACTGAGCCTATCCAAGATGTCTGAAATCTGTGGATCCTCTCACTGCAAAGCTCCTATTTGATCCATAAGAGTAGGTCGCACCTCCCGTGATGCAAATAAGCCGAGCAAAAACTCGGTGGAGGGTCTAAAGTCAAATTTTGATATAAACTCCAAGCTTTTCCTTTCTATAAACAGAGGACTTAAGGCCATCCTCTGCCTACTCAATGCATTTGCCACTACATTACCCTTGTCAGGGGTATAACCATTCTCGAAGTCATAAGATGCTAGGAAATCCATCCACCTTTGTTGCCTTAAATTAAGATCCTTTTGCGAGAACAAGTACTTGAGAGATTTATGATCAGTGTGCAACTCAAACTTCTCTTCAAGTAAATAATGACGCCATGTCTTAGGCGCGAATACTATGGTAGCTAGCTCTAAGTCATGGGTAGGGTAGTTCTTCTCATGAACCCTTAACTGTCTACCCCCATAACATACTACCCTTCCCTCTTGCATCAGGACCGCACCATGCCCTGTACCACAAGCATCAGTATATATTGTAAACACTTTGTTTCTGTCGGGCAAGGTCAAGACTGGGGCCGTTGTCATAGCCCTCTTTAATCACTGGAAAGCAGCATCACAATCTATATCCCATGAAAATGTCAAATTCTTCTTCGTTAGCCTAGTGAGTGGGGCCGATATCTTTGCGGAGTCCTTAATGAACTTCCTATAATAGCCTGTTAACCCCAGAAAACTTCTCACCTCCATTGCATTCTTTGGGATCTGCCAATCCTGAACTGCAACCACCTTTGCGGATCTACTGCTATCCCTTCTTTAGAAACCACGTGCCCTAGGAATCTCACTTCTTTTCTCCAAAAATGGCATTTGGAGAACTTTACCTTAAGCTGATGCGCACGTAGAGTTTCCAAAATCTTCCTTATATGTAAGGCGTGCTCTTCCTCGCTCATTGAGAAAATCAAGATGTCATCAACAAAGTCTACGACAAATTTATTTAGAAACTCCCAAAATACCCTACTCATCAGATCAACAAAATAGGAGGGTGCATTCGTCAGCCCAAAAGGCATAACGAGTCATTCAAAGAAACCATCTAGAGTCCTAAAAGCGGTCTTATCTATACTGTCCTCGGCCACCCTTAATTGATGAAACCCCATGGCCAAGTCTAACTGAGAGAATACTGATGCACCAACAAGCTGGTCAAACAGATCATCTATCCTCGGGAGTGGGTGCCTGTTCTTCTTAGTGAGTTTATTCAATTCTCTATAATCCACACATAAGCAAAGCGAACCATCCGCCTTAGTTGTGAATACCACTGGAGCACCTCATTAATATATGCTTCACCTAATAAATCCTTTTTCAAGTAGCTCCTCTACTTTCTTTCTCATCTCCCTCCTTTCCCTTGGAGCCATGTGGCGCACCGGTAATGCAAATGGCTTTGCATTGTCCACCAGATATATACGAAAATCGATCTAGCGCCTCGGAGGTAAGCCCCATACCTCATCAAAAATATCTGGATAGCTCGTACTACTGGCACAGATCGTAGATCATTGATAGCTGCATCAAGAGACTCTAGGAAACCAAGCATGACACACCCTTGCGGGTCACAAGAAATCTCGAGGATCCTTCCATGGAAAGTCAAAAGTTTAACGACCC
The DNA here is from genome assembly GCA_030737875.1 of Allium sativum. NCBI lineage: Eukaryota > Viridiplantae > Streptophyta > Magnoliopsida > Asparagales > Amaryllidaceae > Allium > Allium sativum. The sequence continues at coordinate 509,144,050 of CM060920.1, read as the reverse complement.
TCTTCTACAATCCAGAATGGCACCATACATAGCTAGCTAATCCATCCCTAAAATCAAACCGTAGCCCATAAAACCGAGCACATATGCATCACACTCAAACTCGACACCTAACACAGATATTCTCAAACCCCGAAAAATCATGGACAAATGAGCCGAACCACCAATGGGGTTTGAGACAACTATGGGAACCATTACCATACTAGTATTTAGATGCAGAGACTCAACCACAGAATTAGATATAAATGAATGCGAAGTGCCAAAATCAAAAAGAGTTCTAATACGATGATTGGAAAGAGAAACCAAACCTTCCATGGAAACTTTCCTACCTCTATTTGGAGCACTGGTCACGAAAGCATGCACCTGCCCTCCAGAAGCTCATGACTTTGACCTTATCCCTGTTTCTTCGGGAACTCCTTAGCAAAGTGTCCGACCTCTCCACAATTGAAGTAAGTATTCTTCCTTCTTTTGTAGTCCTTTACCAAGTGACCCTCGCGTCCGCAATTATGGCACTTCCGCTTATCCTTAGCCTTGTGTTTCTTTCATCCCTTCTTCTGTTGTTGTTATTGTCCTTTCTTGGGCCATACTTTCTTTTTTTGTGTTTCCTCAACCCTAACTTCCTTCTACTCGCTTTTATCTTCCTCATGCATCATGGCCATATCAACAAGCCTTTCAAAAGTTGCTCCCATTGGAATATCGGACATATATAACCCATCAAGGGTTTCATTCAGTCGTTTAACAAACCGCAAAGCTTTCTTATGTGGAGTATCCACTAGCTCTAACCCAAACCTCGCTAGTTGGTTGAATTTGTTAACATATTATTTAACAGTCATGCCTCCTTGCTTGAGTGCCAGAAATCTCTCCATTTGCATGCTTTTCTTAGCTTGAGAAAGAAACTTCATTTCAAACCTCTATCTAAAATCATCCCAAGTCTCCACTGAACTCCTGCTTGCGTTACTTCTCACCAGAACGAAGCTTCGTCTATCAGTAGCCAGGCAGTTAACTAAATCTTCCTACGATCGTCCACTTCAAAAATTCCAAACAGATCCTCTGTTTCTTTGAGCCAATTCCTTGCCTCTACGAACGTCTTAGTTCCACGAAATGGGTTCCCTCCCATAGCATAGATATCTTTGTAGATCTTAGTGAAGTTATCTGAACGTGGAGGAGGAGGAGGAGAAACGACAGGTGCAGCTAGGGGAGGAATGTCAGCTTGACCACCGGTAGGCGTCGTGGACTCTAGAAACCTACGGAACAAGCCTGGTATCGTAATGCCCTCTGGAATATTAGGTTCCCCAGACATGCTGAAAAGAAAAGGAAATGGATTCAGACAAGGGATCAAAAGATATTACATATGGTTTGAGGAATATATTTTTCAAAACAGACTTTTCTTTTTGAAAATGCTTCTTTTAAAACCTTTTTGAAAATAATTTTCAAAAACTTTATCCGATCTGGTAACCTGGCTCTGATACCAAGTGTGACACCCCACGTCTATTAATGTCACTTATTAGGAGAATGCATTAAGTTTCGCTAAGAGTTATAGGTAAACAGAAAAAGAAACATTACAAGACAGATTAAAATATCAACGAAATTAAAAACTTTTCTTAATCATAAAGCATCGTAGTTCAAAACATGGTTACAGCATATATCTTAAAACATAAAACCTAGTACATCATAAAAATTCTATCTTGCACTTAAAACATTAGAGTACAATAAAAGAAGCTTATCCCCAAAACATAGCCATAGTGGAAGAGATAAGAACTCAAGCAATACATTTATGCAGCTCCAAGCAAGATGAAAGCAGAATCATGATCAAGCTTGAGTATTCCCACCCTGAGGAGGAAACAAAAAGGGTCAGACATAAAATCTGGCGAGTCCAGTTACTTTTAGCATAAAAGTAAGTAAAAGTATCATGACAGGCATATAATATGGATAAGAGAGGTAACATCATAAAAGACAGGTATGACAAGGTAAACAGGATAAACATGATAGAGTATGTTGCTCTTCCCAAACGATTTCTCTGCACCGATACTAGTATAACCAGAATGAGATGATCCCCAACATATATAAGATGGTAGACTCAGGTGTACTTCCAGTGAGAGGTTTTCACCCCATACAATCAACAAGTAGCCCAACATACCGAAGTTACCCCTAAGGTTATTAACGATTTCCAAACGTACCGGAGTCTAAGTGCACCCTAATTACTACCCTAATCGATCAGCTCCCTCCTCCGTAGATACCCGTGCTGGCCACCCAGTAAGGTGTATCACTCCTTAAAATGGAAAATTTTCGCTTCAGATGTGCACAACCATATCTATATGTGTCACGATGTCTTATCTCCCTCTGTCCGAACCATGCACGCTCATGACTCAATCGGTACGCGCTGCCATCACCATCCCCCACTTTTGGATCTCTTATAATCAGCCCAATAAGCGTGCCCCGACTCCGAACTAGTTCAGAGTACTCGTTTGATACCTATATATGGATTACCGACTAAAACGGGTTCCACACTCAAGATGATGCAAGCTCTCCCCTCTGTCTTACATCCTCACTAGGTTTTCCATAGATTATGTGTACCTATCGGTGTCATAAAATTGCATAATGCCAACAGGTTAAGTTTGTGGGCCTATATATAAATATTACCCAACAATGCAAGATTTACTTAACCCACCCACTGTTTCAAACAAGTTTACTTAACCCCTATTCAGTTTATCATATTCACACGATCCCTATGGATTCAACTAGGTTAAGTATTCAACTTCATAGCCATATTCATTTATGGTTATAATGTACTAGACCTCCCACATTAAGCCTACCACTTGTGGATGCTGGATATGCCGGTCGGTTCTGGGCAGACTTCTTCCACAAGTCGGACTTAACCTCGTGTCTTAGCACGTCTCATGTTTATGCACTTAGATCCCTCACAATAGATTCACCACTTGCGGTCGCTAGATATGTCGGGCGGTTCCGTGTAGACTTCCACCACAAGTGTAATCTAACCTCGTGTCTAAGCGTGATTACAGTTTCTAATTACTGTAATCCTAGGTATTCTAATTATTAACCAGTTATTCCTATGTCGTTATATGTTTTCATTCCCCTTTCCCAAGTCATGATCATAATGAACCATATGCCCCTAATTAAGGTCTTTAATCACAAGTTGATTTATATCCCTTACTTTATGTTCGTATATTCATTCAAGTTATGCCTAAAATTCTAATTACAAGTTATGCCCCAACTTTTTTGTTTTCCCTCGTTCCCAAATTAACGCGTTCGCATATTTCAGCGGCATACCTAGGCTCGAAGGTAGCCTGGCTATATAAAATAAAAAGGAAAAGAGTTAGAGGTAATAGGACAAAAATGATCATACTAACAAGGTGAACATAGAATGGCAGAAATAGGCATAAACATATAATGGCATAGTGACAAGATAGGCATATAGGGACAGATCTTATGAACATGTGATAATAGAAATGATTCCAACAAAATAGGGACATCATAAACAGGCATGATGAGATATAAACAATGAATATCCAAATAATAACAGATCTGATTTAGCCACAAACATAAGGGTAATAGGCATGATGTGATTTAAACAGTGAATTAGGTCTATAAACAATGGCAGATCTGACATGATAAATCGGTATAGGTTCAGATCTAGTTTCATAGTCATGTTAGAATACTTAGATAAACAGGTTATAGCAAATCTGATATGATTCACATAGTTACAGGCATAAATCCAAATTATAGTCATGTCAATATTTACGTTTTAATTATTTAGATCTAAAATTAACATAGACTCACAATGTTTGGATCTAGAAAAATAGAAGAATCGAATCACATATCTCTAAGCTTGAATAACTAGATTGCAAAGGAAGAAAAGACTTTATTTAATCTGGGTAGAAGTAGCATCTAGTTCTCCATTATTTTTGATGTGCAAATACATGAGAAATGAAGTCATATTTATAGTCGAACCCCTAAAACCCTAATCTGGCAGATCTTCCGTAGGGGGGTCGACCCCCGCCCCCCTTATGGTGTCGACCCATGGGTTGACACCCCTCTTGAGGGGTCGACACCCCCTTGATGGGTCGACCCAGGGGTCGACATCCCCTTAAGGGGTCGACACCCATAAGCGAGATTTTTGTCGCCTCCCCAAATTTTGGATTTTGAACTGGTTTTTGAATTCTGGATTTAATTATATATATTCTTCTTGGACGTATACAAACTTCAAACCTTAATAACTTCTTTGTGTCTGTTTTACGCAAACCAAGTATCTATTTTGACCAGAATTCCGAGATGAACGTAATGGCACAGTCCATTTCACTTTTGTAATAACCCGAAAATCTGGGCCAGTTTAAAATTTTTATTTTTGCAATTTTGGCGAATTTTGAATATTTAAAATAGATTATTTTAAATAATATCGACGAGAAAATTTATTTTGAATAGAATTCGACGTATATATTATATACGTCGTCGTTAGAATATAAATATTTATATATAATTATAAATAGAATTGAAAATGGCGCGGTAGTTCGATAATTCGATTTCAAACTTCAATTGAATGTACCGGGTGCAAAACAATCCGGACTTTAGTGAAACCAAAAACATTAGAATCTAATTGATAATATCTTTCCAACGAATCCGACAAATCAAGATTTCATAGCGGGAATCAAAAGATATGTCCAGTTGAAAATTCTGAATAGTCGCTATGGAATTCAGGCCCTTAAAAATGGACATTTTGCAAACGACCTCGGATTTCGACGAAACCAGTTTTGTTGGGTCCGGGATGTCAAATTATTGCTAGGTTTCAAATTTCATAATTTTTCGAATCAATATGTGAGCGTGGCAAAGGAAAACGCGTTTGACCAGTTTCAGTTGATTTTAATCGACTGGAAATTGGCCATTTTTCAAACGGTCTCAGAATTCGACGAAACTAGTTTTGTTAGGACCGTATCGTCAATACGAAGCTAGAAAATATTTTTTTGGAATTTATAGAGTTCGTATGTGGCCACGGTAAATTGAAATGTGCGTTCAAATTAAATATATAATGATTTATATTTTAATTTTGACGAAAACTGATTGTAACAACCGAATTGGGTTACGAAACATGTCCCATCGTGTTCGGAAATGAGGTAATTAGCTAGGGGCGACAGTCATTGTGCTCGATTTAGGGTTCGTTTGAAAAATCACATTTAAATGAATTAAAATAATAAAAAAATATTTTCCTATAAAACCCCTTCCATCAGAAAACCCTAACTCCTTTTCCACTCTTTAGCGTCGTCATAAGGAAACCGACGCCCAGGAATGCTCCAAACATTCTCCCTCTCGATCTGCAAATTCCCTCAAAGATGCGAAGAAGTTTCTACACAAAAATGAAAGAGCAAAGGGAAATCTCCACATCTGATGGTGGTGATTGGATCTGGAGCCACGTTGTACTCGATTTTTGAGCTCAAAGGCTCAGCTGCCGATGGGATCCTTGTGCCCGAAGGGGGCGCCGAAGTTCACGAGGCCGCCGGAGTTGGGGGAGTGAAGGATGGCCGTCATCGTGGTGTTGCTGGATGTGGGTCCGTTGATGTGTAGGAGGTGCGATTTCAAAACCCTAGTGGCAGTCTTGGGTTTGTTTTAGCGACCTGTAGGTTGGAACGGAGAAGAATGAGATTAAAAGAAAGGTTTATTTCTTTATTTAATTTTACATATTCTTTTATTTAACATATACATGGTTTTAAAAAATAAAAAATGAATTTGCTTTGGATATAAAACTATGGCTCTTAAAAATGAATTTGCTTTGGATATAAAACTATGGCTCTTAAAAATGAATTTGCTTTGGATATAAAACTATGGCTCTTAAAAATGAATTTGCTTTGAATATAAAACTATGGCTCTTAAAAATGAATTTGCTTTGAGAAAAAATATGGTTTTTGTATATTGAACTTCGAAAGAAAAAATATGGTTTTTGTATATTGAACTTCGAAAGAAAAAATATGGTTTTTGTATATTGAACTTCGAAAGATAAAAATATAGTTTTTGTATATTGAACTTCGAAAGAAAAAATATGGTTTTTGTATATTGAACTTCGAAAGTAAAAATATAGTTTTTGTATATTGAACTTCGAAAGAAAAAATATGGTTTTTGTATATTGAACTTCGAAAGAAAAAATATGGTTTTTGTATATTGAACTTCGAAAGAAAAAATATGGTTTTTGTATATTGAACTTCGAAAGAAAAAATATGGTTTTTGTATATTGAACTTCGAAAGAAAAAATATGGTTTTTGTATATTGAACTTCGAAATAAAAATATGATTTTTATATATTGAATAACGAAGTAAAAATTCGTTTTTTAAATATATGAAGTGATTATAAAAATATGATTTTTAAATTGAAGGTGAATAAATAAAAATGTGATTTTTATTTTAAAGACATATAAATATAAAAATGTGTGATTTTTATATATACAGTGTATACGGGCAACGAAGATGACGAAGATGCGATAGCGATGAAGATTTCTATCAAAAAAGTGCCGTGGAGCTAGGATAGCTATCTGTGAGAATTTCTCACCTTCCAATTTCTTTTTCTAGTTATATATATATATACTAGGATGCAGACGGTGCTTAGTAGCACCCGACACAATCGTCCACAGGCCATGGACTTGTTTGTTTGGTTGCATAGATTAGTTTGATGATTTGATTTGAAATTGAATTGTTTGGTGAATTTGATTGATGTGTGAATGGCGTGGGCCTTCACTAGACCGGGGATTAGGCTAGGCGTTGTCCCGTTTCTAGTATCGTGCCGTTATGCCGCCGAAATTTTCTAAAATAAGTTAGAAAAATAGAAATACCATTTTATTTATAGAATGAACTGAATAGAAATTCATATGTTGAAATAAAATGTTTTATCGTTAAAAATATAATTTTTAACGTGAATGTGAATAAATAAATATTCATTTACAAACCAGACGGTTTGTTTATGTACACCTATTTGAAGGACATTGATTGGGACGATAAATTTTACACATCGCCCAACTGCACAACTAAATCTGTGTCTGATTGTTTGAAACCCCACACGGGTGTTAGGATGAAATTTGAAGTTCACTCATCCTGATTGATTAAATATGTCGATCGATCGATTGACAGGCTGTTATAAGCGTTAGATATCTATATTTGATGCTTATACAGTGTAGTGCACTTTGGTTGATGGTTGATCATTTTTCAATGCTATTATACATGTGTTGTATGAAAATCCATATAATTAACTTTATATGGTAATTGATTGGGCCTCATTCCAATTTGAAAATTAAAGAATAATATAAAATAAAAGTTCATGTGTTGACAGTACTCATCCGTTGAGATTGGTCATGTGTTGAACGAAATATTTTAGTAATAAAATTTACATCTTTATCGATATAAAATAAAAGTTCATGTGTTGACAGTACTCATCCATTGAGATTGGTCATGTGTTGAACGAAATATTTTGATAATAACAACTATTTTGAAAAAGAAATATTTGAAATAGAATATTTGAAAATAGAAATTAATGAAGCCGTGTTGATTAGATTGACGCCATTTTGACGTGAACGATATTTATATCGATTTTAAACGATTTCGAAATGAATTGAATTGAAAACGATTTCGAAATGAATTGAATTGAAAACGATTTCGAAATGAATTGAATTGAAAACGATTTCGAAATGAATTGAATTGAAAACGATTTCGAAATGAATTGAATTGAAAACGATTTCGAAATGAATTGAATTGAAAACGATTTCGAAATGAATTGAATTGAAAACGATTTCGAAATGAATTGAATTGAAAACGAATTCAAATTGAATTGAAAACGAATTGAAATGAATTCAAATTGAATTGAAATTTGAATTGAATAGAAATGAATTTTAAAACGAATTTATAAAGAAGAATTCAATTTTGATTTGAATTGAAATGGAAGTTGAAATTGCTTTTGAAACGAATTTAAAACTATTTATATAATTCGTTTTAAATAGAAATCGACGAAGTATATATTATATATATTATATATATAATATAATGGCCTGAATAGAACGCGCCGCGCCGCGGCAGTTCGTGAATTTCGACCATTTATTTCAAACGGACATTACGGGAGATCCGACCGTCGGATTCTCCTAAAACCGGAACCGTTGGGTTCGTATCGAAAAGAGCTTTCTAACGAATATTAGAAATTCAAAGTCTAACGGTTGGATTTGGAGATACGTCCAAATCAAATTCGAAAAAGGTCGCTGTAAGTGCAGTTCGATGGCCGTTGATGGAAATCGACTGTACGGGCCTTGATAAAATTATTAAAAATAGTAATAATTTGTGTAAAATCATAAGAAATGATTTGTGAAGAATTGGGATGAAAAACTCCATATTTGAAAAGATAAAAATAGATTTTTATCGAAATGAACTAGTTTTGAACTAGAATTATAATTCTATTTATTTTTAAATAAATAAATTGAATTCGAAAAGGGTTTTGAAAATAACCAAAATTTCCAATGATCGCATTGGAATGGATTTGAATCGAAATTGTTTTCGGAATATTTCGATGTTGGAATTCGTGATTATACAGATGTTGTTATGGAAATTTGAAAGATATATATTTATATCGTTATTTCCAATACGACATTTGTTAATCGTAGAATTTGATATTGAATATAAGCCGATATATTTTCTATTCAGAGCCTTATATTGAATATCAAATGTGATTTGGGTTTGTCGTGAATGGTGTCTTCACTAACACTGTTCTTGAACCCAGTTGAGAAAAGATTAAATCTTTTTATTTAGATTTAATGAAGTGTACCAATTAAATAATATTTAATTGGAATTGATTTGATATTGATTTTTGGGTTTATCGTGAACAGTGTTTTAAATAACACTTGTTCTTTAACCCGATAATTAATGGAATGTGATTTTGGGTTTATCGTGGACCGTGTTTTAAATGACACTGATTCTTTAACCCAGTCGAAGATTAAAACTAAGTGGAGTTTTAATGAATCTTTAATTAGATTGAAATGATCGAAATGGAGTATCACCAGTTTTGCTCCAGGCGATAGTTAAATCTTTAATTAGATTTGAACGTGAAATGGTAATTGAAATTACCGATAACACTGTGGTGTTAGATATGAAGTATTACCAGTTTTACTTCATGGGGATAAATAGGTTGGGATGGGGAAATTAAAATAAATGATTACTTCGGTAAGGTTCGCTAATCCCGACTAGTTTGAATTGAGATTCAAAAATAGAATAAAGAATAAATTCAAGGAATTTATCTTGGATAAAATTAATGGGAACCTTTCCCTATGAATGTGAAATTTAGAAACTAACTGTCGGTTAGCCAAGCAGAATGGTTTTCTGAATATTGATCTGATGTTGGTCTCGGCCTTCGGGGTTAATATTTGGGGAATTATTCTCTTGATTAATTTACGATTAGTGACTAATGAATTGGAATGAGGCGTATGTTGTGTTTGTGTAACACTTATTTAAAATATACGCGAGTTATTCGGAAAGACCGGGTTTATCCCATTCTGAATAACTGATACGACGATAAGTCGAAGATGAAGACGATGGTCGAAGACCGGAGGTCTTCACGTCGTTTGGGTAATTACTGATGATCTTGATTGGGCTGTACACCCAAGAAGATGGAAACAGTTAGTGATCGTCCAGACGTACTTGGAGATCGATGGATATGCGGGGTACTAGGTGCCCCCGGTTTCGTTCAGCCCCAGAACGGACTTGTAAATGGACTGTGTGTCTGACATTGGATTTTAGTCCGTGTGATTGATCTCTATTAAATATATATCTGTTTGGCGGCGGAGAATTTATTCTCTTGCTTAACGCCCTTCTCTGAGACGTACGAGCTCAGGGGTTATATATTGATGGATATCAATCACATAGAGTGAATTGCCTGTGTGGCATGCTAAGAGGCAAATGATCAAGGCTTCTGTTGAAAAGCAAAGTCTTGTGGTTGATGATCGAAGCACGGCCTTTGTGGTGTAGCTTTGTGTAACGTTGATTCGCGAGTATCACACCCGGTATGAATCAAAAACGGGAGACGGACATCAGGGAGGACCTACGTTTCTTTCTAGTTATGAGTGGCGTCAGTGCTTGAACTGGCTGACGAGTTTGACTCATGTGGATGTTACTTATTATTACTTGCTGAAAAGCGAGGCGCCTCGTGATATCGGTTTCGGCCGATGCTTCTGGTCGGCTGACGGGCCAGGCTTACGCCCCAAAGGGCGGGGAAACGTAGTGTTCAGGCATAATAATCCACATCGGTGGACCTGCCCTGACGATCCATGGGGGCAGTTGCGGCTGTTCCTGAGGCTCGGACTAGACAGTCTCGAATCGGTTGAGGATCTTGCCCCTAGCCTCGGTTCATACCATAAATGATAACCCAACTTCCAATACGACATTTGCGGTTTTGATTGTAAACTTATATATGGCGACATAGTGTTATGGGCCATTCATGCCGCCTATGATTGATACTTATGATTTGAAGTTGTTTTATACACTATGCACTTATAATAGTATCAAACGATTTGTTTTAACCGTATCAAGCATTCTTTGGCTGTTATAAGGGAAAACCCTATCCTCGGCTGCGTTGCATTGTGTGATGGGACCTGGGTCTTATAACATCTTCATTTTTCTTTATTTAGCATTGCGCTGTTTGTTTTATGCACTGGTATTCTTGGGAGGAAACCCGTTCTGTGTTATACGGCGTGGTCCCTTGATTTACCTAATGATTTAAAATAAAGATTAATAACTGTTTTAGTTCTCACACCAGTCACATGACTGACCTGGAGTTTATTGTTTTAACCTAAACTCTGGGTGCCCTTATTTTCGACAGGGGCAGCTAGTAGTTTTGGTTTTGCAGATTTATATTCACAGGATCCTGGTTTACAGCTGGAACGATATCCGGAAAGCTTTGTATCCGTATATCTTCTTCTAGTTGTGTATTGTATTATTTTCCGCTGCTATGTATTTAAATGTAATTTAAATCTCTGATATTTCTGTGTAATATTCATTTTTACTCTGTATATTCTTGTAATTTGATGCATTGATGTAATATACAATGAAATGTTCTTTTATATGTGTTCTACTGTGGCTTGTTCTCGAACTATCCGCCGCTTTCCTTTAGGGGGAAGTTACGGGTTTTCACAGTTGGTATCAGAGCTTTGGTTTACAGAGCTCGAGAACAAGACACATTAGAACCATACGAAAGAATTCATCAGATATTGGATTAGTAATATCCCATGAGAATGACTCGTTAGAGATGGGATCAGTAGTATCCTAGAACGAGCGTGAAGAGTAAATTTTTAAAGTGAAAACAATTTTTGTTTTGAAAATTTAAATCAACTATTCGTATTTGAATAATTTATTTATATTGATTTTGGACAATTCAGTATATAAAGAATTTGCATATACGCCTTGCAAACGTATATTCAAAGTTTTAATATATTGGGTAGATATAGAAACACATTCTAGTTGCCCGGGGATGATTCTGATAATGCTGCAGCGTTACTAGCACTTATATTCGAGTGACGAAGGTGTGATATCTATATATTTCCATTAGACTGGTGTGAGAACCAAAACTTATATAGATAGATTTATTTGTTGTGATTTGGCATCAAAAACATGATCTTCTTATATATATCAAAATTATCAATTTGAAACGTTAAATCCACTAATTGATTGATGGTTGTGTTGTTTGTTTATTTGTTTGCTAATTTTTAGCCAATTATGCCTAATTGAATCACATATTGAATTATATTGAAATTGGTCGCAGTTGTTTGCATATACATATATATCATTGGACAGGTCATAGCAAGGAGGCTAGAGCCGAAGAATAAAATTTGTTTGCCCGACAAATAGGTACATGTTTACTACATAATTTACTGTTTTGTTTGGGTGATGATGATTTTATGAGCCTATTGGCTAGCCGCTTGGCTTTTTCTTTTTCTTTTTGAGATCTGAAGGACCGGGGAAGCTATTTGAAATTCCCCGATGCTCCCGGTGCAGGGGAGGTTATGGCGAAATTTTTCGAAAATTTAGGGTGTTAGCCAAATTTTTGAAATTTTGAAAATTCTCAGAAACTGAAAAGTTGGAGGATGAAAGCCAGACCGAGCGTAGAGTTGATTAATCAAACCACTTTCGACTTTGTTCCTTTTCGGGGACGAAAAGTTTTAAGTGGGGGAGATTGTAATAACCCGAAAATCTGGGCCAGTTTAAAATTTTTATTTTTGCAATTTTGGCGAATTTTGAATATTTAAAATAGATTATTTTAAATAATATCGACGAGAAAATTTATTTTGAATAGAATTCGACGTATATATTATATACGTCGTCGTTAGAATATAAATATTTATATATAATTATAAATAGAATTGAAAATGGCGCGGTAGTTCGATAATTCGATTTCAAACTTCAATTGAATGTACCGGGTGCAAAACAATCCGGACTTTAGTGAAACCAAAAACATTAGAATCTAATTGATAATATCTTTCCAACGAATCCGACAAATCAAGATTTCATAGCGGGAATCAAAAGATATGTCCAGTTGAAAATTCTGAATAGTCGCTATGGAATTCAGGCCCTTAAAAATGGACATTTTGCAAACGACCTCGGATTTCGACGAAACCAGTTTTGTTGGGTCCGGGATGTCAAATTATTGCTAGGTTTCAAATTTCATAATTTTTCGAATCAATATGTGAGCGTGGCAAAGGAAAACGCGTTTGACCAGTTTCAGTTGATTTTAATCGACTGGAAATTGGCCATTTTTCAAACGGTCTCAGAATTCGACGAAACTAGTTTTGTTAGGACCGTATCGTCAATACGAAGCTAGAAAATATTTTTTTGGAATTTATAGAGTTCGTATGTGGCCACGGTAAATTGAAATGTGCGTTCAAATTAAATATATAATGATTTATATTTTAATTTTGACGAAAACTGATTGTAACAACCGAATTGGGTTACGAAACATGTCCCATCGTGTTCGGAAATGAGGTAATTAGCTAGGGGCGACAGTCATTGTGCTCGATTTAGGGTTCGTTTGAAAAATCACATTTAAATGAATTAAAATAATAAAAAAATATTTTCCTATAAAACCCCTTCCATCAGAAAACCCTAACTCCTTTTCCACTCTTTAGCGCCGTCATAAGGAAACCGACGCCCAGGAATGCTCCAAACATTCTCCCTCTTGATCTGCAAATTCCCTCAAAGATGCGAAGAAGTTTCTACACAAAAATGAAAGAGCAAAGGGAAATCTCCACATCTGATGGTGGTGATTGGATCTGGAGCCACGTTGTACTCGAATTTTGAGCTCAAAGGCTCAGCTGCCGATGGGATCCTTGTGCCCGAAGGGGGCGCCGAAGTTCACGAGGCCGCCGGAGTTGGGGGAGTGAAGGATGGCCGTCATCGTGGTGTTGCTGGATGTGGGTCCGTTGATGTGTAGGAGGTGCGATTTCAAAACCCTAGTGGCAGTCTTGGGTTTGTTTTAGCGACCTGTAGGTTGGAACGGAGAAGAATGAGATTAAAAGAAAGGTTTATTTCTTTATTTAATTTTACAGATTCTTTTATTTAACATATACATGGTTTTAAAAAAAAATGAATTTGCTTTGGATATAAAACTATGGCTCTTAAAAATGAATTTGCTTTGGATATAAAACTATGGCTCTTAAAAATGAATTTGCTTTGGATATAAAACTATGGCTCTTAAAAATGAATTTGCTTGGAATATAAAACTATGGCTCTTAAAAATGAATTTGCTTTGAGAAAAAATATGGTTTTTGTATATTGAACTTCGAAAGAAAAAATATGGTTTTTGTATATTGAACTTCGAAAGAAAAAATATGGTTTTTGTATATTGAACTTCGAAAGATAAAAATATAGTTTTTGTATATTGAACTTCGAAAGAAAAAATATGGTTTTTGTATATTGAACTTCGAAAGTAAAAATATAGTTTTTGTATATTGAACTTCGAAAGAAAAAATATGGTTTTTGTATATTGAACTTCGAAAGAAAAAATATGGTTTTTGTATATTGAACTTCGAAAGAAAAAATATGGTTTTTGTATATTGAACTTCGAAAGAAAAAATATGGTTTTTGTATATTGAACTTCGAAAGAAAAAATATGGTTTTTGTATATTGAACTTCGAAATAAAAATATGATTTTTATATATTGAATAACGAAGTAAAAATTCGTTTTTTAAATATATGAAGTGATTATAAAAATATGATTTTTAAATTGAAGGTGAATAAATAAAAATGTGATTTTTATTTTAAAGACATATAAATATAAAAATGTGTGATTTTTATATATACAGTGTATACGGGCAACGAAGATGACGAAGATGCGATAGCGATGAAGATTTCTATCAAAGAAGTGCCGTGGAGCTAGGATAGCTATCTGTGAGAATTTCTCACCTTTCAATTTCTTTTTCTAGTTATATATATATACTAGGATGCAGACGGTGCTTAGTAGCACCCGACACAATCGTCCACAGACCATGGACTTGTTTGTTTGGTTGCATAGATTAGTTTGATGATTTGATTTGAAATTGAATTGTTTGGTGAATTTGATTGATGTGTGAATGGCGTGGGCCTTCACTAGACTGGGGATTAGGCTAGGCCTTGTCCCGTTTCTAGTATCGTGCCGTTATGCCGCCGAAATTTTCTAAAATAAGTTAGAAAAATAGAAATACCATTTTATTTATAGAATGAACTGAATAGAAATTCATATGTTGAAATAAAATGTTTTATCGTTAAAAATATAATTTTTAACGTGAATGTGAATAAATAAATATTCATTTACAAACCAGACGGTTTGTTTATGTACACCTATTTGAAGGACATTGATTGGGACGATAAATTTTACACATCGCCCAACTGCACAACTAAATCTGTGTCTGATTGTTTGAAACCCCACACGGGTGTTAGGATGAAATTTGAAGTTCACTCATCCTGATTGATTAAATATGTCGATCGATCGATTGACAGGCTGTTATAAGCGTTAGATATCTATATTTGATGCTTATACAGTGTAGTGCACTTTGGTTGATGGTTGATCATTTTTCAATGCTATTATACATGTGTTGTATGAAAATCCATATAATTAACTTTATATGGTAATTGATTGGGCCTCATTCCAATTTGAAAATTAAAGAATAATATAAAATAAAAGTTCATGTGTTGACAGTACTCATCCGTTGAGATTGGTCATGTGTTGAACGAAATATTTTAGTAATAAAATTTACATCTTTATCGATATAAAATAAAAGTTCATGTGTTGACAGTACTCATCCATTGAGATTGGTCATGTGTTGAACGAAATATTTTGATAATAACAACTATTTTGAAAAAGAAATATTTGAAATAGAATATTTGAAAATAGAAATTAATGAAGCCGTGTTGATTAGATTGACGCCATTTTGACGTGAACGATATTTATATCGATTTTAAACGATTTCGAAATGAATTGAATTGAAAACGATTTCGAAATGAATTGAATTGAAAACGATTTCGAAATGAATTGAATTGAAAACGATTTCGAAATGAATTGAATTGAAAACGATTTCGAAATGAATTGAATTGAAAACGATTTCGAAATGAATTGAATTGAAAACGATTTCGAAATGAATTGAATTGAAAACGATTTCGAAATGAATTGAATTGAAAACGAATTCAAATTGAATTGAAAGCGAATTGAAATGAATTCAAATTGAATTGAAATTTGAATTGAACAGAAATGAATTTTAAAACGAATTTATAAAGAAGAATTCAATTTTGATTTGAATTGAAATGGAAGTTGAAATTGCTTTTGAAAGGAATTTAAAACTATTTATATAATTCGTTTTAAATAGAAATCGACGAAGTATATATTATATATATTATATATATAATATAATGGCCTGAATAGAACGCGCCGCGCCGCGGCAGTTCGTGAATTTCGACCATTTATTTCAAACGGACATTACGGGAGATCCGACCGTCGGATTCTCCTAAAACCGGAACCGTTGGGTTCGTATCGAAAAGAGCTTTCTAACGAATATTAGAAATTCAAAGTCTAACGGTTGGATTTGGAGATACGTCCAAATCAAATTCGAAAAAGGTCGCTGTAAGTGCAGTTCGATGGCCGTTGATGGAAATCGACTGTACGGGCCTTGATAAAATTATTAAAAATAGTAATAATTTGTGTAAAATCATAAGAAATGATTTGTGAAGAATTGGGATGAAAAACTCCATATTTGAAAAGATAAAAATAGATTTTTATCGAAATGAACTAGTTTTGAACTAGAATTATAATTCTATTTATTTTTAAATAAATAAATTGAATTCGAAAAGGGTTTTGAAAATAACCAAAATTTCCAATGATCGCATTGGAATGGATTTGAATCGAAATTGTTTTCGGAATATTTCGATGTTGGAATTCGTGATTATACAGATGTTGTTATGGAAATTTGAAAGATATATATTTATATCGTTATTTCCAATACGACATTTGTTAATCGTAGAATTTGATATTGAATATAAGCCGATATATTTTCTATTCAGAGCCTTATATTGAATATCAAATGTGATTTGGGTTTGTCGTGAATGGTGTCTTCACTAACACTGTTCTTGAACCCAGTTGAGAAAAGATTAAATCTTTTTATTTAGATTTAATGAAGTGTACCAATTAAATAATATTTAATTGGAATTGAATTGATATTGATTTTTGGGTTTATCGTGAACAGTGTTTTAAATAACACTTGTTCTTTAACCCGATAATTAATGGAATGTGATTTTGGGTTTATCGTGGACCGTGTTTTAAATGACACTGATTCTTTAACCCAGTCGAAGATTAAAACTAAGTGGAGTTTTAATGAATCTTTAATTAGATTGAAATGATCGAAATGGAGTATCACCAGTTTTGCTCCAGGCGATAGTTAAATCTTTAATTAGATTTGAACGTGAAATGGTAATTGAAATTACCGATAACACTGTGGTGTTAGATATGAAGTATTACCAGTTTTACTTCATGGGGATAAATAGGTTGGGATGGGGAAATTAAAATAAATGATTACTTCGGTAAGGTTCGCTAATCCCGACTAGTTTGAATTGAGATTCAAAAATAGAATAAAGAATAAATTCAAGGAATTTATCTTGGATAAAATTAATGGGAACCTTTCCCTATGAATGTGAAATTTAGAAACTAACTGTCGGTTAGCCAAGCAGAATGGTTTTCTGAATATTGATCTGATGTTGGTCTCGGCCTTCGGGGTTAATATTTGGGGAATTATTCTCTTGATTAATTTACGGTTAGTGACTAATGAATTGGAATGAGGCGTATGTTGTGTTTGTGTAACACTTATTTAAAATATACGCGAGTTATTCGGAAAGACCGGGTTTATCCCATTCTGAATAACTGATACGACGATAAGTCGAAGATGAAGACGATGGTCGAAGACCGGAGGTCTTCACGTCGTTTGGGTAATTACTGATGATCTTGATTGGGCTGTACACCCAAGAAGATGGAAACAGTTAGTGATCGTCCAGACGTACTTGGAGATCGATGGATATGCGGGGTACTAGGTGCCCCCGGTTTCGTTCAGCCCCAGAACGGACTTGTAAATGGACTGTGTGTCTGACATTAGATTTTAGTCCGTGTGATTGATCTCTATTAAATATATATCTGTTTGGCGGCGGAGAATTTATTCTCTTGCTTAACGCCCTTCTCTGAGACGTACGAGCTCAGGGGTTATATATTGATGGATATCAATCGCATGGAGTGAATTGCCTGTGTGGCATGCTAAGAGGCAAATGATCAAGGCTTCTGTTGAAAAGCAAAGTCTTGTGGTTGATGATCGAAGCACGGCCTTTGTGGCGTAGCTTTGTGTAACGTTGATTCGCGAGTATCACACCCGGTATGAATCAAAAACGGGAGACGGACATCAGGGAGGACCTACGTTTCTTTCTAGTTATGAGTGGCGTCAGTGCTTGAACTGGCTGACGAGTTTGACTCATGTGGATGTTACTTATTATTACTTGCTGAAAAGCGAGGCGCCTCGTGATATCGGTTTCGGCCGATGCTTCTGGTCGGCTGACGGGCCAGGCTTACGCCCCAAAGGGCGGGGAAACGTAGTGTTCAGGCATAATAATCCACATCGGTGGACCGGCCCTGATGATCCATGGGGCAGTTGCGGCTGTTCCTGAGGCTCGGACTAGACAGTCTCGAATCGGTTGAGGATCTTGCCCCTAGCCTCGGTTCATACCATAAATGATAACCCAACTTCCAATACGACATTTGCGGTTTTGATTGTAAACTTATATATGGCGACATAGTGTTATGGGCCATTCATGCCGCCTATGATTGATACTTATGATTTGAAGTTGTTTTATACACTATGCACTTATAATAGTATCAAACGATTTGTTTTAACCGTATCAAGCATTCTTTGGCTGTTATAAGGGAAAACCCTATCCTCGGCTGCGTTGCATTGTGTGATGGGACCTGGGTCTTATAACAGCTTCATTTTTCTTTATTTAGCATTGCGCTGTTTGTTTTATGCACTGGTATTCTTGGGAGGAAACCCGTTCCGTGTTATACGACGTGGTCCCTTGATTTACCTAATGATTTAAAATAAAGATTAATAACTGTTTTAGTTCTCACACCAGTCACATGACTGACCTGGAGTTTATTGTTTTAACCTAAACTCTGGGTGCCCTTATTTTCGACACGGGCAGCTAGTAGTTTTGGTTTTGCAGATTTATATTCACAGGATCCTGGTTTACAGCTGGAACGATATCCGGAAAGCTTTGTATCCGTATATCTTCTTCTAGTTGTGTATTGTATTATTTTCCGCTGCTATGTATTTAAATGTAATTTAAATCTCTGATATTTCTGTGTAATATTCATTTTTACTCTGTATATTCTTGTAATCTGATGCATTGATGTAATATACAATGAAATGTTCTTTTATATGTGTTCTGCTGTGGCTTGTTCTCGAACTATCCGCCGCTTTCCTTTAGGGGGAAGTTACGGGTTTTCACAACTTTATTCAGAATATTAAATTAATTATTCTTTAATTTATTATCTTTTAGTGTTCATTAAAATACAGGGTGTTACACTCTATTATGACTTTTACAATATTTTGACCTTTGTTACCGTTCAAACCAGACTTTTTTCTGATCCAAGGTTTTGTTTCTATCTTATTACCTTAGATGCTCATCGACGATGCTGATGAGAAGACCAGGTGATAGGTGCATGTATTATCTGGAGTTGCACAGCAGGATTCACAGGAGGCAGCGTTCTGTCTATTTATACTTGTATCATTATTGTTCATTCCGCTATGTAGCACTATGAAGCCTTGACATTGTTATGTATTCTTAATAGAGACAATTTACCAGTTTGAGTTTATTTATCACTTGTGTAAGCTCTATTATTATTCTTTATAATTGTATGATCCTATGTACTTTGATTCTGTGGTTTATATAGGTAGTACTGTCTTGTTCGTTTTATATCTGTGATTTGATTATTATATGTTATCTGTTGCGTTGTGAGATATATGATAGATTTTGTGATTGATTTTTATATCCTTATCTTTCTTTTCTCTTTTATGTCCTTCTTTTATTTCCCTATTTATTCCTTTCTACAATTTCTTTCTCTTGACGCTTTACGTAGATCATGTGCTTGTATAACACGTATGTTTTTGTTCTAAGCACTGGTGGCGTAGGGCGGGTCGTCACATTTGGTATCAGAGCTTAGGTTGCATTGTTAAACCTAAGGAGTACTGAATTTAAGAGTTAATATATACGAGAGTGTATTTGTGTATATATATATTTGGTTTTCAAATCTATATAATATTATTATATATAGTAAAGGCAATTTTGCACGCGAGTGTCATAGGAATAGTTTTCTCCATTAGTAATTGATCATCCTGAACACTTATTAATCTGGTGAACAATAAATACTTCTAATTACTCCATTTTTGGAGTTGGGAGTTGGGCATAATCAATAACTATTAGCCTCGATTTACAGTTTTGTTTTCAACAATGGCCCAATCCATTACCTAGAATGCCCTAAAATCTCTATTTAGTAAAGGCGCTCAAGTGCGTCAAGTCGAATGTGCCACGTTATGTGAATGCTTATGTATTCATGTGGCATTCCATTCCTCGAAATGAAATTGACTATTGTGGTGCGAGAGTTATTTGGATTCTTTTAAGGGTTATCTTTGATAACCTAGAAATTGACACTGGATAAATATGGAGTTTTCTCCTAAGAGATTCCAAGGTTAACCCTGAGTTGGTCGAGAGTCGATATCGTTTCAGGTTCCTATAATTGATTCACTTGAGGCCATTTCATGGTTGACTACAAAGGTGTTTTACGTCGACTTCTTAGGAGTCAATGGGAAGTTCACCGATCAAGGCGATATGTCCGTGTTGGAAAGTGTGACCAAATTCGATGTGCTATCAAAGTAAGGTTAATACTCTCCTTTTCCACTCTTAAATTTGGAGGTTTTGGATGGGTTGAGTGATCGACTTAGGGAGTGATTATTTCATTCCGAGGGGATGATTATAGGGGGATTCGATTGAGTAAGTTTGTGATATTTGGGCTTGCACCCAATGTTTAGGCTTTTCCTATTTGTTAGGATAAACCATGGAGATGTATGTGTTGATCGTCGTTTCTGTTTCATCGAGTGCTCCCTCGATGAAAGTGAAAGGAAGCAACATCATCGCTCGATATACGTTTCCATTAATGACGTTTCAATATGTGTTTTAGTTTGATGTTGAGATTTCATCATCCCATTTGATCTTGCGATTCGATGGATGGAATGAAATTGGGACTCGTGAATTATTTATCTCTCTTGATTGTGACTTACCATGTTAAGGGCTCAGTTAGATTATATATTTTGTAAAATCCCATGTTTTGTCATCAGAAATTAATACTATGGGTGACTCCAACATCCATAGCAATTAACGTATGGTCTCGAGGTGGGGGTGAGTTACGACATAATTAATCTATACTCGGCAGTATACATGGTTTTCCATTAAAACTTAAATTCATCGATTCATGGTTGCATGTTTGCTAAATTGTTTTCTTATTGATTATTGAGCTTGATTGGACTTAATATATGAGTTTAGAAGTTTAATTACTAGCAGGATACGGAATATAAGTGGTAGTGAGAGGTTGTTGGAGACGACAGTGGTTAGGACCAGCTCAGTAGTGAGTCATCTTCGGTTTAGCGATAATGGGCTGAGAAGATCTTTAGTAGAGCATCACTTATGAATGGATAATAGTGGGCTGAGATAGCTCTTTAGTAGCGAATCGTCTCCTGAGCTGGCAGCTTGGACCAAACTGTCACCCTGTTTGGGTCGAGTTTCGTATCGATCTAGTTATGGATGTTCATTCGATTGGGAATCCTAAGGGGATTTTTCCGATTGTGAGTGGTATGTTGGTGTATGCCGATTATAGCGTTTTATAGGTTGTTTTGATCTTAATTGATTGGTTAGGCTGTTCGGACCAACTAGTGAGTTGACATGTCTTGTACATGGTTGTTGGCATTTCACAAGCGGAGTGCTTGGGTCATGATGTGTAAAGACCCGTAACTTCCCCGTAAAGGAAAGTGTCGGATAGTTCGAGAACAAGCCACAACAGGACGCATATAAAAGAACATTTCACTGTATATTACAACAATGCATCAGATTACAAGAATATACAGAGTATAAATGAATATTACACAGAAATATCAGAGATTTAAATTACATTTAAATACATAGCAGCGGAAAATAATACAATACACAACTAGAAGTAGATATACGGATACAAAGCTTTCCGGATATCGTTCCAGCTGTAAATCAGGATCCTGTGAATATAAATCTGCAAAACCAAAACTACTAGCTGCCCGTGTCAAAATAAGGGCACCCAGAGTTTAGGTTAAAACAATAAACTCCAGGTCAGTCATGTGACTGGTGTGAGAACTAAAACAGTTATTAATCTTTATTTTAAATCATTAGGTAAATCAAGGGACCACGCCGTATAACACGGAACGGGTTTCCTCCCAAGAATACCAGTGCATAAAACAAACAGCGCAATGCTAAATAAAGAAAAATGAAGCTGTTATAAGACCCAGGTCCTATCACATAATGCAACGCAAGCCGGGGGATAGGGTTTTCCCTTATAACAGCCAAAGAATGCTTGATACGTTTAAAACAAATCATTTGATACTAATAATAAGTGCATAGTGTATAAAACAACTTCAAATCATAAGTATCAATCATAGGCGGCATGAGCGTCCCATGCCACTATGTCGCCATATATAGGTTTACAAATAAAACCGCAAAGTCACGTATTTGGAAATTGGATTTCCGTCTATGAACCGAGGCAAAAGATAGTCCTCAACCGATTCGAGACGCTCTAGCCCGCCCCTCAGGATCAGAGCTCGAGTGACCCTTGGATCGTCAGGGCCGGTCCACCGATGTGGATTAAAATGCCTGAACATGCGTTTCCCCACCCTTTGGGGTGTAAACGAGCCAACGAATGGCTCCATCGGACCCGGATCGTCCGATCTAACCGAGGCGCCTCGCAACAGCAACAACCACACAGGTGAAAAGTATATAAATGTCAGGGCTGGTAGGTCACTGAAACCACCCTAGCTAGAAAGAAACGCATGCCCTCCCTGATGTCCTCTCCCGTTTCTGGTTCACAACCGGGGTGTGAGGCTCGCGAATTCACGTTACACAAAGCTGTGCCACACAGGCTGTGCTTTGATCATCACCACAAGACTTTGCTTTTCAACAGAAGCCTCGATCAATTGCCACTTAGGCATGCCACACAGGCAATTCACTCCATGCGTTTGATATCCATCAATATATAACCCCTGAGCTCGTACGTCTCAGAGAAGGGCGTTAAGCAAGAGAATAAATTATCCGCCGCCAAACAGATATATATTTAATAGAGATCAATCACACGGACTAAAATCCAATGTCAGACACACAGTCCATTTACAAGTCCGTTCTGGGTCTGAACGAAACCGGAGGCACCTAGTACCCCGCATATCCATCGATCTCCAAGTACGTCTGGACGATCACCAACTGTTTCCATCTTCTTGGGTGTACAGCCCAATCAAGATCATCAGTAATCACCCAAACGACGTGAAGACTTCTGGTCTTCGACCACCGTCTTCATCTTCGACACCACGTCGAATCAGTTATTAAGAATGGGATAAACCCGGTCTTTCTGAATAACTCGCGTATATATTATAAAAGTGTTACACAAACACGACATACGCCTCATTCCAATTCAGAATATTCTTTTATTCAAATATTCCTATACTTTGGGAAAAGTTCCCATTAATTTTATCCAAGATAAATTCTTTGAATTTATTCTTTAATCTCCTTTGAATATCAATTCAAACTAGTCGGGATTAGCGAACCACACCGAAGTAATCATTTATTTTATTTCCCAATCCCAACCTATTCATCCCATGAAGTAAAACTGGTTATACTTCATATCTAACACCACGGTGTTATCGGTAAATTCAATTACCATTTCACGTTCAAATCTAATTAAAGATTTAACTATCGCTTGGAGTAAAACTGGTGATACTCCATTTTCGATCTTTTCAATCTAATTAAAGATTCATTAAAACTCCACTTAGTTTTAATATTTCTCTGGGTTAAAGAATCAGTGTCATTTAAAAACACAGTTCACGATAAACCCAAAATCACATTCATTAATTATTGGGTTAAAGAACGAGTGTTATTTAAAACACTGTTCACGATAAACCCAAAAATCAATATCAATTCAATTCCAATTAAATATTATTTAATTGGTACACTTCATTAAATCTAAATAAAAAGATTTAATCTTTTCTCAACTGGGTTCAAGAACAGTGTTAGTGAAGACACCATTCACGACAAACCCAAATCACATTTGATATTCAATACAAGGCTCTGAATAGAAAATATACCGGCTTATATTCAATATCAAATTCTACGACTAACAAATATCGCATTGGAAATAACGATATATATATATATCTTTCAAATTTCCATAACAACATTTGTATAATCACGAAATCCAACATCGAAATATTCCGAAGACAATTTCGATTCAAATCCACTCCAATGCAATCATTGGAAATTTTGGTTATTTTCAAAACCATTTCGAATTCAATTTATTTATTTAAAAATAAATAGAATTATAATTCTAGTTCAAAACTAGTTCATTTCGATAAAAATCTATTTTTATCTTTTCAAATATGGAGTTTTTCATCCCAATTCTTTCTAAATCATTTCTTATGATTTTACACAAATTATTACTATTTTTAATAATTTTATCAAGGCCCGTACAGTCGATTTCCATCAATGGCCATCGAACTGCACTTACAGCGACCTTTTTCGAATTTGATTTGGACGTATCTCCAAATCCAACCGTTAGATTTCAAATTTCTAATATTCGTTAGAAAGCTCTTTTCGATACGAACCCAACGGTTCCGGTTTTAGGAGAATCCGACGGTCGGATCTCCCGTAATGTCCGTTTGAAATAAATGGTCGAAATTCACGAACTGCCGCGGCGCGGCGCGTTCTATTCAGGCCATTATATTATATATATAATATATATAATATATATTTCGTCGATTTCTATTTAAAACGAATCATATAAATAGTTTTTAAAATTCGTTTCAAAAACAATTTCAACTTCCATTTCAATTCAAATCAAAATTGAATTCTTCTTTATAAATTCGTTTTAAAATCCATTTCTATTCAATTCAAATTTCAATTTGAATTCATTTCAATTCAATTTGAATTCGTTTTCAATTCATTTCGAAATCGTTTTCAATTCAATTCATTTCGAAATCGTTTTCAATTCAATTCATTTCGAAACCGTTATATATTCAATTCATTTCGAAATCGTTATATATTCAATTCATTTCGAAATCGTTATATATTCAATTCATTTCGAAATCGTTTTCAATTCAATTCATTTCGAAATCGTTTTAAATCGATATAAATATCGTTCACGTCAAAATGGCGTCAATCTAATCAACACGGCTTCATAAATTTCTATTTTCGAATATTCTATTTCAAATATTTCTTTTTCAAAATATTTCGTTCAACACATGACCAATCTCAATGGATGAGTACTGTCAACACATGAACCTTTATTTTATATTATTCTTTATTTTTCAAATTGGAATGAGGCCCAATCAATTACCATATAACGTTGATTATATGGATTTTCATACATCACATGTATATAATAGCATTGAAAAATAATCAACCATCAACCAAAGTGCACTACACTGTATAAGCATCAAATATAAATATCTAACGCTTATAACAGCCTGTCAATCAATCGGTCGACATATTTAATCAATCAAGATGAGTGAACTGCATATTTCATCCTAACACCCGTGTGGGGTTTCAAACAATCAAACACAGATTTTATTTGTGCAGTTGGGCGATGTGTAAAATTTATCGACCCAATCAATGTCCTTCAAATAGGTGTACATAAACAAACCATCTGGTTTGTAAATGAATATTTTATTCACTTTCACTATATTCATATTCACGTTAAAAATTATATTTTTAACGATACTACCTTTTATTTTAACATATGAATTTCTATTCAGTTCATTCTTTAAATAAAATGATATTTTTATTTTTCTAACATATTTTAGAAAATTTCGGCGGCATAACGGCACGATACTAGAAACGGGACAAGGCCTAGCCTTATCCCCGGTCTAGTGAAGGCCCACGCCATTCACACATCAATCAAATTCACCAAACAACCAAATTCAAATCAAATATCCAACTAATCTATGCAACCAAACAAACAAGTCCATGGTCTGTGGACGATTGTGTCGGGTGCTACTAAGCACCGTCTGCATCCTAGTATATATATATATATAGAAATGAAATTGAAAGGTGAGAAATTCTCACTTATAGCTATCCAAGCCTCATGACTCTTCTTTGATAGCAATCTTCATCGTTCTCGCCTCTTAGTCATCTTTGTTGTCCGCTCTCGCTACATATGTAAAAATCGAATTTTTACTTCGCTATTCAATAAATAAAAATCGAATTTTGACTTCATTATTCAATATATAAAAATCGAATTTTGACTTCATTATTCAATATATAAAAATCGAATTTTGACTTCATTATTCAATATATAAAAATTTCAAACTGGCTCGCATTTTACGGGTTGTTACATGATGTCCGAAGTAGGAAGTAATTCAGATGGTTTGGGAAGTTAGAGTTGACCCATGAGTGTGTTGACATCTCAGTTCGAGCAGGAACGAGAAGGAGATAATACTCACTTGACCGTATAGATGGTTTAAGTATGGTTTGTTTCCGAATAGAGGGTAATCGTGTTTTAGTCGATAATCAAAACCGCATGGGGAGTATTCAACTCCCGATTCAGATTCGATGGCGATAGAGTTAGTTTTGGTGAGTTGGAGAAAATATTTGTTAGCGAAGGGGTTAGAGTTGTTGGTGATGTTATGTCATCAAGATTTCACTTCCCCGAGAAGTATCTCAACCTTTGCTAAATGAAATGGTTGAAATTCCTGGCTTCCAACGTGTTTGAGATTTCCTATAGGCATGTATAGGATATTTAGTTGTTCGTGTGTGTCAAATTGGAGATGTGTATCAGTTTAGAAGCGATATTTCATTAGAGAATGTCGCTTGTGTTTATTACCGATTAGGATTCCACAACTCAAGGTGAGGTAGTATGGACCTGATCGAGATGGTTGATTATGCATGGTAGAGGTGTTGTTTCCAGTATCGTGAGAAGGGGTTGGTTGCACATTCATTTTATTTTGAATGCGATGTCAGCTTCTTATAGCTGGATGGGATGGATCAAATAGTTTTCTATAACTATTCGAGATTTCCAAACGGATGCAGGCATAGTTGTCCATGGTTTCCATCAATAGGTTACCACGAAAATTAGGGATAGTATCATAGTGCTTGAGCTATACTCGATTTATCGACGAGAGATGCTGGATTACTATTCCCTATTTTTTAAACAGCAACCAAGTTATCGAGTCATATATGGATTAAATTTAATATTTGGTGTATCTTACTAGTTAGGTTAGTATCCTGCATGCTAAGATAGTTTTGGGTGTTATTTTTATATATATGTTGCTTATACATGTTGATTGATGATGTTCACATGTCTGTTTATAATTACATGATTGTTAGGCATGAGGATAATTTTACTGTTGTGTTGTTTATTTATTTAAAATAGAATCCATACATGTCTCGACATGCTTATTGTTATATAAATTCAATTTATTTAATAGGTTTATTCCCTCGTTGTTATTTCTCTATTATGGCTAATTGTAACGACCCAGAAAATTCGATGCTCGAAGTTTCGACAATAATACATAATCTGGTATTACTTGCGAAAAATCCAAGTATCAAATCCCAAATTATTAATAGAAAGAAGTTAGATTGTGAGAGAAGAAAGAAAGAAATATTTGCACAGAAGAATAAGGAGATCAAAGTCTCACAGCGGAACGAATATATTATAATATATCAAAATTCTTTACACAAACTGAACTGTATATATATTACAATATTAGAGTACGTATATGTTTCAGTACAACACACACAGCGGAATAACTTATTACCAGAAGATATGTGATTATGTATCGACTCCAACTTCTCTTCAAGCGAAACCTAACCTGAAAATATACTCTATCTGACCTGAGAACATTTGAAGCAAAGCAAAATTCACATGGATCAGTCTGGAATTCTTTTAGTGATAAATCGACAATACAAACAACTTGTTTAACTTTAGAAAATCCTTTGACAGAAAGGATAATCATAGGACCAGTCCACACATAAATACGGGCAGTTTTTACATTACGATAACCCAAAATATTTTATGTATCATAATCCAGTGATACTATGATAATGTCTATAAAAGCACAAATAAATAACCATCTAGCAGAACTCTTGCATCTCACACTCTACACACTTAGAATATAATCAAAAACCGGATGGCTCTTATTGGAGATTGGATTTCCACCATGACAAGGTATGGGACCACCTCCCATCAGTGTACTCTAGAGGAGATACATAGGTGTTCACAAGAACATCTTCTAACCCGACCACACATGACCGACCGCTCATTTAACATAAGTATATCGAATATGTTGTCACCACAATTGGTATTGAATCAAATCGTATTTCCGCAAGAGGAAGAAATGACAAATGGAGAACAAATGAAATTTCTCTAGATGGTGACGTTTACCTTTCATAGAACATCTCATAACTTTGAATGCCATATCGTCAGATCCATCAAATCACTAATTGACGTCCATAAATATACGTCCATAACTTGCTATATTTGTAAAATCAATTTACGTGACCCTTAGGAACTACTCTGTCAGACATTCGTCCATACAAGTCATCCAGGAACATGATGGACCGAAGGCACCCTCCTACTGCATCCTAGGAATCACCCAAAGGATTAGTAGCGCGTAGTCCTTGTAAACCGTAGATTTTAATCACGACCGAATCATTGCCGAAATATCTCTAGGGATCAGCTAGAGAAATTCAACATGTAGTTCTTCCGCTCATGAAGATTTACGGTCTTCAATGCCCCATCTTTATACGTCTCTCTGCAAATTAGTTTCGAACGCAATGTTGGTTCGAAGTGGTTTTGGGTCTAGTTCCCAGAGTGGTCTCTTCGAAACAACACGTCAAAAGTCCTATAATATTCCACTGATAGTCGGGGTTTGGACTATCAATTCAGAACAGTACGGTCAAGTCCATTGGTAGCTCCGAGATTTATTATTCAAAGCCATTTATTAAAAATATTTTTTGATTTTTGAAATCATTTCATCAATTTAAAATCGATTTAATTTACTTACCTCGATAAATCACCTTTTATTTCCATCATTTGAAAACAAAAATTTCCTCGTATTTACCAAACTCCACTTTGCTAATATCACCTTATTTATATTAAGCCCTTATTATTTCCATTTTCATGGAACTAATATTTTATATTCTCAGAATCTATTTATCTTTCTTTTACATCAGAATATATATATATATATCCATTGGTATAAAACCAATTATAAACTCTTATATAGCTAAAGCAATGTCAAATTATGCACTGTGTAAATAATAAACTAATTTCAACATTCTTTTACCATTACAAACTAAAACCATTACTTTATAATAGTGAAGCCGTTCAAGTTGGGGTATTTTATTTAACTCTCATACCTTGATCGACAATTTTCTTATCTTAGAATAGATAAAAGTTCGTAATTCAATCAAAATATATTTTCTATTTTATTTAAACTATGGTTTTATACAAATCATATCCTCACTTTGGGAAATCTCGGTCGATAATGACACTTTTTACTTCATATTAACTTTTCGCTATAAAATTTGTTACAGAATTCCGTTTATAATTGGAACCATACTATAATAATCCGTTTACCACTTACTTTTACTCAAAACCTTTTAAAACACATTCTTGGAACCAAAAATCCATTTATTACCTTTTTACACAAAAACATCTAACATTCTTCATTTTTGCCTTTTTGACATCTCTTTTCTATCTGAATCATTATACTTAAGTGAACATTTCTTATACTTTTAGCTTTCATTTTCCTTTTTAAAATCCCTTTTCATAACATTGGATTTATAATAAAATCTTTTTACAAAACTTTAATGAACATCCAGTTTTAACCTTATTACAAACTCAGTTGCTTTCCTAACTGGATTCTATTAAAGAAATAATTGCCTTAATTATTATTAATTAAAATTAAAATTACGTCCTTATTTACTGTTGCAAAAACAGTTTACTTCTTCATTAACTAAAATTAATTGCTGAATCACCTTTGAAATTAATATTATTATTAAACCATAACTGATTACATTATTAATCTTTAAACATTTTTAATTAAAAAGCAAATTATAATAAGAAACCTTATTAAATTAAACAATTATTCATTAATAACCACTTTCGGTCAAAACAGTTGACTTAGTTAATTTTAAACCATCGGTTAACTCAATAACTGATTCCAATTACCTCTTTCCATTAGATTAATAGAATTAATCTAATAACTTTGCTTAATCATTTATTTAAAAATAATTATTCCAAAAGTATTAATCCATAAGCTAAATACAACATATTTTGCTTATAAAAACTAATTAAACGTCAAATTCTTATTATGCAATTATTTATAACTCATTTACAACATTGACTAATTTTTTTAAAATCAAATATAAATTAAAAATCTTGCTTCAGTTGTAAAATAAATTTTATAACAAAACTTCATTAATTCAGCTGACGACAAATCAACGTTTTAAAAAGATGGATATTAGGCCATTTGTTGTCAATTCATCAATCAATACCATCTATGGATTTTAATCACAACAACGTTTAATTTCAATTCAAAGTTTAACAAATAAACATGTTTTAATGTCAATGAGGTTCAATCAGTTCATATATAAATAATATAAGAATAAACAACATACACAATATTTGAGGAATTCGGTCGGATCCCTCCAACCTGTTCTTCCCTTCATCAGAGCTCATGATGCCACTTCATAATAGCATATAAGATAAAATTTTAATCCAATGTATTAAATGTCAAGAATATAATTAACGTCAACCATTTAAATTAACAATAGGCATCCAAGGTATCCAAATATCCAATTTATACTATAAAAGATTAATTTTAATTATATGAGTTTAACCACATCATATAATTCCAGAAAGCATGAGAGTAAACTCGCATTTATTTTCGATTGTTGATTCACGCATTATTTCACTGACTTCTTGTGATTCTGATTATACATGCACAGGTTACCGCGATTTCAGTATTTAGTTTAAATTAAAATGATTTTATCCTTAATAATATAAATCAATAAATTTTAATTATATTTAATTAACAATAATCACATGATTAAACTACGTAAATCCTCTCTCTTCCAATTTTAAACCCGATTACCAGTATCGAACCCAAACTTACCATTTCGTGACCTTTGAACACCTCCAACCCACACTTTTCTTCACCGTTTAAGAAACCGAGATCACCCACGCCTTCTCCTTCGCATCCTTCATCCCCGTTGTGACAACCCCAATTTCAATAGACCGATTTTTTTTTTTAAATTCCAATATATCGAAACACGGATTGGTTTGCTCTGGTATCCTGTAGAAAAGACATAGACATAAAATATGTTAGAGCTCAAAAAATATCTCATGGCGGAACGGATTAAATATAATATAAATCAAAGTATAGCCTTACCGTATTGATAATACTGCCTAACCAGTATCCAAAGCTATAATGTCTCATGTCCCTGCCACAAATTTAACCTGCGAGTATGTTATGAGGAGGGGCTCAGAACACAAGTTCTAGTGACTGGATTTAAACTATACACTTTGGAGAATCCTACATATACCATTCAATCATATTGTCTTATTTATTAGGTTACTTGGGTTAACAACGCTCATGGATTACACACACGTCGTACCCATTTACTTCCCAATGATTTAATATAATACAGTATATGTGTAGCTACCCCTAATATCGAGGTACACCCCATGGAACCCGAGGCGCACGATCTCTACCGTAACACTATCGCAATATACCCAGTCCCTCATCCCACGCTGTAGTGATGTACGGACAACAATATTACGTTCCGCATATATCTATCATTACTATGCTACGCAAACGTACGGACTGCCACCTTTGTTCGAATCAGACTCCATAACGGAGTAATGCACTCAAGTCTACGATACAATAACTAGAGCCGATATGCATGTATACTAGACTGTGCACCATACGTATCTTCATTTGTAGTTCGATGCCACAATCGTACGTGCTCTAATGTGCATCGTGTTCCATGGCAGGGCGATACAAGAAACACAGAACTTGGTCGGGAGATTTTCCATATCGGTACAGGCCCGTCTTTAAAGAGCCTCTAAAGATATACCTAGGGTCTGTTTTCATGGTGGCTATGGCCCCACCTTGGCCCCTCCCTCAACTAGTAAAGACTACAAGAGATAAGCGACTACCCCTATGCAAACAAATTAAACATCCATGTGGTGTCTCCCATCAACCCCTTACCCCCATAGTGAAGGGTGAAATGGTATCTTGGGTTTAGCTCTAGTCTTTCCGCATCCCACTGACTGCTGATGACGGGTATCCGACGGTCTACTATCCTTGTTGGTCGTGACCTTCTGCCTCCCGCTGCCTCCTCGTGAGGCAACCGCTGAACCGCCCTGGTGTCACCTCGTCACATCATTCTGATTGCATAGCTACATCTGCAGTCAAGGCCCACCCACCTAGTAGATACGCGCAGACCCAACCTCTGCGGACAGAGCCTAAGACATATGCCGCCACACAGAGGACTATTAGGAGCACCTTACGTACCTCAGGAAGCCGCGTGCTTCCCCTTCCAGTCCTTCGAAGCCGTCATAAAAATCAGATGAATGTTCGCTCCCCATCGTGCCTTATAACACCTCGATGATCTACCCCGTTGGCTTATTCACCCTCAACCTCATGGACTGGTCTAAGCGCCTTACATTCGCATGTTGTTAGACCCTATGTCTAAACATTCTTTTATGCGCTTGCCTCACCTCATCAGGTTTCCAGTTAACTAGGCTATTCCAATTCATATTGAATTCTTATTCAAATTATATAGTTTCTCTTGGTTATTAATTTTATTCATATAGCTTAACCCATTTAAGTTCATTAAACAGCCCACAACATGTTATTCTCTAGATTGTGGTCCAAGGTCTGTGATCCACAATCCCCTCATATTCTTGTTTGGTTTCATCATTAAAATAACATGTTTTACTTAATATGTAATTAAGTATGTCCCAGTTCACATGTTTTATAATTAACATGTCACTTATCATTTATGATTAAATATAACTTATTTTATTTCACAAGTTTTCCTCGTCTCTTCTCATTTAATCATAGTTCCATTTTACATCGTCAATACAACTTATCATTTTTTACTTATTAACTTAGTTCCACTAACTAAGGACCATTAATAAGTTTCTCTACCCGTTTATTATAACCTATGTTATAATTTCCCTTTGTCCCTAGGACAAACATAAACATTCTTATCAATGGGTTTCAGACATCCAAGCTTACAGATTAATTGATTTATAATTAAGTACAATATACTTTCCCCCGTTTCTTAACTGGTTTTAGGTTTTCCCCTTTGCTGATTACTTAATTTAAAATTAAGTGTCCCTTAACTCAATTCACCAGTTATCCCATTCTCTTACTAACTTATTATAACCTAGGTTATAATCCCCACTTGTCCCTAGGACAAGTTTACCTATTATACAACATTTTCATTAATGTTACTTATTTATAATAGGTGATTATCATTTCTACAAGTTATGCTTACTCTAAAGGTGTCTTTGATTACATAACTTTATTATTTCTACCGGTTATGTATACCACTAGTTATCTTTAATTACATAACCTTATCGGGCTAAGTTTGCTAGCCTGTATGTAAATATTACCCACCCCCTCAGATTTTCTTTGCCTACCCATTGTCCAACCAATTTTACTTAACCTTAACTTTAGTTCATATTCATATAATCCCTATGGATTAGATTAGGTTAAGTAGTCCAATTCATTACCATGTCCATTTATGGTTTATAATGGGCTAGACCTCCCACATTAGGCCTACAACTTCTGGATGTTGGATATGTCGGTTGGGTCCGGGCAGACTTCTTCCACAAGTTGGGCCTAACCTTGTGTCATTGCCCGTCTCGTATTTGCGTACTTAGACCTCTCACATTAGGTTCAACATTAGTGGCTGTTGGATATGCTGGTCGGGTCCGGGTAGACTTCCACCACTAATGCAACCTAACCTCGTGTCATAAGTGCAATTACAATTTTTAATTGTAATCCTGGGCATTCATTATTAATCAATTATTTAAACCTATGCCTTTATAGGTGTTAATGCCCATTTATCTTATTATATTCATGATGGATTATACGTCTAAATTCCTATTATTCAAATTATGCCAATTCATATTTTACATATGATCCCATTTGCACCCAAATCATTTTTCTATACTTATGATCCAATTTAGGATCTTTTAACATAATTTGGTCGATGCCCTAAACCCATATTTATTTATTCAATTCTACGCTAACATTAATCCATATAATCGTATACTTACTCTAATTATTTCCTGTATATAATTGGGACAAATTTACATGCATTCTTTTTAGAACCCCAACAAATCCAATATATAAATTATAACATGTAAACATTCCAACATTTCAACATATTCAATATATGAATTATTCATATTAACAATTTGAAATTATATCATGCTAATCATTCCCACATGTCATTAACACCACTTTAATCATTATTAGCATATGTTTAGGCATCTTTAACATATTAACTAATTGAACATATTATCCATTTTAGCATAATAATGTACTTCATCAAACCAAACCTTCCAATATGTTCATTATGGGGAATGCCAAACGATCGATGTACTATTATTCAAAAAGTATATTTTAAACCCACTCACCTTCATGCTTTCCCCAAATTTTGGATTTGATCCGCTCTATCATCTATGGTTTCCCTTTTAATTGGATTTACAACCTATCCACTATGGATTTATTATTTTCAATAAAAGAGAAGGGAAAGAGAAATAATTCAAATAGATTGGTCTTAGAAGTTTACCTTGCTTTCAATAATCTTTTATTAATATTGACTCTCTCCTCAAGATATGAATTTATAATCTTCCTAGGCTAACATTTTTATTTCAGAATAGATTTGAGAAGAGAGAGAGAGCCATGGCAGAGTTTTTGCGTCTCCTTAGAAATTATGAGGATGGAGTAAACCTAACCATCTTATTTATAGGCGTGCTAAATGAATTTGGTCCTTTATATTTAAATAAAACTCCTTCAGAGCTAACTACGTCATACGACCAATAAGAAATGGCCACGTCGCAACAAAAAAAATGTTCACCAATCAAAACGCCACGTGTGCTGAATGATGCGCAAGGGTAGACACCCCTGCTTGGGTGTCGACACATGTGTCGACACCCCTATGGTGGTGTCGACACCCCCGCTGTATTATTTTTTGATTTGAAATTTGATTTATTTATAATACATATAATTCTTGCACATAAATCAAATTTCAAACATCCCTTTTGTTCGCGCGCAACCCCCCATTTGAATTACGTTCATTTATATTCAACTCTTATGCGTATGCTAAGCTTTTGTACGCGAACAATTATTTATTTTATTCCCGTTTTATCTTGTTATATATATATAAGCACTAGACTTCTTACTAACCCTTTTCACACTAAGCCACTTTTTAGTCATTCCCTTAAAACAAAATTATGGCGCTAGCAGGGATCGAACTTTGTATAACTTGTATGTAAGTCACATGCTCTAACCAACTGAGCTACTTAGGCTATTGTTAACAAGACTTAGAATAGTGCTAGACATTATTCTTTTCTCAATCCCCTTTTTCATGTTTTGTTACAATATTTAATTTAAAGATATCTCTTTCATTTTAAATTGGTTTTCTACGACCCATATGTCTAAATTGACCAGAAAATCGCCACGAACGCCATGACGCCAATCCCATGACCAAATTCTGGAAGCTCTTCAAAATTACCTTTTTCTTTTAAATGTTCGCATGCAATTTCAATTACATTGCATGCATTTCTTCTCATTTCATACATTGCATGTATTTTCTTTTATTAATCTTCTTCTTCATCTCAATGCATGGACTTATTACATGCAATTATATTATTATTTAATTTTTCCTTTAAATATATCTGTGCATATAATATATATTCATATATGCATATTTTTAATTTTATTTGAATTTAAAACGCGGGTTGTTACATTCTCCCACCCTTATTAGATTTCGGGTAATTTCTTCCGCGAAATTTAATAAGGGTAAAACAAATAATCCCTCGTATAATATCCACCCATCATGTGTGCATCCAATTTTTGCAAACATAGTGCACATGTGCAAAGTGAAATACATCATAATAACGCATGTATGCCTAAGCGGTACCTCATATGTGTATGCAAGTTTTTCAAAAATCCTTTTAAAACATGATGCTCACTTCCTTAATATACTGGCAGTTCTATATGAATGCAATATTTTGAAAATCAAAATCTTTTTTTTTCATCCAAATTTTCCCACACTCTCACTGAGTGAAAGCATAGTTCATCCAATTGTTGCATCCATAATCCTACCAACCAACTTTATTTTTCAAATTTCAGAAAAATCTAATTTTCTATATTCGATTTCTTATATTACAAAAAGGTAGAAAACGGAAAACTCCGCATCCTCCGTTTTTCTTTTCCAAACCATTTCTAACCACACTTGGGTTTTTATGTAACTATTTATAAACATTCCCTATTTTCCTCCCCAAGCACAGTCTACGTAAGAAAATTTTCTTTTGTTAATGAACTTCTCTTCATCTTATCTTGGAAATTTTCCTTTCTTATTCATCTTTTCTCAATCGGGTTTATGACTTGTTCTTTCCTATAAGGTCGGTTTAATCTCTTATTACAAGGTCCCAACATCCACTCTATTCTTATTTTCTACAACTTATTTTGTCCACCCACAGAATTATCTTAAAACAATTTATCAGAAAGGGTTGTCATAAGAATAGAGATTTCAAATCTTTCTTTATTAAAAATTCTTGTATGAAATGTAATAAGAAAACTAGAGAGCTATACATGCTCTATAATATGCACTTTTTTACTGAGAGAATTTTACTTTAAAACTCAATATGTTCTTCTTTATATGTTTTAAGACTATAACTTTTAAGATTAAAACTTGAAAACACCATAAACCTTTTTCCCAAAACTTATATAATTTCAAGTTCTTAAAAGTTAACAATGGGGTTTGACTCAAAGCAGTTTTCCAATTTTCTTCTAGGCTTTCGTAGACACCTCCCAAGGTCAATTCTCTCAACTATATATATTCCTAATCCATTTTTCACTTTTTAACCTTTTCCAATTTATAAGGTTTTCAAGCCAACTAACCCAAAATACTAATCATATGGGATTCACTTTCCTTCTATACGTAGTACACATTCCACCCAAATTACCTAAGGGTCTCATATTTCCATATTCATTTGTTTAGTGTACAAAACAAACATCCCATATCTTACCATATTATACTCTTTCTATTTAGTGGGTTCCTCTATGGAACTAGGTATATATATGATATACTTATATTTAAAAAAGAAACAAATACGTTCCCTCACTATTTATATAGGAATCCTAAACCAAAGCTCTGATAGCAGATGTAACAATCCCAGTTTCAATAGACCGACTTTTTTTTTAAATTCCAATCTATCGAAACTCGGATTGGTTTGCTCTGCTATCCTGCAGAAAAGACAGAGACATAAAATATGTTAGAGCTCAGAATATATCTCATAGCGGAATGGATAAAATATAATATAAATCAAAGTATAGCCTTACCGTACTAATAATGTTGCCTAACCTGTATCCAAAGCTATAATGTCTCATGTCCCTACCACAAATCTAACCTGCGAGTATGTTATGAGGACTGGTCAGAACAGTAGTTCTCGTGACTGTATTTAAACTATACACTTTGGATAATCCTACATATATCGTTCAATCATATTATCTTATTTATTAGGTTACTTGGGTTTACAGCACTCAAGGCTTACACACACGTCGTACCCATTTACTTCCCAGTGAATTAGCTTAATACAGTATATGTGTAGCTACCCCCAATATCGAGGTACACCCTATAGAACACCACGTGTACGGTCTCCACCATAACACTATCACAATATACGCAGTCCCTCATCCTATGCCATAGTGGCGTACAGACAACAATATCACGTTCCGCATATATCTATCATTACTATGCTACGCAAACGTACGGACTGCCACCTTTGTTCCAATCAGACAGCATAACGGAGTAATGCCCTCAAGTCTACGATACACCACCCAGAGCCGATATATATGTATCTAGATTGTCCAGCATATGTATCTTCATTTGTTGCTCGATGCCTCAATCGTACGTTCTCTATTGTGCACCGAGTTCCATGTCAGGGTGATACAAGAAACACAGAACTTGGTCGGGAGCTTTTCCATACCTATATAGGCCCATCTTTAAAGAGCCTCTACAGATATAGCTAGGGTCTGTTTTCATGGTGGCTATTGCGCCACCTCGGCCCCTCCATCTACTAGTAAAGACTACAAGAGCTATGCGACCTCCCCTACGCAAACAATCTAAACATCCATATGGCGTCTCCCTTCAACCTCTTACCCAGATAGTGAAGGGTGAAATGATATCTTGGGTTTAGCTCTAGTCTTTCCGCATCCCACAGGCTGCCGATGATGGGTATCTGACGGTCTACTATCCTTGTTGGTCGTGACCCTCTGCCTCCTCGTGAGGCAACCGCCCTGGTGTCACCTCATCACAACATTCTGACTACATAGCTACATCTACAGTCAAGTCCCACCCACCTAGTAGTTACACGCAGACCCAACCTCTGCGGACACAGCCTAAGACATCTGTCGCCACACAGAGGACTACTAGGATCACCTTACATACCTCAGCAAGCCGCGTGCTTCCACTTTTAGTCATTTAGAGATGTCAGAACAATCAAATGAATGTGTGCTCCCCCTCGTGCCTTGTAACACGTTGATGATCTACCCCGTTGGGTTATTCACCCTCAACCGCATGGACTAGTCTAAGCGCCTTAATTTAGCATGTTGTTAGACCCATTTTTGAGGTCGACCCAAGTCTCGCTGGGTCGACTAGGGGTTGATTCAGGGTGTTTGGCTGTCAAACCGTGGGCCGATTCGCTTTAAGGCAGATGTGGCATCTGATTGGTTCTGATGGACTCCTTGCTGAGTCATTAGGGCTGATGTGGCTATTCTATCTTGTATGAATGGCTTTCATTTGCTCTAGGTTAATCTGACGATTCCTATTAAATCAAACTTCTATATGCAACCTAAATCTAAACCCTAAGCCACACAAAAATATTCCTAGAGCCGTCATGCTGTCATCTCTTTCAACTCAAAGGCAAGATAGAAGCTACATCAAAATCAAATCAAAACTAATCTAACTCAACTAAGAGAATTCAACGATCTACATCAAAGGCGAGCAATTCAGTTTCAGAATACAGATCCTTGAAATCAAGTTTTTCCTTTTGATTATAAGTGTAGTTATCTTTCATATGTGAACAAATGAAAGACATGATTTGTAATGAATTGTAAAATAGAATTGTATCAAGTTGTATGTGACGCTGATTCATGATTATTCATGTCTATTCTATCATATATGCCTATGAACTATTGTGGTCTATCGAACCTATCATGTTATATGGAAATTGGTGAGTAAACCTATGATGTTGTATAGGAATTTGGGAATGAAATTATCATATGTAAGTTTGGTGATATTATGATACATACAAGCTTTAGGCTAAGTCATGTCATTTATGCCTAATTGTTTAGAGCCGTTATGCATACATGTTTAGATCTACGACCTTATATGTTTAGATCTACAACTTTATATGTTAGATCCATATGCCTTTATGATAGATCTAATTTGCAAGTTCACCACTACATGCCAAGTTTAACTTGTATAGTTTTATGTAAATTCATATGCTTGTGGTTCATGCTGCATAGATCAAATTTGCAAGTTCATAGTTAAAAGTATATTATTCTATGCCAAATCCATGTGACATATGTGTAGTTAGATCCATACTTTTGTATGATGTTGGAATGTTGCAAAGTTCCTCTTTTCCCCTTTTTTGTTTTATAAGTTAGGCTAAAATATCGAGCCTAACATTCTATATAATTTTGCGAACGTACAACGTGGGTAACGTTGGGGAAAACATGAAATTACATGTAATTGGCATGTTTGACACATAAGCATGATAAGTGGCATGAAAATGGTATAATCTATATACCTAAAATTTTGAACATGATTTAGAACGAAAGTAGGCTATGAAAATAATTGATTTATAATTTACATATAAATATGTAGGATAAACATGAAATATTACATGGCATAGATTTGTTTATGAAATGGTATATTTAGTATACCATTAATTGTAAGCATAATTAAAAGGGTAATTATGGCATAATTAAATTGGGAATAATTTAGATATGGAATTTGTCATAAATAAGAAATATGTAAATTTAGAAAAGACGAATATGCCTTACCCGAGGTTAGACTGAGTTGTGATGTAAAACTGCCCGGCACCGACCGGCACATCCAGTAACCACAACAATACCTGTCTAATGTGGGTGGTTAGTGCATTGAGCCCAAAAAGGACCCGAGGTTAGACTGAGTAATGGTGTAAAACTTCCCGGAACCGATCGACACATCCAGTGACCACAACAATACCGGTCTAATGTAAGTGGTTGGTGCTTCAATAAAGCTAAGTCAAGATTGGTAGGGTTAAGTCAATTAAGGAAACACTTAACCAATTCAACATGTTAATTAGACAAGTGGGTGAGGTTAAGTGAATTTAGAACACTTAACCATTATAACATGTTAATTTAACAAGTGGGTGAGGTTAAGTAAATTTAGAACACTTAACCGTTATAACATGTTAATTAGACAAGTGGGTGAGGTTAAGTAAATTTAGAATACTTAACCGTTATAACATGTTAATTAGACAAGTGGGTGAGGTTAAGTAAATTTAAAACACTTAACCGTTATAACATGTTAATTAGACAAGTGGGTGAGGTTAAGTAAATTTATAAACACTTAACCAATATAACTTGATTTATGGAAAGGTTAAGTTAAAATAAAAAAGAAACACTTAACCAATATAACTTCATTTGTAGTAGGGTTAAGTTAACACAAGAAGGCAACACTTAACCAAAGTAACATGACACGTAGGTGGGTTAAGTTAACTTAAATTGATTGATGACACTTAACAAATACAACAAGATGAATATGTGGGGTTAAGTTAACAAGAAACACTTGGCCAATTTAACTTGATGAACGAACAGGGTTAAGTTAATAGGAAACACTTAACCGATCCAACATGATAAGTAAGGAAGGTCAAGTTAATAAGAAATGCTTAACCAACATGACATGATGAATGAGTGGGTTAAATTAACATGAGTGGACAACACTTAACTAATATGGTGTAATGTGCGAGAGGGTTAAGTACATATCGGGTTGGTGGGTAATATTAGTAAATATAGGCCCACAAAACTTAACCATTAAATAAACATGCTTGAATCAGTGGAAGGGTTAAGTACATATCGGGTTGATGGGTAGTATTAGTAAATATAGGGCTACAAAACTTAACCATTAAATAAACATGCTTGAATCAGTGGAAGGGTTAAGTACATATCGGGTTGGTGGGTAATATTAGTAAATATAGGCCCACAAAACTTAACTATTAAATAAACATGCTTAAATCGATGGGAGGTTTAAATACATCTCGTGTAGGTGGGT
Organism: Allium sativum; assembly: GCA_030737875.1. NCBI lineage: Eukaryota > Viridiplantae > Streptophyta > Magnoliopsida > Asparagales > Amaryllidaceae > Allium > Allium sativum. Next base: position 509,102,624 of record CM060920.1, on the reverse strand, counting down.
AATATTAGTACATATAGGCCCACAAAACTTAACCGTTTATTAAAAATGCTTGAATCGATGGGAGGGTTAAGTACATATCGGGTTGGTTGGTAATATTAGTAAATATAGGCTCACAAACTTAACCAGTAGGAAACCCTGGTAACGGGGACCCATTTCAGCAGTAACCCACATGGATGTATCACGGTACCCTGAACTAGGAAGGGTGGGGCACGATTACTAGGCTGATTATAAGCGGTCAAAGTAGCGGCAGGGGGTGTAGGTTCCGATGGTTTACGGGCGTGCACGTACCCCAGAGTGGGAAAAAGCAGGCACTGGGTACCAGTAGTTATACACTATACATCTTGAATCGTGTCGGGTCACTATTATAAGGATGGATACACCTTACGGTGGGACCAGCACAGGGTATCTACACGCAAGAGAGGGCCGATTGACACAGACACATGGAACATGAATACAAGTAGGGAGCCGATCAATAGTGTAGTAAGGGTACATCTAACATGTTCATGGCAATTAGGCTGATTGAGGTGGAATCCTCACGATAGATGTACACCTGAAGGCTACCACAATTACAGGGGGTCGGGATCACGATTATCATTTTATACAGATTACTAGTTGGGACACTAGTTAGGTGGTGCAGAGATGAATATAGAAATCAGATTAACAGAGTAGTTGCAAAGCAGAGAAAAAGTAGAAGCGCATTCAGCTCACCTTACACTTATCTTGTCTTTAGTTACCTTGTTTTTATGGTATTGTCCTATTTTCGGTTTATTCATGTCATGATCCTTTATCTTGTTTAAATGTTGAAAGATCATAAGACATACCAGACTAATGTCTGACCTGGTTTGTTTTTCGCCTCTTTTCTTCCGTTCCCCCACGGTAGTCAAGGAGGGAAGAGCTCAGCCTAACTTGGACCTCTTCTCTTTCCAAGCTTGAAGATTAGTTGGTGTATCGCTTTGGACTCTCTCTCTTCCACTGCTATGGCTGGTTCATGCTTTATCGGGGAATATCATTGTTTTTATGCTTCTTTTATTCTTGGAAGTTTTTAAATCAAGACAGAAGTTCTATGTATTACATTTAAGTGTGATTGAGGAAATTATTGTAAAAGCTTGACTGAATTAAGTTGTTTATAAAATGACTTTATTTTCCGCTGCTTTATTTGTCTGTCTTGTAATTTATCTGCATCTTTTACCTATAATGCTCCACTGAAGTCAAGGCATTCCCTCTGTGAGTGACCATAACGGAGGTGGGGTGTTTCACTTCGTATCAGAGCTGAAGTTTACCGGATCAGATAAAAGATTTGAAAAGTTATTTTTGAAACGATTTTAAAAGAAGCATTTTCAAAAGAAAAGTTTTGTTTTAAAGGCATATTCCCCAAAGCCATATGCACTATCTTTTTGATCCTCTGTTTGAATCCTTGTTTCCTTCTTTCCTGAGTCTCCGGGGCTCCTGGCTTTCTGGGAGGTAACCTGATCGCGGCATGGTTTTGTAGGCTTGATGAGACTACGACACCTGTCAAAGGGCGAAGAAGTGCCCAAATTCCATCTATAGCCGCAATAGTTTCACCTGCGGCTAATTTTCTTTCAAGCTTTGTAGGATTTTCCATGAGATGGAGGCAGCTTTCGAGAGACTTGTCAACATGTTACACAAGGATGGTAAAGATGAGAATGAGGGAGTTTGGCTAAGGAGCACAACCCAAGGATGAGAAACTCATGGATATGGACTTGGTTCGCAAAGGAGGAAAGAATAGTAAAACCTAAGACAAGAGGAAGTGCTTTTATCATAGTATAACAAGTCATATAATTAAGGACAAGGGCAAGAACAAAGGACATGATTTTTAGGAGGGCAAGTGCATGCTCTCACCACTAGCGTACCTAAGAGAGAGGTAGTAAAGTTTCTATTGAAAAAGTTTTGTTTTTCTTCTTGATCATCCTGTTAGTACTCTTTTGATTTTAGCGCTTCACATTCGTTTATATCTGCTTCCATAGTTGAGTCTTTGCACCCTAAAGCTTGTATAGTATAGGATCCCATTATTGTCTCAAGTCCAATTTGTGGTTCGGCTCATTTATCTTTGGTTTGTAAGGATTTGAGATACTTATGTTTTTGTTTTCATGGGCTATGGGTTGATTCTAGGCATGGATTAGTTAGCAAGTAATTGTGAAAGGAGGGTAGTTAGACTTTCAACGTGCCTCGGGAATACCCTCGAAATTTCGTGCGATCCTAAGGGATCAGTTTGTCTTAGCTAGCTAGAATCACTTTATGTATTTATCAATGATTTTTGATCCGTTAGAGTAGTCCATGAGTACGCGGATGTTTTTTTGATTAAGGTTAGGAGTTTTCCCCCTAAAAACTCGAGATAGACTTCCGCATATATCCAGTTGACAGTACAAAGCCAGTTATGTGATCAACGATAGTTTTGGAGAAATATTGGCGAGGATAGCCAGAGTCAGTTAAGTGCTCAATTGTTTGGTTGTTTTGCTAGTATCACCTCACATAGATCGTCCAAATTCGAAAGAGGTATTCCTCGGGTGCTTATCTGATATTGGTTTAGGCCTTTGGGGCTTGTACTTGAGGGACATCGAGTTCGACTAGGATGGTTTGCGTGAGAGATAAATAGTTGTTGCAGGCGCCCTAATTAGAAAAAAAAACTAACCTTAAGAGAGGTAAAAAGTACATAGCAACCTTTAGCTTTAGACCCTCAGATTTATGACATGATGGATAAGCTAAGTAGAGGAGAGACCTCTAATCATCTTAGTATATACACTTGGTTTCATGGTTAACTTCTATTTATCTTGGAAAGGTAGTTCGACAATATTGGATATCCTCTAGCATAATAAATTATCGAGGTCCTATCTTTACTAGTGGGTTTTGGAAATGGAGGTCAAGAAGCTTCACAATCATGAAGTTAAATTAGTTAAGGTACAGTGGAGTGAAGCTCAAAGAAGATGCGAATTTGAAGACTAGATACGTGCATCATACCCTTTTTAAGGGTATATCCTTGATTCCTCCTTTTTATGTAATATTTATTAGCATGCTAGTCTTTATCTTTTAAGTATATCCTCTCGATCCTATCCTCGATCCTTAGGTAGAAGCCAATGGATGAAAACATGCGTTTGAGACATGTTATGATTGATGGTTGCAAGTGGTTGCAAGTGTTTGCTAGTGGTTGCTCGTGGATGCATATACACACATTAGGCACTAGATTGGCTCAGTCACTTTCATATTGCATATGCATATGAATGTATTTGTATATGGATTGAAACTTGATGTGTTATCATATGGATGTTGCACATGGATGCGTGAATACGCACACATATAGTATTTACATGATTAGGGATATTTGCATACATATTGGACGCATGACACTCTCATGATTCACATTAAGGAGGTCAACTGGATCAGTAGACCGGCGGATTTTGCACTAGATAAGAGACATATACACACACTCTGCATATGTTCATATGGCTTTAGGAGTCTTTTAAGGACAATGGATGAGTAGATGGATGATTGGATGTTAGGATGCATTCTTCTTAACTTGAAGATTTCGAGGACGAAATCCTTTAAGGAGGGGAGAATGTAACACACCGAATTTTCTGAGAATATTAAAATTAACAAATTCAAGAACACTTAATTTTTATAAGAAGAATTAAGTGAAATGGGTTGCGCTATTACGTTCGTCTCAAAATTTTAGTCAAGATAGACATTTGATTTGCATAAAACGGATACCTTATGAAGAAGTTATTAAGCCTTGAAGTTTGCATGCATATGAGAAATATATATATATATATAATAAATAAATAAATATGCAAAAAAGTTCAAAATAGCGAATCGGGTGGGGGATTAACCGAACTGGCCCATTTTTGAGGTCGACCCGAGTCTCGCTGGGTCGACTAGGGGTTGATTTAGGGTGTTTGGCTGTCAACCCGTGGGCCGATTCGCTTTAAGGCAGATGTGGCATCTGATGGACTCCTTGCTGAGTCATTAGGGCTGATGTGGCTATTCTATCTTGTCTGAATGACTTTAATTTGCTCTAGGTTAATCTGACAGTTCCTATTAAATCAAACTTCTATATAAGAAACCTAAATCTAAACCCTAAGCCACACAAAAATATTCCTAGAGCCATTATGTAGTCATCTCTTTCAACTCAAAGGCAAGATAGAAGCTACATCAAAATCAAATCAAAACTAATCTAATTCAACTAAGAGAATTCAACGATCTACATCAAAGGCGAGCAATTCAGTTTCAGAATACAGATCCCTGAAATCAAGTTTTTTCTTTTGATTGTAAGTGTAGTTATCTTTCAGATGTGAATAAATTAGAGACATGATTTGTAATGAATTGTAAAATAGAATTGTATCAATTTGTATGTGATGCTGATTCATGTTTATTCATGTCTATTCTATCATATATGCCTATGAACTATTGTGGTCTATCGAACCTATCATGTTATATGGAAATTGGTGAGTAAACCTATGATGTTGTATAGGAATTTGGGAATGAAATTATCATATGTAAGTTTGATGATACTATGATACATACAAGTTTTAGGCTAAGTCGTATTGTTTATGCCTAATTGTTTAGAGCCATTATGCATACATGTTTAGATCTACGACCTTATATGTTTAGATCTACAACTTTATATGTTAGATCCATATGCCTTTATGATAGATCTAATTTGCAAGTTCACCACTACATGCCAAGTTTAACTTGTATAGATTTATGTAAATTCATATGCTTGTGGTTCATGTTGCATAGATCAAATTTGCAAGTTCATAGTTAAAAGTATATTGTTCTATGCCAAATCCATGTGACATATGTGTAGTTAGATCCATACTTTTGTATGATGTTGGAATGTTGCAAAGTTCCTCTTTTCCCCTTTTTTGTTTTATAAGTTAGGCCAAAATATCGAGCCTAACATTCTGTGTAATTTTGCGAACGTACAACGGGGGTAACGTTGGGGAAAACATGAAATTACATGTAATTGGCATGTTTGACACATAAGCATGATAAGTGGCATGAAAATGGTATAATCTATATACCTAAAATTTTGAACATGATTTAGAAGGAAAGTGGGCCATGACAATAATTGATTTATAATTTACATATAATATGTAGGATAAACATGAAAAATTACATGGCACAGATTGGTTCATGAAATGGTATATTTAGTATACCATTAATTGTGAGCATAATTAAAAGGGTAATTATGGCATAATTAAATTGGGAATAAATTACATATGGAGTTTGTCACAAATAAGAAATATATAAATTTAGAAAAGACGAATATGGCTAACCCGAGGTTAGACTGAGTTGTGGTGTAAAACTGCCCGGAACCGACCGGCACATCCAGTGACCAAAACAATACATGTCTAATGTGGGTGGTTAGTGCATTGAGCCCAAAAAGAACCCGAGGTTAGACTGAGTTGTAGTGTAAAACTGCCCGGAACCGACCGGCACATCCAGTGACCACAACAATACCTGTCTAATGTGAGTGGTTGGTGCTTTAATAAAGCTAAGTCAAGATTGGTAGGGTTAAGTCAATTAAGGAAACACTTAACCACTTCAACATGTTAATTAGACAAGTGGGTGAGGTTAAGAAATTTAGAACACTTAACCGTTATAACATGTTAATTAGACAAGTGGGTGAGGTTAAGTAAATTTAGAACACTTAACCGTTATAACATGTTAATTAGACAAGTGGGTGAGGTTAAGTAAATTTAGAACACTTAACCATTATAACATGTTAATTAGACAAGTGGGTGAGGTTAAGTAAATTTAAAACACTTAACCGTTATAACATGTTAATTAGATAAGTGGGTGAGGTTAAGTAAATTTATAAACACTTAACCAGTATAACTTGATTTATGGAAAGGTTAAGTTAAAATAAAAAAGAAACACTTAACCAATATAACTTCATTTGTAGTAGGGTTAAGTTAACACAAGAAGGCAACACTTAACCAAAGTAACATGACACGTAGGTGGGTTAAGTTAACTTAAATTGATTGATGACACTTAACCAATACAACAAGATGAATACGTGGGGTTAAGTTAACAAGAAACACTTGGCCAATATAACTTGATGAACGAACAGGGTTAAGTTAATAGGAAACACTTAACCGATCCAACATGATAAGTAAGGAGGTTCAAGTTAATAAGAAATGCTTAACCAGCATGACATGATGAATGAGTGGGTTAAGTTAACATGAGCGGACAACACTTAACTAATATGGCGTAATGTGCGGGAGGGTTAAGTACATATCGGGATTGGTGGTGAATATTAGTAAATATAGGCCCACAAAACTTAACCATTAAATAAACATGCTTGAATCAGGGGAAGGGTTAAGTACATATCGGGTTGGTGGGTAATATTAGTAAATATAGGGCCACAAAACTTAACCATTAAATAAACAAGCTTGAATCAGTGAAAGGGTTAAGTACATATCGGGTTGGTGGGTAATATTAGTAAATATAGACCCATAAAACTTAACCATTAAATAAACATGCTTGAATCCGTGGAAGGGTTAAGTACATATTGGGTTGGTGGGTAATATTAGTAAATATAGGCCCACAAAACTTAACTATTAAATAAACATGCTTGAATCGATGGGAGGGTTAAGTACATCTCGTGTAGGTAGGTAATATTAGTACATATAGGCCCAAAAAGCTTAACCGTTTATTAAAAATGCTTGAATCGATGGGAGGGTTAAGTACATATCGGGTTGCTGGAGAGTATTAGTAAATATAGGCCCACAAACTTAACCAATGGGAAACCCTAGTAACGGGGACCGATTTCTACAGTAACCCACATGGATGTATCATGGTACCCTGAACTAGGCAGGGTGGGGAACGATTACTAGGCTGATTATAAGCGGTCAAAGCAGCGGTAGGGGGTACATCAGTGTAGGTTTTGATGGTTTACGGACGTGCACGTACCCCAGAGTGGGAAAAATCTGACACTGGGTACCAGTAGTTATGCACTGTGCATCTTGAATCATGTCGGTTCGCTATCATAAGGATTGATACACCTTATGGTAGGACCAGCAGAGGGTATCTACACGCAAGAGAGTGCCGACTGACATAGACAAATGGAACATGAATACAAGTAAGGAGCTGACTGATAGGGTAGTAAGGGTACATCTAACATGTTCATGGCAATTAGGCTGATTGAGGTGGAATCCTCACAATAGATGTACACCTGAAGGCTACCACAATTACGGGGGGTTAGGATCACGATTATCATTTTATACAGATTACTAGTTGGGACACTAGTTATGCGGTGCAGAGATAAATATAGAAATCATATTAATAGAGTAGTAGCGAAGCAGAGAAAAAGTAGAAGCGCGTTCAGTTCACCTTACACTTATCTTGTCTTTAGTTACCTTGTTTTTATGGTATTGTCCTATTTTCGGTTTGTTCATTGTTAGATCAAAATTTGGACCTAACACCCAAATTGTTCTGAATCTTATAGAGTTTTAACTGAAGAATGAAGAAAAATAAAATAACACACAGAATTTATAGTGGTTCGGCGTTAACAGGCCTACGTCCACTTTATATGTTATTGATTATACTTTGAATGTTGGTACAATCAATGATTTCTCTCTAGCTCACTTTTACAATTGTGATTTCTCTCAGTAATCTAGTAGTTTGACAATAATGGCGGATTCAGTACTCAATATTGCCAAAAGGCCCTTCAAAAATGCCAAGCTCCGGGCTATTTATAGCTGATTTTGTCAGGCGGATCGTGGTAACACGTGGCACGAATCCCGAGAACATCGGATCGCATCGCAGCCGATGAAGAAATAATCAAATTAGCCGTTGCGGAGAGGTGTCGCGATACCCTTGAAAATCGGATCGAGCAAATGGGGAGAATCAGTCAAAATGACGGTTGGGGACACGTGTCGCTGGATCCGTGCGTCTCGGATCGCCGAAGACTAACTCGTGCTTGAACGGGTCAGAGGCTTCGCCGTGCATCAGGGGATCGGATCGGTGTATACTGGGTAGTAATGTATGTACGGATCGAGTCGCATAGAGGTGTCGTTTCGCTGACGAAATGGGGGCGATCCGATGAGGTGAGATTCGATGGTGTGCGATCCGATGAGGGGCGAGTCGATGGTGTGCGATCCGATGAGGGGCGAGTCGATGGTGCGATCTGTTCCTTCATGTACTTAGGGAATGTAGTTTCATACTTTCTTCTTGTGAGTGAACCTGGGTGGCTTGGTCAAAAAGCTAGCCAACATTTTGCCCCCTCGAAGTATGTTTTATCGATGATGGAACATGCTTCGAAGCCATAGAATCGTCTTTTCACAACGAGACGCAAATCAGTGAACACTTCCTTTTTTGGGATCTTTCAGAGTCTTCATCACTGGATCTGTCGATCATTTATCGATTCGGATCGCGTGCTCGAGTCGCGGTCCGTTAGCAAGCCATTCGCCTCGTTCTTTGGTGAGCACTTGGGCCTCTTCACGTAATGGAATGAGATGGGCTTCTCTTCGAGACGTTGTGGGCTTTTGGTTCGCGGCCCGTCTATTTTCGCGGTTCGAGTAAAACAAAAATCGGAATATTAACGGTCGCCTCGTGACCTATATAAACCGCACTCCCTCTTCACTTTCCCCCTTCTTCTAGCTTCTGCATCGCGCCGCCAGCTCCATTAAGGAAGAACCCTAGTTTTTCAAACCTCCAAAAATCCGATTGTTTTCCCAACTTTTAGAAAGGTAATTCTACCGAAAGCATCCTTATTCGATATCGCTCTCGTTTTTATGAGTTTTTCGACTGGTTTGAGGGAAGAAACGATGGAATTTTGTGATATTTGGGGGGACCAGCGAGGCGCCATGGCTGATGGGTTCAGAGGTTGGAGTTCGGAAATGAGAAGGAGATGAAAGAAACGGAGGAGGAAGGAGAAGAGAGAAGGCTAGTGGCGAGACGGAGGGTCGTGGTGACGGCAGAGGCGTGTATCGTGGGGGGCTGCAACGATCTGGCAAAGCCCTGACCACGCAATTTCGCGATCCGCGAGGGGGTCGACCCCTACTGTCTCATGATCCGAGAGGAGGGCGATCCCTCTGCCCTGCGATCCGAAGGAGGGCGATCCCTCTACCCTGCGATCCGAAGGAGGGCGAACTGTCATACACACCGCGATCCAACTCGTAGTTCACGATCCAAACAAATTTTGAACTTTAGACGATGCCTTGTCACCATAAAATTCTGAACAGTTAGGTTAGGGCCTTGATGTCGGACTTTCTGGACTAAATGACCACATAATTTGACTGCATATGACGACTAATATTTTGATGATCTTGATAACTTTTATGTTTTATCTTGAATGCATGCACTGGCACACACACCGGCACTTGCACACATGGGGGACGGGTAGTTTTAATCTCATTTTTCATGTTTTCTCGCCTAACAGTAATGTCGGATAATCAATCTTCTCCAAGATCCGTTACAGAAACGGAGTCCGAGGTTCCTGAGCAATACAACCCCGAGGTCCCTCCAATTAACCCAGGAGGTGAAGATTCTGGCTCTGAATACGAGGCAACGGAATCAGATCCGTCTGAAAGTACTTCATCTAGTGAAGAATCTGAGATAGACAGGCGAGCTCCCGACGAGATTCCTGGCGCGCTCGGGATAGAGAAATTTTCCGATTCTTTAGCATCTAAACTCGATGATATAAAGCTTAAAAGAATCTGCCTGAGACATGGGATCCCTTGGGATGATGTGATGACACCCGATAGCGAAGATATACCCCACTTAGCTCCGGAAGGGTATATGGCAGTCAGTCGAACCATGTGCTTGGTAGGAGCGATTCCTCCGTTTCCTCCAATCGTCATCGGGACTTTAAAACGACTGGGTATCGCTCCAATGCAGCTTCATCCTAACGCCTACGCATCTCTATACACCCTATATATTGCATACGCGGAGATCCTACATACCGAACTCACATTTAGAGATTTGACATTCTTCTTCCTTTTCAAGCATCGTTCCTCGGCAACTCCAAATTTCTCTTTCTTTGAATCGGTGGCGAATAGGAAGGTTTTGTACGACGGATACAGCAATATAGGGGATCCTAAGTCTGATTGGTTCTATATAAAGAAACAGGCTGGATGCTCAAGAAGATGGCTCAAATCAAGTAAACTTTAAGCTTTTGACTGAATATCTTGTTCAAGAAGCCGAAGCATTAACATTCTCCCCCCTTTTTCTTTGTTTTAAACAGATCACGTCTTCCCGAAAATGGAGGGTCCGTTATACAACAATCGATTGTCTATTCTTCTACAAAGCAGATCCGACTTTCTAAGGATCAAAAAATGCATCACTGATGAGAATCTTCATAAGCATCATCTTCTGGATATAAGATTTGGACTTGGCGCTGGCGGCAAACCCTTTAGATACGTGCCCCCAACGGAGGGAGAGGGAACATCGCAAGCAGTAGAAACAACTAAATTTCGCAAGAGTCCTTCCCCGATAGTCATCCAAGACGATGAGGACCTGAACATATACAGAGGGGATGAGGTCCGCGGTGACAAGTCCAAGGAAATCCCAGTTTCTACTCCAATCGAACCCGCTGCTCCCGATGATCTGACAGAAGAACAGTTATTCAACGAGCTGAGCAAAATTCCTCTGCCCGATGATATATACACAGAGAGGGACTTCGAAGGGGAGCCATTCTTCCATGCTTCTGAAGAGACCATTGCTCCAACTAGAGAACAAGAAACTAGTCAGATGAGCCTGTCTTCAGGCCCGGGTTTGTTAGGGGGAATTATATGGGATGCACAAATCACACACACTGTCTGACCCCGCACTCTTATATCGTCAGTATTCAAAGTTTTAATATGCTCTTTTCTCTTTTGCAGGAAAGATGTCCCGCAGGCGATCTTATTCTTATCGTTCTCTTCGTGAGGGCACTCCCAGTCTTCATCCGGGTACTGAGCGCCCTCGCGGCCCTTCTCACAAGCTGACTTCCTTGCAACCCCGGTCTCCACCGAAATCGACATCTGCCAAGCTTCCCAGTTATCCGGTAGTTCCTGCAGGGGGAAAGAAACTTCCTAAAGAGTTAACTCCTCCGAAAAGTGCACCCTCTCACAGCAGGTCGTCAAAGAGGCATCACGAGTCTAAGGATAAAGGCAAGGATCCAATCAAAGAGTCTGAAAAGGAGAGGAGTGACATCGTCCCTTCCAGCCAGCCAGAGTTGGCTGCCCCCGGGTCACGGGATTACATCCATGGTCCCGAGAATCAAGGCAGGCTGGAAAAGTTGCGAGAACAATTCCCCGACATCTTCTTTGAAAGGATGACATTTGTTCCAGCCTTGGAACTGGTCCCTAAGAACTGGGATAATGAAGTTGTCGAGCACATTCGCCATGTATCCAGACAGTATGAGATGATGAAGAAACATGCGGTTAATCTTTCAGAAGTCATTCGAACACTTGAAATGGAAGCCCATAGGTCTAAAGAAAAACTTGATAACAACGAAAGGGCCAGAACAAAGATGGAGAAGGACTTGGAAGATGCTCAATCCCAACCCGCCTTAGCGCGGAGAGATGCCGAAAATTATAAGATTGAATTGGAGAATGCTAAGAAGCGCTTTCATTCGGAACTTGACTCCAATAGCCAAGAGAAGATGGCTCTAAAGAAGGAAGTAGAAGATCTCAAAATGGCCAACATTGAGTTGAAAATAGCACAAGGTCATTTTGAAGCGGAGAGAGCTGCTTGGGAGGCAGAAAAAGCAAGTTTGAAAGAGAGTTTAGCTTTAGCTGAAGCGGAAAAGGTGATTTTGAATGATCAAGTCGCGGATGCGGAGAGACGGGCGGCTCTCGCCGAAAAGAATGTTGAAAGTGCCATCGAAATGGCCACTGCTTCTAACAACAAGCTCCTCGAGAGAGAGAAGGATATCGAGGGGTTTGAAGAGATGATTTTTGACTTCCTGGGCCAAGTCCTCAAAACCCGCAACATCTCGTGGATCCCGGATTACCACGTTACTTTAGCCAATTTATGGGATGCCATCGTTGAGGGTGAGAAGCAGAGATTGGGAGTCGAAGAAATAGATGAAGATGAGTTGATGAAGAGCATCTTGAGGGATAACGAGCCCGAGGACCTGGCAGAGGGTCGTCGTCTGGTTCAAGCGGAAATGGAAAAGGAGAGGGCCCTAGCTAAGGGTAAAGGCAAAGCTGACGAAGGTTCAAGCTCAGCCGTGGAACCCAAGACCTCCGGAGTTGAGGAATACCATCCTGATGATCCATTAATCCCTTTGGGTCTAACTCCTGTGGTTGTTGGAGCCCCTGCAGCTACCCTAGACGGAGGATCTGCGGAAGGTATCTCCCTTTTTTCCCCACAATTTGTCAAAGCAATTGTGAATTGTCGTCATCTGGTAGAACAACCAATTGAATTAGTAACGTGTGTTCCCCATAATACAGGTGGTGAGCCCGTCGACAAGGGTGTTGAAAAAGGAAAAGAGGCGGAGAAGGAGGCTGTCTCGCCAGGTGCCGGTGTTGATATATCGATGCAGATTGAGGATACAACAGCAGAAAAAAGCGTCCTGGCACCTAGTGCTGATGTCCCCAAGGATGCTGAAACTATCGAGGCCTTGAAAGTCATGGATGGGCACCATGTAGAGGATGAGGAGGATATCATTGGCGCCAAAGAGACCGAAGACGATGACGACGAAAGTCTGGCCAGCAGAAAAGCTAGGCAGGAAAAGGAGATGGCTTTGAAGATGATGGGACAAGAGCCTCTTAACATAGTCCCTATCGCGGAACTTGATCCCAAAACTGGGATGATTTTGAAAATCCAGCCCAAATCCATCAGCAGACAACTTCATTTTGCGAATCCTGATGATTTCCCGGCTTCCCTTGCTGATAAAAGGAAGAGAAAGGAGGCGGAAGAGGAATCTTCTGAAGAGTCGGATGTTCCCCTCATAGACAAAAGGAAGAGGAAGAAAGGAGATTAATCCGATGCTGATAAGGCGAAGCTGGAGAAACAGAAGCAGGAGAAGAGGTCAAAGCGTAAATAGGATATTGTCGCTGGTTTATATCTTGTCTTTAGGTTTTCCACTGGCCAGGAAGTGTAACTGTGAGACTGGCCCTCACTTTTGTTTTCTGGGTTATTTTTTCACTTTGTAGGCTTGCCGTATATAAAGGAAAGTTTATCTCTTTTTGCATCATTGTGTACCTGTATTCAAATAAACTTTCCATGTTTAGTCATAGACCATCTAATTATAACTACAAATCAGTCAAACAACAGAAAGAAAAATTAAAGATTGATTGGCATTATTCGCACGTTGCCCCCTATTTCTGAATATGAGGGACTTAGAAAATTTCATAAGATAACTGTTCTTGTGGTACTGAATTTCTGGCACCTTTCTCAGTGCTTAATCATAGACTCCTTTATACTCTCCTGGCGGTCGCCGAGGTTAGAGTTCAAATTCAATAGTTCAGTCGGTCCCTGTTCCTTCAGCAGGGAAGAAGATCTTTCTCAGCGCTCAATCGGAGACGCATTTATACCCTCTCTCTATCTCTCTCTGGAGAGTTAGAGTTCGAGCTCAACAATTCATTCGCTCCCCGATCCTTCAGCGGGGAAGGAGCTCTTTCTCAGCGCTCAATCGGAGATGCTTTTATACTCTCTCTCTCTCTCTGGAGAGTTAGAGTTCGAGCTCAGCAGTCCATTTGCTCCCCGATCCTTCAGCGGGGAAGGAGCTCTTTCTCAGTGCTCAATCGGAGACGCTTTTATACTCTCTCTCTCTCTCTGGAGAGTTAGATTTCGAGCTCAGCAATTCATTTGCTCCCCGATCCTTCAGCGGGGAAGGAGCTCTTTCTCAGCGCTCAATCGGAGATGCTTTTATACTCTCTCTCTCTCTGGAGAGTTAGAGTTCGAGCTCAGCAATTCATTTGCTCCCCGATCCTTCAGCGGGGAAGGAGCTCTTTCTCAGCGCTCAATCGGAGACGCTTTTATACTCTCTCTCTCTCTCTCTGGAGAGTTAGAGTTCGATCTCAACAATCCATTTGCTCCCCGATCCTTCAGCGGGGAAGGAGCTCTTTCTCAGCGCTCAATCGGAGACGCTTTTATACTCTCTCTCTCTCTAGAGAGTTAGAGTTCGAGCTCAGCAATCCATTTGCTCCCCGATCCTTCAGCGGGGAAGGAGCTCTTTCTCAGCGATCAATCGGAGATGCTTTTATACTCTCTCTCTCTCTGGAGAGTTAGAGTTCCATCAAGGCGGTTCCGATCATGGTACACCGCCATGACTTACGGACATCGGCTTTATGTCCGTTATGCTCTCTCTCGGCTCTGGAGAGTTAGAGCGTTATCAACGATATAATTTACTTTATTTCACCCTCAGAATTTTGACTAGTGATTGCATTCCATTCTGATGGAAAGCATCTATAATTATATGCTTCTGTGATCGTTGCATGATTCACAGTAATTTTCATAAAAATAGAAAGACAGATAAATAATGCAATAAAGGTAAACGACACACAATATTTTTATAGTGGTTCGGTCGAATCATGACCTACGTCCACTTTATAATTTTTTGCTTTAAGAAATCAGACTATTCTAGGCAAGTCGTGCCTTGTACATGGTTCTCAATAAAGCAAAAGAACAGATTTGAAACTTTTATGTTAAGTATGGCCGTAAATGTTGGGCATTCCACACTCTGGGGATTTCCTTTCCATCTACGGTTGCCAGCTTGAAGGTTCCATTATCAAGCTTGCTCAGAATGGAGAACGGTCCTTCCCATTTCGCACCCATATGAGTTGGGGGTGGAAAGACACGTCTCAGAACCAAGTCTCCGGGTTCCAAGGTTCGAGCTCGAACCTTTTTGTTGTAGTATCGAGCGACCTGTTGTTTGCATCTCAAGGCACGTAGGTCTGCTTCATCCCTCTTTTCTTCGATCATATCCAGGGACTCAAGGAGCAATTCATTATTGGTCATCGGATCATAATAAGTCACCCGGTGAGAAGGTACCTTTATCTCAACCGGGATGACCGCTTCCGTTCCAAAAGCAAAGGAGAAGGGGGTATGTCTTGTTGCCGATTTATATGTTGTCCTGTAGGCCCATAGTGCCAAGGGCAATTCATCAGCCCACATGGCTCTGGCCCACTTCAGTCTTCTTTTCAGAATGGACTTAATCACTTTATTCGCCGCTTCGACTTGTCCGTTCGATTGCGGGTGCGCCACAGAGGTGTACCGATTCTCAATGTGGTATTTTTGACAGAAATTTCTGAATTCAGTGCTATCGAACTGAGTTCCGTTATCCGTTATCACAATCTTTGGAATCCCAAATCAACAGATGATGTTTCTGACGATAAAATTGATCACTCGCTTGGTTGTGATTGTAGTCAATGGTTCAGCCTAGACCCACTTAGTGAAAGAATCTACGGCTACAATAGCGAACTTTGCTCCGCCCCTAGCTATGGGGAGACTTCCGATAATATCAATTCCCCACATAGCGAAAAGGCCATGGGCTCGTCATTGTTTTCAACTGATTAGGAGGTGCTCTAGGTATCTTTGAAAATCTCTGGCACGCATCACACCGTCGTGCGTATTTGGCCGCATCCTTATTTATGGTAGGCCAGAAATAACCATACCGCAACACCTTTTTTTGCCAATGTTTGCCCTCCAGTGTGATCGCCGCATTCGCCTTCGTGTACCTCCTGCAGCACACGCTTGATGTCATCGTGGGCTATACACCGGAAGAGGGGCATCGAAAATCCTTTTCTGCACAGAACTCCGCCTTGCAGAACGTATCGGGCAGCTTTACGAATTACTTTACGCCTCTCGCTTTTCTTGGTCGGAAGCGCTCCATTCATCAGGAAATTCTTTAGAGGGGTCATCCACGACTCCCTTTCTGGTTCCGCCTCTAGTGTTAGATCGATTTCCATTTGATCTATACTAGGGGACCGAAGTACTTCAACGGGGGCTAGCCCGGTCTCTTCAGGATCGTCGGAACTAGCCATCTTTGCCAACTTATCCGCCTG
Source organism: Allium sativum (assembly GCA_030737875.1). Lineage (NCBI taxonomy): Eukaryota > Viridiplantae > Streptophyta > Magnoliopsida > Asparagales > Amaryllidaceae > Allium > Allium sativum. The sequence goes on along the minus strand of CM060920.1, from coordinate 509,086,668 downwards.
CTGATTCTCTGATCGCGGAATGTGAGATATGCTGTAGTGATCAAAATCGTTCAGCAACTCCTTCACTTTCTTCAAGTATAAAATCAACCTTGCACTTTTAGCATGGAATTTTCCAGTAACCTGGTTCACAACTAACTTGGAGTCGCAAAAGATGTTCAGCATTGTAACCTCTAACTCCTTTGCGATCCTTAATCCGGCTATCAGGGCTTCATATTCGGAGTCGTTGTTAGTGGCGTGAAACTCCATCCGGATAGCATAGGATATCAATCATTTTTCGGGAGTTTCAAGCACTATTCTAGCGCCGGATCTTTCGTCATTCCTAGCGCCATCAGTATACAATCTCCAGGCATTGGGATCGAGAAGTAACTTTGAGGGATCAACTTCATCGTTTGCTATATCCTCCTCCGGGACGGTAAACTCTGCTATGAAGTCGGCTATCACTTGCCCCCGAATTGACCGTCTGGGCTGAAAGTTCAGATAAATTGACTTAACTCAATGTTCCATTTGAGTAATCTTCCAGACGCCTCTGGTCTCTGTAAAACTTGCTTGAGTTGATGATCAGTGTATATGGTAATGGGATGCGCCTGAAAATAATGTCGAAGCTTTTTAGAGGCGATCAGTAAACTATACGCCAACTTTTCTATCCTTGGATAATTACGCTCTGCTGCCGTCAATTTTTTGCTCACGTAATACACAGGTCTTTGGACCTTATCTTCTTCTCTTACCAACGCTGAGCTGATCGCGTGGGATGACACTGCCAAGTACACGAATAAGTCCTCGTGATCCATCGGCTTAGATAATATCGGAGGTTTCTCCAGGTGCCTCAGTAAGTTCTGAAATGCTTCTACGTAGTCGGGCGTCCATTTGAAGTGGCGTTTTCCCCACTTTATTAATTCGAAGAATGGGATGCATTTGTCCGTAGCCCTGGAGATAAATCTGCTTAATACGGCTACTTTTCCTGCAAGGCTTTGCACATCCTTAATTTGCCTAGGTTCCTGAATATCTCTGATTGCCGCGATCTGGTCTGGATTAATCTCAATCCCACAAGAACTGACGATGAACCCCAAGAATTTTCCGGAGGCGACACCGAATGAACATTTTGTTGGGTTGAGTTTCATCCCGTACTTTCGAAGAATGCCGAACATCTCTGCCAAGTCCGTAGTGTGATGGGAGGACTGCTTGGACTTAACCAACATGTCGTCGACGTATACTTCCATTGTTTTCCCGATCTGGTTATAGAACATTCTGTTGAATAAATGTTGATATGTAGCGCCTGCGTTCTTCAAGCCAAAGGGCATCACTACATAGCAATATAATCCCAGATCCGTGATAAAACTAGTGTGTTCTTGATCTGGAACATGCATTGGAATCTGGTTATATCCTGAGTAAGCATCCATAAATGAGAGAAGTTCATGACCCGCCGTCGAGTCCACCAACTGGTCGATCCGGGGTAACGGAAAACTGTCTTTTGGGCAGGCTTTGTTCAAATCCGAGAAGTCGATACACGTTCGCCACTTCCCGTTGGCCTTCTTTACCAAGGCTGGATTTGAAATCCAGTCTGGGTAGATCGAGTCTCTGATAAATCCATTACTCTTTAGCTTTCCAACCTCTTCTTTCAAGGCAGCGGACCTCTCTGGGCCCAGCATTCACCTTTTTTGCTTTACCGGAGGATGTTTAGGGTTAATGCTTAATGAATGGCTCATGATTGATGGGGATATCCCGCACATATCTGCGTGGGTCCAAGCAAATACATCCAAGTTACTTTTTAAGAAATCCGTCAGTTCTTTAGCGAGATTCGGATTTAACTGGGATCCAATCTTAAGGACCTTCTCTGGGTCACTATCATCGATCGGTACATCCACAGTTGTCTCGTTGGGAGTCGCCATTCTGCCCCCAGGTTCTTGGTCCTCTCTGAGATCTATATCCTCGGGCAACTCTCTGGGCGACTCTCCAACGGTTATCCTCTTTAGTTGCTATAAGGTCTCCTCCCTTGTAGGAGGAGAAGCGCCCTTGGTTTCTATGTCCCCTCCATTGCGGAGTAGCTTCAGCTCTGCAACATAACATGCTCGTGTGGCAACCCGATCTCCTCTGACAATACCAACACCATCTTCCGTGGGGAATTTCAATAATAAGCACCAGGGGGCTATACAGGCTCTAAACTTTGCGAGGGCCGGTCGGCCCAAGAAGGCATTGTAGGGCGATTCAACATCCAAAACTACGAAGGGAAGGATTCTCACTCTCTGGCGTTCTCCTTCCCCAAGCGTAACTGGTAACTCTACATAACCCATTGGAGCGGTGGATGCTCCGTTAAATCCACGGATCCATCCTTGACAGGGCTTCAAGTCCTTTATTTCGAGGTTCATCTGGTCGAATGTCCTTTTGAAAAGAATGTTGACGGAACTCCCGTTGTCCACTAAAACCTTATGAACAGTGGCTGGTCCAATAGGTACTGTGATTACAAATGGATCTTCAGTCGGAGCATGGACTCCAATGCTTTCTCGTTCGCGGAAAACGACATCGTCGGACATCATCTTTTGTTGCTTTACCGGGATATTGTCCTCGGGGTTGCTACACTCCTCTACCTCGAGGTGTTGCTTGGCTGCATTGACATATTGATCCAATGCCTTGGAACTATGTCCGGCGAGATAAAGTCCTCCGATTACGGTATTGATAACGATGTTCTTTCCCTTTTGCTGGGCAGTTGGCCTGGCAGCAAGTTGATTCTGGTTCTGATTTGGGGCCTGTACTGCTTGCCACCTATCTCTGGGCGTTACTCTATATTCATCTAATTTTCCTTCTCGAAGAAGCCTCTCGACTACATCTCTTAGGTGACGGCATTCATTTGTCGAATGGCCATGAATCTGATGAAAGAGACAAAACTTCCCCGTTTCTCGTTCTTTCTCCGTCGACTCTCTAGGAGGCGGCCTCTTATTCTGGAGGACGTTGTACGAATCCATGAAGATATTTTCCAGAGTATCATTTATTGGCGTATAACTCTCAAAGGCCCTGGGACGAGTCCTTCTCTGGGAGTCGTTCCCTCGGTTCCTCTTCCGGTTGTTGCCATTATTATTATTATCATTGTTCCCTGACCGACGACCACCCTGATTCCGATTTCCGACATTAACTTCGACCTTCCCCGAGCTATCTCCTGTCTGCTTGATGGCGACATTGCTCTGGATTTCCTCCTTATCGGCCGTTTTTGCCTTTCGGTTAGCATATACTTCTTCCCGGCGTAAACGTACATTAGCTTTTTCGTAGAATAACTCTCTAGTATGGGGTGGCTTGCCTGCCAGGTATCTCCCAAATTCAGTGTCTTTATCTACTCCATTAATCAGAGCTGCGACAACGGTTGGCTCATGGGGATCTTTAACTTCAGTAGCGGCCAAGTTGAAACGGTCTAGGTACACTTTCAAACTCTCGCCTGGTCGCTGCTTGACAAGGAACAAGTCAATCACACTCTTTGTCTTTTGTGCATAGATGCGGAATTGTTCTACGAACTTTTCACTCAACTCCCTGAAGCTAGAAATCGATCTTGCTGGTAAGCGAGTAAACCATAACAATGCTACATCCTCCAAGAATATGGGAAATGCTTTGCATTTGACAGCGTCAGAAGCTGCGGCAGCGGTCAGTGACCAAGAATATCTCATCAGATACTGGACGGGATCAGATCTACCCGCGTAGCGGTTCATCTGTGGCATGTTGAAACGCCTCGGGAAAGTCGCATCCAAAATATCATCAGTGAAAGGGGTATGACTGCGGTCAATTCCCCAATCTTCATTTCGTTGTCCACGGCTATCTGCCAGAATTTGATGAATCATAGCTGCAATGTTTGCACTGGTCAGCGGAGGTTCGGGGTCAGTGCCTCTTACTCGGTGGGGTTCTCTAATCTCTCTTCCGGGAGCAGTCACGAAATCCGGGGCTCGAATTGGGCTTCGTTGCCCCCTGTTACCATGAGCATTTGCACGACGACGGGGCTGAGGCCGTCTGTCCTGTACAGGGCTGTCCACACCCCGAGCTCTGGGAGTTGCAGCGTGATCATTCACATTACGGTTTGAGGGTCCTGCACCCAGCGCCTCTTCTTCCCGTGACGGCAGAGTTCCAAATCGAAGCTGCTCAATGTTTTCGGGTCTCTCATATGGTCGCTGCGGAGGTCTCGGCGATTCCTCTGACAAAGAAGAGTATCCTGGGGTTGGCGGACGGACTGGTGGCGTCCTTTGCCTTGCGAGATCATCAAGCCTTCTATCCATAGCGGTCAAATTTTGTCGCAGAACGGAGCTTTCCTGCCTTTGAGCAGCCAATTCATCAAACAGTCTCTCCCACATTTCAGAGAAGCGAGAGAGATCCCCCTCAGTAACGGGAGCAGAAGGGTCATATTGATCATCATCAATTTCTCTTATGCGCAAAGAGCTTGAGCCAGGTCGAGCGGAGGGGCCAGGACGGTAAGAGCGTGCCATAGGCTCCTTTCCAGGTCGAGTTGTAGTCCGATCATCAATTCGGATCGCTGTGGATCAAGGATGGCGACTCGCAGCACCCCCCTGGGATCGGTTCGTGGTCACGGTACGCGGAGGATTCGAAGCGTTATCGAGGGATCGAGTAACAACCCCTTCAGCAGTCCGGATCGCCTCGTCCTCGTCGACTCGGAGCGTGGCATCTTCATCGGATCGGTTCGCCCCCGGCGCTCCGCAATCCAAAGTTCCCTCATTGCCTAGCTCGTGCACACTTTCTTCGACTGCTTCATTCGCGGTTTCATTGGTTCGTGAAGCTCGTACTTCCTTAGATCTCTTTCCAGCCATGATATCCGAGTCACTGGAATCTTCAAAGAACTGAATAGTGAAGCTTTAGGACTGTTTTCTCAGTGAAAGCACCAAAATGTTAGATCAAAATTTGGACCTAACACCCAAATTGTTCTGAATCTTATAGATTTTTAACTGAAGAATGAAGAAAAAGAAAATAACACACAGAATTTATAGTGGTTCGGCGTTAACAGGCCTACGTCCACTTTATATGTTATTGATTATACTTTGAATGCTGGTACAATCAATGATTTCTCTCTAGCTCACTTTTACAATTGTGATTTCTCTCAGTAATCTAGTAGTTTGACAATAATGGCGGATTCAGTACTCAATATTACCAAAAGGCCCTTCAAAAATGCCAAGCTCCGGGCTATTTATAGCTGATTTTGTCAGGCGGATCGTGGTAACACGTGGCACGAATCCCGAGAACATCGGATCGCATCGCAGCCGATGAAGAAATAGTCAAATTAGCCGTTGCGGACAGGTGTCGCGATCCCCTTGAAAATCGGATCGAGCAAATGGGGAGAATCAGTCAAAATGACGGTTGGGGACACGTGTCGCTGGATCCGTGCGTCTCGGATCGCCGAAGACTAGCTCGTGCTTGAATGGGTCAGAGGCTTCGCCGTGCATCAGGGGATCGGATCGGTGTATACTGGGCAGTAATGTATGTACGGATCGAGTCGCATAGAGGTGTCGTTTCGCTGACGAAATGGGGGTGATCCGATGAGGTGCGATTCGATGGTGTGCAATCCGATGAGGGGCGAGTCGATGGTGTGCGATCCGATGAGGGGCGAGTCGATGGTGCGATCCGTTCCTTCATGTACTTAGGGAATGTAGTTTCATACTTTCTTCTTGAGAGTGAACCTGGGTGGCTTGGTCAAAAAGCTAGCCAACATTCATGTCATGATCCTTTATCTTGTTTGCATGCTGAAAGATCACTGGACTTACCAGACTTATGTCTGATCTAGTTTGTTTTTCACCTCTTTTCTTCCGTTTCCCCCCAGGTAGCGAGGGAGGGAAGAGCACAGCATAACTTGGACCTCTTCTCTTTCCAAGCTTAAAGATTAGTTGGTGTATCGCTTTGGACTCTATCTCTCTCTCTTCCACTGCTATGGCTGGTTCATGCTTTATCGGGGAATATCATTGTTTTTATGCATCTTTTATTCTTGGAAGTTTTTAAATCAAGACAGAAGTTCTATGTATTACATTTAAGTATTATTGGGGAAATTGTTGTAAAAGCTTGACTGAATTAAGTTGTTTATAAAATGACTTTATTTTCCGCTGCATTATTTGTCTGTCTTGTAATTTGTCTGCATCTTTTACCTATAATGCTCCACCGAAGTTAAGGCATTCCCTCAGTGAGTGACCTTAACGGAGGTGGGGTGTTTCATCAAGTTTCTCTTGCTTATTAATTTCAGTCATATAGCTTAACCCATTTAAGTTCATTAATAAGCCCACAACATGTTATTCTCTAGATTGTGGTCCAAGGTCTGTGATCCACAATCCCCTTATATTCTTGTTTTGTTTCATCATTAAAATAACATGTTTTACTTAATATGTAATTAAGTATATCCCAATTCACATGTTTTATAATTAACATGTCACTTACCATTTATGATTAAATATAACTTATTTTATTTCACAAGTTTTCCTTATCTCTTCTCATTTAATCACAATTCCATTTAGCATCGTCAATACAACTAATCGTTGTTTACTTATTAACTTAGTTCCACTAACTAAGCCCCATTAATAAGTTTCTCTGCCCATTTATTATAACCTATGTTATAATTTCCCCTTGTCCCTGGGACAAACCCAAACATTCTTATCAAAGGGTTTCAGACTTCCGAGCTTAAAAATTACTTAATTTATAATTAAGTACAATTTATTTTCCCCCTTTTCTTAACTGGTTTCAGGTTTTCCGCTAAATTGATTACTTAATTTACAATTAAGTGTCCCTTAACTCAATTCACCAGTTATCCCATTCTCTTGCTAACTTATTATAACCTAAGCTATAATCCCCATTTGTCCTTAGGACAAGTTTACCCATGATACAACATTTTCATTAATGTTACTTATTTATAATATGTTATTATCATTTCTACAAGTTATGCTTACCGTAAAGGTGTCTTTAATTACATAACTTTATTGTTTCTACCGGTTATGTATACCACTAGGTATCTTTAATTACATAACCTTATCAGGCTAAGTTTGCTGGCCTATATGAAAATATTACCCACCCCCTCAGATTTGCTTATCCCACCCACTGTCCAACCAATTTTACTTAACCCTAACTTTAGTTCATATTCATACAATCCCTATGGATTAGATTAGGTTAAGCAGTCCAATTCATTACCATGTCCATTTATGGTTTATAATGGGCTAGACCTCCCACATTAGGCCTACAACTTATGGATGTTGGATATGCCGGTCGGGTCCGGGTAGACTTCTTCCACAAGTTGGGCCTAACCTCGTGTCATAGCCCGTCTCGTACATTAGGTTCAACATTAGTGGCTGCTGGATATGCCGGTCGTGTTCGGGCAGACTTCCACCACTAATGCAACCTAACCTCGTGTCATAAGTGCAACTACAATTTTTAATTGTAATCCTAGGCATTCATTATTAATCAATTATTTAAACTTATGCCTTTATAGGTGTTAATGCCCATTTACCCAATTATATTCATGATGGATTATACGTCTAAATTCCTATTATTCAAATTATGCCAATTCGTATTTTACATATGATAGCATTTGCGCCCAAATCATTTTTCTATACTTATGATCCAATTTAAGGTCTTTTAACATTATTTGGTCGATGCCCTAAACCCATATTTATTTATTCAATTCTATGTTAACATGAATCCATATAATCGTATACTTACTCCAATTATTTCCTGTATATAATTAGGACAAATTTACATGCAAACATTTTAGCACTCTAACAAATCCAATATATGAATTATAACATGTAAACATTCCAACATTTCAACTGATTCAATATATGAATTATTCATATTAACAATTTGAAGTTATATCATGCTAATCATTCCCACATATTGTTTACACCACTTTAATCATTATTAGCATATGTTTAGGCATCTTAACATATTAACTAATTGAACATATTATCCATTTTAGCACATTAATGCACTTCGTCAAACCAAACCTTCCAATATGTTCATTATGGGGAATGCCAAACCATCGATGTACTATTATTCAAAAAGTATATTTTAAACCCACTCACCTTCATGCTTTCCCCAAATTTTGGATCTGATCCTCTCTATCGTCCATGGTTTCCCTTTTAATCGGATTTACAACCTATCGACCATGGATTTATTAGTTTCATGAAAAGAGAAGGGAAACAGAAATAATTTAAATAGATTGGTCTTAGAAGTTTACCTTGCTTTCAATAATATTTTATTAACATTGACTCTCTCCTCCAGATATGGATTCATAATCTTCCTAGTCTAACATTTTAATTTCAGAATAGATTTGAGAAGAGAGAGAGAGCCATGGCAAAGTTTAGAGTCGCCTCAGAAATTATGAGGACGGAGTAAATCTAACCATCTTATTTATAGGCGTGCTAAATGAATTTGGTCCCTTAGATTTAAATGAAACTACATCAGAGCTAACCACGACATACGATCAATAAGAAATGGCCACGTTGAAAAAAAACAAATGTTAACCAATTAAAACGCGCCACGTGTGCTGAATGATTTGCAGGGTAGACACCCCTGCTTGGGTGTCGACACATGTGTCGACACCCTATGGTGGTGTCGACACCCCCGCCGTATTTTTTTTGATTTGAAATTTGATTTATTTACAATATATATAATTCTTGAACATAAATCAAATTTCAAACATCCCTTTTGTTCGCGCGCAACCCTCCATTTGAATTATGTTTGTAACACCCCGCATTTTTAAGTATAATTAAAAATGAAATAAAATATATGAAAATATGCTTATGATAGGTAAATAATGGTGATGCATAAGGAGAATTAATTAATACATGGAAGAGAAGAAAAATTAGTTCGATAACGGCGTATGTAACGGAAAAGATAGTAAAATAAGGATAACTAATTCAAGAATCAGGAATTAGGTAAAATGGACATCACCATTGCGTTCCTCTCGGAAAAATACGCGAAATAGAGTCTGAGTTTTCGAAAATCGGAGTCCGTATGACCAAGATATGGCCAAAACAAGATTTCAGCAGACTTTCTGACAGACTGACCCAGGTCGACCATAGTGTCGACACTATAGTCGACCCCCCCCCCCAGGTCGACTATAGTGTCGACCTCCCCTCTGTACAGGTCGACCTGGTCGGCTTGGGGTGGCCCAGAACCCATTTTTGAGGCCCGGGATGATTTTTGATGGTCCGGATTGGTTTTAGGGTTAATCTGATGGCTGAAATTAGTTCCTACACCTATAAATACACCCTAAGACCTGGCCTCCTCTACACACAATTATATTCTTCTTCTTCTCTGCCTCTGTTCTAAATAAAAATAAAAATGGCGTCGCTACTCTGCTGGAATCAAAACTAGAAGCTAATCAACATCAACCTAAGCAACTCAATTCAAATTAGAGATTAAAGCTTCTGCAACAATTCTGCAACAACTAAAGTTCTTTCTTTAATCCAATCAAGGCAAGTACAGTTATTCTCCGCTATAAACATTAATTCTGATTGTGACATGAATTATAAATCTGAATCTGAGGTTATATCTGTTCTGTTCTGTTTGGATCTATCTTATTTTGTATCTCTTTCCTCTTTCTGTTCTATAGCCAGGCTACCACGAGCCTGAGCCAATCTCATAAGAGATTAACCTACGCTAAAATATTTGGGACAGTAAAATGAATGATGCATAAATTGGGCATGACCAATTGGTGACTGATTTGAGGAAAGAACATGGACTGTAGCTAGAACAAAATCTGAGACATATGACTGGACATGTTATATTTATAACATAAATGGGTATTGAACATATGATTTGTGATAAAAAGAATATGGCTTAGGTATAAAGATTTACATGAGAGTAGGGCATCTATTAATGTAAATAAACACCTAAGTAAGGGATCTTTGGGATATATGACATGCATAGTAATAGATGGCTATATTTGGTATATAATCATATTGTGAATCATGACAATTATTTATGCATGTGAACTTAGGCAAGATTTATAATTAGGCAAGATATGTTTGTGAAACTTTAAGAAATGATTAAATCTATTATATTTGCCTAATTTGCTAGTTTTGTTACATTGCCTAATCCGCTAGTTCTGTTATATTGCTTAATCTGCTAGTTCTGCTCCACTGCCTAGTCTGCTAGATCTGTTCATCTGCCAAATCTGTCATCTGCTAAGTCTATTGAAAATTCTAAATCTGCTAGTTTGCTTAATCTGATAAATCCGTTAAGTCGCCTAATCTGAAGAATCTGTTATCTGCTATATCTGTTGAGTTGGTATAATTAGTCCGCTATTGACATAATCTGAATTAACTATGAATAATTGACATGTATATTAGGCGTGGGTATAAATGGTAAATCATTAATTAATTGGCCGCAAAGATAAACATGGCTAACTCGAGGTTAGAATGATTTTGCGGCGTAATTCTGCCCGGAACCGCCTGGCATAATCCAGTGGTCGCAAACAATAGGTTCTAATGTGATAAGTTAGTCATAACGTGCTTGAAACCCGAGGTTAGACTCAGTTTGCGACAGAAACCTGCCCGGAACCAACCGGCCTAACCAGTAGCCGCAAACTGTTAGTCTAATGTGAGTGGTTTGGGCATTAATATTTAATTAATGAAAATCTGAGATAAATATGATGTCTAAAACGTGTTGGGTAAGGTTAGACCAATTGGACCAATGAATCTGATAAACCCGTTTCGTGAATCCGTAGACCCAATACAAAGTTAGATAATCTATAACCAGTTAATCTGTAAGTCTGTTAATCTGTAACCAGTTAATCTGTAAGTCTGTTAATCTGTAACCAGTTAATATGTAAGTCTGTTAATTTGTAACCAGTTAATCTGTAAGTCTGATAATCTGTAACCTGTTAATCTGTAAGCCTGTTAATTCGAACATCTGATCCGTTAGTCTGAAAACCTGTTAACTTGATTGTCTGATCTGTGAACTAGTTGATCTGAATGTTGTATGCCTGAACTTGTAAACAAGTTAATCTGAAATATGTAGTCTGGGGACACAAGGTTAGGAGGGGAATTACTTGTGTCATCTGTTGTTTGGGACCCATATTAGTCAGTAACCCTTTCTGGTATCAAAACTTTGACCCAACAGTAGGTAGGGTCCGGGCACGCTTACTGAACTAATTATAAGCGGTTCATTCTGATAATGGCGAGGGGTGTTGATGGTGCGTTCCAACCGGGTCATGTGCGTGCATGGATCCCGGTCTGCCTCTGAGGATGTAAGACGCCGTGACATCTGTAAATAGGTCTGTGCCAATTGGTTGTCACCTTAGGGAGTGATACACCCTACTGTGGGGCCGACACAGGATATTTATGTATTAGGGAGCCGATCGCTTGGGGTAGGGTTTTAGGGTACACTTAGTTCTGTTTGTTTCTGTTGGTACCGTCTGTTTCTGTTGGGTGGCAACACATGTCTGTTTCTGTTGGTACCGTCTGTTTCTGTTGGGTGGCAACACCTGTCTGTTTCTGCGTGGTACCGTCTGTTCGGGTGGTAAAGGCCCAATTACTAGTGTACACCTAATTCTACATTCTGTTTCCGTAGGGATTAATCTGTTTCTGTTTCTGTTCGGGTAGCAAAGGCCCATTATCCGCATTCTGCTTTTGTCTGTTTCTGATCGGGTGGTAAAGGCCCATTATTAGCATTCTGTTTCTGTGGAAATTATTCTGTACCCGTTTCTGTTTCAGTTTAGACATTAGGGTGATACCTAATTCTGTTAAACTAGTATTAGTGCAGAGAAGTATAAAGAAATAGCTTATATCATTCTGTTCCTCTGTTATATCTGTTACACCTGTTATAGTTATCTCTCATCCAGTTTTATTTTCATGTCATGTTATTATTATCTGTTCATAACTGAAAATCATTGGACTTGCCAGACTTTTTGTCTGACCCTTGTTGTTTTGCCTCCTTTCTTCCGTTTCCCCCCCCCCCAGGTTTTGTAGAAGGGAATACTATAGCTTGCTCCAGATTTCTTCCGCTTGCAGTGCTTAAAGTATGGCTTGTCTTCTTCTGTGGGGATTATGATTTTAAACTATGCGTTCTGAAGGCTTTTGTACAAGACTGATATTTTGTACTTGAATTCTGATATTGTGATTTGAAAGGATGTAACCAAGCTTCTGTTTGAAATAAAGTATAATTTTTCAAGTACTGTTTATCTGTCTTGTAGTATTCTGTTTCTGTTTACTAAAATGCTCCAGCAAAGTTAAGGCATTCCCTTTGTGAATGACCTTAACGGAGGTGGGGTGTTACAATGTTCATTTATATTCAACTCTTATTCGTATGCTAAGCTTTTGTACGAGAACAATTATTTATTTTGTTCCCGTTTTATCTTGTTATATACATACATACATACATACGTACGTACACACACACACATATATATATATATACATATAAGCACTAGACCTCTTGTTAACCCCTTTCACACTATGCCACTTTTTAGTCATTCCCTTAAAACAAAAATATGATGCTGGCGGGGATCGAACCCTGTATCTCTTGTATGCAAGTCTCATGCTTTAACCAATTGAGCTACTTAGGCTATTGTTAACAAGGCTTAAAAGTAGTGCTAGACATTATTCTTTTCTCAATCCTCTTTTTCATGTTTTGTTACAATATTTAATTTAAAGATATCTCTTTCATTTTAAATCGGTTTTCTACAACCCATAGGTCTAAATTAACCAGAAAATCGCCACGAACGCCATGACGCTAATCCCATAACTAAACTCTGGAAGCTCTTCAAATTTTCCTTTTTCTTTTAAATGTTCGCATGAAATTTCAATTACATTGCATGCATTTCTTCTCATTTTATATACTGCATGTATTTTCTTTTAATAATCTTCTTCTTTATCCCAATGCATGGACTTATTACATGCAATTATATTATTATTTAATTTTTCCTTTAAATATATTTATGCATATAATATATATACATATATGCATATTTTTATTTTTATTTGCATTTAAAATGCGGGGTGTTACATTCTTCCATCCTTTGGAAATTTCATCCCCGAAATTAAATAAAGGTAAATTAAATAATCCCTCGCATAATATCCACCCATCATGTGTGCATCCAATTTCTGCAAACATAATGCACATGTGCAAAGTGAAATACATCATAGTAATGCATGTATGCCTAAGCGATACCTCCTATATGCAAGTTTTTCAAAAATTCTTTTAAAACATGATGCTCACATCCTATATATACTGGCTGTTTTATATGATTGCAATACTTTGAAAATCAAAACCTTTTTTTTCATCCCAATTTTCCCACACTCTTACTGAGTAAGAGCATAGTTCATCCAATTGTTGCATCCATAATCCTACCAACCAACTTTTTTTTTGAATTTCAGAAAAATCTAATTTTCTAAATTTTATTTCTAATGTTATAAAAAGTTAGAAAACGGAAAACTCTGCATCCTCCATTTTTCTTTTCCAACCTTCTTGTAACCGTACTTGGGTTTTTATATAACTATTTATAAAGATTCTCTATTTTCCTATCCAAGCAAAGTCAACTTAAGAAAATTTTATTTTGTTACTGATCCTCTCTTCATCTTATCTTGAAAAAATTACATTCTTATTCGTCTTTTCTCAATCGGGTTTATGACTTGTTCTTTCCTATAAGGCCGGTTCAGTCTTACTACAAGGTGCCAACATCCACTCTATTCTTATTTTCTACAACTTAATTATTTTGTCCACCCACAGAACTATCTTAAAATAATTTATCAAAAAGGGCTATCATAAGAATAGAGATTTCAAATCTTTCTTTATTAAAAATCCTTGTATGAAATGTAACAAGAAAACTAGCGAGCTATACATGCTCTATAATATGCACCTTTTTACTGAGAGAATTTTGCTTTAAAACTCAATATGTACTTCATTACATATTTTAAAACTATAACTTTTAAGATTAAAACTTGAAAACACCATAAACCTTTTTCCTAAAACTTTTATAATTTCAAGTTCTTAAAAGTTAACAATGGGGTTAGACTCAAAGTAGGTTTCCAATTTTCTTTTAGGCTTTCCTAGACACCCCCCAAGGTCAATTCTCTCAACTACATATATTCCTAATCCATTTTTCTCTTTTTAACCTTTTCCAATTTATAAGGTTTTTAAGTCCACTAACCCAAAAATACTAATCATATGGGATTCACTTTCCTTCTATACATTGTACATTTTCCACCCAAATTACCTAAGGGTCTCAGATTTCCATATTCATTTCTTTAGTGTACAAAACGAACATCCCGTTTCTCACCATATTATACTCTTTCTATTTAGTGGGTTCCTCTATGGACCTAGGTATATATATAATATATTATATTTAAAAAAAATACAAATACGTTCACACACTATTTATATAGGAATCCAAAACCTAAACTCTGATACCAGATGTGACAACCCCAATTTCTATAGACCGAATTTTATTTTTAAAATTCCAGTCTATCGAAACTCGGATAGGTTTGCTCTGGTATCCTGTAGAAAAGACAGAGACATAAAATATGTCAAAGCTCAGAAAATATCTCACAGCGGAATGGATAAAATATAATATAAATCAAAGTATAGCCTTACCGTATTAATAATACTGTCTAACCAGTATCAAAAGCTATAATGTCACATGTCCCTTCCACAAATCTAACTTGCAAGTATGTTATGAGGAGGGGGTCAGAACACAAGTTCTGGGGACTGGATTTAAACTAAACACTATGGATAATCCTACATATACTGTTCAATCATATTATCTTATTTATAGGTTACTTGGGTTAACAACACTCAAGGCTTACACATACGTCGTACCTATTTACTTCCCAGTGAATTAACCTAATATAGTATATATGTAGCTACCCCCAATATCGAGGTACACCCCATGGTACCCCACGCGCACGGTCTCCACCGTAACACTATTGCAATATACGTAGTCCCTCATCCTACGCCGTAGTGACGTACAGCCAACAATATTACGTTCCGCATATATCTATCATTACTATGCTACGCAAACGTACGGACTGCCTCCTTTGTTCCAATTAGACTCCATAATAGAGTAATGCCCTCAAGTCTACGATACACCACCCAGAGCTAATATACATGTATCTAGACTGTCCACCATATGTTTCTTCATTTGTAGCTCGACGCCTCAATCGCATGTTCTCTAATGTGCACCGAATTCCATGGCAGGGCGATACAAGAAACAAGGAACTCGGTCGGGAGCTTTTCCATATCTGTATAGGCTCGTCTTTAAAGAGCCTCTACAGATATACCTAGGGTCTGTTTTCATAGCGGCTATGGCCCCACCTCGGCCCCTCCCTCTACAAGTAAAGATACAAGAGCTAAGCGACAGCCCCTACGCAAACAATCTAAACATCCATTTGGCGTATCCCCTCAACCCACTACCCCGATAGTGAAGGGTGAAATGGTATTTTGGGTTTAGTTCTTGTCTTTCCGCATCCCACTGGCTGCCGATGATGGGTATCTGACGGTCTACTATCCTTGTTGGTCGTGACCCTCTGCCTCCCTCTACCTCCTCGTGAGGCAACAGCCGAACCACCCTGGTGTCACCTCGTTACAGCATTTTGAATGCATAGCTACATCTACAATCAAGGCCCATCCACCTAGTAGTTACGCACAGACCCAACCTCTGCGGACACAGCCAAAGACATCTGCCACCACACAAAGGACTACTAGGAGCACCTTACGTACCTAAGGAAGCCTGGTGCTTCCCCTTCTAGTCCTTTGGAGACGTCAGAACAATCAGATGAATGTGCGCTCCCCCTCGTGCCTTATAACCCCTCGATGATCTGCCCCGTTGGGTTATTCACCCTCAACCGCACGGACTCGTCTAAGCGCCTTACTTTAGCTTGTTGTTAGACCCTATGTCTAAACATTCTTTTATGCGCTTGCCTCACCTCATCAGGTTTCCAATTAACTTGACTATTCCAATTCATATTGAATTCTTATTCAAATTATCAAGTTTCTCTTGCTTATTAATTTCGGTCATATAGCTTAACCTATTTCAGTTCATTAATAAGTCCACAATATTTTATTGGTCCAAGGTCAATGATCCACAATCCCCTTATATTCTTGTTTGGTTTCATCCTTAAAATAACATATTTTACTTAATATGTAATTAATTATATCCCAATTCACACGTTTTCTAATTAATATGTCACTTACCATTCATGATTAAATATAGCTTATTTTATTTCACAAGTTTTCCTCATCTCTTCTCATTTAATCATAATTCCATTTTACATCATCAATACAACTTATCATTGTTTACTTATTAACTTAGTTCCACTAACTAAGGCCCATTAATAAGTTTCTCTACTCGTTTATTATAACCTATGTTATAATTTCCCCTTGTCCCTAGGACAGACCTAAACATTCTTATCAATGGGTTTCAGACTTCCAAGCTTACAGATTACTTAATTTATAATTTAGTACAATATATTTTCCCCCTTTTCTTAATTGGTTTCAAGTTTTTCCCTTTACTGATTAAATAATTTACAATTAAGTGTCCCTTAACTCAATTCACCAGTTATCCCATTCTCTTACTAACTTATTATAACCTAAGATACAATCCCCACTTGTCCCTAGGACAAGTTTACCTTTTATACAACATTTTCATTAATGTTACTTATTTATAATAGGTGATTATCATTTCTACAAGTTATGCTTACCTAAAGGTGTCTTTAATTACATAACTTTATTATTTCTACCGGTTATGTATACCACTAGGTATCTTTAATTTCATAACCTTATCGGGCTAAGTTTGTTGGCCTATATGTAAATATTACCCACCCCCTCAGATTTGCTTTGCCCACCCACTTCCAACCAATTTTACTTAACCCTAACTTTAGTTTATATTCATACAATCCCATTAAATTAGACAAGGTTAAGTAGTCCAATTCATTACCATGTCCATTTATGGTTTATAATGGGCTAGACTTCCTACATTAGGCCTACAACTTGTGGATGCTGGATATGCCGGTCTGGTCCAGGTAGACTTCTTCCACAAGTTAGGCATAACCTCGTGTCATAGTCCGTCTCGTATTTGTGTACTTAGACCTCTCACATTAGGCTCAACATTAGTGGCTGCTGGATATACCGGTCGGATCCGGGCAGACTTCCACCATAGATGCAACCTAACCTCGTGTAATAAGTGCAATTACAATTTTTAATTGTAATCCTAAGCATTTATTATTAATCAATTATTTAAACCTATGCCTTTATAGGTGTTAATCCCTATTTACCCATTTATATTCATGATGAATTATACGTCTAAATTCTTATTATTCATATTATGCCAATTCATATTTTACATATGATCCCATTTGCGTCCAAATTATTTTTCTATACTTATGATCCAATTTAAGATCTTTTATCATAATTTGTCGATGCCCCAAACCCATATTTATTTATTCAATTCTATGTTAACATGAATCCATATAATCGTATACTTACTCCAATTATTTCTTATATATAATTGGGACAAATTTACATGTAAACTTTTTAGCACTCCAACAAATCCAATATATGAATTATAACATGTAAACATTCCAACTGATCCAATATATGGATTATTCATATTAACAATTTGAAGTTATATCATGCTAATCATTCCCGCATGTCATTTAAACCACTTTAGTCATTATTAGCATATGTTTAGGCATCTTAACATATTAACTAATTGAACATATTATCCATTTTAGCATAATAATGTACTTCATCAAACCAAACCTTCTAATATGTTCATTATGGGGAATGCCAGACCATCGATGTACTATTATTCAAAAAGTATATTTTAAACCCACTCACCTTCATGCTTTCCTCAAATTTTGGATTTGATCCGCTCTGTCATACCCGGTTTCCCTTTTAATCGGATTTACAACTTATCGACCATGGATTTATTATTTTTATGAAAAGAGAATTGAAAGAGAAATAATTTAAATAGATTGGTTTTAGAAGTTTACCTTGCTTTCAATAATCTTTTATTTACATTGACTCTCTCCTCCAGATATAGATTCATAATCTTCCTAGGCTAACATTTTAATTTCATAATAGATTTGAGAAGAGAGAGAGAGAACCATGGCAGAGTTTTGGCGTCGCCTTAGAAATTAGGAGGACGGAGTAAACCTAACCATCTTATTTATAGGCATGCTAAATGAATTTGGTCCTTTAGATTTAAATAAAACTCCATCAGAGCTAACTACGTCATACGACCAATAAGAAATGGCCACATCGCGACAAAAACAAATGTTCACCAATCAAAACACGCCACGAGTGCTGAATGATGCGTAGGGGTAGACACCTCTGCTTGGGTGTCGACACATGTGTTGACCCCCCTATGGTGGTGCGGACACCCCTGTCGTATATATATATATTGATTTGAAATTTGATTTATTTATAATACATATAATTCTTGCACATAAATCAAATTTCAAACATCCCATTTGTTCGCGCGCAACCCTCCATTTGAATTATGTTCATTTATATTCAACTCTTATGCATATACTAAGCTTTTGTACGCGAACAATTATTTATTTTGTTCCCGTTTTATCTTGTTATATACATATATTTATATATATACATACATATATAAGCGCTAGACCTCTTATTAACCCTTTTCACACTAAGCAACTTTTTAGCCATTCCCTTAAAAAAAAATATAGCGTTGGCGGGGATCGAACTCTATTTCTCTTATATGCATGTCACATGCTCTAACCAACTGAGCTACTTAGGCTATTTTTAACAAGGCTTAGAATAGTGCTAGGCATTATTCTTTTCTCAATCCTATTTTTCATGTTTTGTTACAATATTTAATTTAAAGATATCTCTTTCATTTAAATCAGTTTTCTACAACCCATAGGTCTAAATTGACCAGAAAATCGCCATGAACGCCATGACGCTAATCCCGTGACCAAATTCTAGAAGCTCTTCAAATTTCCCTTTTTCTTTTAAATGTTCACATGCAATTTCAATTACATTGCATGCATTTCTTCTCATTTTATACATTGCATGTATTTTCTTTTATTAATCTTCTTCTTCATCTCAATGCATGAACTTATTACATGCAATTATATTATTATTTAATTTTTCCTTTAAATATATCTATGCATATAATATATATACGTGTATGCATATTTTTATTTTTATTAGCATTTAAAATGCAGGGTGTTACACTCGTCCTTACTAATGATAGCTCGTTACCCCCTTCGAAAACGCTATATCAGCATCTACAGTGGAGAGTAGCACTATTTCTAACGCAGTTTCACCTAAATGTGCGCCTTGATGGCCTTAACTTCACTTTGTTTTTGAAACCATCCCCATTGACATCACTTATCTCCATCAATCCCTAATCCGCATCGTTGGTGGAAAAAAATGAGAAAGCCTCTATGTTCGTATGCTAAAAAATACATACCAGCGAGAAGCTGAGGGGAAGAGAAATGTATCGGATCAAAAATCAATTGATTTTTTTGATTCTTTGATTTTATACGATATTCAAAAGTGGTCGGCTTTGTTTTTCGAAGCTACAGGTAAAACAAAAATTAGGGATTTGGCTTGATGTCGGGAAAGGGGAATGAACGCTGATTTATAGAAATATTTAATATATTTTATTTGATTAATATATTCGGTTTTATTAATTCGTACCTATCGCCAATTTCGTTTGACGTTTATAAATTCATATGATTACGTATGAAATGTGTTTGCGATAACAATTGACATACGACTATAGTTTGACATTCCGGACCCAATATATTTCTTCGAATTCCGAGTCTGTTAGTTCAAATAGCGCTCGTTCGAGTCTAAATGGTTATTTTATTTACATTTAATTTTCATATGCTCACAAAATATCTCTGATTGATGCGAAACTTGAAATCTAGCAATAATTAGCAATTACAGTTTAACAAAATTTGTCTCGTTGAAAACGGAGGTCGTTTGAATAAAGTCCCTCTTAAAGTGTCCAAATTAAATAAAAATTAATCAACTTAAAAATACCACAATATAATAATAATAAAATATTATTATCGGACATACTTGAGTAAAATTTCGTTTAGTTCCAAAATAAAGTACTTCGGGTTGAGTTCCAAGCTAAAACGATATTCAGTATATCAAAAATCCTTTTATTTCATATAAATAATAATTATAATTTATAAATGAATTCCAAAGCGGCCTTTTGAAAATTTTATTTGGGCATAAAACAAAATTTAAAATATAAAATCTTGAATTTTATCTTGCATTAGAAAAATATTATCTAATAGATTCAGACTTTTTTGATTCAAAGAAATCCAACTTATATTGAATCCTATACACCCAATTAAAGTTCAAAACATAATATTATGAACTACTATGACGTTGCAGCTCGTTTTATAATTAAATTATAAACTATACATTCAAACGTCGTTAAATAAATGAATACGTTAATAAAATTAAAATTTAAACCAAATAAACCCTTTTTATATTGCCAATTCACGATATACTACAAATCCAGTTAATTCTGACTATTTCTGAATAAATTATTATTTTATATTAAAATATATTCAAAACCATTGAATTTCATGCCATTAAATTGTCAAAACAACATTTAAAACCATTTCAAAAATTCAATTAGATGGTTAAAAATCTGGGTCGTTACATTACCTTCCCCCTAAAAGAAATTCATTTCCGAAATTACTAAGGTAGGAAAAATGCTGCAAGCCCATTAACGTTTCAAAAATCTATTTATTTAAAATCTTCTGTTTTACTTTCCAAACTTTTAACTTTAGCTAATTCAATTTTAAAAGAAAAACCAATTCATTATTACTAACAAAACTTTCCAAAAATTTCTAACACTTTAAATTTTGCAAATAATTTTGTTGGAGTCTCCCCTATACAGAGGAACTTCTGCACATTGCAGGAACAACAAATATGTATACATCGACCCACACAATCGGAAAATCCAATTCAACACCCAAAACAAAAACTCAAAATTTATATTTTTTGTAGGCATACCTTATGCGAGCATTATTAGACGATAAGCGATAAGATATTCTTAAGCTTACTCAATTATTATGCAACTCTAACCAAACTGGATCTAATCAACTTCGAAACTCAACCAATATAGGCCAAATTTGGCCCTGTACCTATTCTTAACTCAAATGGAATTCATTAGCTCCATAATCATGCCATTAGTCCAAATATTCAAGTTATCCATTCCATTCTGTTTTATATGATATTCAATTCACATGGATTTATAACTAATATCATTCTAATTCATTCATCCATTATACTTGAAATCCTTCATCCATTGGTTCTTAATCAGGTTCAAATCTACACCAATGTAATCTATTTCAACCGTACAATCAAACTGATTCCAAAACATTTCATTTGGATTCATTATATTTGTATTTTCCTAAACACAAGCCAAATTACAATTGGCTTGTCTTAATTCCAATCCATAAGATTCATTTTAACTCACATAAGTTAAATTATTAATTTTTTTATTCACACCTTTCATAATTGAAATTATTCCAACTTTATCCACAACTAGAATTTCATCCAAATCAAATAATAATTGAGATAAATTATTACTTTTAACTTTTTACAAAATATATCAAGCAAAAACAATATAAAAACAATTTTATATCCAAATTACAAATATACGCACTCACATATGTACACTCAAACTCAAACTAGGGTATTACTAACCCAATCTCTATTAAGTTATGCCACAGAGTCAAGGTTATCACAAAACCTCGCTTTGATACCAATTGTAACGACCCGGAAAATTCGATGCTCGAAATTTCGATAATAATACATAATCTGGTATTACTTGCCAAAAATCCAAGTATCAAATCATAGATTGTTAATAGAAAGAAGTTAGAGGATGAGAGAAGAAATAAAGAAATATTAGAATAGAAGAATAAGGAGATCAGAATCTCACAGCGGATTGAATAAAATATAATATATCAAAATGCTTTACACAAATTGAACTATATATATTACAATATCCCTGCCTCCACGCCTCCATGCTCTTATCTTATCCATGCCTCCATGTTGCCACTCTGCCATTACTAAATTCCAGAAAAAGGAGGATTAAAATGGCGACCTCATTTGATGGGAGAAACCCTAATTCAAACGAAAACAATCCAAATCTCGCCTGGCAAGAGGTTAGAAACAGGAAAAATAAATCATTTAAGGATGATGTTATGGGATCACGTGCTAACAATGATAAGGCGGCTGGGAATTTTCGCAAAAGAAAAGATCTGCCAAAATTTGTGTCTGGTGTACGTTCATGGTCACAAGCGGTAGCAGGAAACACCAAAGTAGAAGGAGACGTGGAACTTTTTGAGACCACAAAAGATGATGATGGATGTTATGAAGATCTAGATGATGAAGTATTTGAAAAAGCTAACTCCATGTGGAATAATTCAATTTATATATACCTGGAAGGGCGCAGACCATACTACGTGCATTTAAATGCATATATTTGACGGGAATGGAGACCCTCAGGTAGATGGGATGTTTTTGCATGAGAGAACGGATTTTATCTAATAAAATTTGCTAATGAAGAAGACTGCAAGAAGGTATTAGAAGACGGACCGTGGTTCATGGACAATAAGCTTATTTTCATTAAAAAGTGGGAACCTAATCTACGTTTTGAACGTGTTATGCTTGATTCACATCCTGTATGGGTGAAAATTCATAAATTAGATTTGGCTTTATGGAATGCTAGGGGTATTAGTAAATTAGCTAGCCTAATTGGTACACCCCTTGACATGGACAAGTACACAAGAAATGTTAAAAGGTTGAATTACACAAGAGTGCTCATTGACATTAAAGCTTTTAACCCATTGGTCAAACAAGTTCGTGCAAAAGACAAATTTGGTAACGTGTATATACAAAATGTTGAATATGAATATGTGCCCCCGTGTGTTCAACATGTAAATGTTTGGGCACTCAATTAATCAATGTGCAACGGTGGTAAAACCAGTTAATCAAATTTGCCAAGTTAAAGATAGTTATGCACATACTACTGATTCATCTAATTCCCCTGACATAACCACTTTACAAGACAAAACACAGCAAGATGATAACCAGTCTAGTGTTCACACCATAGACCATCATACAATAGAAATATTTATAATAAATGTGGACTCTAACCTACCTAATTCAGAAGCAACTGCAGTTGTAAACCAAATGGAAAGTCAAACTAAGGAAGAGAGTCAAGCTGAGCCTCCCCCTGTTGTGAACTACACACGTGCTCTTTAAGAAACGTCATCTACTGATCCTAGTAATGAAGAGAATTTGAACTTAAATGAAATAAACTTGACACAGGAAATAAATGAGGAACAAGAAAGTACTGATGCAAGAAAAATTACCAAAAGTAACAAGAAATATGAGATGCAACTTGAAGATAAACAAAAAGATGCAACACAGAAAGATGTGGTTCGCTCCTCACACATGACATTGAGGAGAAAGCAACCACACAATAAATGACCATTATTACGTGGAACGCTAGAGGTCTTAACAACGACACCCATCAGTTACACTCTACAATATTAGAAGGACTTTTGTACCTTCTATCATGCGTGTGTTGGAGAACAAGATGACTAATAACAACCTGAATAACTTTCTTAACTACTTTGGTGAAGAATCATGTAACAACAATGACACTGGAAGTAAAGGCAGAATTCTTGTGATGTGGAGCAAACCAATATGGCAGATGAACTCAATTGATATGGACACACAACAAATAACTGTTAAGGCAAAGAACAGTGGAGGACTAATCTTAACTATCACAGCTGTGTATGCTAGTAACTTAGCCTAAGAAAGGAGCACTTTGTGGACTAAGCTAATAACATTATCAAAGAATGTTAACACTCCATGGATTGTTACTGGAGATTTTAATGCTGTACTCAACAAAGAAGATAAAATGGGGGGTGTTCCCCTTCGAGTAGCACAACTTACAGAGTTTAATAACTGCATTTCAGGTGCTTGACTCCTAGAACCAGTACATAATGGCCTGAAATACATGCGGAGGAGTGGAGAAAATAAGAAAATATCATGCAAACTAGATAGAGTTCTAGTTAATTCAGAATGCATCATAAAAATGCCTAATATTAAAGTGGAAATTTTATCCATGTACACAAGTGATCATAGTCCAATCTTAATTCAGTTAATAGAGAGGATTAATAAATCAAAAGGCAGACCTTTCAGATACGTTAATGTTTGGCAACATATTGATGGATATGAAGAGGCAATCAATTTCAATTTATGTGAAACACAAGATGGGTGTGCAGGCTTCAAAGTTATTCAGATGCTCAAGTTTGCAAAAAAATCGCCTTAAAGAATGGAATAAATGCAGACCGAAGGAATCTGATGTTGTTAATCAATTGCAACATAACTGCACAAAATATTTACAACTGATTACAATTCTGATGATACTTGGAGCAAATATCATTCAACACAAAAAGATCTGAAGAAAGCTTTGGAAATTAAAGCAATTGAGTTGAAACAAAAAGCTAAAGTGCAGTGGCTAATTGAAGGAGATGAATGCACGAAGGTTTTCTACACTAAAATGTCCATACGCAAGCATATCAACAGTAGTGTTTATTTGATGGATGATCAAGGGAACTACTGTGCAAAATCTAGAGAGAGATGCAATTGCTTATTTTACATCCTTATATAATAGTGAATGTGAATCTAACATACCTATCATACATTGCAGGCGTGTTGTCAATGCCCGAGGCAAAAGGATGTTGTGTTCCCCTGTCATGTATGAAGAGGTCTGGATGGCCATTAAATCCATTAGCATCGACTCCAGTCCAGGCCCAAACGGGATAGGGGCTGGGTTCTTCATAAAGCACTGGCAGAACCTGAAAGAGGATGTAACACTAGCAATTCAAGAAGCTTTTATGGATGGAAGAATAATAATAGAAACAAACCACACATTCATTTGTCTCATTCCCAAAATTGAAAATCCTACTAGACCTGAAGAATTCAGACCAACTACCTGCTGTAATGTATTCTAAAAAATTCTTAGCAAAGTTATATGCAACAGGATGAAGCTTACTCTACCAAATATCGTTTCAGAATAACAAAGTGCTTTTATCAAACGTAGAAACATATCTGAAAATTCTTTGTTAGTACATGAACTTATCAGAAATTTCAATAAACCTGGTGCTAACAAATTTTGCATGAAAGTTGATCTACACAAGGCATATGATAAAAATAACCATCATTTTATTATTCATATGTTACATTGTACAGGCTTTCCTAACAAATTTGTCAAGTTGATTAATGAGTGCATATCTACCCATATTTTCTCTATACCGATCAATGGCATCCCAAAGAGATTCATTGGATCAAATAGGGGGATAAGACAAGGAGATCCATTGTCTACTTACCTGTTTGCTATTGCTATGGAGTTCTTTTCTCCCCAGATGGAATTGTTGGTGCAAAACAGACAAATTCAGGTAGTGTACAACTTCCAACCTAAGATAAGCCACCTCTTATGCGCTGACGACCTGATAATATGCATTAAATCAAATGAAAGTTTAGCCAGAAATATCAAGAGAAGTTTTCAGTTATTGGAGAAATATTATAACAACCCGAACTTCCCTAGTCTCCGAAGAGAAGAGAAAGTACGGATTGCTTTGAGGACAAGACAAATCAAAACACAAACAGAAGAACATTTCATTGCTTATTACAACAATTTACATCAGAGTACAAGAATATACAGAGTATGAATAAATATTATACATCAGGAAAATATCAGAGATTTACAAATTACAATGCAGCGGAAAATAATACAAAACACAACTGAAAGAAAAATGCGGATACAGAGCTTTCCGAATATCATTCCAGATGTAAATCAGGATCATATGAATATAAATCTGTAAAACCAAAACTACTAGCTGCCCGTGTGGAAAATAGGGGCACCGAAAGTTTAGGTTAAAACAATAAACTCCATGTCAGTCATGTGATAGGTGTGAGAACTAAAACAATTATTTAAAACTTTACTTTAAAATCAGATATATCAAGGGACCACGCCGTATAACATGGAACGGATTTCCTCCTAAGAATACTAGTGCATATAGCCAAACAGCGCAATGCTTTTTGAAAAAATGAAGCTATTATCAGACCCAGGTCCCATCACACAATGCAATGCAAGCCGGAGGATAGGGTTTTCCCTTATAATAGCCAAACATGCTTGGTACGTTAAAACAAATCATTTAATACTATTATAAGTGCATAGTGTATAAAACAACTTCAAATATAACTGTATCAATCCTAGATGGCATGTGTACCATATATCATGTCGCCAATACTAGGCTTTATAATCAAAACCGCAAATGTCACATATTGGAAGTTGGGTTTCCATCTGTGAAAGAAGGCAAGGGATCGTCCTTACCGCTTCGAGACGCTCTAGCCCGCCCCTTAGGATCAGAGCTCGAGTGACCCTTGGATCGTCAGGGTCGGTTCACTCGACGTGGATTAAAATGCTTGCACACTACATTTCCCCTCCCTATAGGGCATCAATCTGGTTTGTATAAAGACCATCCATCAGCTCCGCAGAGACAGATATAACCTAGGCGCCTCGCTATCCATCATCCACATAAGTAAAACGCCTAGGCGTGCAAAACCCAAACACCACTCCTAGCAAGAAGGAAACGCATGACGTCCCTGATATCCTCTCCCTTTTTTGGTTCACACCGGGGTGCGAGGCTCGCGAATTAACGCTACAAAAAGCTATTCTACATTAAAGCCATGCTTTGATCATCAACCACAAGACTCTGCTTTTCAACAGAAGCCTTGATCTTTTGCATCTCAGCATGCCACACAGGCAATTCACGATATGCAACCGATGTTTATCAATCACGCAGAATGAAATCCGATGTCAGACACACATCCATTTACAAGTTCATTCTGGGTATGAACGAAACCGAAGGCACCTTATTCTTCATCCCATATGTCCAATACAGGAGGGAGGTCCTCGCATATCCGGTCGATCTCCAAGTATATCTGGACGATCACCACTTATTACCTTGTCTTGGGTGTACAGCCCAATCAAGACATCGGTAATCATCCAAACGATGTGAAGACCTCTGGTCGTCAACCACCGTTGTAACAACCCGTGTTTTTATAACGTGTAATAACCATAAATCAAGGCAGAATTAATTTATAAAACAAGAATCAAGGGAAACGGGTTGCTCCATTGCGTTCGTCTCGAAATTCTGCTTGGAAACGAGTCCGAGTTTTCGAAAATCGGAGTCCGTATGACCAAGTTATGACCTTTCAAAGTTTTCAGAAGTTTTCAAGTTCAAAACAGCTCAATTCGAATTCAAAATTCGAATTTCAAACCTCAGAATGGACTGGGCGGGAAATTTCCCGCCCAGGACCAGGTCGACCTGGTGGTCGACTATGTAGTCGACCTACCCAGGACCAGGTCGACCATAGTGTCGACCTGGGGGTCGACCTGGTGGCCGAGTCCACTTTTGAAGATGGATTCATTTTGATGTTCCTAGCCTCGTTTCTGCCCACATTCGTTGACCTGACCCTATAAATACAGCCCCTAACACCAGTCTCTCTACACAAAATTCTTTCTGACCTTATGCTGCTCTGATTCTAATTGAAAAGTTTGAGAAAGGGACTGCTTCTTCTACGTTGAGACTGCATTAAGAGAATTGCTGATTTGGGGATTTCTATTAGGAACTGACTAAGCATATAGAGATTCAACTATCGACTCTCTTTTTCTAATTCTCGAACCACGATCTATAAGCCCCAGTTATTTTTAGATTTAAACTGTAAATGTAATATGAATATGATGTAAATTGAAATTGGACCTATGTATGATGACTGTTTTACATCCATTCTTGTTCACCTTGGATCTTGACTCTTGGATATTACTATGACATTGATTTGGGGCCTATTCATGTTGTAAATCAAAAAGAAACCCCCCCCCCCCCTCATATTATCATGTTGAACCTGCTATTAGTCACAAGTTTATGACTAACACCTTATGTCAATCGTTACCATGATTATGCTATCATCTTATGTCAATCGTCACTATGACTATACTATCACCTTGTGACAACTGTTATCTTGACTAGTACCTTATTTTGTTAGATTTGGAATCTTTATGTTAAATTCCAATATTCCATATGCTAGTAATGTTATAATCCTTTATCTCAAGTCATACCATGCTATGCTAGTAATCACTTTTGCCACCTTATACCCGTCCCTTTTTATGTTATTCCCTAATTAGATTTATTTGTATCGATTCGAGCTTACGTGCGATGGGAATACGATTTGGGTAGACTAGGTAAAACATGAATTAGCTTTAAACTTGAACATGAACTTGACACGATTTGACATGGAATATGACCTGAAAACTGGACATGAATCTAGACATGAAAACTTGAACGTGGGCATGACAATTAGATAAACTTGAAAATGGCCAACTCGAGGTTGGGTTGAGTTTGCAGTGTAAATCTGCCCGGAACCGCCCGGCAAATCCAGTGGCTGCAAACAATAGGATCCAATGTGGGTAGTTGGTCATGTCGCACGTAAAACCCGAGGTTAGACTATGTTGTGGTGTAAATCTTCCCGGAACCGCCCGGCAAATCCAGTAACCACAACAGTTAGTCTAATGTGAGAGGTTGGCGTGCACTAATAAATTAATGCCACATGATAGGGTTAAGTCATGAACCACTTGAATATACTTAACCAACTTGACACGATGATTTGATAGGGTTAAGTCATGAACTGCTTGAACACACTTAACCAACTTGATACATGATTTGGATAGGGTTAAGTCACGAATTTGAATGACAACACTTAACCTGTTAGAAACCCTAGTTACACGGTCCTTTTCAGCAGTAACCCACTTAGATGTATCACAATACCTTGGGACTAGGCAGGGTGGGGCATGATTACTGGGCTGATTGTAAGCGACCAGAACGACGGCTGAGTAGGTGCGCCATTGTAGGTTCAGGCGGACTATGGTCGTGCACGTAGTCCGGAGTTGAAAAAGCAGGCATTAGGCACCCGTAGATTTACACTGTGCATGCTTGATTCATGTCGGTGGTTGGCACCATAGGACTTGATACACCCTATGGTGGACCTAGCACAGGTAACTACATTTTAGGATAGGGCCGTATGACATAGATACATGACGAGCTAGGACTTGTAGGGAGCCGATCGATTAGTATATCGTACCGTAGGACCCCGTAATGGGTCACTTCATGATACTGGGCCAAGGGATCATTTCATGGTTAATACTTGACATGGATTAGAATACTAGTACAGTTGGTGCAGCGAACCTTGAATATGCGATGCTGGACTTGACTTATCTTGTTATCTTAATTATCCTACCAGTTTTGTTATCATCCTTATGTTTAATTCCAGTTTTCACATATCATGGTACCTTTACTAGTTTTCATATTGAAAGTCACTAGGGCTTACCAGTCTTTATGACTGACCCTTTTTCTTTTGCCTCTTTTTCTTTTGTTTCTTCCCCCCAGGTTCTCAGGGAGGAAACACTAGCTCTTAGCTTGGATTTAGCTTGCTTTCTGACAGCTCATGTACGGTTTGGTCTTGGGCTATGCTATGGCTGCTTCTGCTATTTATGGGGAATAATTTACTTTTGTTTTAAGTTTATGCTTCTTTGTTTGTAACTTGATGTAATTGAATAATTTGTATCTTGGATATATGAGCTTTTGACTCTTTTCTTGAAAATAATAAAAAGTTGGTTTTTAATTTCTACCGCTGCTTTATTTATGTTCTGCCTTGTGATATCTCTGTGCATGTTTACCTAGATAATACTCCAACAAAACTAGTGCATTCCCTTTGTGAGTGACCCTAGCGGAGGTGGGGTGTTACATTTGGTATCAGAGCAGAAGGTTACCAGGCTGGGCAAAAGTTTTAAAAACCTTTTGAAACTATTTTCAAAACCATTTATAAAGAAGCATTTTTGAAGAAAAGTTTTATATTTAAAAAGGCTATTCCCCAAGAAGCCATTAGCACTTCCCTTTGTTTCCTCGTTTGAATCTTTTCTTTTCGTTTTTCAGCATGGCCGATCTTAACTTGCCTGAGGGAATACCCGTGCCTGGATGGTTCCGAAGGTACTTAGAAGCCTGGGCCAACGACGCGGGCACGACAGACATCCCTCCTCCTCCTCCCCTAGTGACCGCGGTTCCTCCTCCCCCTGGTACCGCCTTTGCCAAAATATGCAAAGATTTTAAAGCAATGGGCGGCAAGAACTTCGTTGGAACTGAAACCTTTGTTGAGGCACGAAATTGGCTAAAGGAGACGGAAGACTTGTTCATTATCTTTGATATGGAGGACAATAGGAAAGTTCAGTTGGCAGCATGGTTGTTGAAAGAGGAAGCTGCATTTTGGTGGGAAGTCACCAAAGCTACCAGGCCAGTTGAGACTTGGGCAGACTTTAGAGAGAGGTTTGGGCTTAAATTCTTATCGTCAGCAGAAGAGAACCTTCAGATGGAGAGGTCCCTAGCCCTCAAGCAAGGGGACATGTCTGTTAGGGAGTACGTGAATAAGTTTAATCAGCTTGCTCAGTTCGGTTTGGATTTGGTCAACACAGCCCAGAAGAAGGCTGTACGCTTTGCTCGAGGATTGAATGAGCCACTACACAGCTTGGCCCTAACTCATATACCAAATGTGGCGACCTTTGAAAGCTTGGTGGATATGGCTCTACTCCATGAGGAAGACAAGAATAGCAAGAAGGAGGTTAAGCCTAATGAAACTCAAAATAATAAAGCTGACTTCAAGAAGGGGAACAACAAGAATAATAAGAATAACAAGAGCAACAACAAATCACGTGAGACGAGGAAGTGCAACTTCTGTGGTATTACTGGACATCTAGCTAAAGACTGTAGAAAGAAGAAGAGGAAGTTGGGTGAATGCTTTCATTGTGGAGATACTGGACACATCAGCAAGGATTGCCCTAAGAAGCAAGGGCATGGGCAAGGGCAGACCAATGAGCAGGACCTTCTAGAGTGCATTTGCATGCTCTCAACACCACTCCAGCTTTTGACCGAGGTAGTAATATTTCCGTAGAAAGCCTTGTTTACATTTCTAACTTTTCTGTTCGAACCTTATTTGACTCTGGCGCATCGCATACTTTTATTTCTTCTGATATTGTTGAAAATATGCACCTAAGTACTAGTCTGGTTGAGGATCGCGTTATAGTTTCAAATCCAATTGGGGGCTCCGCCCATTTATCTATGATGTGTATGGATTTGAGGATCTCTATCTTAAGCGTAGAATTCACGTGTAATGCTTATGTTCTCGGATTTATGGGATACGGTCTGATCCTAGGAATGGATTGGCTGTCCAATTATGGAGCCATTCTTGATTCTGAACGAAGGGTAGTGAGGCTCATGACTCGCCTTGGTAATACCCTTGAAATTTCTTGTAACCCTAAAGGTCAAGTCATGTTGTGTTATCTTGAATCTCTTGACTCGTTCGACGATAATTTGCAATCTGTAAGAGTGGTCCGAGAATATCCAGATGTCTTTGATGAAGTGAGGGGATTACCCCCTAAACACGAGATAGAGTTCCGAATTTATCTTGTTGATAATGCCAAGCCAGTTTCATTGCCCGTTAGGCACATGGCCCCACGAGAAAGAAGAGAGCTCATTAAACAAATTAACGAGTTGCTTGAGAAAAATTTCATAAGACGAAGCATTTCTGAATGGGGTGCTCCGGTGGTATTCGCTACTAAGGCGGATGGATCGCTTCGTTTTTGCGTAGATTATCGTGAGTTAAACAAGCAAACAAAGAAGAATAGGCACCCACTACCAAGAATCGACGATCTGTTTGACCAGCTTGTGGGAGCATATGTTTTCTCTCAACTCGATCTAGCCACAGGATTCCATCAACTCAGAGTGGCTGAGGATAGCATTGACAAAACTGCATTTAGGACTGCAGATGGGTTCTTCGAATGGCTCATCATGCCGTTTGGATTAACGAATGCACCCGCGTACTTTGTAGATTTGATGAGTAGGGTGTTCGGGAGTTCCTTAACAAGTTTGTGGTAGTTTTCATGGATGATATTTTGATCTTCTCAAAAGATGAAGAAGAGCATGCTAGACATCTCAAGGAAGTCATGGAGACGCTTAGAGCACAGCAGTTAAAGGCTAAGTTTTCCAAATGCCATTTTTGGAGGAAGGAAGTTCGGTTCCTTGGACATGTAGTTTCTAAGCAAGGCATAGCTGTGGACCCCGCAAAGGTAGTTGCGGTACAGGATTGGAAAATTCCTAAGAATGCAACGGAGGTGAGGAGCTTTCTCGGTTTGGCGGGCTACTACAGGAAGTTCATTAAGGACTTCGCTAAGATTTCATTCCCTCTTACTAATTCAACAAAGAAGAACCTAGCTTTTGTATGGGACATAGAATGTGACGCTGCTTTTCAGAGACTTAAGAGATCCCTCACCATAGCTCCAGTTTTGGCATTACCCGATGGAGATAAGATGTTTACGGTGTACACGGATGCGTGCGGCACGGGGTTAGGCGCTGTCCTAATGCAAGAAGGAATAGTAATATGCTACGGGGGCAGACAAGTTAAAATCCATGAGAAAAACTATCCCACACATGACTTGGAGTTGGCCGCGATTGTTTTTGCACTTAAAGCTTGGCGCCATTATCTTCTAGGGGAGAGGTTCGAGCTGTATACCGACCACAAATCACTTAAGTACCTCTTCTCACAGAAAGTCTTGAATCTGAGACAACAGTGGTGGATGGAGTTCTTGGCATCATATGACTTTGATATAGCTTATACCCCTGGCAAGGGTAATGTGGTGGCGGACGTGCTAAGTAGAAAAAGGTTGACTTTGAGCCCCTTGTTTTTTGAAAGGAAAAGCCTTGAGTTTATAGCAACCTTTGATTTTACACCTGTTGTTGAGTCGTTGACTGCTACATTTGCATCTTTTGAGTTAAGACCTACACTTCTAGATCAAGTAGGGACTTCACAGAAGGAAGACCCACAAATAGTCGAAATCATGGACAAGCTGATTAGGGGTGAGACGTCAAGTCACCTCAGTAGGTATGCCATAGATGACAAGGGATGGCTAAGGCGCGATGGAAGACTATGTGTCCCACAAGTGGAAGACTTAGTAAGGAAAGTTCTCGAAGAGGCGCATCACTCGAAGATGACTATACATCCCGGAGGGGATAAGATGTACAGGGATATGAAACGCATTTTCTTTTGGGCTGGAATGAAAAAGGACGTGGCAGAGTTCGTTTCGAAGTGCATGGTGTGCCAACAATTAAAGGCCGAGTCGAAGAAGCCTGGTGGGATATTACATCCTTTGGAGGTTCCGTAATGGAAATGGGAGAGTATCTCGATGGATTTCGTGGATGGACTGCCTAGGTCAAGGAAGGGAAATACTAGCATATGGGTCATAGTTGATAGACTCACGAAAAGTGCTCACTTCATTCCGGTGAAAAGCAAGAGGACCGCATCAGGGCTAGCGTCTATTTACCTTCGAGAGATAGTACGATTGCATGGAGTTCCTTCTAGTATAGTTAGTGATCGTGACCTGAGTTTCACTAGCCAGTTCTGGAATAGTCTGCAAGAAGCAATGGGAACACGACTGAACTTGAGCACGACCTACCACCCATAGACGGATGGACAAACCGAAAGGGTAAATAGGGTACTAGAAGATCTCCTGAGGCTATGTATTCTTGACTCTGGTGGTACTTGGGAAGACCATCTTCCTCTCGTGGAGTTTGCATATAACAATAGTTACCAAGCTAGCATCGGAATGGCACGGTTCGAAGCCCTATATGGAAGACCGTACAAGTCGCCAACTTGTTGGTGGGAGACAACAGACAGACTTATACTTGGGCCCGACATGATAAGGGACACTTCTGAGAAGATTGAGTTGATACGAAGACGGATGAAAAACGGCCCAAGATAGACAGAAATCTTATGCGGACCAGAGAAGGACAAACCTAGAGTTCGAAGTCGGAGATATGGTCTTTGTAAAAGTCTCTTCGTTACGCAATGTAGTTCGTTTTGGAGAAGTTGGAAAGCTAGCACCAAGGTTCATAGGACCGTTCCCTATCACTGAGAGGATTGGACGGATGGCCAATAAGGTAGACTTACCCGAGAAGCTGGCTGGGGTGCACAATGTCTTTCACGTCTCGCATCTCCGGAAGTGGTTGCATGAGTCAGCCGAAGTGGTTGAGCCAAGCATCCTTGAAGACGTAGAAGTGGAAAAAGAAGCAACATTGAGGCAAGTTCCGATTCATGTCTTAGGAACGGAGATTAAGAAGCTAAGGAATCGAGAAGTCAAGCTAGTTAAAGTGCAGTGGAGTGAAGCCCAAGAAGACGCAACTTGGGAAACCGAAGAGAAGATACGCGCGCTTTACCCATTTCTTTTTGAGGGTACATTCTCGATCTCTTTTTCCTATAAACTTGAAAACCTTTTCGTATCAGGCTTCTAATATCTACGTTTGTCTTGTTATCTTCTCGATCTTATCTTGAGAACCTTAGGTAGAACCATATGGATGTAAACGTGTGATTGAAACATGTTATGGTTGATGTTTGCAAATTGTTGCAAGTGGTTGCTAGTGGATGCATGACACACATTAGGCACTAGATCGGTTCAGTCACATTTTCATGTTGCATATGCATGAGTGCTTATACTTGTACATGGATGGAACTTGTTATGCTATCACTTGGATGTTGCATATGGATGAATGTTTGTGCACTCATGTAGAGATTATAAACTATGTTAGGAATTTGCATACATGTTGGATTCATTACACTAACATATTTTGCATTAAGGAGGTTTACTGAATCAGTAACCGCCCGATCTTTTGCATTAGATAAGCACATATACACACACTTTCTGCATATGTTCATACAGCACTAGAAATATTTTAAGGACAATGGTTTCTTGTGGATGATGCTTTGAGTAGATGGATGATGGATGGTAGGACACGTCCTCCATAACTTAGAGATTTCGGGGATGAAATTATTTAGGGGGGAGAATATAACAACCCGTGTTTTTATAACGTGTAATACGGGTTGCGTCATTGCGTTCGTCTCGAAATTCTGCTTGGAAACGAGTCCGAGTTTTCGAAAATCGGAGTTTGTATGACCAAGTTATGACCTTTCGAAGTTTTCAAAAGTTTTCAAGTTCAAAACAACTCAATTCGAATTCAAAATTCGAATTTTAAACCTACGAATGGACTGGGCGGGAAGTTTCCCGCCCAGGACCAGGTAGACCTGGGGGTCGACTATGTAGTCGACCTACCCAGGACCAGGTCGACCATAGTGTCGACCTGGGGGTCGACCTGGTGGCCGAGTCCACTTTTGAAGCTGGATTCATTTTGATGTTCCTGGCCTCTTTCTGTCCACATTCGTTGACCTGACCCTATAAATAAAGCCCCTAACACCAGTCTCTCTACACAAAATTCTTTCTGACCTTATGCTGCTCTGATTCTGATTAAAAAGTTTAAGAAAGGGACTGCTTCTTCTAAGTTGAGACTGCGTTAAGAGAATTGCTGATTTGGGGATTTCTATTAGGACCTGACTAAGCATATAGAGATTCAATTATCGACTCTCTTTTTCTAATTCTCGAAACACGTTCTGTAAGCCCCAGTTATTTTTAGATTTAAACTGTAAATGTAATATGAATATGATGTAAATTGAAATTGGACCTATGTATGATGACTGTTTTACATCCATTCTTGTTCACCTTGGATCTTGACTCTTGGATATTACTATGACATTGATTTGGGGCCTATTCATGTTGTAAATCAAAAGGAACCAACCCCTCATATTATCATGTTGAACCTACTATTAGTCACAAGTTTATGACTAACACCTTATGTCAATCATTACCATGATTATGCTATCATCTTATGTCAATCGTCACTATGACTATACTATCACCTTGTGACAACTGTTATCTTGACTAGTACCTTATTTTGTTAGATTTGGAATCTTTATGTTAAATTCCAATATTCCATATGCCAGTAATGTTATAATCCTTTATCTCAAGTCATACCATGCTATGCTAGTAATCACTTTTGCCACCTTATACCCATCCCTTTTTATGTTATTCCCTAATTAGATTTATTTGTATCGATTCGAGCTTACGTGCGATGGGAATACGATTTGGGTAGACTAGGTAAAACATGAATTAGCTTTAAACTTGAACATGAACTTGACACGATTTGACATGGAATATGACCTGAAAACTGGACATGAATCTAGACATGAAAACTTGAACGTGGGCATGACAATTAGATAAACTTGAAAATGGCCAACTCGAGGTTGGATTGAGTTTGCAGTGTAAATCTGCCCGGAACCGCCCGACAAATCCAGTGGCTGCAAACAATAGGATCCAATGTGGGTAGTTGGTCATGTCGCACGTAAAACCCGAGGTTAGACTATGTTGTGGTGTAAATCTTCCCGGAACCGCCCGGCAAATCCAGTAACCACAACAGTTAGTCTAATGTGGGAGGTTGGCGTGCACTAATAAATTAATGCCACATAATAGGGTTAAGTCATGAACCACTTGAATATACTTAACCAACTTGACACGATGATTTGATAGGGGTAAGTCATGAACTGCTTGAACACACTTAACCAACTTGATACATGATTTGGATAGGGTTAAGTCACAAATTTGAATGACAACACTTAACCCATTAGAAACCCTAGTTACGCGGTCCTTTTCAGCAGTAACCCACTTAGATGTATCATGATACCCTGGGACTAGGCAGTGTGGGGCACGATTACTGGGCTGATCATAAGAGACCAGAACGACGGCTGAGTAGGTGCGCCATTGTAGGTTCAGGCAGACTATGGTCGTGCACGTAGTCCGGACTTGAAAAGCAGGCATTGGGCACCCGTAGATTTACACTGTGCGTGCATGATTCGTGTCGGTGGTTGGCACCGTAGGACTTGATACACCCTATGGTGGACCTAGCATAGGTAACTACATTTCAGGATAGGGCCGTATGACACAGATACATGATGAGCTAGGACTTGTAGGGAGCCGATCGATTAGTAGATCGTACCGTAGGATCCCGTAATGGGTCACTTCATGATACTGGGCCAAGGGATCATTTCATGGTTAATACTTGACATGGGTTAGAATACTAGTACAGTTGGTGCAGCGAACCTTGAATATGCAATGCTAGACTTGACTTATCTTGTTATCTTAATTATCCTACCAGTTCTGTTATCATCCTTATGTTTAATTCCAGTTTTCACATATCATGTTACCTTTACTAGTTTTCATATTGAAAGTCACTAGGGCTTACCAGTCTTTATGACTGGCCCTTTTTCTTTTGCCTCTTTTTCTTTCGTTTCTTCCCCCCAGGTTCTCAGGGAGGAAACACTAGCTCTTAGCTTGGATTTAGCTTGCTTTCTGACAGCTCATGTACGGTTTGGTCTTGGGCTATGCTATGGCTGCTTCTGCTATTTATGGGGAATAATTTACTTTTGTTTTATGTTTATGCTTCTTTATTTGGAACTAGATGTAATGGAATAATTTGTATCCTGGATATATGAGCTTTTGACTCTTTTCTTGAAAATAATAAAAAGTTGGTTTTTAATTTCTACCGCTGCTTTATTTATGTTCTGTCTTGTGATATCTCTGTGCATGTTTACCTAGATAATACTCCACCAAAACTAGTGCATTCCCTTTGTGAGTGACCCTAGCGGAGGTGGGGTGTTACAACCGTCTTCATCTTTGACTTATCGTCGAATCAGTTATTCAGAATGGGATAAACCCGGTCTTTCTGAATAACTCGCATATATAATAAACAAGTGTTATAAAAACACAACATACGCCTCATTCCAATCTAGAATATTCCTTTATTCAAATATTCTTATACTTTGGGAAAGGTTCCCATTAATTTTATCAAACATAAATTCTTTAAATTTATTATTTAATCTTCTTTTGGATTTCAATTCAAAACAAATTGCGGTTTATCCAAACTAGTCGAGATTAGTGAACCTTACCGAAGTAATCATTTGTTTATTTTCCCAATCCCAACCTATTCATCTCATGAAGAAAAACTGGTAATACTTCATATCTAACACCACGGTGTTATCGATAAAATTAATTACCATTTCACGTTCAAATCAAATTAAAGATTTAACTATCGCCTGGAGTCATTCTCAATCATTTCTTGAATTTGATAATTTTAGTTATTGAATTCATCTTTAAATCTATTGAAAGATTCATTAAAACTCTAATTCAATTTTAATCTCAAAAATCATTACTTAATGATTATTCTAAGTCAAGAAATTAATCTTATCTTTAACTGGGTTAAAGAACTAATGTCATTTAAAACACAGCTCACGATAAACCCACAATCACATTCCATTAACAATGGAATCTTCCCGAAAAAACAAACCAATATATAATCGATATCAATTTCCGTATCCGACTAGAATTATAAATGGAATAACAAAAAAGCCTTTTACATTCCATATATATTACCAGTCTTCCTCCACAGAAGCTCATTTCGATCATTATCAAATCGAATCCCATTCCATTCCAATTTACTTTATTAAACTGGACAACTTTACTTTGGAAATTCCATTAAATCTTAGAATAAAGATTTATAAATTCCAAATCACATTTCACCGTAAATCGGGTTAAAGAACGATTGTCGCTAAAAAATATAGTTCACGATAAACCCAATTCATATTCCATCCGTCTCTAACCGTAAACTAGTAAGAGAACAATTCCCTAAGTATTAATCCCGAAGGCCGAAACCAACATTAGATCAATACCCAGGAAACCATTCAACTTAGCTAACCTCCAGTTAGTTTCTAATTCCCTTAAGTCCATTGGGTTTAAGAATATTGTTAGTGAAGACACCGTTCACGACAAACCCAAAATCCCATTTGATATTAAATACATGGCTCTGAATAGAAAATATATCGGCTTATATTCAATATCAAATTTTGAACTCAACAAACATCGTATTGGAATAATGATATATATATATATATATATATATATATATATTCCAAATTCCTCCACAATGCCCATATAATCACGAAATCCAACATCGAAATATTCTGAAGATAATTTCAATTCTAATCCATTCCAATTCATATATTGGAAATTCTGGATATTTTTAAAAACATTTCAAATCCAATTTATTTATTTAAAAATAATTGGATTATATTTCTAGTTCAAAACTAGTTCATTTCGATAAAAATCTATTTTTATCTTTTCAAATATGGAACTTTTCATCCCAATTCTTTCCAAATCATTTATTATGATTTTACACTAATTATTGATATTTTTAATAATTTTATCAAGGCCTGTACAATCGATTTCCATAAACGACCATCGAACTGTACTTACAGCGTCCTTTTCCAAATTTGATTTGGACATAATTACAAATCCAACCATTAGATTTCAAATCTATAGTGTTCTTTAGAAAGCTCATTTCGATACGAACCCAACGGTTCCGGTTTTAGGAGAGTCCGACGGTCGGATCTCCCGTAATGCACATTCGAAGTCAATGGTCGAAATTCGCGAACTGCCGTGGCACGGCGCGTTCTATTCAGGCCATGATATATATATATATAATATATTTTATATATTTTATCGATTTCCATTTAAAACATATTTTATAAATCGTTTTAAATTCCTTTTCAGAACGATTTCAACATCATATTCAATTTCAAATCAAAATTGAATATTCCATATCATCGATATATAAATGATAATATTTTCAAAGCATTAGATTTTGAAATCATTTCCTTTTCGATATTCATTATATGAATGAATAAAATCGATATGAATATCGTTCACGTCAAAATGGCGCATATCAAATTAACATGGTTTTGTATATCTAAATATATTCGTGTCCATCCCAAATCGGACATCAAACTCAGATTTTGATCTTTTACTAAATATTATTTTAAAATGTTCATTATTTTAAAATATTTCTATTTTAAAATATTTCTATTTCAAATATTCTTTATCAAATATTTTTATATTCAAATATTTCTATATCAAATATTTCTGAATTGAAATCAGACACAGTCAATTACCATATAATGCTATTTATATGGATTTCACACAACATATGTATACAACAACAGCCAAAGTGCAATTTACAACTTTATAAGCGTTAAAAATAAATAATTAACGCTCATCACAGCCTGTCAACCCATCGATTAACATACCACTAATTATTGGGATCAGTGTATGTCAAATATCATCCCAATACCCGTGTGGGGTTTCAAACAACAAATACTGATTATTATTTATGCAGTTGGGCGATGTGTAAAATTTATCGTCCTAATCAATATCAGTCAAATGGGTGTACATAAACGAATCGTCCGATTTGTTTATAAATATTTATTACAACACATGGATATTTCATTCAGTTTATATATACAATAAAAATGTGATTTTTATTGTTTAAATATTTTATTCAACACCTGAATATTTTATACAGTTCGTATATACAATAAAAATGTGATTTTTATTATTCAAATATTTTATTCAACACATGAATATTTTATATAGTTCATATCACAATCACAATCAATTTTCACACAGTACAATGCAACCAAACAAGTCATCCATGGTCTGTGGACGACGGGGAGCAGTTCATATATGCAGTTATACAATAAATAACTGTACAAGAAATTATAGTGAGAAATTCTAACTTTGATTTTCCTCTCCGACAGTTTTATTTCGAAATTTCAATTTTGTTTGGATTTGAATTTGCCCAAAATTCCGATTAGCTCTAAATTGAACACGGTCAGTTTTGTTGTGAAGCTTTCGTTCCCACGATCGCAACGGGTCCAGTTTCGTGCGATTCCGATCTCGTATGAAAAAGTTATGGGATTACAAACATTTCATTACATTTTGAAATAATTAAAATAAATTAATTAAATTAATTCTCCCTTAATCCTTCACTAATCACCTTCCCTACTCCGTTCCCTTTTCTGAAAATCGCAACCCATTCCTCGTCGTCGAACCTGCCTTGCGCGTGGCACCTAGGTTGACCGGAGCCAAATCAGAGAGCTCCACCTCGAAGCTGCCAGAGCCGCCATCCCCAACCAGAAGCGGCTTGAATTCTGGTGCCTCCAATTGCCTCAGATTCTCCACAAGGAACTCCTTCTTTGAGGTGGAAAATCGAGCAATCCAAGAAGCTAAAATCGATCCCTGCCGTTCAGTTTAAAGATCTTGAGACGATCTTCCATTTTGTTTTTGAAGTTTCAATTATTACTGATCGGATTTGGAGATGGAGGGTGATGAATTCGGGACAATTTGGATCCCCCATTTTGTTTCAGGCGGCGGCTGTAGAATGGAGACCTTGGGTTTAATTTTCCAAGGGTTATATAAATAATTAAATAATATTTAATTCCAATAATAGTTGTTTATTGACCCGAACTCCAATTCAGACCCAAGGACTATCACCCCCAGCTAAATACCCCCATTCCGGATATAATGGGATATGTTTCATAACCCAATTCGGCTATTACGATCAGTTTCCATCAAAATATAAATATAAATATATATATTGAATTTGAACGCACATTTCAATTTACTGGGGCCACATACGGAACCCAAAAATTCTAGAAAAATAAATCTGGCTATGTTTTGATGATATGGTCCTAACAAAATTAATTTCATCCAATTTGGAGACCGTTTGAAAAATGGTCATTTTCTGGTCGATCCAAATTGACTAAAACTGTCAAAACACATTTTCCTTCGCCACACTCACATATTAAACCCAAAAATTATGAATTTTGGAATCTAGCAATAATTTGACATTCCGAATCCAACAAAAGTGGTTTTGTCGAAAACGGAGGTCGTTTGCAAAATGGCTATTTTTAAGGTCTATATTTCCATAGCGACTATTCTGAATTTTTAATTGGGAATAACTTTTTATTCCCGCAATGAAATTTCAATTTTTCGGATTCGTTGGAAAGATATTTTCAAATAGATTCTAATATTTTCGGTTTCACTAAAATCTGGTTTATTTTGAATCATGTACATTCATTTGAAATTTGAAATCGAATTTTCAAACTATCGCGTCATTTTCAATTCCTTTTATAATTAAAATAAATATTTATATTCTAACTTCAATTCAAATAAATATATACATTCTTATTTTATTCAAAATAAATTTCTCATCGTTATTATTTAAAATTAATCATTTTAAATCTTCAAAATTCATTAAAATTGCCAAAATAAAAAATTTAAATTGGCTCTGATTTCCTGGGTTGTTACAATCTCCCCCACTTAAAATCTTTTCCTCCTCAAAAAGGAACGGAGATGAAAGTTGTTTAACTAATCAACTCAACTTTCATTCTGACTTTCATTTTTCAACTTTTCAATTCCTAAGAATTTTCAAATTTTTCAAAAATTTGGCTAACACCCTAAATTTTTGAAAAATTTAGCCATAACCTCCTTTGTATAGGGAGGGGTTTGGAAATTTATTCGGCCGTATTAGGCACCCAATAAATCTTAAAAAGATACACATATTTATAGTGATATATTCTGTTGTCCACAGGGGAGTGTGTATAAATCATAACTCCAGAGAATAAATTCTCGTCACCCTATAAATAGTTTTTGTGCCTTAATGACTAGAGAGTTGTGATTATTGTCAACTCCAGACCCGTGTGGGGTTTTTATTAATCTAGCAATTTACCGTTATATTTTATATAGTCTATTTCAGTCTTCGGTTCAACCTGAAATATAGTCATCGCCATACAAGCCTCTCGCTTGTATGGTAAATTTTCAACCTCGTCACATTAGCTCCAAATGCTTATGTGGTATATGGTAGAGTATGTTATCTTCACGCAGAATGCCATGTAGTGTAGTTCGAAATTAACTGTTGCTATCCTATGGCGATGTTTATAATCTCACATAGAACAACCAACACTCTGTATCCAATGGCATTCACAGTAGTTTGTATAATAAATAAAATTTCGCATCCAACTCATTAAGGTTTACCTATTTGTCGAGCATGCAAATAAATTCTTTACTCAATAGCAAATCCATTTACCTGTTCAATGTATATGCATGTATATATAGGAAACTCTAACAAAATTACAATCTAGTTCAATATTTTGATTCAATTTGGCCAATGGTTCAAAATTTTAATTAATCAAACCAATAATCATACAACACAATCAGCAATCAATTAGTTGGTTAACGTTTCAAACACATAACTTTAATACATGGTCAAAAATCATATTTTTGGTGCCTAATCACAACAGTAAACCTAATCTAGTTTTGGTTCTCACACCATTCAATTGGAATCATATAAATATCCCACTTTCGAAGCTCGAACACAAATTCTGATGATGATCGATCAATCATCAGAACCATCTCCAGGCGACTAGAGTGTAATTGTATATCTATCCAATATATTAAAAATTCGAATAAACATTTGCAAGGCATATATGCAAAATCTTTATATATTGGATTGTCCAAATTCAATACAAATAAAATATTTAAATACGTTGAATAAGGTTTAAATTTTCAAAACAATATTTGTTTTCATTTTTATTTTAAAAACACTACTCTTCACACTCGTTCTAGGATACTACAGATCCTGTCTCTAACGAGTAATTCTCATTGGATATTGCTAATCCAATCTCTGATGAATTCTTTCGTTTGGTTCTAATGTGCCTTGTTCTCGAGCTCTGTAAACCAAAGCCCTAATACCAAATATAACGACCCGAACTTCCCCAGTCTCCGAAGAGAAGAGAAAGTATGGATTGCTTTGAGGACAAGACAGATCAGAAGAACATTTCATTGCTTATTACAACAATTTACATC
This sequence comes from Allium sativum, assembly GCA_030737875.1. NCBI lineage: Eukaryota > Viridiplantae > Streptophyta > Magnoliopsida > Asparagales > Amaryllidaceae > Allium > Allium sativum. Next base: position 509,042,885 of record CM060920.1, on the reverse strand, counting down.
AGAGTACAAGAATATACAGAGTATAAATAAATATTATACATCAGAAAAATATCAGAGATTTACAAATTACAATGCAGCGAAAAATAATACAAAACACAACTAAAAGGAATATACGGATATAGAGCTTTCCAAATATCATTCCAGCTGTAAACCAGGATCCTGTGAATATAAATCTGCAAAACCGAAACTACTAGCTGCCCGTATGGAAAGTAGGGGCACCCAGAGTTTAGGTTAAAACAATAAACTCCAGGTCAGCCATGTGACTGGTGTGAGAACTAAAACAGTTATTTAAAACTTTAATTTAAAATCAGATATATCAAGGGACCACGCCGTATAACACGGAACGGTTTCCTCCCAAGAATACCAGTGCATATAACCAAACAGCGCAATGCTTTTTGAAAAAACGAAGCTATTATAAGACCCAGGTCCCATCACATAATGCAACGCAAGCCGGAGGATAGGGTTTTCCCTTATAATAGCCAAACATTCTTGGTTTGTTAAAACAAATCATTTGATACTATTACAAGTGCATAGTGTATAAAACAACTTCAAATATAAATGTATCAATCCTAGACGGCATGGGTACCATATATCATGTCGCCAATACTAGGCTCTACAATCAAAACCGCAAATGTCACGTACTCGAAGTTGGATTTCCATATGTGAACCACAGCAAGGGATCATACTTACCGCTTCGAGACGCTCTAGCCCGCCCCTCAGGTTCAGAGCTCGAGTGACCCTTGGATCGTCAGGGTCGGTCCACTCGATGTGGATTAAAATGCCTGAACACTACGTTTCGCCGTCCTATATGACGTCAATATGGTCTGTACAAGGACCATCCATCGGCTCCGCAGAGACCGACATAACCGAGGCGCCTCGCTATCCATCATCCATATAAGAAAAACGCCTGGGCGTGCAAAACCCAGACACCACTCCTAGCTAGAAGGAAATGCATGCCCTCCCTGATGTCCTCTCCCTTTTTGGTTCACACCGGGGTGCGAGGCTCGCGAATTAACGCTACACAAAGATATGCTACATTAAAGCCTTGCTTTTATTATCAACCACAAGACTCTGCTTTTCAATAGAAGCCTTGATCATTTGCATCTCAGCATGCCACACAGGCAATTCACGCTATGCAACTGATGTCTATCAGTCACACACAGAATGAATTCCGATGTCAGACACACATCTATTTAAAAGTTCATTCTGGGTCTGAATTAAACCGGAGGCACCTTATTCCTCATCATGTATGTCCAATACAGAAGAGAGGTCCTCGCATATCCGGTCGATCTCCAAGTACGTCTGGACGATCACCGCTTATTACCTTGTCTTTGGTGTATAGCTCAATCAAGACATCAGTAATCATCCAAACGATGTGAATACCTTCGGTCTTCAACCATCGTCTTCATCTTCGACTTATCATCGAATCAGTTATTCAGAATGGGATAAGACCACTATTTCTGAATAACTCCCGTATATAACAAACAAGTGTTATAAAAACACAACATACGCCTCATTCCAATCCAGAATATTCCTTTATTCAAATATTCTTATACTTTGGGAAAGGTTCCCATTAATTTTATCAAACATAAATTCTTTAAATTTATTCTTTAATCTTCTTTTGGATTTCAATTCAAACCAAATTGTGGTTTATCCAAACTAATTGGGATTAGCGAACCTTACCGAAGTAATCATTTTTTTTCTTTCCCAATCCCAACCTATTCATCCGATGAAACAAAACTGGTAATACTTCATATCTAACACCACGGTGTTATCGGTAAAATTAATTACCATTTCATATTCAAATCTAATTAAAGATTTAACTATCGCCTGGAGTAAAACTGGTGGTACCCCATTCTCGATCATTTCTTGAATTTGATAATTTTAGTTATTGAATTCATCTTTCAATCTATTTAAAGATTCATTAAAACTCTAGTTCAGTTTTAATATCGAAAATCATTACTTAATGATTATTCCTTGTCAAGAAATTAATCTTATCCTTAACTGGGTTAAAGTACTAATGATATTTAAAACACAGCTCACGATAAACCCAAAATCACATTCCATTAACAATGGAATCTTCCCGGAAAAACAAATCAATATATAATCGATATCAATTTCCGTATCCGACTATAATTATAAATGGAATAACGGCAAAGCCTTTTAAATTCCATATATATTATCATTCTTCCTCCACAGAAGTTCATTTCCGTTATTATCAAATCGAAACCCATTCCATTCAAATTTACTTTATTAAACTGGAAAACTTTACTTTGGAAATTCCATTAAATCTTAGAATAAAGATTTATAAATTCCAAATCACATTTCACTGTAAATCGGGTAAAAAATGAATGTCGCTAAAAACACAATTCATGATAAACCCAATTCACATTCCATCAGTCTCTAACCATAAATTAGTAAGAGAACAATTCCCTAAGTATTAATCCCGAAGGCCGAAACCAACATCAGATCAATACCCAGGAAACCATTCAACTTAGCTAACTCCAGTTAGTTTCTAATTCCCTTAACTCCATTAGGTTTAAGAACAGTGCGTTCATGACAAGCCTAAAATCCCAACTGATATTAAATACAAGGCTCTGAATAGAAAATATATTGGCTTATATTCAATATCAAATTCTGAACTCAACAAACATCGTATTGGAATAACGATATATATATTCCAAATTCCTCCATAATGCCCGTATAATCACGGAATCCAATATCAAAATATTCTGAAGATAATTTCGATTCATATCCATTCCAGTTCATATATTGGAAATTCTGGTTATTTTTAAAACCATTTCAAATCCAATTTATTTAATTAAAAATAATTGGATTATAATTCTAGTTCAAAACAAGTTCATTTCGATAAAAATCTATTTTATCTTTTCAAATATGGAAATTTTCATCCCAATTCTTTCCAAATCACTTATTATGATCTTACACTAATTATTGATATTTTTTATAATTTTATCAAGGCCCGTACAGTCGATTTCCATAAACGGCCATCGAACTGCACTTACAGCGACCTTTTCCAAATTTGATTTGGACATAATCCCAAATCCAACCGTTAGATTTCAAATCTCTAGTATTCTTTAGAAGGCTCTTTCCGATACAAACCCAACGGTTCCGGTTTTAATAGAATCCGACGGTCGGATCTCCCGTAATGTCTGTTCGAAGTCAATGGTCGAAATTCGCGAACTGCCGCGGCGCGTTCTACTCAGGCCATGATATATATGTATAATATATTATATTATATATATTTCATCGATTTCCATTTAAAACCCATTTTATAAATTGTTCTAAATTCGTTTTCAAAACGATTTCAACTTCATATTCAATTTCAAATCAAAATTGAATATTCTATATCATCGATATATAAATGATAATATTTTCAGAACATTAGATTTTGAAATCATTTCCTTTTCGATATTCATTATATAAATGAATAAAATCGATATGAATATTGTTCACGTCAAAATGGCATATATCAAATCAACACGGCTTTAAATATTTAAATAATTCGTGTCCATCCTAAATCGGACATCAAAATTAGATTTTGATCTTTTACTGAATATTATTTTAAAATATTCATTATTTTAAAATATTTCTATTTTCAAATATTTCTATTTCAAATATTCTTTATCAAATATTTCTATATTCAAATATTTCTATATCAAATATTTCTGAATTGGAATCAAACACAGTCAATTACCATATAATGCTATTTATATGGATTTCACACAACATATTTATACAACAATAGTGATAAACAATCATCCATCATCCAAAGTGCAATTTACAACTGTATAAGCGTTAAAAATAAATAATTAATGCTCATCACAGCCTGTCAACCCATCGATTGACATACCACTAATTATTGGGATCAGTGTATGTCAAATATCATTCCAATACCCGTGTGGGGTTTCAAACAACAAATACTAATTATTATTTGTGCAGTTGGGCGATGTGTAAAATTTATCATCCCAATCAATATCAGTCAAATGGGCGTACATAACCGAATCGTCTGATTTCTTTATAAATATTTATTTCAACACATGGATATTTCATTCAGTTTATATATACAATAAAAATGTGATTTTTATTGTTTAAATATTTTATTCAACACATAAATATTTTATACATTTCATATATACAATAAATATGTGATTTTTATTGTTCAAATATTTTATTCAACACATGAACATTTTATATAGTTCATATCACAATCACAATCAATTTTCACACAGTACAATGCAATCACACAAGTCGTCCATGGTCTGTGGACGACGGGGAGCAGTTCACATATGCAGTTATACAATAAATAACTGTACAAGAAATTATTGTGAGAAATTCTCACTTTGATTTTCCTCTCCGAAAGTTTTATTTCTGAATTTCAATTATGTTTGGATTTGAATTTGCTTAAAATTCTGATTGGCTCTAAATTGGACGCGGTCAGTTTTTTTGTGAAGCTTTCGTCCCTACGATCGCAACGGGTCCAGTTTCATGCGATTGTGACCTTGTATGAAAAATTATGGGATTACAAACATTTCATTACATTTTGAAATAATTAAAATAAATTAATTAAATTAATTCTCCCTTAATCCTTCACTAATCACCTTCCCCACCCCGTTCCCTTTTCTGAAAATCGCAACCCATTCCTCGTCGTCGATCCTGCCTTGTGCGTGGCACCAGGGTTGACCGGAGCCAAATCAGAGAGCTCCACCTCGAAGCCGCCATCCCCCACCAGAAGCAGCTTGAATTCCAGTGCCTCTAATCGCCTCAGATTCCCCATGAGGCACGCCTTCTTTGAGGTGGAAAATCAAGCAATCCAAAAGCTAAAATTGATCCCTACCATTCAGTTTAAAGATCTTGAGATGATCTTCCATTTTGTTTTTGAAGTTTCAATTATTACTCATCGGATTTGGAGATAGAGGGTGATTAATTCAGGACGATTTGGATCCCCCGTTTTGTTTCAGGCGGCGGCTGTAGAATGGAGACCTAGGGTTTAATTTTCCAAGGGTTATATAAATAATTAAATAATATTTAATTCCAATAATAGTTGTTTATCAACTCAAACTCCAATTCAGACACAACGACTGTCACCCCTAGCTAAATACCCAAATTCCGGACACAATGGGATATGTTTCGTAACCCAGTTCAGCTGTTACGATCATTTTCCATCAAAATCAAAATATAAATCTATATATTGAATTTGAATGCACATTTCAATTTACTGGGGTCACATATGGACCCCAAAAATTCCAAAAATATAAATCTGGCTATGTTTTGATGATATGGTTCTAACAAAACTAATTTCGTCCAATTTGGAGACTGTTTGAAAAATGGTCATTTTATGGTCGATCCAAATTGATTGAAACTGTCAAAACACGCTTTCCTTTGCCATACTCACATATTAATCCTAAAAATTATGAATTTTGGAATCTAGCAATAATTTGACATTCCGGATCAACAAAAGTGGTTTCGTCGAAAACGGAGGTCGTTTGCAAAATGGCTATTTTTAAGGGCTATATTTCCATAGTGACTATTCTGAATTTTCAACTAGGCATAACTTTTTATTCCCACTATGAAATTTCAATTTTTCATATTCGCTGGAAAGATATTTTTAAATAGATTCTAATATTTTTGGTTTCGCTAAAATCCGGTTTATTTGAATCCTGTACATTCATTTGAAATTTGAAATCGAATTTTCAAACTACTTCGCCTTTTTCAATTCCTTTTATAATTAAAATAAATATTTATATTCTAACTTCGATTCAAATAAATATATACGTTCTAATTCTATTCAAAATAAATTTTTTGTCGTTATTATTTAAAATAAATCATTTCAAAATTCCTTAAAATTGCCAAAATAAATTTTTTTAATTGGTTCTAATTTTCCGGGTTGTTACAAATATGTTGGTTTGAAAGTGAGTGAGAATAAAACCAAATGTTATTTAACAAATTTTGTGAGAATAGAAATGTGATTCTTGATATTCTCAGTGTGAATGAAGGTTCTCTACTAGTAAAATATTTGGGAGTGCCACTGTCCATAAACAAAATTACTGGTAGAGAACGCGTGGAACTGATAAGCAAGATTAAAGATAGTTTGCAAGGTTGGAGTTCTAAAATTTTATCATTGGCAGGAAGAATTGAACTGGTACATACTGTTATCCAAGCAAAAGTAAATTTTTGGCTCCAAACATTCCAAATTCCTATGGCTTCAATTGAAAAGATTGAAAGAGTTTGTGCCGATTTTATCTGGGGAGGAGGATATCATAAAATCAAACTTGCTGATATGTGTAGAACTAAAGAGGAAGGAGGTGTTGGACTAAAAAACATCAGAGAAATGAGAGATGTTTTCACAAACAAGGCTGGAAAATAATAACAAATAATGAACTATGGGCTAGATGGATGCGTAAACGATATATAAAAGATAATTTATGGCTAATGGCAGTAGATAATATTGCTTCAGCAAACTGGAAAGCCATCCTACGACTAAGAGAAAATTTAGTAGTAAATTGCACTCATGAATTTACAAGTGGTAAAGAAACAAACTTATGGAAAGATCCTTGGATATTGGGAAAATCACTGATTGAAATTGCTGGATGGGATACATACTTTGCTTTTGGTTCACCTAACACTAATGTTGACTTGATCATAGACAATCAACATTGGAAGTGTGAATTACTGCCATGCAATAGGGAAACCTTGCAGAAAATTGAAGCAATTCCAATTCATACAGGTAGAGAGAATGACATATGGGTGTGGAACAAATCAAATGATGAATTTACTATCAAGACTGCATGGGAATCTATCAAAACCAAACATGATAATAAATGATGGAGTAAATCAATATGGGACAAAGCAATCAGTCCTAAACATTCCCTTAGTGCTTATAAAGCGTTAATGCATCGTCTACCTACTCGTGACAGATTATTCAAGTAGGGAGTCACTGAAGACAGATTATGTGTACTATGTGGAACTACAAAATAGACACATGAACACTTACTTTTTGCATGCGAATTTTCCAGTACAGTAGCTAAAAACTATAATATTACAACTGACCCACTGAATCAAAGCTTAGATTTACAGCAGATCGCAATTTACCCGGCCAGGAACCCACACCACGATCGTCTGATAGCCAAACTGGACAAAGTTGTCTTGGCAAACACTGTTGCAGCGATTTAGAGAGAGAGGAATGCACGCATTTTCAAAGTAAATAAGAACACAGCAAAGGCGGTTAGTCGATTTGCTATCATTGACATTAATTTAAGCAAAAATCGAATTAAAGGTAAAGGAAATACCGATAGCTTGGGATCACAACTCGATGGATTGTTAAATAAGGATCTGACGGAGGCACTGGCTCAAATTCCAGGAACCAGTAGAGGATTTGATCCTTCATGATTTCGCGGTAGAAGTAATCGGAAGATGAAGGAGCAAAAAGGGAAGTTTCTAGTGTGAAATGATGGATGTAAAGTGTAAATGGGTTTTGTTTATTTCATTAGTTAGTTATGTGGGCTGAAAGGCCATATAATATAATCTCCATGATTTGGGCTTTCATGCCTAATAAAAGTTTAACCCATTTTCAAAAAAAAAAGATACAATATCATAGTACACATACATTTCAGTACAACACACACAACAGAATAACTTATCACTAGAAGATACGTGATTGCGTCCGAACTCCAACTCCTTTTCTAAAGCTCCGAGTAAAACCTAACCAAAAAATATACTCTGTCTGACCCAAGAACATTTGAAGTGAAGCAAAATTCACCCGGATCAGTCTGGAATACTTTCAGTGATAAATCCATAATACAAACTACTTGTTTAACTTTAGAAAATCCTTTGAAAGAAAGGATAATCATAGGACCAGTCCACACATAAACACAGACGGTTTTTACCTTATGATAACCCAAATTATTATATATATCAAAATCCGGTGATATTATGATAATGTCTATCAAAGCACAAATAAATAACCATCTAGTAGAACGTTTGCATCTCACACTCTACATACTTAGTATATAATCAAAAACTGCATGGTTCTTATTGTAGATTGGATTTCCAACATGACAAGGTATGGGACTACCTCCCAATTAATGTACTCTAGACGGGATACACTGGGGTTCACAAGAACATCTTCTAACCCGGCCACACACGATCGACCACTCATTCAAATTGAGTCTATAGAATATATTGTCACCACAATTGGTATTGACCCAAATAGTATTTCTGCAAGATGCAGAAACGACAGAAGGAGAATAAATGAAATTTCTCTAGATGGTGACAAATATACACTAGTGGGAATGACCCACTTAGCCATGCTGCCTGCCCAATTTTTTTCATTTCCCGGTTGATGAGGCTTGAGGTTACGTTTACCTTTTAGAGAACATCTCATAACTTTGAATGCCACATCGTCATATCCGTCAAATCACTAGTTGACATCCACAAATATACTGTGGGTGTTAAGCTAAGAGAACTTCCCCACCACCAAACTTGGTATATTTGTAAAAATCAACGTAGCTGACCCTCAGGAAATACTCTGTCAGACATTCATCTATACAAGTCATCTAGGAACATGATGAACCGAAGGCACCCTCCTACCGCATCCTAGGAATCACCCAAAGGATTAGTAGCGAATAGTCTTTGCAATCCATAGATTTCAGTCACGATAGAATCACTGTCGAAGTATCTCTAGGGATCAGCTAGAGAAATTCAACAAGTAGTTCTTACGCTCATGAAGACTTACGGTCTTTAATACTCCACCTTTATATGTCTCTCTGCAAATTAGTTTTCGAACGCAATGTTGGTTCGAAGTAGTTTGAGTCCAGTTCCCATCCCGGTCACTTCGAAACAACACGTCAAAAGTCGAATAATATTCCACTGAAGTCGGTGTTTTGACTATCAATTCCAAATAGTACGGTCAAGTCCATTGGCAGCTCCGACCTTTACTATTCAAAGCCATTTATTAAAAATCTTTATCGATTTTTGACATCGTTCATCATTTAAAATCAATTTCATTTACTTACCTCGATAAATCACATTGTATTTCCGTCATTTGGAAACAATCATTCCTCGTATTTACCAAACTCCACTTTGCCAATGTCACCTTATTTATATTAAACCCTTCTTATTTCCCTTTTCTTCGAAGTAATATTTTATATTCTCAGAATCTCCTTATATTTCTTTTACTTCAGAAAATATCGATATATATATATATATATACATATTAACCCATTGGTATAAAACCAATTATAAACTCTTATATCGCCAAAACAATGTCAAATTATACAGTGATTATTTTAAAACCAAATAATCTTATTTATATTTCAATACTTTGCAATTAGTGTTGCAATTATTTCAATTCTCGCACTATCGTTGCAATATTCCTTTGCGTAAATAATAAACTAATTTCAACATTCTTTTAGCATTACAAACTAAAACCATTCCTTGATAATAGCAAAGCCGTTCAAGTTGGGTATTTCATTAACTCTCAGCCCTTGATCAGTAATGTTCTTATCTTAGAATAGATAAAAGTTCGTAACTCAATTAAATTATATTTTCTATTTTATTTAAACTATGGTTTTATATAAATTATATTCTCAATTTGGAAAATCTCGGTCGATAATGACCATTTTTTAACTTAGTCTTAACTTCTCGCTATAAACTTCGTTACAGAATTCCATTTATAATTGGAACCATATTATAATAATCCGTTTACCACTTACTTTTACCTAAAACCATTTAAAACATATTCTTGGAACCAAAAATCCATTTATTACTTCTTTACACAAAAACATCTAATGTTCTTCATTTTCGCCTTTTCAACATCTCTTTTTATATCTGAATCATTATACTTAAGTAAACATTTCTTATACTTTTACCTTTCATTTTACTTTTTAAAAACCCTTTTTGTAACATTGGATTTATAATACAATCTTTTAATAAAACTTTAATGAACATCCGGTTTTAACCTTATTACGAACTCGGTTGCTTTCCTAACTGGATTCTATTAAAGAAATAATCATCTTAATTATTATTAATTAAATAATAATTACTTCCTTATTTACTGTCGTAAAACTAGTTTACGTCTTTACTAACTAAAATAAATTAGTGAATCACCTTTGAAATTATTATTACTAAACCATAACTTATTATATTATTAATCTTTAAACATTTTTAATTAAAAAGTAAATTATAATAAGAAATCTTATTAAATTAATCAATTATTCATTAATAACCACTTTCGGTCAAAATAGTTGACTTAGTCAGCTTTAAACCATCAATTTATTCGTTAACCGACTCCTATTACCACTTTCCATTAGATCAAAAGAATTAATCTAATAACTTTGCTTAATCGTTTATTTAAAAAAATCAAAAATATTAATACGTACGTTAAATATAACTTATTTCACTTATAAAAACTTATTAAACGTCAAATTCTTATTATACAATTATTATAACTCATTTACAACATCGACTTAATTTTTTAAAATCAGATATAAAATAAAAATCTTGCTTCAGTTATAAAATAAATTTATAACTAAACTTCATCAATTCACCTGACGACAAATCAACGTATTAAAAAGATGGATTACTGGCCATTTGCTGTCAATCATTCAATCAATACGATCTATTTATTTAAATCACAACAACGTTGAATTCCAATTCAACATTCAACATCCAAACATGTTTTAATGTCAATGGGGTTCAATCAGTTCATATATAAATAATATAAGAACAAACAACATACATAATATCTGAGGAATCCAGTCGAATCCCTCCAACCTATTCTTCCCTCGATCACTGCTCATAACGTCATTTCATAACAACATATAAGATAAAATTTTAATCTAATATATTAAATGACGATAATATAATCAACATCAACCGTTTAAATTAACAATAGGCATCCAAACATCCAATTTATACTATCAACGATTAATTTAAATCCAATTACTTTTGATCTTGTCTGAACCTGCTCAGCAGCGTAGCATTCTTCACTAGGATTCCAAAGAACCTGATTTCGTGCGATTCTGATAATAGTGTACAAGTTATCACGATTTTAGTATTTAGTTTAAATTGAAATGGTTTTATCCTTAATAATATAAATTAATAAATCTTAATTATATTTAATTACCAATAATTACATGATTAAGCCACATAAATCATTTCTCTTCCAGTTTCAAACTCGATTACTAGTACCGAACACAAACTCACCATTTTTGTGACCTTCAAACACCTCTAGTCCCCCCTTTCTTCACCGTTCAATAAACTGAGATCACCCACGCCTTCACCTTCTCATCCTCCATCCCCTCGTCCCCATCAATTATAGATCGTCACCCCTGGCAATCATGATATTCACAGCTACAGTGGAGTGTCACAAAGTTTTCTAGCTCTCATGCAATTTCGCCTGAACGTGTGCCTTGATGGCCTGAACTTCACATCTTCAACGAAACTGTCCCCCTCGACGTCACTTGTATCCAACAACCCCTAATCTGCATCCTTGGTGGAGAAAAAATGTGAAAGCTTATGTGTTTGAACGATAAAAAATATGTACCAGTGAGAAGCTGAAGAGAAGGGAAATGTACCGGATAAAAAATCAATTAATTTTGATGATTCTTTGATTTTATATGATTTTCAGAAGTGATCAGCTTTGTTTTTTCGAAGCTACAGGTAAAACAAAATTTATGGATTTGGTTTGATGTTGGGAAAGGGGAATGAGCGATGATTTATATGAATATTTAATATATTTTTTATTTGATTAATATATTCAGTTTTACTAATTCATACCTATCGCCAATTTCATTTGATGTTTATAAATTCATATAATCACGTACAAAACCTGTTTGCGATAACAATGGACATATGACTATAGTTTAACATTCCGGACCCAATGAAACTTGTTTCGTTGAATTTCGAGTCCGTTTACTCAAATAGAGCTCGTTCGAATCCAGAATCCAAATGATTGTTTTATTACATTTAATTTTCGTAAGCTCACAAAATAACTCTGATTGACGCGAAACTTTAAATATAGCAATAATTAGCTATTACGGATTGAATAAAATTTGTCCTGTTGAAAACAGAGGTCATTTTAATAAAGACCCCTTTTAAGGGTCCAAATTAAATTAAATTACATCAATTTAAAAATACCTCAATATAATAATAGTAAAATATTTTTATCCGACATACACGAGCAGAATTTCATATAGTTCTAAAATAAAATACTTCGGGTTGAGTTCCAAGCTAAAACGATATTCAAGATATAAAAAATCCTTTTATTTTATATAAATAATCGTTATAATTTATAAACAAATTTCATAGCGACCTTTTGAAAATTTGATTTGGACATAAAACAAAATATAAAATATGAAATCTCAAATTTTCTCTTCCATTAGAAAATAGTATCCAATAGATTCAGAAATTTCTTGTTTCAAAGAAATCCGAATTATATTGGATTCTGTATGTCCAATTAAAGTTCAAAACGTAACATTACGAACTTCCACGATGCTGCAGCTTAATTTATAATTAAATTATAAACCATACGTTCAAACATCATTAACTAAACGAATACATTAAAAAAATTAAATTTAAACCAAGTAAACCCTTTTTATATTGCCAATTAACGATATATTACAAATCCAGCTAATTCCAACTATTACGAAATTGAATTATTATTTTATATTTATATTAGTAAAATATTCATAACCACTGAATTTTAAGTCATTAAATTTTCAAAACCATTGAATTTTGAAATTCAATTCTCTTTGTTGAGTACATGCCCAGGTACAAAGAAGCAAGATTTGATTTATTTGGATGCTAATTCACTATTATTTACATCCAAATGTAAAGCTTGCTTAAAAAGAGGTATGTAGTAGATGTAGAGTTATGGTTTTTGCCATTTGGTGCATTTTGGTGTTTTTTGCCCCGTGTATAGGTAGTCACTTTTGGGCTTTTGTTTATGTTGTTGGGATGAGCCTTGCAAGGAGATTTGTGGATTTTCCGTATCAAGTCGTATAGGTAGGGTACTGCAGAAATTTTCCATAAAATTTTTCATATTTGAAATTAAATTCAATATGCGATGCCAAGTTGAATTGTCTTCCAAATTATAAGTTTTCATTTTTGTTTTGCATCATATATTTGTTGGCAAAATAATTACACATCTTTAGTGTTTGGCTTAGCTGCATCGATTCTGAGTTTGATTGTGGTTGTACTTAGGAATGGGAATGTTAGATCCATGCCTAATTCCAAGTCTATTCCTTTTGTTATAATTGCTTCGCTGATTGTTGTTGAGGGCATTAAGTGACGGGTTGTCTTGTATCGCCACTTGTTCGAGAGTGTGGGTTATGTTGTTTTGTCCTTGAGGATTTCGGGGATGAAATCCTTTAAGGGGGAAGAATGTAACAACTCGTATTTTTTAACAATTGGATATTTAAATATTTTATTTAAATGTTGATCATTAATTATCCAATTGATGGTTTCAAAACGGAATCACAAATGATCGAATTAGGAATTGAGACTAGTTCTACTGAGTTCGTATGGTTCATTGCTTGAATAAAATGTATAAGTTTGCTATATTTCGAGATCGAGGGATTTTAGGGTCAAAACCATCTCAAAATATGCGTAAAATTATCATTTTTGGCAATAGTCTCATAATTTAATGCCATCGGAAATGTATCGTTGTAGTGATGCTCGACATTAATTTTCATAATGATAAGATGAGTCATTTGATCGTGGAGAGATAAAATGCACGTTAATTTCATGAAGAGAATTTGAAATCAAAAACAATAAAATATTAAATTATTTTGCTACAGTACCTGACCCGTATCCCTCTCTTTCTCAAATATTATTTCATTGCCTGTAGAAAAACCCATGGCCACCATTGTCCCTTCCTCTTCAAAAAGTTGTATCTCCCTTTACACTTAACAATGAATCCTGAAATTATATTCGTTGTAATCAGCTCGAGGAGATTTTCAAACCCATGTGTTTATTTGTGGGTTCAAAAAAAAATGTTGCATCATTTTCTGGTAGTTGTTTATTAGAGCTAGGATCAATTGTTGGAGCTAGGATCAAATGTTGTCAAATCTGATTGCACCATTGTTTTTTCTCATGCCAAGAGATATCATTGGCTAAAGTTTGGCAAAATGTCATGCGAAGGTGTCACACCTTTCTCCACCTAGGTATTTAAATTAGCATGACGCGTTTTGCAGGTAGGAGGTGCACCCTGTGTTGTTGTTATTACCGTGAAGCTCACACAATAAGGAATTTGTAGGATCTGATGGCTTTGAATTTCATTGAGAGATCAAGGAGAAATGGAGCAAAGAATATGATTAGGATTGGGTTTTATTTGATACATTATACGGCTTGGATGTTTAATTTGGGGAAGAAGTAGATTAATGGATAATGAGGTAATTAGCTTAACTTTGTTACATGTTTATTTATTAAATTGAATTGTATAACAGCTAATCTTATGTATGTTGTTACTATTGCATACGAGGTCAGAATTGGACATTGTTTCCTCCATTGGATTCGTATTGAGGAGCTATATACCGTGGAGCACTTTTTGTGCTGATTTTGCTAAGGTAAACTATATTATCTCCTACTGGATTATATTAGTTTAAATAGTATAGTTTTGACGATTTAAACTGATTTCTAATTATTAAACGTAATATTTAGGATAGTTGAACTTAGTAAATAATAAATAAAAAGATTAAATAGTGATTTGAGTAAATTTAACGTAATTGTCACATTTTTACCTGATTATGCGTTATTACATGCTATTTTGACTACATTGCTAGACATCGGTTATTTGGACACGTATCTCACTTTAATCGCTATATATGGGTTTTATTTTATTCATTATTGATGTTATGGATGGTTATATTCTAGTTTAGGATTTTGTTTGACTGTTGTTTGCATGGTTGAATTGTTTGTTTAGTTTAGCTTAAAACACCATTCGAAGGCAATTTATATTACGAAATACTTCATTCGTTAGAGCTTGGAGTGTTTATCAATCAAAGATACAAGTTCGTGTATATTGAATGCATGAACATGGATGATAGACTCGAACGAACAAGGTAGATTCACGATGGAGCTTCATAGTGCTTGGATGGATTTAACGACTCAGCAGTATTGGAGCTTAGCGATGGATTTGACGACGGGGCAACATTGGTGCTAGGTGATGGATTTGAAGATGGAGAAATGTTGGAACTTGGTGACCAATATGACGATGACGGATGGACTTGGAAATGAGTTGGACTTTATAGCGAATGCCGAAAATTTCTTTTGGATGGATATTTAACCAATTTTGGTTAAATATGTAATCTGAGTAATCGATATCAATTACTATGAAGTGGTCGATATCAGTTACTATTGTTGTTAGCCATTTTAGCCAACTTGACATGCATGATGGTGCGATTTCGTGAAACATGACATGATGGTATGTTTGATGGTAATTTCAACACGATGGCTCTTCAATCAGTGGTTCATTATCCTATGACTGTTATTCTAGGATGGGAGGCGAAGCAGCGATGTATTCGACAAAGGATAACGACATTTCGGGATATGGAGTAAGGATGATGGATCGAAAGGTAATTACTAAAGAGGAGTCATGGTAGTAGTTCCAGCATTGACTCTGCTATGGATTGCATGTGCAATAGGATGATCGATACGCAGGTTCAATTGGTACTCGGCAAGAAGGGGTAGTCAGTGTAATGTCCATTGGACCAGGTTCCGGTTCTTATATCTAGGTTCGGGTCCTTAACACTAGGTTCAGGTCCTTATCTCCAGATTTGGGTGATTGTTTCCAGGTTTGAGTAACTTATGACATTCACTGTAACACCCCAAAATTTAATGACATTAAAAGAGGATAAATTAAATAATAATTAATTTAACATTTGAAATTAAAGGGAATGGACTATGCCATTGCGTCCGTCTCGAAATTCTGGCTAGAATGGAAATTTAATTTACGTAAAACGGACACTGTATGAAAATGTTATGAGGGTTCGTAGTTTGTTTACGCACAAGATGAATATATATATATATATAATAAATTCCAAAACCTTCAAAAACAATTCAAAAATCAAAAATCGGGCCAAAGAGGGCTGAGCGGGAAATTCCCGCTCGTGGTGTCGACCCCCCTTAGGGGTTGCCGACATGGGTGTCGACCCCCCTATAGGGGTGTCAACATGGGTGTCGACCCCACTTTAGGGGTGTCGACCCCCCTCCCCCCGGACAGATCTGGGCAGAATTTGTTTTACGTACCTGGACTTGATTCTAGGTCTAGTTCATTGGTTCTAGGCAATAAATATGGTCCCTTATTCTCTTATTTTCTCCATTGGAGATCATAGAGGCCATATGCTGTCGGGTTGCAAATTGAAACAGAATCAAAGTCTACTACAATCAGTTTAGCTACTCAGAATTCAGGTCTCTCTCTCTCTCTCTAAATTTTTTGAACCTAACGCTGTGAGTTTCTAGTCACTTTTAGGTTTAAATAAATAACAATAAATTGTGAAAGACTATGAATTGGATACGTTGTAAAGTATGAATCTACGCCAGTATTAAATCTTATACCATGTAGATCATGATAGATCTAATTCTCTAGATCTGATGCAATTGCGGCTATACTATGATGTTGCCTTTATGGATCTTGATTTGTAACTACGTTGTGGTAAATGTAAATCTATTAATCTTGACAGTTGCAACATTGCTTAGATATAATTTTGTATGTAAATCACCTTTCATGTTGCGATCAACTTAGATATGTTGTAAGTTTGACATATTTAGATCTAAACATGCTTATGTTCATGTTTTATGCTAGATCCACTTTATGATCATGTTTTATGCTAGATCCACTTTACGATCATGTTTTATGCTAGATCTATTTTATGATCATATCTTATGCTACGATAGATCTATCTACCGAGATCTAATTCAATTGTGATTGTCCTAGTATGTTATTTTTGTTTCATTTGGATAGATCAAATCATTTATGTGAACCATGAACATATGCCACCTTGAATTGATTAGGATTGGGTCCACACCCTTTTCTTAATTGTAACCTCTATGATGTGGATTTGGGTAGATCTATTTATAAACCTGTAGATCTAAACCATTATTTATGATTAGATCTAATTTAATCTATTATATCTAGAGCAAGTGGATATTTTATGTAGATCTAAAGCAATATTTATGTTAGCTCCCGTTATGATGATGATTACATATTCATGACAGTACGTATGTTCACCTTGATATGATGTTAATTACATGTCCATTCAATTTGTTATCATACTAGTATGTTTATGCCAATATATGTTGAAACTATCACCTCTATCATATTCCCTTTTTCATTGTTATGGCTAGACTACTTATTAGTCTAGATGCCGCCAAAATACGTGCGAATATGTTAGTGAAGGAAACGGGGGAAAAGGGATTTATGATTGACATGTAATTTTTAAATGAATTGATATGTAATTCAGATTATTGGGTAAGATAGGTATTGACACCTATAAAAGGAAAGGATTAATTAATTGGTAAATTAATTAAAAATGGCATAATTTGAATATGAACATTTATGGACATGTAATTCAAATTATTGGGCAAAATATGTATTGACACCCAAAAAGGGAAAGGTTAATTAATTGATTAATTGATTAATTAATTAAAAATGGAATGTTTAGTAATTACAATTAGGAATTGTAATTGTACTTATGACACGAGGTTAGGTTACATTAGTGGTGGAAGTCTGCCCGGACCCGACCGACATATCCAGCAGCCACTAATGTTGAACCTAATGTGGGAGGTCTAAGTACGCGAATACAAATCGGGCTAAGACAGAGGTTAGGCCCAACTATGGAATAAGACTACCCAGACCCAACCGGCATATCCAGCATCCACATGTTGTGGGCCTAATGTGGGAGGTCTAGCCCATCATAAACCATAAATGGAAATGGTAATGAATCAGACTACTTAACTTAATCTAATCCATAAGGGATTGTATGAATATGAACTAAAGATAGGGTTAAGTAAAATATGCTTGGATCAGTGGGAGGGTTAAGTACATCTTGGGTAGGTGGGTAATATTAATATATGTAGGCCCACAAATTTAACCGTTAAATAAACATGCTTGAATCAGTAGGAGGGTTAAGTACATCTTGGGTTGGTGGGTAATATTTATATATAGGCCTACAAACTTAACCTGTCGAGGTTATGTAATTAAAGACATCGTTAGGTAAACATAACCAGTGGAAAACCTAGTAGTGGGGATGCAAGGCAAAGGGAAGAGCTTGCATCATCTTGTGTGGGAACCATTTCAGTCAGTAACCCTTAAATAGGTATCAAATGGGTACTCTAAACTAGGTCGGAGTGGGGCACGCTTACTGAGCTGATTGTAAGAGATCCAAACGTGGAGGCAGTGTTGACGGCGCATTCCAACGTAGCCATGTGCGTGCATGACTCTGCCTATTGGGGATGATAAGACGCTGTGACATCAGTGGATATGGTTATGCACATCCGGAAAATGAAGGGTTGCCACTTTAGGGAGTGATACACCCTACTGTGGGGCCAACACAGGGTATCTACGGAATAGGGAGCCGATCGATTGGGGGTAGTAAATAAGGTACATCTAGTCCTGTCTGTTTCTGAGGTGTACCTGTGTTTTTGTCTGGGCTAACACCCGTTATTTCTGTTTAGGTACCAGTTCTGTTTGGGTTAAAACCCGTTACTATAGTACACATAAAACTACCATTATGTTTCTGTTGGGATCATCCTGTTTTTGTTAAGCAATTGGGGAATATGTAATCCTATTACATATTTGTTATACTAGTATTGGTGTAGAGCAAGGAAAGTATTAAGAAGCACTATCTATTCTATCTTGTTGTCCTGTTTACCTTATTATGCCTGCCATTTATGTATTGATCTCTCTTATCCACTTTTTATTCCTATCATGTTACTTTTATTTATTTATTGGCTAAAAGTAATTAGACTCGCCAGACTTTATGTCTGACCCTTTTTGTTTCCCCTTATTTCTTCCATTCCCTCCCCCCTCCCCCTAGGTTCTCAGGGAGGAAACACACAAGCTTGATTGTGATTTTGCTTATTTTACTGGAGCTGCTTATATGTATGGATCAAGCTCCTATCCTTGTTGCTATGGACATATTTTGCTCTTGGGGAATTTTCTTTCTTTTGTGTACTCCGATATTTCTGAAGTCAAGACAGTGGTTTTTATATTGTAATGGTTTTTATATTTCAGACAAATGATGCTTTGGACCACGGTATTTTGATGATTAATAAAGTTGTTTATTTTCACTGCAAATTTTTTTTATATATGCCTTGTAATATTCTGTGTTTGTTTACCTAAACGCTTCACGAAACTTAATGCATTCCCTTTGTGAGTGACATTAACGAACGTGGGGTGTCATACTTGGTATCAGAGCCGAAGGTTACCAGATTAGATAAAAGTTTTTGAAAATTATTTTTCAAAAAGGTTTTAAAAGAAAGTATTTTCTAAAAGAAAAGTCTGTTTTGAAAATGTTCCCCCAAGAAGCCATATGTAATATCCTTCGATCCTTTATATAAATTTCTTCCTTTTTCCTTTTTTTCAGCATGTCCAGGGAACAAAACATTCCTAATATCCCAGAGGGCGTCATAATACCCGGATGGTTCCGTAGGTATTTGGTGGCCACGACGCCTGCCCAAGGCCAAAGAGACATTCCTCCCCCAGCTGCGCCAATCATTCCTCCTCCTCCTCCCCCTCCAAGAGCATATAACTTCGCCAAGATATGCAAAGACTTCTGTGCTATGGGAGGGAAGCCATTCCATGGGAATGAGACATTCGTTGAAGCTCGAAATTGGCTCAAGGAGACCGAGGACTTGTTCGTAATCTTTGAAGTAGAGGATAGGAGAAAGATTTAGTTAGCTGCTTGGCTATTAAAGGACAAAGCCTCATTTTGGTGGGAAGTCACCCAGGCTGGACGTCCGGTGGAAACTTGGGAAGATTTTAGGCAAAGATTTGAAATGAAATTTCTTTCCCAAGCCGAGAAAAGCATGCAGACGGAAAGGTTCTTAGCACTCAAACAAGGAAACTTGACGGTGAAAGAACATGTGAACAAATTCAACCAGCTAGCAAGGTTCGGGTTAGAATTGGTGGATACGCCGCACAAAAAGGCTTTGCGGTTTGCTAAAGGGTTGAATGAACCCCTTTATGGGTTAGCCATGTCCCATATCCCAATGGGATCCACTTTTGAAAAACTTGTTGATATGGCCTTAATGCATGAGGAAGACAAGGGAGAAGAGAAGGGAGTAAAGGTTGAGGAAGTAACGCAAAATGAGAAGGTGTGGCCCAAGAAAGGACAACAGCAGAAGAAAGGCGAAAAGAATGACAAGGTTAAAGATAAGAGGATGTGCCATAGTTGTGGGCGAGAGGATCACTTAGCTAAGGACTGCAAGAAAAGGAAGAATGCTTGCTTCGCTTGTGGAGAGGTCGGGCATCTTATTAAGTATTGCCCGAAGAAATAGGGACATGGTCAAAGGGAAGGAACTTCTGGAGGGAAGGTGCATGCTCTCGCGATCAGTGCTCCTGAAAGAGGTAGAAAAATTTCCTTAAAAAGTTTAGTTTCTCTTTCAAATCATCCAGTTAGGACATATTTTAATTCTGGCGTTTCACACTCATTTATATCTAGTTCTGTTGTTGAATCTCTACACTTAGTTACAAGTATGGTAGTGGATCCCGTAGTTGTCTCAAACCCCATTGGTGATTCGGCTCATTTATCTATGATTTGTAGGGGTTTGAGAATATCTGTGTTAGGCGTCAAATTTGAATGTGACGCATATGTACTCGGGTTTATGGGCTATGGGTTGATTTTAGGGATATGTTGGTTTACCACATATGATTCCATTCTGGGTGGTGAGAGGAGGGTCGTTAAGCACCCTTGAAATTTCTTGTGACCCACAAAGGTCTGTCATGCTTAGTTTCCTAGAGTCTCTTGAGGCGTCTATCGATGATCTGCGAATGGCACCAGTAGTCTGTGAGTATCCTGATGTCTTAGACGTGGTTTGGGGATTACCCCCGAGGCGCAAGATTGATTTCCATATATACCTGGTGGACAGTGCAAAGCCAGTTGCATTACCTGTGCGCTATATGGCTCCTAAAAGAAAAGATGGAACTTGATAAGCAAGTGGCGGGGCTACTTAAGAAGAGGTTTGATAGGTGAATCATATCAGGATGGAAAAACTATTGAAGATAGTCCTTGAGGAATCCCTTCATTCCAAGATGACTATTCATCCAAGTGGCGATAAAACGTATGGAGTTCGAGGTAGTGGGGCCAAACTTGCGAAAGGAAGTGAAAATAAAGAAGGAAGCAATGATTGGATGAGTTCCGACTTGCATACTTGGATCGGAGGTTAAGAAGCTACGCATACGAGAAGTCAAGTTGGTAAAGGTCCAATGGGGAGACAATCAAGAAGATGCAACTTGGGAGACCGAAGACAAGATTTTTATGCTTCATACCCTTTCCTTTTCAAGGTAATGTTCTTCACTTCTCTTCCAAAAGCTTTTATTCGCATTTGCTTCTATCATTTGAGTATATCCTATCAATCGAACCTTCGACCTTTAGGTAGGAAATCCCATGATTGTAAACTTGTGTTTGAGACATGTTATGTTTGATGGATGCAAGTGTTTGCTAGTGGTTGCCTATGGACGCATATACACACACGTTAGGCACTCGGTTCAATCACTCTCATACTGCATATGGATGTGTGTGCATTTTCTTTTCTTTTATGGATGGAAATGGATGAATTAGTATACGGATGTTGCATTTGGACAAATGTGAGTGCACACATATAGAACTTATATGATGTAATAGGTTTATTTGCATACATATTGGATTCATGGCACTAACATACATTGCATTAAGGAGGTCAACTAAATCAGTAGACCGCTTGATTTTTGCATTAGTGTTGGACATATACACACTTCTGCATATATTCATATAAGTATTAGAGGCTTTTAAGGACAATGGATGCTAATGGATGTTGGATGAGTAAATGGATGACGGATGGAAGGATATGCATTCTTCCCAACTTAGAGATTTCGGGGACGGAATCCTTTGAGTAGGGGAGAATGTAACACCCAAAATTTTAATGACATTAAAAGAGGATAAATTAAATAATAATTAATTTAACATTCGGAATTAAAGGGAATGGACTATGCCATTGCGTTCGTCTTGAAATTCTGGTCAGAATGGACATTTGGTTTGCATAAAACGGACAAAGTATGAAAAAGTTAGGAGGGTTCGAAGTTTGTTTACGCACAAGATAAATATATATATATATAATAAATTCCAGAACCTTCAAAAACAATTCAAAAATAAAAAATCAGGCCAAAGCGGGCTAAGCGGGAAAATTCCCGCTCGTGGGTGTCGACCCCCTATAGGGGTGTCGACACGGGTGATGACCCCCCTATAGGGGCGTCGACCCCCCCTCCCCGGACAGATCTAGGCAGAATTCGTTTTACGTACCTTGACTTGATTCTAGGTCTGATTCATTGGTTCTAGGCTATAAATATGGTCCCCTGTTCTCTTATTTTCTCCATTGGAGATCATAGAGGCCATATGCTATCGGGTTGCAAATTGAAACAGAATCAAAGTCTACTACAATCAGTTTAGCTATTCAGAATTCAGATCTCTCTCTTTCTAAATTTTCTGAACCTAACACTGTGAGTTTTTAGTCACTTTTAGGTTTAAATAAATAACAACAAATTGTGAAAAACTGTGAATTGGATATGTTGTAAAGTATGAATCCATGCCAGTATTAAATCTTATACCATGTAGATCATGATAGATCTAATTCTCTAGATCTGATGCAATTGCGGCTATACTATGATGTTGCCTTTATGGATCTTGACTTGTAACTACGTTGTGGTAAATGTAAATCAATTAATCTTGACATTTGCAACATTGCTTAGATCTAATTTTGTATGTAAATCACCTTACATGTTGCGATCGACTTAGATATGTTGTAAGTTTGACATATTTAGATCTAAACATGCTTATGTTCATGTTTTATGCTAGATCCACTTTATGATCATGTTTTATGCTAGATCCAATTTATGATCATGATTTATGCTAGATCTATTTTATGATCATATCTTATGCTACGATAGATCTATCTACCGAGATCCAATTCAATTGTGATTGTCCTAGTATGCTATTTTTGTTTCATTTGGATAGATCAAATCATTTATGTGAACCATGAACATATGCCACCTTGAATTGATTAGGATTGGGTCCACACCTTTATCTTAATTGTAACCTCTATGATGTGGATTTGGGTAGACCTGTTTATAAACCTGTAGATCTAAACCTTTATTAATGATTAGATCTAATTTAATCAATCAGATCTAGAGCAAGTGGACATTTTATGTAGATCTAAAGCAATATTTATGTTAGATCCCGTTATGATGATGATTACATATTCATGACAATATTTATGTTCACCTTGATACGATGTTAATTAAATTTCCATTCACTTTGCTATCATACTAGTATGTTTATGCCAATATATGTTAAAACTATCACCTCTATCATATTCCCTTTTTCATTGTTATGGCTAGACTATTTATTAGCCTAGATGCCGCCAAAATACGTGCAAATATGTTAGTGAAGGAAATTGGGGAAAAAGGATTTATAATTGGCATGTAATTTTTAAATGAGTTGATATGTGATTCAAATTATTGGGTAAAATAGGTATTGACACCTATAAAAGGAAAGGATTAATTAATTGGTAAATTAATTAAAAATGGCATAATTTGAATATGAACATTAATGGACATGTAATTCAAATTATTGGGCAAAATATGTATTGACACCAAAAAGGGAAAGGTTTAGTTAATTGATTAATTAATTAAAAATGGAATGTTTAGTAATTACAATTAGGAATTGTAATTGTACTTATGACACGAGGTTAGGTTACATTAGTGGTGGAAGTCTGCCCGGACCCGATCGGCATATCCAGCAGCCACTTATGTTGAACCTAATGTGTGAGGTCTAAGTACGCGAATATGAATCGGGCTAAGACACGAGGTTAGGCTCAACTGTGGAATAAGACTGCCTGGACCCAACCGTCATATCCAGCATCCACATGTTGTAGGCCTAATGTGGAAGCTCTAGCTCGTTATAAACCATAAATGGACATGGTAATGAATCAGACTACTTAATTTAATCTAATCCATAAGGGATTGTATGAATATGAACTAAAGATAGGGTTAAGTAAAACATGCTTGGATCAGTGGGAGGGTTAGGTACATCTTGGGTAGGCGGGTAATATTAATATATATAGGCCCACAAACTTAACCGTTAAATAAACATGCTTGAATCAGTAGGAAGGTTAAGTACATCTTGGGTTGCTGGGTAATATTTATATATATTGGCCCACAATCTTAACCTGTCGAGGTTATGTAATTAAATACATCGTTAGGTAAACATAACCAGTGGAAAACCTAGTAGTTGGGATGCAAGACAAAGGGGAGAGCTTGCATCATCTTGTATGGGACTCATTTCAGTCAGTAACCCTTAAATAGGTATCAAACGGGTACTCCGAACTAGGTCGGAGTGGGGCACGCTTACTAAGCTGATTGTAAGAGATCCAAACAGGGAGGCGGTGTTGACGGCGCGTTCCAACATGGATATGTGCATGCATGACTCCACCTGTTGGGGAAGATAAGACGATGTGACATTAATAGATATGGTTGTGCACATCAGGAAAATGAAGGGTTGGTACTTTAGGGAGTGATACACCCTACTGTGGGGCCAACACAGGGTGTCTATGGAATAGGGAGCCGATCGATTGGGGGTAGTAAATAGGGTATATCTAGTCCTGTCTTTTTTTTAGGGTACTTGTGTTTCTGTTTGGGATAACACCCGTTATTTCTGTTTAGGTACCAGTTCTATTTGGGTTAAAACCCGTTACTAGAGTGCACCTAAAACTACCATTATGTTTCTGCTGGGATCATCCTGTTTTTGTTAAGCAATTGGGGAATATGTAATCCTATTACATATATGTTATACTAGTATTGGTGCAGAGCATGGAAAATATTAAGAAGAACTATCTATTCTATCCTATTGTCCTGTTTAACTTGTTATGCCTGCCATTTATGTATCGATCTCTCTTATCCACTTTGTATGCCTATCATGTTACTTTTATATATTTACTGTCTAAAAGCAACTGGACTCACTAGACTTTACGTCTGACCCTTTTTGTTTCCCCTTCTTTCTTCTGTCCCCCTTCCCCCTCCCCCCCCCCAAGGTTCTCAGGGAGGAAACACACAAGCTTGATCGTGATTCTTCTTATTTTACTAGAGCTGCTTATATGTGTGGATCAAGCTCCTATCCTTATTGCTATGGCCATATTTTGCTCTTGGGGAATTTTCTTTCTTTTATGTACTCTGATATTTCTGAAGTACAAGACAGTGGTTTATATGTTGTAATGGGCTTTTATATTTTAGACAAAAGTTGCTTTGGACCACGATAGTTTGATGATTAATAAAGTTGTTTATTTCCGCTACAATTTTTTTTATATCTGTTTTGTAATATTCTGTGTCTGTTTACCTAAATGCTTCACAAAACTTAATGCATTCCCTTTGTGAGTGACATTAACGGACGTGGGGTGCCACATTCACCTAGACCAGGTTCGGGTTCTTACTTTGGGTTGTGCGATGGAACAACTTAGTTCTTGGCCGACTGAGTGGCATAGATTCGCGTACCAAGGAATGGAGGCGTTACTGCATATCCTACGCATTGAGCGAGTTAATATGAGGATGGATAATGGATGTTATGTTTGATTAATCATTTATCACTTTATGGGCGTCATGCGATGAGGATATCATTGATCGGATATCTGGATATCCATAGTATTCATATGTAGTATACACCCATGATGATCATCATTGAGTAGTATATATTATATGTGCTAACTCTGTGGATGCATGGGTTGGGCATGTATAATTCCCCATACCCTCCGTGCCATATATTGTTACGACTTTTACAGTATTTTGAGTTTTGTTACAACTCACACCAGAATTTTGTCTGACCCAAGGTTTTATTTTCCTCTTATTACCTTGGCACTCATCGAAGATGCAGATGAGCAGACCAGGTGATAGGTACAAGTATTATCTAGAGCTGCATAGGTGGATCGCAGGAGGCGGCGTTTTATCTATTTATGCTTGTATCATTATCGTTTATTCCGTTGTATAGCATTGTGAACCCTTGACAGTATTATGTAAACTTAGTAGAGAAATTTATCAGTTTGAGTTTGTTTGTCACTTGTATAAACTCTATTACTGTTCTATCTAATTATATGAGCCTATGCACTCTGATTCTGTGGTTTATATAGTTATTACTGTGTCGTCCGTTTTATTATTTGTGATTTGATTATTATATGTTATCTGATGCACTGTGAAATATACGATAGATTTTGCAATTGAGTTTTATATCCTTCTCTTTCTTTTCTCTTATGTGTCCTTCTTTTCTTCCGATTTTCTCTTCCTTTCTACTATTTTTTTCTTTTGACAATCGCTTTACATCGGTCGGGTGCTTGTACAATGCAGATTTTTTGTTCTGAGCACTAGTGGTGTATGTTGGGTTGTCAAAAGAAGGGAGGTCAGAACAACAAGTTCTATTGAATGAAAATCAGATAAGTTTAAGGAATGTCTATTTCCTATACTTGGCAGTATGAATTTATCAAGTTACGTCTACGCGAGTGCAACACACAATTAAATATGACATATTCATGTATTAAGTAGGTAAACTACCCTATAGTCAATGAAGGCATATATGTTTATAAGGGTGGATTTTTATTATCACTTAATATCCTACGAAGCGGACTACCATTTGGTCACTTAAGGCCATTTCAAATATTTATTTATTTATTTAAGGGTAAATTCCTATAATCACTTAGTATCCTATGGGCGGATTCTCTTGATTGCTTGATACCGTATGGCGGACCCTAATTACTTGATACCCCATTCTCTAATTACCAGTGCTATTAAATATTCTCTCAATGTAATTCGATGAAAAGTAATCTGCCACTTAATATCGGTTTTCGGTAGACACTCACTATGCGGTTAAAGCGCTTGGCAGTTCTACAGCGGTAGAGGTCCAAAAAGGTGTAGCGGGGATAAGGTAGGGCGGAGGCGCAAAAATATTCATTAGATATAGGACTAATTATTTAAAATTAAGCAATTGTCATTCTCATATTATATGAGTAGAATAAATTAATATTAATTAGTCTTGTATAATAAAATTGGAAAATAACATGGTTATGTGCACTAGAATTTATAACTATAATAGATTATACCAGATATTGGACACTTACAATTAAAAATTAGTTCTTTACACAAATAATGTTGATTTTTTAAAAAGAGAACTAGTTGAATCAAGTTCCAGCTATTAATATTGCTAAAGCAAACGCTAAAATGCCTTGATTTAGTAGATGCAGCGGAAAATAGCGCGGCTTAAAGTGGATCTATTATTCATCGAAGTTAAAGCTAAATTGAAATAGCATAGCGACTGAAGAGTGCTATGGGAAGTAGCAGGGATTTTGCAGGGATTTAACTGCACAGGACACTTATTCCATTTATGACCGACCTAGCGGACCCATGCGTTACTATCGAGTTGTCATTACAGGTGAACTCCTAGCCACTTAATACTCCCCTTAGAAAGGCAGTCCCTCTTACAAGTTCTTTGGGACTCTTATTTATCATCTAGGTATAACCTCACATTTCCCTTAGATAAGAAGCGCAGACAACTTCCGTAGAACTACCTACTCATATGCCTATCTTTTATTTAAGACCATTTAATACCTTATAAGTTTATAAGAGAAAGGCGGACCCAATAACCACTTAAAACCTAACAAGAAAGGGTCCCAGGACTATGGTCTAAAACAAAGGAGTGAACCTTGGGAACAGACCTAGTCCTAACCACTGAATACCCAAACAAGATAGGTCAGCCACTTAATACCTTCTAAAGGAAGGCCTAGATCACACATGTATTAATTACACTAGATGCCACATTATGCCAACCCCTTTAGATGCTGGATTTTCCAGGCCATATTGGGTAGGCATCTACTACAAGTTAGGCTTAATCTCGCACATTTGTGCATTTATTATAATGTCCCGTAACACTTAGACCTCTCACGCTAACCCGGATTCTTGTAGATGCTGGATATGCCGATCGATTTCAACCAGGCTTCTACGACAAGGAGGGGTTAACCTCGTGTCTATGTGTCATTAATACTAATAAAATCTGATTTTACTCATACACATACAAATCTCCTATCAAGACATTTTAAAATTGAATTCCTAACTAAACGTAATTAGTAAGCATTTAGTACACATTTATAGTACATGAATTACGCAACAAATAGTAATAAATAAAATTTAAATAATTTACATGTAAAGAAACGTCCTAAAATGCAGAAATTTCAATCCTAACAAAAATTAAGGTTTACAAGTTTTATTCCCATAACTTCATCAACATATCATATAAGGTTTATTTACATTCAAATTGGTATCAGGGAAATAACAGGAATAAACAAAACAACTTGTAACCTGGGATGTAAATATTACTTTAATAATAAAAGAAAGGAAAGGTTTAATATGGCAAATATATGTACAACCACTTTTTTGTACTGCTTTACTTTTCATATGATTTTATACAAAAACTTAAGACTTTGGTGACAAGTGTTTTAATATGTTCAAATAATTTATTTTAGATAAATAGATGTCTGAACCCATTTAAGTTATAGTACCCGAATCTTATTGCACATATATGAGATTTACAATTTATCAGATAAGAAATCGGACCATTATCGAAATTATACAACACCTAAAAATCCAATTTTTATTATATTCATAATCAAAACCCAATATACATCCAAATTATTGACCATTTCCAAAAAATATAAGGGATTTAATGGATTTTTTTGTGTAAATCCAAATCCCTTTAGGAATAATAATCCAAATTCCTCACTATTGAAATATATAAATTAGTAAACTTAAGTAATTTCCAGTCACACTTGGAGAAGGATGAAGAGGTCGTGTAGAAATAGTTTCTAGATTGTATCAACACAAAAATCGTGTTCCAAACTTTCTCCTAATTCAATATATATATAAGAATTTGATTAGAGTCTTATATACATACGATTTCCAATTCATTCTAATAAGAAAGTTAGATTAGCAAGATAAAGAAATAGGTTAGGGAAATGAAGAAATCTCGCACATCCTATTTTCTAAATAGAACAATGGTGAAGAAACAGAACTGAGGCATATAAGAGAATATAATGTAGGGTTTAGGGAGAGGTTGGGGCCTCATTTATACTTGCTAAAGTGTGTATGATACGTCAGATTAGTTTTATAAAATATGGATGGTCCATTCTAGAATAATATAATAAAACCCCCTAACAAAACAAGACTCCCTCCCACCTTCGGTCTGAAGGGCGGCTGGACCCCTCCCTAGGAGAGAGATCGACCCACTTCAAAGGGAGCAGTTGACTCCCCTTAAGGTTCGAGCGTTGGGAGATTTATTTCCCCGGTCGTTTCAATTTTGTTAATTGCATTAATTAATTACATAAATTATTTCCGTTTCTTTTGATTCTTGTCCCCTCCCCCCCCCCCCACACACACACACACAACTCTGAATTCCAAAGGAATATTCCATTAGGCCAAAAGTGTATTATTTTATTTCAAATTTATATTCTTACAGTTTGAATTTCAAACACTGTGTGTATACAATTTTCATATAGCTTATTTTATTCATAAGTTCTTTGTACGACCTTCGTTTACGATGAATAAAATATGAAAACAAACAAGAATCTCGCTTCGATTACAATGGTAATATTTTCATAACAAAATAATTAATTATCCAAAATTTGTATTTTCAACCCATTAATATTTTATTGCTTATTTTTAATTTAATTATCTATGTTTATTTAGGGTTTATTTTATGGGGTATTACAACTTCTCCACCAATTTTTTAGAGGGAACATCAACGTGATCCATAGGCTTCTTTCCTAAATACCCATCCAATCTGATTATGAACTTTTTGTTCTTCCTTAACGAAGTATCTATAAATGTTGAGCCCTACTTTAAGAGAGATTAAGATTCCAAAAACATACTCGGGAAGTATCTCATCTCCCTATTTTAGCTCAGCAAACTTCTTAAATAAGATGGACTTTTAGGTCGTAGGAATGAAATTTTCCTTTAATCTGGTCTGAAAATCTTCCCAAATCATTAGCGTTCCTAGAATAGTAATGGTTATAGAATTCCACCAACTCATAGCCCTCCCCTGAAGCTGTTTAAAAAAAAGCTTCCTCTTTCTAGCATCATCTATAAATCTCCACAGATGTGAGCTTAAGTGTCCAACCATCCCTGGACCTCATTATCAGACTTGACCACATCGAATGGATTTCCTCCCAAAGTAGAGAAGTCTTTACATAACTTGACAAAGTTCATTCTAGGTTAAGCAGTTAAAGTCCTCAATGGATCCAATGCGGTGGAGGTACAAAAAGTTATAGTGGGGATAAAGCGAAGAAATAACGAGATAGCGCATGAGTCTAAAACAGAATATAAAAATCGTATCTAAATCTTTTACAAATATATAAACGATAAATAAATGGAAAATTAACATTTAGTTTAATTATAATTAGTACATTCTTAATTTTAAATAAAAGCATGGGCAAATAAATGTAGATAAACGTAAACTTTTATTTTGTTTGATTAAATTTAATATAATATTATAGTATTTTCTATTTTGAAAAATATATGTTAAAAAAATCTATTAAATTACTAATTTTATAATGTATAAATGTCCTTCTTCAATCCATTTTTTATGTAAAAGATATAGCGAAATATAGATGAAATAATGGAAATATCGGGAATATCGGGGCTTACAGCAGAAATGCCATTTTAGAGACTATTTAGGAATAGCGTAGGATAGAAATTTGCTACACGATATAGGCGGGATATAGCAGGGTAGAAGCGGGGCATTAACTGCATAGGATCTGGGTGCCGAAACAGGAGCACCACCATTGCCTATAAGTACTCCTAGAGTGGTTCGAGCTCTTCTTATGACCGATGCCATCATAGCATCAAACATAGCCTAGAAATAGGGAGTAGTCGTTCCCGATCTAGCCTCACTGGCCATCCTGAAGCAGAACTGTTCCTAGTTGGGTTTCTTGTAATTTGACTCATTCTTGATCTGTAACAAGAATGGTGCATTCCAACAATAGAACAGCCGCAATGATGCTCTAGTGCTTACTACTATATATCACTATATATAATCTAAATACAGATCATCTACAAATACGTCTCTCTTATGAGTATACTCTATTAACTTTGGTTAAATCGAATAACCAAAGCTCTAACGTCAAATGTAATGACTACTTCATACCAATTGCATGGGAACAAGGGAATAGTGTGCTGAAAGTGTGCCAAGATGATATAATCCAACCATCAGGGTTAGGAACAAAATGAAAAATGTCATATATCAGCGCATAAATAGTATAATAAGACATATATACATAACAGTAGTGTTCCATAACAAAGCGGGCAAAAGAACAAAAAAAATCGTCACATATCAATCACTGAGTTATGTACATGGAATCAAAATATTCGAGTACATCTTATCTCCACAACAACACTCAGAGTATTTCATAATAGCAGAAAGCAAAATATATACTAGTATTCACCAGCTCTCCAAGCTCGTCCTCAGTCAACATCCTCTTGTCCTAACATAGAATTTAGTCTACTCATCAATATTGTCAATGTACACCCAATGACAATGCTGGAAAGCACCCAAGATAATAAGAGGAAACTTAAAACTTTAGGTCAGACAACAATCTGGTGTGAGCGGTGTATAACTAGTTATAATGTAAAATGTGGAAATAGCTAGGTTAAGTAACATGATAGAAGAATCTAAATAACATATACCAGCTCCATTTCCCATCCCCTTCTCTAAGCCCTAAATGTGATAGTCTACCTAACACGTTGCTTATGCCAACACTATGTTGCACCACCCTGGATACACAACCTCCCAGATCCTGATGGGCTTTCCTATGACACCTCTGCTTTGAGTCAACTATAACAATCTAAGCTATTAACGATTCATTCGGACTCCCAACCACTAGAGTTCTACCACTCTATTATAAGCTTAAGCCCCCTCAGCCAATCCATTATCACGCAGCTTTGTTACACCACAAACTACTCACATTCTCTTGCATCTTCGTTACACCATGAGTGTAACAGCCCGCATTTTACAAATCGGAGAATCGTAAATAATTTTATTTTATTCCCTGTAGGATGGATCAATCTAATATTTTAATATGTAGTTTATGGAGATGAGAGACATGTCCATAATTTTTACCAATTTTGTTTATGACCATTTAGCCCCTGTCAGTCTTGTGCAGGGAATAATTTTTGACTGGGATTGAATTAGGTGTTGAGACATATGCCATCAAAAAGGAAATGATGTTTCCCTTTCCGTAGAGTGGTCACATTAAAGATATGGCTCAGCAGTTTGGGAGGAATCAATGTTTTAAGGTTTCATAGTTGGATGTTCATGTTTACTAAGCCATAATGGGCTGATTTGGGGAGGCCCATTAGTGGGCTGGTGGAGGCTATAAATAGGGGGTAAGAGGCATGGAGAATAGTTTACTTTCTCCATTCTCTTATTTGGAAGAGCTAGAGTTCCTCCATTTTTTCATTTTCTTCACCTTTCCACCATTAAAGCTTTGAGAATCGAAGATCCACAACAATGGAGGCTAGATTTACGCAAATCAAAGAGAGAGATCATCAAATCGAAGAGTTTAGAGAAAATTCTTCGCTGACCGGATCTAGATCCAAGTATTTTTGGGTTATTTTGTAGAATTGGTGAGTAATATGCATCTCTCACGCGGATTCAATCAAGTAAAAGAGTTGTATGATCTTAATTTCATCAATTTCAAGTGTTTTCCTTAGATCTACATCATGGTAAGTTCAATTTCATATGAATCGCCACAGGATCTAATTTAGCAACTTAAAATTGGTAATTTCTATGCTATTTCATATGTTTATGCAAGTTAGATTAATAATTATGTTCATATGTTCATTTATCATGATTATGGTAAAATTTTCATAATTTTGATGAAAATTGTCATTTTCATGTTATTATCGATTTCATAACATGCTTATGGTTGTATTGAATGAAGTGGATGATTAGATTTCGTCAATCTTGTTGTTTGGCGAAGTTTTGGTTGAATTCGGTGATAGATTGGAGCTATGCAGGCCATGGATCGACCGTGTAGTACAAGTGTAGTACAAGGCGTAGTATGGGAGATGGGTCGGTCAGCCTGACTTAGAGGGATCGGTCGGTCAAGTTTTGGGTGCATGGGTTAGTCAACTCTATGGATTGGCATATGTGGTGATGGATCGGTCGATCAAGTTCTGGGTGCATGGGTCGGTCAACTCTTGGGGTCGGCATGTGTGGTGATGGATCGGTCGACATTGAAGACTGGATCGGTCAGTTCGTATGTTAACTGATCTGTCGGCCTCATTCAGAAGGGGATGGGTCGGTCTATATTTTGCACGAATGAATCTGTCTGGGTATTGCTTGGATGGATCGTCGGCATGAGTATTGATGGATCGATCGCACAGGGTCATTTCTGAAGAAAAAATATATTTTTTGGGTACGACCCAGATTTAGACAAAAGGGTCTGAAAAGACTAGAAGGTTGCTGGTCTAGTACCCTAGGTATTGTTGAAAGACCAAGTCATCAAGGTTGGACAAACATACGTATCGTTGAAAGGCGTATGGTGTTTATGCTAGAACTGGGGTTACCATTAGCTCTTGACATATGGCAAGGTTGGTCGTCATACGATCAACGATGGTTTCGAAGCAGGATTGGCGCTGATAGCTAGAGTCTGTCATGGTTGACTGGTTGTTTGGTTTGTGTCGTCTCACATAGAGTGTCCAACATCGAAGTAGATGTTCCTTGGGTGCTTGTCTGATATTGGTTTAGGCCTCTGAGGCTTGTGCTTGAGGAATTGTTGAATTTGATTAGGATGGTTTACGTGAGATATATAATTTGGATGTTATAAGTGTTATCAATGTTTGTTCTATTGCCATGAATAGATTGTTATTCCTTTGGTTGAATGGATTGTAAAGGCTATCACTGTCCGATGTGGGAGGACAGGGTTGAGTTCTTCTATGGTATTGTGGGTACGTTAGTTCATTTATTTACTCATTCTCGTATACTTTATTGATGATGTTAGTTAGCTGTTTTTTCGCTCACTAAGACTGTTGTTTGACTCAAGATTTTATGTTTCCCTCTTATTACCTTGGGCTATTCATCTGGTGGATGGGCAGACTGAGTAGCAGATGATAGTTTTGTGAGACGATGATGCTGATCGATGACGAGCTGGAGGCTTACATACCAATTTTATTACTATCTAGTATTTGTTTCGCTGTTTGAGTTGTTATAAGTGTTGTAGTGAGGCTTTATGTACAAGCTTTGGTATTACCTATGATGTATGGATGATCTTTCAGGATGTTGTGAAGGTTTCAAAAGTTTGTTATATGATGCTTCACTATTATTACATGTTGTATATGTTCTACTATATTTTACCCTTGCGCTGTGAGTTTTACAACAGGTACCGTTTGTGTTATCATACCTTGATGATTGTCCATAGCTGCTTAGCACACCCTTCGGCGCATTATTCCTCTTATTTAGTGCAGGGGATGTGGGCAGGCGTCACAACAAGTTGCTTCCATTCTCTTACAGCTTCGTCACACGATGAGCTATGCTCATTATCTTGCAGTCTCATTATACCATGAACTGACTTCATCATCTTGTAGCCATGTTACACCATGAGTTGTCTATTGTCTCTCATCAATCACACTCTTAGCTGAGTCTTCCATCGAAAAGCCAGAACTTAATCATGCCATAACTTTCATTTTATCGAAGCAATCAGTGAGCCACAACCTCCAGCACGATCCTGAAGACCGCCTATCCCTACACCATGGATCACATGACCTAACTCAACACCGTAATGGATTGGCACTAATTTGTACCCTATGGATCGGTGCTAATATAACGATCCACTATTTTGAACCATACAAATTGACAGTAAACCACACATGTTAGACTTGAATCTTTTAAAACATTGAATTGCTAATTTTGTTTGAGGGGAATACAAATCAGAACACATAATCACACATACAGAAGCAGAATAACTCGTAGGGAAGAAAAACAATACCATAATAGTACATAAGTTACAACTCAGAACACATGATCCCATATTTGTGCATAAACAGAGTCATAATCTCATACAACACAAATCCCATTAATAGATGTGTATGATAATATATATATATATATATACACACACACATATAGACACACACACACACACAACTGACAAATACGAGAAATACGGAGATAACTAGATAGGTGATAGAGTGATAAAGATCCAATATGACTCTGAGCTCCAAAAGATGTGTCACGAAAAGGTTGTGATACTCAAGCTTAGCAAAGCATAAAGCAAAAATAAAATACTCGAGTCAGGACTAATGTTCTCAATTAAGTAAATTAACTCAAGTGAAATGTTCACGAAATGCATAATAACATAAAAGACATTTAGGATTCTATCTTTTAAGGATTCTTGAAACTAATACAAATAATATAATATGCTATTATTATAATGTCCATAGTAAATATACTGTTGAAATAGCATAAGCAAGATTTCCATTTTACCCTTACACCGTTTATAATACCGCGGTCTACACGGATACTAAACTAGAGGATATCAGAGGGCACTCCATAGGTACGGCACAAATCAAAACCTTTTTTTAATGAAAATATATATAACAACAAAAGGGAGAATCTAGCCATTCTCCAACGGCTCACAAAAACACATTATGTAGAAACATCTACACAATCTATGCATACACAAACAGTACAACAAAGTGAAAGAATGCAAAATACAGAATACCATCCTAGAAAAAAGAGAACAAAAAAGAAACAACCAAACTATCCCTTAGAAGAAGGCTCTGAACGCCTAATCCACCATGTATCCAAGAAACACAGGAAGGAACCAAAGAGATAACCGCAAGGGGTTTAGAACAGCTAAACATCTGATAAAACCTGAACCGCAGACTAAGATCTAGAAATTTGTCGTGTCTGAAGAGCCAGAGATCCATCCCACAGATGGCTCCAAAACCAAACAGCAAGTCTTACTTCAGTAGACCCAATACCAAGCTACCCTACTAACCTGTAACTCCAGGCCCTGCATTACTAGTACCCAAAGTCAGACTTCAAAAGGAAGGGGATGAGGTGATAGGAAAGAGGGAATAGTCCCTCAAACCTAGAAGATAGAGGTTCAACCAATGCCTTCTCGGGAGGCTACAGGGACCGATGAAACATCGAAAGTACCTGCAAGCTACCGTGATCGGGAACTGATTACACATCTAAAAGGTCTACCACGAAAAACAAGGAATACATCATTCCTTACCTTCCGGACTATAGGCAAGGGGTCTATTGACACGTCATCAAATACCGACTTATTCCGCGAGCACCAGATATGCGAACAGATAAGACACAGTATAAGGCGAAAAAGGATAGATCACAAAGATCTTCCTAAGAAACCGGAAGATCTTGAAGAGAAGCATTACCACGAAGGCCAACCAGGTTCCCGAAGTAGTTCCAAAATAGCTCTGGCAGAAAACCCGAAGAAAAACAAGTGTGTTATGGATTTAGTGTCCTCTGAACCACAACATCTGCAACGAGAAGCTAACGGGATGCCAATCCTCTAGAGGTTCTCATCTATCGGAAGCCCCTCTTGGAGGGTCCGCCACGTAAAAGAGAGACCTTCAGGGGAATGCGAGCATCACAGATAAAGGAGAATGGAGGGATACGAGGAGAAGGTATCCTCGTAGAGTTCCAAGCTGCTCTAATGGAGAAGTGAATACCATCCCATCTAAATCCTCCACCATGAGAACCCGAAAACACCTTCACGGATTGCATATGTTTCCACGTCTCACTAGCGTAAGACGGAACTCCAAAGAAGTTCATGGACTGAAGCATAACGGCTAATTTAGGATAATATAACAAGGCATCGAGACGATACTCAATAGTAGGATTCTTCCAGAATATGGACTCAGACTGGTGGTAACGCATAACCGTAACTATCTCCTACCTCGAACAACATTCCCATATTCGAAGGGCCCCCAAAATCAATCACGCTGTAATAGATAAAGAATCGAAGAAGTGTGTTCGATCGAAGGAACGACCTCACTTGGCCTGGGTATGGATCCTACTTTATTCATTTTAATTATGACCTGAAGGCCAAAGTTATTCCATCATCGTTCTCTTACTTCATTCCAGTAGTGTTTGCCAATTTCACCCTACAAGATGTATATATATATATATATATATATATATATATAAAGAGAGTATGTTAACACCAATTAAGGTCTCTTTGAAAATTAATCTCTTTATTTTACATGGCGGTCATCGCATAAAATCATATTTAATAAAAACCATAATCTAATATGCAATTCCACCATATTTTGCTTCTTTTGTATATATGTACATATATATTTCAAACATTCATTTGGTCATATTCTAATTGAATCACTTAATTATACATAACTTAGAAAAATTAACTTGACTTAGCTTAGTAAACTTCATTACAGCTGTATCTTTTAAAATCTATTTTAAAATGGTAACTTTAAGTATATTTTGACATTGGTTTTAACTTAAACCATTCAATTTATTTATTCAACAAAGTCAAGTTATTTTGCTTTTACTTAACTCGAATCATATATGTATATATATATATTTCAAAATATAATACATTTTTAATAATCAATTTGACTTAACTTATTAAGTCCCATTAAATCAATTTCAGAATCATAGCCTCAAATATATCTTAAAAATACCGTTAACTTAAATTTGTTCAATTCGTTTATCTTACTTAAAGTTAATTTATTAAATTTTCTTTAGATCAAGTCATAGATTCCAAATATTATACTTTAATAAATTTTGAAAATAACGTGATAAACTTAATCTAACTTCGTTCTTTAACTATATTGCGTACATACGTATATATACCTTATAGTAAATTTTTATAATACAGTTTTTTAGAATAATTTATATAACATCTTAAAGACATTTTAATAATTAAATCTTATCCTTTTTGTCTTATGTATTAAGTATTGTGTGTATTAAGTATCAAATATTTATTTCATTAAACCTATGTTATATATTAAAGCAGTTATTAACCTATTTTTATTAAGTGTAATATAATTCCTTATCTTTTATCAACTAGTATTATATTTCAAAAATCAGAATTACCGTATTTTTAAATACATAAATTTATAATTTAAATCTTTAAAACATATCTTTAAATTAAACTTTTATTAAATTATATCAAAACTAAGTTTTAATAAAATCTTAAATTGACAATTTCAAAATAAATTTTATTAAGTCAAAATATATATAAATTTTAGAAAATACAAGAAAATAGACCAATGGTGTCTATATACAATTTTCCACATAGGAAAAATAATATGGATATGTATCATATTAATTCGTTAAATTTAAAATTAGAGTTTTTATCGTTTTATACTTGAATACCAATTTTCAATTTTCTTTTCCTAAAATCATACAATCGTTCGGATATGTATCATCTCATCCCAAAATGATTTTACCTAAATCTATGGGAACATTCCGTGTAACAAAAAAAACATTTCAAATATCACACACAAATAAGCAAATGTCATAGTGATCACTTGTAAAATTTCAATGTCAAATATCACAAGTGTGCATGTCATATTTGCAAAATCTCACGTAATAAAACGTTTACTTGTTCTATAACAATCCTAACATTTCATATGCCATTCCAGTTGTTAATTTGCTGAAATAATGTGTTAGTCATGAGGGAGATACATACTCACCTTCTATGGAAATGGAATTGAAATGAACTAACACAAAACTTGATCAAGCTAAGCACGACTATGTCACTCTTAGAATGAACCAAACAAAATAATGAACCAACGAAAATTACTCCAACCGAGCACAAGCTACCTAAAATCAATTAGCATAATTTAACTGTCATGGTGATACGCTAATTTCACAAGAACAAAACACAAATGTGTTTCTGCCAAAATCGCAAACCTATGTGACAACAGCAGGCTCAGACCAGTGACCTCGCAGTGAAAAGTCACATGTCAATCAACAATTTTATGCAGGCTCTAGCTTAGAACATAGAAAAGAATCATGTAATTTCTAAGAAGGTAAAGGATGGGAAACACATCACAAGGCCATGGAGAAATACTTGTGCACAAACTAAGGCTAAGAGTGCACACAACACTAAAGTTTAACGGAGTACAACCAAATGTGTACATGCAAAAATTAAGACACGGTAACCAACCTAATACAACACAAATGTGCTAAGAACACTAGTAGCAAAGACAAGTGCACAACAAAATATGGACACTCAAGATGACACGATGTTACACTACTGGCTAAGCATGTCCCGACAATAATTCAGTTAGATTTTTTTTTGTTTTTAAGAATATACCTACATATATAAATAAAACGAGAGGAAGAATAGCCTTCGGTAAGACCTAAACCCTCAGCTAGTCTAGTAATGTTTCAGGCTGGAGGTGTCTTATCTTGGACGTAGGTCGAGAACGTTGGAGGTTATCGAAAGTTGGGTTCTTTTTTTTAGATGCGCGGGTTTTGTTAAGGAGGGAGGAGTAGGCCATTGCAAGTGGCACTGGTGGGGGACAAGATAAGGTGGCGGTATAGGAAAGAACCAAATGTTTCTTTTTCCTTTTTTCACTCTTGATTTAGAAAGGAGGGTGAAGGAGCTTGGTCGAAACTGGGTGGTGGAAGGAGGTAGGAGAAGGGACACCTTATGATGGTCATAGGATGACCTACAATGGTTAGTGGTGAGAGGGAGTGGCGAGACTAATGGGAATAGGGTTTTGCTGCCATGTTAAAGAAGATGAAGTTTATGAATATATTTTCACTACTTTGTTTTGATTTTTTTACCTTTTTCTTGAATTATTTGATTTGGGTATGGGTTCGATTTTTATCTTTTTTGAACTTTATTTATGAGGAGGATGCAAGTGAAAAGAACAAGGGGAAGGGTAACCATGCGTTGAATTTCATAGGGAGCTTTTGATAGGTGTAGCACTTTAGCCCCAACTAAATGACAAGTGTCTATTTAAATTCCAAGAAGATTACAAGTGTATTAACATCATTTTAATTAATTTGAACTAAACTTCTTTTTTATTCTTATTTATAATATGCGAAAAATTGTAAATACACACATAAGAATATACAAATGAGATACGAACAATGCACAGAGCAATTTGTTGTCCAATTTTGCGCATTTTTCACCATCGAAAAACACGAGTTGTGAACAAACGAAACAAATTTAAAAAGAACGAAAAATGTTAGATCACTCACAATTAAATATAAAATCATAATTAAAATAAATTTTCAAGGTTTAAAACTTTTAAATTTTCAACACAAATTCAATTGTTAACTAAATTTAAACAAAATTGACTATTCCAATAATTTTGTTTTACATTAGCTTTGGCAAATTCTAATATTCAATAATTCAATTTTGTATTTTAAATCTAGTTTCAATATTCAAATTTAGTTTTATAAATTGTTTAATTTTCTAAGTCATTACATTCTCCTCTACCCAAAACATTATCCTTGAAATTGAACCAAATAAAAGATTTGATATTAAACAAATAGATAAGATAAGTTAGATTCAAAAAAATTGTACCTAAAATGAAAAATTATGGATTCAAAGCACGCACACTCTCGTCCGTCTCCCAGGTACAATCATGATTGTTATCATCCCATTGCACTTTGACAAGACTGATCGATTTCCTACTTAACTACTTTGCACCTTTATAAATGATATGAAGTCGATTTCTCTCAATGGTCAGATTAGGCTAGATATCCAAGTTATCAAATGTGACGACCGCTCATAACTCCCGCACTTAATAAGGGTTAATATATGGTAAAAGTTGTGCTAGGAAGCCATGGATGATCATCAAGGTAGGTAAACAAACGAAGAACCTGTCGTAGAACACACAGCGCAAGGATAACATATAATTGAACATATACAACAGGTAGAAATAGTGAAGCAACATATATCAAACTTTTAAACTTTCATAACATCTTAAAAGATTTTCCATATATCAATTGGACACAACATCAAAGTTTGTGACAACATCAAAGTCTATACGTAAAGCCTCACTACAACACTTAGAGTAAATCATTAAACAGCGGAAAATCAAATACTATATAGTAGAAGTGATAATACACCAGCCTCCTACTCGCCTTCGTATTGCAACATCGTCCTCACTAATCTATCACCTGTTACCTGCTACGTAGTCTTCCCATTAAAAAATTGGATGAACAACCTAAGGTAATAAGAGGGAAACATAAAACCTTGAATCAGAAAACAGTCTTAGTGAGCGATAAAACCACTAACTAACATCATCAGTAAAGTATATGAGAATAGGCAGATGAAAAAAATAATCCACCTACTTCATTAGAGAAGAAAGTCAACCTCGTCTTCCCCACATCGGACAGTGATAGCCTTTACAAAACAAGCATTTCAACCATACATGCATGGTAACCAGACAACCATTCATTCATGGCAATCAGAAGTAACCAACAATATCAATCGTAACAACCAATTACATATCTCACACTGCACCCCATTGCTTTGTGCATTGTGCTTATGCTATGACCATGATGTGTTCCATACTGCCTTGATTTTGTTGATACTACTTGATCTGTCTTGACCAATACTTAATCATTTTTCAAACTGATAAGAACAGTTGCTTCATTTGATCATGCCACTTCCTTTTTTATTGTTACATTAGTGTTCTAAACTTCTTTTTGATCCCATGGTTACTATGTCAATTTGTGGCACTTTGCTTTTTTTTTACTATGACCTATAAACTTTGGTACTTGCATTTTTGATCTGCTTTGTTCATATTCATTTGGAAAGCTTGACAATGTTTACTGGTTTGTGCTCTTGTATGTTGTACCATGATCCATTACTTGCCATACATGTTTTATTGAGATGCTGAATGTATACATCCTTTGCAAAAAAAAAAACATCATGCTGAGTTTGTTTACCTGCATCCACTTATGTGCACTATCTTTTTGCTCAGTTATATGCTTGGCTTAACCAATGGTCCATGTTGCTCCATTTTGCTCTATCCATTCACATTTGCATGTCCACAATGTTCTTTGACATTTGAGATTCCTTTTCCATAGTATTGGCACATACATGTATATCTTCCATGCTACCATGTTGTTTATGTCCACTATGTTCACTTGCTTGTTTTATATGCATGAACCCAGTCTTGACCAAACACCTAAAAAATGTTGTTGTTGAGCATTTGTTCTTTTTGCGTTGCATCGACCTTGTGACTTGAACATGTATATTAGCACAACTTTATCCATGTTGCAATGAACACTCTGCCTTTCACCATATTCTTGAGACCCATTCATGTTGACCCTAAAGTGTTTGAGAGACTTGAATATTACATGTTATTTGCTGTTGCTCCACCATGTTAACTTGTTCCGTCATCATGTCTGGTTTGAAACTTGCTCATCCATGTTGTTCTATGTTGGCTTGTATACATGTCTTGTGTGCTGCACTTGTATTTTGTACATGGCCTTGTTGAACTGGAGGCTGCACCATTCAGACTTTTGCTCGACCACTTTGCTACTTAGTTGATACCCATAATTTTTGGTGCTTTGTTTATTAACCTTATATATATAATGCTTGGCCATGTTCTTGTGTACTTTGTTCTGGCTTTTATAAAAAATCCGATATAAACAGATGCCGCCTTGATTTGTGTTGATCTACACCGAGTTGAGTTGGTCCACGTGGCTGCTCCTCAGTTGGTGTACTGCATTTCTTCTCTGTACTTTTAGACAGATATGAACATTTGATATATATCAGACCAAGTCTATAAAAATGATGAGAAACACACCAAAATTCTAAGGCAAATAAAATTTAAAAAATAATTTTTTATTTGCTTGTATTTAATTTTATTTTTGTTCCAATTTACTGTGTGTGCTTCTGTGACAGGTATGAAGAAACTGGACTGGTTTGGAGCACGTGAAGATTCAGTGTGTCAGTGTCGGTGAATGTATAACTACATCTGTATATAACTGAGTGATCGAGTGATATGTAGTGAGGCAATGAATGTACAGAATGAGAAAATTGTATTAATATTTGTAATAAACAAATTTGACTGAAATAAAATATTATTTTATTGTGTTCAAATCAATTTGTTTATTATATTCAAATCAATTCAATTCGTACAATTCCATGTAAAATATTATAAATGTGAATATACAAAGTGGAGTTATAATAATGTTGTACTATTTCAGATTTTGAAATAAAATATTTAATTGAATAAATATACTGTGAACTATGCATGATAGTATATTATTCAATAAATAATTATTTCTATGAAATGAAATATAACATAGTATAGTTATAAACACATTTAAATAATATTATATGTTTATTATCATCAAACCAAAATCATACAACACATTGTTGTACCCAACAATCTCCCCCTTTTGATGATGACAAACATATACAAGATTTTGAATGTTTTAAATGTGTTTGAACGTGAAATATATTACTCCCCCTATTTGTTTGCTCCCCCTACAACTGAATTCCCCTGTATATGTGGAAAATATAAATAATGAAATTCAGATCAATTGACCATTCTGCCCCTAGATATTTAATTTCAAATTTTAAAATATTTTTGAATTAAATACTCATCAATCAAAATCTTAACCATTCTCCCTCTTTTGTTATCATCAAAAGAATAACAGAAATCGAAACAGTGTTGAATATAGACCATAAATATAAATTCAAATTAAGAGAGAGAATATATATCGTAAATCACATTCAATTAAATAAAAATCATAATAATCTTTAAATCAGAAGAAAATTTCACTTTCAGGATGAATTGATTTACAATGGATTTTATAGAAGAAGGAGAGTTCAATAAAATTGAATATTTGAATATGAATTTCAAAGATTTTAAATAAGCTCAAATGTGTTAAGAACTTGCTAACCATGCATAGCCCGAAGGTCTTTTAAATGGGATTAGTAGTAACTTAACTTTATCCTCTCTAATGAGTTCCATCCATGCACAACCCAAAGGACTTTTAAGTGAGAATGAAAGTACATAGAGATTAAGGTAATTCACAGACGCATAACCGCGACGACTTTTAAATGGGAGTGAATACCAAGAATAAATAATATAATATATATATTTTTCTTTTTCTCTTCTTTTATTTTTATTTTTATTTTTATTTTTATTTCCAAGAATAATTTTAACACCCCAAATTAAATAAAACCATGATGAATGACAGAAATACGGTAGACATAGAAGATAGTCGTGAAATAAGTTCTAGTTCAAAGATATTATAAAATCTGTCCAATCATCATGAGATTTTAAAATAACATCTCTTATAGTTATGAATTATACCATAGTCACAACTCATCACAATTTCATAAATTAATTAA
Organism: Allium sativum; assembly: GCA_030737875.1. Lineage (NCBI taxonomy): Eukaryota > Viridiplantae > Streptophyta > Magnoliopsida > Asparagales > Amaryllidaceae > Allium > Allium sativum. The sequence continues at coordinate 508,998,254 of CM060920.1, read as the reverse complement.
TAATTTTGGTGAGTTTCAAAAATGGTTCAAATCAGTCAATAATTTCAATTTTTGAATAAATAATCAAAAATAATTTTAAAATTGAAAATATCAATTTCATGAGGGGTTTTGAAAATATCAATGCAAGTTGAAAATCAGTTTCAAAAAACAATCAGTAGAATGTGAAATTATCTAATATTTCTAAAGCTGGTTGCGCTTAGACAATTTTAAAACACTTGTATATGAAATTCGAATTGCCTATGAAATTTAAAGAAATTCAGTCACTGATTTTCCAACCCATCGTCCAATCACCAAGTTATTCAAACGAATCAAATCAATTTCCTTATTAGAGCAACACAGATCATTTTTAAAGTAAGAATCACAAGTGAATTTTGTAGAAAATATTTAAATAAGAGCAAGAAACTATCACTGATTGAAATCTAAGGGGAAATATTTGAAATCACTTAAAAAATCAAATTTTATAATCCACGAAATTCAGCAATCAATCACGAATGATTTCAAAATCAATATAATCAAGCCAAGTAAAAAAATGAAATTTTTACAACTAATCAATCATGGCTTTCAAGTAATCCGCTGTATTGAGTTCGATTTTTCAATATTTTCCGAAGTGAATAAGAAACTCAAAACAGCAAAAAAAATGTGTGAAATTTCAAGAACACCATAAATTTTAAAATTCCAATTTATAGTGTTCAAGATATGCCCAAAATATTATGACTTTCAATACAAATTAGCATCAATGAGAAAATTAAAAAAGAAAAAAAAATCACGAGTTCAGAGATCATACCCAAATTATCTTTATTGATGTGAACCAATGAATCTCCAACTCTTAAATCTATGGCTAAGGAACACTTGAATAATACAATAATATGGAACAACTTGAATTTTATCTCTCTTAAGCACGGTTGTTCCTTAGCCTCCCTTAGTACCTAAATATTTATAATATCGATTGGTCTAATAAAGACTGTTTTACCACTATTAACTTCGTTTACACGTTTTGGTACCCAAACCCATTTATATAACAATCCATTATAATCTATTAAAGTACCCTTTGGAACCCACATTCGTTTAGACTTATTCAAATTCATTTTGTTACTTTTTGGAATCCAAACATGTTTAATTGAATTGTTTCTAAATGAGTTTTCATTTTGTTTATGATTTAAAAGCCCTTTGAAATTATTAGATTTCAAAATTTCAATTTGATTGTTTTCAAAGCCATTTAAAGGATTTTTAAAATCGTTAGGATTTTGTTTTTCATCTTGATCAAATCCAAAACCAAGTCCCTTTTTGTTCTAAAAAAAATGATTTTTTAACAACATATTCAACGATTTCTCTCCTTTAGAAAATTTAGTCAAAGTTGATTCGAGCCGTTGAATTTTAGATTTAAGATCACTATTTTCATTCATTAAATTTGAACAACGATTAATAGCAATTTTCCTCTTTTCAGCATCAGTTTGTTTTAAAACCAAATTTTCGTTTTCAAATGCTTTGATTTTAGTATTAGACTTAGAAATTTCAATTTCAAATTGCTATTGCTTTTAAATCTCAAGTTTATCAAATTCCTTGAATTTTTCAAAATCCTTTTTCAACTCAGTATTTAATCGACAAAAGTCAGATTCTTTATTTTTCAAAACAATGTTTTTGTTTTCAAGGATTTTGTAATTCCTTTTTATTTCAAATAATTCATTCTGAAAAGACTCACACTTGGAATTTTTAACTTTCTTGATTTCAGACTCAAGCTCATTCAACACCAAATCAACTTTCAAAAGATTTCCTTTCTCGGTAATTTTGGAATTTTTATTATTCTCCAAATCTTTCAACTCTTTTTGCAAAACATTGTTTTTACGAATTAGTTCATTCTCATTTTCTTTTAAATTCAAAATTTCCTTTTCAAGATTTTGAAAATTCTCATTGAGATGAACTAAATTACTTTCCAAATTTAAACAATTTTTGCAATCAAAGTTTCAAAATTTCTTAACGTTTTCAAGTTTTAATTTCAAAACATCATTTTTGTGACCAACTCAAGACTTTCAGATTTTAACTTTTAATTTTTTAATTTTAAATCATCAATGGTTTCATTTAATTTAACACAAAAACGAGCTAAATTTTTAAATGACATATTACTTAACCCATTCTCTATTGAATCACTATTGCTATCATCATCTGAGTCGTCATCTGTAAATCCTGTCAAACATAATTATGAGCTTAAATTTGCATTTGGGGGTTTTGATCTCCTGTTGTCTTTTCTTCCATATATCGATTCGAGAGTGTTCCATATTTCCTGCACAGTAGAACAATGTGAGATATGGTCAAACTTTTGGCGATCAATATAAGAATATAAAATATGCATTGCACGAGCATTAATCGTAATATTTTTCTTGTCTACCATATCATACCCATTTAAAATAATATCCCAACAGTTAGAATTAACAGATTTTAAATAAAATTCCATATTTAATTTTCAATTTAAAAAAATCAGTTCCATTGAAAATAGTTGGAGTCTTATTGGACTGACCCTCACTAGACTGACAACTAGAAAACTCACCATTAGGGAAATCCACGACTCCAGAGTTTTTTAAAATAAAAAATACCTGCTTTGATACCACTTGTAGAATCTAAATTAACCTTGGAGGGGGGTGAATAGGGTTTATTGCAGTTTTTGCTGAGTAAATAAATAATATCAGTCACAGATAATAATCAGAGTAAATGCGGAAAATAAATAACACACAGGTATACCCAGCTTCAGTAAAACCCTGCCTACTGCTACATTCACCAAGGTTTCTACTAGGTATTAGTCAACAATTACAATGCTTACAACACCCGTAAACTTGCGACAATTCGTAGCCTATTTGTCCTAGCCCTACGCTCAATACTTATCCCCAGTTTCTACTAGGAGCTATGCAAAAAGGCCTCACAATCTCGCTCTAGTTGCACTAATCCCACGCTTAAAACCCTGCACTGGTTTCTATCCCTGAAACTAGATTTCCCCAAATTACAAATCCCGTAACTCGTCTCCCAAGTTTTAGAGACAAACTAGAAAACTATAACTCGATTACAAATTGAAAAGCAAATTAAAACCCTAAAAACAAAACCCAAGTTTATGATTTATAAAAACCCGTTTTAAAAAACCCTTAGCCTTTTGTAAATACTTGGCCGGCCCTTTGCCTTGCTTCACTCATTTCCTTTTTGGCCCGATCATTGGAAAAAAATGGCGGCTTCAAATCTAGGGTTTCCTTCTGAAAATTAAAGTGGCGATGGCGATCTAGGGTTTGCAATCTCCTTGTAAGCCGCCGCTCTCTCTCTCTCTCTCCATTGATACTCTGAATCGCAGTTGCAATTTCTTCTTAAATTGGATTGAAGAATGTTGATTTGGATCCAAGTGGTTTCAATTCTCTGGTATGAAATTTCAATTCGAATTTTTCTTTGTTTTTGCTCGAACTTGGATGGAATTGATCCTATGATGATTAGTGCTATTTATAGAGTTTTGAACTCCAAAATTATCGCTGATTTTGTGTTAGACTTGGTCGAGATATATACATTGAAATCTTTGGCTTTGAATTGATCTTTTACTTCTGGATATTTCGTCGATTTAGATATAGCTAAAGTTGAATATTTCCAACTTACGTAAGATTTCCAATACTTTTGAATTTGTCCTTATCAAAAATAAATGTCGTATATATTTTCTGGAAACAAACTCTTGAATGGATTTTCTGGAATAGATTACGAGATAAATTGAAGACTTTGAACTAGAATTCGAATTTTCTTGACTTTGTCAACATGATTTTTTAAAAATTGCTGCCTTGGATTGACTGCTTCATAAAATGATATGAACAGATGCTTCCATTATTGTTCATGCTTATATGTCACACTGCACCCCATTGCTTTGTGCATTGTGCTTATGCTATGACCATGATGTGTTCCATATTTCCTTGATTTTGTTGATACTACTTGATATGTCTTGACCAATACTTAATCATTTTTGAAACTGAAAAGAACAGTTGTTTCATTTGATCATGCCACTTCCTTTTTTGTTGTTACATTAGTGTTCTGAACTGCTTTTTGGTCCCATTGATTACTATGTCAATTTGTGGTACTTTGCTTTTTTTTACTATGACCTATAAACTTTGGTACATGTAGTTTTGATTTGCTTTGTTCATAGTCATTTGGAAAGCTTGACAATGTTTACTGGTTTGTGCTCTTGTATGTTGTACCATGATCCATTACTTGCCATACATGTTTTATTGAGTTGCTGCATGTATACATCCTTTGCCAAAAAAAACATCATGTTGAGTTTGTTTACCTGCATGCACTTGTGTGCACTATCTTTTTGCTCAGTTTTATGCTTGGCTTAACCAATGGTCTATGCTGCTCCATTTTGCTCTGTCCATTCACATTTGCATGTCCACTCTTTTCTTTGATATTTCAGATTCTATTGCCTTAGTATTGACACATACATGTATATCTTTCATGTTGCCATGTTGTTTATGTCCACTATGTTCACTTGCTTGTTTTATATGCATGAACCTAATCTTGACCAATTATATCTCCTGTTTCAATTATGCATCTTTCTGATGTGAAAAACTAAGTAAAACATCAACATAACATTTCACAGTGCTTCTGAAATGCTATTATTTCTCCTGGTTCAATTCAGCATCATTCTGGTGTGAAAAACTAAGTAAAACATCAAAACAGGCGTTCACAGTGTTTTTGGATGCTATCTAAAGTCAGCGACCTAAGCCTACCCGTTCTGTGCACACGATCTACGACCGGAGCCAAACCCGTTGCACACGACCTGAACCAAGCCCGTGCTTTGCATATGACCTACGAGCTGAACCAAGCCCGTGGTTTGCATACGATCTGGGCCAAGCCCGTGCTTTGCACATGAGCTAAACCAAGACAGTGCATTCCATGCGATCTACGACCTGAACCATGCCCGTGCTTTGCACATGACCTGAACTAAGCCTGTGCTTTGAATACGACCTACGACCTGAACCAAGCCTGTGCTTTGCACACGACCTGAACTAAGCCCTGGCTTTGCATACGACCTGAGCCAAGCCCGTGCTTTGCACACGACCTGGGCTTCATTACTTGGAGAAGAAGAAAAATGACCTGACTCATGAAAACGACCTAACTCTAGATCTGACCAAATTAGCTCCAAACTTGACCAAATCTTCGCCAAACGACAACAATGATTGAAACAACTCATCTAAGTCATCTAAATCGATTAATTCAACAAGTAGACATTAGCCAAACATGAGAATTTCACTAAAATCGTGATGGATCAATAAGCAGACAAAATAATGGATCTAAACTTGCATTAACATGAATTAACTTAAGAAATTACCGGTGTTAAGTTGCTAGATTAGATCCTATGGTGATTCATGTGAAAATACACTTACCATGATGTAGATCTATGAGAAAATAAATGCGGACATTGACGAATCAGCTTCAAACTCTTTGATTTGATGAAATCGCTCTTCGATTGATGTAGATCTAGCTTCAAACGATGTAGATGTTCGATTCTCTTATGAAGATCTAGAATTTTAATGGTGGAAAGGAGGATCATGAGCTCAATCAAATGAGAGAATGAAGAAACTAACTTATTCTCCATGCCCTCAACCCCCTATTTATAGCCTCCCACCAGCCCACTAATGGGCCTTTCCAAATCAGCCCATTATGGCTCTAAAAGCTTAAACAACAAACTGTTAAACATTAAATAGCGATTCCTCCCAAGCTGAGCCAAATTTTTAATGTGACCACTCTATGGAATGGGAAACATCATTTCCTTGACAATGAGACCGATCTCGGCACCTGATTTGATCTGATTCAAAAGTTGTTCCCTGTACAAGACTAACAATGGCAAAATGGTCATAAACTAATTGGGTAAAAATTATGGATATGTCCAATCCCCATGGCCAACATATCAAAATATGTGAATGATTCAATCCTCACGGAATAAAATAAAAATATATTACGATCCTCCGATACATAAAATGCGGGCTGCTACATTCTCTCTCCCCACCCCCTCTCCTAAGAATTTCACCCCTGAAATTCCAACAACCATAAGCAACCGCAACGATTCTGCATGCCTATCATCCACAAGTAGCTAATTTTATCATCCAAACTAGTAGCCATCAACCATGCATCCATAGCCTTATCCTAGCATGTAGAATCTAAAACAATCACAACCACAATAGTACAAGTTATAATGATGTAAGGTGACACGATACTAATGGGTCATACCGACGAAGAGTTCTGGATGGGTCTTCTTCATACTCTCTTCCGTCTCTTATGTACAATCATCGCCATCCTCACTACATTGTACCTTCATTAGCTTAACCGCCTTCCTCCTAAGCTATTTCATGCCATTTCCCACAATACGAAGTGCCACGAGGTCCCGTAACTACGGTCTCTACTTCTAGGTCTTCGTACTGTTCTACAGATACCACCATATTCGAATCATGCACGCACTTCCGTAGAAACGACAAATGGAAAACATTATGCGCACTTTACATCTTCTTCGGTAACTCCAATCTATATGCGAGCTTTCCAATCCGCTCGATTATCGGAAACGGTCCAACGAATCTTAGGGCTAACTTTCCTTTGCTTTCGAACCGGAAAACATGTTTCAACGGTGAAATCTTCACGAATACCATATCGCCAATGTCGAATTCCAAAAAATTTCGAAGCTTATTGGCATAACTCTTCTGACGATCTTGGGCCACCTTCCTTCATTGTTGAACGATCTCAATACAATCTGAGGTTTCTCTTATCATCTCAGGCCCAAGTATCAACTTATCTCCAGTTTCTAACCAACAGCCGGAATTGCATGGTCTTCCATACAACGCCTCATATAGTACCATCCCAATGCTCGACTGGAATCTATTATTATACGCAAACTCAATTAGATGTAGATGATCTTCCCATGATCCCTCGAAGTCTAATACACAAGCTCTTAGGAGATCTTCCAAAACTCGGTTAAACCTCTCGGTTTGACCATCAATCAGGGGATGATAAGTCGTACTTAAACATAACTCGATTCCCAAAGCTTCTTGCAAACTCTTCCAAAATACGGTGATGAACAACAGATCATGGTCACTTACTATGTTCTGTGGGATACCATGGAATCGAACTATCCATTTAATATAAAGCTCAACCAACTTCGATGTTGTCCTAGTCGATTTGATAGGAATAAACCTTGCACTTTTGGTCTAGCGATCCACGATGACCCAAATTCCTTCGTTTCCTATCGTGGTTTTAGGTAGTCCATTGATAAAGTTCATCGATGTCTGCTCCTACTTCCATGTAGGAACTTCCAACGGTTGAAGAAATCCACTCAGCTTCTTCTGTTCATCTTTCACCAGTTGACAGTTCATACACTTGGAAATGAACTTTCCAATATCTCCTTTCATCCCTTCCCAGTAGTAGATTTGCTTCATGTCCTAATACATCTTATTACCACCGGGATGAATGGTCAACTTCAAGTGATGACATTCCCTCAGAACATCATCTCTCATCTTCAGAGAAAACATGATCTTCAAAGCAAACATGATCACTGCCAACTCCAAATACAGAGTAGGATAATTCCTTTTGTATTGCTTCAGTTGTTGACTCGCGTACACCACAACCTTATTCTTCTACATCAGCACTGCTCCAAGCCCAGTACCACATGCATCGGTGTATAGCACCATTTCCCCATTCCCACTTGGAATCGTCAAAATAAGAGCACTCGTCAGTCACTCTTTCATGATTCCAAAAGCTTTCTCACACTTTGCACATGTGAACACTTGGTTCTCCTTCGTCAATCCTATTAATAGAGCAGCTATCTTGGAGAAATCCTTGATAAACCGTTGGTAATAACCCGCCAATCCAAGAAAACTTCTCACGTCCGTCGCATTCTTAGGTTTATCCCAGTCCTGGATTGCTGCCGCTTTAGCAGGCTCAATCGCTATTCCATTTCCAGAAACAACATGGCCTAAGAACCTCACTTATCTCTTCCAGAAGTGACACTTCGTAAACTTAGCTTTCGGTTGATGTTCTCATAGGATTTCCAAAACAACTCACAAGTTTATCATATGTTCTTCCTCGTTCCGCTGGTAAACCAGAATATCATCCAGGAACACAAGCACAAATGTGCTCAATTGATCTCTGAAAGCACTATTCATAAGATCCGCAAAGTATGCCGGCAAGTTAATTAACCCAAATGGCATTACCAACCATTTGAAGAAACTAGATGGTGTCCTAAAAGTAGTCTTCGACACATTATCCTTCACCACCCTTAACTGGTGAAGTCTCATTGCCAAATCCATCTAAGAAAATACTTTGGCTTCGTGAAGATGATCGAAAAAGTCATCTATCCTTGGCAATGGATGCTTGTTCTTCTTGGACACCTTGTTCAGCTCACAATAGTCCACACACAATCTCAACGATCCATCGACCATGGTTGCAAACACAACTGGTGCTCCCCATTTGTATACACTTCTCCAAATGATTCCTTTTCCCAAACGGTCACGAACTTGCACCTCTAACTCTTGCTAGTCCTTAGGCGCCATCCGCCTAAGAGGCATAACGATAGGTCTAGCAACCTCAACTAAATCGATTCAAAACTCGATCTCATGATGTGGTGGCAAACTTTTGACTTCTTCAAATACATCCTCAAACTTATTAGCAATCAACACAGATGACAAGTCTTCTTGTGGAATCACAAGCGAATATAAAAAGCTCACGAGTACATCATCTTCGGGCTTGCATCGAATCAAAGCATTTCTCCATTCCACATCCCCAACCCTTACCTCAAGCTTCTCGCAATTCACTCTTCCCACATACCTCTTGAGCCAATACATGCCCAAGATGATCCCAAACCCAACGAAGTTCAAAACAAAGAAATCACACATAAAAGAGCAACCATAACTCGACAACACATGACCACGACAAAGCATACATAGACTGGATGAATCCCCCAACTAGATTAGTCACAATTAAAGGTCTATCACAAATCTCAAGTTCCAAACCCAAGCGGCACATAAGCTCATTACAAATGAATGAATGCGATGCTCCAGCATCAAACAACACACACGCTGAAACACCTCAAATAGAAAGAGTAGCTTGGACGACGATTTCCTTTCCTTTCTCTTCTGAAGTAGGAGCTCTTGAAGAAGATGGCACGGCCGCTAAGGCATAAGCCTTCACAACCTACTTACCCTTAGTGGATTTTGGACAATCCTTCTTTTCATGCCCAGGCTTTCCACACTTAAAGCACTTCTTCTCAACTTCTAGATTCTTACATTCATTGGAGTAATGGCCTTTCTGTTGGCAGTTAAAGCAAACCACCTCAATTTTAGGTTTCTTCTTGCCATCCTTCCCTTTCTGTTGTTACTGCTTCCTCTTATTTTTGCTATTACCACCTTGTTGTGGTTTCGAAGCTTCCTTAGTTGCAATGACAATATTTTCTTCTTTAGGAAACAAGCTTTCATGTCAAGCTGCTTTTTCCACAATCTTCTCATAGGGATCGTCAAGATAATCCATCAATAGCTTTCCTATGTAGGTATCCAAACCCATCACAAACTTCTCGTTCTTCTGATAGGGTGTGTCAATATATGAACAAGCATACTTCGACAAGGCCTCAAAGTTAGAAACATAATCAAGCACTGGTCTACCATTCTGTTTTAGCTCCAAAAACTTCTTGAAAAGAGATGACTTTTGATCAGTGGAAATAAACTTTGTCCCAAACTTAACTTGGAACTGTTCCCAAGTTATTTCCTCTTCCGGAGTCTCAAGCGTAACAGAATTCCACTACAACATGGCCATGCCTTGTAGCTGCCTTGACGCAAGCTTTCTCTTAGTTGCATCATCTATTCCCAAATCTCCAAAAGTAAGAGTACAAGCATCTAACCACCTATGAACCTCTTTAGTTAGTTTCATTCCTTTAAATGGCTTCCCTCCCAGAGATGTGAAATCTTTACACAGCTTTGCAAAATCGACAACCCTACGCACCAGTACACCTATATCTATTGTGGCTGCCACTGGAGCGTGTACCCTTCTCATGAAGCTTCCATCATGGCCCCAAACATGGTTGGGTAATCTGATGTACCATCATTTCCCCCTCCAGGCACAGTCCTCTCCCTAGCAGTATGTCTTGAAGTACGTCGACTCATTCTAAATCGGAAAATTAGAATGATTAGCCACTTACAAGAAAAATGCTACTAATGGAGTTCAAACGCTAATATACTATATACACTATATAATATACATCCATCGGAAATCTACAAATACATTTCTAATACGTAATTACATCTTCGAACTTTGGCTAATATCTATAACTAGAGATCTAATACCAAATGTGACAACTGTCCATAACTCCTGCACATAACAAGGGAAGTAATGCATTGAGAGACGTGCCAGGCAGCAATGGACAATCATCGAGATATGAAACACATGTGAAAACTGTTGTAGAACTTATAGTGCAAGCATAGCATATAATAGAACATATATAACAGGTAGAAATAGTGAAGCATCATATATCAAACTTATAAACTTTCATAACATCCTGAAAGATTTTCCATATATCAATTGGACACAACATCAAAGTCTGTACATAAAGCCTCAATACAACACTTAGAGTAAATCATTAAACAGCAGAAAAACAAATACTATATAGTAGAAAAGATAATATGCTAGCCTCCTACTCGCCACCATACTGCAACATCGTCCTCTCCAAGCTATCACCTGTTACCTGCTACCTAGTCTGCCCATCCAAAATTCGGATGAACGGCCCAAGATAATAAGAGGAAAACATAAAACCATGAGTCAGACAACAGTCTTAGTGAGCAATAAAATAGCTAACTAACATCATCATTAAAGTATATGAGAATAGGCAGATAAACAAACTAATCTACCTACTTCACTAGAGAAGAAACTCAACCTCATCTTCCCCACATCTGACAGTGATAGCCTTTACAACACAAGCATTTTAACCATACATCCATGGCAACCAGAGAACCATTCATTCATAGCAATCAGAAGTAACCAATAATATCAATCATAACAACCAACTATATATCTCACGTAAACCATACTAATCGAGCTCAACATTCCTCAAGCACAAGCCCCATAGGCTTAAATCAATATCAGAAAAGCACCCAAGATGCATCTCCTTCGATGTCAGACAATCTACGTGAGACGGTACAAGCAAACAAATAACATTCATGATTGACTCTGGCTATCACCGCCAATCCTGCTTTGAAACCATTGCTAATCGTATGACTAGCCATATCATCCTACCATCCATCAAGGGTTAATGGTAACCCCATTTCAAGCAAAAAAACACCATACGCCTTTCAGCGATACGTATCTAGACCTTTCAACGATACCCAGGGCACTTGACCATACAACCAGACTTTTAGACGTCTATATTGTATCCCTGCTTTGAACCTGCTAGAACGTACGACAACAATAATCTCTCATCCTTTAATATCCCTAGTCATTAACACCTGCGACTATTCACAAGCTCAAAACACCCTTGAGCAACCATTATACATCAACTCATCACTTTGAATCATTTTCACATTCGTTGCATTTTAATGATCAACGAATACTTCATAACAATTTGAATATTCCTCCTTGAATTTACTTCGAAGATCATCATCGACCCTAAAACAAGCTTCGTTTGGTCGGTATTGCATTTCATAGCATTTCCAGCTTTTTCGCAAAAATTGGTCAAAACGTTAAAATAGCCTTTTGCAGCGCTTTTGAAATGCTGTTATATCTCTTGGTCAACTCTGCATCATTCTGGTGTGAAAAACTAAGTAAAACATCAAAACAGCTTGTCACAACGCTTCTAAAATGCTATATTATCTCCTGGTTAAACTCCACATCATTTTGGTGTGAAAAACTAAGTACAACATCAAAACAGCCTTTCGCAGCATTTCAGGATGCTATCTAAAGTCAATGACATAAGCCGGCCCGTCTTGTGCAGGCAACCTACGACCTGAGCCAAACCTATGTTTTGCCCACGACCTGGACCAAGCCCGTGCTTTGCATACGACCTATGACCTGAACCAGGCCCATGCTTTGCATACGACCTACGACCTGAGCCAAGCCCTTGCTTTGCACACGACCTGAACCAAGCCCGTGCTTTGCATACAACCTACGACCTGAACCAAGTCCGTGCTTTGCACACAACCTGAGCTAAGCCCGTGCTTTGCATACGGCCTATAACCTGAATCAAGCCCATGCTTTGCACACAACCTGAACTAAGCCCATGCTTTACATACGACCTACGACGTGAGCCATGCCCGTGTTGTGCACATGACTTGAGCTTCATTTCTTGGAGAAGAAGAAAAATGACCGGACTCATGAAAAACGACCTAACTCCATATCTGACCAAATTAGCTCCAAACTTGAGCAAATCTTCCCCAAACGACAACAACAATTCAAACAACTCATCTAACTCATCCAAATCGATCAATTCAACAAGTAACCATCATCCAAACATGAGTATTTCACTAAAATCACGATAAATCAATAAGTAGACAAAATAATGGATCTAAACTTGCATAAACATGAATTAACATAAGAAATTACCGGTTTTAAGTTTCTAGATTATACCCTATAGTGATAGATGTGAAAATACACTTACCATGATGTAGATCTATGAGAAAACACTTGAAAATAATGAAACTAAGATCAAACACTCATATACTTGATTGAATCCGTGTGAGAGATGCATATCACTCACCAACTCTTCAAAACAACTCAAAAACACTTGGATCTAAATCCAAACAACGAAGAATTAGCTTTAAACTCTTTGATTTGATGTAATCTCTCTTCGATTGATGTAGATCTAGCTTCAAACGATGTAGATCTTCGATTCTCTTGTTTAGATCTAGAATTTTAATGGTGGAAAGGTGTATTTGATTGAGCAAGGAGGATCACAAGCTTAACAAATAGAGATAATGAACAAACTAACCTATTCTCCATGCCCTCAACCCCCTATTTATAGCCTCCCACCAGCCTACAAATGGGCCTTTCCAAATTATCCCATTATGGCCATAAAAACCTGAACAACAAACTGTGAAACACTAAAATAGCGAGTCCTCCCAAACCGTTGAGCCAAATTTTTACTGTGACCACACTACGGAATGAGAAACATTGTTTCCTTTCTAATGAGACTGATCTCAACACCTGATTTGATCCGAATCAAAAGTTATTCTCTGTACAAGACTAAGAGGGGAAAATGGTCACAAACAAAATTTGTAAAAATTATGGACATGTCTCACATCCCCGTAGTCAACATATCAAAATATGAGAATGATCTAACCCTCAGGGAATAAAATAAAAATATTTTACGATACGCCGATACGTAAAATGCGGGCTATTACATCTAACGCGGCAGGATGAACAAATAGGGAAGGATCATGCAAATACTTGCAAAGATGGGATACGTGAAACACGTTTTGCATCCCTGCTAGCCTCTCTGGCCGCTCAAAACGATATGCCAAAGTGCCAACTTTCTTAAAAATTTGGAATGGGCCATTGAATCTCGGAGCCAGCTTCTCTCTTTAATTAAATGGAATCACGTTCCTCAGTGGTGAGAACTTCAAGAAGGCCTTATCACCAACTGAGAATTCCAAAATTCTTCTTCTCTTATAATTATACTTCTTCAAACAGTACTGGGAGATTCCCATCTTATTCTTGATATCTGTAACTCTTTATGAAGCGCTCGATATCATATCTAGCTCAAGAACTAGATGATCTCCAGATTTGATCCAACTAGCAGAGCATCTACATGGCTGCTCGTACAAGGCCTCAAATAGAGATGTCTTAATGCTTGCTTAGACTCAAAAGAATAAATTTAGAAGATAGGATTTAAAGATTGATACATAAGATAACTTCAAATTTGAATCAACGATTTCACCTGATAATTATTACTATACATGAATTTAACACGAAAGAGGTGATCTTCCTAAGATTTTCCATAATAAAGGATACATGCACAAAAAAGATCTTACAAAATCTGATTTAACCTCTCTGTTTGACCATTAGTCTGCGGATGGTAAGCTATACTAAGATTCAATCGAGTTCCTAAAGCTTCCTGAAATGCCCTCCAAAATCTACTCATAAAATAGAATCTCGATCGCAAATAATGTTGGAAGGAATGTCGTGCAATCTAACAATCTCTTTCATAAATAGCTCAGCCAAACTCAAAGTTGTACGGTTAGCTCTGACTTAAAGGAAATAAGGTGACTTGATAAATCTATCGACTATCACCTATATGCTCCTATTACCTTTCCTCCTCCTAAAAAGACCATTGAAAAATATCCATGGAAACCTGATACCACTTCCAACTTGGGATCTCAAGAGATTGCAGCAATCCAGCTAACTTCTAATGATCGGCCTTAATCTACTGACATGTCACACATCTTCTACCATAACGAGAAGTGTCTCTATTCATGCCACTCCACCGGTATAGTTTCTTCATATTTTGGAACATCTTCATCACACCTTGATGAATGGAGAGTCTAAACTAGTGAATTTTTCTCAACACTTCATGCATGAAGCCATCAACATTAGGAACACATATACTATTCCTAATCCTTAGAACTACCTTCCTATCAATTTATGCATCTATCTCACTATAATCACCGCTTCCTCTATTGCGAAAATGATCTTTCATAAGCTTGAGGTATGGATCTTCATCTTCTTTTATTGATATACGATCCATTAGAGGTGATTAAACTGAAATATGACCCAACATCGCTTTTTTGACCTAATGTGTCGGCTATCCATTCACCTTCCCAGGAGTGTAACTAATGTCAAGAAGAGAGAAACTCAAGACATCTAACTTGCCCTTGATTCAGTGTTTTTTGGGATAATATTATTAATGTATTGATAATTGGTACATAACTCAAATTTTATTTCTAGAAGATGATGTCTCCACAATTTCAGCACGAACATAGCAGCGAGTAGTTCCAAATCATGGGTTGCATAATTAACTACATGATTCTTCAGCTATCAACTGGCACAAGTGATCACCTTTCTATTTTTGCATCAGAACGGATTCAACCCCTCTCTACAAGCATCCATATAACCATAAATCCCTCATTCCCATTTGAGACAGTAAGAACAGGTGCCAAATTGAGCTTTTACTTCAACTTATTAAATGCGGCTTTAGACTCATCACTCAAAACGAACTTGGTGTTCTTCCAAGTCAGAGTAGTTAAAGGTGCGGTAACTCAGGAAAAAATCTCTAGGAATTTAAGTCAGTATTCCGTGAGGCCTAAGAAATTACAAATATATGTTGGAGTCTCAGGCTTTTTCCCCATCCTATAAAATAGAATAAGGAATTTAGATTAACGAAGGATAAGAAGTTTTAAATACAAAAGGATGAAAGAAATTCAACTTACATTGATCGCAGCGATCTTGGCCAGATCAATCGACACTCCACTTTCAGAAATAGTATGACCAAGATAATGGACATCATTCTTCCAGAAATGACATTTAGAAAATTTAGCTTTCAATTGATGATTCTTCGACTTTCCATGAACATAACTCAATTGCTCAATATGCTCCTTGTTTGATCTGGAGAAGACTAGGATATCATCCAACAAAACTAAGATGAATCTATAGAGAACATCGTGGAAAATACAATTCATAAGATCGACAAATGAGGCTGGAGTGTTAGTTAAGCTCAAATGCATAACTAACCACTCGTAGAAACCATTCTCTGTTCGAGAAGAAGTTTTGGGGATGCTTTTCTTAGATACTCTAAGCTGATGGAAGCCATGAGCGAGATCAAGTTGGAAAACACCTTAGCCCTATGAATTTTATGTAAATTCGAGGCATCGAGTATCTGTCCTTCAAGGTTAGCATGTTCAACTCTCGATAGTCTACTCATATTCGCAAAGAGCCATTGGATTTAGTCAAATATACTACTGCAACTCCCCATTCTAAAAAATCCTCCTAATCAGCCCTTTAGGGAATAAATCTTCAACTTGCACCTTCAATTCATCATTCTCTTGCGGTTCCATTATTCGTGGAGGAAGAAGTAATTTACTTTCTCTTGGAATGAGATCTATGCAGAATTCAATTTCCCGCTTAGGAGGAAGAGTGGTAACTATGCCAATAACATCCGAAATGTTTTGAACAAAAGGAGCAACGCTAAGATCACTGGGCAGGGCATTTGAAGAAAAGATAAAGATGTCGGCAAACTGCATTGACATACAACATTCAATAATAGAAGAATTTGCTTCGTTATTAACCAAAGAAACGGTCCTCTCATACTTTTACATCTAGTCACCTCCAAGTAGAATATCAATGACAACAAAGCCAAGAACATAGAAGTTACCAACAAAACTATGTCTATTATAAAGGAGTCTTACCCCTTTACAAATCATAACAATCGAATTAGACACGCACAATGATTCGGATGCACACATAGGTTTTAAATTGTTTTCAAATTTATTACAAAGATCAGTGGATGAGGCAAAAGTTCAAATAAAATGTGAATAGGATGTAAAAAAAGTAAAGGTACTATGGAGCGTACCCTTAGTGTCATCATTGTGGGAGGAGTGGGGGATCTCATAGAAAAAACTCTGATGTCTTTCCCTTATTCTAGGTGGGGTAGTCATTCTTAAAATGTCTGGGATAAAGACAAGCATGACAAAGATTGTTGTGAGGCCACTGGGTTTGCGGAACCGAAACTCCAGTTGAGTTAGGAAAGCTAGTAGAGTAATGGCCATGCTTGTTTCACTTAAAGCAAGTGATGGAAGATATATTGACGGGAGGCTTTTGGGCTTGATACCCAATGCCTTGAAATTTTTTCCACCTCTTCATTTTCTATAGGAATTTCCACTTTTTTGGATTGCTAGATGACCATGAGATTGCAGTGCATGAGTGACTTGTTTTCCTTTGATATTGGAGAATTTTCAAATCGGATGGCCATATTCATGATACCGGGAAGGGCTTGTTAATATAATTCATCAAGCTGTCGTCAAAACTTGGGCATTCACCAAGTATAAACTTCTCGTTTTTCAAGAGAGGCGTTTCGATCAAATTTAGTCTGAACTTTGAAACTTGTTGAATTTCTCTCATTTTAGTAAAGGCCATGCTACCCTACTTGAGATCCATAAATTCTCGATACAACTGGAATTTTCCTGCTATTGGCATCCATTTTGCTATGAAAGTGTCCCTAAATTTTTTCAAGATTAGAATATATTCAAAGGAAAATATACTTAAAGAGGTATGATTCACTAAATATTTATACATAAACAGCTGCCATGAAAAGTTAGTCTCGATCAAATGAGTAGTAATGAACTCCCACCAGTCCTATGCAGCATACTAAAGCTGCCAAGTGGCCATTTAGTGTGTGACGATCCTAAAATCCGAGGGGCGGTATTAAGGATAATCATTGGGAAATAACACATTAATCATCATAGCAGAGTACAGATAATAGCAGAAACAATAATTAAAATAATTTTACATGGATATGACAGCGGAATCACAACATGTAGGAATATCAGAATAGCATAACGTGGGATATACTTAGTAAATAAAAAGGAAAGTGATCAGTCATCATCGCCAGAGGCGGAATATATACATGTAGTGAGACATAATAAGAGTATCAGTCTACATCGCCGAAGGCGGAATACATATACATATAGTGAGAAATACGGAAAGTAAATCAGTCTGCATCGCCAGTGGCGGAATCATAATATAAATACAGTAATGGCGGAAAATATCAAAGTCATCTCTATGAAGTCAGCCTCGCCATGAGCCAAAAGTGCACTCTATGCAGCAGTGCAGAACCAAAAACCACCTGTCACCTGTGTACTAGGCTGCCCGTGTGAAAATAAGGGCACCCGCGTTTGCAAAATGAAACAAACAACGAGTCAGTCATGGGGACTGGTATGAGGAATCTATTTAACAGTTAAACAACAGTAAATAGCCAATCATAGGACCACGCCACTTTCGCGGAACGGATTTACTCCAGAGATTTCTAGTGCATTTAAAACAAAGTAAATTCTTTTAAAACAACGCAATGCTTTTAGAAAGAATGAAGCCATTATAAGACTCAGTTCCCATCACACAATGCAACGCAAGCCGGAGGATAGAGTTTTACCTTATAATAGCCAAATATGCTTGATACGTATAAAGCAAAAAAAAACATTTGATATTATTACTAGTGCATATATATTTCAAAAATGAATAGCATCATAAATATCAATCATAGGCGGCATAGCTACCATCTACTATGTCTCCATACTAGTTCTACAATCAAATCTGTTATTCTCGTATTGGAAATTGGATTTCCGTCATGAGTCGAGGCAAGGGGCAAGCTCCTCTCCGCTTCGAGACACTCTAGCAAATGCCTCGGGACTACACACTCTGGGTAACCCCTGGATCCTCCAAGGCCGGTCCTCTCTTACGTTTGAGGATTGGCAATTCCTGAACACACGTTTCCCGGTCCTTACAGACCTATAATCGAGGCGCCTCGCATTCCAACAACCACATAGGTGAAAAATAGATATAAATGTCAGGGCTGGTAAGTCACTGACACCACCATAGCTAGAAAGAAACGTCATGCTCTCCTTGGGTCCTTATCCCGTTTTAGACTCATACCGAGGTGTGAGGTTCGCGAATCTACGAAATACACAAAGCTAGGTCACGTAGACCTTGCTCTGATCATCATCCACAAGACTTTGCTTTGCAACAGAAGCCTTGATCACAGCATCTTGGCATGCCACATAGGCAGTCCACTCCATACGATTGATTCCCATCGATATATAACCTCTGAGCTCGTACGTCTCAGAGAAGGGCGTTAAGCAAAAGAATAAATTTTCCGCCGCCAAACAGATATATATTTAACAGAGATCAGTCAGTACAGAACAAAATCCAATGTCAGACACACAGTCCATTTACAAGTCCGTCATGGGTCTGAACGAAACCGGAGGCGTCAAATTCCTCGTATATCCGTCCAATCAACACATACGTTCAGACGGCTACTACTT
Organism: Allium sativum; assembly: GCA_030737875.1. NCBI lineage: Eukaryota > Viridiplantae > Streptophyta > Magnoliopsida > Asparagales > Amaryllidaceae > Allium > Allium sativum. The sequence continues at coordinate 508,979,250 of CM060920.1, read as the reverse complement.
CCGTCCCCTTCCGGTAGCTACTCCGGTTAGGAACCTCAGTAGCGCCCATCCAACCGATACGAAGATCGTCGGTCTTGAATCGTCTTTGCATTTTCCAATTCGAATCGCTCGATAAATTATTTGGAATGAGTGTTAGCTCGGCCCTTTCAAATAATTCACGTCATTAGAATTTAAATTGATTCATTTTATGGTTATATTATTCGACATCCATCTTTCGGTTATTTAGTGTTATTTTCGTGTCATACACGTACAACCATCAAATATCGAACAATTCAAGCCCAATTGGTTTCTTTGCAACCTATGTTGCTTATAATATTTTATAACGATTTTTCGCCATTTTTATTTATTTAAAAATGGCCATATTTAATTAAACGACGTTTCAGGTCGTGCCGTGGCACTGGCACTGTTTTTCTCCTAATTTGTTTTACACATATCGGAAAATCTAACCGTTGGATTTCTACAAAGTCTATATCAGTGGGAAGGTATTCCCAAAGCGAACCCAACGGTTCCAGTTTCGTGAGAATCCGACGGTCGGATCTTCCACACTAGTCGTTTGAAGTTACGGTTTCAAAATTCGAACTGCAGCGTCGTTATTCGATTAAATTTAATTATATTTATATTTATATATAAATAAAATCGATTCTGGCGCTGTTTTTCTTCCGATTTGAATTAAACATTCCGGACAATCCAACCGTTGGATTTTTACAAGGTTGGTGCCGTTGGAAAGATATTTCCAAGGCGAACCCAGCGGTTGCGGTTTCGGGAAAATCCGATGGTCGGATTTCTCGTACTAATCGTTTCAAATTACGATTCCGAAACGCGAACTGCACGGCCTCTATTCCTTTTAATTATATTTATATTTATATATATATAAATATAGTTCATTCCATAGTTTCAACTATAGTTCATTTTATATTTTCAACTTCGTTTTCACTCCAAATATTTCACTAACGCCTTAATATTTCGAAAAATTTCGCCATAACCTCCTTTGTACGGGGAGGGGTTTGGAAATTTATTGGGCCGTATTAGGTACCCAATAAATCCTAAAAAGCATTCACATATTTTTAGTAATATATTTTGGTGTTTACGGGGGAGCATGTACTGATAATCACTCCAGAGAATAAATTCCCGTCACCCCGTTTCCGTGTGGAAATAAATAGTCCATGTGCCGTATCTAATAACTAGAGCGACGTGATTATTGTCAACTCCAGACCCGTGTGGGGTTTTTATTAATCTGGCAATTTATCGTTATAATTTATATAGTCCATATCAGTCATCAGTTCAACCTGTAGTATATAGTCATCGCCATACAAGCCTCTTGCTCGTATGGTAAATCTTCCACCTCGTCACACAAGCTCCAATTGCTTATGTGGAATATGATGAAGTATGCCTATCGTCAAGAAGTATGCCATGTAGTGTAGTTTAAAATTAATTGTTATTATCCTATGGCGTTGTTTATTATTTAACACAGAAAAACCAGCACTCCGCATCCAATGGCATTCACAGGAGTTGATATATAAATAAAATTGCGCAGCCAACTCATCAAGGTTTACCTATTTGTCGGGCACGCAAATAATTTCTTTACTCTACAGCTAATCCATTTTTCCTGTTCAACACATGTATATATATGCAGAACAAAGCTAATAATAATATTTCTAGCAAACTATTATTTATTTCAACACGTGTGTATTTTTAACTAAGCGTATACATGATAAAAGGAATATTTTTATCATCAAAAATATTTATTCGACACATGTGTATTTTTAACTAAGCGTATACATGATAAAAGGAATATTTTTATCATCAAAAATATTTATTCGACACATGTGTATTTTTAACTAAGCGTATACATGATAAAAGGAATATTTTTATCATCAAAAATATTTATTCGACACATGTGTATTTTTAACTAAGCGTATACATGATAAAAGGAATATTTTTATCATCAAAAATATTTATTCGACACATGTGTATTTTTAACACTTCATATTCACTATAAAAATATAGTTTTCATTGTCGATTCATTTTATTTTTAGACGACGATAACATTCAACACATGAATTTCAACTCGACGAACAAATTGCAATTCAACACATGAATATTCTATATCGTTTGTATATATAAAAAAAATGTGATTTTTATTGCTAAAGCCATTTGTTTAAATTCAAATAATATTCAACACATGAATTTCAACTCACGAATGAATTGCAACTCAACACATGAATATTCGATATAGTTTGTATATATAAAAAAATGTGATTTTTATTGTTAAAGCCATTTGTTTAAATTCAAATAATATTCAACACATGAATTTCAACTCAACGAATGAATTGCAACTCAACACATGAATATTCGATATAGTATATGTAAATAATTTCAATGAATGAAAATTATTCTAACACATAATTATTTCAGAAAATTTCGGCAGCATAACGGCAGGGTAGTTAAAACCGGGACCGTCCCTAGTACGGCTCCTCGCTCTACCTTAAAACCCCGCGGTTTTTGAGAATGGGGATCATGCATCTAGTTCGCACGCAGGCGGCATGTTTTATTTTCAATTCCACAATCCTATTCTATTTTGTTTCAACCACAAGAGGGTATTTTTCAACCACAAAGGTATTTTTCAACCATAATATCAACCACAAACAATTATTTCCAACCATTCGTCAAACCATATGATATCACGTCAATCACAAGCAATAAATATCGTCCATGGTCTATGGACGAGGGGAGTATATATATATATAATATAATAATTCACTTGCATTTCATCACAATTCAAAGCATATATGTTTCAAACAACACTTGTATAATTTATACATCGCTAATATAACTTATACAACACATGTACATGAGGTATACAATGCGTATATAATTTACACTTCGCTTATATAATTTATACAACGCGATTTCATTCACACAAATAGTTTAGATTCCACACATTGGTTATTGCGGTGCTAAAAATCGTAGGAAGGTCAGAAAAATCCGCGGCTTCTTCTAGAATGTAGAGAGCCTCCTTGCGGTCACGGTGTCTCCTGTTTCATCAAATTTCGTTAACATAGCAAAAAGATATGATTTTTACAAGTTTGCAACGCTTTAAAGTGTAAAAATCAGTTTCAGTCGTATACCCCTTTTTGATTTCGAAACTAGGGTTGAATTTTTCGGCTAAACCACGAAGCTTTAGGACGAACGGCCAGCGCTACGTCGAAGAGGAAGGAGAGAGCTTCCCGATGACACCTGAGATGGCCAACTCGACGCCTCCTGGAGGGCACGGCGGCGGCGCAAAGGTCGGAGCTTCCCGACGCGATACCTCCTTCAATACTCAATGATAATTCGTGAAATTACTATGGATTTGAAGATCTCTGAACGCTCTTCAAATTGGAACTGGGTTTGCTCGATTTCGTTGAGTGGATGCGGAGAAATTGAAGAGAGAAGTTTTGGATGGGTTTCCGCGTCGCGACAGGGGTTTCGGTGGAGAAGATGGATTCTGATTGGCCCATGCCCTTTTTATTTTAAATTTTAATTTATTTAATTCCAAAAATACCCCCTTCTACAAACGACCTCTAAATCAAACCCAACGACTGTCGCCCCTAGCTAAATACCCCCATTCCGAACACAATGGGATATGTTTCGTTGGCCATTTCGACTGTTACAGTCAGTTATTTTTCAAATTAAAATATAAAACATTCGATATTTAATTTAAACGTACATTTCAATTTGCCAGGGCCACAAACTGAATCTAAAAATTCCAGAAAAATAAATCTAGCTTTGTTTTGACGATACGGTCCTAACAAAACCAGTTTCGTCGAATTCTGAGCTCGTTTGCAAAACGGCCATCTTTAGGTCGACCCATTTTAACAGAATTTGACCAAACACGTTATCTTTTGCCCCGCTCACATACTAGCTTCAAAAATTATGAAATTTGAAACTTAGCAATAATTTGACATCCCGGACCCAACAAAAGTGGTTTCGTCGAATTCCGAGGTGGTATGCAAAATCTCAATTTTCAAGGGCTATATATACTATATAGCGACCTTTCTGAAAATTCATTTGGCCATAACTTTTGATTTCCGTTATGAAATTTCGATTTTTCAGATTCTTTAGAAAGGTATTGATAAACAGATTTAAATATTTTCAGTTTCGTTAAAATCTGTTATATTTTCCACCCGGTACAGTCAGACAAAGTTTGTAATCAAAATTTCAAACTGCCATATTATACACAATTCTATATTTTATTGAAATAGGCTATTCAGATTATTCCAATTTCTTGTTAATAACCTAATTTAAAATTTTTAAACTGGTTCACATTTTCCGGGTTATTACAATCTCCCCCACTTAAGACTTTTCGTCCTCGAAAAGGAAATAACAGTCAAGCAGGAAATAAAATGTAAATGCAAAGTATTGTGAAGGTACCTTGCACCGGAGTTAGTCAGAGATGTCCACTCTGCATTTGGGGTAGGCTTGTTTAATGCTTTCCTCAGTCTCCCAAGTACAGTCTCTAGGATCACTACTCCACTGCACTTTGACTAAATGAATCTTTTTCCTCCTTAGCTCCCTAGTTTCTTTGCCAACTATCTTTAATGGCTCTCTCTTGAGTGCTAATTCTGGAGTTATGTCAATATCCTGTTGCGCTGCTTCTTCCACAACAAGGTCGGGATCATGAACATGTTTTCTGAGTTGAGACACGTGGAACACATCATGTACACCAGGCAACCAATTAGGTAATGAAACCCTATATGCAAGAGTTCCAATCCGTTCAAGTATAGGAAAGGTACCAATAAATCTCGGTGCCAACTTCCCAGTCTTGCCAAATCTGATTACTCCCCGCATTGGAGAAACTCTTAAATAAACATAATCACGAACGGCAAACGATATACCCCTCCTTCTCGCATCAGCATAACTTTTCTGTCGGCTCTGCGCGGTTTTCAATTGCTTCTTAATGAAATCGACTTTATCCGATGCTTCTCGAATCATATCGGGCCCTAACACAAGTCTGTTTCCAGGTTCTACCCAACATGCGGGAGATCTGCACGGTCTACCGTATAATGCTTCAAATGGAGACATTCCCAAACTTGCTTGATAGCTATTGTTGTAAGAGAATTCGGCTAAATGTAAATGATCTTCCCATGAGCCTCCAAAATCGATAACGCAAGCCCGCAGTAGATCTTCTAAAATTCTATTCACCCGCTCAGTTTGGCCGTCTGTCTGAGGGTGATAAGCGGTGCTTAGATTCAATTTGGTCCCCAATTCTTCCTGGAATGCTTCCCAGAATTTGCTAGTAAATAGGGGATCTCTATCGCTGACTATACTGAGCGGCACTCCATGTAGTTTAACTATTTCTCTGAAGTAAATCTGTGCTAGACTTTGAGCCGTTCTGTTTGATCGGACAGGGATGAAATGGGCAGTCTTCGTGAAGCGATCTACGATTACCCATATAATGTCGTTTCCTTTTCTAGTTCGAGGTAGGCCATCGATGAAATCCATCGAAATTTGTTCCCACTTCCATCCTGGTATTTCTAATGGTTGTAATAATCCAGCCAATTTCTGCTGATCACTCTTAACTAGCTGACAAGTGGGGCATCTGCTAACATATAATGAGATATCTCTTTTCATAGCTCTCCACCAGAATGTGCGTTTGATATCGTTATACATTTTGCTCACACCGGGATGGATACTTAATTTGGATTTGTGGCACTCATCAAGTATTTTTCTTCTGAGCTCGGGAAGGTTTGGGATGCAGATTCTACCCTTTAATCTTAGAACCCCTTTGTCATCGAGTCGAAAGCTTGTGGATTCACCTCCTTTGATTCTTTGACTGATTCTTTGAATAAATTCATCGTCTTTTTGAAGAGTCGAGATACTGTCTATTAATGAAGACGTGATGACAAAACTGGCGATGATTTCATTCTTTCTGCTGAGCGCATCTGCCACAACATTGGCTTTCCCTGGAGTGTATATAATTTCAAAATCGTATGCTGCAAGGAATTCTAACCAACGCTGTTGTCTCAAGTTTAGATCTTTCTGAGTGAAAAGATATTTCAAGGATTGATGATCGGTAAATAGTTCGAATTTCTCGCCCAGTAAATAATGCCTCCAGATTCTTAAAGCAAACACGATAGCTAATAACTCAAGATCATGAGTAGCATAGTTTCTTTCGTGCGGCTTTAGTTGACGGCTGGCATAAGCGATCACTTGGCCTTTTTGCATCAACACTGCGCCTAGCCCTCTAATAGAAGCATCTGTCCATACAGTCAAGTCCTGGTTACCTTCTATTATGGTCAATACTGGAGCGGTTGTCAATTTCAGTTTCAGCTCCTGGAAAGCTTCTTCACATTCGGGAGTCCATTTGAATTTCTCATGCTTCTTTGTAAGCTTTGTCAATACTCCTGATATCTTTGAAAAATCCTGAATGAATTTCCGATAGTAACTAGCCAATCCAAGGAAACTTCGAACTTCTGTGGGCGTAGTAGGTTGTTTCCAGTTTTGAATCGCTGTAATTTTGCTTGGGTCTACCGCAATTCCTTCTTTTGACACGACATGGCCAAGGAATTTAACTTCATTCTGCCAGAAGACACACTTAGAAAATTTAGCTTTTAAGACGTTTCTCCTTAGAATTTTCAACACTTGTTCGAAATGTTTTGCATGCTCTTCTTCCGACTTAGAGTAGATTAAAATGTCATTGATGAAGACTAGAACAAATTTATTCAACACACCACGGAACACTCTGTTCATATGATCAACGAAGTATGCCGGAGCGTTGCACAAGCCGAACGGCATTACTAACCATTCGTAGAATAAATTGGGACCCCTGAAGGCTATCAAAGGAACACAGTCTTCGGCTATACGCAATTGGTGGAAACCTGTAGCTAGGTCCATTCTGGAGAATATTGTTGCTCCATTTAATTGATCTAACAGATCGTCTATTCGGGGCAAAGGATATTTGTTCTTTAGTGTTTGTTTATTGAGATCTCGGTAATCAACGCAAAGTCTTAGAGTACCGTCTGATTTCGGGACAAATACTACTGCGGCTCCCCATGCTGAAAAGCTTGGTCTGATCAGACCTTTCCAAAGTAATTCTCGGGTTTGACTACTTAGCTCTTCCTTTTCTTTCGGGGCCATTCTTCTTATTGGATGCACTACTGGTCGGGCATTCGGCATTAGATCAATTCTAAATTCAATTTCTCTTTGCGGTGGTAAGCTTTCTACTTCTTCAAACACATCCGCATAGTTTTTAACGACCGGTATCTTTTCTATCGAAGGGGGAGTAATTTCTAAAGAAGACCAAAATTCTGTTCTATTTATTTCTGAGCCATGGCATGGTATATATATAGGTCCAAGTTTCGTTTCGACTTTAATGATTCTTTCGGCACATCTAACTTCGTCCTTATATTTTGTCAACCAGTCCAGCCCCAGTATAATATCAAATTCGGAAAGGTCCATAACAATCGAATCAAAAGAGAACTTGTAGAAAGAGTAAGAGATAGGCACCCTACAGTATATACTGAGACTAACAGAACTTCCTATCGGGTTTCGGACTTTAATTGGTTCCTTAAGCTTTCTTCGTTTCAATTTTAATTTATGAACAATATTACCAGAAATGAAGCTACGTGACGCACCAGTATCAAAAAGTACAGAAACTGGAATATTTTTAATGGTAAGGGTACCTCCCAAGACGTCGGGTTTACCTGATCCATCGGTGGTAGCTGGCGGGGTCTTCCCGTCATAGACATGAGCCACCTGTGCATTCTGCTTCAGAGGGCAGTTCCTGCTGTAGTGCCCCTTCTTGTGGCAGTTGTAGCATTCGGCTGAGTCATTTTCCTTTGGCTTCTTTGGGGCCTTGCATACATTAGAGAAATGACCGGGCTTCCCGCAATTGTAGCAGTTTCCTTTCGGGATCTTTGCGGGTTTTTGAGTAGCGGCCGCGGTAATGCTAGTTTCGGGTTGGTCTGTTGAAGCCTTGTGCTTATTCCCTGCTTGGCTTTTAGCGCGGTCTTGGCTAGCATGTCTCTCATCCATGTCTTCGTAGTTGCAAGCCATCTCTACTAGTTCTGTAAAGGAGAGTTTGATGTTGCTCATAGCTCTATCGTGATACTTGCGCTTCAGCCCAAATATGAATCTCTTATTCTTGGCTTTGTTGGTTAAAATCAGTTCTGGACCATAGCGCGATAGCTGGGTGAACTTATTTAGATAGTCCTGAATAGAGAGGTCTCCTTGCTGGAGATTAGCAAACTGCTCTCTCATCCTCTCTAGAGCCTGTTCCGGTACAAACTTCTCATTGAACAAAGTCTTAAACTTCTCCCAAGTCCGGATAGTACCAGCTGCATCCCCAGAAGTAATGGCATCCCACCACAGCTCTGCCTCTTCCTGAAGGAGCCAAATGCCAAGTCGGGCTTTGTTGTTAGTTCCCATACCCATACCTCCGAAGATTTTCTCACAGGTTTTTAGCCAAGCGATAGCTTCGGTCATTGTGCCAGTGCCAGTAAAAGGTTTCCCTCCAAGATTTCTGTACCTCTTTGCTACTTTGTCGAGCTCAAAGTCTTCTGGTGCTGGTGGCGGAATAATAGGACCTTCCACTACTACGGGGATATTCCCCCGTCCTCCTGCTGCATCTCCTCGGCCTCCACGGCCTCCTCTAGCTGCTGCTCCACGTGTAGCCATCTAAGAGTACTGTATAAGCAAGAAAAGAGCCAAGCTCACAGATTTGATAATTTTCATAAATGATAAAGCAAGGGAATACAAGGAAAGATAATGATGATGTACTGATCAAATTGTTTTGCTAATCTGCTTAGCTCATTCTAGGACATTGCTAATCCTATCTCTAATGAGCTACTCGCATTAGAACACTATTGATTCTATTCTGACGAGGTGTTTAATGTGTTAGATCCCGGAACTAAGGTTAACTAAAGCTCTGATACCAACTGTGACGATCCTAAAATCCGAGGGGCGGTATTAAGGATAATCATTGGGAAATAACACATTAATCATCATAGCAGAGTACAGATAATAGCAGAAACAATAATTAAAATAATTTTACATGGATATGACAGCGGAATCACAACATGTAGGAATATCAGAATAGCATAACGTGGGATATACTTAGTAAATAAAAAGGAAAGTGATCAGTCATCATCGCCAGAGGCGGAATATATACATGTAGTGAGACATAATAAGAGTATCAGTCTACATCGCCGAAGGCGGAATACATATACATATAGTGAGAAATACGGAAAGTAAATCAGTCTGCATCGCCAGTGGCGGAATCATAATATAAATACAGTAATGGCGGAAAATATCAAAGTCATCTCTATGAAGTCAGCCTCGCCATGAGCCAAAAGTGCACTCTATGCAGCAGTGCAGAACCAAAAACCACCTGTCACCTGTGTACTAGGCTGCCCGTGTGAAAATAAGGGCACCCGCGTTTGCAAAATGAAACAAACAACGAGTCAGTCATGGGGACTGGTATGAGGAATCTATTTGACAGTTAAACAACAGTAAATAGCCAATCATAGGACCACGCCACTTTCGCGGAACGGGTTTACTCCAGAGATTTCTAGTGCATTTAAAACAAAGTAAATTCTTTTAAAACAACGCAATGCTTTTAGAAAGAATGAAGCCATTATAAGACTCAGGTCCCATCACACAATGCAACGCAAGCCGGAGGATAGAGTTTTACCTTATAATAGCCAAATATGCTTGATACGTATAAAGCAAAAAAAATCATTTGATATTATTACTAGTGCATATATATTTCAAAAATGAATAGCATCATAAATATCAATCATAGGCGGCATAGCTACCATCTACTATGTCTCCATACTAGTTCTACAATCAAATCCGTTATTCTCGTATTGGAAATTGGATTTCCGTCATGAGTCGAGGCAAGGGGCAAGCTCCTCTCCGCTTCGAGACACTCTAGCAAATGCCTCGGGACTACACACTCTGGGTAACCCCTGGATCCTCCAAGGCCGGTCCTCTCTTACGTTTGAGGATTGGCAATTCCTGAACACACGTTTCCCGGTCCTTACAGACCTATAATCGAGGCGCCTCGCATTCCAACAACCACATAGGTGAAAAATAGATATAAATGTCAGGGCTGGTAAGTCACTGACACCACCTTAGCTAGAAAGAAACGTCATGCTCTCCTTGGGTCCTTATCCCGTTTTAGACTCATACCGAGGTGTGAGGTTCGCGAATCTACGAAATACACAAAGCTAGGTCACGTAGACCTTGCTCTGATCATCATCCACAAGACTTTGCTTTGCAACAGAAGCCTTGATCACAACATCTTGGCATGCCACATAGGCAGTCCACTCCATACGATTGATTCCCATCGATATATAACCTCTGAGCTCGTACGTCTCAGAGAAGGGCGTTAAGCAAAAGAATAAAATTTCCGCCGCCAAACAGATATATATTTAACAGAGACCAGTCAGTACAGAACAAAATCCAATGTCAGACACACAGTCCATTTACAAGTTCGTCCTGGGTCTGAACGAAACCGGAGGCGTCAAATTCCTCGTATATCCGTCCAATCAACACATACGTTCAGACGGCTACTACTTCCGTCCCCTTCCGGTAGCTACTCCGGTTAGGAACCTCAGTAGCGCCCATCCAACCGATACGAAGATCGTCGGTCTTGAATCGTCTTTGCATTTTCCAATTCGAATCGCTCGATAAATTATTTGGAATGAGTGTTAGCTCGGCCCTTTCAAATAATTCACGTCATTAGAATTTAAATTGATTCATTTTATGGTTATATTATTCGACATCCATCTTTCGGTTATTTAGTGTTATTTTCGTGTCATACACGTACAACCATCAAATATCAAACAATTCAAGCCCAATTGGTTTCTTTGCAACCTATGTTGCTTATAATATTTTATAACGATTTTTCGCCATTTTTATTTATTTAAAAATGGCCATATTTAATTAAACGACGTTTCAGGTCGTGCCTGGGCACTGGCGCTGTTTTTCTCCTAATTTGTTTTACACATATCGGAAAATCTAACCGTTGGATTTCTACAAAGTCTATATCAGTGGGAAGGTATTCCCAAAGCGAACCCAACGGTTCCAGTTTCGTGAGAATCCGACGGTCGGATCTTCCACACTAGTCGTTTGAAGTTACGGTTTAAAAATTCGAACTGCAGCGTCGTTATTCGATTAAATTTAATTATATTTATATTTATATATAAATAAAATCGATTCTGGCGCTGTTTTTCTTCAGATTTGAATTAAACATTCCGGACAATCCAACCGTTGGATTTTTACAAGGTTGGTGCCGTTGGAAAGATATTTCCAAGGCGAACCCAGCGGTTGCGGTTTCGGGAAAATCCGATGGTCGGATTTCTCGTACTAATCGTTTCAAATTACGATTCCGAAACGCGAACTGCACGGCCTCTATTCCTTTTAATTATATTTATATTTATATATATATAAATATAGTTCATTCCATAGTTTCAACTATAGTTCATTTTATATTTTCAACTTCGTTTTCACTCCAAATATTTCACTAACGCCTTAATATTTCGAAAAATTTCGCCATAACCTCCTTTGTACGGGGAGGGGTTTGGAAATTTATTGGGCCGTATTAGGTACCCAATAAATCCTAAAAAGCATTCACATATTTTTAGTGATATATTTTGGTGTTTACGGGGGAGCATGTACTGATAATCACTCCAGAGAATAAATTCCCGTCACCCCGTTTCCGTGTGGAAATAAATAGTCCATGTGCCGTATCTAATAACTAGAGCGACGTGATTATTGTCAACTCCAGACCCGTGTGGGGTTTTTATTAATCTGGCAATTTATCGTTATAATTTATATAGTCCATATCAGTCATCAGTTCAACCTGTAGTATATAGTCATCGCCATACAAGCCTCTTGCTCGTATGGTAAATCTTCCACCTCGTCACACAAGCTCCAATTGCTTATGTGGAATATGATGAAGTATGCCTATCGTCAAGAAGTATGCCATGTAGTGTAGTTCAAAATTAATTGTTATTATCCTATGGCGTTGTTTATTATTTAACACAGAAAAACCAGCACTCCGCATCCAATGGCATTCACAGGAGTTGATATATAAATAAAATTGCGCAGCCAACTCATCAAGGTTTACCTATTTGTCGGGCACGCAAATAATTTCTTTACTCTACAGCTAATCCATTTTTCCTGTTCAACACATGTATATATATGCAGAACAAAGCTAATAATAATATTTCTAGCAAACTATTATTTATTTCAACACGTGTGTATTTTTAACTAAGCGTATACATGATAAAAGGAATATTTTTATCATCAAAAATATTTATTCGACACATGTGTATTTTTAACTAAGCGTATACATGATAAAAGGAATATTTTTATCATCAAAAATATTTATTCGACACATGTGTATTTTTAACTAAGCGTATACATGATAAAAGGAATATTTTTATCATCAAAAATATTTATTCGACACATGTGTATTTTTAACACTTCATATTCACTATAAATATATAGTTTTCATTGTCGATTCATTTTATTTTTAGACGACGATAACATTCAACACATGAATTTCAACTCGACGAACAAATTGCAATTCAACACATGAATATTCTATATCGTTTGTATATATAAAAAAAATGTGATTTTTATTGCTAAAGCCATTTGTTTAAATTCAAATAATATTCAACACATGAATTTCAACTCAACGAATGAATTGCAACTCAACACATGAATATTCGATATAGTTTGTATATATAAAAAAATGTGATTTTTATTGTTAAAGCCATTTGTTTAAATTCAAATAATATTCAACACATGAATTTCAACTCAACGAATGAATTGCAACTCAACACATGAATATTCGATATAGTATATGTAAATAATTTCAATGAATGAAAATTATTCTAACACATAATTATTTCAGAAAATTTCGGCAGCATAACGGCAGGGTAGTTAAAACCGGGACCGTCCCTAGTACGGCTCCTCGCTCTACCTTAAAACCTCGCGGTTTTTGACAATGGGGATCATGCATCTAGTTCGCACGCAGGCGGCATGTTTTATTTTCAATTCCACAATCCTATTCTATTTTGTTTCAACCACAAGAGGGTATTTTTCAACCACAAAGGTATTTTTCAACCATAATATCAACCACAAACAATTATTTCCAACCATTCGTCAAACCATATGATATCACGTCAATCACAAGCAATAAATATCGTCCATGGTCTGTGGACGAGGGGAGTATATATATATATATAATATAATAATTCACTTGCATTTCATCACAATTCAAAGCATATATGTTTCAAACAACGCTTGTATAATTTATACATCGCTAATATAACTTATACAACACATGTACATGAGGTATACAATGCGTATATAATTTACACTTCGCTTATATAATTTATACAACGCGATTTCATTCACACAAATAGTTTAGATTCCTCACATTGGTTATTGCGGTGCTAAAAATCGTAGGAAGGTCAGAAAAATCCGCGGCTTCTTCTAGAATGTAGAGAGCCTCCTTACGGTCACGGTGTCTCCTGTTTCATCGAATTTCGTTAACATAGCAAAAATATATGATTTTTACAAGTTTGCAACGCTTTAAAGTGTAAAAATCAGTTTCAGCCGTATACCCCTTTTTGATTTCGAAACTAGGGTTGAATTTTTCGGCTAAACCACGAAGCTTTAGGACGAACGGCCAGCGCTACGTCGAAGAGGAAGGAGAGAGCTTCCCGATGACACCTGAGATGGCCAACTCGACGCCTCCTGGAGGGCACGGCGGCGGCGCAAAGGTCGGAGCTTCCCGACGCGATACCTCCTTCAATACTCAATGATAATTCGTGAAATTACTATGGATTTGAAGATCTCTGAACGCTCTTCAAATTGGAACTGGGTTTGCTCGATTTCGTTGAGTGGATGCGGAGAAATTGAAGAGAGAAGTTTTGGATGGGTTTCCGCGTCGTGACAGGGGTTTCGGTGGAGAAGATGGATTCTGATTGGCCCATGCCCTTTTTATTTTAAATTTTAATTTATTTAATTCCAAAAATACCCCCTTCTACAAACGACCTCTAAATCAAACCCAACGACTGTCGCCCCTAGCCAAATACCCCCATTCCGAACACAATGGGATATGTTTTGTTGGCCATTTCGACTGTTACAGTCAGTTATTTTTCAAATTAAAATATAAAACATTCGATATTTAATTTAAACGTACATTTCAATTTGCCAGGGCCACAAACTGAATCTAAAAATTCCAGAAAAATTAATCTAGCTTTGTTTTGACGATACGGTCCTAACAAAACCAGATTCGTCGAATTCTGAGCTCGTTTGCAAAACGGCCATCTTTAGGTCGACCCATTTTAACAGAATTTGACCAAACACGTTATCTTTTGCCCCGCTCACATACTAGCTTCAAAAATTATGAAATTTGAAACTTAGCAATAATTTGACATCCCGGACCCAACAAAAGTGGTTTCGTCGAATTCCGAGGTCGTATGCAAAATCTCAATTTTCAAGGGCTATATATACTATATAGCGACCTTTCTGAAAATTCATTTGGCCATAACTTTTGATTTCCGTTATGAAATTTCGATTTTTCAGATTCGTTAGAAAGGTATTGATAAACAGATTTAAATATTTTCAGTTTCGTTAAAATCTGTTATATTTTCCACCCGGTACAGTCAGACAAAGTTTGTAATCAAAATTTCAAACTGCCATATTATACACAATTCTATATTTTATTGAAATAGGCTATTCAGATTATTCCAATTTCTTGTTAATAACCTAATTTAAAAATTTTAAACTGGTTCACATTTTCCGGGTTATTACATAGTGCTTCTGTGCATCGATAATATCAAGGTAAGTATCGTCTCTGAACTTGTTAACCGTTGTTAGGATTCAATTATCAACTCATAACAATAAAAATTAGTACCCCCAAGCTGGGTATACTCCTTGTATAGCTCTGTAAACGTAACTGGATGAATGGGCTGAGCTAGAGTGATAGGGGGAGCAAGATCAACTTGGGTACCTCTACAACCCCTACCTCAACATCTAACGACATTTTATCTGATATTATCTAGAATATTTGAAAATAAATTTGTGATGACCACCCTATACCTTCGGCATAAAACTATAAGGAAGGTGTGCTGCATGACATAGCACTAACTGAATATCTGACAACAACATCATCACCAACCTGTCACCAGTACTCAGTCTACTAATCAACATCATCGATGAGCACCTAAGGTAATAATAGGAAACATAAAACCTTGAGCCAGACAACAGTCTAGTAGGGGCTATAAAAGGATATCAACATCTACATAGGAAAATTTGATAATAGACAGTTCAAGTCTCACCTGACATGTTCCTGCGACCAAAGAGTTATCACATAATAATATCATCAAATATGCTACTCAAAAACATAGAAGTAGACACTAGTTAGAATAGGATTCTCAACCCCCACTTCTCTTATCCTATAGTGATAGCCTACCTAGAGAAATAGAAGAGAACATACAAGCAACCATAGCATCCATAACAAACAACGACCTAGTTATCATCGACTAAAGACTATAATACTTTAATATCAAGAGACTGGTCATTGCCATCCATCAAGGGCTAATGGACCATCAAGGGCTAAAGGAAAACCCCGTTTCTAGTCAGACTATCACACGTTCCACGTGCCTTTGCCTTCTCCAGACAACTAGATTACTTCCTAAGCGATCCATGGAACTCGATCTCTCATATCTTAACTGATGTCCCCATAATATCCCTACTTCAAGTCCACTAGAATCTTCGAACTATCAATGATTTCTTGGAACTTCCAATCATATAAACCATCCACGACTTCATCCTCTAGCTTGAGTCTCATTTAAGTCAGTTTAGTGTCTCGCAGCGTCATCCTACTTTGACCTGCCTACGATTGTCGCCTTCAACCAGAATTCACATTTGAAGGATAAACACCACTTTGATGATAGCTTCCACCCTGTAGATGTTATCGACTATCGGAGACCACCATCATGCTCTTGAAGACCATGGCTTCTCACCCTAGGACCTTCGGCCTCACACCATTAACCGTGATGGACCGGTACTAGTCCATTCCCTATGGATTGGTACGAGTCAATACACTTAGCCAATTTTTGGCTAAGTGTTGGACCACTTCATTCGTCACCTCGGATATATCCTCGGTCCATCTACATCTCGAATCACCTTTCCAAAGCTTCACTTGCTGGTCCATCGATGAGAATTTGAGCATTTGCATTTTGACCCATTCAATCATCACCAAACTTTGCGCATGACCTGTTATTGACCCTAATAGGCTGCGCATGAAGTTTCACTGACCCTCGACCATCCGTGATTGATAGGTACCGGTCCATATGCTATAGACAAGTAGCGGTCCATGTAATTATAGAATTTGCTGACGATTTTTTTAGCACCATCCTGATACCCTCAGTAGCTCCTTCACCAAGTTTCGTCTGAATCTAATCATCTGAACCTTCGACTTGCTCTATTAGTTGATTCTAAGCCCTACGACACAAAATTTTAAACAAACAAATCATGCATAACATACAGTTCAACCAAACAAACAGCAACCAATTTTGATCATAAACAATCATATGAACACAAACAGACATTATTCGTATTATAATAATCACAAATCCAGCATAATTCGACATTAACACATATAAAACATGATGGATCTAGCTAATTACATAATATACGATCAAATTATGTTATCCTATGGTGTCTAGATCTGAATTGAACATATATGATTTGTTTTTAGGTGAAATTAGCATACATGGAGTTTAATTAATCTATTTAACACATATAATCTGTAGTAAGCATGTGAGAGATCTCTATTACTCACCAGAACCTAGATCCAATGCAATATTGATAAATCAAATATGGACAACAAAGATACAATGAAGAAACACTTGAATTCAATGCAGAATAGTGAGATTCGATCTCCCTTGACGTAGATCTTGCTTCTAGATGCGATATATAATTATTTGAGAGAGAAATTAGGTTGAATGGAGATTCACAGACGCCCAACCTAATACGTGGAATGAGGAGAAGAACCCTGATTATCTCCTCAAACCTCCATTTTATAATCTCAGATCACTAGACTATTGTCATTAGTTAGCCCATTAGCTGCTAATTAACCTGGCTAACAGAAATAAAATCTTAAAACAACGATTTCTCCTAATTCGCTGAGCCAAATCTTTAATATGACCACTCTCAACCACTATATCGATCCAATGAGACCAATTACAACACTTGATTCAGTCCTAAGAAAATGTTATGGCTAAAATAGTAAGTTAGAGGGGTAAATGGTTGCAAAATGATTCGGTTAAAATCAAGGACATGTCTTACATCCCCATGAATAATATATTAAAATTTGAGAATGATACGACCAATAAGGAATTAAATAGAATTATTTTACGATCCTCAAATACGTAAAATACAGGTCATTACAAAATTTATAACGAAGTTAAAGATTGATTTAGACTTTAAAAAAATCTTGATCAAAGAGTTTGACTAGGTAAATGGGTCGAGTTCTACCCAAAAGATGAATTCGAATAAAGAAGAAGAAAAATTCTTAGAGAAGGATATAATCCGTTAAAGCCAATTTATATTAAGACCATTATCGAAAGTGGTCTAAAACTCTTAAACCCTTTTTATAAACAATTAAGCCCTTTAAAAATCCTTTAGCCCTTAAAAGAGTTCTAATTAAAGATGAAATTCAAAAGGATAAAATCTTTAGAAACTCCATTTCATATCAAAACCTTATATCTTAAAGTACTTTGATAACTTCTGTATTATTTTCAAAATCATTTAATTTAAAATAAGCTCTCTCACAAGAATTTTTCTGATACTCATTTTACTCATTTTAGGGTATCTCTATTCTATCTCTGATCAGTTATTTACCTCCAAAAGCTAATATTAAACCAAAGCTTTGATACCAACTTGTAACGACCTACTATTTAGAACCATTTAAATCGATAATAAACTACGCATGTCAGACTTGAATCATTCAAAATAATGAATTGTTAATTTTATTTGAGGTAGATACAAATCATAACATAGAGTCACATACACAGGTGCAGAATAACTTGCACTAGAAGTAAAACAAAACCATACTAGTACATAAGTTACAACTCAAAATACCTGATCCCATATATATACAGAAACATAGTCATAAGCTAATCAACATGAATCCCATACATAGATGTCTAATAGTATTTACAAACATATACACTTGACAAATACGAGAAATACTAAGATAACAAGATAACTGACAAACTGATGAAGATCCAGTACAACTCCAAGCTCTAAAAGATGGATCACGAAAAGGCTGTGATACTCAAGCTAACTAGAGCATAAAGCAAATACAAAACACTCGGGCCAGGTCTAACATTCTCAATTAAGAAATTAGCTCAAGTGAAATGTTCATGAAATGCATAGTAACTTAAAGGATGTTGGGATTCCATCCTTTAAGGAACTGTGAAACTAATACAAATAATATGCTATTATTATAATGTTTACGGAAAATATGCTATTGAAAATAGCGATATTACCTTTACACTGTTTATAATACCATAGTCTATACATATACAATAAAGTCTACGGTAAACTAGTTGTTATCAGGGGCACTCCATAGGTATTGTACAAATCTAAATTTTAGGGGATCGTTAAGGATAATATGATAAGGCACCGAGGAAATACCCAATGGTAGGATTATACCGGATTACAAACCCGGGTTGGTAGTACCGCATAGCCGCAACTACTGCCCACCTCGAACAATATTTCCTTATTCAAAAGGTCTCCAAATCAATCACAAAGTAAGAGATAAGGTATAGAGAAGCGTATTCAATTGAAGGAGGAACCCCACTTGATCCGGGTATGGCTCATGTTTTAGTCATTATAATTATGACTTGAAGGTCAAAGCTATTGCATCATTGTTCTCTTTCTTCATTCTAGTAGCTTTAGCCAATTCCATCCTACTTCGTTCTGGATTATCCACTATGTACACGGTTGTCAAGTGGTATCGGTATTGACAGAGAATATGTCAACACCGACTTTGGTCTCTTTGACAACAGATCGCTTTAATTCACATCGTGGTTGTATCATAAAATTATATTAAATAAAAATCATATTCTAATATGCAACTCCACCATATTTTTCTTCTTATATATATATACACATATACATATATATATATTTCAAACATCCACTTGGTCATATTATTATTGAATTGCTTAATTATACATAGCTTAGAAAAAATAACTTGACTTAGCTTAATAAACTTCATTACGGTTATATCTTTTAAAATCTATTTTAAAATGGTAACTTTAAGTGTTGCTTGACATTAATTTTAACTTAAACCATTCAATTCATTTATTCGACAAAGTCAAGTTATTTTGCTTTTGCTTAACTCGAACTATATATCCAAATATCATACCTTTTTTAGATTCAATTTGACTTACTTATTAAATCCCATTAAATCAATTTCAATATCATAACCTCAAATATATCTTAAAAATTCTGTTAACTTAAAATCATTCCATTTCATTTACCTTACTTAAAATCAATTTAAATTTTCTTTAGCTCAAGGTATAAATTCTAAAATATTATACTTTAATAAATATTGAAAATAACTTAATAAGTCTTATCTAACTTCGTTCTTGAACTATATTGCATATGTATGTATATATACCTATAAATTTATAAAATAAATTTTAAAATACAATTATTTTAGAATAATTTATATAAAGTCTTAAAACTATTTTTATAATTAACCCTTATCATTTATTATCTTATGTATTAAGTTCAAATATTTATTTTATAAATTTTATGTTATATATTAAAGTGGTTATTAACTTGTTTTATTAAGTATTATATAATTCCTCATCTTTTATTAACTAGTATTATATTTCAAAAATCAGATTTTTTTTGTATTTTAAGTACATAAATTTATAATTTAAATCTTTAAGCATATCTTTATAACTTTAAATTATTTTTTTATTAAATTAAATCAAAATTAAGTTTTAATAAAGTCTTAAATTTGTAATTCGAAAACAAATTTTATTAAGTAAAATTATATTTATAAATGTTAGAAAATACTTGAAAATAGACCAACTGTGTCCATTTATAATTTTCTACCTAGATCAAGTTATACGGATATGTATTATTTCAATCGTTTAAATATAAATTAAATGTATTTATCATTACAGCTTAAATTCCAAAATTTTAGTTATATTTTCCTAAAATATATACAATCGTTCAGGTGTAATAACCCAGAAATCTGAGCCAATTTAAAAAATTTATTTTGGCGATTTTAGTGAATTTTGAATATTTAAAATGAATTATTTTAAATAATAACGACGAGAAATTTAATTTGAATAGAAATAGAACGTATATATTTATATACGTCGTCGTTAGAATATAAATAATTATTTATAATTATAAAAGGTATTGAAAATGGCGCGGTAGTTCGATAATTCGATTTCGAATTTCAAATGAATGTACCAGGTGCAAAATAAACCGGATTTTAGTGAAACTAAAAATATTAGAATCTAGTTGTGAATATCTTTCCAACGAATCCGAGAAATTGAAATTTCATAGCGGGAATCAAAAGATATGTCCAGTTGAAAATTGAGAATAGTCGCTATGGATTTCTGGCCCTTAAAAATAGCCATTTTGCAAACGACCTCGGTTTTCGCAAAACCCCTTTTGTTGGAACCGGAATGTCTAGTTATTGCTAGGTTTCAAAATTGGTAATTTTTCGAATCAATATGTGAGCGTGGTAAAGGAAAACGCGTTTGACCAGTTTCAGTGGATTTTAATCGACTGGAAAATGGCCATTTTTCAAACGGTCTAGGAATTTGACGAAACTAGTTTTGTTAGGACTGTATCGTCAATACGAAGCTAGAAAATATTTTTCTGGAATTTTTAAAGTCCGTATGTGGCCCCGGTAAATTGAAAGGCGCGTTCAAATTCAATATACAGAGATATATGTAGATTTTGACGAAAACCGATCGAAACGGCCGAACTGGCTTACGATACGTATCCCATAGTGTTCAGGATGGGGGTAATTAGCTATGAACGACAGGCGGTGGGTCTCGTTTCGTGGTCGAAATAAAAAGTCAACCTTTTTCGAAATTATATATATATATATATATAACACTTTCTCATATACCCCCCTTCTCCTTTCTTCCACGACAGTTTCAAATGAAAAAAAACCTAATCGCTCGTCGCAGCCACCCCTCAACGGCGACGCCGCACCCCCCCTGTTCCTCTCCCCTGCTCCTCCCCTCAAATCGAAGACCGCGGGACCCCCAAACCCTGCGCGAGAAAGAGCCCCAGCCGCCTACCACCAGAAAAAGCCTCCAGACCCCGAAGAGATGCCACCTCCGCGAGGGCAGCACTATCCTCATCGGCAGTGAGTTTTCATATGTGTTGATTTCAATTTCGGTTTTTAATTAATATATATAAAATCTGTTTTTTAGGTTATATAAAAATATGGCCTTAGAGTATGTAAAGTTGCGATTTTTTCATATGTATAAGGGTCATAAAAATTCGATTTTTATATGTATATAGAGAGTTAAAGATTTGATCTTTATCATATGAAAGCCAAGAGAGAAAAATAAAATAAAAATTTGATCTTTATTTATATGTTAAGCATATAAAGAAGTGATTTTATTTATATAAAGTTTCGATTTTTATATATAGGGTGGTAGCAGAGAAAGACTAAAAATATGATTTTTATATATTGAATAGCGAAGTAAAATTTTGATTTTTATATATTGAATAGCGAAGTAAAAAATTGATTTATATATACTGAATAGCGAAGTAAAAATTCAATTTTTATATATTGAATAGCGAAGCAAAAATTCGATTTTTATATATGTAGTGAATACGGATGACGAAAGGGATGAAAGAAGAAACGGCGGAGATTTTCTACATATGAAGAGTCGAGGCGTTTGGTTTAGCTAGCCGGTGAGAACTCCTCACCTTTAATTTAATTTTCTAGTTAAAATATATACTAGGATGCAGACGGTGTTTAGTACCATCCGACACCCGTCGTCCACAGACCATGGATGGCTTGTATGCTTGTTTGTTTGATTTTGTTGTGTAGTTGATTGTGTGATGTGAAATGAAATAAAATATTTATATAGTTAAAATATTTTATAGTTGAAAATAGAACTTTTAACGTGAATTTAAAATGAAATAAATATAAACAAATCGGACGATTTGTTTATATACACACATTTGACTGATATTGATTGGGACGATAAATTTTACACGTTGCCCAACTGCACAAATAAAATCTGTGTTTGTTTGTTTGAAAACCCCACACAGGTATTGGGGTGATATATGACATACACTAATCCCAATAATTAGTTGTATGTCGATCGATTGATTGATAGACTGTTATAAGCGTTGAATATTTATATTTGATGCTTATACAGTGTAGAATGCACTTTGGATGATGGTTGATTATTTGTCATTGTTGATATATACATGCGTGTATGGAAATCCATAGAAATAAAATCTATGGTAATTGATTAGGCCTCATTCCAGTTGTGAAAAAGAAATATTTGAAATAGAATATTTGAAAATAGAAATATATGAAGTCGTGTTGATTAGATTGACGCCATTTTGACGCAAACGATACTTATATCGATTATATTCGTTTTTATAATGAATATTGAAAAGTGATTTCAAAATCGAATATTTTGAAAATGAATTTGAATCGAATTGAAATTGAATGGAAATCAATTTGAAACAAATTCGAATTGAAATTGAATAGAATTGGATTCGAATTGAAAATGAATTCGAATTGAAATTGAATAGAATTGAATTCGAATTGAAATTGAATAGAAATGAATTCGAATTGAAATTGAATTGAATTGAATTGAAAACTAACTGAAATTGAATTAAAAATCGATTTAAATTGAAATCAATTTGAGATGAATTTAAAAGGAATTATATTGAAAAATTCAATCTTGATTTGAATTTGAAAATAAGGTTGAAATCATTTTGGAAACGAATTTAAAACGATTTATAAAATATGTATTAAAAGGAAATCGATGAAGTATATATTATATATATAATATAATGGCCTGAATAGAACGCGCCGCACCGCGGCAGTTCGCGAATTTCGACAATTGACTTTGAATGGATATTGCGGGAGATCCGACCGTTGGATTCTCCTAAAACCGGAACCGTTGGGTTCGTATCAAAAAGAGCTTTCTAACGAATAATAGAAATTTTAAATCTAACGGTTGGATTTGGAATTATGTCCAAATCAAATTGGGAAAAGGTCGCTGTAAGTGCAGTTCGATGGTCGTTGATGGAAATCGACTGTACGGGCCTTGATAAAATTATTAAAAATAATAATAATTTGTGTAAAATCATAAGAAATGATTTGGGAAGAATTGGGATGAAAAACTCCATATTTGAAAAGATAAAAACAGATTTTTATCGAAATGAACTAGTGTTGAACTAGAATAATAATTTATTTATTTTTAGAATAAATAATTGGATTTGAAATGGTTTTTAAAATAACCAGAATTTCCAATAATTGAATTGGAAGGGATTTGAATCGAAATTGTCTTCGGAATATTTCGATGTTGGATTTCGTGATTATACAGATAGCGTTATGGAAATTTGAAAGATATATAGATATCGTTATTTCCAATACGATATTTGTGGGTCGTAGAATTTGATATTGAATATAAGCCGATATATTTTCTATTCAGAGCCTTGTATTTAATATCAAATGTGATTTGGGTTTCTCGTGAATGGTGTCTTCATTAACACTGTTCTTAAACCCAGCTGAGAAAGAGATTAAATCTTTTTATTTAGATTTAATGAAGTTTACCAATTAAATAATATTTAATTGGAATTGAATTTGTATTCATTTTTGGGTTTATCATGAACAGTGATTTAAATAACACTTGTTCTTTAACCCGATAATTAATGGAATGTGGTTTTGGGTTTTTCGTGAACCGTGTTTTAAATGACACTGATTCTTTAACCTAGTTAAGGATTAAAACTAAGTGGGGTTTTAATGAATCTTTAATTAGATTGAAAAGGTCGGGAATGGAGTATCACCAGTTTTGCTCCAGGCGATAGTTAAATCTTTAATTAGATTTGAACGTGAAATGGTAATTGAATTTACCGATAACACCGTGGTGTTAGATATGAAGTATGAACAGTTTTACTTCTTGGGATGAATAGGTTGGGATTGGGAAATAAAATAATTGATTACTTCGGTGTGGTTCACTAATCCCGACTAGTTTGAGTTGATATTCAAAAGAAGATTAAAGAGTAAATTTAAAGAATTTATCTTTGATAAAATTAATGGGAACCTTTCCCAACATATAAGAATATTTGAATAAAAGAATATTCTGAATTGGAATGAGGCGTATGTTGTGTTTGTGTAACACTTGTTTATTATATATGCGAGTTATTCGGAAACACCGGGTTTATCCCATTCTGAATAACTGATACGACGATAAGTCGAAGGTGAAGACGGTGGTTGAAGACCGGAGGTCTTCACGTTGTTTGGGTGATTACTGATGATCTTGATTGGGTCGTACACCCAAGAGGAGGGAATCAGTTAGTGATCGTCCAGACGTATTTGGAGATCGATGGATATGCGGGGTACTAGGTGCCTCCGGTTTCGTTCAGACCCAGAACGAAGTTGTAAATGGATTGTGTGTCTGACATAGGATTTTATTCTGTGTGATTGATTTCTATTAAATATATATCTGTTTGGCGGCGGCGAATTTATTCTCTTGCCTAACGCCCTTCTCTGAGACGTACGAGCTCAAGGGTTATATATTGATGGATATCAATTGCATGGAGTGAATTGCCTATGTGGCATGCCTAAGTGGCAATTAATCGAGGCTTCTGTTGAAAAGCAAAGTCTTGTGGTTGATGATCAAAGCACCGCCTGTGTGGCATAGCTTTGTGTAGCGTTGATTCGCGAGCCTCACACCCCGGTTGTGAACCAAAAACGGGAGAAAGATCCAGGGAGGGCATGTGTTTCCTTCTAGCTAGAAGTGGGGTCAGTGGTTTTACACGCCCTAACGAGTTTGACTTATGTGGTTGTTGCTGTTGCGAGGCGCCTCGGATATATCGGTCGATCCGGGACCGATGGAGTCATTGGACTCATTGACACACCAAAGGGTGGGAAACGCAGTGTTCAGGCATTTTAATCCACATCGGTGGTCCGGCCCTGTGGCTCCTAAGGGTCATTCGAGCTCTGATCCTGAGACACGGGCTAGAGCGTCTCGAATCGGTAGAGGACTATCTTTTGCCTCGGTTCACAGATGGAAACCCAACTTCCAATACGTGACATTTGCGGTTTTGATTGTAGAGCCTAGTATGGCGACATGATATATGGTACCCATGCCGTCTATGATTGATATTTATGATTGAAATTGTTTTGACACTATACACTTATAATAGTATCAAATGATTTGTTTTAACGTATCAAGCATGCTTTGGTATTATAAGGTAAAACCCTATCCTCCGGCTTGTGTTGCATTGTGTGATGGGACCTGGGTCTTATAATAGCTTCATTTTTCTTTATTTAGCATTGCGCTGTTGTTTTATGCACTGGTGTTCTTGGGAGGAAATCCGTTCCGTGTTATACGGCATGGTCACTTGATTTACCGAACTTTAAAATAAAGATTAATAACTGTTTTAGTTCTCACACCAGTCCCATGACTGACCTGGAGTTTATAGTTTTTAACTTAAACTCTGGGTGCCCTTATTTTGACACGGGCAGCTAGTAGTTTTGGTTTTGCAGATTTATATTCACAGGATCCTTGTTTACAGTTGGAACGATATCCGGAAAGCTTTGTATCCGTATATTTTCTTCAGTTGTATTTTGTATTATTTTCCGCTGCTATGTAATTTATTGTAATCTCTGATATTTATAGAATGTATTTTATTTGTTAATACTCTGTATATTCTTGTAATCTGATGGCGTTGTTGTAAATATACAATGAAATGTTCTTCTGTCTGCGTTCTTTTGTGTGTTGTTCTCGACTCAATCCGGGCTTTCCTTACCGGGGGAGTTCGGGCCATTACATTTGGTATCAGATCTTTAGTTTACAAAGCTCGGAGAATAGGACACATTATAACCATACGAAAGAATTCATCAGAAATTGGATTAGTAATATCCAACGGGAATGACTCGTTAGAGATGGGATCAGTAGTATCCTAGAACGAGTGTGAAGAGTGTGTTTTTGAAATAAAAACAAGTTTTGTTTTGAAAATTTAAAATCAATTATTCGTATTTGATTATTTATTTTATATTGATTTGGACTATCTAGTATATAAATATTTTGTATATTCGTCTGATCCACGTGTATTCGAAATCTTAATATACTGAATGGATATAGAATCACACTCTAGTTGCCCGGAGATGATGCTGATAATGACCATGGCATCATTAGTGTTGTGTTCGAGTGACGAAAGTAGGATTTCTATATGTTTCCTATTGACTGGCGTGAGAACCAAAATTAGATAGGGCTTATTGTTGTGATTTGGCATCAAAAATGTGATTTTTGACTATATATCAAAGTTATGAATTTGAAATGATAATTCACTAATTGATTGCTGATTGTGTTGTTTGATTATTGTTTGATTAATTAAATGTTGAACCTATAACCAAATTGAATCAAATAGTGAATTGTATTGAAAATTTGTCGCATATGCATGCATATACATGTACTTACATTGAACAGGTCATAGCAAGGAGGCTAGAGAAGAATAATAAAATTGTTTGCCCGACAAATGGGTACATGTTTAACATAATTTACTGTTTTGTTTGGGTGATGATGATTTTATGAGCCAATTGGCTAGCCGCTTGGCTTTTTCTTTTTCTTTTGGATTGAAGAAGGCCATGGGAGGCTATATGAAATATCCCGAAGTCCCCGGTGCAGGGGAGGTTATGGCGAAATTTTTCAAAAATTTAGGGTGTTAGCCAATTTTTTTTGAAAAATTTGAAAAGTTCTTAGAAACTGAAAAGTTGAAGAACTTAAGCCGCAATGAAAATAACGGAAGTTGAGTTGATTAGTTAAACAACTTTCGGCTTTGTTCCTTTTCGGGGACAAAAAGTTTTAAGTGGGGGAGATTGTAATAACCCGGAAATCTGAGCCAATTTAAAAAATTTATTTTGACGATTTTATTGAATTTTGAATATTTAAAATGAATTATTTTAAATAATAACGACGAGAAATTTAATTTGAATAGAAATAGAATGTATATATTTATATACGTCGTCGTTAGAATATAAATAATTATTTATAATTATAAAAGGAATTGAAAATGGCGCGGTAGTTCGATAATTCGATTTCGAATTTCAAATGAATGTACCGGGTGCAAAATAAACCGGATTTTAGCGAAACCAAAAATATTAGAATCTAGTTGTGAATATCTTTCCAATGAATCAGAGAAATTGAAATTTCATAGCGGGAATCAAAAGATATGTCCAGTTGAAAATTGAGAATAGTCGCTATGGATTTCTGGCCCTTAAAAATAGTCATTTTGCAAACGACCTCGGTTTTCGACGAAAGCCCTTTTGTTGGAACCAGAATGTCTAGTAATAGCTAGGTTTCAAAATTGGTAATTTTTCGAATCAATATGTGAGCGTGGCAAAGGAAAACGCATTTGACCAGTTTCAGTGGATTTTAATCGACTGGAAAATGGTCATTTTCAAACGGTCTAGGAATTTGACGAAACTAGTTTTGTTAGGACCGTATCGTCAATACGAAGCTAGAAAATATTTTTCTGGAATTTTTAAAGTCCATATGTGGCCCCAGTAAATTGAAAGGCGCGTTCAAATTCAATATATAGAGATACATGTTGATTTTGACGAAAATCGATCGAAACGGCCGAACTGGCTTACGATGCATATCCCATTGCGTTCGGGATGGGGGTAATTAGCTATGAACGACAGGCGGTGGGTTTCGTTTCGTGGTCGAAATAAAAATTCAACCTTTTTCGAAATTAAATAAAAATATATATATATATATATAATATAACACTTTCTCATATACCCCCTTCTCCTTTCTTCCACGACAGTTTCAAATGAAAAAAAAACCTAATCGCTCGTCGCAGCCCCCCTCAACGGCGACGCCGCAACCCCTCCCCCCCGTTCCTCTCCCCTGCTCCTCCCCTCAAATCGAAGACCGCGGGACCCCCAAACCCCACCCCATCGCCCAGTCGCGTGCGAGAAAGAGCCCCAGCCGCCAACCACCAGAAAAAGCCTCCAGACCCCGAAGAGATGCCACCTCCGCGAGCGCAGCACTATCCTCATCGGCAGTGAGTTTTCATATGTGTTGATTTCAATTTCAGTTTTTAATTAATATATATAAAAAATCTGATTTTTAGGTTATATAAAAATATGGTCTTAGAGTATGTAAAGTTGCGATTTTTACATATGTATAATGGTCCTAAAAATTCGATTTTTATATGTATGTAGAGAGTTAAAGATTTGATCTTTATCATATGAAAGCAAAGAGAGAAAAATAAAATAAAAATTTGATCTTTATTTATATGTTAAGCATATAAAGAAGTGATTTTATTTATATAAAGTTTCGATTTTTATATATAGGGTGGTAGCAGAGAAAGACTAAAAATATGATTTTTATATATTGAATAGCGAAGTAAAATTTTGATTTTTATATATTGAATAGCGAAGTAAAAAATTGATTTATATATACTGAATAGCGAAGTAAAAATTCGATTTTTATATATTGAATAGCGAAGTAAAAATTCGATTTTTATATATGTAGTGAATACGGATGACGAAAGGGATGAAAGAAGAAACGACGGAGATTTTCTACATATGAAGAGTCGAGGAGTTTGGTTTAGCTAGTCGGTGAGAAATCCTCACCTTTAATTTAATTTTCTAGTTAAAATATATACTAGGATACAGACGGTGTTTAGTAGCATCCGACACCCGTCGTCCACAGACCATGGACGGCTTGTATGCTTGTTTGTTTGATTTTGCTGTGTAGTTGATTATGTGATGTGATGTGAAATGAAATAAAATATTTATATAGTTAAAATATTTTATAGTTGAAAATAGAATTTTTATCGTGAATTTAAAATGAAATAAATATAAACAAATCGGACGATTTGTTTATATACACACATTTGACTGATATTGATTGGGACGATAAATTTTACACGTCGCCCAACTGCACAAATAAAATCTGTGTTTGTTTCTCTGAAAACCCCACACGGGTATTGGGGGTGATATATGACATATACTAATCCCAATAATTAGTTGTATGTCTATCGATTGAATGATAGACTGTTATAAGCGTTTAATATTTATATTTGATGCTTATACAGTGTAGAATGCACTTTGGATGATGGTTGATTATTTGTCATTGTTGATATATACATGCGTGTATGGAAATCCATAGAAATAAAATCTATGGTAATTGATTGGGCCTCATTCCAGTTGTGAAAAAGAAATATTTGAAATAGAATATCTGAAAATATAAATATATGAAGTCATGTTGATTAGATTGACGCCATTTTGACACAAACTATATTTATATCGATTATATTCGTTTTTATATTGAATATTGAAAAGTGATTTCAAAATCGAATATTTTGAAAATGAATTCGAATCGAATTGAAATTGAATGGAAATCAATTTGAAACGAATTCGAATTGAAATTGAATAGAATTGAATTCGAATTGAAATTGAATAGAAATGAATTCAAATTGAAATTGAATTGAATTGAAAACGAACTGAAATTGAATTAAAAATCGATTTAAATTGAAATAAATTTGAGATGAATTTAAAATGAATTTATATTGAAAAATTCAATCTTGATTTGAATTTGAAAATGAGGTTGAAATCGTTTTGGAAACGAATTTAAAACGATTTATAAAATATGTTTTAAAAGGAAATCGACGATGTATATATTATATATATTATATATATAATATAATGGCCTGAATAGAACGCGCCGCACCGCGGTAGTTCGCGAATTTCGACCATTGACTTCGAATGGATATTGCGGGAGATCCGACCGTTGGATTCTCCTAAAACCGGAATCATTGGGTTCGTATCGAAAAGAGATTTCTAACGAATATTAGAAATTTGAAATCTAACGGTTGGATTGGGAATTATGTCCAAATCAAATTTGGAAAAGGTCGCTGTAAGTGCAGTTCGATGGCCGTTGATGGAAATCGACTGTACGGGCCTTGATAAAATTATTAAAAATAATAATAATTTGTGTAAAATCATAAGAAATGATTTGGGAAGAATTGGGATGAAAAACTCCATATTTGAAAAGATAAAAATAGATTTTTATCAAAATGAACTAGTTTTGAACTAGAATAATAATTTATTTATTTTTAGAATAAATAAATTGGATTTGAAATGGTTTTGAAAATAACCAGAATTTCCAATAATTGAATTGGAAGGGATTTGAATCGAAATTGTCTTCGGAATATTTCGATGTTGGATTTCGTGATTATACAGATAGCGTTATGGAAATTTGAAAGATATATAGATATCGTTATTTCCAATACGATATTTGTGGGTTGTAGAATTTGATATTGAATATAAGCCGATATATTTTCTATTCAGAGCCTTGTATTTAATATCAAATGTGATTTGGGTTTGTCGTGAATGGTGTCTTCATTAACACTGTTCTTAAACCCAGTTGAGAAAGAGATTAAATCTTTTTATTTAGATTTAATGAAGTGTACCAATTAAATAATATTTAATTGAAATTGAATTTGTATTCATTTTTGGGTTTAGCGTGAACAGTGTTTTAAATAACACTTGTTCTTTAACCCGATAATTAATGGAATGTGGTTTTGAGTTTATCGTGAACCGTGTTTTAAATGACACTGATTCTTTAACCTAGTTAAGGATTAAAACTAAGTGGGGTTTTAATGAATCTTTAATTAGATTGAAAAGGTCGGGAATGGAGTATCACCAGTTTTGCTCCAGGCGATAGTTAAATCTTTAATTAGATTTGAACGTGAAATGGTAATTGAATTTACCGATAACACCGTGGTGTTAGATATGAAGTATGAACAGTTTTACTTTATGGGATGAATAGGTTGGGATTGGGAAATAAAATAAATGATTACTTCGGTGTGGTTCGCTAATCCCGACTAGTTTGAATTGATATTCAAAAGAAGATGAAAGAGTAAATTTAAAGAATTTATCTTTGATAAAATTAATGGGAACCTTTCCCAAAGTATAAGAATATTTGAATAAAAGAATATTCTGAATTGGAATGAGGCGTATGTTGTGTTTTTGTAACACTTGTTTATTATATACACGAGTTATTCGGAAAGACCGGTTTATCCCATTCTGAATAACTGATATGACGATAAGTCGAAGGTGAAGACGGTGGTTGAAGACCAGAGGTCTTCATGTTGTTTGGGTGATTACTGATGATATTGATTGGGCCGTACACCCAAGAGGAGGGAATCAGTTAGTGATCGTCCAGACGTATTTGGAGATCGATGGATATGCGGGGTACTAGGTGTCTCCGGTTTCGTTCAGACCCAGAACGAACTTGTAAATGGACTGTGTGTCTGACATAGGATTTTATTCTGTGTGATTGATTTCTTTTAAATATATATCTGTTTGGCGGCGGAGAATTTATTCTCTTGCTTAACGCCCTTCTCTGAGACGTACGAGCTCAGGGGTTATATATTGATGGATATCAATCGCATGGAGTGAATTGCCTGTGTGGCATGCCTAAGTGGCAATTGATCGAGGCTTCTGTTGAAAAGCAAAGTCTTGTGGTTGATGATCAAAGCACCGCCTGTGTAGCATAGCTTTGTGTAGCGTTGATTCGCGAGCCTCACACCCCGGTTGTGAACCAAAAACGGGAGAAGTATCCAGGGAGGGCATGCGTTTCCTTCTAGCTAGAAGTGGCATCAGTGGTTTTACACGCCCTGACGAGTTTGAATTATGTGGTTGTTGCTGTTGTGAGGTGCCTCGGATATATCGGTCGATCCGGGACCGATGGAGTCATTGGACTCATTGACACCCCAAAGGGTGGGGAAACGCAGTGTTCAGGCATTTTAATCCACATCGGTGGACCGGCCCTGTGGCTCCTAAGGGTCACTCAAGCTCTAATCCTGGGACACGGGCCAGAGCGTGTAGAGGACTATCTTTTGCCTCGGTTCACAGATGGAAACCCAACTTCCAATACGTGACATTTGCGGTTTTGATTATAGAGCCTAGTATGGAGACATGATATATGGTACCCATGCCGTTTATGATTGATATTTATGATTGAAATTGTTTTGAGACTATACACTTATAATAGTATGAAATAATTTGTTTTAACGTATCAAGCATGCTTTGGCTATTATAAGGTAATACCCTATCCTCCGGCTTGTGTTGCATTGTGTGATGGGACCTAGGTCTTATAATAGCTTCATTTTTCTTTATTTAGCATTGCGCTATTGTTTTATGCACTGGTGTTCTTGGGAGGAAACCCGTTCCGTGTTATACGACGTGGTCCCTTGATTTACCGAACTTTAAAATAAAGATTAACAACTGTTTTAGTTATCACACCAGTCCCATGACTGACCTGGAGTTTATTGTTTTTAACCTAAACTCTGGGTGCCCTTATTTTGACACGGGCAGCTAGTAGTTTTGGTTTTGCAGATTTATATTCATAGGATCCTGGTTTACAGCTGGAACGATACCCGGAAAGCTTTGTATCCGTATATCTTCTTCAGTTGTATTTTGTATTATTTTCCGCTGCTATGTGATTTATTGTAATCTCTGATATTTATCGAATGTTTTTTATTTGTTAATACTCTGTATATTCTTGTAATCTGATGGAAATGTTGTAAATATACAATGAAATGTTCTTATGTCTGCATTCTTTTGTGTGTTGTTCTCGACTCAATCCGGGCTTTCCTTACCGGGGGAGTTCGGGCCGTTACATTAGGTATGTATCAATCCAAACCATAACGATTTTTATAAATCTACAGGAATTTGCAGTGTGAGAACAAATAAATAGAACATTTCAAATATCACAGATTAATAAGCATATGTCATGGTAATCACTTGTACAATTTCTATGTCATATATCACAAGTGTGTGTGTCACATGTGCAAAACTCACATAAAAAATATTTACGTATTCTACATCAATCCTAACATTCCATAGGTTATTCAAGTTGTTAATTTATTTAATTAAATGTATTAGTTGTGAGCGGACAGATACTCGTCTTTCATGGAAATGAAACAGAAATGAACTGACACAAAACTCGAACAAGCCAAGCGTGACTATGTCATGTCTAGGATGAACCAAATAAAATTTTGAACCATCAAAATTACCCCAACCGAGCACAAGCTGCCTAAAATAAATTAGCACGATTTAAGCCTTAAGATGATACATTAATTTCACAAGAAAAAAAACACTAATGTGTTTTTGTCAAAATCATAAGCCTAAGCCACAACAACCAGTGGCAGAGCTAGCCTCGTCCCTCAGATAGGGTGAGCTTTTGTACAAGGTTTTTGGATGTTTTCAACCGGGACTAAGTAGTCACTTTTTGTGAAAAAAAAGACAAAATATACTAAAAAAGTCATTTTTATAAAGGAACTACGAAAAATGAGATAGGGCATGTTGCCTAGCTGAGCATATAGTGGCTCTGCCCCTAATAATAAGCTCGAACTAGTGACCTCCCAATGAAGAGCCACACGCCATTCCACCCTATTATGCAGGATTTTAGTAATAACAAGGAAAAGATTCGTAAAATTAATAAGAAGATGAAGGAGGAAAAACACTGCACACGGCTATCGGGATATGCATGCACACAAACTAAGTCTAATAGTGCATGCAGCTCTAATGCTTAATCAGTTACAACCAAATGTGTACATGTAAAAATAAAGACAGGGTAACACATGTAAAAATAAAGGCAGGGTAACCAACCTAATACAACCCATATGTGCTAAAAATATTAGTAGCAAAGACAAGTGCACAACAAAATATGGACAATGAAGATGGCACAACATTTCACTTCTTGCCAAGCATGTCTTGGAAATAATTCATTCAAAGAATTTTTTTCATTTTAAGGACACACACACACACACACATATATATAGCAAGAAGAAGAATAACTTTCAGTAAGACCCAAATCCTCGGCCAGTCTTGTGATTTTTTGGCCTGGTGGTGGCCCATGTCAGGCGTAGGTCGTAGGACATTGAAGGGTGTCGAACATAGTCAGTTCCGATTATGGGTGGTGGTGCAATGGTTGTTTCTTCAATCAAGTCGGGTTCTATTTTTTTTCAGACACATAGGTTTTGGATAGGAGGAAGGAGGAGTAGGCCATTGCTGGCCGCTAGTGGTGGATGTGCTTTAGTGGTGGACATAAGGAAGAACTAGATGTTTTTTCTTTTTGCGCTCTTAGTTTTAGAAGAGGAGGGTAAAGGAGATTGGTCAGAACTGGATGATGGACGAAGCCAGGAGAAGGCGTGTCTTCCAGCGGTTGGAGGATTTCCTGCAATAGTCAATGGTGAGAGAGGGGGTGATAAGATTGATGGGAATAGGGAGCTGCTGCCACTGTGAATAAGATGAAGTTAATGTATATACTTTCTCTACTTTTTTTATTTCTCTTTTTTTCCTCGAATTGTTTGATTTGAGTTTGATTTTATCTTCTATGAATTTCGTTGCTGAAGAGAAAGCAAGACAAAAGAGGAGGAGGAAGGGAAACAATGTGTGGAATTTCACATGGAGCTCTTGACTAGTGCACCACTTTAAGCCCAATTAAATGGCAAGTGTCTATTTAAATTTCAAGAAGATTACAAGTGTATTAACATCATTTTTATTAATTTAAACTAAACTTTTCCTTTTTTTCTTATTTAGAACATGAAAAAATGTGTAAATACATACAAATGATGTATGCATATGAGATACAAACAATGTACACAACAATTTATTATCCTTTTTTGCCTGTTTATCACCACTGTAAAACGTAAACTGTGGTCAAAATAAATTAATTCTAACAAAATGAAAAACATTAGGTCACTCGAAATTAAACGTAGAATCATAATAAACAAAATTCAAGAATTAAAACTTTAATATTTCAACATAAATTCAACATACTTCCAAAGCCAAAGTGGCTAGCACATCCATAAAACTAGGATTTTTAAATAAATCCCCTTCCAGACCAAAGCAGGATAGCAAGTCAGCGTCCACTAGCATGAATGATGCTATTAATGCTGACTCAAGATCAAGTGGTGATAAGCTAAACCTCACTATGAAAACGCACCCTTATGTACACATTTTAGCGCCTCTTGGTTGCAACCCCCCCCACCCAATGCTACTGAACCTTCGACACATTCACTGATTTCTGCGACGCATCCAGGCTATATCACTAGGAGAAAAAAGAATGTGATGGGGGTAGGTAGCTTATTTGATAATGACTGAACAAGATATAACTTACTGCAACTTTATGTGTTCTTAGCAGTATGAAGGAGATAATGTGATGTTTGTATGCAAGACCTTATGGCCTTCTCATGTATTTTACTTTTTGTACTATATTATGTATTTTGAGATGCTTGGTCTTTCTTCCCTACGTGAAAGAGACGACATCTAGTTGCTAAGTAATTCTACTTATCACCTGTACTCAAAAAAAATTCTTAATTTAAAGTGGTCGGTCCACTATAAAAACCAGTCGGCCTTGCCAATTTTTTTTAATCAAAATTGACTATTTTCGAATATTTTGTTTTACGATGGCTTTGGTAATTCTATTATTCAATTTCATATTTTAACTCTACTTTCAACAGTTAATTTTTTTTTACTTCAAATCGTTTAGTTTCCTAAATCATTACAACTGGTCCATGTACCTAGACAAAATCTGGCAATACTTTGGCCTCTTTAAGCTTCTCTCCAGCTTCCCTTGAGTCCAAAATCACGTACCATTACATACATGCAACCCTTCATATCGATTCATCCTCCCATGGCCATGTAGATCATCCAAACATTACTAAAGCCATCCATATGCCCTTGTGTGTGTCCACCATGGATCATGTTTCATATCATTGAAGCTTGATGGATTGGTGTCCATTCATAGCTTACGGATCGGTATCGATCCATATATTTAGCCGATTTCTTGCTTAATTTTTCTGGATGGGATCATGATGCCTTTTAGAGCATAGCCTCCATGTTTTGTGCAATTCTAATGAACTTTGATATGAATATGCTCCAATCTGTTGTAACGACTTGTCCCTTTGACCGATTTAAGTTGGTAATTAAACCAACTCAAACCGTTCGAATCGACATATTGTTATATCTGATGAGGTTTAATTAGAATCAACATAGGATAAACAAATAATATTTCTTAACGAAGTAATTTTACACAAAATTTATCATAGTTATACAATATTTACATAGCGGAAGTTAAATACATAAAATTTGTAACAAAATTGATATGCCATTTATTCCATAATTTGACTTCATTTGGTTTAATAGAATGCATACATCTTATTTCATTTCAATGGTTTAACATCTTCAACTTTTTAATCCATTCAACACACATGCTTAATTAGTGAACATCAACAAATCCGTGTTTTGGGAAGAATAAAATAGAAAGATTATTGCTTTGCTATATTTCAAAGTAGTGAGTTTGCAAAAGCATTTAAAACCTCAAAATAATTTCTCTAATCCTGAAATCGTAGTTTTACTAATACTTATATATTTCATATCAAATTGTACTTAACAAAAATACATATGTATATAAAATTTACTTAGGTTAAAACAAGTTATAGGTTCAAAACTAGAAAATTTTATTCAATTTATTTTTAACTTACAAGATTCATTTGTTATTAAATTATTATTATTTTTAAAACCTTTAAAAATTTGACTTACAAAACTTAAATTTAAGCATAAAATCCTAGTATTGGAAATTATATTTAATCTATGCCCAAATGATAGACGAATAAAGCATGAAATCCAAAACAAGCATTTCGGCAAATCAAATAGAAAAGCATATGAACATCAGTCATAATAAACACCCAAATACATACAAAACATAAATAGATGATAAAATTGACAAATATAATCATATTTTAGGGTTATTTAGACATGTAGGTGACAAAATAACCTTATCTAAACATGTGATATAATATAGTCTTATAAGAGATCAAACTCACTCACCAAGTCAACAAACCTAAGGAGATTAATGTTACATCAATCTAAGATAGCAAGGAACCGACGTAAAAGCCTTCCAAATGAAGAGAATATACAGATCTATGGAGATCTAATCCAGTTAGGTGATTAGAAGAGATTAGATGTTAATTTGAGTTTTAATTAGGGTATAGGGGAAGAACTAATGTAGATAATAGTTCTAAGATTGATGGGAAATGAGGAGGAAAGATTAGTTTAATCATTTTCAGCTCCTATTTATAAGTGCTGGTCATTAGTTTAATGGGATGGCTATTATCATCCATTAGCACTTTATAATTCTATCCCGTAGTCTTAAAAACTTATAACTGCGATATCTTCCAAATTTCTTGTCTGAATCACTTATATGACCACTCTACAGAATGGAAAACCATCATCTCATCCAATGAAATAGGATAGAGCATCTAATTTTTCTCAAACTAAAAGCTATCGCCAAAATAACATACTTAAGGGTAAAATAGTCACATAATAATTCAGCAAAAATCTAGGATGAGACAAACACCCCGAAGAACCGTATATCAAAATATTAGAATGATAAGTCCTCATATGAATTAAATAAAATTATTTAGTGATCCCCCGATACGTAAAATATGGGTCGTTACAATGTTGACCCTTATGGAAAACATTACCGACTTGTGATGACCAATTGAGTTCCAAATGCTAACTAAGGCAAATGCAATGCACTATCTAAGTGAATGGATTCCAATTAGTAACAAACATTATAAGTGGGCCATCTCTTGTCGATAGCTTACTTGTACCAAAAAAATGACTCGTAGCATCTACTTTCTTTATAGAACTTGCCCGTTATCGTTTGGAAACTCGATAAACGGATTTGTATATCAAGGTAGCATAGGAAATTTTTTATTTCAGGACCACTGGATAAACAAATGCAATGCAAAGAAGCAATCAAACTGCCAATATGCTTAGTCTTGATCATGCTTGGTTCAATGACTCGGTCGTGGTCATATCTATGAAAGTTAATCAAGTTCTTATAATTCGAGTGTCGAGTTTATTTTAAAAAGTCATATATCTCCAACTAAGCATCAACTTCAAGTTCATGTATTTATCTTAGGTAACAGCTCGTAAACCTACGTTTATGCATCTATATCAAGTGCAAAGTCATTTTTATTTGGTAAATCAGACTAAGCTCAAATCCAAATTTTTTAGCCATCCATGAAAGCTGTATGCTCTTAAACAAAAGGTAGTTCAATTTCAATTTTATATGCACAATTTCAAGTTTTTAAGTCAACTGTACTAATTCAAACAATTTCCGACAAAATCCAAGCATCTCCAAACTCCACAATTTCAAATTTAATCCATTGGCATCTCAAACCCTAAATCTAAATCACCTTCAAATACTGAACACACAACAAATCAAAATGGGTCCATTTCCTCGAGCTACTAGAAATAGAGAAAGACCATGCAATGGTGGAGTAGACAGATAGCATGCCTAACTCTAAGTTTTGACTTAAGTGATGAATCATTTAGGATTTGCAAGGTGAGTGGATTGATATATAGCGCAAACAAAGCGAGTCAAGCACGGCGAGCTTGGCAGTAGTAGGGCAATAGTGTCCAAAGTCGGCAATGACAGGGGCAACATTCAATGATGGTCAGCGTTAAGGGAAGTCGATGGGTCATCCTATAAGGCTTGAAAGGAGTTGGGCCGGTTTAGAGGGAAACAAAGAAAATAAGCAAGTGAAGATATATGGGTTGGATACCAAATGCATACAGGAGAAGTAACATAGAAAATTTCTAAAAACGTAGATCAGTATTGACACATGTTGATCACTATCAACCCATATACGTCCGTCAGATGAAGTCCGAAGTCATCAAGCACCGCCTAAATATCATCCCAATGCACCCTATAAAATCTGAAGCAAAATTTCTATGCAGCTAGTAGTTACGAAGATCCAACTTGAAAAGACAAGCAACTAACAAACAAGTCAAATGAGATTTTTCAAAAAGGACTACACATGGCTAGTCAAATCAATCAAGTTAGACACTCTAAGATAATTTACTCAAGAGCACATCTTATTTTATAAAAAACGTACTTGATGAAAAATGTTGACCCAATTTTCAATGGGAACAGAAGTCTACAATAGTTAGGATGTCCAGACAAATCCATAATCACCCAAAACTTGACTAGTCACTCAAAAAATATCCAAAGAGGAACCCAAGGAAATCATTGAAAAATATGCAAAGTAGATGGATTAGTACCGATCCATCCCATATGGATCGATACTAATCCATAAGGATTGTGTGTGACCCATCGTGGGTCACATCATTTTAACCTTGGTCACTCCTTTAGCCCCTCCTTCAAGTTTGGTTACATTTTGATGTTCCTATCTCATGTTGTAATGAATCATCCAGCACAGAAATGAGTCTAAAGTCAATCTAGTATGAAACCTTAGAAAACAAAGTCCAAAAGCTATGAAACTTTGCAGAAGACATCATAAGAAGATAAGAAATCCAATAAAAAAATTAAAGTCATAAATGACTTATGGTTATGGATAGGAACTAATAGCCTACAAGTCAGTACCAATAGCATATGGATCGGTATCGATCCATCATAATGACTCATACGTCTATGAGGTTTTTGGCATGGCTTCCTACTCACAATACAAGCCTCTGGTGTGATGGAATGGCCCACCTCGTTTCCAAACTCCTAAAATATCAGACTATCTTCAATATGAAGATAATCTTGATTCCCCATGCATATATCTTGTTCTCAAACTTCTCCTACCATCGATTATTCACCAAAGAGATAGTTGTTATCCACTCCGATTGGCCTTTGTACTTTTGATTCTTCTTTGTTCAATAGGTTAAATTCAAACCACTTGTAATTGGCAGGGAAGAATAAAATCAAACATATAAATTGGACTTAGGCTTAGTTAATAGTCAAACCACTATAAATTCATTTATGTCTCTCTTTTTCTTTTTTCTTTTAATTATTTGTGCATGGATCTGCGTTTAACCTAAACCAACTGCCTATAAAGGATGGTGCTTTCAATCAAGCTGGTGTTTCCACCAATGTTGGCATTAATGTAACACCCTGAATTTTAATAAAAAATAATTGAATAGAAAAGAGTAATAAATTAAATATTAATAAATATAAACTTCGAAATGGGACAATGAGACTAACACCAATGGGTCCGTTGTAATTTTCAGATTAAAACGGACACTTGTTTTGCCGAAATCAGAGTTAGAATGAGTAAGATATGAATTAAAGAAGATAAGCTAAATTCAGAAATAATAATACAAATAATATTTTTGGATAATGACCATGTGGGACGACACACCACTGCTCGGGTCGACCTAGTCTCGACTCAAAGGTCCTTGGGTCGACCCGGTGTCGACCCAAGACGTGGTTGGGTTGACCCAGGTCACTTAATTCGTGTGCCTTGGAGCGCACGTAATAACATCGAATGTTTTGTTTTATTCGAATGTTATTTTCTGATGTGGATTTGTTTTATTGGTTTAATTTTAAACCAAAGGCTGACGTCATGCTTTCTGATTAGTCCAATGACATGGATGGACCATATCTAATCCTAAATTTGGAGGGTTGAGGACATTCAGTAAACCCTATAAATAGACTAACAAATTCTCTCTCATTTCTTCACATTCATTCTTTCTTTCTTCTCCTTCCCCAGGCCTATCTCAAAATCAGGAAGGACCAAATAATTAAACTTTTTACGGGGATAAATAAGTTTTATACTTTTAAATATTTATTTTTATAATTACTTTTGGAGGTGGAGGTTCTGCTAGAATAAAGAAAGGCCACGAGGGAAGCTCTTTTCATCCGATCTATGAGTTTTTGTGTGATTTCTATATTAGTAACTTATGTAGGAAAAGTTAAACAGTTAAATAGTTTAGTCTTTGCAAGTTTAATGTTTACAATTATTTACGGTATTTTTATGTTTAGTTTTTTTGTAAAGTTACTATAATTTATTTAATATCTATGCCTATTTATTTCTACTTATTTAGCTTATAATTTGTTATCTTTTTTCTATCCCCTTCTCTGTTGTGGCTTTATTAACAGTTAGACTATGCTTATTTTATTTGTTTTATTTATTTTTGAGTCTAGGCCTTACGAGTAGCCTAGACCATTTTTCCTTTTTCTTTTAGCGCAGAGCCTAGGCCTTTATCATTAATTTTTGCGTTAAAACTGGAATAATGTTAAAATGATTAAAAAAAGGGATAATTAGGCATGTTAGAACTGATTAAATATTATAATTAGAATTGAACTGTTAATTGGAGATAAATTTTAACATGTAATTAGAGACCATGCAAACAAGTAAATTGGAATAGGAATAACTTAGTTGGACGCTAAGTAACATGGGGTTGGGCTGTGTAAAAAGATAAACCTTAATAGGGATGTTTAATACTACCTAGGATTATAACTTGAGTTTATATTAGGGGTTATTAATAAACTTAAATTATGTTAAGTTAATAAGGGTGAAATTAATAAGTTAAGATAGTCGGAGTCCATTCCAACGGCGTGGGCTAATTGGGGAAAATAAGTAGCTTGTAGGTCCGTTCCGGCAGTTTAGGGACAATTAGGGAAAATAAGAGGCCTAATAAAATGATAAAATTGTAGTTTAGGTATGTTTCTATAGCGTTGGGGTGATTGAGGAAATTAAGTAGCCTAATAGAATGATAAATGGGGACCAAGTCTAGGAGTTGACTTGTCAATTGCATATTTGGTTGGGGACTCATATTAGGTAGTATCCCTATTCTATGGAGGTCTCACACTAGGTATAGGCGAGGGCATGCTTTACTGTGCTAGATAGTAATAGGTCCAAACATGGTGGGTATGGGCGCATTTGGGCGAAATAATGAGCGTGCATTGTAGCACCCTACATTTCTTAATGTCACAATATGAGGATTTCTTGAAGAAAACATAGAGCGTTGTAGATATAAAGACATAAAACATCACAGAGGCTAAGATTTCACAAAACATAAAATAATAAATTCACAGTGGAAGAAGAAAACAATTAAAATGACATAAACCATATTTACTTTAATTTAATCATGTTGTTACAAAATATCATTTCTTAAAATCTCAGTCAAAACAACACCTGAGTACAAAATTATATTATTCCCCAAATAGTTAAAAAGATATAATCTAACCTTGGAAAAGAAAAAGAAAGCAATCCATCTTTTGAAGAAATCCTTCAAGGTAAAATCAACAATGAAATGTGAACTACACAATTCCTCACTGTAAGCCTAGGGGAAGAAAAGAAGAATGGAAACTGGGTTAGACATACAGTCTGGTAGGCTGCTATGATTATTAGCACGACCGATAAGTTAACGAAAATGGATAAAACAGTAGTTATAGTGTCGTAAAAAGCTAAGTGTCTATGTGAACCTATATGTGAACGAATACTGATAGAAATAACATAAAGGAATGGCTATTCTCAGTTAATGACAATGATGATGATAATGATCATAATAATGACAATAATAGCTATGGCTGTTTTGCACTTCTACAACTTCAAACCGATTGGAATTTCTTAATACTACCCATCGATCGGCTTACATACCCCAACATGATAACCTATCTCAACTATTGGCCCGGGTTTATTAGGCCCGACTCATTAGCTCCAAAGGACATAGCGCTAATCACAGACATCACAGCATCTTATTTTCCGTAATCGGCACAATGCACACTCATCGTCCCATCGGAACGTGCCCGTACCCACCTCCTTGTTTGGACCTCTTACTTCCCAGTTCATTACAATCGTGTCTTCGCCTCCTCGTGAGACCTCGATGTGGTGATAAAATGAATACTGACTAATATGAATCCCCAACCAAAATGCAATTCGACAAAAGTCACCCTTAAACTTAGTCCCCAATTTAATTAATGCCAAGGCCCCCATAGAATTATTGTTGACTGCCTAGCTACCCTAAACCCCTATATTATTGTCAACAAACGCCTAAGTCACTAAAAATTGATTAATTTAATTAGCATTTTTTCCCCTAATCAGTCTACTTTCACTGCCGAAACGGACCAATGCTACGAGCCTCTTATTTTCCCTAATAAGTCGTCGCTGCTGGAACAGACTCCTACTACACCTACTTATTAATTTATTTATTTTAAACTTAACACCAATCTTAAGTTTATTAATAGGCCTACTTTTCTTTATGTAACATTCTGTCATTACTTAGGTTGCAAGTAAACTTTTATTTAAGGTTGTTTTATAAAATCTCTTTTGTTTAATTTTATTGTACAACCCAACCTCCG
Source organism: Allium sativum (assembly GCA_030737875.1). Lineage (NCBI taxonomy): Eukaryota > Viridiplantae > Streptophyta > Magnoliopsida > Asparagales > Amaryllidaceae > Allium > Allium sativum. The sequence goes on along the minus strand of CM060920.1, from coordinate 508,935,802 downwards.
TGACTTGCGTCTATTCAAATGTCATTTATTCAGTTATCAAAGTTATAGTTCAACTATCCTTTATTGCACAATTTCAGTTTAGTCCAATTTATCCTTTTTATGCATATTTCTTTTTTTCCCATTTTGCGCTCTTCTTATCAATTTCATATTTTAACCCAATTTGCGCATAAACAAGAAACAATAAAAGGTTTAGGCTTAAGAAGGCCTAAACTTAGCGTCAAAAATAAAAAGGACAGTGTACTAGTTCTCGCCTGGCCTTGGCTCAGATAAATAAGAATAGATCTAAAATAAAATAGGGTTGATTCTAAACTGTAATAAAATTATGTACGAAGAACAAGAGATATATATGAACTAAATAAAACTACAGTAATATATTTACTGAATAAACAGAAGAAAGGATAGAAGCAGTATTCATATTTACATGGATTATTGACAGAAAAGAAAATCGGAATTAGAAGGGATCTACAACTTTTAATACTATCAAGAAAAACCCCCAATTTGTACTGAATCTTGCAATTATTGATATATACTCAAAGGAATTTGAATATAGATTATACATAATCTGTAGGGATAAGCAGAGGGATTTACAGAAAAAGAGAATAGATTTGTAAACAAATTACAAATAAACCAGATCTGTGTACAACTATAGAAAAATCAGATCTGTAGGCTACTGCAACTATTATTGTATCTATTTAACCTCAACTTATTAGAAATCTCGTAATCACGGAAAATACTCACCTACGATTTAAGAAAATCCACTAAGCCCTAGTAGGAAATCTTTCCCCATACATAAATATTCTCTAAAGATGTGTGTAAACCCAAGCCTCATAATTTCATTATAATATTTGAGACGAAAGTTGTGCAAGGTGGAGGTAGACAATGGACTGGGAGAAAAAGGTTTAGGTTTGGAGCCATATTTATAATAGAGCTAGGTGATTTAGGATCGTTAGATTTAAGATTTAGGACTAAGTCCATTAGATTAGAAGCAGTCTCCAGAATCCGACACCAATAGTAGCCTGAATCGCACTTATGGGTAGGTCGACCTACTTGGGGTCTGGGTGGACCCGCGGGTCGACCCAGCAAAAGACTGGGTCGCCCTAGTTACGTGATTTGTGGCTTTGTTGACTTTTTATTAATTGGTTGTTTATTTGAATTTCTAATTGGAATTTCAAACTTTTTTCCTTTGTATCTCATTCATTTTAAGTCTGATTTCAGTAAACCAAATGTCTATCTTAACCATGATTTCGTAACGGACACAATGGTGCAACCCCTATTGCCCAATTCTCATTAATTTTTTTATTAATATTTATTTTCTCAACTTATTCCTTAAATAATTAATTTGCTAATTAATTATTATTTGTTAAAAATTTGGGTTGTTACATGCATCTTACCGATTGGGGAAAATAAATCGTTGTAATGTTTGTGATTAACGACTATGTCCTTTTAGTTGATGGGTTCGGGATTGATAACTCCAAGTTCCATAACTGGCATAAGTAATCACATTGTGGTTATAAGAACCGATCGACGTGTAGAAATTAGGTAAAGCCTAATTATGATGTCTTGGTAAGTTTGTGCAGAAATCTTGGATGTAAATGAGAAGCCAATCTTTATTCATGCTTAGCTTTGTTTACTGTTCTATACCTCTATGCTTATTGTCCTTAGAACTGTTCATCTGTTTAATGCTTCCTTACTTTATGCTCATGCTAGAAATTACTAGAACTCACCAGATCTAGTTTGTTTTCTCCTTCTCTCTTCCTTTTCTCCCCTTCAGGTTCGCTGGGTGGGGGGTCTCAGCATTGATTCTTGAATTTTCTGTTTAGCTTGGATTCATACTCATTTCGGACTCATGTATTGGTTCATTTCTCATTTTCTGTTTATTGTATTATCATTTGAGAGGGATGGTTTTACTTATGTACTTTGATATAATGGTTTTCCACAGACAGTGTATTTGGTTTTATGTTGATTTTTATTTGGTACTCTTGAAATGTAATAAGCACTGTGATTTTACTTGCTTTATGAAATGTTGTTTTAAATTTTCCTTTGTGTTTTACATTTCTATCTTTTAAATTTTAGTCTCTATATTTTTACTTTATACTTAAGCACTTCACAAACCTTAACACATTCTCATATAGGTGATGTTAAGGGGTGTGGAGTGTTTCATTTGGTATTAGAGCCTGAGGTTACAAGATCCGAGAATTTTTTTGAAAAAGTGTTTTTAAAAGTAAAGTATTTTCAAGTAAAACATGTTTTTGGAAAAATATCCCCTCAAGTCAACTATAATATTCCCTTGATTCCTTTTTGAATCCTCGTCTTTTTTCCAGCATGTATGGGGCTCCCAAATTTCCAGAGGGTGTTCCCATTTCGGCATGGTTCCATAGATATGCTGAAGCTACGGCATCTGCCGAAGGTCAAGGAAATGCCCAACCTCCAACTGCAGCCATGGTAGTTCCACCGAATCTAAAGGCTTATTGTTCTAAGATCAGTAATGATTTTTCTACTATGGGTGGCAAGCCATTTCTTGGATCAGAGAGTTTTATTGATGCTCTTAATTAGTGTAGAGAGACTGATCGTGTATTTGGATTATTAGAGCTTGACGACAGGAGGAGGATTCAGTTGGCCACCTAGCAACTAAAAGGAGAGGCTTCGTACTGGTAGGAAGTGGCCGAGGCAGAATAGGCCGTAAGGATACAGGATGAGTTTAAGGATAAGTTTGAGAAAAAAAATTATTGTAAGCTGAAGAAGGGATGCAGCTGGAGAGATTCTTGAGTCTGAGACATGGTGATATATCGGTTAAGGAGAATTCCTTTAATGGGTTGGCGAGATTTTCCCTGGATTTGGTTAATATTGCGCATAAGAGGCTTTGAGGTTTGCGAGGGGGCTGAACCAACCCCTCCAAGGGCTAGCATTGACACATTTTCCTATTGGTGTGACTTTTTAGGATCTAGTGGAAGTAGCTCTTATGCACGGTGATGGGACAGAGATTACACAAGAGGCTAAGATTGAGGTGGCCAAGACATGTTTTGGAAAGAAAAAGTGGTGGCATAAGAAAGATGGAAAGAAAAAGGGAGAGAAACCGGATAAAGAAGAGATCATGAAGGAAGTGAAGTTTCATGGATGTGGTATGATGGGGCACTTCGTCAGAGATTGATAACTAAGAAGGCTGCTTTCTTTCAGTGTGGACAGGTAATACATTATAGCAGATAGTTCCCTCGGAGGTAGGGGCAGGGAGAAGTTTCATCCGAAGCACAGGTTCATGTACTTGAGGCAGCTTAGACTAATGGTAGCGGTCAAGACAGAGGTAGGAAGGTCACTATAGAAGGTTTGATTTCTCTTTTTGACTTTCCCATTAGGACCTTATTCGATTTCGGTGCTTCTCATTCTTTTATATCCAGTTGTTTTGTTGATAGTCTACACCTAGATACGTCTGTAGTCTCTGATCTAGTAGTTGTCTCGAACCCCATAGGAGGTACGACTCACCTATCTATGATATGTATGGGTTGGAAGATTTCTATTCTTGACATCGCGTTTGTGTATGACACGTACGTATTGGGTTTCATCGGGTACAGGCTTATTCTGGGGATGGATTGGTTCGTCACGTATGATGTCATCCTTGACTGCGAGAGGAGAGTAGTGAGACTTTTGACATGCTATGGTAGGACTCTCGAGATTTCTTGTGACCCATGGAAGTCAATCATGCTGAGTTTCTTAGATTCCCTATATGTTTCTGTAGACGATCTCAGTTTGGTACCCGTAGTTAGAGACTTTCCGAACGTATTCGAGGAGGTGAAAGGTCTACCTCCTAGGCACGAGATTGATTTCCGAATATACTTAGTGAAGAATGCTAAGCCGGTTTCATAGCCAGTGCTCCCCAAGGCTCGGAGGGAAAGGAAGGAGCATAGTAAGCAAGTAGGTGAGTTTTTCGAGAAAGGGTTTATTAGACGGAGTATTTCTGAATGGGGAGAACTAATCATCTTTGCGACTAAGGCAGACGGCTCTCTTTGTCTATGTGTGAATTACAAAGAATTGAACAAGCTCACGAAGAAGAATAAACACCCACTCCCTCGGATAGATGACATGTTTGATCAGTTGGTGGGCGCTTCAATTTTCTCCTAGCTTGGTTGGCATCAATGTATCTTGGAGAGATCATCCGACTTCATGGAGTACCCTTTATTATTGTTAGTGATAGAGACCCTATCTTTACTAGCGAGTTTTAGAGGAGCCTGTATGAGGCATTGGGGACATAGCTATGACTTAGCACTGCCTATCACCCTCAGACAGACGGGCAAACAGAGAGGGTTAATAGGATTCTTGAGGATTTATTACAGCTGTGTATCTTGGATTTCAGAGGGACTTGGGAGGATCCTCGTCCACTGGTAGAGTTCGCGTATAATAACAACTACCAGTCGAGCATAGGTATGTCTCCCTTCAAGGCATTATATAGGCAGCCCTTTAGATCACCTACTTGTTGATGGGAGTCCACCGATAGACTTCTACTTGGACCAGACATGGTTAAGGAGACCTCAGAGAAGGTAGATTTGATTCAGAGGCGGATGATGGCAGCTCAGGACAGATCTAGAAGTCATATGCAGATCAACGGAAGACAGACCTAGAGTTCGAGGTAGGATATTTGGTTTTCATTAAGGTGTCACCTTTGAGGAGTGATGTTCGGTTCGACTCAGTGGGGAAGTTGGCGCCAAGGTTCGTTGGGCCATTTCCTATAGTGGGGAGAATAGCTCAGAAGACCTATAGGGTTAGGCGACCAAAGAGATTGGCTAGAGTTTATGATGTATTTCATGTTGCGTACTTGCGAAAGTGCTTACATGATTCCGTGGTAGTAGTGGAACCGAGTACTTTAGAGGAGATCGAGGTAGAGTGGGAGGCAATGGTCAGGCAAGTTCCTACACGGATACTAAGATCTGAAGTGAAGAAGTTGTGGAATAAAGAGATCAGGCTTGTAAATATTCAGTGGGGAGAGGACAACAATGATGCAACTTGGGAGCTAGAGGATAGGATTCGCGCTTCTTTCCCGTTTCTCTTTGATAGTACGTTCTTAATCCTTTCCTATCGTTTGAATTATAAGTCTTAGGTAGAAGCCTAAGGATGGTAGGAAATGGTTTAAAACATGTTGATATAACATGCTATGGTTGAATGGATTCACGTGGATGCAAGTGTTTGCTTGTGGATGCATATACACACGTTAGGCACAAGTTAAATATCAGAAAACTAGGGAACTTACATATTTGCATATGGATGAGTGTGCATTTTTAATTTATTTTAAATATGGATGAATCATCACTTATATGTGGCAATTTGGTGAATGATTATTGCATGCGTATAGAATTACATGTATTATTAGGATTCCTTTGCATACATATTAGATGCATGACACAGACATGAAACTACATTAAGGAGGTCAGCTGAATCAGTGGACCGCCTGAATTTTGCATTAGTTTAGGAACATATGCACTAAACCTTTAACATATGTTCATGAAAAGCAATAGAAAATGTAAGGACAATGGATGCCAGTGGTTGACGGTTGAGTAGATGGGTGTAGATAATGGCTGATAATATTTATATTATTCTTTTAGCCTTAGACATTTCGGGGATGAAACCCTTTAAGGAGGGGAGAATGTAATACCCTGAATTTTAATAAATAATAATTAAATTGAAAAGAGTAATAAATTAAATATTAATCAGAAATAAACTTCAGAATTGGACAACGAGACTAGCACCATTAGGTCTATTGTAATTTTCTGATTCAAATGGACACTTGGTCTGTCGAAATCGGAGTTGGAATAAATAAGTCATGAATTAAAGAAGATACACTAAATTCAGAAAAAAAAATTAATAATATATTCGATTAACGGAAAGTGGGCCAACCCACCACCACTCGGGTATACCCAGTTTCGACCCAGTGTCGACCCAAGATGTGGTTGGGTCGACCAAAGTCGCTGAATTTGTGAGCCTTGGAGCGCACATAATGGTAAGGAACATTTTATTTTATTAGAATGTTATTTTCTGATATGGCTTGTTTCATTGGTTTAATTTTGAAACAAAGGATGATGTGGTCTTTTTCTGATTGGTCCAATGACATGGATGGTCCAGATCTGATCCAAAATTTTGATGACTGATGGCATCCGGTGAACTCTATAAATAGACTAGCAGAGCTTCTTTCATTTCTTCATATCCATTCTTTCTCTCTTCTTCTTCTTCCGTAGGACCATCCTCAAAATTGTTAAGGGCCAAATAATTAAAAAAAATAGGGGGATAAAGAAGTTCTATACTTTTAAATATTTATTTCTATAAATACTTCTAGAGCGGGGGTTCTGCTAGAATAAAGAAAGGCCACAGGGGAAGCTCTTTTCATCAGATAAGTGAGTTTTTATGTGATTTCTATATTAGTAATTTTTGTAGGAAAAGTTAGATAGTTAAATAGTTTATCTGTGCAAGTTTAATGTTAACAGTTATTTACAATATTTTTATGTTTAGTTTATCTACAAAGTAATTGTAATTTATTTACTATCTATGCCTATTTCTTTCCTGTTATTTACTGCGTATACATAATTATCCTTGTTTTATCCCCATTTCTGTTATGGTTTTATTTGCAGTCGGATTATGCCTATTTTATTTGTTTTGTTTATTTTTGTGTCTAGACCTTGCGAGTAGCCTATATCCTTTTTTCCTTTTTCTTTTAGAGCAGAGCCTAGGCCTAAAAGAGAGCCTAAGCCTTCATCGTTAATTTTTTCGTTAAAAATAGAATAATGTTAAAATTGTTAAAAAAAGGATAATTGGTCATGTTAGAACCGATTAAATATTATAATCCAAATTGGACTGTGAATTGGGGTTAAAGTTTAACATGTAATTGGAGAACATGTAAACAAGTAAACTGGAGTAGGACTAACTTAGTTGGATGCTAAGTAACATGGGGTTGGGTTATATAAAAAGATAAACATTATTGGAAACGTTTAATACAACCTATGATTATAACATGAGGTTATATTGGGGTTTATTAATAAACTTAAATGATGTTAAATTAAATTGAAGATGAAATTATTAAGCTAAGACAGTGGGAGTCCGTTTTGGCAGCGTGAGGCTAATTGGGGAAAATAAGTAGCTCCTGGGTCCTTTTGACAATGTGGGGCTGACTGGGCAAAATAAGAGGCCTAATGAAATGGTAAGATTGTAGTTTAGGTCTGTTCTGGCAGCACGAGGCTGATTTGGGAACCTAAGTGGCCTAATAGAATAATAAACGGGGAGCAAGTCTGGGGGTGACTTGTGTCAATTGCGTATTTGGTTGGGGACCCGTACCAGGCAGTATCCCTATTATCATCTATAGAGGTATCACATTAGGTAGAGGCGAGGGCATGCTTTACTGCTTTGGGTATTAAGAGGTCCAAACGAGGTGGGTACGGGCTCGCTCCGACGGAACGATAAGCGTGCATCGTACCGATTGGGGAAAATAAGCCGCTTTAACGCCTGTGATTAACTGGTATGTCCTTTTAGTTGGTGGGTTCGGGATTGATAACCCCGAGTTCCATAGAAGGCGTAGATTATCACATTGTGGTTATAGGAGTCGATTAACAGGTAAAAATTAGGTAAAGCCTAATTATGATGTCTTGGTAAGTTGGTGCAGAAATCTTGGATTTGAATGAGAAGTCAATCTTTATTCGTTCTTAGCTTTGTTTATTGTTCTATACCTATATGCTTATTGTCCCTAGAACTGTTCATCTTTCTAATGCTTCCTTACTTTATGCTCATACTAGAATTTACTAAAACTCACCAGATGTATGTCTGATCTGGTTTGTTTTCCCCTTCTCTCATCCCCCCCTCCACGGTTCGTAAGGTGGAGGGTCTCATCAGTGATTCTTGGATTTTCCGTTCAGCTTGGATTCACTGTTTCAAATCTCACAAATATCGACCGAGATCTCCTCCGAGATCTCATTTTGGGCTCCTTCCGAAATGAAACAGCAAATATCACTCTAATCTCCTTTTGAATATATCGTTGAGATATTGCAATATCAAACGATATATCGACCGAGACGAAATATTGGAATATCGTCCGAGATCTTAGTTTTTTTGGTTAAAATTTAAATTTGTGCCTGAACTAGAACTATAATTAAAAAACTCAAATCTATCCATATCAATTTTTTATTATTTTACATTTTGCATGTTAAATGACTATATTGTATATTCGTATATGTTTTACAATGCTTATGATTTTCATATTCATCTTTTTACATACATGTTGCTTATGAAATTATGTATTTTATGGTCTATTTATGCTGGATTTTTTAATGTTTTGGATCCTTATAATGTTTCCTGTCTAAAAATATTCCTATTTTAAGCGTATTGCGATTTAGAGTATGAATGATCTTTCATAAAACAAATAATAATAAAGTTATTTTGCATTTTAGTTTAAATTACTATGTTTTTGATTGCATTCATAAAAATCATTTTGTCAAAATGTCATTTTTAACATATCATGTACCCCGAGATTGTTTCAATATGAACTTTCAGGCTCGAGATGAAAATCCGAGACGAACTCTCGAGTTAGACTCATCTCGTCCGAGATCTCCCCCGATACGGGACCAAGTCTATAAAATCCCCAAGACGAAATGCGACCGATATTCGAGATTTAAAACCTTGCTTGGATTTAGACTCATTTTGGACTTATGTATTGGTTCATTTCTCATTTTTTGGTTATTGTACTGACATTTGAGAGGGATGGTTTTACTTATGTACTCTGATATTATGTTTTCCACAAGACAGTGTATCTGGTTTTTTGTGACTGATTATATGGTAATTTTGGAATGTAATAAGCACTATGATTTGAATTGCTTTATGAAATGTTGTTTTGAAATTTTCGTTGTGTTTTACATTTCTGTCTTGTGAATTTTAGTCTCTGTGTTGTTACTTTATACCTAAGCACTTCATAACCCTTAGCGCATCCTTATATGGGTGACGTTTAGGGGTGTGGGGTGTTTTAGTTAACATCTGACGTTAGTTCTAATATTTTCAGAATTAGCAATGATTCCATCATCATTAATATTGCCAAACTTTTGAAGATTGCCCCTATGTACCGGGCTTGCAAGGGGATAGTTTCAACTTTCTCCAATCCATCTCCAAATATTTTTACAATAACTCCTAGGGTCTAATTCCGATTTCCTATTGGTCCAGCTGTTCCTCGACATTCCATATCAAAAGTAAATCTTCCATCATCGTATGATGCCTTTCCGAGATCACATCCTAAATATCATTCATCATCTTATCCATCTCATTTCTAGCGACGAAGCTAAATCATTTTGAATTAGAGGAAACTTCCGGACTTTCCCCGTTCTCAGATCTGTTTCCTTTAGTTTTGGATCTTTCTTCAGTCCTAGATCTGGTTCTAGGTCTTGTTATTTCTTCAGACCTTTAACTTTTTGGATATTTCCTTCTTTTTCCCTTTAGGTGAAAGCATAAATTTTTAAATTTAAATAAATGGAACTAACCCCAAATGAATGTGAGAGCAACCATCTTAAAGACAATCCAGATAATCGATAACACAGATATAAGAGAAATAGCAAGTAAAATGAAGGGAAAGTATAAGAGACACAAGAATTTTATAGTGGTTTGACTATCTTTTGCCCATGTCTACTTCAATCAAATTTTGTTTACCCATTAGTTAGATCTCCCCAGATCTGAACTACTTACCCTTAGGTCTATAAAACAATTGATTAGAATATGAAGTGAAGAAGAGCTGATGATCCAGCTGAACAATTGTATTTCCTTTCCAGATTTAATCCAACATAGTCTTGACAGAATACTCTCATTTTCTAGTTGAAGTTCATTATGTATTTTAGGAGTTTCGGAGATGGGTTTGGCCAAGTCATTATACCAGGAGAAATGTATTGGATGTAGGAAAGCTCGCCATACAGCTTAGGTCATATGAGTTGAATTGATGGATCATTACTGATCAATCAGTACCGATCAATAGTCATGGACGTATGATGTTGCCTTTCTCTTTGCTAACTTTTTTATTCTGGTGAAACCTTCACCAAGTTTCATATATAGCATCGAACTTCATTTGCTTGAACTTTATACTCGAGTTATGTTGAACTGTTCTTTTGGATTGGATGATCCATCAATAACTTAAGCTAAAAGCATCGGAATGTAACAAAACTTTTAGGGTAGACTAGGGGAGTGAAAAGAATTTATGTGGTACAACTCATGATGGATCGATCCCCATTCATAGAGGATGGATCAACACTGATCCGTTAACTTTGTTAATTTTTGGGGCATTCGGGTTCAAAGAGGAAGATACGTCCATAATTCAAGCAAAATTAAATGGAATGACACTAAACTTAACATATGCAATATAGATAATAGGAGACCCTCCCTTGTGGATTCCATGATATGGGGCTTAGTCCTCATAGGTCAGATCATATCCATCGAATTGACTCAATTCGTAGAAGATCTATCCATAACGTACTCAATACTTAATGGAATGATATGAAACTTTACCGATGCACTCTAAAGATTATGTAGGACCAACTCTATGGATTGCAGGTTATGGGGCTCACCCTAAATGGGTTGGATCTAACCCATGTCCTATGGATCGGTACATCCTAATTTCCTGCCCAAATGACCTCGTTTTTCTTGTAAGTCTACTAAATTTCCCTCCAAATTTCAAGCCAATTCACGTTCATATGAGTTCTCAACGTTCACTTAAAGTTGCCTTGGTCCAAAAGTGGGTAAACAATATATATGTGATTATATTATTATATATAAAGGTTAGCGTATAATTGTGTGAATAGATCACCAAACTAAAAATTACCATTAATGATATCCCACTTATTATACATCAATTTGCATTTATCTCCTAGGATTCTGAATCCAGTACTTGGGATGGCGAAGAATGCTACCACTAGTTTAGTGTTGTATTTGGAAGAGGAGAGAAGAAATAGGTGGAAACTACTGGATATAGTTGGCCATGGCTTGGAAAAGTTAATTAGGAATGAGTTAGCATGTGCATTTATCGAATGAGATAGACAAATAGAAAATATCATGCACCTTTTACTTGGTCTTCAATAATCCATTCAAACTAGTTCAAACTCAACCCTCTCCCCCTCCCTAAAAACTCATCATATGTTATGCCCGTACATGGCACATCATGTATCAGATAATATTCACCACATTCAAATATATATTGACATATATCCTAGTTACTAATGCATAATGATGTCAAATTCTTCAACTCATACCCAACTATAATTGTTTGATATCATTCAACAATGAAGAAAAATTCTCTATTGAATAGCGTTTTACTTCATATGCTTTAATTCTCACTCAACTATAGTTGTTTGATATTTTTCATACCATGATTTGACCATAACCAAGTATTCATGTCAAAGTTTTATAGTATTCTCAAGTTGAGAGAATTATGTAACATCATATTAGAGAAATATATTGTTTGATCTAGTTGTTTTCAACCTACAAGAAACTCTTAGTCAAGTTATTCTATAGTTATCCAATAATTGTAAGTATGTAAACTTTTATTGCACCCAACAACCATAAGTAATACATTGTCTAACATTTGAAAAGCATTACGCACACTAGTCTCAATAGATGTAATGATATCCTTTCTTGAAACATCTTGACAATGAATATTTAAAATAATATTATTATCCAAATTATGAATATTTATTGATGGTTGATAGTATTTTCAACTACACAATATAACATCTCATTTGAGGACTTTTCTTATTTGTATACATTTAAATTAATCATGTCATGATATGACACATTACATAAAAGAAAACAAATTCTACAAATAAGTTCTTTTATTAACAAGATAGTTTATATGGATAATATAAAACATATTTACATAAATGCCTCAAGGGCATAGCTCTAACACATATAATGAGAAGGCATGCCCTTATAATTACCTTATAACCTACCAAGAATAAGGAGGAATTGATGTTATAAACTTAAACAAATTCAACAAAGATCTCTTTATAAATAGGGAAGGGGATCGTTGAAATGCCATGACAAGCCTAGAAGGTAGTGAATCATGAAGCTAACTTCTCTTTTGATTATCTGAGTTCCCCCCAACCTGCAGAACTATTCATTTTTGGAAGGGCATCTTATTCTACTATTTAGAAATACATATTGGTTACTTAATTTCAAACTCCTCATGCAATAGAACTAGTTTACAATTTTTTTGGATTGTTGCTAGCTCGCTAAGATTCCAGTTTCTTCCACTTTTCCATAACTATAAAGTCATCTACAAAATCGACTGTAACAAACCTAAATTTTATATTGCAGAAATTAACTGTAACGGCGCAATTTTCGACCCTCCGAAAACCGTGTCGTTATTGAAAGAATTTAGAAGATGAGATAGAAAAGATAGAAATAAATAGAATAGAAGAATAAGAAGTTATCAGAAATCTCACAGCGGAATTTAAAAATACAAATACATTTCATCATAGGGTCTGATACATCCTAGTACATCAACATATTACATCATCATAGTACGTTAACATAATTATACATCATGATATGGGATTATAAATCTAACTGGATACATAGGTGTAGTTTAAACTACTAGTCTTGTCCTGCAACTTGAACTTCGCGAGGATTCCATTTGCCAACCTGAATTACTTGCCTACTCATAATAATCATTATGAGTACCCAAGAGTTTAGGGAAAACACAGAAAATAAACTCCGGGTCAGTCAGGGGACTGGTGTGAGTAAACATAGTTAAAAGATGTACACGGGGAAAAATAAGGGATATGGTGTTCCGTTATTAACAGATTCAATTACTTTAGAAATCTTATGCCCAATCCATAACTACTATATGGAAAACGACCCTTGTATTTTAATATCAAAACGTTTGATATTTATGATAGTATTTATCAAATAAATAATCATCTAGTGAATCGCTTGCATCTCACGTTCACGTACATAGAATAAAATCTAAAACCGTCGAGCGCTTATTGGAAATTTGGTTTCTAACTGACAGGGTATAGGAGCACCCACCGATCAGTGTACTCTAGAGAAGATACACTGGGGTTCAACAAGAACATCCTGCAACCCGGCCACACATGCCCGTCCACTCATTTAGCTTGAGTGTAACGAATATATTACCACTTCCACGGTTGGGAATGACCTACCGATTACCGAAGGTAACAGCAATGAACATAGATTAAGAAACAAAAGGAATTACTCTAGATGGTGATAATATACCCTGCTTGGGTATGACCCAACTAGCCATGCTGCCTAGCCCAACTATTGTCTTTCTCGGGTTGTGAGGTTTGAAGTCACGTTACCGTTGACGGATTATTCTTCAACGTCTTTGAATATCACACCGTCCTATCTGACAGATTACTCATTTGTTTCCACAAAACATATTCTGGGTATAAGGCTAAAGAAACGAATTTCTTTGCCACCAACAAAATACACTTACGTAAAGTCGATGTGTAAAATCTGATCGATATACGTTGTCAGACATCCGACTGTTCGGATCTGTTCTGGGATTGAACAGACCGTAGATACTATTTTGAAATAGTCCTTGCATTCTTCATCTTTATCGATTTCGGTATACGTCGTATAAATCCGAGTCGAAGTGGAATGTAAATTCCGGACTCTTCGAAACGATGTACGAAATATCTTTTATAGTCGATAATTTATTTTCAGCTTAACTGTCTTTAATTCAGTTTGCACATCCTGTATTTATAATTATATATACAGTATAAAATTCTCAGGTTCATATCTGGATATCTTAAATATCATTTACAATTGTGTAGTTAAAGTGTGTGCGACGCACACAAGATGTTATACAGTTTTTATCACTATTTGGAAGTGTATAGAAAAAGCCCGTGCTACGCACACGGTGTTAAATCTTGCTTATCATTGACTGTCAGACGATGTTCTATACTCTGATTTGATTTGTCAAATATTTATTTCTTTTATTTAAACTTAAATAAATTGTTTTATAATTTATTTAAGTTAAATTATCTTTTAAAAACTCATGTTCTAACTCGACGAACTTCTTCAAACAACTTCGATTCTCTGACCTCACTGTCATCTTTACTGTTCCACTAGTTTATGCCATATTAAATAAAAACTCTATTTTTATTTAAATAATTAATTACTGATTAATTACTTTTAATTATTTAATTAAATTAAAATTGATTTAATTTAATTATTGTCTTTTGAAAACGATTCTTGTTTGGACTTGCCTTGCTAACTCCGGTGTTGCCAAAACTCTCGTGCCCTGGTGTTGATCACTTCGAAAACGTTGCCAAACTCTCGTGCCCTGGTGTTGATCACTTCGAAAACGTTGCCAAACCCATGTTGCCAGACCTTCGTGCCAAACCTTGCTGATCACCCTGAAATCCAAGTGCCAAGCCTTGCTCGACATTTCTGTGCAAACGCGCACAGCTGTGCACGTGCACGCCTCCCCACGCCACCGTGCTACCACCGGACCACCACCCACAAATTCCACTTCATCCACTGATCATCACCGACGCCTTGCCACCACCCATCGTCACCTCCACCTCGATTTCACCCCCTCACCGCAACTTCCAGTACACAGTTCAAAAAGTACACCACCTACATCGAGCTCGCACCACCACCTCCGACCACCTGAACACTTCGCACCGCCGCCACCAGCTCCGCCAAGTCTCGACGCCGCTCCACGCCCAATTCTGGCCAACTCGCACCACCGTGGGTCCCCCCACGTCGTCGCCAAACCGATGAACCCATTTTTGCTTTCAAAACCTAAATCGAGTTCGTCTGCTCAAATCACTCGATGGAAAAATCAATGGGTATTTTTCTCGAGTTCCCCGATGTGTGTAGCTCCTCCACGCTCCACGATTTAGTCACCACCTTCGTCGTTCGCCGGAATTTGGTCAACATGTCATTTTCGGCCATCTCAAGCTTTCTCCCTCATCCCAACGTTTAAAATCGTGAAACCACTTTTAAAAATCATCATTTTGTTTGTTGATTACATTCATATCCCTGTAATTCAATTCTACGATGTTTGAATTTTCGGGTTGAAATGTTGATACAGAGAATCATCTGTTTCCTTGCATTCTTGGTTTCAAAACATATATAGTTGATCCTTTATTCTTGCTATAATGTATATATATATTCTCGTATACAAGGTAACTCATCAATACACTTGTATGGTTTGTGTTTTTAGATCATCAAGGTTTAGTTTCAAATAACAGAGTTGTGTTTTGACAGGAAACAAAACAACAGTATTTTCCTTGATCAAGATTAAGGTGATGAACTCATTTCCATTTTAAAAACGCTTGCATACATAGTTAAATGATGATATGAACTTGGTGTTCTAGCATCTATACTGGTGTTAATAGCTTGATGAACTTGCATTGATAATAAACATGAAAGCACACAAATTGTTTACTGTAAGCTTGCAAATCAAACTTGATATAAGTGAGTGATTACTCACTTGTAAATTAGCTCCTGAATTCTTGTTTGTAAAAGGATTATACTTCAGCACTTTCTTGTATTCTTTCTAAAGAAAAAAAATGTATGGAAATGGTTATGTATTTATAGGCAATGTCTCACAAGTTTTCTACAGCACACTCTTTTTCTACCTACCCTCTCTCTCTCCTATTTGAATGGATGAAAATTGTTACAGCAAACGACATGTGTACTTTCTCCTAAGATATCTCTACCAACCTTATTTGGTCTCCTCTCCAAGTACATGAGCCCTTACACCTTCATTAAATGCATAGCTTACTTTCATTAAATGCAAAATTTAACCCTTCTTGTCAAGATAAAGAAATGGTTTCTTTTAGCTTGGATATTTGTTCAGCCCTCTTACTTTGTCGCAGATATTTGTGTAGGTGATTAGATTATGATTTAATCCTAATTTATGGTTAAGGTGATGGAGTTGTACTTGATCTTGCTTTTGGTTTTAAACTCTCTTGTTTGTTGTTACTATATTTGGTGTATATAAGCTTATATATATATATGTTTTGGCTGTAGCATATATACATAAAAATATATATATACTTTTTCATGTTATACGTATATATATAAAATATATATATAAGTGTTAATCTCCTTAAACTTGTTTGCCTTGTTTTAATTCCTTTCTTGAATTTGATTTCATGCATACTTATTTATACATCTATAAGCCGTAGTATATATATATATATACGTACCCCTTTGTTATGATACACCACATATATATAAACATATATATGTGTATAAGTGTTTTAACTCTTTAAACTTGTAGGGTTTTGCTATGTGCATGACAACTTATCCATGCTAGTTGTAAAAAAAATAGGATTTGCCACATCCATTTCATGATGCTAGCTTCCCCACACTTCCTAGTGTTATAAAAAGTGTTGCCAATATTTTCTTAAGTTGTTAAAACATTCATACTTAATATATCTTGTAATAATTAAGTTACAGTGTAAATCATATATGTATATACATACATATAAGTGATTATACATATTAATTGTTTGAGTTCTCTAGATACATTTAAATTTTCTTATTAAAATAAAATATCAGGTGCTTGAAAAATCCAGCCATTACATTAACTGTAGAATTACATAATTAAAAAAATAGATTTATGAAATTTCATAATTTAGCAATAGGAATTGGGACATCGAATCCATGGTGATTTTTTGATTAATTTGCACATATAGTTTATAAGAATCGGAATTAAAACTGAAAGGATATCAAATAAATAAGATTTGGAATATATATATACACACACACACATAAGGAGTAGGATGACCCCTAGGTCAACCGATAGGTCTTGGGTCGACACACAAAAGTGCATGTGTGATTTTCCACTAGCATGTAGCAAATTCGAGATTTCAAATTTTATATGCCATGGCATAATATAGTGTGTTAGACTAGAGGTCCTATAGTCCTAGTCCTATCGGTTATGTGGTTGGCTTGGATTGAATCTAGAAATCCAACAGACTGAGATCCTTCAGCTACACTATAAACAGACCCTAGACCTAGTTATTCACTCACAACATAATATTTTCCCATCTCTGGGTTCCTCTTCTGAGATGGACCTGAACATAAAAATTTTTTTACGGATGAGGTTTGTAAAATAAAATATTTATAATCCACTTAGAGGTGGGATTAGCAGCAGCCATAGAGAAAAGTTTAGGATCACAGAGGGTACAGTAATTATTTAGATTTTTAAGTAGTTTAGAATATAGGGTTCTAATAGTTTTATTTATGGTTTTACTTACGACTTTACTTATAGTTGTTCTAGTAGTTTTTTTAGTAATTCTTTTTTTGTAAGTAGTTCACTAATTTTCTTACAGTTTTTTTTACACTTTCTTTTGTTTGTTTAAGTTATATAAGTTTCTTTTTCCAATCTGTTTCCTTAATATTTATGTCTATCATTTGTTTTAGTTTTCCAGTAATTATTTTCATTTTTCTTAGAGTTGTAAATGTTAGTTTACAAAAACGGTTTTTAATCCATGTTTTGCATGTAAAATAGAATATTGACATAAAACTTCACAAAAACAAATTAAATAAGAAGGAACTAAATTTACATTAAACACATGTAGAAGTTGCATATTTATAATAAAAAGGAATTGGATCAAATCAAGTAGATCATAGAAATTTGCAATGAATTATGACCATTATTGTAATTTATAAGAAATATAAAAGTAAGTAGATTATTATGATAACAAAGAATAGAAAGATCATAATAAAAAGAAGAAGAACAAAACCTATCAAGGTACTAGTAGTATCATTATCCAGGAACTGGTTTAATAGGTTGGGACTAGATCTAGGATTGGGTTAAGAAAAGAAAATACAGATTTGTAGTTATGACTGTTTACGACCACCTCCCATTTTAGATAGGATATCATGGTCTCAGGAAACCTGGCACCCTTAGGTGAAACAGTGGTTGTAAGTGGTAAAAAGAGTAAGATTAGGTTGGGGTGCGAAACCATTGTTTGTTAGGACCCCTCCAACCAACTCCCCTTTTGGATCGTATATGATTGTCTCGGGAACACTGGGCTTGCTTAGGTGGCATAGCAATACAAAAGGTCAATAGGGTTTGATTAGTGGAGAATCTGTTGTTTTTTTAGCATGCGGATTTTAAATAAGGACTACCATGACATGCACCAGTTTACATGTCTTTTTGCTTGTAGGCAAGATCTACTAGTGGCACTTTACCACAGGATAGAACAAAAAAGGGTAAGAGCCGGTCAAAGGGTAGAATTAGGAAAATTAATTCAAACCAAAAGAATTCATAATAATAAAGTGCAAATAAAGAAACTTAGTTATAAGACTTATTATCATATATCATTTTATTTGTGTACATACACAAAACTATTTTCAAGTCTATCCTTTTACCTTACATATCATGCTAGTTATTACTTTATTCACCAGACTTTATATCTGACCTACTCCCTTTTCTTTCTGTTTTCCCCCTTTAGGCTCACATGTTAATATTGATTATTCCGGATTTATAGGAGGAGCATGCTTGTTGGAGTTCATTCCTAATTTCATATGTATTCCTTTTGCTATTTTCTTTTATTACTTCCAGTTGGTTGGTTTGTACTGTTACTTAGGAGAAGCTTTTATGTTAAGTACTCTGATTTTCTAGTGAGACATGTGGTTTATTTCATAGGATTATATTATTATGGCTTGATGTTGATTTTTGAAATGAAGGATATTTTCTAAATAAATGATAAGGTATGTTTTCCGTTTTTCTTTATGTTTCCGCTGCGTATATTTTACATGTCTTATATCGTTTAGCCTCTATGATTAGTTTCAGTTATAGCTACTGTAATAGCCCAAAATTTAAGAATAATAAATTAATAGATCTGCATATTTAAAATTTAATGTTTTAAAAATGTAATGTTGTATGGTAATAAATAGAAGTAATGAAAACGTTCATAGTAACGTTATAAAAGAGAAAATGGAGAAATTAAAGACTAATGTTATAACCATAACATTAAAATAACTTGTAAAAGAATTAATTTGCAAATATTCACAAGCATGTTTGAACTTAAAAGAATAACATGCATACTTAATATAGGAATTAAGTCATATCGTAATGGAATTTATTAGAATTTAAATAATATTAATAAAGGGGAAACGAGTTACAAATTTACTAAAATTGGTTTAATTATAAAAATAAAAAGAGTATTTTTACAGATGACCGAGTTTGG
Organism: Allium sativum; assembly: GCA_030737875.1. Taxonomy (NCBI): domain Eukaryota; kingdom Viridiplantae; phylum Streptophyta; class Magnoliopsida; order Asparagales; family Amaryllidaceae; genus Allium; species Allium sativum. The sequence goes on along the minus strand of CM060920.1, from coordinate 508,916,627 downwards.
CTATAGAACATTTTCCATTGAGTTTATGGCAATTTTTTAGTTAATTTACATATATAATTTGTCAAAATTTGAGTTTGTATGGAGATGAAATGAAAGAAACAAGTTAAGCGAATAAATCAAAAAATATATATATAAGGGCTCAGACCAATAGATCGACCTAGCTTGGGGTTGGGTCGACCCACCCGAAAGCCTAGACAAAACTTTTTCAGGAACATAACATGATGGTGTTTTATTTTGTTTTGCTGACATGGCTAATTCCTATTTCTCCAATTTTAAAATGGAGCCGACGTGACATGTTCTTATTGGTTGAGTGATATGGTCGGCCTAGATATATTTTAAAAATCCAATGGTCTGAGATCCCTAGACTATACTATAAATAGACCCCTAGACCAAGCTAATTCCTTACAATACAATCTTTTTTTGAAACACCTCACCTCTGTTAAGGTCACTCACAAAGGGAATGCCTTAACTTCGGTGGAGCATTATAGGTAAAAGATACAGATAATTTACAAGACAGACATATAAACAGAGGAAAAACTAAATTTATTTCATAAGTACGTGGTTCAGTTAAAACATTACAACAACTGTCTCAAACCAACTTCCAAATTATTACAACAAAATCTCTGTCTTGAATTAAAACATAAAGAAGCATTAAAACAACAGTAAGGCAGCATAAATCCCCAATAAGAAAGTATCCAAAGCCATAGCCCAAGGAAAAAGATTCCAAGCATTACATCTACTCTCTTCAAGCTGGAAATGATCCGATCTAAGCTGAAGTATTCCCTCCCTGCGGACCTGGGGGAGAGGGGGAACGGAAGAAAAGAAGACGAAAGAAAATGGGTCAGACATGAGTCTGGTAAGTCCAATGACTATTTTTCATGTAAACAAGAAAAAGGGTTATGACATGAATAAACTGAATCTAGGACAACACACTAGAAATAAGATAATAAGGCTGAATATGTTATCGCACTCATTTCACTTTTCTGCACCCCCCTTACAAGTGTTTCAACTAGAACCATGTGTTCAAGATAAATGATCCCCTTTTTATCGATCAGCTCCTACTCGTATACGTTTACCAGTTGTGTCATTCGACCCCGCATGATTGTAGATATCTGTGCTGGTCCCACCAAAGGGTGTATCAAATCCTATGGTGGCAACCCGAAACAATTCAAGATGCACAGAGTATAACTACTGATGCCCAGTGCCTGCTTTTTCCACTCCGGAGTACGTGCACGACCACACTCCGTCAGAACCTCCACTAACGCACCACCCGTCGTTGTTTTGACCGCTTATAATCAGCCCAGTAATCATGCCCCACCCTGCCTAGTTCAGGGTACCATGATACATCTATGTGGGTTACTGCTGAAATGGGTCCCCATTACTAGGGTTTCCTAATCAACATGTTAAAATGGTTAAGTGTTCTCAAATTAACCTAACCCCACCCATCAGTTTAGTTAACATGCTGCATTGGTTAAGCGTTGCCTTAATTAACTTAACCCTACCATTCCTGTCCTAGCTTTAATTCGTTCATTAAAGCACCAACCACTCACATTAGATATGTATTGTTGTAGTTGTTGGATGTGCCGGTCGGTTCCGGGCAGTCTTACACCGCAACTCAATCTAACCTCGGGTTCTTTTGGGCTTGATGCACTAACCTCTCACATTAGATATATATTGTTACGGTTGCTGGATGTGCCGGGCGGTTCCGTGCAGTCTTACACCGTAACTTAATCTAACCTCGGGTTAGGCATATTCGTCTTTTACTTAATCTACATATTTACTTTTCATATTTATATGTAAATTTTCCACAATTATTGCCATTCAAGTCATGCCCAATTTTTTCCTCTAAATCATATTCAAAAATTTTGGTATATAAATTATACCTTTTTTATGTCACTAATCATTCATATATTTATGGGCCAAATTATGCCGATAATATAAATTTAAGGTTTTCCCAACATTACCCCCGTCATACGTTTGCAAAATTCACATAGAATGTTAGGCTCGTAACTTAGCCTAACTTATATACAAAAGGGGAAGAAAGGAGCATGTACCATTCATACAACATAAAATAATAAGGATCTAACTAAACATGTGTCATGTAAAGGTGGCATAAGATAATGAACTTGCATTTTTGGATCCAATTTAACATGAATATTAAGCAAATGAAATTACCCAAATCCAACTAGGTATGTACATGTAAACTTGCAACTTGGATCCAATAAATATGAATCTTAAGCATATGGAATTACACAAGTTCAACTAGGCATGTGAATGTAAACTTTTATTTTGGATCCAATAAACATGAAATAAGCATACGGAATTACACAAGTTCAACTAGGCATGTAGATGTGGACTTTTATTTTGGATCCAACAAATATGAAATAAGCATATGGTTTTACGCAAGTTCAACTAGGCATGTAGATGTGAATTTTTATCTTGGATCCAATTTTCATAGATCTAAATGTAGATCTAAAAATAATACATGTCTTAGCCTAACAACTTGCATGTAACATAACATGAAAAAAGTCACAAAATTTTTCATGATTGGTTTACATCAACATAATAACCACAATAACCTAACAACTTGCATGTAACATAACATGAATAAGTCACCAAATTTACATAATACATGATTGGTTTAACACCAACATAATAACCACAATAGTCTCCTAAGCATATACGGTAGAATCGTTACAAGAATAGACATGAATCAGCATCATCATTATCTTACAACTAGGAATAACACTAGTTTTCATTTTATTACAAATCATAACTTTTAATCGTTCACATCTAAATAATAACAGGACTTACAAACAAAAGAAAATCTTGTTTTCTGGCATCTGTTTTCTGAAACTGAAAAGCAATCCCTTGAAGAAGACTATCAATTCACTAAGTTAGTTTCGATTCATAGCTTTTAACTTGTTTTCTAATTGAAGAAGAAATGGTGGCTAGGCTAGAACGATCATGGACAGCATGGTGGCTCCTTGGAATGAATTTGTGTGATTTAGGGTTGAGGAATAGGGTTGCTTTTATAGAAGTTTAATCTTATGTGAGCCGTTAGATTATTCTAGGAGCAATCACAACCGTCCAAACTAGATAGAGTTACCCAGAATTGCCACATATGCCCTAGAAACTCAACAACAGGTCAGAAAAGACCCAGCAACAAGTCAGAATCATCACAATTTTGGATCTGGGCGAGGGGAGTACGTCGACCCCTGGTCGACCTGGCCTGGGGCGGAAAATATCCCGCCCAGTCCGCTTCTTCGTCTTTCGTTTGAATTTTGAATTTTAACTCTGAACTGTTTTTAATTTATATAAATTTCTGAAACTTCTTAGAGCCATAACTTCTTCACACGAAGTCCGATTTACGAAAACTTGGATTCTATTCCAAGCAGAATTTCGAGATGAACGTGATGGCGTAACCCGTTTCCCTTAATTCTCACTTTAAAAATTAAATATTATTTAATTCGTTCTTTTAATAGACACGGAAAATTCAGGGAGTTACATTCTCCCCTCCTTAAAGGATTTCGTCCCCAAAATCTTCCAGTCAAGTAGAACGTATATCCTACCATCCAATCGTCCATCTACTCAACCATCAAACACAGACGTCCATTGTACTTAAAAGACTTCTAATGATTTCATGATCATATGCATAGTGTGTGTACATGTCCTTATCTAATGCAAAATCAGGCGGTCTACTGATTCAGTTGACCTACTTAATGTGAATTATGTCAGTGCTATGAGTCCATTATGCATGCAATTATTCCTAATCATACTTTCTATATGTGTGTACAATCATTCATACAAATGCAACGTCCATATGATAACACATCAAGTTCCAATCCATATACAAATACATATATGCATGTGCAATATGAAAGGTACTGAGCCGATCTAGTAGCTAATGTGTGTGTAAATGCATCCACGAGCAACCTCTAGCAACCACTTGCAACGACTCGCAACCATCAATCATAACATGTTTCAAATGCATATTTACATCCATTGGTTTCAACCTAAGGATAAAGAATAGGACCAAGGAGACATACTTAAAAGATAGATATAAGCATGAATAAACTTATGGAAAAAGAGATCAAGGAGGTACCCTAAAAAAGAAAAGGGTAGGCTGCGCGTATTTTTCTCTCAGTTTCCTAAGTCGCGTCTTCCTCAACGTCACTCCATTGAACTTTAACAAGCTTAACTTCTCGGTTGCGTAGCTTTTTGACTTCCGTACCCAAGATACGAGTTGGAACTCTTCTCATAGTCGCTTCTCGTTCCACTTCTACTTCCTCTAGTATACTTGGCTCCACAACTTCCGCAGACTCATGTAAGCACTTTCGTAGTTGAGAAACATGAAAAACATTATGAACTCCAACCAGTCTTTCGGGTAGCTCTACTCTGTAAGCCATCGTCCTAATCCTTTCAATGATAGGAAATGGTCCTACAAATCTTGGTGCTAGCTTTCCCACGGACCCAAAGCGAATGACATTCCTCAAAGGAGATACTTTAAGGAACACCTTATCTCAAACCTCGAACTCAAGGTCGGTCCTTCTTTTGTCTGCGTAGGACTCTGTCTATCTTGTGCAGCCTTCATCTGTCTTCTTATCAAGTCCACCTTTTCTGAGGTTTTTCTAATCATGTCTGGCCCAAGTATGAGCTTGTCTGTAGACTCCCACCAACAAGTTGGTGATCGGCATGGTCTTCCATATAAAGCCTCGAAGGGTGCCATACCTATGGTGGCTTGGTAGATATTGTTGTAAGCGAATTCCACCAAAGGAAGATAATCCTCCTATGTTCCTCCAAAGTTGAGAATGCACAATCTCAAGAGGTCTTCCAATACTTTGTTCACCCTTTCCGTCTGACCATCGGTTTGTGAGTGATAGGACGTGCTTAAGCATAATTGTGTGCCTACAGCCTCCTGCAAACTCTTCCAAAACTCGCTCGTAAAGATAGGATCTCGATCACTCACTATGCTGGAGAGTATCCCATGGAGTCGAACTATCTCTTTAAGATAAATGGATGCTAGGGACGAGGCAGTCCTTCTACTCTTAATAGGTATAAAGTGAGCGCTTTTAGTGAGCTTGTCCATATTACCCAAATACTGGTATTGCCCCTTCTTGACCTGGGCAATCCATCAACAAAGTCCATCGAAATGCTACCCATTTCCACTATGGGACCTCTAGAGGATGAAGCAGACCACCAGGCTTCTTATGCTCCGCTTTGACCTGCAGGCATATCAAGCACTTAACGACGAACTTAGCTACATCCCTTTTCATGCCATTCCAAAAGAAAAACCTTTTTATGTCTTTATACATCTTGTCTCCACCTGGGTGTATGGTCAGCTTAGAATGGTGTGCTTCTTCGAGAACCATCTTCACCAAATCCCTTGCTTGTGGGACGCATAGTCTTCCATCCCGTTTCAACCAACCCTTATCATCGATGGAGTATCTTTTGAGGTGACTAGAAGTCCCACCCCTAATTAGCTGATCCATTATATCAACTAGCTGAGGGTCTTCTCGTTGCGCGGTTCCTATTGAGTCCAAAAGAGTACGCCGCACCTCTAGCAATGCTAACAGACAAGGTACAATTTCAGAGGAGGGTCTAAAATTAAAGTTTGCTATGTACTCCAAGCTTTGCCTTCCCACAAAGAGAGGACTTAAGGTCAGCTTCTTTCTACTCAAGGTGTCTGCTACTACATTGCCCTTGCCAGGTGTATAGGAAATCTCAAAATCGTATGAGGCCAAAAATTCCATCCACCTTTGTTGTCTTAAGTTAAAATCTTTCTGTGAGAAAAGGCACTTTAACGATTTATGGTCAGTAAACAATTCAAAACTTTCTCCTAGTAGATAATGACGCCATGACTTAAGATCGAAAACAATGGAAGCTAGCTCCAAATCATGAGTTGGGTAGTTCTTCTCATGTGCCTTCAACTGCCTTCCCCCACAACAAACTACCCTGCCTTCTTGCATCAAGACAACGCCTAATCATGTACCACATGCGTCTGTGTATACGGTAAACATTTTGCTCCCATCAGGCAATGTCCTAACTAGGGCTGTTGTTAGAGCCCTTTTCAAACATTGGAAAGCAGTATCGCAATCCAAATCCCAAACGAAAGTTAGGTTCTTCTTTGTCAATCTTGTGAGTGGGGCTGAGATTTTCGCAAAGTCTTTAATGAACTTTCGGTAAAAACCCGCTAGCCCGAGAAAGCTTTGGACTTTGGTTGCATTCTGTGGAACCTTCCAATCTTGCACCGCAACTACTTTTGCGGGGTCCACATCTATCCCCTCTTTGGACACCGCATGTCCAAGAAACCTCACTTCTTCTCTCCAGAAATGGCATATGGAGAATTTGGCTTTTAGCTGATGTGCACGAAGAGTATCCATGACTTCCCTTAAATGCAAAGCATGCTCTACTTCATTCTTCGAGAAAATCAAAATGTCGTCTAGGAAGACCACCACAAACTTATTAAGGAACTCCCTGAACACCCTGCTCATCAAATCAATGAAATAAGCGGGTGCGTTTGTCAAGCCGAAAGGCATGACAAGCCATTCGAAGAAACCATCTGGGGTTCTGAACGCGGTCTTATCAATGCTGTCTTCAGCCACTCTTAGCTGATGAAACCCGGTAGCCAGGTCTAGTTGGGAGAAAACCGACGCACCTACAAGCTGATCAAACAAGCCGTCTATTCTTGGAAGTGGGTGCCTATTCTTCTTGGTCAGCTTTTTTAGCTCCCTATAATCAATGCATAGGAGAAGTGAACCATCCGCTTTGGTTGCGAATACTACTGGAGCACCCCATTCAGAAATACTCCGCCTTATAAACCCTTTTTCGAGCAGCTTTTTGATTGCTTGCTGATCTCTTTTCTCTCCCTTGGAGCCATGTGTCTAACGGGTAGAGCTACGGGTTTTGCATTATCAACAAGGTATATGCAGAAGTATATCTCACGCTTCGGAGGTAAGCCCTTCACCTCTTCGAATACATTTGAGTATTCACGCACTACTCTAACAGACTGCAAGTTTTCAACAGACGCATCAAGAGATTCTAGGTAGCTAACCATAACAGAGTGTATGGGATTACAAGAGATTTCAAGAGTCTTACCAAGGCGAGTCATAAGTCTAACCACTCTCTTTTCACAATCGAGGATGACACCATTACTGGATAACCAATCCATGCTTAGAATCGACCCATAGCCCGTGAAGCCCAAAACATAGGCATTATATCTAAACCCAATGATTAGTATAGAAATTTCCAAATCCAAACAAATCATTGACAAATAGGTCGAGCCTCCAATTGGATTTGAGACAACTAAGAGATCCTCTACTATACTGGTGTCTAGGTGCAGAGATTCAACTAAAGCAGTGGATATAAAAGAGTGCGATGTACCAGAATCAAAGAGTGTACGAACAGGATGATCAAAAAGATAAACTAAACTCTCAACAGAAATATTTCTACCTCGTTCTTGCGGAGGTGCAATGAGAGCGTGAACCTGCCCTCCAGAAGTAGATCCAGACCTCTTCCCTTGTCCTTGCTTTCTTGGGCAGTCCTTAGCCATGTGTCCTGTCTCGCCGCAGTGGAAACAACCACCCATCTTCCTCTTTTTCTTCCTGCAGTCCTTAATCAGATGTCCAGGAATGCCACAAAAATTACACTTCCTCTTGTCATGGGGTTTGTTGTTCTTCCCGCCCTTCTTTGAGTCTGTCTTCTTATTCTGGGATCCCTCCACTTTCTTATTTTGAGGTACTTCCACCTTTGCCTCTTGCTTGCCATCCTTGTCTTCCTCCTGTAGCAGTTCCATGTCCACCAGTCTCTCATAAGTTGCACCCATAGGTATATGAGACATAGCTAGGCTGTGCAGTGGCTCATTCAACCCTTTAACAAAAGGGAGAGCTTTCTTATGGGGGGTGTTCACTAACTCCATTCCGAATCTAGCCAGCTGGTTGAATTGGTTGACGTATTCCTTGACCGACATACTTCCCTGTTTGAGAGCTAAGAATTTCTCCATCTGTAGGCTACGTTCTGCTTGTGAGAGGAATTTCATTTCAAACCTCATTCTAAAATCCTCCCAAGTTTCAACTAGTCTCTCAGCATTAATAACCTCCCATCAATAAGAGGCTTCATCTTTAAGCAACCACACGGTCAACTGTATCTTCTGCTGTAACACCCCGTATTTTCTGTGAACGTATAAGTAGCAAATCAGAGGATAATTAATTTTTAAATTAAGAATCAAGGGAAACGGGTCACGTCATTGCGTTCATCTCGAAATTCTGCTTGAAAACGAATCCGATTTTGCGAGAATCGGAGTCCGTATGACCAAGTTATGGCCCTCCAAAGTTTCAGAAATATTCAGAGTTCAAAACAGCTCGAATTCGAATTCAAAATTCGAATTTCAAACGCAGAACAGACTGGGCGGGAAATTTCCCGAAAGTTACTTTGGCATCAAGAATTTTTTTTTCTGAATTCCAATCGAATGCAATCGGATCTAGTATAGTATGAACTGGCGATCCCCAGACCCAGGTCGACTGGGGAGTCGACTAGGCAGTCGACCCCCCCCCCAGGTCGACTGGGCAGTCGACCTAGGTGTCGACCTGGTCCCTGAGCCCTATTTTGGGCCAGTGTTCGTTCTGATGTATCCAGTCCGATTTCTGTCCAGATTCATCTGCCTAAACCTATTTAAACAGCCCCAAACCTAGCCTTCTCTACACACAATTCTATTCTGCTTCTACTCTGCCTCCGTTCTAAATAAAAATAAAAATGGCGTCGCTACTCTGCTGGAATCAAAACTAGAAGCTAATCAACATCAACCTAAGCAACTCAATTCAAACTAGAGATTAAAGCTTCTGCAACGATTCTACAACAATTAAAGTTCTTTCTTTTAGAATCCAATCAAGGCAAGTACAGTTATTTTCCGATATAAACGTTAATTCTGATTGTGACATGAATTGTAAATCTGAATCTGAGGTTATATTTGTTCTGTTCTGTTTAGATCTTATTCTGTATCTCTTCCCTCTTTCTGTTCTATAGCCAGGCTACCACGAGCCTGAGCCAATCTCATTAGAGATTAACCTACGCTAAAATGTTTGGGACAATAAAATGAATGATGCATAAATTGGGCATGACCAATAGGTGACTGATTTGAGGAAAGAACATGGACTGTAGCTAGAACATAAATCTGAGGCATATGACTGGACGTGTTATATTTATAATATAAATTGTATTGAACATATGACTTGAGATAAAGAGAATATGGCTTTACATTAAAGTAGGACATTTATTAAATGTAAATAAACACCTAAGTAAGGGATCTTTGGGATACATGACATGCATAGTAATCGATGGCTATATTTGGTATAATTTATATGTGAATCTTTTGTACTAGGCAAGTTGAACTAAATTGGGACATGTAAATTATGACCATAATCTGTGACATGTAAATTCAATGCAAACGTGGGGTATATTATCATAGTGTGAATCATGACAACTATTTAGGCATGCAAACTTAGGCCAAGTTTATAATTAGGCAAGATATGTTGGTGAAACTTTAAGGAATGATTAAATCTGTTATATTTGCCTAATCTGCTAGTTCTGCTATATTGCTTAATCTGCTAGTTCTGCTCTACTGCATAGTCTGCTAGATCTGTTCATCTGCCAAATCTGTCATCTGCTAAGTCTGCTGAAACTGCCAAATTTGTTATATGCTAAATCTGCTAAATTACTGAATTCTGCTGAATCCGTTAAGTCGCCTAATCTGCGAAAATCTGATTATCTGCTATATCTGTTAAGTTGATATATTCAGTCTGTTATTGACATAATCTGAATTAGCTATGAATAATTGACATGTATATTAGGCGTGGGCATAAATGGTAAATTATTAATTAATTGGCCGCAAAGATGAAAATGGCTAACTCGAGGTTAGAATGAGTTTGTGACGTAATTCTGCCCGGAACCGCCCGGCATATTCCAGTGGCCGCAAACAATAGGTTCTAATGTGAGAAGTTAGTCATAACGTGCTTGAAACCCGAGGTTAGACTCAGTTTGCAACAGAAATCTGCCCGGAACCAACCGGCCTAACCAGTAGCCGCAAACGGTCAGTCTAATGTGAGAGGTCTGGGCATTAATATTTAATTAATGAAAATCTGAGATAAATATGATGTCTAAAACGTGTTGGGTGGGTAAGGTTAAACCAATTGGACCAATGAATCTGATAAACCCGTTCCGTGAATCTGTAGGCCCAATTACAAAGTTAGACAAATCTGTAAGTCTGTTAATCTGTAACTGGTTAATCAGTAAGTCTGTTAAATCTGTATATCTGATCCGTTATTCTGAAAACTTGTCTGTGAACTAGTTGATCTAAATTCTGTATGTCTGAACTTGTAAACAAGTTAATCAGAAATCTGTTAGTCTGGGGACACAAGGTTAGGAGGGGAATTACTTGTGTCATCTGTTGTTTGGGACCCATATTAGTCAGTAACCCTTTCTGGTATCAAAACTTTGACACAACAGTAGGTAGGGTCCGGGCATGCTTACTGAACTAATTATAAGCGGTTCATTCTGATAATGGCGAGGGGTGTTGATGGTGCGTTCCAACCGGGTCATGTGCGTGCATGGATCCCGGTCTGCCTCTGAGGATGTAAGACGCCGTGACATCTGTAAATAGGTATGTGCCAATTGGTTGTCACTTTAGGGAGTGATACACCCTACTGTGGGGCCGACACAGGGTATTTATGTATTAGGGAGCCGATCACTTGGGGTAGGGTTTTAGGGTACACTTAGTTCTGTCTGTTTCTGTTGGTACCGTCTGTTTCTGTTGGGTGGTAACACCTGTCTGTTTCTGCGTGGTACCGTCTGTTCGGGTGGTAAAGGCCCATTACTAGTGTACACCTAATTCTACATTCTGTTTCCGTAGGGATTAATCTGTTTCTGTTTCTGTCTGTTTCTGTTCGGGTGGTAAAGGCCCAATATTAGCATTCTGCTTCTGTCTGTTTCTGTTCGGGTAGTAAAGGCCCATTACTAGCACTCTCTTCTGGGGAAATTATTCTGTACCCATTTCTGTTTTAGTTTAGACATTAGGGTGACACCTAATTCTGTTATACTAGTATTAGTGCAGAGAAGTGTAAAGAAATAGCTTATGTCATTCTGTTCTTCTGTTATATCTGCTACACCTGTTACAGTTATCTCTCATCCAGTTTTATGTTCATGTCATGTTATTATTATCTGTTCATAACTGAAAATCACTGGACTTGCCAGACTTTTTGTCTGACTCTTGTTGTTTCGCCTCCTTTCTTCCGTTTCCCCCCAGGTTTTGTAGAAGGGAATACTCTAGCTTGATCCAGATTTCTTCCGCTTGCGGTGCTTAAAGTATGGCTTGTCTTCTTCTGTGGGGATTATGATTTTAAACCATGCATTCTGAAGGCTTTTGTACAAGACTGATATTTTGTACTTGAATTCTGATATTGTGATTTGAAAGGATGTAACCAAGTTTATTTCGGTTCTGTTGAAATAAAGTTATAAATTTTTCAAGTACTATTTTATCTGTCTTGTAAGTTTCTGTTCTGTTTACTAAAATGCTCCACTAAAGTTAGGGCATTCCCTTTGGGAGTGACCTTAACGGAGGTGGGGTGTTACACTTGGTATCAGAGCTAAAGGTTACCAGATTAGATAAAAGTTTTTGAAAACTATTTTCAAAAAGGTTTTGAAAGGAAGTATATTCAAAAATAAAGCTTATTTTGAAAAACATAATCCCCAAAGCCATATATCTATCTTTTGATTCTCTGCCTGAATCCTTGTTTCCTTCTTTTTCTGAGTCTCCAGGGCTCCTGGCTTTCTGGTAGGTAACCTCATCGTGGCATGGTTCCGTAGGCTTGATAAGACTACGACACCTGTCAAAGGGCAAATAAGCGCCCGACTTCCATCTGTAGCCGCAGTAGTTTCACCTACGGCTAATTTTCTTTCGAGCTTTGTAGGATTTTTCCGTGCGATGGAGGCAGCTATCGAGGGACTGGTCAACGTGTTACACAAGCATAGTAAAGATGAGAATGAGGGAGTTTGGCCAAGGAGCACAACCCAAAGATAAGAAACCCATGGATATGAACTTGGTTCAAAAAGGAGGCAAAAAGGAAACACAAAAGAAGGAAGAAAAGTCTAAAGATAAAGGAGGAGAAAAGTGCTTTACTTATGGAAGCTTGACTCAAGAGGAAGGACAGAGGACATGACCTACTTCGGGAAGGCAGGGAATGCTCTCATAGTTGGTGGATAGGATAGAAGTAGGAAAATTTCCGTAGAGAGTTTAGTTTCCTTATCTGATTATTGAGTTAGAACTCTTTCCGATTATGGCATTCTGATTTTGTAGTCGAGTCTATGCACTTCAATACTAGTCTTGTTTCTAATCTGGTTATAGTCTCAAACCCCATAGGGGTTACGACGCATCTGTTGGTGGTAGGTTGGGGTTTAAGGGTATCTGTGTTAGGCGCCAAGTCGATTGAAATGCATACATTCTGGGTTTTTGAGGGATATGGTGAGATTTTCCCATGCTTAGTTTTCTAAGAATCATTTGATAATCTGATATGTACTAGTAGTCTGTAAGCATCTGGATATTTCTGAAAAGGTTAAGATTTCCAGTTTTGATATTGTCTAAAGAGGGTAATCCTCTGGGTGTCAATTTGATGTTGGTTTCGGTCTTCGGGGCCGATACTTAGGACCCATGTCTAATGGGAACCAAGTTTTTGTTCTATCTATACTCGCTTCCATCATTCGACTGTATCCTATCGATCGAATCTTCGAACTTTAGGTAGAAACTAATGGGTGTAAACATGTGTTTGAGACATGTTATGTTCGATGGTTGCAAGTGGATGCAAGTGGTTGCTAGTGGTTGCTCGTGGATGCATATACACACACTAGGCACTAGATCGGCTCGAAAACACTCTCATACTGCATATGGATGTGTGAGCATTTTTCAATTTTGTGGATGCAAAATGATTGACTCAGCACATGGATGTTGCATATGACTGAATGGTTGTGCACTCATATAGAAATGATATGTATCAAATAGGAAAATTTGCATACATGTTGGACTCATGGCACTGGCATAATTCGCATTAAGGAGGTCAACTGAATCAGTGGACCGCCTGATCTTTGCATTAGATAAGGAACATATACACACACTTTTGCATATGTTCATACAACATTAGAAGTTTCTAAGGACAATGGACGCCAGTGATTGATGATTGAGTAGATGGATGTTGGATGGTAGGACACATTCTTCTTAACTTGAAGATTTCGGGGACGAAATCCTTTAAGGAGGGGAGAATGTAACACCCCGTATTTTCTGTGAACGTATAAGTAGCAAATCAGAGGATAATTAATTTTTAAATTAAGAATCAAGGGAAACGGGTGGCGCCATTGCGTTCGTCTCGAAATTCTGCTTGAAAACGAGTCCGAGTTTGCGAAAATCGGAGTCTGTATGACCAAGTTATGGCCCTCCAAAGTTTCAGAAATATTCAGAGTTCAAAACAGCTCGAATTCGAATTCAAAATTCGAATTTCAAACGCAGAACAGACTGGGTGGGAAATTTCCCGCCCAGACCCAGGTCGACTGGGCAGTCGACCACCCCCCCAGGTCGACTGGGCAGTCGACCTGGGTGTCGACCTGGTCCCCGAGCCCAATTTTGGGCCAGTGTTCGTTCTGATGTATCCAGTCCGATTTCTGTCCAGATTCATCTGCCTAAACCTATTTAAACAGCCCCAAACCTAGCCTTCTCTACACGCAATTCTATTCTACTTCTACTCTGCCTCCGTTCTAAAAAAAAATAAAAATGGCATCGCTACTCTGCTGGAATCAAAACTAGAAGCTAATCAACATCAACCTAAGCAACTCAATTCAAACTAGAGATTAAAGCTTCTGCAACGATTCTACAACAATTAAAGTTCTTTCTTTTAGAATCCAATCAAGGCAAGTACAGTTATTTTCTGATATAAACGTTAATTCTGATTGTCACATGAATTGTAAATCTGAATCTGAGGTTATATTTGTTCTGTTCTGTTTAGATCTTATTCTGCATCTCTTCCCTCTTTCTGTTCTATAGCCAGGCCACCACGAGCCTGAGCCAATCTCATAAGAGATTAACCTACGCTAAAATGTTTGGGAAAGTAAAATGAATGATGCATAAATTGGGCATGACCAATAGGTGACTGATTTGAGGAAAGAACATGGACTGTAGCTAGAACATAAATCTGAGGCATATGACTGGACGTGTTATATTTATAATATAAATTGTATTGAACATATGACTTGAGATAAAGAGAATATGGCTTTACATTAAAGTAGGACATCTATTAAATGTAAATAAACACCTAAGTAAGGGATCTTTGGGATACATGACATGCATAGTAATCGATGGCTATATTTGGTATAATTTATATGTGAATCTTTTGTACTAGGCAAGTTGAACTAAATTGGGACATGTAAATTATGACCATAATCTGTGATATGTAAATTCAATGCAAACGTGGGGTATATGATCATAGTGTGAATCATGACAACTATTTAGGCATGCAAACTTAGGCCAAGTTTATAATTAGGCAAGATATGTTGGTGAAACTTTAAGGAATGATTAAATCTGTTATATTTGCCTAATCTGCTAGTTCTGCTATATTGCTTAATCTGCTAGTTCTGCTCTACTGCATAGTCTGCTAGATCTGTTCATCTGCCAAATCTGTCATCTGCTAAGTCTGCTGAAACCGCCAAATCTGTTATATGCTAAATCTGCTAAATTACCTAATTCTGCAGAATCCGTTAAGTCGCCTAATCTGCGAAAATCTGATTATCTCCTATATCTGTTAAGTTGATATATTCAGTCTGTTATTGACATAATCTGAATTAGCTATGAATAATTGACATGTATATTAGGCGTGGGCATAAATGGTAAATTATTAATTAATTGGCCGCAAAGATGAAAATGGCTAACTCGAGGTTAGAATGAGTTTGCGACGTAATTCTGCCTGGAACCGCCCGGCATATTCCAGTGGCCGCAAACAATGGGTTCTAATGTGAGAAGTTAGTCATAACGTGCTTGAAACCCGAGGTTAGACTCAGTTTGCGACAGAAATCTGCCCGAAACCAACCGGCCTAACCAGTAGCCGCAAACGGTCAGTCTAATGTGAGAGGTCTGGGCATTAATATTTAATTAATGAAAATCTGAGATAAATATGATGTCTAAAACGTGTTGGGTGGGTAAGGTTAAACCAATTGGACCAATGAATCTGATAAACCCGTTCCGTGAATCTGTAGGCCCAATTACAAAGTTAGACAAATCTGTAAGTCTGTTAATCTGTAACTGGTTAATCGGTAAGTCTGTTAAATCTGTATATCTGATCCGTTAGTCTGAAAACTTGTCTGTGAACTAGTTGATCTGAATTCTGTATGTCTGAACTTGTAAACAAGTTAATCAGAAATCTGTTAGTCTGGGGACACAAGGTTAGGAGGGGAATTACTTGTGTCATCTGTGTTTTGGGACCCATATTAGTCAGTAACCCTTTCTGGTATCAAAACTTTGACCCAATAGTAGGTAGGGTCCGGGCACGCTTACTGAACTAATTATAAGCGGTTCATTCTGATAATGGCGAGGGGTGTTGATGGTGCGTTCCAACCGGGTCATGTGCGTGCATGGATCCCGGTCTGCCTCTGAGGATGTAAGACGCCGTGACATCTGTAAATAGGTCTGTGCCAATTGGTTGTCACTTTAGGGAGTGATACACCCTACTGTGGGGCCGACACAGGATATTTATGTATTAGGGAGCCGATCGCTTGGGGTAGGGTTTTAGGGTACACTTAGTTCTGTCTGTTTCTGTTGGTACCGTCTGTTTCAGTTGGGTGGTAACACCTGTCTGTTTCTGCGTGGTACCGTCTGTTCGGGTGGTAAAGGCCCATTACTAGTGTACACCTAATTCTACATTCTGTTTCCGTAGGGATTAATCTGTTTCTGTTTCTGTCTGTTTCTGTTCGGGTGGTAAAGGCCCAATATTAGCATTCTGCTTCTGTCCGTTTCTGTTCGAGTAGTAAAGGCCCATTACTAGCACTCTCTTCTATGGAAATTATTCTGTACCCGTTTCTGTTTCAGTTTAGACATTAGGGTGACACCTAATTCTGTTATACTAGTATTAGTGCAGAGAAGTGTAAAGAAATAGCTTATGTCATTCTGTTCTTCTGTTATATCTGCTACACCTGTTACAGTTATCTCTCATCCAGTTTTATGTTCATGTCATGTTATTATTATCTGTTCATAACGGAAAATCACTGGACCTGCCAGACTTTTTGTCTGACCCTTGTTGTTTCGCCTCCTTTCTTCCGTTTCCCCCCAGGTTTTGTAGAAGGGAATACTCAAGCTTGATCCAGATTTCTTCCGCTTGCAGTGCTTAAAGTATGGCTTGTCTTCTTCTGTGGGGATTATGATTTTAAACTATGCATTCTGAAGGCTTTTGTACAAGACTGATATTTTGTACTTGAATTCTGATATTGTGATTTGAAAGGATGTAACCAAGTTTATTTCGGTTCTATTGAAATAAAGTTATGAAATTTTCTAGTACTGTTTTATCTGTCTTGTAAGTTTCTGTTCTGTTTACTAAAATGCTCCACCAAAGTTAGGGCATTCCCTTTGGGAGTGACCTTAACGGAGGTGGGGTGTTACATCTGCCAATCGTCTACTTTGAAGATAACAAACAAGTCCTCGGTTTCTTTGAGCCAGTTTCTTGCTTCTACAAATGACTCAGTCCCATTAAAGTTCTTTCCACCCATGGCTCGAAAATCCCTACATATCTTGGACAAAGCATTTGCACGAGGAGGAGGAGGAACAGCTGTGACTGGGTGAGGAGTAACGTCTGTTGGGCCTGCATCATTAGCCCTAGCCTCTAGGTACTTTTTGAACCAGCCAGGTACCGGTACACCCTTTGGAAGGTTTAGATCCCCAGACATCCTGAAACAAAAAAGTAAAGATTCAAAACAAAGGATAGGAAGATAGTGCATATGGCTTTGAGGGGGAAATTATGCCATTTAAAACAACACTTTTTCTTGAAAATGCTTCTTTAAACTTCTTTTTGAAAATTAGTTTCTAAAAATTTTATCTGATCTAGCAACCATCAGCTCTGATACCAAGTGAAACACCTCACCTCTGTTAAGGTCACTCAAAAAGGGAATGCCTTAACTTCGATGGAGCATTATAGGTAAAAGATACAGATAATTTACAAGACAGTCATATAAACAACGGAAAAACTAAATTTATTTCATAAGTACGTGGTTCAGTTAAAACATTACAACGACTGTCTCAAACTAACTTCCAAATTATTACAACAAAATCTCTATCTTGAATTAAAACATAAAGAAGCATTAAAACAACAATAAGCCAGCATAAATCCCCAATAAGAAAGTATCCAAAGCCATAGCCCAAGGAAAAATATTCCAAGTAATACACCTACTCCCTTCAAGCTGGAAATGATCTGATCTAAGCTGAAGTATTCCCTCCCTGCGGACCCTGGGGGGAGGGGGGAATGGAAGAAAAGAAGACGAAAGAAAATGGGTCAGACATGAGTCTAGTAAGTCCAGTGACTATTTTGCATGTAAACAAGAAAAAGGGTTATGACATGAATAAACTGAATCTAGGACAACACCCTAGAAATAAGATAATAAGGCTGAATATGCTATCGCACTCATTCCACTTCTCTGCACCCCCCTTACAAGTGTTTCAATTAGCACCATGTGTTCAAGGTAAATGATCCCCTTTTTATCGATCGGCTCCTACTCGTATACGTTTACCACTTGTGTCATTCGGCCCCGCATGATTGTAGATACCTGTGTTGGTCCCACTATGGGGTGCATCAAATTCTATGGTGGCAACCCGACACAATTCAAGATGCACAGAGTATAACTACTAATGCCCAGTGCCTGCTTTTTCCACTCCGGAGTACGTGCACGACCGCACTTCGTCGGAACCTCCACTGACGCACCACCTGCCGTTGTTTTGACCGCTTATAATCAGCCCAGTAATCGTGCCCCACCCTGCCTAGTTCAGGGTACCATGATACATCTATGTGGGTTACTGATGAAATGGGTCCCGTTACTAGGGTTTCCTAATCAACATGTTATAATGGTTAAGTTGTTATAATGGTTAAGTGTTCTCAAATTAACCTAACCCCACCCATCAGTTTAGTTAACATGTTGCATTGGTTAAGTGTTGCCTTAATTAACTTAACCCTACCATTCTTGTCTTAGCTTTAATTCATTCATTAAAGCACCAACCACTCACATTTGATATGTATTGTTGCGGTTGCTGGATGTGCCAGTCGGTTCCGGGTAGTCTTAAACCGCATCATAATCTAACCTCGGGTTCTTTTGGGCTTGATGCACTAACCTCTCACATTAGATATATATTGTTACGATTGCTAGATGTGCTGGGCGGTTCCGGGCAGTCTTACACCGTAACTCAATCTAACCTCGGGTTAGGCATATTCGTCTTTTACTTAATCTACATATTTACTTTTCATATTTATGTGTAAATTTTCCACAATTATTTCCATTCAAGTCATGCCCAATTTTTCCTCTAAATCATATTCAAAAATTTTGGTATATAAATTATACCATTTTTATGCCACTAATCATTCATAAATTTATGGGCCAAATTATGCCAATAATATAAATTTAAGGTTTTCCCAACGTTACCCCCGTCATACGTTCACAAGATTCACATAGAGTGTTAGGCTCATAACTTAGCCTAACTTATATATGAAAAGGGAAAGAAAGAAGCATGTACCATTCATACAACATAAAATAATAAGGATCTAACTAAACATGTGTCATGTAAAGGTGGCTTAAGATAATGAACTTGCATTTTTGGATCCAATTTAACATGAATCTTAAGCATATGAAATTACCTAAATCCAACTAGGCATGTAAATGTAAACTTGCAATTTGGATCCAATAAATATGAATCTTAAGCATATGGAATTACACAAGTTCAACTAGGCATGTGAATGTAAACTTTTATTTTGGATCCAATAAACATGAAATAAGCATATGGAATTACACAAGTTCTACTAGGCATGTAGATGTGGACTTTTATTTTGGATCCAATAAATATGAAATAAGCATATGGTTTTACACAAGTTCAACTAGGCATGCACATGTGAATTTTATCTTGGATCCAATTTTCATATATCTAAATGTAGATCTAAACATAATACATGTCTTAGCCTAACAACTTGCATGTAACTTAACATGAAAAAAGTCACCAAATTTTTCATGATTGGTTTACATCAGCATAACAACCATAATTGCCTAACAACTTGCATGTAATATAACATGAATAATTCACCAAATTTACATAATACTTGATTGGTTTAACACCAACATAATAACCACAATAGTCTCATAAGAATATACGATAGAACCATTACAAGAATAGACATGAATCAGCATCATCATTATCTTACAACTAGGAATAACGCTAGTTTTCATTTTATTACAAATCATAACTTTTAATCATTCACATCTAAATAATAACATGACTTATAAACAAAAGAAAGTCTTGTTTTATGGGATCTGTTTTCTTAAACTGAAAAGCAATCCCTTGAAGAAGACTATCAATTCTCTAAGTTAGTTTCGATTCATAGCTTTTAACTTGTTTTCTAATTGAAGAAGAAATGGTGGCTAGGCTAGAACAATCATGGACAGCATGGTGGCTCCTTGGAATGAATCTGTGTGATTTAGGGTTGAGGAATAGGGTTGCTTTTATAGAAGTTTAATCTTATGTGAGCCGTTAGATTATTCTAGGAGCAATCACAACCGTCCAGATTAGATAGAGTTATCCAGAATTGCCACCTATGCCCTAGTGACTCAACAACGAGTCAAAAAAGACTCAGCAAAAAGTCAGAATCGTCACAGTTTTGGATCTGGGCGAGGGGAGTAGGTCGACCCCCAGGTCGACCCCCTGGTCGTCCCATGGTCGACCCCCGGTCGACGTGGCCTGGGGCGGGAAATATCCCGCCCAGCCCGCTTCTTCGTCTTTCATTTGAATTTTGAATTTTAACTCTGAACTGTTTTTAATTTATATAAATTTCTTAAACTTCTGAGGGCCATAACTTCTTCATACGAAGTTCGATTTACGAAAACTTGGACTCTATTCCAAGCAGCATTTCGAGATGAAGGTGATGGCGTAATCCGTTTCCCTTAATTCTCACTTTAAGAATTAAGTATTCTTTAATTCGTTCTTTTAATAGACATGGAAAATTCAGGGTACTACATTTTCCCTCTCAGTTCCTTCTTCTTGAAACGGATCTAATCTCAATTTTTTTGGAGAAAAGGTTTATAAAGTTAAATATTTATATACACCTATTAGAGATGGGATCTAAGGAGGACACAGAGGAAAGCGTAGGACTTCAGGTGAGTGCAAAACTATTCAGACTTTTGGTAACTTAGGAAAATAAGGTTTATAATAGTTATAAATTTTTCTGTAATTTTTCCTTACTTTTTTTAAATAGTTTTCTACAAGTTATTATTTCTATAAATTATTTTTCTACAAGTTATTCTCTATAAGTATTTCTCAGTCTTTTGTTCCAGTTTCCATTTTGTTCAAGTTTTGTAAGATAGCATTTTAGTCTTCTTCCTCTTTCTGTATTTATAATTGCCATTTATTTTACAGTTTATGCTCCTATTTTTGGTTTATGCCCAAAACACATGTAGATCTATGAATGTTAGTTTATTGACGACTGATTTAATCATTTTATTTTAAGCATGGAAAAATAAAATTGAAGTAATAATTGTGTGAACATATAATTGAAGTAATAATTGTGTGACTGATTTAATTCTTTGCTTTGCAACTTGTTCCATGTGCATTGCAGTTTTTTGTTGACTGATTTTGTTCACTGGTTTCCTCCTGACAATGCATGGTGCTCCTAATATGTTATCTTAGTTCTGCTTCTTGGTTTCTCCTTCTCATGGAACGCCTATTTCTGTATCCTTGGCTCACCTTATTTGCATCTAGCTTCTTCAGAGGAGGATGTAAGTTAGTTGAATCTGGTTGGTATTTATTGTTATGTTTTGGGCTAGTACTGTGAAGGTGAGAGTTAAGTTTTGATATAGTTTAGTTGTAGTTGGTTCTCTCGTTGTGCTTGTCTCTTTGGTTAGTGGCCGTTTGTGTTCTGGTACGCCTCTTACTAGTGCTGCCTTGAGTATCTACTATCTTTTTTACTCTACTTGGTATACATCACTGTCTTCTTGTTGGATCTATTTTTGGTTATTCGCCTTGAAGAAAAGTTGATATGTTCCATTGCCATGCTTTGGCAATATTGAGGACTTTAGATAATCTCTGTGTGGTTTGATATTGTAATCGTTTGTATTTTATATGTAACTGATCATATAACTTGCATGGTGATCGATTACAGTTAACATTGTATTGTCAAAAGTATGTCTGTAGTAGATAAGCGTTTAGCTTATCTCCTATTATATTTTGTAATCATTATTTTGCTATAATGAAAAAGCGATATGTTCCACTATAAAAACTGGCTGGCTTTGCCAAAAAAGAGGACTAAATTTATAGAAAAAGTGTGCATAAAATATAGATCTGTAATTAAAAAAGGAACTGAACTGAAATAGTTAAATTAATGTTGATTTGTAATAAAATTATAACATGGATTGTAATTGGAAAAGACTGGACATATTTGCAAGAATGGTATTATGATAATTGTATGGACACGTAATTAAATCGTAATGGACAGATTGGGCTTGTGTGCAAATTATAACATGAGGGTTATAACTGAAAGAATAATGAAAAGGCTTATTACAAATATAAACTTAGATCTGGGATTAAGTTTGATAATCATGTAATAGTTGTGGGCTGTTCCAACAGCATGGAGTTGATTTGGGAAAACAAATGACAAATGAATAAGACGTAGATCAAGAGGGACCTAGGAAAGGACGCAAATTAGAATATTTATTTGCTAGGATCCATACTAATAGGATTCCCTTTCAGGTTTATCACTGATGGTCTCACAATAGACGGCGGTGAAGAGTAGACATGCTTATGCTAATTTGGGTAAGTAAGGGATCAAAAGAGATAGGGGCAAATGTAGGTGCATTTCGATGGTGCACTAGCATTTGTGGCATCGAAAAGGGAAGACATGTATCTATTGAATCCAAAAGCTCTTAGATATGTCTTTACTGATAGAGTGGGTCGGGTAAACCCTTGATCCATAGTGGCATAAGTAACCATGCGAGATGATAGACTGGCAAGATAAAACCGATCGATGGGTAGTATTAGGAAATTATGCTAATCATGTTTGTTACATTCATTAATTGAGAAATTGCAAACAATCGAATGAGTATTACATGTACAGTTAAGCTATAGTTCCTTGTACAACTTTCCAGTATGTTTACCCCATATCGTTATGCACAGACACTTACCCTATCTGACACTGGAACTGGTATTGAGTCTATTTTTCTATATTACTCAACCATGCTAGTAATTACATCATTTACCATACTTTACGTCTGACCCACTCCTCTTTCTTCATTTTTCTTTCTCCCGGTTGACTTACAAGGAAGAGATTAATCGATAATAGTAGTCTGGGAAGATTAATGCCAGAAACCCTATTTCCTTTCTATTTGGTGTACTTAATTTTATGACAACCTATCTTCCATGGTCCGGATTTTTACTTGAAAGGGAAAACATTTTATCTATTATTTAGCAATGCCAAGCCGGTTTTTATAGTGGCCGCAACCACTTATTATTAATAACGGTAATAAGTACATGGATTACAGGAGATATAAAGACTTGTATATCCACAAAACAATCACTTCCACATAGGGAAGGAATTACAAAAAGGCATACGATTTTACGTAAGTCAAAATAACATTTTCAATCCTCACAAGTGCAACAATACACCATAGCTTAAAACATGAATTAACATTAACAGACTTTTGCATACCGCAACCCCTCACATCTCAGACAACCCATCTAGTTAATAATTGTCGAACATTTTCCCTGATAGGTTTTTCTTTCTACTCATGATATACCTAGATAATGATGCTGAGAATGGTGAGTTAGAAGGGGCTTCCTTGGTCACTGGTGCCTTATTTGGGCTGCCATGTAACCTAATGGAGTTGGTATGTGAGAATAAGGAGGGGGTTTAGGATCTTGAAATCCTTTGCTCAAGATAGAATCACCCTCCAATTGGCTGCCAGAAGCAAGCTTTTGCACAATGCAAGGTGACTTGCTTGAAGAGGCCACTGCATCATTGCTATGTTTCATAGGTGAAGACTTTTTGTTGAGAAAACCTGGCTTGAGCTGTAGGTTACATGGTGAAGTTGATTTGTTTTCATTAGAAAAGAGTTTCTGGGTTGCTTTACTAGTTGAGAGGACCTGGGTTTACTGGTTCTCACCACAGATGTTAGCAAGTGCACATTGGTTATCATCCCCAGTGACCTTACCAGTGCATAGGAATATATTGTTGAGACAATCAATCTCACCCTCCTTGATTTCAAGATCCTTCTCAGCTAAGTCACTCTCATTAACATTAAGGCAACTGAATTTGTTCCTATCCAAACTACTAGGATTTCCACTTGGTTATGATACTACATTTCCATAAGACAAGGGGTGATTACCCAAACTATTATCTTTGGTTGCCACATTTCCTCTTTTTATTTGTTACTCTTCTCCAACTATGCTTTTTTTCTTGACACTATATCTATCCCTATGTCTAACTTCCTTGGTTCCAGCAACAACAGGCTTATCACCTAAGGTGTCATCTTTGTTTGCGGCTTTTCCACCCTTGTCAAGGTTGTCCTGATCACCAGCAAACAACCTATCATATTTAATGTGCAATCCTCACTTACATGGCCAAACTTTTTAATTTTAAACATATTTTCGGTTGCCACAAATATTCAACATGCACCAACTGTTTTGTACCATCTTTCAGCAACACAGGAAAATTAGTTGGAAGTGCTTCATTAGCAGTGACCTCAACCATACACCAAGCATATTCTAACCTCCTGATCTTCTCCGTAGAAAGGTCCGTACATAGAAATTTCTGTCCTAGATGCTAACCAGCTAATACCAAGATTTTACCATGCGTATAGTGGAAAATTGGACATCTAAATCCATATAAGAACTTTCTTAACACAATTACTACCAACTTCTTCATCCCAGGCTTAAACAAAAACAATTTGTTCTTAATAATAACTGGGTCAGCCCTCAATATTCTTTCTCTATCCTTAGAATTCTAAAAAAGGAAAAAAGAATAACTTTTTGGTTGATTTAACCTTCATACTACATGATGGCTTCCAGTGGTAATTGAGGTGAGAAATAACAACAACATACGATAGGGGCAATCCAGAAAAGCCCCACCAAATACTCTTGCCCTTCGTAATTTGCTGCTTTAAAATTTTCTTCAAACGAAGCTAAAGCTTTTTCTATGAATTGCAAGGTGAACGGTGGTGGTGAGAATGCACCAAAATTCTTGGGTTTGACTTCAAAAGGGGTAGACCACTTTTTGTTATTTAAGGCAGATGGGAGTGACGAGGTCGCAGGTGGTGGGTCAAGGGATGGATGGATTTGATGGGGAGCCAGAGAAGACGACGGGACTATAGGATGGGGATTGATTAGAGAGGGGGATGGATTGGAGGATGATTTGGCAGAGAAGATAGGGGTGCGTTGCTCGAGGTCACCATAAAAATTTAGTAAATTATATTATTTAGAGAGAGAGGGGAAATGTTTATTGTATTGTTCGACAAACGGTGTTTCTATGGAATTAGAAAACCGTTGACAAAATATCTTAATAATAACCGCAAGCGCACGACGTACATTCGTAGTACGTGGTGAATATAGGTCGATCTGCAGGGAAATAATTTATTCTAATCTTACTCAATCAAATTAAACCGAAAGCGAGTGAAATTTTAACTAATAAAAGATAAATGAAAACTATAAACTAAGTTAAGAGCTATGAAGTGAAAACAATTTAGTGGCAAATCAACTCTCACATTTATGTAAGTTATCAAAAATACAATTTATGATCTCCATTAAGTGATATAAATGCAATATTTAAACCACTTATGATTCTCATGAAAATGGATCTAAAGCAAAACTATTCTAAGTATGGCCTATGAATTATTAACTAAAACTATAGACCATCAAATTTTGTTCTTACTTTCATTTCAAAATCAATAACCACTTAGCAAATATTGACGTAATTTGTGTTTACATTGACTATGCATAGCCTATTTTGTTGTCAACAAACATAGACTATTAAAACCATTTGTATAAACTTACATCCACATTCACTAACATGAAGCATATATTAGAGATCACAAATCATACAAATGTTGAACTTACATAAAGTTAGAGAGCATCATTCCCCTAAATCAAAGGGTTTGGCCACTTGTGCTATCATATCAACACATGTAAGTTTCAACATTAGAAAATAAAGAAAACTGAAAGAAAAACTAAGTAGAACAAGAAGAGAACTAAACTAAGAACATAAAGTAAATGTAAGCTACATAAAGTAACTGAACATGAAAGTAAATCTAAGCTATGAACATGAAAGTAAATCTAAGCTATGAACATGAAAGTAAAGAGCATAGAAATTAAATTGCATTAAGACAAAGAAATTACATAAAGAAAATGGCTAAGTAGCCATGGAAATACAAGAGAGCTTGTGCTCCTCTCAACTAAACTAAAGAAGGGAATAAAAAGGGAAGACGATATTTACATCACATAAAGGGGTATATATACATGTTTCTAACCCAAAACCCTAATCACATTTGTTGGGAACTCCCCAAAATGCCCCTTTATGAAGCTTCTTATCCACTAATTAGTCATGTAAGATGCATGAGACTTTTTGTCTTATTCAATTAGTCTTTAATAAGAAGCTTAAGAGAAAGAGGGTAATTTGAGAGGTGGGGTCCTCCATGATCATGTATGAGAATTATTTCCTCCTTTTTCCTTTGTATGCATGCATTTGTGCTCTAAATCTTCATGTGTATGCATTATTTGTGCTCCAAAATTCCTATAAGAGACAAATACAAAGAACAAGTAAATGCAATCACAAATTAAAACATGCACAAGTGACCATTTTACACCTTAAATGAGGATGAATGCATGACAATCTTAGGATGTTGGTTTAAAACATGTAAAACATAGCCAATTATGTTATTTATTTAATTAAAATAAGAATAAATGTTTGAATATAAATGTGCATTTTTACGTGCACATCAAATACACCCACACTTATCTTTTTATTCGTATTCGAATAAAGTAAAAAAAAACTAAGCTAAATCCGTTTTTGTAGGGAGCATGATTGCATTGAGCGTATGCAACAAGTCGTTAAACCTCCGGGTGTCCCCAGTAGGACGAGTGTTGTCTCGTGAGGGTTTTCAGCGAATACTACCCACAAAATCCAAAAGTTGAATGCAAAAAATATTTACAAAATGCAAGATTAGAAAATATTTATAAGACGAATGCAAGCTTTTAAAGGAATATTTACAAATGGATAATTTACTTTTAAATATTAAACGATTGAGTTAACACATATTTGGGTCGTCACTATGAAATTTGAGTCCGTTACTAATCAAAACTTCAAACAAAAGTCATGTTGTCGTCACAAACACCTCCAGCTCGGCCAGTTGTTTTGGTAGAAACATAGTGCAAATATGAAATGAATTTTATAATCGATATCAACAATCGTAAAACGGCATCTCAATTTCCTTTTTGTTAACAAGTTAGGTCGAATAAGTGAAGAATGTGTGGATTTCAAGTGCTTGCTCTCTCTTTATTACATAATATTTACATTATTACTATTTACAAACACCCAACCGAAAAGACCAAGGTATACCACCCGTGAGAGCTTGGGACAGAGCTTGGCAGATTGTGTAGACCGACACTGACTTTGTCAACAAGATGTCGGTAATCCTGAGGTGTCCAACTCATAAAATGAGACCAAGATATACCGACGTTGACATTGTCGACAAGGTGTCGGAAAGAGCTTGGCGGGTTTGCACACCAATGCGAGATGTACTAGTAATGTTGGATACCCTTGGATTATTAATATATACATACATTCTTTTTTTTTTCTTCTCTATTTTTTTTAAATAAGAGAGAGAGTTAATCGAGGATATCTTAGCATAACTTCACTTAAAAGATCTAAAATGTTATCACAAGTAGTCAAACTCAACCATTCATTTAATCGGATTACAATTCAGAAAACATTTCATACTCATCACATATGAATTTCCCAGTATACCATTTACACCAAATTTGCTCATAATTCAAACTCTCCTTTCGTTATCTACTAAGAGAAGTCAATTTCCAAACATTTTAATCAAACGACCCAAAACCGTATATTTAATTCATTGTGCCCTTTTAAAAGTAAATTAAATTTTTTTTGAAAAAGAAAAGAAAAGAAACTACGCAAAACCAAAATAAATATGAAACTCCCCCCACACTTGATTTGGACTGTGTCCCCACAGTCAATGCATGACACAATGAGTGAATAGAAGAGAAATATTTACATATGTACAAAAGAGGGTTAGTGCAACTTACCAAATGTGCATGCAGAAAATATGCAGTCATCGAATAGATGAACCGGTCCACAATGGACCAATGG
This sequence comes from Allium sativum, assembly GCA_030737875.1. Classification (NCBI taxonomy): domain Eukaryota; kingdom Viridiplantae; phylum Streptophyta; class Magnoliopsida; order Asparagales; family Amaryllidaceae; genus Allium; species Allium sativum. Next base: position 508,888,992 of record CM060920.1, on the reverse strand, counting down.
ATCAGCCTCATAAGAATTATGACACGTGTTAAGCACAGAAAACCAAATCATAAAGAATTGTATATTACGTTTCAGATTTGGAATAAATTTTGTTTTTTCAAAAGTTTGAGTTGTTAATTTTAAAATTTTGAACTTACAATTGATCTTAAAATCGAATTGAATTTCAGTAGCAACTATAGAGAGATCATTGATCCGGGGTTCAGTAAAAGTTTCAAAAACAAAATTTGATTTGTTCAGATGACATATAAATTGAGAGACATGAGCATGATTCTCACCCCCACACTTGTTTTGAGAAATATTGTTCAGTTTTGCTTTGATAATCGAAATTTTGTTGACTAAAGGTTCATTTGTAAACCTAAAGTCAAAACCAAACAAATGAATTTTCAGTAAATTTTAAAATCGTGTTTTCTCAAAAACAGTGTTATTCCAGAAAGAGTTCATATACTGTAGAAATTTATCATTGAAAAACAAGTGATCACAGTGAGGTTCAATTGAAAAAATTAAGTTGCAAGGAGTTTCAATAGTTTCAGAAAAATCGTTGTTGTGCTTAAGATCACATTCAGTAGTTTTGTTGTTTTCAACCTCAAGAGTTTCAAAGTTTTCAAATGTTTAAATTTCAGTTTCAGACCCAAAAGCGTTATTGTCAATCAGTTTAAGAAGTTTTCACTCATCAAAGTCATCCTCACCTAAACAGTTGTTAACAACTTCATCATTTTTGTCATGTTGACAATCTAAAGTTGCTAAATTTACAAAATTTTCAGAGTCTGAGAGAGGAAGATCCGACTGAAAATTGACATCTTCATTTTCAAGATAATTTAAATTCAAATCAATCACAGAACTTTCAACAACTTCATTAAGATTTTCATCAATTTCAAAAGTTGTTATTTGAAAATCATCGATTTTGTAAAAGATGTATTATCATTCGAATCATCACACGTTCGGTTTTAATTATTTTGTTTTTCACAAAAAAATATGTAGTCTTGAAGCAACAAATTCGTGTGATTATCGTGAATTTCATTTATTTTCTCAACAAAATCAAATTTATAATTATTTACATGAGAATTTTCAGTTTGAAATTGTTAGAACAAAAAATTTTGGGTTTACCACAATTGAAATTATTCCCATTGCCAAAATCATTTGAAAAATTATTCGCATTTTCATTTTGAATTTGAAATTCATTTTGGAGTTTGAAATTGATTTGGCAAGGGTTATAATCAAAATCATTTGAATTTGGAAGTGAATTCAAATTTTGATTATTTTGAAAACTTTGACTTGAATTGTTGCACAAATATGATTTACACCATTCATTTATTCTTTGATTTTGCTGTACGCTCATTTCAAGTAAAGATTCAATTTGTGTTTCAAGAGTTGAAGGTTGATCGGGATTTTGAAAATTATGTAGTGTAAAATTAGGATTGTTTGTACCATAGTTGTTATTAATATATCCATATGAATTTGGTGTAAAATTATATGGATTATATTGATTTTCACAACTATCGTAAAATTCGTAGGAATAAGGAAATTGGGACATTTTCAAGATTTTTTTTTTAAGAGAAAAGTCAAAAAATATACAAAAGAGATTTTTTTTTTTTGGATTTTTTTTATGTATGCTTGAACCTAATGTAACTATATGAATGCAAACTAAATGTTTACAGATTTTCTAAAATTATACAACAACGGTTAGATTTATTTCAACAAAAAAATTCTCAGCCAGTTAACGAACAAGAGTTATCGGTGCACCAGGAATCACCTTAGCAATGCAACTGAAGGTTTAAGTACCTTCAGAGGAACAACCGATATAATATTTACGAATCACTGTAATATTTATAAACAGTTATTACTCTGTCGCAGTCTAGACACCGAGAAATAAATCGTTAGAAAGAAATCAAGTTGTCAAAATATAACAGTGTCCTTAGAAAAAGTAAAATAAAAATAAGATGAATGCAAAACAGAAATTAAACGTGAATTAACGATGCAACTACGAATGAATTTTTATTTTGTTTTCGAATTTTTTTTAATGCAAATGCAAGCAAACAACAATGCAATTAAATAAAAAAAAAAGGGAGAAGAGAACAATACCAGAGCGTCTGGATTTATTAGCAATTTTTAGCGGCAATTTTTTTCTTTTTCTTTTAAAGCAAGCAAGCAAGACAACACAGTTTCTAGCGAGCAATTTTTCTGAACTATCTGCAACCTGAAATTGAGTAGAATACAAGAAATTTTCTTTTATGACAAAACAAACACAAAATCAAATGAATTAACACAAAGGTTTATGAAAACTGACTCAACAAAAACCCCAAAACAAAATTTACACAAAAGTGCAAAAGCGAATAAATACCCAACCCAGAGGCTTATATAATAAAGGTTTACTTCGCTTTATTAAATACTCAGCCAAAAAGCGAAGCCCAAGCTCAAAAACTAACAGTGTCGATCCTTATTTTATAAGAAAGAAAACAAAATTATCTTGAAAGCACTTTGTTCTCAAAAATGCCTCTTTTTTTAATCAAATCACGAAAATCTTGGAAGTCATAAACTGGAAAATAATGAATGAAATCGTTTTGGGAATTCGGCCTGATTTCGAATTGGGGATCGAAACTGTAACACCCACAATGTAACACCCACCTCCGCTAGGGTCACCCACAAAGGGAATGCACTAGTTTTGGTGGAGTATTATCTAGGTAACATACACAGAGATATCACAAGGCAGAACATAAATAAAGCAGCGGTAGAAATTAAAAACCAAATTTTTATTACTTTCAAGAAAAGAGTCAAAACCTCATATATCCAAGGTACAAATTATTCCATTACATCAAGTTCCAAATAAAGAAGCATAAACTTAAGATAACAAAAGTAAATTATTCCCCATAAATAGCAGAAGTGCAGCCATAGCATAGCTCAAGACCAAATCGTACATGAGCTGACAGAAAGCAAGCTAAATCCAAGCTAAGAGCTAGTGTTTCCTCCCTGAGATCCTGGGGGGGAGGGGGAAAAACGAAAGAAAAAGAGGCGAAAGAAAATGGGTCAGTCATAAAGACTGGTAAGTCCTAGTGACTTTCAGTATAAAAACTAGTAAAGTTAACAAGACATGAGTAAACGGAAAGTAAACATAGGGATGATAAAAAGACTGGCAAGATAACTAAGATATCCGGATAAATCTAGCATCGCATATTCAAGATTCACTGCACCAACTGTACTAGTATTCTAACCTATGTCAAGTATTAACCATGAAATGATTCCTTGGCCCAATATCATGAAATGACCCATTACGGGGTCCTACAATACGACCTACCAATCGATCGGCTCCCTACAAGTTCTAGCTCGTCATGTGTCTGTGTCATACGGCCCAATCATGAAATGTAGTCACCTGCGCTAGGTCCACCATAGGGTGTATCAAGCCCTAGGGTGCCAACCACTGACATGAATCAAGCACGCAAAGTGTAAACCTACTAGTGCCCAATGCCTGCTTTTTCAACTCCGAACTACGTGCACGACCATAGTCCGCCTGAACCTACAATGGCGCACCTACTCAGCCGTCGTTCTGGTCGCTTACAATCAGCCAAGTAATCGTGCCCCACACTGCCTAGTCCCAGGGTATCGTGATACATCTAAGTGGGTTACTGCTGAAAAGGACCGCGTAACTAGGGTTTCTAATGGGTTAAGTGTTGTCGTTCAAATTCGTGACTTAACCCTATCCAAATCATGTATCAACTTGGTTAAGTGTGTTCAAGCGGTTCATGACTTAACCCTATCAAATCATCATGTCAACTTGGTTAAGTATATTCAAGTGGTTCATGACTTAACCCTATCCTGTGGCATAAATTCATTAATGCACCCTAACCTCTCACATTAGACTAGTTGTTGTGGTCACTGGATTTGCCGGGCGGTTCCGGGCAGATTTACACCACAACATAGTCTAACCTCGGGTTTTAGGTGCGATATGACCAACTACCCGGCGAATCCAGTGACTTGCTAAAATTTCCAAAAAATATCACTGTCAACCCAGCTTCAACAATGGTTATGTGTTGGTGTCGCTCGGACACATTCCAATTCGTTTAATATCACTGTCAACACATCTTCTAACTCGGCCCAATTCTCACTGTCCAATAGTTTATCCACTTCGATCCTTCTGCCCCGGCCATCGACTTCAACAATGTGTAATTACTCAATGACTCAATCCACCTTACCTGATCATATCCCGTCCTCGAAATCCCGTGCTTCGGTTGGTATTGAGCCTTCACCCGATTATGGAACTTTCGCGGGTTCTGTCGTGTCGGCTATTCTGGTGGCGCACTTACGGCCCCGGATGGATGTTGCTGCATCTTCCATTTTCTGTGGTATTGGCACATGCGGCCCATGCACGAAGCCAACCGATGCTGATTTCATCTTTTCTGAACATACTAGGCCCATGCAACTAGTACATGGCATAAACCATGCATGCGATAGTATACAGGGGAATCTGTCGGCTATAGATGCTACCATAATCATAACCGAGCCTTTTACGCGAATCTCTCCCTATCAACATGCTCATGCTCCTATAGTTAATAACAAATGCCTTTTCAATTATCAATGCAATTCTGTAATAATTGATGCCATCGTTATCTCGTGGCAAGCCAATGTCTCCAAAAGTCCTCTATCAATTTCCAACCTCCTGGGTTTGTGTTTGGCATATATCCTCCTCCTTCGGATGTACTGCAACACCCTCTCCAATCCCAAATTACACCAGACGCGACATGTTCCGGCCTCGTATCTACGCTGGCCTTTCCTGAATCTGTCTCCCCTTTGTGGCCTTAGTGCCATCCTGCTAGAAAAACAAAAGGTTGGTTGGAAGAGCATACTGCAGTTCTATTTTGCTGACTGCCGGCTCTAATCGAAAGAGAAGGGTCCACTAATAGAAAACAAACTTAATTATTGTGAAATAATAATTATGCGCATAACCTCTGGACAAGATTACTGTCCCAAAATTATTGGGTATCTAACTAGTAACATTTTTTACTATGCAAGCAATGCTAAAATAGGAGAAACGTATTGAACAAGATAAGAAGGAAATGATGTTTTTTCTCACCATATAAAGGAAGCGAAGGTAATGAAATCATTCATATCGTACTCAGCAAATAAATTTTCGCTATACCATGGTGATATCAACGAACACCGGAAAAAAAATAGGACAATCGCTTTTGCATAATTTTCAAACCATGGACTTCGGCAAGCAATTAGTTTGTCCTAAAATGATGAAAGAAGCACGTAACAAACGTTGATGAAACTCATGTACCTGATTCTGCGGCTATATTAAAATTTTCATGATAATCTTTGCCTTCCCTCTGCTTTAATCATGTCGGATCTTGCGAAAACTCTGTCAAAAGATTACGTCTGTGAAATGAGATGAGATGAATCATTAATAGTTCTGTTCATGCTGTTCGAATGAAAATGGAAGCTTCTAAGTTTGAATTATTATTTTTGGAAGACTCGGAATGTTAAATTTAACTGGTTACTATCATTGATTACATACTAATTGTGTACTAAAATAATGATATGAACATCTCACAGACGAATTAGTTTGCTCGTGAAACCTAAGCTGAGAAACCTTAACTAGTAGTCAAATACTTCATACTTATCTGCCATTTATCGAACATCTTAAATGCATTATGGTGTACACTCGTTAATACGTCCATCAAAATATATACCAACCTATGATTCAACTGCCCCAGTAAAATTAAATTGCGTCAACAGACTGTAGACTTTAAAATCAAAATTATTGCAAAAACATTAATGCATAACATCTGGAACTAAATGAAGTTCTAATTCTAGGTAAACAAAGCAGCTACACATAATATAAAAAATGAATTCGTTGGAATTAGAAAATGAAACCATAGAATCTGTAATCAACGTAATATTGTTTGTGTAACACCCACGTCCATTAATGTCACTCACAAAGGGAATGCATTAACTTCCATGGAGGTTATAAGTGAATATAGAACAGAAAAATTACAACAAGACAGATAATAAATAGTACTTGGAAATCTAAAACTTCATTTTATTGCAGCGGAAATTAAACATGTTGTTACATCATAAAACCATATATCATAACCAAGTACAATATCCATCTTCATAAAAACAAAATACATAATCCCATTACATAAATAGCCATTAAAAAGATAACAAGCTAGACTTTACTTCAACGGTCCTAGCTTTCCAAAGAGAGATGAAGCAATTCAATCAAACTCCACTAGAGCTGGGCCCAACCTGAGGACCTGGAGGGGGAAAAAGGATAGAAATAGAGGGGGTCAGACATAAAGTCTGGCGAGTATGATAATTCTAACAATACTATTATCAAAATAACTAGAATAAGGCATAAGCTGGAAGACAAGTAAATGTCTATGAACTCTTAGGAAGATAAAGATAGCGTTTAAGATAACGTTAAAGATAACGGTAAAGGCACACCTAATTACTAACGAATGATTACTACACTGCACCGCACATTACTACACTGCACCACACCAGTCACCCTATTGTTTGATCCCACTTGCTTCACACAGAAACTTTATAAATAGCCTTACGTACCCCTAGCTGACTACATAGGTGTCGTCTGCCCCTATGTCCACTAGGTGTACCCCACTACCCACTTTCGATCGGCTCCCTACTCGTAGATACCAGTGCTGGCCCCACAGTGAGGTGTATCACTACCCTAAAGTGGCAACCCGATACAACTTGAGAATGCACGGCTTATACCTACACGATGCAACAACATCTTATCTACCAGCCCGGGTCCACACACGCATATGAAACCCGTTGGACTTGCGTTGCCACCGCTCCCCGTTTTGGCCTCTTACAGTCAAACCCAGCATGCGTGTCCCGTCCTCGACTTGGGTCGAGCCCACAAAGATACGTTTGGGATACTGGTCGAAATGGGCCCCCACAAGCTACCCACCTAAGCTTGTCACTAGTATATCCCACTTAACCCTCTTAGTCATGTTCATTTACATGTGTGTTTGGTTAAGTCTTACTAATCGTATTTCACATGCCACTAAGGGCATCCCCTAGATTCCTCTTTCCACCCAAGGCACCTACTTAACCCCCATGTCCCACCTTACATGTTTATCTGGTTAAGTATTTCTTAATTCATTCAGGCCATAACCTCATAAAGACCTCTCAAATTAGACTGGCATTTATGGCAGCTGGATTTGCTGGGCGGGTCCGGGCAGTCTTACACCATAAAAGAGTCTAACCTCGTGTCTTTACAACCATTATGCTTTAGTTTAGGACTAGGACCACTCACATTGGGCTGACATTTGTGACCACTGGATTTTCCGGGCGGGTCCGGGCAGGTTTACGTCACAAACGAGTCCAACCTCGTGTCCTAAGCATTGATTAACACTTAAAATCTTTTACCCCAGTTTTAATAATTCCATATTCAAATTATTAATTAAGTCAAGTTTTAATGATGTCCATAATTGACTCAATTATGGCCATCCACTTATGGCATGCAAAATCATATCAATTGCACCCCAACTTTTTAATATTAAATCCTTAATATTACCCCTACCCCACGTTTATACGTTCGCTTATTCAACGCATAATATAGGCTAGACTTGTATAGTCTAACACCTAGCACAAAGATAAATTATCACAACATATAGACAATTAAAATAAATCTAATCATAATAGGGGTGAAACTTGCATAAACTACACATGTTAAGGATCAAAAAAGGTGTCAACTTGTTAAATGTCTCAATTTATATGATATGATCATAGCCCAAATCTATACATAAACTTGCATATGGGGTTTTTAGGCAACATAATGATGGTGTGAACTAGCATAGGATATCACATATGTCATAGCATAATTCTAGATGTCATAATAGATGTCTTGGCATATGTTCATAACTTTTCTAATCAATCTAACTTGCATATGTGACTTGTCATATAGATCAACATAACCCAAACATGATGATTTAATTAATACGAACTAACTAGCATAGATGGTAACATCATGGCCTTTTTAACATGTATGATTCATCACAACTTAGCATAGAAACTTTCAACATACATAACATCATCATAGCATGATTTACAACATATAAGATATCATCATCACATAACATTGGATTTACAATATACATGATAGCAAAAGGGGTTTACAACAACATATATGATAATTCACATCATCTACTCATAATCCATTCATAACTCAACCTAATTAAAATGATAATAATCTTGTTAAGATCATCATACTCACAATTTAGAGAAGAAAAGAGAGAGTTTTGCTTTGCTTTAGGGTTGAGAGAATTAGAATTGAATTTGCTTTTCTTCTTTCTTAGTTGGCGGCGGCTCCATTGATTTCCATGGCGATGGTATGACGGTAACTATTCTATTTTAATTAGGTTTAGGGTTAGCATTAGGATGTATTTATAGGTGTAGGAAGTTATTTAGGACCATTAGATTAACCCTGAACCATGAGAACCAATCAAATGCAAAATCTGCATTTGAGCGAATCGGCCCACGGGTTGACAGCCAAACACCCTGGATTAACCCCTAGTCGACCCAGCGGGGCTTGGGTCGACCTCAAAAATGGGCTGGTTCGGTTATTCCCCCTCCCAATTCGCTGTTTTGAACTTTTTCGCATATTTATTTATTTAATTTTTAATTTATATATATATATATATATATATATATCAATATATATATATATATTTCTCTGCGCAACCCATTTCACTTAGTTCTTTTCTAAAAATTAAGTATACTTTAATTTGTGAATTTTAATGTTATAAAATTACGGGGTGTTACATTCTCCCCTCCTTAAAGGATTTCGTCCCTGAAATCTCCAAGTCAAGAAGAATGTATATCCTACCATCTAATCATCCATCTACTCAACCATCAAACACCAGCATCCATTGTCCTTAAAAGACTTCTAATGCTTTAATGTTTATATGCACAGTGTGTGTATATGTCCCTATCTAATGCAAAATTAGGCGGTCTACTGATTCAGTCGACCTCCTTAGTGCAATTCATGATAGTGCCATGCATCCAATATGTATGCAAAAGATTCCTAATGATACATATTAATTCTATATGCGTGCACAACCATCCACCCGAATGCAGCAACTATATGATAATACAACCATTATACATCCATTTTACTATATACATCCATATATATGCAATATGCAATATGAAGTGACTGAGCCGATCTGGTGCCTAATAGTGTGTGTGTATGCATCCACGAGCAACCACTAGCAAACATTTGCATCCACTTTGCATCCACCATACATAACATGTCTCAAACACATGTTTCAACCATAGGATTATCCTAACTAAAAGTCAAAGATACTAGCGAGAGGATATACTAAAGATAAGATAAGTACAAGCTAAGCGATAAAGGAGAAATTAAAGGACATACCCTCAAAAAGAAAAGGGTATCGTGAACACATCTTCTCTTCCGTCTCCCAAGTAGCGTTGCTCTCATCATCTCCTCATTGCACTTTGACTAGTCTGACCTCTCGATTCCTCAACCAAGCTACTAAACGAACTCTCCTCCCTTCTTCTACTTCAAAGATTTCTAGCAGTTCTTCCACCTCCTTAAGCCAATCTCTAGCTTCCACAAACGTTTCTGACCCATGAAATGGTTTTCCACCCATAGCCTTGAATTCCTTGCACGTCTTTGCAAAAGTATCTACGCGAGGAGGAGGAGGAGGAACGGGTGCAACTGGTGGTGGAGGAACATTGGCTGGACCTGCAGCAGCCCTAGCCTCCAATAGCCTCCTATACCATCCTGGTATCGTTACACCGTCGGGTAGATTAAGATCTTCAGCCATGCTGAAACGAAAAAGGAAAGATTCAAAATGGAGAATTCGAAAGATAAAAATATGTGGCTATTGGGGATTATGTTTTTCTTAAAAACTTTTCTCTTTAAATTTCTCATTAAAACATGTTTTTGAAAACACTTCTTCCAAAAATAACTATTTTTCTAAAGTATTTTTATCTGTTCTGGTAACCTTAAGCTCTGATACCACGTGTAACACCCCACGTCCATTAATGTCACTCACAAAGGGAATGCATTAACTTCCATGGAGGTTATAAGTGAATATAGAACAGAAAAATTACAACAAGACAGATAATAAATAGTACTTGGAAATCTAAAACTTCATTTTATTGCAGGGGAAATTAAACATGTTTGGTACATCATAAAACCATAGATCATAACCAAGTACAATATCCATCTTCATAAAAACAAAATACATAATCCCATTACATAAATAGCCATTAAAAAGATAACAAGCTGGACTTTACTTCAACGGTCCAAGCATTCCAAAGAGAGATGAAGCAATTCAATCAAACTCCACTAGAGCTGGGCCCAACCTGAGGACCTGGAGGGGGAAAAAGGATAGAAATAGAGGGGGTCAGACATAAAGTCTGGCGAGTATGATAATTCTAACAATACTATTATCAAAATAACTAGACTAAGGCATAAGCTGGAAGACAAGTAAATGTCTATGAACTCTTAGGAAGATAAAGATAGCGTTTAAGATAACGTTAAAGATAACGGTAAAGGCACACCTAATTACTAACGAATGATTACTACACTGCACCGCACATTACTACACTACACCACACAGTCACCCTATTGTTTGATCCCACTTGCTTCACACGGAAACTTTATAAATAGCCTTACGTACCCCTAGCTGACTACATAGGTGTCGTCTGCCCCTATCTCCACTAGGTGTACCCCACTACCCACTTTCGATCGGCTCCCAACTCGTAGATACCCGTGCTGGCCACATAGTGGGGTGTATCACTCCCCTAAAGTGGCAACCCGATACAACTTGAGAATGCACGGCTTATACCTACACGATGCAACAACGTCTTATCTACCAGCCCGGGTCCACACACGCATATGAAACCCGTTGGACTTGCGTTGCCACCGCTCCCCGTTTTGGCCTCTTACAGTCAAACCCAGCATGCGTGTCCCGTCCTCGACTTGGGTCGAGCCCACAAAGATACGTTTGGGATACTGGTCGAAATGGGCCCCCACAAGCTACCCACCTAAGCTTGTCACTAGTATATCCCACTTAACCCTCTTAGTCATGTTCATTTACATGTGTGTTTGGTTAAGTCTTACTAATCGTATTTCACATGCCACTATGGGCATCCCCTAGATTCCTCATGCCACCCAAGGCACCTACTTAACCCCCATGTCCCACCTTACATGTTTATCTGGTTAAGTATTTCTTAATTAATTCAGGCCATAACCTCATAAAGACCTCTCACATTAGACTGGCATTTATGGCAGCTGGATTTGCCGGGCGGGTCTGGGCAGTCTTACACCATAAAAGAGTCTAACCTCGTCTCTTTACAACCGTTATGCTTTAGTTTAGGCCTAGGACCTCTCACATTGGGCTGACATTTGTGACCACTGGATTTGCCGGGCGGGTCCGGGCAGGTTTACGTCACAAACGAGTCCAACCTCGTGTCCTAAGCATTGATTAACACTTAAAATCTTTTACCCTAGTTTTAATAATTCCCTATTCAAATTATTAATTAAGTCAACTTTTAATGATGTCCATAATTGACTCAATTATGGCCATCCACTTATGGCATGCAAAATCATATCAATTGCACCCCAACTTTTTAATATTAAATCCTTAATATTACCCCTACCCCACATTTATACGTTCGCTTATTCAACGCATAATATAGGCTAGACTTGTATAGTCCAACACCTAGCACAAAGATAAATTATCACAACATATAGGCAATTAAAATAAATCTAATCATAATAGGGGTGAAACTTGCATAAACTACACATGTTAAGGATCAAAAAAAGGTGCCAACTTGTTAAATGTCTCAATTTATATGATATGATCATAGCCCAAATCTATACATAAACTTGCATATGGGGTTTTTAGGCAACATAATGATGGTGTGAACTAGCATAGGATATCACATATGTCATAGCATAATTCTAGATGTCTAGCATAGGGTATCACATATGTCATAGCATAATTCTAGATGTCATAATATATGTCTTGGCATATGTTTATAAATTTTCTAATCAATCTAACTTGCATATGTGACTTGTCATATAGATCAACATAACCCAAACATGATGATTTAATTAATATGAACTAACTAGCATAGATGGTAACATCATGGCCTTTTTAACATGTATGATTTATCACAACTTAGCATAGAAACTTTCAACATACATAACATCATCATAGCATGATTTACAACATATAAGATATCATCATCACATAACATTGGATTTACAATATACATGATAGCAAAAGTGGTTTACAACAACATATATGATAATTCACATCATCTACTCATGATCCATTCATAACTCAACCTAATTAAAATGATAATAATCTTGTTAAGATCATCATACTCACAATTTAGAGAAGAAAAGAGAGAGTTTTGCTTTGCTTTAGGGTTGAGAGAATTAGAATTGAATTTGCTTTTCTTCTTTCTTAGTTGGCGGCGGCTCCATTGATTTCCATGGCGATGGTATGACGGTAACTATTCTATTTTAATTAGGTTTAGGGTTAGCACTAGGATGTATTTATAGGTGTAGGAAGTTATTTAGGACCATCAGATTAACCCTGAACCATGAGAACCAATCAAATGCAAAATCTGCATTGGAGCGAATCGGCCCACGGGTTGATAGCCAAACACCCTGGATTAACCCCTAGTCGACCCAGCAAGGCTCGGGTCGACCTCAAAAATGGGCCGGTTCGGTTATTCCCCCTCCCAATTCGCTGTTTTGAACTTTTTCGCATATTTATTTATTTAATTTTTAATTTATATATATATATATATATATATATCAATATATATATATTTCTCTGCGCAACCCATTTCACTTAATTCTTTTCTAAAAATTAAGTATACTTTAATTTGTGAATTTTAATGTAATAAAATTACGGGGTGTTACATTTTGCATTAACGCATGTACATCACTAACCTAGATCCGAAATGTGGCTTGACGGCGTCGGGTCGGAGACCGATGGGATCGAAACCGATGGGACGAAACCGATGTGACGGATCTGGAGATTGAAGGCGTGATTTCGTTCTTCTTAGTGGATCGCAACCAGGTGGATGATTTGGAGGCTGTGATTTGGTTTGATCGAAATACGAAGGAGATTTAATTTTATTTGATCGGAACCCACTTGTGGAGATTTAATTTTGTGCGATTAATTTGATTGTAAAAAAAAGTTAAAGGTGAAGGCTGGTAAGGAACGAACCCAAAAAAAAAAGTCACGTGCGACTGTTTTTATATTTAACTGTCGCAAATTGAAACTTCCCCAATTCCAACTTCATTTTATTTGCTACGGATTTATATATAACCGTCGCAAATTGTAAATATTTGCTACTGTTTTTAAATAAAACTATCGCAAATTTGTCTACTACATTATTTTGCTGACAACCTGCTACGGTTTGTAACTAAAATAGTAGCACATAACCATATATGCTACTGTTTTTAGCTCAACCGTCGCAAATAAGGTGACGCAAATAAACAGTTTTGTACTAGTGCGAGTTTTTCTCACTCTGGTTCACCAAACTGACCCAGTGTTTTGTAAATGCTCGGGTTAGCCCGGAGTGTACAGGTTCAGGTATCAGGTACTGAGGAATCCAGAGACGAGCTGGATGAGCTGGAGATGTTCAGACATATGATATTTATTTCGCTGTGTATATGAGGACAGATTATTATAACTGTCCAGAGATATTGATGTACTCTGATATTGTAAGTATTTTCAAAGGCTCTCAAATAAAGATTTATTTCTAAATCATATTTTGTTCTGCTGCGATGTGAGACTCTGTGTTGTGTTGGTTCTTCTCCTTCTTCCATTCTAATATTTCTTTCTTATCTCGCCCTCTAATTTCTTTCTATAAACATTCCAGTGTTTTCGGTGTTGGAAGGTCAGCATAAGTTATGGTGAAGGTATTTATGTCGATTTTCGGGACCGAAAATTCTTGGGTCATTACAGTTTCTTTTATTTATTTAAGTTTTATAAGTTTCTTTTTCTAGTCTTTTTCCTTATTACTTATTTCTATCAGTTATTTCAGTTTTCCTACAAATATCTACATTTTTTAGAGGTGTAAATGTTAGTTTATAGACACAGTTTTTAATCTTCTTTTTGCACGTAAAATAAAATGTTAACATAAAACTTCGCAAATATGGATTAAATACAAAGGAACTAAATTTACAGTGAATACATGTAGAAATTACATATTTACAATAAAAAGGAATTAGACTGAATCATATAGATTTACCGAAATTTGCAATGAATTATGACCAGTCACTACGCTTGAAATCGAAGCAGAGGAGAGATATCCACCATTGTCTGATTGCATATATCTCTGTCATTAAATCCCGTGTTGTCTCATTCTACATCAGACCACAGATATAACCCGTTGTTTGATTTGAATTATAGTAACATATAAAAACATAGTCGTGTGTTCTCTGATGTAGTGTTCTTGTTTTACACATAGTTGTGATGAATATTATATGTTGTCTTTTGTGAAGAATATTATATGTTGTCTGAAAGTTAATAATAATTGTTTTATATTATCTTAATGAAATGCATATTTCCATTAATTTTCAAATCCACCTTCTTACAGCAGATAATTATTTTTTAAAACAATTAACATAACTCAAATCAGTTTCTGTATATGTTGTCCTTCTCAAATTAAATGACATAAAGCAACTCAACTAACACAGAGCAATTCAAATAACACAGCAGTTCAGATTTCTGCTATATATAGACAATATTAAACAATATCAACAACGACACCAAATACAAATACATCCTACAAGCATCAATTCAACATAAACTGCATAAACTAGGCAACTGAACCCATGTGTACACAAAATTCAATAAAACCAACATTGGCAAAGCTGACTTACAAGGGTTCAATTGGCAGTCACATATAGAATTTAGCACTATGATTATACAAAATTGTAGACATGTGTAGACCATTCCACCCATATGAATCAATATCCTTTTGTGAAAAATTACTGCTTACACTCTTCTCCTACTATAACAAATAGGAAATGCAGAGGTTAATTTTACCCGGCATGTATCTCAATATATGCCTATATACAAGTATGGTAGTACATGAGTTTTAAACAGCCTAACAAAAGTGTTCGAGGAAAGCCCAACTAATCATGCAGTAAACCGTGGTAAGGCCTGACCAACAAGGAGAATGATTATATCACATTATAGACATCACTTAAAATGGCAGCAAGACATGTGCATTTCAGAAATCAAATTTGCACTAGACTTAGATATGAACAATTGTGCCATGTAGGTGTATACACCATGTTAATGGATGACATTTTAAAATGGGTGTAGCACCTATCATTGCAACAGTCATGATTCACACTTAAATAAACAGATCATAATGCATGTCAATTATTTATGTAAGAAAATACCCACATGCAAGTGCAATATTGACAGGAGAAAATTGCACAATGACATGGTGCACCAACAATGGACACAGCGTGACTTCAATAATGGTGGCGACATAGCATAACTATGGACATAATAAGGGTGTAGTGTACTAGAGTATTACCTTAGCAGCCCATGGTTGATTCTTGTCTCCCACGATGTCTTACATGTAGCGCATAACCCACAATCAACACGTCAAATGACCTCTCTATGTTGGACCTGCCAGAAGCATGCATACATATCAAGTAAACATATAATTCAATCAATCATGTTGAAGAAAAAGTCATCGGACTTAAGAAAAAGTCATCAGACTCCAAGAAAAAGTCATCAGACTTGAACTTGATTGTCTTTTAGTGTGTCCTGATTGTAATTTGCAATGGAGCTCCAAAGTAAACAAATTCTCAAAAAGTTAACATTGCAAAGTAAACAAACATAAATTAACCGTCAAACCACTCAAATATAAAATAGAAATTGCACATACTTGACAATATTCATCCATTCACCACCAAACAATCGTCCTCTTGATGGATCCATGAAATGCACAGTCAGTTCAGTGGGATTCACAACCGTCAAACACCAATGATTGTTAACATTGAAAATTCCACTCAGCATTCATAACAAAGTATACACAGCGTGAATTAAGTATAAAATTTGTAGATTAATATAAAGAACCATACTATACATACCCTGAGTTATACGACACCAAAAAAAATCTGATTAGGATTCCCATGGTTATACCATTTTGCCAAACCATAAGCTAATTTATCTTAATTTCCACATTTTTGTGCATCCATATAAGCAGGATATATGAAGGCAATCATTTCCATCATCTTACATTTCTTCAGCTCTTCATGAAGGTAGCTATAAAAGCATATAAGAAAAGAATAATTAACACCAAATGCAACACTAAAAATTTGTGACCTTAGCATGTCCAGCAGTAACATGAGCAACACCAATGCTTCATCTTTACAAATTAAAAGAAGTATCTGGTCACCATTTTAAATTATCAGATATATAAATATAAACATGTTATTCTAGACCTTCACAACCTGCAAGAAATATTGGATTAAGTCATCCCTCAAAGTAGAATAATAATGATTATAGACTTTCACATGCTGCACTATGCAAGAAATACGTCTGTTTGGACAAAAGTGGCTATTCTTTGGACAAAAATTCATAAATGCACAAGCTCATATTCTCACTCTTCCTCTTCTCTTCAAAATTTTCCAGACTACTTTCTTCTTAAACCCTAAATATTCAACAATGCCGGATTATAGTCGCATTTCACCGCCTTTCTCATATGACTATGAAGGTTTGATGGAGCACACATTACTTCACAATCATTCATCCCCCGAAATTGATATTGATTTCTGCATTAAAATGCAAGAAAGACACTATGAAGATTTAAGAGAGCACGAATGTGAACAGGAAGTAATTCACAGACAAGAGAGGGAAGAAAGACGACGAGAACAAAGACATAGTCGACAGCAACGACGTAATTCAGGACATCTACAGGACGCAAACATCACACAAAAAAATGAATAGGAAGTTGACTCACCCAATACTATTTGTGATTGTGGATATGCAGTTGTTGAAGATGTTATTATAAAAGGAAATAATATTGGTCATCATTATTTCAGATGTCACGCCTCCCCTAGCGAATGTGGCTTTTGGCATTGGATTGACGAACCGTTTTGTCAACGACCGTTGATTATGCAAACAAATTACAGTATCAACTAACAACGTTGCAAAATCAATCTGTTGGGTGGCACAATGAACTTAGTAGACTACACGATCAGCTTCATGGTTTAAATATTAGAAAGAAAAACTAAACTATATAGTAGTTACTGCTTCAGTATTATCGATACTGATATTTGTTTATGTATCTGTACTAACGGTTATTGTGGATGTTAACGAATCATTATATTGTATCGGTATTGCTAGTAATGCTACTTGTTTTTCTCAATATCAATATTGATATTTGCTTATGTTTGCTTATGTAACGTTTACTCAAATTACAACATGGAATTAAATTATGAGCTTTACAATTAGACTGCATACTTAATAAGAGAACTACAGTTCATATTTTAAGTTCACATTTTAAATTAGACCGCATACTTTTAGCTAATGGAAAATTCAAGCAAACTTTAAAATGTGAGAATATGAGCTTGCACATTTATGAAATGCGCAAGCTCATTTATGAAATGTGCAAGATCATTTATGAAATGCGGATTTATGAAATGTCCAAAGAATAATTAACGCATACCTCATATGAAAAAAGATGTCTGAAGAAGATTTGTGATTGCATGTATATCGGTTCTTAAGATAGCCACATTTGTTCGAAAACCAAATATTTCCTCGTCTAACACGGTGTTGATGGTGGCCCCATTCTTCAGGGATGTGTTCGCCCATTCTCAAAGCACCCTCATTGTTGCAGGCAGTTTAGAAGGCAGTGTGTCATTGTCTTCATCCTCTGGCTCATTGTGATCATTTTTCCTCCTCTTCTTCTTGACAACGTCATACTTAACAACCTCAGGCACTGTGTCGAGGTCTTCATCCTCTGGGTCATTATGATCATTTTTCATCCTCTTCTTCTTGACAACATCAGACTTGAAAACCTCCAAGTTATGTAAATAACAGTCAATTTGTGTAGACAATCAAATATCAAATGATAGATGCTGAAATTACCTTATCAGTTACTGCATCGGAGATCAAATTTCTTGGCCAAGCAATGTATGTACCACCAAGCGCATCTTGCACTGTCATAAATTCACCCTTGACAGGAATTGGTTAGTGTTAGCCTACTTTGTCAACTAGGCTACACAAAGAGCAAATAGTGGGAAAGCCATCAACCGGTTCAGATCGGAGGGAACCAGCGCAGGAAAGAAGCAGAAATCAAAGACACAGACATCACATCGGTTCGGTTCGGAGAAACACTTCAGCGACACCAAAAGAAAGCAAGTAGCCTCATCGAATCGGATCGGATCGGAGGCGGCCGATCCGAACCCCTTTTTTTTAAGCCTGTGACATTGCTACACACGTTTCCTGAAGACTCGGACCAAGCACAACCATTTCCTCCTACGATCTGCCACTAAATCGATGCGCTGTCACCATCTGGAGGCCTCTGAACCCGACTCTTATGGGATGGGTGCCACGCAGTTCCGAACCGGAGCCACTTCGAGGAGATTTTTCACCTATAAATACACCATCAAGAAGCATTTGAAAGGATCTTTTGGCAAATTCTCAGTTCTAACTTCCTTAATAGCTGAATTTCATAACCATATTCAGATCAAAATCATCTCTTAAAGTCTATTTTTGAGAGATTTGAGTGAGCTTATGCATTGTAATTGTGAAGTTGAGTGAGAATCATTGCTGTATTTGCATTCAAATCATTAATCAAAAGAATAAAAAGTGGACGTAGGCCCTTTAGTGCCGAACCACTATAAATCATGTGTTCTTCGTTGCTTTTTAGTTCTATTTCATTAAAATCATAGCTAATTTGGGTGTTACAACCAATTTTTGGTCTATCATTTTGGTGCTTTCACTGAGAGACCTTCGAATTCTTAGCCTTTTTGGGATTTTCATTCTACTATTTGGACTTTCAAGTTCAAAGAAGTTAATCCTTTGTCTCTGATATCTTTCAGTACTTGTTGACTAACTGTTGAAGAATCGATTATCATGGCTAAGACCAAAGGAAAAGAAGTGCAAGGCGCTAGGGGAAACGATGCTAGAGAAAATCAGCAAGCCATCGTGTTAACGAGGTCACGCGCTCAAAGCTCTGGAGCAGACCGCTCTAATCAGGAGGATCCGAACCGGATGGGAGGTGCCGATCTAAACCGGATGGAAGGTACCGATCCGATCCGGTCTAATGAGGTCGAGGGCACTCACTCTCTCTATCTGAACCGCCCCGACCAGGCCACTGTGAACCGATCCGATATGAACCAGAATGAAGCTGGAACTTCTACTCGAGCTCCCTCCAACGCTCTGATTCCAGCCACGATGACTAATGTTCAGCCTAATCCATCTGCACCCATAACCCAGGGTGACTTTTCATGATATCTTGACATGCTCCAGAGCACTAAAGAAGCATTGGAAGCCCAAAGGCGTGACAGCCATCGCATGCAGGAAAACATGATCACTATGGGTAGAGAACTACAGGAGCTCCGAAGGCAGAAGACTCCTTACCCAACGCGCCGCCTTGCTACAGATGATTCGTCTTCTTCGGACGAGGAACGCCCTTGCGAGAGAAGGCCGTTTGAACGACCTCAGAACCTCGATCAATTGACTTTTTGATCTTTAGGATCCCGAGAAGACGCCGCTCGTGTATTGGGCCCTGATGACCCGAGCCTGCAACAACCTATGTTGCTACCCATGCGTGGATCCCACATCCTACCCAGGGATCCTAATATTACCAACCCCACGCAGCAACAGCTTCTCTAACCTCTACCTCCTGAGATTGACCAAGAGCACACAGAGCAACGTAGAGTAGCTGCCGCCAGAAACAGGAGGTTATCCCCTGATCAGGAACCCATGGGTAATCCGAACATCAGACCTAGAGAACCTGTGCAGACATTAACAAATGCCGATGTATGGGCAATGATGCGCCAGATTATGTCCGAAAGCCGGCGGTATGCTAATGAAGATTGGGATATTGAGCGAAGTCATACCCCCTTCACAGATGACATACTGGATTTCTAGTTCCCTCGACGATTCAACTTGCGTCAGATGGATCGATATTCATGAAGAACAGACCCAGGGCTGCATTTGAAGAGGTATGCATCGCGGCAGCAGCCCCAGATGCCGTAAAATGCAAAGCCTTTCCAATCTATCTTGAAGACATAGCGTTAATGTGGTTCACCCGACTCCCCCCTCGGTCGATGTCAAATTTCACAGAATTGAGTAAGCTCTTCATGAATCAGTTTCGACTCCATGCCCGAAAGTCCAAGAGTGTCATAGAATTGTCACGGATTAAACAGGCCCTAGGAGAATCTTTGAAGTCATATTTGGATCGTTTCAACCTGGCCGTCACCGAAGTTAGTGATCCCCATGAGCCCACTATCCTGATGGACTTGATAGAAGGGGTAGATCCTGACACAGAGTTCGGGGATTACTTGGCTGGAAAACCACCTCCTACTAGAGAATTGTTCTATGAAAAAGCTAATATCTGCTTAAGGCGAGAAGAAGCTAAGGCAAATCGGAAGAGAAAGTCCGAAGGGGCCTCAAAGGAAGGTGTCCAGAGTAACGTTGCTGTGAAACAATCTGGTGACTGTTCAGGGAAGGTGGAAGTAAATGTTGGCAACCCGAGTGGGGGTAATAGCAACAGAAATGGGAACGGCAATAGAAGGAACAGAAACCGAGGGAATAGCTCTATTAAAAGACCCAGATTCCAGACTTTTTGAAAATTACACGCCATTAAATGATACATTGGAGAATATTTATTTAGATACATACAGCATATTGCAGTACAAAAAATCACCACCCAGAGACTCCACTGAGATAGAGATTGCAACAGGAAAGTTTTGCTTGTTTCATGGTACCCACGGTCATTCCACCAATGAATGCCATCATTTGAGAGATATCATCGAAAAGTTGCTGCGAGAAGGGAAGTTAGACAAGTACAAGGTTGCCCCAAGGGAGACAAGCCCCGGACCACAACCAGCCTGCTTCAAAACCCACAGCTCAGCAAAAAGGTAAGGGGATCGTCATTAATACTATTATAGGCGGACCTCACTTAGTTGGTCGTAGTTTTAAAGCAATGGACCAGTACGTCAACGCCGCCAAGTATTTTGAGGTAGGAGAATGCAGTAGCCTCGAAGATGTTACTCTAGTAAAACAACAAAAGACGATGTCAGACGACGTCGTATTCCGCAATAGAGATGATTCCGAAGTTCAATCTCCAACCGACGATCCACTAGTGATTACCAGAACAATTGGCCCTGCTTTAGTCCATAAAGTGTTAGTGGACAATGGGAGCTCGGTCAATATCCTCTTCAAGAAAGCTTTCGAACAAATGAGACTCGAAGCAAAAGATTTAAAGCCATGTAAAGGATGGATACGTGGCTTTAACGGAGTATCTACAGCTCCGATGGGTTTTGTGGAACTACCAGTCACACTAGGGCAGGGAGATCGCCATAGAGTAAGGATCCTGCCGTTTGTAGTTTTGGATGTGGAGTCTCCTTACAGTGCCTTCCTAGGCCGACCGGCCCTTGCCGAATTTAGGGCATGTATTGCACCTTGGTGCTTGCTGCTTAAATTCCCGGCTGACTCAGGAGTTGGGGTGATGAGGGGCGACCAAACTACGGGATGAGCTTGTTACATGACGGAGTTAAATATGTTAATGAAGGGGTTGAATATAGAAGCTAAGGACGATTCCGCCCCTCCAAAGGAGGTCTCGGCATAGCAATTAAGGGGTCCTGCCCCAAGAGAGTCGCCCTAAGATGTGCTCGAGGATATAGATCCCAGAGAGGATAGAGAACCTGGGGACAGGAAGGCAACTCCCAATGAAATAACAATAGATATTCCTATTGATGAAACAGATCCAACAAAAGTGCTAAAGATCGGCTCGCAACTGGATCCAGTTAGATTGAGGGAATTGGCTGATTTCTTAAAGGAAAATCTGGATGTGTTTTCCTGGACTCACGCTGACATGCGTGGGATTTCGCCTACCATCATGAGCCACTCTTTGTGTATTAATCCAAAGCACCCACCAGTCAAGCAGAAGAGACGGATGTTAGGCCCAGAGCGGTCAGCAGCTTTAAAAGAAGAAGTAGAGAAATTAAAAGATAATGGATTCATTAAGGATTCGAAATATCCCGACTGGATATCGAATCCTGTCCTGGTCAAAAAGTCAAACGGGAAGTGGAGAATGTATTGACTTTTCTGATTTGAACAAGGCTTGCCCGAAGGATAGCTTTCCTCTCCCCAGAATTGATCAACTAGTAGATTCGACGGCCGAGCATGAGCTTTTATCCTTTATGGACGCCTATTCCGGGTACAATCAAATTCCTATGCACATACCAGATCAAGAGCATACAAGCTTTATCACAGACTTGGGGTTATATTGTTACGTGGTAATGCCATTTGGGTTAAAGAATGCGGGAGCCACGTATCAGCGCCTAGTCAACCGCATGTTTTACAATCAAATCGGGAAAACCATGGAAGTTTACGTAGATGATATGCTCGTGAAATCCCAGCAATCTCTCGATCATACGAAGGACTTAGCAGAAATGTTCGGCATACTACGAAGGTATGGGATGAAGTTGAATCCCTTGAAGTGTTCTTTTGGAGTGGCATCAGGCAAGTTCCTTGGCTTTACCGTGAGTTCCAGAGGAATTGAAATCAATCCGAACCAAATAGCAGCAATCCGGAATATAGAGGAGCCGCGAAAGATTAGGGATGTTCAAAGCTTAACTGGGAAGGTTACAGCACTGGGCAGGTTCATCTCCAAAGCAACGGACAAGTGTGTACCTTTCTTCGATCTGATAAAACGGGGAAAGAGAAATTTTGAGTGGACTCCCGACCGTGTGGAGGCATTCCAGAATCTATTAGACATCTTAGAAAAGCCTCCAATATTATCATAGCCTGTGGAATATGAGGATTTTTTCGTCTACTTGGCGGTATCAACTCACGCCGTCGGCGCAGCATTAGTACGTGAAGAGGATAAAGTCCAGAAACCTGTGTATTACATAAGCAAAAAACTAGCTGCTGCAGAACGTAATTATCCGAAGATAGAGAAGCTTGCTTATAGCCTCCTGATTGCTTCCTGCAAACTTCGCCATTATTTTCAGGCACACCCGATAGTTGTTTATACCGATCAACCTTTGAGACAAGTGTTGCAGAAACCCGAAGCATCGGGGTGGTTACTTAAATGGAATATTGAGCTAAGTCAATTTGATTTGAACTTTCAGCCACGAAGATCAATAAGGGGGCAGGCATTGGCAGACTTTATAGCTAAATTTACAATTCCTGAAGAGGAAACGGTGGGTGACAAGGTAGTTACTTTGGATCGAGAGTTAGAACTTAGTCCACGGAAACTATATACGGATGGGGCCAAGAATGATCGAAAGTCCGGCGCCAGAGTTGTTTTGATAACTCCTGAAGGACGATCTATCTACTATGCATTACGGTTAGAGTTTGTTGCTACTAACAATGATTTCGAGTATGAAGCCCTGATTGCCGGGCTGAAACTCGCCAAAGATTTGGGAGTGAAGACACTAGATATATATTGCGATTCCAAGATAGTTGTATGCCAAGTTCGGGAAGAATTTGCTGCTAAAGGACCTCAACTCATCACTTATCTCAAAAAGGTAAAGGAGTTGTTGGGAGGTTTGGAGCATTATAGCATAACACACATTCCAAGAGCGGAAAATCAGAAAGCAGATCGACTTGTGAAGCTAGCAAGTTCTGATAATCCTAAAGAAACTGAAATGGTTCCGATAGAGGTGTTGGAATCACCGAGTTTCGACCTAATGGAAGCAGAGCTAGCCTTGGAAGTTGAACCAGAGAGAGAATCCTGGATGACATCGATTAAGAATTTTCTCAAGAATGGAACCCTCCAGTTAAAAAAATGCAAAAGACGAGCTGTAAGACGCCAGGCTGCAAGATACGTTTTACAGGACGACGTCCTTTATCGCTAAGGGTTTTCAATGCCCCTATTACGGTGTATCGGACATGACGACATTAAACGTATACTACAAGAAGTACATGAAGGTGAGTGTGGAGATCACACTGGGGGCCAAACCTTAGCAAAGAAAGTATTACGGTACGGATATTTCTGGCCTACCATGAATAAAGACGCGGCTGATTATTCACGATGCTGCGATAGATGTCAAAGATTCGCCAAAGTTCCCAGAGCGCCTCCGACCCAGCTCAAGTCGATGGTAAGTCCATGGCCATTTTCCATGTGGGGAATTGACATTATTGGAGTGTTACCTATTGCCAGAGGAGGAGCTAAGTACGCGATCGTTGCCATGGACTACTTCACAAAATGGGTGGAAGATGAACCTTTAACAACCATCACGGCGAGGAAGGTGATCAGTTTTGTGGCCAGAAACATTATTTGTCGATTTGGGATACCGAAGACCATCATAACCGTTAATGGGACGCAGTTTGACAGCATCAAGTTCAGAAACTTCTGCCATAAATATAAGATTGATAAACGATACACTGCAGTAGCTCATCCGTAGTCAAATGGCCAGGTCGAAGCCATAGCAAGGTCATTAAATCAATTCTAAAGAAGCGGTTGGAGCGGGCCAAAGCAAAATGGGTAGACGAGTTGCCATTAGCTTTATGGGCCTACAGGACAACATTTAAGACAGCTACCGGCCATACTCTCTATTCACTTTCCTTTGGGTCAGAAGCAGTGATCCCGGTAGAATTGGAAGTCCCTTCTCATCGAATTGCGTATTATGACCCGATGACAAATAAAGCACTCCTCCTAGAATCACTTGATATGATTGAAGAAAAAAGAGATGAAGCCGACTTGCATTCCTCGAGACATCGGCATCAAGTAGCACGTTATTATGACTGGAAAGTTCGCTTCAAAACTTTTGAACCAGGAGACCTAGTATTGAAACGAGTCTTCCCGCCTTCGACCCAGTTGGGTCCAAAATGGGAAGGGCCACACACCACCTAACGGAAGCTTGATACAGGAGCATTCGAGCTAACGACCGTGGACGGTGAGGAAATTCCCCGAGCTTGGAACGCTCAGCACTTACGACGATATCTGAGCTAAATATGAAATGTCATCCCTTTTGTTTTTATAAGCTATGTAAAAAGGCACGACTTGCCTAAAAAAGTCTGTTTATGTGAACAAAGGATTATGAAGTGGATGTAGGCTATGACTTAGCTGAACCACTATAAAAATATCGTGTGTCATTTACTTCTTCGGCATTATTTTATCTTCAAAAATTATTCTATCGGGATTATGAAACACGAAATATTAAGTTAGATTTGAAAAGTTGAAGATGACCTGTGTGCAGGAACAAATAAAACGATTGTTTGCAAAATAAAAGAATGGGAAGACAACATTCTTAACTCTAACTCTTAAGAATCGAG
This sequence comes from Allium sativum, assembly GCA_030737875.1. Classification (NCBI taxonomy): domain Eukaryota; kingdom Viridiplantae; phylum Streptophyta; class Magnoliopsida; order Asparagales; family Amaryllidaceae; genus Allium; species Allium sativum. Next base: position 508,863,487 of record CM060920.1, on the reverse strand, counting down.
AGAGAGTATAAAGGACGGGAAGACGACGTCCCTTGAGGCGTGAAGGTGCACCCAGATGAGAGACCGCCTCAACGATACTCTAACCTGGTTATGAGATAGGAGAGTATAAAGATGCTAGAAAGAATAGGCATCAATGATGAAAGGAATATGGCCCCGTCGGAGAATTTGGGGCAATTGAATTTTGAAGATAATCAATCTTTAATAATTCTTGCTCAGTCATCCAAGATTGACTTGGGGCATATATGTGTACGCATATTCCCCTCAATAATGACTTCATTATATAATTGTAATATGACATGCTCTTGCATTTTTACTTAAGTACTAAACTAACAACTATCAGACATTGTAGGTAATAAATTATTATTATTTACAAACACGTGAGTTTGTACAGGGAAATCAAGCAAAGGATGCGAGGGTCGCACTCGCTGCAGCAATTGCGGACCAACTAAATGCCAAAATAAAACAAAGCACTCTGTCACTTGGGCTTGGGAGTGAACTTGGATTTTTTGGCAGCTTTATGAGTAGCCTTAGCTTCCTTTTCAGCATCAGACATAATGCGTTTCGGCCTTTTCTTCTCTGCAGTTGAAGTGCAAGAATCGGTGGATTTTTTACCAGGAGTCGGAACACTGGAATCAAGAGAAGATTTTTTAGCAAGTTTCTATGTAATAGACCTAGTTGAAAGCTTAACGACTAACCTTGATCCAGGATCCACCATTGCAAATGGTTTAAGGCTTTCGGAGTTTAAGGCTTTCGGGGTTCAAGTCTTCAATTTTTAGCTGCATATGCTTGTCTTGTTCGGCTTTCATTTCAGCCAAAGTGATGTCATCAGCACTTTTTGAGTCCCCAAAGTGATGTCATCAGCACTTTTTGAGTCCCCAAAGTGATGTATAGGCGTTGCGAACAAATATATTGCAACATGTATAAGCGTCGCAAACATAAATCTACCAACGCTAATAAGCGTTGGTAGAGAAAATCTACCAACGCTTATAAGCGTTGCGACTTAAAATATACCAACGCTTATAAGCGTTGGGACAGAAAATATACCAACGCTTATAAGCGTTGGGACAGAAAATATACCAACGCTTATAAGCGTTGGCACAGAAAATCTACCAACGCTTATAAGCGTTGCTACTACATTGCCACGCCCCCGTAGCAACGCTAATAAGTGTTGCGGAAATTGTTTGCGACGGTTATACTCGTTGGCAATCGCCTGTTTTGGTGTAGTGTACCACCATCGTCTTTCAAGGCATTTATCATCTCGTCATCATGAGAAGTGTCGTCCTTAGACAGTTCAGCTCCCCCTTCTGACTCTACAATGTAGCCTTATCCTGTTCTCCTTAAGTCTTTTCCACGTATTTTACCCCAGTGGTGGTTCCCTGATGCATGTCAGTCTTCTCAGCCAGTTCAACACCTACAGAATGAGAAGCAACAGTTATCAACTCAGGTGAAAATAAAGGATCCTCCATCGATTGCCCAATCATATGGTGAAAAGTGGAGACGGCCTTGACGAATTGAGGTGAAAAGGTAGAAATACCTTCCGATGTTTTCTCAATTGGAGTGACTACCATCTCTGACACTGATTCACGCCTGAGGGATCCCCGGGTTCTCGGGATCATATCCCTCGACTTCAGAAGTTTCAGCAGTAGTGGAAGAAGAACCAGCCTCAGGGATATTCTTTTGTTTAGACATCCGCTTCTCCTCCTCCATAGCAGCGGCAATGAGGCGACGCCCCTCGACCAGGCGTGCCGGCTCGTCATCTCTCAGATACTTTTCCATAAGTTTATCTTCGTCGACGAAGTCTACCTTAAGTTCCTCTTTCTCCCATTCGATGATTTGACTCCATACGTGAACTAAGGTAGTTGGATAGTCTTCAATCCAAGAGATGTTTCAGCGACGAATTATGTGCGCAAAGAATTCAATCAGTTATTCGCCAAAACCGTGCACTTCTTCCTGAGCCTCTAATAGCTATTGACGGGTCTCTTCAGCAGACTTAATAACATTTTCCACATTCCCCTCAGCTAGGGCAGCCCTATTCTCGGCTTCCATTAACTTGGATTCCAAGTCAGCATTTCGTTTCTCCAATTCAACATTTTTTCTCGCTAACTCAGCTTTTTCTCGCTTAAGAGTATTTTAAGTCAGTTTCATTTTGACATTGTCCGACTTAGCATCTTCTGCTTGTTTCTTTAACGCCAAACGCTCTTGACTATGAGATTCTAGCAAGTCATGATAACGCTTCTGTAACTCCTCGAATTGCTGTTTGAAGTTGTTAGCATCTCATTGAGCGATGACAAGTCAAGCCTGTGTGTCCTCAAGGTCCTTCTCCAAATTTTTCAAGGCCTTTTCATCGGCATCTGCAGTCTTTTTCATCGAATTAACATCTGTAATTAAAGTCCAAATGATTCTGGAGAGATTACGTGAATACTTGAACATCTCCGAGTATTGCTTCTCGACTGCGTCAATCTTCGCTTTAGCCTCATCTACCCACTTTGAGGAAATAGGCTCGAGAGCAGGTAAGAAAGTCAGATTTTCAAAATAAAGGTCTGGGAACTGCTTCTCCAGATATGCCCGCTTAACTTTGGACTCAGCATCTAGTGGTGGAGGTTTGCAGTATGTTAGCTCAGTGTCTCTATGCTTAGTAGGCACGATGGCTGTATCACCCTTTCCAGGTCGCTTCTCAGAAACCTTATGTTTGTCTCATGAATCGGTATGTTTCGGTGGACTTTTTTTCCCGACTGTGTTTGTCTTGAGGAGAAGTTCGGTCTTTGGGCTGCGATGTGTCTTCTCCTCGACGACTCTGATAACTTTTATATCGGTCTGGATCCGACCGGACGGGGGAGTGAGAGCGCGAGGTGTGTGACCGATAAGAATCATGAGGCCTTCTGTCCTCTCTACCCCGGCTTTCACGGCAATCATGCTTTACATCGGAAGGGGGTCTAAACATGCTACGACGTATTTTCCTGACATCATAGTAGGGGCGAGACATTGTACTTACGCAACAATGTAAAAGAATTCGGAATCAGTATTCACATGAGAAGTGAGTGTTGTGAAGTGTGGTGCTATTGTGTTGGGTGCATCCTAAGTGGTGTTTCCCCCCGACAAACCCGAGTCCGAAGCCAGGCCAGCGCGAGTGGGCTCTTTGGCCTTCACGAGAGTAGCCTCCTCTGAAGAAGTGAAAATTAAAGGATTTGTGCCAAAGTCCTTTGAAGTATAGATGGTTTCAGGTAGGGGGAGATCTCCCAAACCCTAAAATGTGGAATCATCGGTAGTAGGGACATCTCCTTGAGAAGCGTCTGTTGGAAGCTCTTTAGGGGACGTTGACTTCTTAGGAGAAATAGCATCATCAGGGACGGTATACCTTTCTCTGTTCTTTTCAGCTATGTTGGCTAACTCGTCGTCTTGGGTTGAAGATGGAGAAGGTGAAGTCCGAAGAGGTATTGTTGGGCTTTCGAGCCCTCTCCCGTCTCAGGAATAATGTCCACTGAGGGGATGTATACATATGGACCCGACCCATGACCTATGCTACGGGTAATGGATAGTAACCCGTGATGATGGAGATACTCATCTTTAAGAACTTCGTCGATGGTTAGAAATTTTTGATCGCCATTGAGAAGCCGATGCAACCGATCAAAGTACAACTGATCTGATATTTGTTTTGGGTTATCAACTACAAACAAAAGAGAAAGCAGGTTAATGTGTTGGCATGAGCATTCAAAATTGAGATCTAGAAAATCGAAGCTTTACTGGATTTGGTCCATCTCCTGGCGCACCCCGGCTGTTGCCTGATATAAAACCATTCGAGCTTAGAATCGCCGGTCTTGCTGCTAAATGGAGCTGAAATAATTTTCCTCTTTGGAACTGATTCAAAATAGCAGAAGGAAGGAGTCTCTTGAGTCCGATGCTTGAAATTATAAAAAAAGTGGAAGTTATCGAAGGTAGGCTCTATACCTAAAACCTCTCTGTATGCTATATATAAGGTATATAAATAAGCATAAGAGTTGGGGTGTAACTGCATGGGGGCAATCCGCATCTGTCTCAGAAAGTCGACGACAAAAGGCGGGAACGACGGAATAGCCCCAACCATACACATCAATCGAGTGACTGCCATAAATCCTTCCGGAGGATTGTGGGGACGATCAGCTTCCGATGGCACCAGGGTATCTCTTTTCAGTATCCCGTTCTTTAAACATATTCGAATAAGTCTGTCGTCATCAATCGTCGATTCAACAGAATCTTTGGGTAACTCCAATATAATGGCAGACTCAAACTCATCAGGAGTTCGATTATCTCCTATCCCTCCTTCCTCTTCATCGCCCAGAGAAACTTCACTATCGGAAGCTGTTTCGCTGTTATGTGCTCCTACTTCATAATCTGGGCCCTCATCGTCCCATTCAGGATCTGAGGAAGAAGATATGTCATCAAGAGCAAATTTCTCAGAAGTTTCTGCAACTTCTATCTTCTTTGATAACCTAGATGAACGTCTCTCGGCCATGATCACTAGACTACTGAAGAAGTAATAACATAAGTTAGAGTAAGATAGCCCGCATCCCCCCGTGTGTGTATGTGAACTAAAGTGTGTGCTACATGTACCAAATATGCAAAGTAAACACATGAGAGCGTGATATAAAGATTCAAAGGAGTAATAATGTTTCAGAACAGTTCTTGATTCTTGTTTATGTTCATAGGGCACTATCCTGACTGTCCCTTAAATGGAAGATTGTGTCAAGCATTGATTTATCCAGTTAAATAGGTTCTTGTTCATTAAGTCATGATAATTCAGTTCGGTTCGGATACGTGTGGGGATCGGATCGGGGAGCAGAACCTCGTCTTGGTTTAAAGAAAAAGTTAGAGCCCGACAGGCAAACCAGATCGGTTTGGAAGAAGGAACTCAGAGCGGTTCGGATTGACTTGAGTATCCATGCCGCTCTTCTTCCTAATTTCTCACTCCGACCCGACTAGGTCAAGTGAGCTTTGTTTTCCCCTTTGCCTTTTGCTCCATCCCGATCCGATCGTGTAGACTTCTTTCCCTTCCCTTCACTCCAAAATTTCTCCATCCGAACCGATCCCAGTTCCTCTCCTCTTCTTCATCTTCACCATTTTTCCATCCCGCTCAGTCGATATCGAACCCAACTTCATGTCGAAAGCCTACATTAAGACTAAGTGCTTATGTACTCAAATGTTCTACAATGGATCCTAACACCCTCCATCACTGCCTCGAGATGGTGATGATGCCATTAACGGTGATGGCGGAGGGTGGAGAAGGCCACGATGTCAGAATTAAGCAAACATCATGTTCGAATCGTCCAATTTTACCACAAATCTAAACTGAAAACGATTACAGCAAGGTAATCCGAGATTTCAAACCTACCAAGTTGTTTAGTTTAAAGACGAACGAGAGAGTTTCGGAGTTTTTGACGTTTTAGGGTTTCGGTGCAAAATCTGTTGGGCGAGAGGAATAAAAGAAGGTGAGGAAGAAGAAGACGAGAGGCAGACTTATATAAGTTTATGGTGACTACTCGTATTCCCAGTTTTTTTTACCCCGTTCGGACCGGAATTCAGGCCCACAAATGCATTCTGGCCTGTTAGTCCACTGTTAAATAATACAGGAGGGAAATCCGTTCGGGTCGGGTTCGAACCGAAAGGGATTATACACATTGACTTGGTATGGAGGTTGAATTCAAGGAAAAATAAAGAAAAATCTTACCTGGAGGAATCACTAGACATTAAAAAGAGCTCTCAAAGTTGTTTGAAAATGAAGAAAGTAATTCATATGGTTTATGGATATATATAAGCAACAAAAGGCATAACTTTGTGAAGTGGCACGTCTCAACAAGTAAATGGAAGCAATCATTCAATGGCTTTAATTCAAAGACTGTTTTGTAAACTACTTCGAAGCACACTTTATCTTCAATAAGAGTGTACTTCAAGGGGGCAAAATGTTAGCCTACTTTGTGAACTAGGCTACACAAAGAGAAAATAGTGCGAAAGCCATCAACCGGTTCGGATTGGAGGGAACCAGCGCAGGAAAGAAGCAGAAATCAAAGATGCAGACATCATATCTATTCGGTTCGGAGAAACACTTCAGCGACACCAAAAGAAAGCAAGTAGCCTCATCGGATCGGATCGGAGGCGGCCGATCCGAACTCCTTTTTTCTGAGCCTGTGACCGTTGCTACACACGTTTCCTGAAGACTCGGACCAAGCACAACCATTTCCTCCCACGATCTCCCACTAAATCGATGCGCTGTCACCATCTGGAGGCCTCCGAACTCGACTCTTATGGGATGGGTGCCACGCAGTTCCGAACCGGAACCACTTCGAGGAGATTTTTCACCTATAAATATACCATCAAGAGGCATTTGAAAGGACTTTTAGCAAACTCTCAGTTCTAACTTCCTTCATAGCCGAATTTCATAACCATATTCAGATCAAAATCATCTCTTAAAGTCTATTTTTGAGAGATTTGAGTGAGCTTATGCATTGTAATTGTGAAGTTGAGTGAGAATCATTGATGTATTTGCATTCAAATCATTAATCAAAAGAATAGAAAGTGGACGTAGGCCCTTTAGTGCCGAACCACTATAAATCGTGCGTTCTTTGTTGCTTTTTAGTTCTATTTCATTAAAATCATAGCTAATTTGGGTGTTAAAACCAATTTTTGGTCTAACAGTTAGCAAGGCATCGGGAACAATAGGTTTGGTGATGGATACGCATGCATTTTCTTTTGCAACTGGAACGCCATGAATCTTCTGGTCTGCAACGTCGACATTGATTTCAGCGACGGTTCCATATGCAACGACATTATCTACACAATCACCTACGAGTGCGAACTCAGCATTGTTGTTGCCAAATATGGGTTCTTTCATCTTGCACCAACAATATTACGTATTATAAAATGTTATCACATCTAATCAATTTGTCATCACCAATGAAACTAGGGTAGAAGGTGCTTACCAATTTTTTTTTTACAAGCTTCCAAATCTTCAGAAAAATTTCTTATTGGGGACTTAGCATGTTCCTCAATAACGGTTGTTGCTGACTTACATTTTCCTCAGCAACCACCGACAAAACTTTCTTTGTCGTTCCCTTCTTCACATCTTGCTTCTTTACATGCTCATAATATCAGCTGCCTTCTCTAAACCATCCTGAGAATGGCTGCCTTGTGTAGATAGTTTGGGTGAACAAGCCAATTCTACTACGCCTCCTATCTTTGATTCTATCTTCTTTAATTTTTCCTCAAACTAAGCCTGTTGCTTACCCATTTCTTCCTTCTTCTCACTTTCCCACTTAGCTCTTTCCTCTTCTAAGATCTTCCGAACGTTTGCTGGGGTCATATTTAAATTTGTCGATGATCTTTCCTTTCGATGTTTTATTGGAAAATTAAAGTAAACCTCAGGCTTGACAAAGCCACCAACACCTCATACCCAACCGGGATACTCAGGGGTTCCCAAAGCCATTGTCAAAACATCATTAGGTCCATCTACCTCAAAGGATCTAGAATCAACTTCTTTAGCCAATGCCTTATGATAACAAAATCAAATATATTAGATTTATCTACTTTTATTTCAATAAATGCAAAGTAAAAATTAGGTAAAAACAAATTAATCACATTTACAATTTTTTTGGCAACGGCGTGTGTTCTGGGTCCTTGAAGTTTCCACTCTTGTTCTGACGTGCCTTTAACCACATAATACCACGGGACAGTTCTTTCTCTGGAGTGGTTTGCAACTGCATACATACATAAATATAGAACATTTACCAGTCCTAACGAAAGTATACAAATTACATTTATCAGTCCATTTATCTGATATCACATAGTTGTGCAAGCAACACTAACTAGTTCTTACATTAAATTAGTGTATTCTTTGCATGCCATCCGATGAGGGTACACATTTCCTTTCTGGGCATTGTGAATTTCCTACAGATTACACACAAATGTAAACAAATTACACATAGAAGAGTTAATTCAAATTTATATAAAATCAATATTAAAGTTTATATTAAAGTTAATCTAAATTTTATATTAAAGTTAATTTAAATTTATATAAAGCTAATATTAAATTGAAGGTGTATCAAAAATTCTTCTGTGATCCGTTGAGCAACAAAAACATCCTAGTCTCCCTTCTGAATGAACCGATAATCATCTGAGGGAACTCCAACATCTCGGGGGAGTCCAAATAGGGTACAACGTACTTGATAACTAGTTTGCTCTTGAACTCCCTCTATTTATTCCTGCTGATGTTATAATAAGTTTTTCGCAATCTATTGGCGCCACAAATGCTTTCTATATGTATATGAACAAATTAACATAATAATATTTTTATAATTGCTAAGATTGTACATGTAACAAGTAGACAGTTCATTTACCTGTACACAAGCAAATATATTGTCCTTCTCGTGTGCAGGAACAAGTCTCCAATCAATAATAGCTATTGAAATCGTTGTTCGTGCTTGCACCTCAATGTAGGACTGCATCCACGTCGCAGCCTTGCCAATTGGTTCCCCACTGCCACTGAATTCAATTTTCCGTCTCTTTCCCCTAACAATTTGCTTGTTAATGCGGTTCATCGTCACATTCCTTGCTTCAGCAATTGCAATCCACCAGTTACATTCTCAATTTCATTCTCAACCAATTTCCACTTTCCATGATTGTTACCACATGAAACTGACTTGGATATTGTTGCCACAATGTTCTTGGATGTTACCGCAACGCTTTTTGATGTAGAACTACCAACCTTCTTCTTTATTGTCTTTTTAGAATTTTTTTAGCTTTGAACTTTATGACATGAAGGTGAGTGCGAAGGCGATGCTACATCTTTTTGAACTTTACGACGTAAAGGTGAACGAGTAGGTGAGAGTGAAGGCGAAGGTATATCTTTTTGAACTTTATGACGTGAAGTTGCACGTGAAGGCGAAGCTACATATTTTTGAACTTTACGACATGAAGGTGAACAAGAAGGCGAACCTGCAGTTGTCTTTTTCCAAGCCATAACCTAAAAAATAAAGAAGTTAATTAGACATAAGTAATCCATGCAATATATTTTAAAGCAACAAGCATATATTTTAAAGCAGCAAAGCACAAAAAATGTCAAGTAATCCAAAAAAGTATTCAAATCTGATCAAGCATATCGAAGGACACAAATTCAAATCTCATAGACATTTATTTTCTCGTCTACAGGTCTCTTATAATTTCTATGTTCATCACTAATAATGTCATCAAAAGTCTCCACTGATGGCATTATAGCATTAAATGGTCGCTGCTCCATTTCAATATCTACCAATTTTTCATCTTCATCAGCACCTTGGTAGTTTCTGTTAGAGCATCGTACAACCACTGAACATAGAGGATCCAGTGGGTCTTGTATGTAAAAAAATTGCTACACATGTGCACCCAAGACAAAAGAATCATTGATATGTCCTATCCTATTTAGATTGACCAAAGTAAACTCAAGTTCATCTACTTTGATACACTAACACTATCGATCCAATCACATTTGAATATAGGTACACTAAATTTGTAGTAGTCCATCTCCCAAATCTATGTATTCACACTGTAGAAGTCCATATCCTATGTTGTAGGGGTTTTATCCTTAGCACTAGCTACTAGCATTATATATGCCTTCAGAAATACTCCACTGTTCTAAACTGATCGAATGCCATCGTGCTCCTTGGTGTTGAAAAGCCCTTCATCAACCATGTATGCACCAAAGGTAGGCACTTGAAGGTGTGAACCTCTTGAAATCCACCTTAATTCTTCTGAACATAGTTTCCTGGAATAGCAAGTTCATCTGATACCCTTTTCTTTAACCATGTCGCAAATGTCTTGCTATGTTTATCCTTTAGTCATTTCTCTGATTTGTTGGTTTGTTAACATTTTCCAGCCTCGGTATCTCCAAGTGTTCACTGTATTAAAATAATTCAAACAAGTTAGCCATGTAAAAAATGTAATATAATCCACATATTCAATAAACAATATATAGTTAAGTAACATAAGACTTACGCAAAGTAGGGCCTTGCATTCTCCATATTATGCAATACACAGAGATGTACTTGATTAAATTCCCTTCCATGAACTGCTAAGTATAACATTCCTGATTTTCTTCTATTTGCATGATGGAGATCTGATCTGCAACTTTGTGGAATTCCAACAGTACTAGAATTGTTAAGCAAGCGTTTGGCACAAAATTCAACAGCCTCCTCAACTATGTAGCGTTCTGCTATGCACCCCTCCGGATGACTGTGACTTTTCGCCCACCCTTTAAATACCTTCATATATCGTTCAAAGGGGTAAATCCATCAGAAAAAAACAGGGCCACATAGCTCTACTTCTCTCATAGGATGAACAGTCAAATGAATCATAATGTCAAAAAATGAAGGAGGGAAGTATTTTTCAAACAAGCAAATTGTAACTATTAGGTCAGCTTGCATTTTTTTTCCAACTTTGATGGATCAGTCACTTTGGCACATATTGTCTTAAAGAATAGGCAGAAGTGTATGATTGCATAACTTACTGGCTTCTCTAGAACAGAACGCAATGCTACAGGGAATAGAAATTGCAATACTGTGTGACAGTCATGTGACTCAAGTCCAATAAGTCTTAAATCATGCATAGAGACAAGATTCCTAATGTTAGATGAAAAAATTAATGGCACGATCATGTTAAAGAAAGAGTTGCAAACAATTTTCTTTTCTTTTGCAAGAAGGTTCCAACTAGCCGTAGGCAACTTCGAACTTTTGGCACCATCGTGAGCTACCAAATCCTTCCTAATGCCCATGGCGCACAAGTCTAATCAAGCATAAGCCCCATCTTTTGTCTTCCTTGGAACATTCGACAAGGTACCAAGAATGGCCTCAGCACAGTTCTTCTCTGCATGCATCACATCAAGCATATGTCGAACTAGAATATGTGGCCAATACTCCAGCTAAAAAAAAACAAATTTCTTCTTCCAAAAGGGTTTGATATAGTCTTCATAACCCATCACTGAAGGAGGATCTACCTTTATTCCAAGCACACAATTCAGACCATCCACTCTTGCTAACACTTCTAATGGAACAGGAGAAATGTCTTTCTCTACTGTGTTGACAAAAGATTTTTTCTGCTTTCGATAAGGATGATCTCGTGGTAAGAACCTCCGATGCCATGAACGAAATTTTCCTACCATGCTTCATGTATCTTGGTTTTGTCTTATCGATGAATATTCAACAAGCATTGTAACCCTTCGCAACGCTACCAAACAAGTTCCCGTAAACGGGAAAGTCATTAATAATCCAAAGAAGTGTTGCTCTCAACATGAAGTATTCACCTTTTAGTGCATCGTATACTCATCAACACCCTCCCATAATAACTTAAGATCATCTACTAGGGGTTGAAGATAGATGTCGATATCATTACCCAGCTATTTTGGCCTAGAAATTAATAACGTCAACATCATAAACTTCCCCTTCATACACAGCCATAAAGGAAGATTATACGTGACAACCAAAACAGGCCAGCAAGAATTCTTGCTACTTTGGTTGCTGGAGGGATTAAATTCATCAGATGATTGTGCTAGTATGAGATTCCTCCACTCACTTCCAAATTCTAGCCATTTTTAGTTTATTAAATTCCAAATTGGGGAATCAGCTGAATGTCGCAGCATTCCAACTTTCTTCCTACTATGTTTATGCCACGTAAGATTCTCTGATGTATTTGCGACTGATACATCTGTTTCAACCTTGGAATTATTGGAAAGTACCACAAAATCTTAGCAGGAACACCTGTTAATTCTTTTTTCTCCTTCCTCATTTTCCAGCGTGAAAAGCGACAAATGTGGTAGCGAAAGTTTGTTGCATGCTGCCCTCTATACAACATGCAGTCATTAGGACAAGCATGAACTTTTTCGTATTTCATTCCTATGTATCGAGACTTTTTCTAGCTTCATATAAGGAGTGTGGAACCAAATTGTCATCTGGAAGCAAACCCCAAATCTGTAATAACATATCTGTAAAACAAATATCAATCATGTTATGCCTTGCTTTCAAATTGAAAATCTGAATCAAAGCGTTTAACTTAGTTGTCTTCGTATAACTAGGGTATAGTGGTTTACCACCATCCTCTACATACTTTAAAAACTCATTCAAGTCATTTGACATATGCTCATCCTCACATTCTTCACCATCTACCTCACCCACCCACATATCAACATGACATTCTCCATCTTCACTTTCAGATTCTTCTCCACTATTATGCTCAGACCCAACTATATTTGGTTCTCCATTCCAATGCAGATAGCCCTCATCAATGCCATTCAAATAAATATGGTCCCTAATAACTGAGATGGAGAATCCATGTGTCTTGCAACATTCCAAACAAGGACACATGATATTATTTTTATCCATCGAATTAGCTGATGCAAACTCAAAGAATGATGTTAATCACTTTTCAAATTTATGTGAACATCTATCTGCCTTCATCCATGACTTATCCTTAAATGAAATAAATTTATTGTTATCCTGTAACTGAGATTATCCACCTACAACTAAACAAAATGAACAAGTTTATAATTTGTTACAGAGAAATTGAAAACCATAATGATAAATACCTACAATAAGTATAAACTAATCATACCATTATATTTTAGTACAAATCGTTTTTTATTCAATACTAATTGACACTAGATAGTAGAGTTAACATGTAACAACCCGTAATTTCAGAACCAATTTAAAATTTTATTTTAAGCTATTTTAATGAATTTTGGATATTTAATATGATTTATTTTAAATAATAATGACTGAAATTTTATTTTAATTAAAGTTAGAACTTATAAATTTATATCAATTATATTATGAGCTTGAAAAGGCGCGGTAGTTTGAAATTTCAATTTTTAAACTTTGAATAAATATATAAAATTCATTATAAGCAAGAATTGGACGAAACAAGAAATGCTAGGATCGTATTGACGATATCTTTTTAATGAATTTAAGAAATTGATATTTTGAATTATAAATTGTAAGTTATGACAAAATTAAAATTTCAGAAAAATGCTATGGAATTTATGTATATAATATATTGGTCCAAAAAGCTACTTTTTGCATACGAAGGAATTTGGACTCGAAACCACTTCCATTGAGTTCAAAATGACGTTTCTGAATTCGATAAGTATAAACACTGATATATTTTGAGATTCGGAATTTATTTATATAAATATATTTTTTAATATAATATATATACGCCTTAAAAAGTGATTTTTAGCGAACGACCTCCAAATGTGATTCTATTTTTTTTCTAGATTTGTATCGTCAAATAATGATAAGATTCCAAGTTTCATGATTTTTAGAATCAGTATGTGATCGTACTTGATTTTTCAATATAAAACAGTCAATATTCTGACTTTAAATATTCACTATTTGTGTATACGAACTCGGAATTCGACGAGACCAGTTTCTTTGGATCCGTAATGTCAAAGAATGGCTGCATGTCAATTTTTATCAAGAATGGAATCCGTAGGTGATCATATGGATTTTTAAACCATGAAAATGGACCTAAATTGAATAAACTTAACTACATAAAGGGTAAAAGATAATATAACTAAAAAGATTAAAATATACAAGGGGTTAAAACAAAAATTCTCTCTCCTATATAATATCCTAAACTCCTCCCTAACCCTAACACAAACATAATTCTTCTCCTGCTTCTCTTCAAAGGCAGCAGCCTTTCTTCCTCCTTTTCTAATTCATTATTTCCTTCTTCCCCTTTTTTCTTTCAAAAAAACCAATTAATGTCCTCCTCCAATTCACCGCTGCCGCCGCCCCTCCTCCCTCCTCCAACCACCGATTAGTCCTCCTCTCCTTTTCTTCTCCTTCCTTCTCTCTTTTCCTCCTCTCCTCCTCCTCTTCTCCTTCCTTCTCTCTTTCTTTTTCCCTCTTTGAAAACCCTAGAACTAAAAGCCACCACCGCCGCCACCATGGACCCCACCGCTGCAGCACAACCACCCCCGTGCCTTCCCCACCTCCAGTCAGGCCTGTCGCCATCTTAGCACCACCCATCTCCGGCCGCGGGCCCCGCTTCATCAAAAATCCCCTTTTTCACAAAATTCCCGATTTGCAAATAACCCCCTATCCTTCTTTCCTCAATAACTTTCAAACTGTGCATTTCTGGCAAAACTCCTCAAGACTAAAGTTGTAGTTCACGATTTTCTCTTCGATTTGAGCATATGGAAGTCGAATTTTGGAGTTCAGAGCTACTCGGAAAATACGATTTACGACAACAGACCTGCTGCGAAGATTCACGATTCCCGGCGAATCAGAGCACTTTAGGAAGAAAGTCCACTAGGCGAAAGTTGTCTGAAATGGCGTGTTTGTGCTAGTGAAAGTGTTTGGTGAAGATTGGAGTTCATTTGCAAAAGTTAGAACCAAAACAGTGAAACCGAGTGCGAAAAGCGACAAAAAGGCGAGCGCGACGAAAATTAAAGACTAACGGAGTAGAAACAAAGGTGAGAACTTTTCTCACTCAATCTTTTATACAGTTATTTATTTTTATAACTGAATCTACATTAATTATCTGTGATTGATATATTTATTGTTGATTAGCTATCGTATGGATGATTGTTGATTTGGATGTTACGTTATGATTGACATTAGGAGTATTTAACACGTAAAATAAGGTTAGTATATTTAGGATAATTTAAATATGATTACACTTCCATTTACAAGTCACATGACTTGTTTATGTGATTGGGACGATAATTTTCACACATCGCCCAAGTGCACAAATAATAATCTATTATTTTGTTATGTGTTGGTTGAACCCCCACACGGGTCTTGGGATGATATTCTAATCACACATCTCCCTTGTGATTAGTTGTAAAATGCACTCTGGTTGTTATTTGGATGTTTCATCATTATTATAGAATACATGCGATGTATGAAATCCATATAATTAAAATTATATGGTAATTGATTGGGTCTCATTCCAATTTAGGATTATATGAATGTTTTTTTTATAAAATATTCAGTTAAAGAATCAAAACATGGTTTTTGAAAATAATTAAGTGAATGAAGCCGATTTAAGTAGATTTGCGTCACTTTTACTTGAGCGGATGTTCTAATCAATTTTATCAAAAGATTAGATTTCAAAATTAGACCTTTTGAAAAGATTATTATTATGATATTATAATAATATGTAAAGTTCATCTTTTTATTGTCATTTAGGAACATAATTGATTTGCAATTAAAGTTCATCTTTTATTGTCATTTAGGAACATAAAATGATTTGCAATTAAAGTTCATCTTTTATTGTCATTTAGGAACATAAAATGATTTACAATTAAGGTTCATCTTTTTATTGTCATTTAGGAACATAAAATGATTTGCAATTAAAGTTCATCTTTTTATTGTCCTTTAGGAACACAAAATGATTTGCAATTAAAGTTCATATTTTTATTGTCATTTAGGAACATAAAATGATTTGCAATTAAAGTTCATCTTTTTATTATCATTTAGGAACAAAAAATGATTTGCGGTTAAAGTTCATCTTTTTATTGTCATTTAGGAACATAAAATGATTTGCAATTAAAGTTCATCTTTTTATTGTCATTAAGGAACATAAAATGATTTGCAGTTAAAGTTCATCTTTTAATTGTCATTTAGGAACATAAAATGATTTGCAATTAAAGTTCATCTTTTTATTGTCATTTAGGAACATAAAATGATTTGCAATTAAAGTTCATCTTTTTATTGTCATTTAGGAACAAAAAATGATTTGCAATTAAAGTTCATCTTTTTATTGTCGTTTAGAAACATGTCTATTATCATATTTTGATTAACAATAAAATTAATCTTTTTATTGTCGTTTAGAAACATGTCTATTATCATATTTCGATTAACAATAAAATTAATCTTCTTATTATCGTTTAGAAACTTGTCTATTATCATAATTTGATTAACAATAAAATTATTCTCTTTATTGTCATTTAGAAACATGTTTATTGTCATATTTTGATTAACAATAAAAATGTTCTTTTTATTGTCAAAGAAGGAACATAAAATTATAATAATATGATTTACAATAAAATTAGTCTTTTTATTGTATGTAGAAACATGTTAATGATTAAAATTTGATTCGCAATAAAAATCTTTCTTTTTATTATATGTAGGAACACGAAAATTATCAAAATTTGTTTTATAATAAAAATTATCTTTTTATTGTATTTATGAACATAGGAATTGTCCAAAATGGTTTTACAATAAAAATTTACTTTTATTGTATATATATATATATCACAAATTTAGACATTTTTTAAAAATATTGGGTGAAACATTAAAATTGATAATTTTAATGTACATTTAGAATTATTATTAAAAAGAACTTGTTAGTGAAATCATCTAACGATTTATATTTATACATATATAATATATAAATATAGATTAATACTAAACGAATCGCGCGTAGTAGTTCACGTTTTGGAATCGTAACTTAAAACGATTATAACAAAAGATCCGACCGTCAGATTTTTCCAAAACTGAAACCTTAGGTTCGTTTTGGAAAGATCTTTCCATCGATATTTAATTTGTTAAGATCCAACGATTAGATTGTGTGAAATGTTAAATTCAAATTTTAATAAAAACAGCGCCAGTGCAGTTAAATGACCTAAAACATCATTTAATTGAGTAGGCCTATTTTAAAAAATTTAAAAATGGGAAAAATTATGTAAAATCATAATAAATGATTTAAAAAGAGTTTTAGATGAAAAATTCCAAGTTTATTAAAATAAAAGATATTTTTATCATAGTGAGTGATTTATTTATTTTTATAAATAAATAAAAAGATTTAAAATGGTTTTAGTATAACCAAGAATTTCAAATGAATAAATTGGATTGGAATTTGATATTGAATATGTTTCGACGTGAATTCTATTCAAAGCGTGATATTAAATATCAGATTAAATTTTGGGTTTGTCGTGAATCCTATCTTTAAATAACATTGTCCTTAAACCCAGTTGAGAAAAGAGTAAATCTTTTAATTAAGATTTAAATGTGATTTTCCAATTAATAAACATAATTAAAATTAATTGGAAGTTGATTTTAGGTTGATTGTGAACAATGTTTTAAATGACATTAGTCCTTAAAACCCGATTAATGATGAAATTATGATTTGTAATTTATTAATCTTTTAACTAAGTTTAATGAAATTTTCTAAAGAGAAGTTTTCCAATTTAATACATTAAATTAAGGTTTAATGGAATAGAATTTTTGGTTTATAGTGAATTATGGTTTTAAGTGACATTTGTTCCTTAACTCAGTTAAAGACAAGATTAACTTCTTAAACTTGAATAGTCAATAAGTTTTGAAGAGTAAAACTAAATGGGGTTTTAATAAATCTTTAAATAGATTAAATGGGAATAAAGTAATTAAATTACTGAATTTAAGAAGTGACCGAGAATGGAGTACCATCAGTTTTACTCCATGCGATAGTTGAATCTTTAATTAGATTTGAATGACAAAACAGTAATTAAATTAACCGATAACACATTGAGTATTAGATATGGAGTACCACCAGTTTTACTCCATGGGATGGATAGGTTGGGACTGGGATGGTAAAATAAATGATTACTTTGGTAAGGCGTTATTCCTAACTAGTTGGATGAACCTTAATTTGGTTTATCTTGAGAAATGATAAAATAAAATCTTTCAAAAATGATATTCAAAGGAGAATTAATCTATAAGTTTAAAAGGATTTATCTTTGATAAAATTAATAGGAACACTTCCCAGAGAAAAGAACATTTAAATAAATGAATATTCTTGATTGGAATGAGGCGTATGATGTGTTTTTATAGCACTTGATTATTAATTATAAAATACGCAAGTTATTCGGAAAGACCGCGTTTAACCCATTCCGAATAATTACTATGACGACCAAGAGTCGAAGATGAAGACGGTGGTTGAAAACCGGAGATCTTCCCATCGTTTGGATGATTACTGATGTCTTGATTGGGTCGTACACCCAAGACGAGGTAATAAGTGGTGATCGTCCAAGTGTACTTGGAGATCGATGGACATGCGAGGGCCTCTCTCCTGTATTGGACATATGGGACGAGGAATAAGGTGCCTCCGGATTCGTTCAGACCCGAAACGGACTTGTAAGTGGATGGTATGTCTGACGTTGTATTCGTTTATGCTGTATTCGTTGGTCTCTGCTAAATATATATCTATTTGGTGGCGGAGAATTTATTCTCTTGCTTAACACCCTTCTTTGAGACATACGAGGTTAGAGGTTATATATTGGTAGAAATCAATAGTATGGTTTGGATTGACAATGTGGCATGCTGAGTTGCAAATGATTAAGGCTTTTGTTGGAAAGCAGAGTCTTGTGGATGATGATCAAAGCACAACTTTAGTTAGCATAGCTTTGTGTATAGCGATACTTCGCGAGCCTCACACCCCGGTATGGACCAGAAATGGGAGTGGACAACAGGGAGTGCATGCGTTTCTTTCTAGCTAGGAGTGGTGTCATGGTATGGAGCCTAGACATTTTACTTATGTGGATGATGGAATGAGGCGCCTCGGATTTGAGTCCCTATTGGCTCTTGATTTACGCCCTGTATATATAGGGCGAGGAAACGCATGTTCAGGAATTATGAATCCACCTTGCACTTAGTCTGGACCGGCCCTGCATGTTACCTAGGGTCACTCGAGCTCTGATCCTGAGACATGGCCTATATTGTCTCGAATTCGATAAGGACGATCCCTTGCCTTGGTTCATAGATGGAAATCCAACTTCCAATACGACATCATGCGGTTTTGATTGTAGAACTAGTATGGCAACATGATATATGGTACCCATGTCGTCTATGATTGATACATTTATATTTGAAGTTGTTTTAAACACTATGCACTTATAATAGTATCTAATTTGTTTTAAACGTACCAAGCATGTTTGGCTATTGTAACACCCCGTGTATTCTATAACAGTGAAACTCACAAATTAAAGTATAATTAATTTCAAATCAAAGAATTAAGGGAAACGGGATACGCCATTGCGTTCGTCTCGGAATTCTGCTTGAAATAGAGTCCGAGTTTGCGTAAAACGGACTCCGTATGAGGGAGATATGGCCTCCGGAAGTTTCAGAATTTAGTTTAAAATTCAAACAGACGAAAACAGCTCAGAAAACAAATTCAAATTTCAAAAATCGGGCCGGATTGGCCAGGGCGGGAATTTTCCCGCCCAAGGCACCCAGGTCGACTGGGTAGTCGACCTGGGCTACCCTGGTCGACTGGGTAGTCGACCTGGGGGTCGACTGGGGGGTCGACCTGGCCCCTGAGCAAGGTCGAACCCAGCCCCCCTGGCTGGCCTGATCTGTGTTTGGCCGAATTTCTGAGCCTTGCCTTATCACTAGGGCTAGGTGTCAGCTCCTGATTGGTCTCTCCTTCAAATGAATGGCTGATATTAATCCAAGCTCCATCGACGGTCCTAATCAATTCACAAACTCTATAAAAAGGGCCTACGACTCCACCTAATTCATACAAACAAAAATAAGAATGAGACCGTCATGCTGCTGAGGAAGGACTAGACTGTAATAACCCGGAAAATCTGAGCCAGTTTAATTTTTTTTATTTAGGCAATTTTAATGAATTTTAAATATTTAAAATAGATTATTTTAAATAATATCGATGAAAAAATTATTTTGAATATAATTAGAACGTATATGTTATATGCGTCATCGTTAGAATATAAAACGATTTCGAAATGAATTGAATATAAAACGATTTCGAAATGAATTGAATATAAAACGAATTGAAATGAATTCAAATTGAATTGAAATTTGAATTGGATAGAAATGAATTTTAAAAACGAAGTTATAAGGAAAAATTCAATTTTGATTTGAATTGAAATGGAAGTTGAAATTGTCTTTGAAACGAATTTAAAACTATTTATATAATTCGTTTTAAATAGAAATCGACGAAATATTTATTATATATATATTATATATATAATATAATGGCCCGAATAGAACGCGCCGCGGCAGTTCGTGAATTTCGACCATTTATTTCAAACGGACATTACGGGAGATCCGACCGTCGGATTCTCCTAAAACCGGAACCGTTGGGTTCGTATCGAAAAGAGCTTTCTAACGAATATTAGAAATTTGAAATCTAACGGTTGGATTTGGAGATACGTCCAAATCAAATTTGGAAAAGGTCGGTGTAAGTGCAGTTCGATGGCCGTTGATGGAAATCGACTGTACGGGCCTTGATAAAATTATAATTATTTAAAATAGTGATAATTTGTGTAAAATCATAAGAAATGATTTGGGAAAAATTTAGGAGGAAAAACTCCATATTTGAAAAGATAAAAATAGATTTTTATCAAAATGAACTAGTTTTGAACTAAAATGAAAACCCATTTATTTTTAAATAAATAAATCGGATTTGAAATGGAACTGAATTAGAATTGATTTGTGGGTTTATCGTGAACAGTGTTTTAAGTAACACTAGTTCTTTAACCCGATAATAAATAGATTGTGATTTGGGTTTGTCATGAACTGTGTTTTAAATGACATTAGTTCTTTAACCCAGTAAAGGGAGTTTAGATGAATCTGCAATTAGATTGAAATGTGATTTTGTAATCTAAATTATCAAATTTAGAAAATGAGCGAGAATGGAGTATTACCAGTTTTGCTCCAAAGCGATAGTTAAATCTTTAATTAGATTTGAACGTGAAATGGTAATTAATTTTACCGATAATACTGTGGTGTTAGATATGGAGTATTACCAGTTTTGCTTCATGGGATGAATAGGTTGGGATTGGGAAATAAAATAAATAATTACTTCGGAGTGGTTCGCTAATCTCGACTAGTTTGGAAAACCATAATTCGGTTTAAAACGACATCCAAAGGAAGATTAAAGGATAAATTTTAAAGAATTTATCTTGGATAAAATTAATGGGAACTTTTCCCTAAGAATGTGATTTCGTGAATAAAAGGATATTCTGCATTGGAATGAGGCGTATGTTGTGTTTGTGTAACATTTGTTTTTAATATACGCGGGTTGTTCGGAAAGTCCGGGTTTATACCCATTCTGAATAACCGATTCGACGATAAGTCGAAGATGAAGACGGTGGTCGAAGACCGGAAGTCTTCACATCGTTTGGGTAATTACTAACGATCCTGATTGGGCTGTACACCCAAGAGGATGGAAATAGTTGGTGGTCGTCCAGACGTACTTGGAGATGGATGGATATGCGAGTAAAGTGCCTCCGGTTTCGTTCCGACCCAGGACGAACTTGTAAATGGATTGTGTGTCTGACATTGGATTTTATTCTGTGTTGATTGATTTATGTTAAATATATATCTGCTTGGCGGCGGAGAATTTATTCTCTTGCTTAACGCCCTTCTCTGAGACGTATGAGCTTAGAGGTTATATATCGATAGATATCAATCGCATGGCATGAATTGCCTGTGTGGCACACAGAGTTGCATGGATCAAGGCTTCTGTTGAAAAGCAAAGTCTTGTGGTTGATGATCAAAGCATGGCCTTTGTGGCGTAGCTTTGTGTATAACGTGAATTCGCGAGCCTCACACCTCGGTATGAGTTAAAAACGGGATACGGACCGCTGGGAGAGCACGACGTTTCTTTCTAGCTATGGTGGTGTCAGTGACTTACCAGCCCTGACATTTATATACTTTTCACCTTTGTGGTTGTTGGAATGAGGCGCCTCGATTATAGGTCTGCAAGGACCGGGAAACGTGTGTTCAGGAATTTCCAATCCTCAAACGTAAGAGAGGACCGGCCCAGCCGATCCAGGGTTGCCCAGAGTGCGTAGCCCTGAGACATTTGCTAGAGTGTCTCGAACGCGGAGAGGAGCTTGCCCCTTGCCTCGACTCATGACGGAAATCTAATTTCCAATACGTGTATTTCGGTTTTATTTGTAGAGCCTAGTATGGCGACATAGTGGTATGGGGCACTCATGCCGTCTATGATTTATATTTATGATTGAAATTGTTTTGACACTATACACTTATTATAGTATCAAATGATTTGTTTTAAACGTACCAAGCATGTTTGGCTGTTATAAGGTAAAACCCTATCCTCCGGCTTGTGTTGCATTGTGTGATGGGACCTGGGTCTTATAATAGCTTCATTTTTCGAAAAAGCATTGCGTTGTTTATTCTATGCACTGGTATTCTTGGGAGGAAACCCGTTCCGTGTTATACGGCGTGGTCCCTTGAATTACTCTCTTTTAAAGTAAAGTTTTTAATAACTGTTTTAGTTCTCACACCAGTCACATGACTGACCTGGAGTTTATTGTTTTAACCTAAACTCTGGGTGCCCTTATTTTTGACATGGGAAGCTAGTAGTTTTGGTTTTGCAGATTTATATTCATAGGATCCTGGTTTACAGCTGGAATGATATCCGGAAAGCTCTGTATCCGTATATCACCTTCAGTTGTGCTTTGTATTATTTTCCGCTGCTATGTAATTTATTGTAATCTCTGATATTTATTGAATGTAATTTATTCATTTATACTCTGTATATTCTTGTATCTGATGGAATTGTTGTAATATACAATGAAATGTTCTTCTGTTTGTGTTCTGATTTTGTCTTGTTATCAAAAACGATCAGGCGTTTCGAACGGTCTAGATCGGTTTAACGACTGATTCGGATCGAGCGAAATTCACGGCCGTCACATAGACATAGCCATCAAAATTGAGAGACGATTAGGAGACAATTCAAAAGCTTAAAGCAACGACAACTAAATCAAAACAACGCCTACAACAAAGGATAGCATCTCTAAATTCAGAATTCAGATTCCTGAATTGAAGATTCGTCATACATTGTAAGTAGAGTGCTATTCCGATGTGAGTGAACAATTGAGTTTTTGATTTATGTAAAATGGGAAATGGAATTGTACTTAATTTAATTCATGATTGTATGTTGCTATGATTCTAATTCTGAATCGATTTGGGATATTGTGGTATAACGATGTTAGGCCTATTGGATATTTGCAAGTATATGATTCATGTTAACGACCATATGTTGTGGTAGTTTATTTGAGATTTATGCAAGTATATGATTCACTATTATGCCAATATGATGTATATACTTTTATGATCACTTTTAGTGTGTAATTGGATTCAACTAAGTATTATGGTTTATATGAATTTATGTTGGAATTGGCATCGTGATTCAAGTGTAAAACCATACTTTTGTATTAGAGACAAAAGTAAGCATCTTTATGAACATGACTAAACTATGTTTGGTGTTATGCCTAGTTGAAAACATGTTTTAGGCCTATGTGGTTATCAAAATCATATGATGATATATGTGACACATAATTAAGCTAGATTTACATTCCAATTACAAGATTATATGAATAGAATGGTCCATGTTTAGGTATGTTTATGCCATGATTATATGAATAGAATGGTTCATGTTTAGGTATGTTTATGCCATGGTTATATGAATAGAATGATTCATGTTTAAGTATGTTTATGCCATGATTATATGCTATTACAATGCAAGTTCACATGTGCCTAATTCATGTTAATTAGATCGTTATGTTGCTAGTTCATGCGTTCACACTCCCCTTTTTATGTTACTTAGAATAAATAAACACCATGTTCTAAGCCTCCCCTTTTTCACGTGGCTAAGTTGGGTTTAAATGTTAAACGCAACATATGTTATATTTTAGTGAATGTATAAAACGGGGGTAATGACGTTTGGGTTAAAATATAAAACATATGTGTTGGCATGTTTGACGCATACCAACAACCTTGAAAACAATTAAGTGGTATAAACAAATTTTACCCAATAAAGATGAACTTGAATAATGGGCCGCAAATATTTACATATAAAAAGAAAAGAGACAAAATATGTAAATTTAGAAAATACGATGTGTTTAACCCGAGGTTGGATTGAGTTGTGATGTAAACCTGCCTGGAACCGCCCGGCTGTCCAGTAGTCACAACAATACCTATCCAATGTGGGTGGTTAAACACGGAGCCCAATAAAGACCCGAGGTTAGACTGAGTTGTGGCGTAAGACTGCCCGGACCCAACCGGCAATAGGCAGCCACAATAATACCTGTCTAATGTGAGAGGTCGAGGCTTTAAGACAATTAAAGCCGAGTCAGGATTGATAGGATTAAGTAAATTGAATTAATACTTAATCAAAATGGAACATGCTAAACTATACAGACTGATTGGGGGTTAGGTTTACAAAACACTTAACCAACTTAGCATGTTGGCTAGAAATAGAAAACCTAGTAGCGGGGGACCCTTTCAGCAGTAACCCTACAAGGTGTATCAGGATACCCTGAACTAGGCAGGGTGGGGCACGATTACTGGGCTGACTGTAAGAGGTCAAAAATCTACGGCGGTGGTGCAATAGTGTAGGTTCTAACGGGGTGCGGGCGTGCACACACTCCGGCGTAGAAAAATAAGGCACTGGGCACCAGTAGAATACCTGTGCATTCTAGGATTGTGTCGGGCCGCCACCATGGGACTTGATACACCCCATGGTGGGACCAGCATAGGTAACTACAACATCGGGGGCCGTAAGACACATGTAACTATGCGAGTAGGAGCCGATCGTTAGAAATGAATCACTTCACCCTGATTAGGGGGTGTCTATTGGGAACTAGTTTATTTGGATGCAGAGATTAATATGGGGTACGATGGTATATTCGACTCTAGACAACTTAACTTAGTTTATGGTGCTTTCCCATTTCCAGTTTTATACTTATCATGCCCAATTCTTTATTCATAGACTGAATAGTCCTAGACTTACTCAGGCTTTATGTCTGACTCTACTTTTCTTTCGTCTTCTTTTCTTTCGTTTCCCCCCTAGGTCCACAGGGAGGGAATACCGCAGCTTGACCAGTTTTCACATCCAGCTTGAAGAGAAAGAATGTATTGCTTGGATCTTTTTCGTTTTGGACTATGGCTTTGGACAGCAATTATGGGACTTATGCAGTTTACTTATGTTTTTATGCTTCTTTAAATAATGTAATCAAGACAGTTATGAAGATATTATGTTTTTGGAAGTATTGTAAGACAAATTATGACATGGTTTGTGTAACACGTACTTTGTTGAAATAAAAAAATTGCTGTTGTTTTCCGCTGTTCAAAAATATGTGTATTTATATCTGTCTTGCGTATCTGTGACTTATACTTATAAACCTCCACCAAAATTAGGGCATTCCCTTTGAGAGTGACCCTAACGGAGGTGGGGTGTTTCACTTGGTATCAGAGCATAGGTTTACCAGATAAGATAAAAAGTTTTGAAAATTTATTTTCAAAAGAAAATTTAAAGAAGCATTTTTAAAGATAAAATATTATTTTATTTAAAAAAAAAGGCATAGTCCCCCAAAGCCATATGTACTATCTTTTATCCTTCGTCTTGAATCTATCCTTTTTGTTTCAGCATGTCCGAAGAACTTAACTTGCCAGAGGGTATACCAATACCTGGTTGGTTTAGACGATTCTTAGAAGTAAGGACCACTCAGCCAGGTCCTACCGTTCCTCCTCCCCCAGCTGCAGGAAATCATCCAGCTGCAGCAGCACCTCTTCCACCACCTCCTCCACGGGGAAATACTTTTGCTAAGATATGTAAAGATTTTAAAGCTATGGGAGGAGAGGACTTCCATGGAACCGAGTCCTTCGTGGTAGCCAGGAATTGGCTGAAAGAAACCGAGGACTTATTCGTCATCTTTGAGGTAGAGGATAGGCAGAAGGTACAACTGGCAGTATGGCTACTTAAAGGCGAGGCTTCCTACTGGTGGGAAGTCACTAATGCAGAAAGACCAGTGGAAACATGGGAGGACTTTAGGGCTAGGTTTGAGGCAAAATTTCTCTCAGAAGCTGAAAGGAGTCTTCAGTTGGAAAAATTCTTATTTCTTAAGCAAGGGAATATGACAGTCAAAGAGTATGTTAACCAGTTCGATCAGCTGGCTAGGTTCGGATTGGACCTAGTCAACACCCCGCACAAGAAGGCTCTCTGCTTTGTCAAGGGGTTGAATGAGCCATTACACAGTTTGGCCATGACCCATATACCCATGGGAGCTACGTATGAAAGGTTGGTGCAGATGGCATTGTTGAACGAAGAGGATAAGGGCAAGAAGGAGACAAAGGCAGAAAGCTCTCAAGGGAAGAAAGAGGGTTTGCAGCCTAAGAAGACAGACTTTAAGAAGGGCGGGAAAGACAACAAAGAGAAGAGGAAGTGTAATTTCTGTGGCAAAGTGAGGCACTTAGTGAAAGATTGGCGGAAAAAGAAGGCCAAGATGAATGGTGGGTGCTTTTCTTGCGGTGAGACAGGCCACCTGGCTAAGGATTGCCCAAAGAAACGAGGGCAGGGGCAGAGGGCTGGATCCACCTCAGGGGCACAAGTTCATGCGCTAGAAGCGCCACCTATGCAGCAGCGAGGTATAAATACTTCTGTAGAAAGTGTAGTTTATCTTTATGATCACCTAGTTCGCACTTTATTTGATTCTGGCGCATCACACTCCTTTATCTCATCTGCTTTAGTAGAATCTCTGCACCTAGAAACTAGAATGGTAGAGGACCCCGTAATTGTTTCAAATCCAATAGGGGGCCCAGCTTATTTATCTATGAACTGTGTGGGATTGAAAATTTCTATTCTAAGCGTAGAATTTAAATGTAGTCCCTTTGTTTTGGGCTTCTCGGGATATGGTTTGATTTTGGGCATGGATTGGCTATCCAGTAATGGTGCCATCCTTGATTGTGAGAAAAAGGTGGTTAGGCTTCTGACCCAACTCGGTAACACTCTGGAAATTACTTGTAATCCCTCGTATGCGGTTATGCTTAGTTATCTTGAATCGCTAGATGCCTCTGTTGAAAGTTTGCAATCGGTTAGAGTGGTCCGGGAATATCCGGATGTCTTCGAAGAGGTGAAGGGCTTACCTCCGAAGTGGGAGATAGACTTCCGCATATATCTTGTAGATAATGCAAAGCCCGTTGCGTTGCCCGTTAGACACATGGCTCCATGGGAAAGGAAAGAGCTCAGTAAACAGATTAAAGAGCTTCTAGAAAAGGGGTTCATTAGAAGGAGCATTTCAGAATGGGGTGCTCCAGTGGTGTTCGCTACAAAGGCGGATGGTTCACTCCGTCTGTGTGTTTACTATAGGTAGCTCAACAAGCTAACGAAAAAGAATAGGCACCCTCTCCCCAGAATTGATGATCTGTTTGATCAGCTTGTAGGAGCATCTGTTTTCTCCCGACTCGATTTAGCGACCGATTTTCATCAGCTAAGGGTGGCTGAAGATAGCATCGATAAAATGGCATTCAGAACCCCAGACGGCTTCTTTGAATGGCTTGTCATGCCTTTCGGCTTGACAAACGCACCCGCTTACTTCGTGGACCTAATGAGTAGGGTGTTCAGAGATTTCCTCAACAAGTTCGTAGTGGTTTTCGTAGACGATATCTTGATCTTCTCAAAGAGTGAAGAAGAGCATGCTCAACACCTAAGGGCAATCATGGAAACTCTGCGAGTCCATCAGCTAAAAGCCAAATTCTCCAAATGCCACTTTTGGAGAGAAGAAGTGAGGTTCCTTGGGCACATAGTATCCAAAGAAGGGTTAGTTGTAGACCCGGCTAAGGTAGTAGCGGTGCAGGACTGGAAGACACTAAAGAACGCAACAGATGTCCAAAGCTTTCTCGGGCTAGCAGGCTTCTATCGGAAATTCATCAGAGATTTTGCGAAAATATCAGCTCCGCTCACAAGGATGACAAAGAAGAATATAGTGTTCAATTGGGACTTGGATTGCGAATTTGCTTTCCAACGACTGAAAAGGGCTCTTACAACAGCCCCAGTTTTGACGTTGCCAGATGGAAGCAAGATGTTCACAGTTTATACAGATGCATGTAGGACAGGGCTAGGCGTTGTCTTAATGCAAGAAGGGAGGGTAGTAGCTTATGGTGGAAGACAATTGAAAGTTCATGAAAAGAACTACCCGACCCACGATCTTGAGTTAGCAGCCATCGTCTTTGCACTCAAGCCTTGGCGACACTATCTCCTAGGTGAGAAGTTTGAACTTTACACTGACCATAATCATTGAAATATCTTTTCTCGCAGAAAGATCTTAACTTGAGGCAACAGAGATGGATGGAGTTTCTTGCCTCGTACGATTTCGAGATCTCCTAAACTCCAGCCAAAGGTAACGTAGTGGCAGACGCGTTGAGCCGAAAGAAACTAACCCTAAGCCCGTTGTTTGTTGAAAGACAAAGCCTAGAGTTTATAGCCAACTTTGACTTTAGGCCCTCCTCCGATTTTGTACCGGGCTTGCTAGCATCTCTCGAAGTACGCCCGTCATTAGTGGACGCAATAGGGACAGCACAACGCGAAGACCCTCAGCTTGTGGAAACGATTGATAGGCTCATTAGGGGTGAGACTTCAAGTCACCTAAGCAGATACTCCATCGACGACAAGGGTTGGCTAAGGCGAGACGGAAAACTATGCGTCCCACAGACAAGGGATTTAGTAAAGAAGGTTCTCGAGGAAGCACATCACTCCAAGATGACGATACACCCAGGCGGGGATAAAATGTACAAAGACATAAAGAGAACTTTCTTTTGGAACGGCATGAAGAAGGACGTGGCAGATTTCATTTCTAAGTGTATGGTGTGCCAATAGGTTAAGGCGGAACAGAAAAAGCCTGGCGGTCTGCTCCATCCTCTAGAGGTCCCGCAGTGGAAGTGGGATAGCATCTCAATGGACTTCATTGATGGGCTGCCTAGGTCTAGAAGAGGCAACACTAGCATTTGGGTAATAGTGGATAGGCTTACTAAAAGCGCCCACTTTTTACCTGTCAAGAGTAAAAGAACTGCCTCATCCCTATCATCTCTTTACCTCAAGGAAATTGTTCGACTCCATGGAATACCATCCAACATTGTTAGTGACCGAGACCCTATCTTCACAAGTGAGTTTTGGCGGAGTCTGCAAGAAGCGGTAGGCACACAGTTATGCTTGAGCACAGCCTATCATCCCCAAATCGACGGCCAGACAGAAAGAGTGAACAGAGTTTTGGACGACCTTTTAAGACTGTGCGTCCTTGACTTCGGAGGGACGTGGGAAGACCATCTTCCTTTGGTGGAATTTGCCTACAACAACAGCTACCCGAGAAACTGGCCGGAGTTCACAATGTCTTTCATGTTTCGCACCTCCAAAAATGTCTACATAAATCTGCTGAAGTGGTAGAGCCAAATATCCTAGAAGAAGCTGAAGTGGAACGCGAAGCAACCGTGAGGAAAGTTCCAACCCGCATATTAGGAACGGAAGTGAAGAAGCTACGCAACCGCGAAGTCAAGCTCGTCAAAGTTCAGTGGAGCGACGCCGAGGGAGACGCAACTTCGGAAACTGAAGCTAGAATACGCGCAGTCTACCCTTTTCTTTTCGAGGGTACATCTTTGATCTTTCTTTTTCCTTAAGTTGCGCTTTTATCTATCTTTTTAGGTATATCTCCTCGACCTTATCTTTTAGGTGGAAACTCTTTGGATGAAAACATGTAATTGAAACATGTTATGGATGATGGTTGCAAGTGGTTGCAAGTGATTGCTAGTGGTTGCTCGTGGTTGCATATACACACACAATCTAGGTTTTAGATCAGCTCAGTCACTTCATATTGCATATGCATAAATGTATTTATATTCGTATATGGTTGAAGTTTAATGTGTTGTCATATGGATGTTGCATTTATATGAATGATTGTGCACTCATGTAGAATCATGAATAGGAGAATTTGCATACATAATGGATTCATGGCACTTACATAATTTGCATTAAGGAGGTCAACTGAATCAGTAGACCGACTGATTTTGCATTAGATAAGTACATGTACACACACTTCGCATATGATCATGAAGCATTAGAAGTCTTTTAAGGACAATGGATGCTCGTGCTTGATGGATGAGTAGATGTATGTTTGGATGTTAGGACGTACATTCTTCCTGAACTTGAAGATTTCGGGGACGAAATCCTTTTAAGTGGGGGAGAATTTAACACCCCGTGTATTCTATAACAGTGAAACTCACAAATTAAAGTATAATTAATTTCAAATCAAAGAATTAAGGGAAACGGGATACGCCAATGCGTTCGTCTCAGAATTCTGCTTGAAATAGAGTCCGAGTTTGCGTAAAACGGACTCCGTATGAGGGAGATATGGCCTCCGGAAGTTTCAGAATTCAGTTTAAAATTCAAACAGACGAAAACAGCTCAGAAAACAATTTCAAATTTCAAAAATCGGGCCGGATTGGCCAGGGCGGGAATTTTCCCGCCCAAGGCACCCAGGTCAACTGGGTAGTCGACCTGGGCTACCCAAGTCGACTGGGTAGTCGACCTGGGGCACCCAGGTCGACTACATAGTCGACCTGGGGGTCGACTGGGGGGTCGACCTGGCCCCTGAGCCAGGTCGAACCCAGCCCCCCTGGCTGGCCTGGTCTGTGTTTGGCCGAATTTCTGAGCCTTGCCTTGTCACTAGGGCTTGGTGTCAGCTCCTAATTGGTCTCTCCTTCAAATGAATGGCTGATATTAATCCAAGCTCCATTGACGGTCCTAATCAATTCACAAACTCTATAAAAAGGGCCTAAGACTCCACCTAATTCATAAAAAACAAAAATTAGAATGAGATCGTCATGCTGCTGAGGAATGTCTAGACATAGCCGTCAAAATTGAGAGACGATTAGGAGACAATTCAAAAGCTTAAAGCAACGACAACTAAATCAAAACAACGCCTACAACAAAGGATAGCATCTCCAAATTCAGATTTCAGATTCCTGAATTGAAGATTCGTCATACGTTGTAAGTAGAGTGCTATTCCGACGTGAATGAACAATTGAGTTTTTGATTTATGTAAAATGGGAAATGGAATTGTACTTAATTTAAATCATGATTGTATGTTGCTATGATTCTAATTCTGAATCGATTTGGGATATTGTGGTATAACGATGTTAGGCCTATTGGATATTTGCAAGTATATGATTCATGTTAACGACCATATGTTGTGGTAGTTTATTTGAGATTTATGCAAGTATATGATTCACTATTATGCCAATATGATGTACATACTTTTATGATCACTTTTAGTGTGTAATTGGATTCAACTAAGTATTATGGTTTATATGAATTTATGTTGGAATTGGCATCGTGATTCAAGTGTAAAACCATACTTTTGTATTAGAGACAAAAGTAAGCATCTTTATGAACATGACTAAACTATGTTTGGTGTTATTCCTAGTTGAAAACATGTTTTAGGCCTATGTGGTTATCAAAATCATATGATGATATATGTGACACATAATTAAGCTAGATTTACATTCCAATTACAAGATTATATGAATAGAATGGTCCATGTTTAGGTATGTTTATGCCATGATTATATGAATAGAATGGTTCATGTTTAGGTATGTTTATGCCATGGTTATATGAATAGAATGATTCATGTTTAAGTATGTTTATGCCATGATTATATGCTATTACAATGCAAGTTCACATGTGCCTAATTCATGTTAATTAGATCGTTATGTTGCAAGTTCATGCGTTCACACTCCCCTTTTTATGTTACTTAGAATAAATAAACACCATGTTCTAAGCCTCCCCTTTTTCACGTGGCTAAGTTGGGTTTAAATGTTAAACGCAACATATGTTATATTTTAGTGAATGTATAAAACGGGGGTAATTACGTTTGGGTTAAAATATAAAACATATGTGTTGGCATGTTTGACGCATACCAACAACCTTGAAAACAATTAAGTGGTATAAACAAATTTTACCCAATAAAGATGAACTTGAATAATGGGCCGCAAATATTTACATATAAAAAGAAAAGAGACAAAATATGTAAATTTAGAAAATACGATGTGTTTAACCCGAGGTTGGATTGAGTTGTGATGTAAACCTGCCCGGAACCGCCCGGCTGTCCAGTAGTCACAACAATACCTATCTAATGTGGGTGGTTAAACACGGAGCCCAATAAAGACCCGAGGTTAGACTGATTTGTGGCGTAAGACTGCCCTGTAACGTCCCGTATTTTGGGCGGTTAAATATTTAATCTATTTATTTATTTTAATATTTTAATTGGAATATTAATGGTTTTCGAAAATAAACGATAACGTTAAATATATATTCGAGTGTTGTTTAACCGGAGTTTCTAAATGTCGAACTAAGAATCCTTCTTAGTTTTTATTTGAATTCATATGATATTCGTTTGAATAGGTTCGACAATATCAGCTTATTTTTTTTATATACCCAACTGTTTTTGAAATGTAACTTATCTCGTATCGGTATTTTAAAACCCAAACTTAACCCTTGACTCACACTTAAAAACCAAGGACTCGATTTCGTACTAAAGTATAAGCAAATGTTAAGTGCTAATCATTGGAGTTAAAAATATAAAATGAGCTGGAAAGTAAAGCAAAGCAAACAGCACAATTACCAAAAATAAACACATTCATTTATCACTATAACTGTTTGACAACAGTAAATACACAAAGATGTTACACTATTCAATTTACTAAGTAGGAATGTTGCACATACATTATTACTGAATACATATATGTGTCAGCCGACACTACATAAGCACCTACCCCAAATAAACCATACTCCCTTATACAAAAGAATAAACAAATTTTTATACAGAGAAAATCATGAACAAATACATGAAAAAAAAAAAAAAAAAAAAAAACAAAGTTGTGGAATGCAAAACTCTGAAATGACTAAACAATTCCTGGCACTAGGAACAGCTCGGCATGGAGCAAGAACCCGACATGAACCATCACACTGATGCACCACTGTCCACCAGATTTACCTGGGAAAAGAGAAAGAATATGATAGCTATGAGTAGCTATAGGTAAAAAAAAAAAAATTCCAGTTGAAAAGAAAGAAGAGAAAAAAAAAATCAATAGCTTAATGTATGAACAGACAATACAATATGAGTAGTTGACAAAACAATTCGATAGTAGTGTATATTGTACAAACAGGACATGTACAATACAAATAATAAAAAAAGAAAACTTATAGCCTTGTCTACTATATAGGAAACAGTCCAGTGGTGTATATCTGAGCAAGATTTCACATGGGAAATCTAGTTCAAATCTGTACCATTTCCTTGTTAAGTATCATATATCGATCAGTGTTCCCATTACTAGTACAAACAGATCATAGCACAGCAAGAAGAAAAGGAGAAAACAAATATATGTATATCTTATAACATCACATCTAGGGTAAGCAAACCAAACAATTGTATATGAATACAGTGAATGCATACGGATACATCACAGGGCGGTTGTCATGTATGTTTAAAAGGGGACAGAAGATTTATAAATACAGTTCAATATCTCAGAAATTATAATGACAAACCACTGGCAATTCGACCAATATTTTCTGCGAATAGACAATACAGATGGTTGTACCTAATCTAAATATGAACAGTTTGATCTATCACAGATCCTATACTGCCTATTAAACATCACACGCAAAACCATCATACGCAAGCCATCACGAAGATCATGGCAGAACCAAATCACCTAGAACTAGGCACTGTAAAGTTCAACTAGGACATGACAATTCATGGATCACCGCAAATACTTCTAGTATAAATACACGGTAAGTTCAACAACAAACGGAATCAATTCAGTTCGATATGAACAAAAACTCGAGGCTAAAGGAAATCAAAAAAACCGAAATTTAGTGAGAAACAGAAAACTTAGCTTTTGGGGAGAGGGACTTCGATCTGGGTTGAATCAGTGGAAGGGAAGGCGGCGGAGCAACTGAAGGGAAGCCTCGAGGGGTTTGTCGACGCGGTGTGGGACGGCGATTGGTTGCGGTGCTCAGATCGATTAAGGAGGAGAAGTTTTAGGGTTTTCGTTACCCTAATTTTTTTGTGGCGGCGAACTAATGAGGAATGAAATAAATGAGGAGGGATCCGATGGGTAGGGTTATAAGAAGGGAGGCGGGCCTGGGTAAATTCAAGTGGGCTGAACGAAATTCTGGTATGGCCCAACTTTATTTTATTACATTAAGTTTGGTTTAAATTTAAACTTAAATAAGGTTCCTTAGCTAATTTACTTAAGGGATTTCTAATTAACGTAAGTTAAAACTGATTAATGAAATTTAAAACCTTTTTATGTTGTTACTTAGTCAAGTTGATCGTATTATTTACGTTAATCAAACTTTGAAACTTTATTAGTTATTTGTTTTGTAATTAAGTTATTAATTCAAAGTGATTAAGGTTTATTATTTTTGAATTATTTAAACCTTAAATGAAATTAATTATTTAAAACATAGGGAGTTGAGTATGGGTTAGGTTATGTATAATGGAGTAGTTAGTTTAACAAAATAGGATTTAATTTATTTAATCTAGTTGTTGAATTTAATTTAAATCATTAATGTTCAAACAATATGACCCAATTCATATATGGGCAGAATCGGACCAATAAACTTGCGTTACGATCATGGCAATAAGCAGAACCTTATGGAACAAATCTAGACGGAGCTGGAGACAGTGAGAATTACAGTTAAATTAATACGATTGTTTAATTTAACTGTAACCAGACCAGTCCAGAAATAAATGGATCAGATCAAGGTGAGTTAAACTCACTCAGTTTCCCTATTTATATTTTATATAAATTGGGTTTTTATTTTGTGTGCTCTGATTGATGATGTTGGCTGTTTGCTAGTATATACATTGACTGTTGATTTAACTGATGAAATTAAACTGTGTTTAATTTCAGTGAATTTCCAAATCGTTATTTAACGATTGGATCCAACGGAGGTAATCCACCCTGTTGGTCACGTTTATTTATAAACGTGATTAATTGTTTGAATTGTTATGTTATTTGGTTGGAGTAAAATTGTCGTTATTTATGATCAGTTAAATGTGATTGACTTGATTTCTGGTTATTGGCTGAAAATTGCAACATCTGTTTAATTTGAACCAATGGGTGATATTGGTGGAGTATTTGTCGGCAGTATATGGCCTAAGAAATCAATTGTTTATAAACGACGATTTACCATCAGCAAAGAAGTTATAAAATTTACTCCATAACGGGATATAGAATTTGAATTAAATTATATTAAAATAGAGTTTGTTTAAAAGGAATTAAACATTTCTTTCCTTTATTATTTAATTGATTTATTTGTAAGGAAATTCTGATTGATCTACAAGTGAAGAGAAATTAATCCAATGACTTAAAAATTGAAATAATGGTTTGGTAAGAAACAATTAATGAAATCATTTAAATTAATTTTCTAATTAATTTAAAGGGGGGGGACGAATCAGAATGGGTTAAAGAGGTAACCTGGGGTTCAAGTGGACTAAACCGACTATTTTGACTAGAATCGACTATTATATGGAGTTGTTTTGAGTTAATCTTACCAAATAGTTTTAAAGGATATTTGGTTTCTTTTAACGAAGTTTTAAACAAGGAATTTACAATTTTATTTTAGTTAATAAAGGAATTTACTACTTTTAAAGTAGTTAGTGACAAAGTAAGTTATTATTCTGAGTAATAGGAATTTTGGAAAGTTAATTGAATTCATTTAAAAGTAATCAAAGTCGGGATGGAATATAGTTGGACAATGAAAGAAGTTATGAACGGATTTTATATTCAAAACCCGAAGTTTTACAACTAAGTATCAAGGGAATTTAGGCGAATACGATGGCTTAAATCATGTTGACTTTAACTTTTGGATTAAGATAAAAGGAGAAAGTGATATGGAAAAAGGGTTTAGACTAAACCAGAATGTAGTTGAAACAAGGTTTGTAAAGAGGCGATAGGGATTTATATCGTTAATTCCAAATTAATGTTATTTTGAAATGGAATTAAGAAAAAGGGAAATGGAAATAAGATTTCCAAAGTAGAAATGGTCGAATAGAATTTGAAAGGAGACTGGAATAAAATATTGGGTTGATTACAACTTATATTTATCGAAAGATATGAACGTTGTTGATCAAGGTCTGAGAGGTAATTAAAATACCCCAACTTGAACGACATCAGGATTGTCTGAAGATGATATTAGTTGGAAATCGTAAAAGAGGTTAGTGATAAGAATTTGATTATCGTATTTTAAATATTAAAAGAGTAGAAGAAGTGTATCAGTTTGTTCAATTTAAAGGCCATGTGATGCTGAATACTGAACCAGTGAACTCATTGGTGTGTCATGGTTGAAACACTGTTTATTTTGATAGTTAAATCACAGACTATCAAATCTGTCCAATACGCTTGTTGGTATGGAAAGACCGGGATCGAATTTATATTCGAAAACCATTCCAACCAACAAATACGTGAAGATATTTGAAGACGGTCGAGATGGAGCATTGAAGACCGTGGATCTTCATAAATGGAAGAACCATTAAGATTCCCTGTCTTGCAAGCAGAGATAAACTGTGATTCGGTCGTGATTGGAATCCACGGGTTGCAAGGACTTCTCGTTACTGATCCATGGGGTGATTCCTATATGAGATGCAGTAGGAGAGTGCCTTCGGTTCATCCTGTTCCTGGATGACTTGTATGGACGAGTGTCTGACAGAGTATTTCCAAAGGAAATTACGTACGTTGATTTCTTCAAACGTACCATGGTTGATGGCGGAGAAATGGTTTTCTCTAGCCAAATAACTAGAGTATTTTTGTGGGCGTCAATTAGTGATATCCAGAGGATCTGACGATGTGGCATTCAAAGTGAATGGTGCAAAATGTTCGGAAAGGAATTCTAGTTTCAAGCCTCATCAACCGGGAGAGGACAAAAATCGGGCAGGCAGCATGGCTATGTGGGTCGCTCCCATTAGGGTGTATGATCACCTATCTAGAGAAATTCCATTTGCTTCTTTAATCTGTGTTCGATGCTGTCCCTTTTCGGGCAGGCGGTTGCTGATCCCAACCGTCGGTGATATACATTCGATACACTCAAGCGAAATGAGTGGTCGGTCATGTGAGGGCCGGGTTGCAAGACGTTCTTGTTGAACCCAGTGTATTTGCCTCTAGAGATACACGTGCGGAAGGTGGTCCCATACCTTGTCAAGTTGGAATCCAATATCCAATAAGCGCCCGCGATTTGGTTTGTATACTATATATGGGGAGCGTGAGATGCAAGCGTTCCTCTAGATTGTTATTATATTTGTAATTAGACATTATCATAATATCAGATCAAGTTATGATTTCAAAAACTGTTTTGGATTATCGTAAGGTAAAAACCGTCCGTGTTTATGTGTGGATTTGGTCTTACGATTATCCTTTTCTTTTGGAAAGATTTTGAACTTTAAAAATCATGTTGGATGATTCACCCTAATACTGTGCGAGTTTATCTCACTCTGGTTCACCAGACTGACCCGGTATTTTGTAAATGCTCGGGTTAGCCCGGGTTTGCAGGTTCAGGTTATTGAACACTATGAAAGGCGTGCTGGAGAAGTCCAGGCGTATTCAGTATTATTCCGCTGTATTGTATATAAGGGCAGGTTATTATAACTGTCCAGTGGTGTTGACGTACTCTGATGATTGTAAGTTTTATTTAAAGCTCTCAATAAAGATTTATTTATATATTATATTTTGTTCCGCTGTGATGTGAGCCTCTGTGTTGTGTTCGTCTTCTTCTTCTATTCTTATATTTCTTTCTTTCTTATCTCACCCTCTAATTTCTTTCATTAACAATCCGGTGTTCTCGATGTTCGGAGGATCGACATGAGATATGGTAAGGTATTTATGTCGATTTTCGAGGCCGAAAACAGCTGGGTCGTTACGGTGGTATCAGAGCTGGTTGCTTAATTGGTACGGATGATAGGGGGTTCTCGCTTCGCGTTTGGTGGCGAACGGGAGACTCTTACCCCTACATCTCCCGACAATGTGGGTTGGTCGAGTCGAGAGGCTGGCCGTAAAAGCAGTTCTGAGGTATCTCTGTAAGCCACGCTGGGAGGTTAGCCCAGTGCCGAGGGAGGAAAGGATGGTTGAAAAGCCTACTCGAATCCCGGGGTCATTACAGTGGTATCAGAGCTATTGGTTTAGTGATAACCTTGGCTCTGTGGCGTAACTCAATAGAGATGGGGTTAGTAACACCCTAGATTGGGTTTGAGCGTATATATATATATGAGAGCTTATTTGTAAATTTTATATACAAATGTTTTGTATTGTGTTGTTCGATCGGTTCTAGTGTTGAAAAGCGTTGAACTGGTAAAGGAACACAATATTGTTTTGTAAAGAGGGTAAATAAAATAATTTTACCCGAAATTTATTTTTGCATAGAAAGGAAATAAATTTTCTCAACTTATTGAGATATTGTTTTATTTGATGTGTTTGTCGATTTGGATATATTCAAATTGATTAAGGATTTGGATTAGAACTTAGCTTGGCTAAGTGGAATTGAATTAAGTAGAATAATGAAATATAATAAAACAAGTTTGCAAATTGGAAATTGATGGGATAATCAATAAATGGGAATCGTTTGGATATTTCAACAGGTCGATGAGAGTAAATATTAACATTAAATATTAATGGTTAATAAAAGGGCGGTTGTTTTGGTCAAGTTGTTGTTGTGCTAAATATAAATCCATGAACGATTTAATGTAAGGAATTAAGTGGATTTCCTTTGATTTAGTGGATTTTATAAAAGTCAATGGATTAGAAGCATTTCTTCTACCTAAGCAATTTCGAGGACGAAATTATTTAAAGGGGGAAAGAATGTAACGTCCCGTATTTTGGGCGGTTAAATATTTAATCTATTTATTTATTTTAATATTTTAATTGGAATATTAATGGTTTTCGAAAATAAACGATAACGTTAAATATATATTCGAGTGTTGTTTAACCGGAGTTTCTAAATGTCGAACTAAGAATCCTTCTTAGTTTTTATTTGAATTCATATGATATTCGTTTGAATAGGTTCGACAATATCAGCTTATTTTTTTTATATACCCAACTGTTTTTGAAATGTAACTTATCTCGTATCGGTATTTTAAAACCCAAACTTAACCCTTGACTCACACTTAAAAACCAAGGACTCGATTTCGTACTAAAGTATAAGCAAATGTTAAGTGCTAATCATTGGAGTTAAAAATATAAAATGAGCTGGAAAGTAAAGCAAAGCAAACAGCACAATTACCAAAAATAAACACATTCATTTATCACTATAACTGTTTGACAACAGTAAATACACAAAGATGTTACACTATTCAATTTACTAAGTAGGAATGTTGCACATACATTATTACTGAATACATATATGTGTCAGCCGACACTACATAAGCACCTACCCCAAATAAACCATACTCCCTTATACAAAAGAATAAACAAATTTTTATACAGAGAAAATCATGAACAAATACATGAAAAAAAAAAAAAAAAAAAAACAAAGTTGTGGAATGCAAAACTCTGAAATGACTAAACAATTCCTGGCACTAGGAACAGCTCGGCATGGAGCAAGAACCCGACATGAACCATCACACTGATGCACCACTGTCCACCAGATTTACCTGGGAAAAGAGAAAGAATATGATAGCTATGAGTAGCTATAGGTAAAAAAAAA
Organism: Allium sativum; assembly: GCA_030737875.1. Classification (NCBI taxonomy): domain Eukaryota; kingdom Viridiplantae; phylum Streptophyta; class Magnoliopsida; order Asparagales; family Amaryllidaceae; genus Allium; species Allium sativum. The sequence continues at coordinate 508,823,992 of CM060920.1, read as the reverse complement.
AATATTTCCAGTTGAAAAGAAAGAAGAGAAAAAAAAAATCAATAGCTTAATGTATGAACAGACAATACAATATGAGTAGTTGACAAAACAATTCGATAGTAGTGTATATTGTACAAACAGGACATGTACAATACAAATAATAAAAAAAGAAAACTTATAGCCTTGTCTACTATATAGGAAACAGTCCAGTGGTGTATATCTGAGCAAGATTTCACATGGGAAATCTAGTTCAAATCTGTACCATTTCCTTGTTAAGTATCATATATCGATCAGTGTTCCCATTACTAGTACAAACAGATCATAGCACAGCAAGAAGAAAAGGAGAAAACAAATATATGTATATCTTATAACATCACATCTAGGGTAAGCAAACCAAACAATTGTATATGAATACAGTGAATGCATACGGATACATCACAGGGCGGTTGTCATGTATGTTTAAAAGGGGACAGAAGATTTATAAATACAGTTCAATATCTCAGAAATTATAATGACAAACCACTGGCAATTCGACCAATATTTTCTGCGAATAGACAATACAGATGGTTGTACCTAATCTAAATATGAACAGTTTGATCTATCACAGATCCTATACTGCCTATTAAACATCACACGCAAAACCATCATACGCAAGCCATCACGAAGATCATGGCAGAACCAAATCACCTAGAACTAGGCACTGTAAAGTTCAACTAGGACATGACAATTCATGGATCACCGCAAATACTTCTAGTATAAATACACGGTAAGTTCAACAACAAACGGAATCAATTCAGTTCGATATGAACAAAAACTCGAGGCTAAAGGAAATCAAAAAAACCGAAATTTAGTGAGAAACAGAAAACTTAGCTTTTGGGGAGAGGGACTTCGATCTGGGTTGAATCAGTGGAAGGGAAGGCGGCGGAGCAACTGAAGGGAAGCCTCGAGGGGTTTGTCGACGCGGTGTGGGACGGCGATTGGTTGCGGTGCTCAGATCGATTAAGGAGGAGAAGTTTTAGGGTTTTCGTTACCCTAATTTTTTTGTGGCGGCGAACTAATGAGGAATGAAATAAATGAGGAGGGATCCGATGGGTAGGGTTATAAGAAGGGAGGCGGGCCTGGGTAAATTCAAGTGGGCTGAACGAAATTCTGGTATGGCCCAACTTTATTTTATTACATTAAGTTTGGTTTAAATTTAAACTTAAATAAGGTTCCTTAGCTAATTTACTTAAGGGATTTCTAATTAACGTAAGTTAAAACTGATTAATGAAATTTAAAACCTTTTTATGTTGTTACTTAGTCAAGTTGATCGTATTATTTACGTTAATCAAACTTTGAAACTTTATTAGTTATTTGTTTTGTAATTAAGTTATTAATTCAAAGTGATTAAGGTTTATTATTTTTGAATTATTTAAACCTTAAATGAAATTAATTATTTAAAACATAGGGAGTTGAGTATGGGTTAGGTTATGTATAATGGAGTAGTTAGTTTAACAAAATAGGATTTAATTTATTTAATCTAGTTGTTGAATTTAATTTAAATCATTAATGTTCAAACAATATGACCCAATTCATATATGGGCAGAATCGGACCAATAAACTTGCGTTACGATCATGGCAATAAGCAGAACCTTATGGAACAAATCTAGACGGAGCTGGAGACAGTGAGAATTACAGTTAAATTAATACGATTGTTTAATTTAACTGTAACCAGACCAGTCCAGAAATAAATGGATCAGATCAAGGTGAGTTAAACTCACTCAGTTTCCCTATTTATATTTTATATAAATTGGGTTTTTATTTTGTGTGCTCTGATTGATGATGTTGGCTGTTTGCTAGTATATACATTGACTGTTGATTTAACTGATGAAATTAAACTGTGTTTAATTTCAGTGAATTTCCAAATCGTTATTTAACGATTGGATCCAACGGAGGTAATCCACCCTGTTGGTCACGTTTATTTATAAACGTGATTAATTGTTTGAATTGTTATGTTATTTGGTTGGAGTAAAATTGTCGTTATTTATGATCAGTTAAATGTGATTGACTTGATTTCTGGTTATTGGCTGAAAATTGCAACATCTGTTTAATTTGAACCAATGGGTGATATTGGTGGAGTATTTGTCGGCAGTATATGGCCTAAGAAATCAATTGTTTATAAACGACGATTTACCATCAGCAAAGAAGTTATAAAATTTACTCCATAACGGGATATAGAATTTGAATTAAATTATATTAAAATAGAGTTTGTTTAAAAGGAATTAAACATTTCTTTCCTTTATTATTTAATTGATTTATTTGTAAGGAAATTCTGATTGATCTACAAGTGAAGAGAAATTAATCCAATGACTTAAAAATTGAAATAATGGTTTGGTAAGAAACAATTAATGAAATCATTTAAATTAATTTTCTAATTAATTTAAAGGGGGGGGACGAATCAGAATGGGTTAAAGAGGTAACCTGGGGTTCAAGTGGACTAAACCGACTATTTTGACTAGAATCGACTATTATATGGAGTTGTTTTGAGTTAATCTTACCAAATAGTTTTAAAGGATATTTGGTTTCTTTTAACGAAGTTTTAAACAAGGAATTTACAATTTTATTTTAGTTAATAAAGGAATTTACTACTTTTAAAGTAGTTAGTGACAAAGTAAGTTATTATTCTGAGTAATAGGAATTTTGGAAAGTTAATTGAATTCATTTAAAAGTAATCAAAGTCGGGATGGAATATAGTTGGACAATGAAAGAAGTTATGAACGGATTTTATATTCAAAACCCGAAGTTTTACAACTAAGTATCAAGGGAATTTAGGCGAATACGATGGCTTAAATCATGTTGACTTTAACTTTTGGATTAAGATAAAAGGAGAAAGTGATATGGAAAAAGGGTTTAGACTAAACCAGAATGTAGTTGAAACAAGGTTTGTAAAGAGGCGATAGGGATTTATATCGTTAATTCCAAATTAATGTTATTTTGAAATGGAATTAAGAAAAAGGGAAATGGAAATAAGATTTCCAAAGTAGAAATGGTCGAATAGAATTTGAAAGGAGACTGGAATAAAATATTGGGTTGATTACAACTTATATTTATCGAAAGATATGAACGTTGTTGATCAAGGTCTGAGAGGTAATTAAAATACCCCAACTTGAACGACATCAGGATTGTCTGAAGATGATATTAGTTGGAAATCGTAAAAGAGGTTAGTGATAAGAATTTGATTATCGTATTTTAAATATTAAAAGAGTAGAAGAAGTGTATCAGTTTGTTCAATTTAAAGGCCATGTGATGCTGAATACTGAACCAGTGAACTCATTGGTGTGTCATGGTTGAAACACTGTTTATTTTGATAGTTAAATCACAGACTATCAAATCTGTCCAATACGCTTGTTGGTATGGAAAGACCGGGATCGAATTTATATTCGAAAACCATTCCAACCAACAAATACGTGAAGATATTTGAAGACGGTCGAGATGGAGCATTGAAGACCGTGGATCTTCATAAATGGAAGAACCATTAAGATTCCCTGTCTTGCAAGCAGAGATAAACTGTGATTCGGTCGTGATTGGAATCCACGGGTTGCAAGGACTTCTCGTTACTGATCCATGGGGTGATTCCTATATGAGATGCAGTAGGAGAGTGCCTTCGGTTCATCCTGTTCCTGGATGACTTGTATGGACGAGTGTCTGACAGAGTATTTCCAAAGGAAATTACGTACGTTGATTTCTTCAAACGTACCATGGTTGATGGCGGAGAAATGGTTTTCTCTAGCCAAATAACTAGAGTATTTTTGTGGGCGTCAATTAGTGATATCCAGAGGATCTGACGATGTGGCATTCAAAGTGAATGGTGCAAAATGTTCGGAAAGGAATTCTAGTTTCAAGCCTCATCAACCGGGAGAGGACAAAAATCGGGCAGGCAGCATGGCTATGTGGGTCGCTCCCATTAGGGTGTATGATCACCTATCTAGAGAAATTCCATTTGCTTCTTTAATCTGTGTTCGATGCTGTCCCTTTTCGGGCAGGCGGTTGCTGATCCCAACCGTCGGTGATATACATTCGATACACTCAAGCGAAATGAGTGGTCGGTCATGTGAGGGCCGGGTTGCAAGACGTTCTTGTTGAACCCAGTGTATTTGCCTCTAGAGATACACGTGCGGAAGGTGGTCCCATACCTTGTCAAGTTGGAATCCAATATCCAATAAGCGCCCGCGATTTGGTTTGTATACTATATATGGGGAGCGTGAGATGCAAGCGTTCCTCTAGATTGTTATTATATTTGTAATTAGACATTATCATAATATCAGATCAAGTTATGATTTCAAAAACTGTTTTGGATTATCGTAAGGTAAAAACCGTCCGTGTTTATGTGTGGATTTGGTCTTACGATTATCCTTTTCTTTTGGAAAGATTTTGAACTTTAAAAATCATGTTGGATGATTCACCCTAATACTGTGCGAGTTTATCTCACTCTGGTTCACCAGACTGACCCGGTATTTTGTAAATGCTCGGGTTAGCCCGGGTTTGCAGGTTCAGGTTATTGAACACTATGAAAGGCGTGCTGGAGAAGTCCAGGCGTATTCAGTATTATTCCGCTGTATTGTATATAAGGGCAGGTTATTATAACTGTCCAGTGGTGTTGACGTACTCTGATGATTGTAAGTTTTATTTAAAGCTCTCAATAAAGATTTATTTATATATTATATTTTGTTCCGCTGTGATGTGAGCCTCTGTGTTGTGTTCGTCTTCTTCTTCTATTCTTATATTTCTTTCTTTCTTATCTCACCCTCTAATTTCTTTCATTAACAATCCGGTGTTCTCGATGTTCGGAGGATCGACATGAGATATGGTAAGGTATTTATGTCGATTTTCGAGGCCGAAAACAGCTGGGTCGTTACAGCCCGGACCCAACCGGCAACAGGCAGCCCCAACAATACATGTCTAATGTGAGAGGTCGAGGCTTTAAGACAATTAAGGCTGAGTCAGGATTGATAGGATTAAGTAAATTGAATTAATACTTAATCAAAATGGAACATGCTAAACTATACAGACTGATTGGGGGTTAGGTTTACAAAACACTTAACCAAATTAGCATGTTGGCTAGAAATAGAAAACCTAGTAGCGGGGGACCCTTTTCAGCAGTAACCCTACAAGGTGTATCAGGATACCCTGAACTAGGCAGGGTGGGGCACGATTACTGGGCTGACTGTAAGAGGTCAAAAATCGACGGCGATGGTGCAACAGTGTAGGTTCTAACGGGGTGCGGGCGTGCACACACTCCGGCGCAGAAAAATAAGGCACTGGGCACCAGTAGAATACCTGTGCATTCTAGGATTGTGTCGGGCCGCCACCATGGGACTTGATACACCCCATGGTGGGACCAGCATAGGTAACTACAACATCGGGGGCCGTAAGACACATGTAACTATGCGAGTCGGAGCCGGTCGTTAGAAACGAATCACTTCACCCTGATTATGGGGTGCCTGTTGGGAACTAGTTTATTTGGATGCAGAGATTAATATGAGGTACGATAGTATATTCGACTCTAGACAACTTAACTTAGTTTATGGTGCTTTCCCATTTCCACTTTTATACTTATCATGCCCAATTCTTTATTCATAGACTGAATAGTCCTAGACTTACTCAGGCTTTTTGTCTGACTCTACTTTTCTTTCGTCTTCTTTTCTTTCGTTTCCCCCCCCCCCCAGGTCCACAGGGAGGGAATACCGCAGCTTGACCAGTTTTCACATCCAGCTTGAAGAGAAAGAATGTATTGCTTGGATCTTTTTCGTTTTGGACTATGGCTTTGGACAACAATTATGGGACTTATGCAGTTTACTTATGTTTTTATGCTTCTTTAAATAATGTAATCAAGACAGTTATGAAGATATTATGTTTTTGGAAGTATTGTAAGACAAATTATGACATGGTTTGTGTAACACGTATTTTGTTGAAATAAAAAAATTGCTGTTGTTTTCCGCTGTTCAAAAATATGTGTATTTATATCTGTCTTGCGTATCTGTGACTTATACTTATAAACCTCCACCAAAATTAGGGCATTCCCTTTGAGAGTGACCCTAACGGAGGTGGGGTGTTTCAGCTATTATAAGGGAAAACTCTATCCTCCGGCTTGCGTTGCATTATGTGATGGGACTTGAGTCTTATAATAGCCTCATTTTTACAAAAAAAGCATTGCGTTGTTCTACTTTAAACTGAAATTCATATGGAGTAAACTCGTTCCATGTTATACGGCGTGGTCCCATGATTTCCCCACTTTTAAAATAAAGATTAATAGCGTTTTTAGTTCTCACACCAGTCCCATGGCTGACCTAGAGTTTATTGTTTTTACCTAAACTTTGGGTGCCCCTAATTTCCACACGGGCAACTAGAAGTTTTGGTTTTGCAGATATTATATTCACAGGATCCTGGTTTACAGCTGAAGCAATATTCAGAAAGCTCTGTATCCGTGTGTTTCCTTCAGTTGTGTTATGTATTATTTTTTCCGCTGCTTTGTAATTTAAATCTCTTATATTGTATTTCCAATGTGTAATATTCATTCGTACTCTGGTATATTCTTGTACTCTGATGTAATTGTTGTAATAAACAATGAAATATTCTTCTGTTTGTGTTCTAATTTGTCGTGTTCTCAATTCAATCCGGACTTTCCCGTAAGGGCGAGTTTGGGTCGTTTCATTTGGTATCAGAACTTTGGTTTATAGAGATCGAGAACAAGACACATTAGAACCGAACGAAATAATTCACCAGAGATTGGATTAGTAATATCCAATAAGAATGACTTGTTAGAGATAGGATCAGTAGTATCCTAGAATGAGTGTGAAGAGTGTTATTTTAAATAAATAAAAATTAGTTTTGAAAATTTTATCTTAAAATACGTATTTGAGTATATTATTTTATTTTAATTCGGACAATCGAGTATATAAAGATTTTGAATATACACGTAATTAACGTATATTCAGAGCATTAATATACTGGATAGATATCGAATCACACTCTAGTCGCCCGGGGATAATTCTGGTGTTGTCCGGACATCATCCGTATCTATGTTCGAGTTTCGAAAGTGGTATATCTATATATTTCCATTGACTGGTGTGAGAACCAAAATATAGATAAGGTTTATTGTTGTGACTTGGCATCAAAAATATGATTTTTGACTATATATAAAAGTTATACATATTTAGAAGGTTTATCACCTAATTGATTGCTGGTTGTGATGCTTGATAAATAGTTTAACTAATTGAAATATTGGAATGATAATTAATAAAACCAATATATAAAAGAATGATAAATTTAGCTAAATCGAATTAAATATTGAACTGAATTGAAAATTGATTAGAATGGAAATTGAGTTGGTTAGTTAAACAACTTTCAGCTCCGTTCCTTTTCGAGGACGAAAAGATTTTAAGTGGGGGAGATTGTAACAACCCAGAATTTCAGAACCAATTTAAAAATTTATTTTAAGCTATTTTAATGAATTTTGGATATTTAAATTGATTTATTTTAAATAATAACGACAGAAAATTTATTTTAATTAAAGTTAGAACTTATAAATTTATATTAATTATATTACGAGCCTAAAAAGGCGCGGTAGTTTTAAATTTCAATTTTTAAACTTTGAATAAATATATAAAATTCATTATAAGTCGGAACTGGACGAAACGAGAAATGCTAGGATCGTATTGACGATATCTTTTTAATGAATTTAATAAATTGAGATTTCGAATTATAAATTGTAAGTTATGACAAAATTAAAATTTCAGAAAAACACTATGGAATTTATATATATATATATATTATATGGCCCAAAAAGCTACTTTTTGTATATGAAGGAATTTGGACTCGAAACCACTTCCATTGAGTTCAAAATGACGTTTCTGAATTCGAAAAGTATAAACACTGATATATTTTGAGATTCAGAATTTATTTATATAAATATATTTTCTTTAATATAATATATATACGCCTTAAAAAGTGAATTTTTCACAAACGACCTCCGAATCCGATTCTACTTTTTTTTTGGATTTGTATTGTCAAATAATGATAAGGTTCCAAGTTTCATGATTTTCAGAATCAGTATTTGATCGTAATTGATTTTTCAGTGTAAAACAGTCAATATTCTGACTTTAAATATTCACTATTTGTGCATATGGACTCGGAATTCGACGAGACCAGTTTCTTTGGATCCGTAATGTCAAAGAATGGCTGCATGTCAATTTTTATCAAGAATGGAATTCGTAGGTGACCACGCTGATTTTTAAACCATGAAAACGGACCTAAATTGAATAAAATTAACTATATAAGGGGTTAAAGACAATATAATTAAAAAGATTAAAATATACAAGGGGTTAAAACAAAAATTCTCTCTCCTATATAATGTCCTAAACTCCTCCCTAACCCTAACACAAAGCTGATTCTTCTCCTTCTTCTCTTCAAAGGTAGTAGCCTTTCTTCCTCCTTTTCTAATTCATTATTTCCTTCTTCCCCTTTTTTCTTTCAAAAAAACCAATTAATGGCCTCCTTCTCCAATTCACCGATGCCGTCGCCCCTCCTCCAGCCGTCGGTTAGTCCTCCTTCTCCTCTTCTCCTTCCTTCCCTCTTTTCCTCCTCTCCTTCTCCTCTTCTCCTTCCTTTTCTCTTTCTTTTTCCCTCTTTGAAAACCTTAGAACTAAAAGCCACCGCCGTCGCCACCATGGACCCCGCCGCCGCACCACCACCACCCCTTTAACGGCCCAGAAATTTCGACAACTGCGATATTGATTTGAACTATTAATAATAAATTTCATATTGATACCAGGTTAAAAATAAAATATACAGTTGTGTGTACGAATTTAACTCGATATTTAATTAAGAATGGTTGGTTGTGAATAAAAACATTTATTGTTGGATATTTGAATTGGACTGAGATATGATTGAAAAGTAGAAATGGTCGGTTTAAAAAACAACGTTAATGTTAAATAAATTAGAGATTTTATTTGTTGAAAATATATGGAGAATTGGCTCGGATATGTGTATATGTGTGTATATAAAGAAATTGAAGCTTAAAATTGAACAAAGTCTATTGGCGGACAAACTGAGAAAAATCAGTGAACCAGTAAATAATTTAAATTTTAAATAATGTTGTATACAGACGGAGTGTCGGTTTACAACCAGATTAATTTTGGATTCAGAACGTGAAGACAAAATGAAATGGTACATGTAATTTTTGCTGCATTTAGAGATGGTTTTGACGATACGAATTTTATGCATTTGACGATGGTTTACGGTACAATTAATATTCAATTAATATTAAACATAACCTACCTCAGATAATTTTTGGGCTAACCTATTTTCTGATTTTCGTGCTAACCTATAAGCTATTGAACAGACGTTGTCCTTATCTCTTAAATTTCTTCTATAAAAACCGCGTCACTTTCCAATTTACTTCAGCACAAAATCGTTTCTCTCCTTTCCAAATAAATGGCAGAAGCCCTAAATTGTTAATTTTCCCCAAATCATATTAGAGGCAACCGTCATCGAAAACCCATCTGGCCTCTCCTCCTACAAACCCTAACCTCCATCGAAGCTGCCATGGGTCCTTACAACCAAGTTGAAACTGAGTCTCTTTGTCAAACTCTTTCCAATGATGCATCGCTAAAAGCAACATCTATTCGGTCCCAAAATCGATCTTGGATGCTACCGCCTTGGTTGTGCGAAGCTCGGATTTGGATAGCGAACTATGTAACCGCGTTTTCCCCTTTTAGTCACCATTTCGCGGCAGTAAAGGTGAGCATCTCACTCATGATTGATCTCCGTTTCAAGTAAATTGATTTCGATCTAAACTAAGTACATAGTTGATTCCGATTTGCTGGTTGCTTGTGAATATACGCATACAGTTGAGCATTTGAATCAAATATATATAATTTAGCTATTTTGTTCACCCGATTACTGTTTTTTTATGGGTTTGGTACCTGTCCTAAGCATTGATGTGTTGAAATGCCTATGTATTCCCATATCGGTGCCCTGGTTGTTGACGCTCTACCATGATTATGTTACTACCTTGAAATATCTTCCCTGATAGACTTGAACCCGAATGTGTGTGTATTTTGTCAGTTTGACATGAACTTATAACCTAGAAATCTGGCATTTTTTTGTTTTGTTCTGATATTGAACACTCTTAGGTTTCTACCTTGCATAACCATAGGATAATATTAATAACCATGTTGTACAAAAACATTTGTACATGTGCATTTAAAAACTAAACAGGCAGAATGAATTCAACTGTAATGTTCATAAAAGAGAGAAAAATCGATAACATATTGGAGTACGGATAGATATGCCAACCTAAATTAAACAGCAGTTAAATATTACTCGTACCCACTTTAAACCATAATGCGAAATGGAATAATTGAAATGGTGCAATTCATAAATCATGCACGGTAATAGATTGAATGAATTTAAAGTTACTATGGAAGGAAGTAAGGAGAGAGATAACACAACATATAAATAATTAAGGTTTAGAGCTGAAATTATAAATCCATTGGTATATGGCATGTTTGGTTGAATTGGATGATTACTTTACTGGCACTGCGCATATTAGCACTGATTGTCTAATTACCAACAATCATATTTATACGCATGCAGCAAATAAATTGTTATCAAATAAAAAAGGATGATAAACATAACAATATGGCTTTCCAATATTCACAGTATTATTCTTGCCTACTTAATATTTGTAAGCCATGATGCTTTTATGTACTTGGTAAAGGAATTAAGACCCTGTAGTTTAGTTGTCTTAATATTGCTACCTAAAATTATATCTACACACATTGCTATATATGTTCTTCTTCTTTATTTAGCCTGTATGTGATACACGGACTTGTATATGTAATGTGCATATATGGGATTTGGTTCATGTGTACTGGGATGATACCATACATTAAAAAAAATTCTTTGAATTATGTGACAACAAGGAATTCCGCTCGATCCGAATCAGTCGCTAAACTGACCCAGACCGTTCGAAACGCCTGATTGTTTGAGAACACAACAAAATAGAACGCAGACGGAAGAACATTTCATTGTATATTACAACAATTACATCAGAATACAAGAATATACAGAGTATAAATCAATATTACACATTTATCAAATATCAGAGATTAAAATAAATTACATAGCAGCGGAAAATAATACAATACACAACTGAAGGAGATATACGGATACAAAGCTTTCCGTATATCGTTCCAGCTGTAAACCAGGATCCTGTGAATATAAATCTGCAAAAGCAAAACTACTAGCTGCCCGTGTCGAAAATAAGGGCACCCAGAGTTTAGGTTAAAACAATAAACTCCAGGTCAGTCATGTGACTGGTGTGAGAACTAAAACAGTTACTAATCTTTATTTTAACGTTAGGTAAATCAAGGGACCACGCCGCTAACGCGGAACGGGTTTCCTCCCAAGAATACCAGTGCATATAACAAAATAGCGCAATGCTTTTTGGAAAAATGAAGCTATTATAAGCCCCAGGTCCTATCACACAATGCAACGCAAGCCGGGGGATAGGGTTTTCCCTTATAATAGCCAAACATGCTTAGTACGTTTAAAACAAATCATTTGATACTATTATAAGTGCATAGGGTATAAAACAACTTCAAATCATAAGTATCAATCATAGACGGCATGGGTACCATATATCATGTCGCCATACTAGTTCTACAATTAAAACCGCAAAATCACGTATTTGGAAATTGGATTTCCATCTGTGAACCGAGGCCAGGGATCGTCCTCTACCGAATTCGATACGCTCCAGCCCGTGTCTCTGGAACAGCCACAACTGCCCCTTGGATCGTCAGGGCCAGTCCACCGATGTGGATTATAAGGCCTGAACACTGCGTTTCCCCACCTTATGGGGTGTCAATGAGCCAACAAATGACTCCATTGGACCCGGATCGTCCGATCAAACCGAGGCGCCTCGCAACAGCAACAACCACATAAGTCAAACTCATCAGGGCGTGTAAAACCACTGACGCCACTTCTAACTAGAAGGAAATGCATTCCCTCCCTGATGTCCTCTCCCGTTTCTGGTTCACAACCGGGGTGTGAGGCTCGCGAATTCACGTTACACAAAGCTATGCCACACAGGCCGTGCTTTGATCATCAACCACAAGACTCTGCTTTTCAACAGAAGCCTTGATCATTTGCATCTTAGCATGCCACACAGGCAAACCACTCTATGCAACCGATATCAGTCACACAGAATGAAATCCAATGTCAGACACACAGTCCATTTACAAGTTCGTTCTGGGTCTGAACGAAACTGGAGGCACCTAGTACCCCGCAAATCCATCGATGTCCAAGTACGTCTGGATGATCACCAACTGTTTCCATCTTCTTGGGTGTACAGCCCAATCAAGATCATCAGTAATTATCCAAACGACGTGAAGACCTACGGTCTTCAACCACCGTCTTCATCTTCGACTTATCGTCGAATCAGTTATTCAGAATGGGATAAACCCGGCCTTTTTGAATAACTCGCGTATATAATAAACAAGTATTACACAAACACAACATACACCTCATTCCAATTCATCAGTCACTAACCATAAATTAATCAAGAGAATAATTCCCCTAATATTAACCCCGAAGGCCGAAACCAACATCAGATCAATATCCAGAAAACCATTCTGCTTAGCTAACCGACAGTTAATTTCTAAATTTCGCATTCTTAGGGAAAGGTTCCCATTAATTTTATCAAAGATAAATCCTTTAAACTTATTCCTTAATCTTCCTTTGTATATCAATTCAAACTAGTCGGGATTAACGAACCTTACCGAAGTAATCATTTGTTTTAATTTCCCAACCCCAACCTATTCATCCCATGAAGTAAAACTGGTAATACTTCATATCTAACACCATGGTGTTATCGATAAATTTAATTACCTTTTCACGTTCAAATCTAATTAAAGATTTAACTATCGCCTGGAGCAAAACTGGTGATACTCCATTCTCGATCTTTTCAATCTAATTAAAGATTCATTAAAACCCCACTTAGTTTTAATCTTTGACTGGGTTAAAGAATCAGTGTCATTTAAAACACGGTTCACGATAAACCCGGAATCACATCAAATTTCAATCAGTCCCTAACCGTAAATTAGCAAGTGAGCAATTCCCTAAGTATTAACCCCGAAGGCCGAAACCAACATCAGATCAATATCCCAAAAACCATTCAACTTAACTAATCTCCAGTTAGTTTCTGATTTTCTTAACTCCTTTGGGTCTAAGAACAGTATTATTGAAAATACCGTTCACGACAACCCAAAATCACGTTCCATTAATTATCGGGTTAAAGAACAAGTGTTATTTAAAACACTGTTCACGATAAACCCAAAAATCAATACCAATTCAATTCCATTTAAATATTATTTAATTGGTACACTTCATTAATTCTAAATAAAAGATTTAATCTTTTTCTCAACTGGGCTTAAGAACAGTGTTAATGAAGACACCATTCACGACAAACCCAAATCACATTTGATATTAAATACAAGGCTCTGAATAGAAAATATACCGGCTTATATTCAATATCAAATTCTACGACCAACAGATATCGTATTGGAAATAACGATATTAATATATCTTTCAAATTCCCATAACAATATCTGTATAATCACGAAATCCAACATCGAAATATTCCAAAGACAATTTCGATTCAAATCCATTCCAATTCAATTATTGGAAATTCTGGTTACTTTTAAAACCCTTTTCAAATCCAATTTATTTATTTAAAAATAAATAGAATTATAATTCTAGTTCAAAACTAGTTCATTTCGATAAAAATCTATTTTTATCTTTTCAAACATGGAGTTTTTCATCCCAATTCTTCCCAAATCACTTCTTATGATTTTTACACAAATTATTGATATTTTTAATATTTTTATCAAGGCCCGTACAGTCGATTTCCACCAACGGCCATCGAACTGCACTAACAGCGACCTTTTCCAAATTTGATTTGGACATAATTCCAAATCCAACCGTTAGATTTCAAATTTCTAATATTCGTTAGAAAGCTCTTTTCGATACGAACCCAACGGTTCCGCTTTTAGGAGAATCCAACGGTCGGATCTCCCGTAATGTCCGTTCGAAGTCAATAGTCGAAATTTGCGAACTGCCGCGGCGCGGCGCGTTCTATTCAGGCCATTATATTATATATATAATATATATAATATATACTTCGTCGATTTCCCTTTTAAAACGTATTATATAAATCGTTTTAAAATTCGTTTTCAAAACGATTTCAACTTCCATCTCAAATTCAAATCAAAATTGAATTTTCCAATATAAATTCGTTTTAAATTCATTTCAAATTGATTTCAATTCAAATCGATTTTTAATTCAATTTCAGTTCGTTTTCAATTCAATTCAATTTCAATTCGGATTCATTTCTATTCAATTTCAATTCGAATTTCAATTCTTTTCAAATTATCAGATTTTGAAATCACTTTCGATATTCATTATAAAATGAATAAAATCGATATAAATATCGTTCACGTCAAAATGGCGTCAATCTAATCAACACGGCTTCATATGTTCTATTTTCAAATATTCTATTTCCAACATTTCTTTTTCAAATATTTCTATTCAAATATTTCTTTTTCAAATATTTCTATTCAAATATTTCTTTTTCAAATATTTCTATTCAAATATTTCTTTTTCAAAACTGGATTGAGGCCCAATCAATTACCATATAATGTTAATTATATGGATTTTCTACAACACATGTATACAATAACAACGATGAATAATCAACCATCATCCAAAGTGTATTCTACACTGTATAAGCAATAAATATAAATATTTATTGCTTATGACAGTCTATCAATCAATCGATCGACATACCACTAATTATTGGGATTAGTGTATGTCATATTTCACCCCAATACCCGTGTGGGGTTTTCAAACAATCAAACACAGATTTTATTTGTGCAGTTGGGCGATGTGTAAAATTTATCGTCCCAATCAATATCAGTCAAATGTGTGTATATAAAAAATCGTCGATTTGTTTATAAATTTCATTTTAAATACACATTAAAAATTATATTTTTAACTATAAAATATTTTCCACTATAAAATATTTTATTTCATTTCACATCACATCACACAATCAACTACACATCAAAATCAAACAAACGAGCATACAAGTCGTCCATGGTCTGTGGACGACGGGTGTTAGGTGCTACTAAACACCGTCTGCATCCTAGTATATATTTCAACTAGAAATAAAATTAAAAGTGAGAAGTTCTCACCGAGGGTTCCACTCCGCCGTGCTTTGCTTCTGAATTGCTGAACCGTCTGGATCTGTTCGAAATCCCAGTGCAGTTCTTATCACGCTGTTCATAATAAAAATTATATTTTTATTACTTCATTTCAATAAATAAAAATCATATTTTTATTTCTACTTCGTATATTTTGACAACGCTATTTTTATATAAAAAATTATATTTTTATATTTCTACTTCCAATATAAAGATTGAATTTTTATTTCATCGCTATAAAAATCACATTTTTATTTCAACATATATATAATAAAAATAAGATTTTTATTTTGCTATATATATAAAGATCAAATTTTTTTTTTACTATCTATATAATATAAAAATCATATTTTTATACTTTCTATATTATAAAAATCATATCTTTACATTGCTACTACTATAAAGATCGCATCTTTATTACTCTACAATATATAAAATCATATTTTTATTCTTCTAAAAATTTAAAAAATCATATTTTTAATATTTCTACTTTATAAAAATTATATTTTTAACCTTCATATATAATAAAAATCTTATCTTTTCATAAAAAAAATCATTTCTTATTAATGCTATAATATATGAAAACTGAAAGCAAGCAATGTATTTACAGTAAAAACTGAGGTTAAAATAAAATAAAAAGGAGAGGCTTACTGGTTTCGTCGTTCGGAGGAGAGAGCGGGAGGCAAGGGGTTCACAGGCGCGGATCGAGGAGGAGGGACCGAGGCCATCGGCGGTGGTGCCAGGGAGGTGGAGGGCGGCTTCAGGTGGTTTGGGGGTGCTTGCGGATTAACGCAGAAAGAGGAGGGGGCTCGCGATGGGGGTGTCGGGTTCGTAGAGGAGAGGGAGGAGAGAGAAGCGATCGTGGGGAGGAGGAGGTGGAGCGGTGGAGAGGGCGACGGCGGCTGATGTGGGGGGGGGGGCGCGATCGATTTAGGTTTCCCCTTTTCTCTTTTTTTTTCTTTCTTTTATCTGAACGGGGGAGAGAGGAATAGAGTGGGGGGTTATATATAATTAATTTAATTTTCAATAAAAATGTTGAATTTTTATTCAAACTCGAAATGAGACCCACCGCCTGTCGTTCATAGCTAATTACCCCCATTCCGAACACAATGAGATATGTATCGTAAGCTGATTCAATCGTTTCGATCAGTTTTCGTCAAAATCAACATATAACTCTATATATTAAATTTGAACACGCCTTTCAATTTACCGGGGTCACATACTAACTCGAAAAATTCCAGAAAAATATTTTCTAGCTTCGTATTGACGATACGGTCCTAACAAAACTAATTTCATCGAATTCTGAGACCGTTTGAAAAATGGCCATTTTCCAGTCGAATAAAATCAACTGAACTGGTCAAACGCGTTTTCTTTTGCCACACTCACATATTGATTCGAAAAATTACGAAAATTGGAATCTGGCAATAACTTGACATCACGGATCCAACAAAAGTGGTTTCATCGAAATCCGAGGTCGTTTGCAAAATTTCCATTTTTAAGGGCCGAAATTCCATAACGACTATTCTGAAATTTCAACTGGACATAACTTTTGATCCCCGCTATGAAATTCCAATTTTTCGGATTCGTTGGAAAGATATTCCCAATTAGATTCAAATATTTTTGGTTTCACTAAAATCCGGTTTATTTTGCACCCGGTATATTCATTTGAATTTTGAAATCGAATTATCGAACTACCGCGCCATTTTCAATTCCTTTTATATATAAATAAATATTTATAATCTAACGACGATTTGAATAAATATATACGTTCGAATTCTATTCAAAATAAATTTCTCGTCGATATTATTTAAAATAATTCATTTTAAATATTCAAAATTCGTTAAAATAGCCAAAATAAAATTTTTAAATTGGCTCGGATTTCCGGGTTATTACAATCTCCCCCACTTAAAACTTTTCGTCCCCGAAAAGGAACGAAGCCGAAAGTTGTTTAACTAATCAACTCAACTTTCATTATTTTGACTACGGCTTAAGTTCTTCAACTTTTCAGTTTCTAAGAACTTTTCAAATTTTTCAAAAATTTGGCTAACACCCTAAATTTCCGAAAAATTTCTCCATAACCTCCCCTGCACCGGGAGCACCGGGAAAATCCCGAAATTGCCATACAGGCCCTCTGATCTCAAAAAGAAAAAGAAAAAGCCAATCGGCTCATAAAATCATCATCACCCAAACAAAAACAGTAAATTATGGTAAACATGTACCTATTTGTCGGGCAAACAATTTTATTTCTCTGCTCTAGCCTCCTTGCTATGACCTGTTCAATGTAAGTACATGTATATGCAAGAAAATGCGAACAATTTTCAATACAATTTACTATTTGATCAATTCGGTTATATGGTTCAACATTTAATTAATCAAACAATAATCATACAACACAACCATCAATAAATTAGTTGATTATCAATTCAAATTCATAACTTTGATATATAGTCAAAAATCACATTTTTGGTGCCAAATCACAACAGTAAGCCCTATCTAATTTTGGTTCTCACACCAGTCAATTGGAAATATATGGATATCATACCTTCGTCACTCGAACACAACACTGATGATGCCATGGTCATTATCAGCATCATCTCCAGGCAACTAGAGTGTGATTCTATATTTATCCAGTATATTAAAACTTCAAATACACGTGGATCAGACGTATATGCAAAATCTTTATATACTGGACTGTCCAAATTCAACATAAAATAAATAATCAAATACGTAGAATTGATTTAAATTTTCAAAACAAAAATTGTTTTCACTTTTATTTCAACAACACTACTCTTCACACACGTTCTAGGATACTACTGATCCTATCTCTAACGAGTCATTCTTGTTGCATATTACTAATCCAATATCTGATGAATTATTTCGTATGGTTCTAATGTGTCTTGTTCTCTGAGCTTTGTAAACCAAAAGCTCTGATACCAACTGTGACAACAAGGAATTCCGCTCGATCCGAATCAGTCGCTAAACCGACCCAGACCGTTCGAAACGCCTGATTGTTTGAGAACACGACAAAATAGAACGCAGACGGAAGAACATTTCATTGTATATTACAACAATTCCATCAGAATACAAGAATATACAGAGTATAAATCAATATTACACATTTACCAAATATCAGAGATTACAATAAATTACATAGCAGCGGAAAATAATACAATACACAACTGAAGGAGATATACGGATACAAAGCTTTCCGGATATCGTTCCAGCTGTAAACAAGGATCCTATGAATATAAATCTGCAAAACCAAAACTACTAGCTGCCCGTGTCGAAAATAAGGGCACCCAGAGTTTAGGTTAAAACAATAAACTCCAGGTCAGTCATGTGACTGGTGTGAGAACTAAAACAGTTGTTAATCTTTATTTTAACGTTAGGTAAATCAAGGGACCACGCTGCTAACGCGGAACGGGTTTCCTCCCAAGAATACCAGTGCATATAACAAAACAGCGCAATGCTTTTTGGAAAAATGAAGCTATTATAAGACCCAGGTCCTATCACACAATGCAACGCAAGCCGGGGGATAGGGTTTTCCCTTATAATAGCCAAACATGCTTAGTACGTTTAAACCAAATCATTTGATACTATTATAAGTGCATAGGGTATAAAACAACTTCAAATCATAAGTATCAATCATAGACGGCATGGGTACCATATATCATGTCGCCATACTAGTTCTACAATTAAAACCGCAAAATCACGTATTTGGAAATTGGTTTTCCATCTGTGAACCGAGGCCAGGGATCGTCCTCTACCGAATTCGAGACGCTCTAGCCCGTGTCTCAGGAACAGCCGCAACTGCCCCTTGGATCGTCAGGGCCGGTCCACCGATGTGGATTATAATGCCTGAACACTGCGTTTCCCCATCCTATGGGGTGTCAATGAGCAACAAATGACTCCATCGGACCCGGATCGTCCGATCAAACCGAGGCGCCTCGCAACAGCAACAACCACATAAGTCAAACTCGTCAGGGCGTGTAAAACCACTGACGCCACTTCTAACTAGAAGGAAACGCATGCCCTCCCTGATGTCCTCTCCCGTTTCTGGTTCACAACCGGGGTGTGAGGCTCGCAAATTCACGTTACACAAAGCTATGCCACATAGGCCGTGCTTTGATCATCAACCACAAGACTCTGCTTTTCAACAGAAGCCTTGATCATTTGCATTTTAGCATGCCACATAGGAAAACCACTCTATGCAACCGATATCAGTCACACAGAATGAAATCCAATGTCAGACACACAGTCCATTTACAAGTTCGTTCTGGGTCTGAATGAAACCGGAGGCACCTAGTACCCCGCAAATCCGTCGATGTCCAAGTACGTCTGGACGATCACCAACTGTTTCCATCTTCTTGGGTGTACAACCCAATTAAGATCATCAGTAATTATCCAAACGACGTGAAGACCTCCGGTCTTCAACCACCATCTTCATCTTCGACTTATCGTCGAATCAGTTATTCAGAATGGGATAAACCCGGCCTTTCCGAATAACTCGCGTATATAATAAAAAACTATTACACAAACACAACATACGCCTCATTCCAATTCATCAGTCACTAACCGTAAATTAATCAAGAGAATAATTCCCCTAATATTAACCCCGAAGGCCGAAACGAACATCAGATCAATATCCAGAAAACCATTTTGCTTAGCTAACCGACAGTTAGTTTCTAAATTTCACATTCTTAGGGAAAGGTTCCCATTAATTTTATCAAAGATAAATCCTTTAAACTTATTCTTTAATCTTCCTTTGAATATCAATTCAAACTAGTCGGGATTAACGAACCTTACCGAAGTAATCATTTGTTTTAATTTCCCAACCCCAACCTATTCATCCCATGAAGTAAAACTGGTAATACTTCATATCTAACACCACGGTGTTATCGGTAAATTTAATTACCATTTCACGTTCAAATCTAATTAAAGATTTAACTATCGCCTGGAGCAAAACTGGTGATACTCCATTCTCGATCTTTTCAATCTAATTAAAGATTCATTTAAACCCCACTTAGTTTTAATCTTTGACTGGGTTAAAGAATCAGTGTCATTTAAAACACGGTTCACGATAAACCCGAAATCACATCAAATTTCAATCAGTCCCTAACCGTAAATTAGCAAGTGAGCAATTCCCTAAGTATTAACCCCGAAGGCCGAAACCAACATCAGATCAATACCCCAGAAACCATTCAACTTAACTAATCTCCAGTTAGTTTCTGATTTTCTTAACTCCTTTGGATCTAAGAACAGTATTATTGAAAATACCGTTCACGACAACCCAAAATCTCGTTCCATTAATTATCGGGTTAAAGAACAAGTGTTATTTAAAACACTGTTCACGATAAACCCAAAAATCAATACCAATTCAATTCCAATTAAATATCATTTAATTGGTACACTTCATTAATTCTAAATAAAAGATTTAATCTTTTTCTCAACTGGGCTTAAGAACAGTGTTAATGAAGACACCATAGACGACAAACCCAAATCACATTTGATATTAAATACAAGGCTCTGAATAGAAAATATACCGGCTTATATTCAATATCAAATTTTACGACCAACAGATATCGTATTGGAAGTAACAATATTAATATATCTTTCAAATTCCCATAACATTATCTGTATAATCACGAAATCCAACATCGAAATATTCCAAAGACAATTTCGATTCAAATCCATTCCAATTCAATTATTGGAAATTCTGGTTACTTTTAAAACCCTTTTCAAATCCAATTTATTTATTTAAAAATAAATAGAATTATAATTCTAGTTCAAAACTAGTTCATTTCGATAAAAATCTATGTTTATCTTTTCAAACATGGATTTTTTCATCCCAATTCTTCCCAAATCACTTCTTATGATTTTACACAAATTATTGATATTTTAAATAATTTTATCAAGGCCCGTACAGTCTATTTCCACCAACGGCCATCGAACTGCACTTACAGCGACCTTTTCCAAATTTTATTTGGGCATAATTCAAAATCCAACCGTTAGATTTCAAATTTCTAATATTCGTTAGAAAGCTCTTTTCGATACGAACCCAACGGTTCCGGTTTTAGGAGAATCCGACGGTTGGATCTCCTGTAATGTCTGTTCGAAGTCAATAGTCGAAATTCGCGAACTGCCGCGGCGCGACGCGTTCTATTCAGGCTATTATATTATATATATAATATATATAATATATACTTCGTCGATTTCCCTTTTAAAACGTATTATATAAATCGTTTTAAAATTTGTTTTCAAAACGATTTCAACTTCCATCTCAAATTCAAATCAAAATTGAATTTTCCAATATAAATTCGTTATAAATTCATTTCAAATTGATTTCAATTCAAATCGATTTTTAATTCAATTTCAGTTCGTTTTCAATTCAATTCAATTTCAATTCGGATTCATTTCTATTCAATTTCAATTCGAATTTCAATTCTTTTCAAAATATCAGATTTTGAAATCACTTTCGATATTCATTATAAAATGAATAAAATCGATATAAATATCGTTCACGTCAAAATGGCGTCAATCTAATCAACAAGGCTTCATATATTCTATTTTCAAATATTCTATTTCCAACATTTCTTTTTCAAATATTTCTATTCAAATATTTCTTCTTCAAATATTTCTATTCAAATATTTCTTTTTCAAATATTTCTATTCAAATATTTCTTTTTCAAAACTGGAATGAGGCCCAATCAATTACCATATAATGTTAATTATATGGATTTTCTACAACACATGTATACAATAACAACGATGAATAATCAACCATCATCCAAAGTGTATTATACACTGTATAAGCATCAAATATAAATATTTAACGATTATGACAGTCTGTCAATCAATCGATCGACATACCACTAATTATTGGGATTAGTGTATGTCATATTTCACCCCAATACCCGTGTGGGGTTTTCAAACAATCAAACATAGATTTTATTTGTGCAGTTGGACGATGTGTAAAATTTATCGTCCCAATCAATATCAGTCAAATGTGTGTATATAAACAAATCGTCGATTTGTTTATAAATTTCATTTTAAATACACGTTAAAAAATCTATTTTTAACTATAAAATATTTTCCACTATAAAATATTTTATTTCATTTCACATCACATCACACAATCAACTACACATCAAAATCAAACAAACAAGCATACAAGCCGTCCATGGTCTGTGGACGACGAGTGTCGGGTGCTACTAAACACCGTCTGCATCCTAGTATATATTTCAACTAGAAATAAAATTAAAAGTGAGAAGTTCTCACCGAGGGTTCCACTCCGCCGTGCTTTGCTTCTGAATTGCTGAACCGTCTGGATCTGTTCGAAATCCCAATGCAGTTCTTATCACGCTGTTCATAATAAAAATTATATTTTTATTACTTCATTTCAATAAATAAAAATTATATTTTTATTTCTGCTTCGTATATTTTTACAATGCTATTTTTATATAAAAATTATATTTTTATATTTCTACTTCCAATATAAAGATTGAATTTTTATTTCATCACTATAAAAATCACATTTTTATTTCAACATATATATAATAAAAATCAGATTTTTATTTTGCTATATATATAAAGATCAAAAAAAAATTACTATCTATATAATATAAAAATCATATTTTTATACTTTCTATATTATAAAAAACATATCTTTACATTGCTACTACTATAAAAATCACATCTTTATTACTCTACCATATATAAAATCATATTTTTATTCTTCTAAAAATATAAAAATCATATTTTTAATATTTCTACTTTATAAAAATTATATTTTTAACCTTCATATACAATAAAAATCTCATCTTTTCATTAAAAAAAATCATTTCTTATTAATGCTATAATATATGAAAACTGAAAGCAAGCAATGTATTTACAGTAAAAACTGAGGTTAAAATAAAATAAAAAGGAGAGGCTTACTGGTTTCGTCGTTCGGAGGAGAGAGCGGGAGGCGGGGGGTTCACAGGCGCGGATCGAGGAGGAGGGACCGAGGCCATCGGCGGTGGTGCCAGGGAGGTGGAGGGCGGCTTCAGGTGGTTTGGGGGTGCTTGCGGATTAACGCAGAAAGAGGAGGGGGCTCGCGATGGGGGTGTTGGGTTCGTAGAGGAGAGGGAGGAGAGAGAAGCGATCGTGGGGAGGAGGAGGTGGAGCGGTGGAGACGGCGACGGCGGCTGATGGGGGGGCGCGCGATCGATTTAGGTTTCCCCTTTTCTCTTTTTTTTTCTTTTTTTTTCTTTTTTTTTATCTGAACGGGGGAGAGAGGAATAGAGTGGGGGGGTTATATATAATTAATTTAATTTAATTTAATTTTCAATAAAAATGTTGACTTTTTATTCAAACTCGAAATGTGACCCACCGCCTGTCGTTCATAGCTAATTACCCCCATTCCGAACACAATGGGATATGTATCGTAAGCTGATTCGATCGTTTCGATCAGTTTTTGTCAAAATCAACATATAACTCTATATATTGAATTTGAACACGCCTTTCAATTTACCGGGGTCGCATACTAACTCGAAAAATTCCAGAAAAATATTTTCTAGCTTCGTATTGACGATACGGTCCTAACAAAACTAATTTCATCGAATTCTGAGACCATTTGAAAAATGGCCATTTTCCAGTCGAATAAAATCAACTGAACTGGTCAAACGCGTTTTCTTTTGCCACACTCACATATTGATTCGAAAAATTACGAAAATGGGAATCTAGCAATAACTTGACATCACGGATCCAACAAAAGTGGTTTCGTTGAAATCCGAGGTCGTTTGCAAAATTTCCATTTTTATGGGCCGAAATTCCATAGCGACTATTCTGAAATTTCAACTGGACATAACTTTTGATCCCCGCAATGAAATTTCAATTTTTCGGATTCGTTGGAAAGATATTCCCAATTAGATTCAAATATTTTTGGTTTCACTAAAATCCGGTTTATTTTGCACCCGGTATATTCATTTGAATTTTGAAATCGAATTATCGAACTACCGCGCTATTTTCAATTCCATTTATATATAAATAAATATTTATATTCTAACAACGATTCGAATAAATATATACGTTCGAATTCTATTCAAAATAAATTTCTCGTCAATATTATTTAAAATAATTCATTTTAAATATTCAAAATTCATTAAAATAGCCAAAATAAAAATTTTAAATTGGCTCGGATTTCCGGGTTATTACAAATTAGCTTGCACCTGGTTCCATTTGCAAAACCTGCACATACTTTGGGTCATGAAGTAAAACTAAAATATGCCACACGTATCTGTTCACCGAAAACTATGTATACTTTACTGTCTACTTCCTTTATATTAAGTCTGCATTGGATTTCTTAGCATATATATAAAATTTTAGTCCCTTAGAGAAATATTTGTTTTGTGCCATATCATAACTGCTCGTTGAATCTATCCTCTTCTCAATAACAGGATGTTTAGTACACTGCTATATTTAGTGAACAGGGAGCATTTACTACTGAGACGACCCGAACTTCCCCGTAAAGGAAAGCACGGATAGAATTGAGGACAAGACAAAATAGAACGCAGACGGAAGAACATTTCATTGTTATTACAACAATTCCATCAGATACAAGAATATACAGAGTATAAATGAATAAATTACATTCGACAAATATCAGAGATTTAAATTACATTTAAATACATCGCAGCGGAAATTAATACAAAAGCACAACTAGAAGTAATGCACGGATACAGAGCTTTCCGAGCCTCGTTCCAGCTGTAAATCAGGATCCTGTGAATATAAATCTGCAAAACCAAAACTACTAGCTGCCCGTGCGGAAAATAAGGGCACCCAGAGTTTAGGTTAAAACAATAAACTCCAGGTCAATCATGTGACTGGTGTGAGAACTAAAACAGTTATTAATATTGGTTTTACAGTTTGGTAAATCTAGGGACCACGCCGTATAACACGGAACGGGTTTCCTCCCAAGAATACCAGTGCATAGAACAACCAGCGCAATGCTAAATAAAGAAAAATGAAGCTGTTATAAGACCCAGGTCCCATCACACAATGCAACGCAAGCCGGAGGATAGGGTTTTCCCTTATAACAGCCAAAGCATGCTTGATACGTTTAAATCGCATTATTTGATACTATTATAAGTGTATAGTGTCAAAACAATTTCAATCATAAATATCAATCATAGACGGCATGGGTATCATATATCATGTCGCCATACTAGTTCTACAATTAAAACCGCAATACACATATTGAAAATTGGATTCCATCATGAGTCGAGGCAAGGGGCAAGCTCCTCTCCGCGTTCGAGACACTCTAGCAAATGCCTCGGGACCGCACACAGCAATCCCTGGATCCTCCAAGGCCGGTCCTCTCTTACTTTTGAGGATTGGCAATTCCTGAACACACGTTTCCCGGTCCTTACAGACCTATATCCGAGGCGCCTCGTATCCAACAACCACACAGGTGAAAAGTATATAAATGTCAGGGCTGGTAGGTCACTGACACCACCCTAGCTAGAAAGAAACGTCGTGCACTCCTTGGGTCTGTATCCCGTTTTTGACTCATACCGAGGTGTGAGGCTCGCGAATTCACGTTATACACAAAGCTATGCCACACAGGCCGTGCTTTGATCATCAACCACAAGACTTTGCTTTTCAACAGAAGCCTTGATCAATTGCCACTTACGCGTGCCACACAGGCAATTCATTCCATGCGACTGATGTCCATCGATATACAACCTCTGAGCTCGTATGTCTCAGAGAAGGGCGTTAAGCAAGAGAATAAATTCTCCGCCGCCAAACAGATGTATATTTAATAGAGATCAATCAACACAGAATAAAATCCAATGTCAGACACACAATCCATTTACAAGTTCGTTCTGGGTCTGAACGAAACCGGAGGCACTTTCCTCGCATATCCATCCATCTCCAAGTACGTCTGGACGATCACCAACTGTTTCCCTCATCCTGGGTGTACAGCCCAATCAAGATCATCGGTAATCACCCAAACGATGTGAAGACTTCCGGTCTTCAACCACCGTCTTCATCTTTGACATCTCGTCGAATCGGTTATTCAGAATGGGTATAAACTTGGCCTTTCTGAATAACCCACGTATATGATAAACAAATGTTACACAAACACAACAAACGCCTCATTCCAATTCAGAATATTCTTTTATTCACAAAATCACATTCTTAGGGAAATGTCCCCATTAATTTTATCCAAGATAAATTCTTCTAAATTTATTCTATATTCTTCCTTTGGATATCATTTCAAACTAGTCGGGATTAGCGAACCACGCCGAAGTAATTATTTATTTTATTTCCCAATCCCAACCTATATATCCCATGGAGAAAACTGGCAACACTCCATATCTAACACCACGGTGTTATCGGTAAAATTAATTACCATTTCACGTTCAAATCTAATTAAAGATTTAACTATCGCTTTGGAGCAAAACTGGTGGTACTCCATTCTCGATCACCTTTCAGATTTGATAATTTAAATTATCAATTCACATTTTTAATCTAATTAAAGATTCATTAAAACTCCACTTAGTTTTAATATTTTCAAAAATCAACATCTTGTTTTTAACTGGGTTAAAGAACCAATGTCATCTAAAACACGATTCACGATAAACCCAAATCACATTTGATATTAAATACAAGGCTCTGAATAGAAAATATACCGGCTTATATTCAATATCAAATTCTGAAACCAACAAATATCGTATTGGAAATAACGATATAAAATATCTTTCAAATCCCCATAACAATATTTGTATAGTCACGAAATCCAACATCGAAATATTCCGAAGATAATTTCGATTCAACTCCAGTCCAATTCACATATTGGGAATATTGGTTATTTTTAAAATCACTTTCAAATTCAATTTATTTATTTCAAAAATAAATTGATTTTAATTCTAGTTCACAACTGGTTCATTTCGATAAAAATCTATTTTTATCATTTCAAATGTGGAATTCTTCATCCCAGTTCTTTTCGATTCACATATTATGATTTTACACAAATTATCAATATTTTTAATAATTTTATCAAGGCCCGTACAGTCGATTTCCATCAACGGCTATCGAACTGCACTTACAACGACCATTTTCAAATTTGATTTGGACATAATTCCAAATCCAACCGTTAGATTTCAAATTTCTAATATTCATTGGAAAGCTCTTTTCGATACGAACCCAACGGTTCCAGTTTTAGGAGAATCCGACGGTCGGATCTCCCGCAACGTCAATTCGAAGTCAATGGTCGAAATTCACGAACTGCCGCGGAGCGGCGCGTTCTATTCAGGCCATTATATATAATATATATATATTATATATATTTCGTCAATTTCCTTTTAAAACGTATTTTATAAATCGTTTTAACTTCGTTTCAAAACCATTTCAATACTATTTCAATTTCTAATCAAAACTGAATATTTCATATCATTACTATATAAATGATAATATTTTCAAAACGTTATATTTTGAAATCACTTCTTTTCTATATTCATTATAAAAACGAATATAATCGATATAAATATCGTTCACGTCAAAATGGCGCAACTCTAATCAACACGGCTTTATATATTTCAATAAATCCGTTATTCTATTCAACAAATGAATATTTATTCCATTCGACACATGAATCTATATTTCTTCCAACACCTGACTAATCTCAACACATGAGTACTGTCAACACATCACTATTTTTGTTATGTAAAATATTTTATAAAACTATGGTATCTATCGTTTGATTTTCAATTAGACTTCAACCGTAAAGTAGTTCTAATTTTAAATATGATAAAGATGTAAATTTCATTGTATAAAATATTTCACTCAACACATGACTATTTTTATATTCAACACATGAATTTTCTTTTATAATGTTCCTTATTTTCCCAATTGGAATGAGGCCCAATCAATCACCATATAATGTTAATTATATGGATTCCATACAACACATGTATATGATAGCTTTGAAAAATAATCAACCATCAACCAAAGTGCACCACACAACTGCATAAGCATCAAATATAAATAATCGACGCTTACACAGTCTGTCGACCAATCGATCAACAATAATTAAATAATTGGGATTAGTGTACGCCAAATATCATCCCAACACCCGTGTGGGGTTTCAAATCAATAAACACACATTTTTGTTTGTGCAGTTGGACGATGTGTAAAATTTATCGACCCAATCAATATCAGTCAAATCAGTGTAAATAAACAAATCGGCCGATTTGTTTATAAATATTTATTTATTCACTTTCACGTTAAAAATTATATTTTTAACGTCAAAAATATTTATTTCAACACTTGAATTTCTATTCAGTTCATTTACACAATAAAAATGATATTTTTATTTTTCTAACATATTTTAGAAAATTTCGGCGGCATAACGGCACGATACTAGAAACGGGACAAGGCCTAGCCTTATCCCCGGTCTAGTGAAGGCCCACGCCATTCACACATCAATCAAATCCATTTCAATTCACCAAACAATTCAATTCAGCCCAAATCATCTAACTAATTTATGCAACCAAACAAACAAGTCCATGGTTTGTCGACGATTGTGTCGGGTGCTACTAAGCACCGTCTGCATCCTAGTATATATATATATAACTAGAAAAAGAAGTTGAAGAGTGAGAAGTTCTCACCGAAAGCTATCCAATCATCTTGACCCTTCTTTTATAGAAATCTTCTTCATTCTTGCCTTTTATCATCTTCGTTGCCCGTAGTCACTACATATATAAAAATCACACATTTTTATATTTTGATGTCTTTAAAATAAAAATCACATTTTTATTCATTCACTTTCAATTTAAAAGTCATATTTTTAATCCACTACATATGTAAAAATCTCACCTTTCTCCATTTAAAAATATCGTCTTTCTTCCTTTAAAAATCTAATCTTTTCATTTATAAAAAGAAAAAATCACGTCTTTTCTATTTGAAAAATTCTAACTTTCTATTTAAAAATCCTATACAAAAACTGATTTTTTTTCTTCTGTTTGCTAATCATATACAAAAGAAATAAATAAATAAAATAAAACAAATTAGAAAAACTTACTTTTTTAATCGGAGGGGGGGTTCACTGCGTCTGAGGTGGTCGAAGGTCGGGGTTTTGGGCCAGGGGGGATGCGGGTTCGGGTCTAGGGGGGTGCGGCGCGTCGAGGTGGTGGAGAAGACGAAGCAGCGGCGGCGCAGCACAGGAGGGGGGGCGGCTGTCGCGTTCGCGTCAGGGAGGAGAAGGGCAGGAAGAAGAAGAGAGGGAGGCGGCGGCAGAGGTGGCGCCCCACCTGGGGCGGCGGCGGTTCATCGGGGAGGGGCGGCGGCTCCTCCCCCGTCGCTCTCTTCCTTTTCTTTTTTCTTTTTTTTTTTCAAATCGATTTCTGATTTAATCAGGGGGGGGGGGCAACGGGTTTTAAGGAGAGGGTTTTTTTTTTAATTATTTTATTATTTTTAAAAGTTGACTTTTACATACGACCTCTAAACGAGGTCCACCGCCTGTCGTCCATAGCGTTTTACCCCCATTCCGAACACAATGGGATATGCCACGTAGGACAATTCAATTGTTTCGATCAGTTTCCGTTAAATTTACATTTAAATCACTATATTGAATTTTAAATGCGCATTTCAATTTACCGGGGTCACATACTAACTCGAAAAATTCCAGAAAAATATTTTCTAGCTTCGTATTGACGATACGGTCCTAACAAAACTAGTTTCGTCGAATTCTGAGACTGTTGGAAAAATGACCAATTTCCAGTCGATTAAAATCAACTGAAACTGGTCAAACGCGTTTTCCTTTGCCACGCTCACATATTGATTCGAAAAATTATGAAATTTGAAACCTAACAATAATTTGACACTGCGGATCCAACAAAACTGGTTTCGTCGAAATCTGAGGTCGTCTGCAAAATTTCCATTTTTAAGGGCCTGAATTCCATATAGCGACCATTCAGAATTTTCAACTGGACATATCTTTTTATTCCCGCTATGAAATTTCAATTTTTCGGATTCGTTGGAAAGATATCATCAAATAGATCCTAATGTTTTTTGTTTCACTAAAATCCGGATTGTTTTGCACCCGGTACATTCAATTGAAGTTTGAAATCGAATTATCGAACTACCGCGCCGTTTTCAATTCCATTTATAATTATATATAATTATTTATATTCTAACGACGACGTATATAATATATACGTTCTATTTATATTCAAAATAAATTTTTCGTCGATATTATTTAAAATAATTCATTTTAAATATTCAGAATTCGCTAAAATTTCCAAAATAAAAATTTTAAACTGGCTCAGAATTTCCGGGTTATTACAATCTCCCCCACTTAAAACTTTTCGTCCCCGAAAAGGAACAAAGTCGAAAGTGGTTTGATTAATAAGCTCTACATTCGATCTGGCTTCCATTCTCCAACTTTTCAGTTTCTTTCAAATTTTCAAAAATTTGGCTAACACCCTAAATTTTCGAAAAATTTCGCCATAACCTCCCCTGCACCGGGAGCATCGGGGAAATTTCAAATAGCTTCCCCGGTCCTTCAGATCTCAAAAAGAAAAAGAAAAATCCAAGCGGCTAGCCAATAGGCTCATAAAATCATCATCACCCAAACAAAACAGTAAATTATGTAGTAAACATGTACCTATTTGTCGGGCAAACAAATTTTATTCTCTGCTCTAGCCTCCTTGCTATGACCTGTTCAATGTAAGTACAAGTATGTGCAAGCAAATGCGACCAATTTTCAATATAATTCAATATGTGATTCAATTAGGCTAAATGGCTAAAAATTAGCAAACAAATAAACAAACAACCCAAACATCAATCAATTAGTGAATTAGAGTTTCAAATTCATAATTTTGATGCATATACAAAAATCATGTTTTTGATGCCAATTCACAACAATGTATTCTAGCTATATAAGTTTTGGTTCTCACACCAGTCTAATGGAAATATATAGATATCACACCTTCGAAACTCGAATACCAATTCTGATGATGTTCGAACTATCATCAGAATCATCTCCGGGCGACTAGAGTGTGATTCTATATCTATCCAGTATATTAAAACTTCAAATACACGTTTGCAAGGCGTATATGCAAAATCTTTATATACTGGACTGTCCAAATCAATACAAATAAATAATCAAATACGAATATTCGATTTAGATTTTCAAAACTAGATTTGTTTTCACTTTTCAAATATACTCTCCACACTCGTTCTAGGATACTACTGATCCCATCTCTAACGAGTCATCCCATTGGATATTACTAATCCAATATCTGATGAATTCTTTCGTATGGTTCTAATGTGCCTTGTCCTCTGAGCTTTGTAAACCAAAGCTCTGATACCAAACTGAGACGACCCGAACTTCCCCGTAAAGGAAAGCACGGATAGAATTGAGGACAAGACAAAATAGAACGCAGACGGAAGAACATTTCATTGTTATTACAACAATTCCATCAGATACAAGAATATACAGAGTATAAATGAATAAATTACATTCGACAAATATCAGAGATTTAAATTACATTTAAATACATCGCAGCGGAAAATAATACAAAAGCACAACTAGAAGTAATGCACGGATACAGAGCTTTCCGAGCCTCGTTCCAGCTGTAAATCAGGATCCTGTGAATATAAATCTGCAAAACCAAAACTACTAGCTGCCCGTGCGGAAAATAAGGGCACCCAGAGTTTAGGTTAAAACAATAAACTCCAGGTCAGTCATGTGACTGGTGTGAGAACTAAAACAGTTATTAATATTTGTTTTAAAGTTTGTTAAATCTAGGGACCACGCCGTATAACACGGAACGGGTTTCCTCCCAAGAATACCAGTGCATAGAACAACTAGCGCAATGCTAAATAAAGAAAAATGAAGCTGTTATAAGACCCAGGTCCCATCACACAATGCAACGCAAGCCGGAGGATAGGGTTTTCCCTTATAACAGCCAAAGCATGCTTGATACGTTTAAATCACATTATTTGATACTATTATAAGTGTATAGTGTCAAAACAATTTCAATCATAAATATCAATCATAGACGGCATGGGTACCATATATCATGTCGCCATACTAGTTCTACAATTAAAACCGCAATACACGTATTGGAAATTGGATTCCATCATGAGTCGAGGCAAGGGGCAAGCTCCTCTCCATGTTCGAGACACTCTAGCAAATGCCTCGGGACCGCACACAGCAATCCCTGGATCCTCCAAGGCCGGTCCTCTCTTACTTTTGAGGATTGGCAATTCCTGAACACACGTTTCCCGGTCCTTACAGACCTATATCCGAGGCGCCTCGTATCCAACAACCACACAGGTGAAAAGTATATAAATGTCAGGGCTGGTAGGTCACTGACACCACCCTAGCTAGAAAGAAACGTCGTGCACTCCTTGGGTCCGTATCCCGTTTTTGACTCATACCGAGGTGTGAGGCTCGCGAATTCACGTTATACACAAAGCTATGCCACACAGGCCGTGCTTTGATCACCAACCACAAGACTTTGCTTTTCAACAGAAGCCTTGATCAATTGCCACTTACGCGTGCCACACAGGCAATTCATTCCATGCGACTGATGTCCATCGATATACAACCTCTGAGCTCGTATGTCTCAGAGAAGGGCGTTAAGCAAGAGAATAAATTCTCCGCCGCCAAACAGATGTATATTTAATAGAGATCAATCAACACAGAATAAAATCCAATGTCAGACACACAATCCATTTACAAGTTCGTTCTGGGTCTGAACGAAACCGGAGGCACTTTCCTCGCATATCCATCCATCTCCAAGTACGTCTGGACGATCACCAACTGTTTCCCTCATCCTGGGTGTACAGCCCAATCAAGATCATCAGTAATCACCCAAACGATGTGAAGACTTCCGGTCTTCAACCACCGTCTTCATCTTTGACATCTCGTCGAATCGGTTATTCGGAATGGGTATAAACCCGGCCTTTCTGAATAACCCACGTATATGATAAACAAATGTTACACAAACACAACAAACGCCTCATTCCAATTCAGAATATTCTTTTATTCACAAAATCACATTCTTAGGGAAATGTCCCCATTAATTTTATCCAAGATAAATTCTTCTAAATTTATTCTATAATCTTCCTTTGGATATCATTTCAAACTAGTCGGGATTAGCGAACCACGCCGAAGTAATTATTTATTTTATTTCCCAATCCCAACCTATATATCCCATGGAGAAAACTGGCAACACTCCATATCTAACACCACGGTGTTATCGGTAAAATTAATTACCATTTCACGTTCAAATCTAATTAAAGATTTAACTATCGCTTTGGAGCAAAACTGGTGGTACTCCATTCTCGATCACCTTTCAGATTTGATAATTTAAATTATCAATTCACATTTTTAATCTAATTAAAGATTCATTAAAACTCCACTTAGTTTTAATATTTTTAAAAATCAACATCTTGTTTTTAACTAGGTTAAAGAACCAATGTCATCTAAAACACGATTCACGATAAACCCAAATCACATTTGATATTAAATACAAGGCTCTGAATAGAAAATATACCGGCTTATATTCAATATCAAATTCTGAAACCAACAAATATCGTATTGGAAATAACGATATAAAATATCTTTCAAATCCCCATAACAATATTTGTATAGTCACGAAATCCAACATCGAAATATTCCGAAGATAATTTCGATTCAACTCCAGTCCAATTCACATATTGGGAATATTGGTTATTTTTAAAATCACTTTCAAATTCAATTTATTTATTTCAAAAATAAATTGATTTTAATTCTAGTTCACAACTGGTTCATTTCGATAAAAATCTATTTTTATCATTTCAAATGTGGAATTCTTCATCCCAGTTCTTTCCGATTCACATATTATGATTTTACACAAATTATCAATATTTTTAATAATTTTATCAAGGCCCGTACAGTCGATTTCCATCAACGGCTATCGAACTGCACTTACAGCGACCATTTTCAAATTTGATTTGGACATAATTCCAAATCCAACCGTTAGATTTCAAATTTCTAATATTCATTGGAAAGCTCTTTTCGATACGAACCCAACGGTTCCGGTTTTAGGAGAATCCGACGGTCGGATCTCCCGCAACGTCAATTCGAAGTCAATGGTCGAAATTCACGAACTGCCGCGGAGCGGCGCGTTCTATTCAGGCCATTATATATAATATATATATATTATATATATATTTCGTCAATTTCCTTTTAAAACGTATTTTATAAATCGTTTTAACTTCGTTTCAAAACCATTTCAATACTATTTCAATTTCTAATCAAAACTGAATATTTCATATCATTACTATATAAATGATAATATTTTCAAAACGTTATATTTTGAAATCACTTCTTTTCTATATTCATTATAAAAACGAATATAATCGATATAAATATCGTTCACGTCAAAATGGCGCAACTCTAATCAACACGGCTTTATATATTTCAATAAATCCGTTATTCTATTCAACAAATGAATATTTATTCCATTCGACACATGAATCTATATTTCTTCCAACACCTGACTAATCTCAACACATGAGTACTGTCAACACATCACTAT
Organism: Allium sativum; assembly: GCA_030737875.1. Classification (NCBI taxonomy): domain Eukaryota; kingdom Viridiplantae; phylum Streptophyta; class Magnoliopsida; order Asparagales; family Amaryllidaceae; genus Allium; species Allium sativum. The sequence continues at coordinate 508,789,134 of CM060920.1, read as the reverse complement.
TTTTGTTATGTAAAATATTTTATAAAACTATGGTATCTATCGTTTGATTTTCAATTAGACTTCAACCGTAAAGTAGTTCTAATTTTAAATATGATAAAGATGTAAATTTCATTGTATAAAATATTTCACTCAACACATGACTATTTTTATATTCAACACATGAATTTTCTTTTATAATATTCCTTATTTTCCCGATTGGAATGAGGCCCAATCAATCACCATATAATGTTAATTATATGGATTCCATACAACACATGTATATGATAGCTTTGAAAAATAATCAACCATCAACCAAAGTGCACCACACAACTGCATAAGCATCAAATATAAATAATCGACGCTTACACAGTCTGTCGACCAATCGATCAACAATAATTAAATAATTGGGATTAGTGTACGCCAAATATCATCCCAACACCCGTGTGGGGTTTCAAATCAATAAACACACATTTTTGTTTGTGCAGTTGGGCGATGTGTAAAATTTATCGACCCAATCAATATCAGTCAAATCAGTGTAAATAAACAAATCGGCCGATTTGTTTATAAATATTTATTTATTCACTTTCACGTTAAAAATTATATTTTTAACGTCAAAAATATTTATTTCAACACTTGAATTTCTATTCAGTTCATTTACACAATAAAAATGATATTTTTATTTTTCTAACATATTTTAGAAAATTTCGGCGGCATAACGGCACGATACTAGAAACGGGACAAGGCCTAGCCTTATCCCCGGTCTAGTGAAGGCCCACGCCATTCACACATCAATCAAATCCATTTCAATTCACCAAACAATTCAATTCAGCCCAAATCATCTAACTAATTTATGCAACCAAACAAACAAGTCCATGGTTTGTGGACGATTGTGTCGGGTGCTACTAAGCACCGTCTGCATCCTAGTATATATATATATATAACTAGAAAAAGAAGTTGAAGAGTGAGAAGTTCTCACCGAAAGCTATCCAATCATCTTGACCCTTCTTTTATAGAAATCTTCTTCATTCTCGCCTTTTATCATCTTCGTTGCCCGTAGTCACTACATATATAAAAATCACACATTTTTATATTTTGATGTCTTTAAAATAAAAATCACATTTTTATTCATTCACTTTCAATTTAAAAGTCATATTTTTAATCCACTACATATGTAAAAATCTCACCTTTCTCCATTTAAAAATATCGTCTTTCTTCCTTTAAAAATCTAATCTTTTCATTTATAAAAAGAAAAAATCACGTCTTTTCTATTTGAAAAATTCTAACTTTCTATTTAAAAATCCTATACAAAAACTGATTTTTTTTCTTCTGTTTGCTAATCATATACAAAAGAAATAAATAAATAAAATAAAATAAATTAGAAAAACTTACTTTTTTAATCGGAGGGGGGGGTTCACTGCGTCTGAGGTGGTCGGAGGTCGGGGTTTTGGGCCAAGGGGGGATGCGGGTTCGGGTCTAGGGGGTGCGGCGCGTCGAGGTGGTGGAGAAGACGAAGCAGCGGCGGCGCAGCACAGGAGGGGGGGGGGGGGGCTGTCGCGTTCGCGTCAGGGAGGAGAAGGGCAGGAAGAAGAAGAGAGGGAGGCGGCGGCAGAGGTGGCGCCCCACCTGGGGCGGCGGCGGTTCATCGGGGAGGGGCGGCGGCGGTTCATCGGGGAGGGGCGGCGGCTCCTCCCCCGTCGCTCTCTTCCTTTTCTTTTTTTTTTATTTTCAAATCGATTTCTGATTTAATCAGGGGGGGCCAACGGGTTTTAAGGAGAGGGTTTTTTTTTATTATTATTTTATTATTTTTAAAAGTTGACTTTTACATACGACCTCTAAACGAGGTCCACCGCCTGTCATCCATAGCGTTTTACCCCCATTCCGAACACAATGGGATATGCCACGTAGGACAATTCAATTGTTTCGATCAGTTTCCGTTAAATTTACATTTAAATCACTATATTGAATTTTAAACGCGCATTTCAATTTACCGGGGTCACATACTAACTCGAAAAATTCCAGAAAAATATTTTCTAGCTTCGTATTGACGATACGGTCCTAACAAAACTAGTTTCGTCGAATTCTGAGACTGTTGGAAAAATGACCAATTTCCAGTCGATTAAAATCAACTGAAACTGGTCAAACGCGTTTTCCTTTGCCACGCTCACATATTGATTCGAAAAATTATGAAATTTGAAACCTAACAATAATTTGACACTGCGGATCCAACAAAACTGGTTTCGTCGAAATCCGAGGTCGTCTGCAAAATTTTCATTTTTAAGGGCCTGAATTCCATAGCGACCATTCAGAATTTTCAACTGGATATATCTTTTCATTCCCGCTATGAAATTTCGATTTTTCGGATTCGTTGGAAAGATATCATCAAATAGATCCTAATGTTTTTGGTTTCACTAAAATCCGGATTGTTTTGCACCCGGTACATTCAATTGAAGTTTGAAATCGAATTATCGAACTACCGCGCCGTTTTCAATTCCATTTATAATTATATATAATTATTTATATTCTAACGACGACGTATATAATATATACGTTCTATTTATATTCAAAATAAATTTTTCGTCGATATTATTTAAAATAATTCATTTTAAATATTCAGAATTCGCTAAAATTTCCAAAATAAAAATTTTAAACTGACTCTGAATTTCCGGGTTATTACAACTACACTGTTATATTTAATGAACAGAGAGCATTTAGTTATTATGTTGTATTTAGTGAACAATGAGCATTTTGTATTCTGTTATAATTGGTGACGGTAAGCATTTGGAAAAAAATTCCCACTATGTTATGACAGTAAGCATTTGGTAAACTAGACAGTAAGCATTTGGTAATTTTTCCCACTATGTTATGACAGTAAGCTTTGGTAAAATTTTCCCACCATGTTTCATCAACTTTTGAGGCATGCATTTCTGTACATATATCTATTTCCATGTTTCATCAACCTTTGAGACTTGCATTGTTGTGCTTGACATTATATTTACAACCTTTGAGGATACTCAGGATAGGATGAAACTATAGAAAATGAATATTATGAAAACCCCTGCTGTATGCATTGTTTAGAACTTGCGAAATGGTATTTGGCACCATATTTAGCCTGCTACTCCCTCTTTTATTGGATGGTTTTTTTTCATTGCATCCCTTAAGGTCTTTTTGGATTATGTATATTTGACTCTATAAGTTCCTGTTTGAAAGCATTACCTTACCTATGTACTGGATCATTATGAGCTATTGGGTTTTAACCTACCTATTCAATGTTGATTGCTCACCTCTGTGTTGTACCCTTTTAGTTGTTGTGTCTGATACTAGCGTGGAGCATTTTGTTGATATTTAGTTTTCCTATATTTTTATCCCACCACTATTCTTTTAATCTCGGCTGCATTTATATTTCTGGGTCCTTGGAACGCTGGGACAGTGCATCCATGTACCTGTACACGTGTGTACGTGCAGGCTTCCGTGACCGTCTGTTCCTAAAATAAAACTCATATGGACAGCAACTACACCATTTATATTTTGCGAATGTTTCAGAAGTCAGGATAACTATTTATTCAGTTCCTATTGAAGTTAATTTACTTGAACTATGATTTAATCTTGACTCGAGTGTTTTATGTTTTTGCATGGAACGCTCGGGTCAGATATGAGCATTTCAGATTTAGCGATTACAGCTGCGGATTCGAAGATTTGCAAAAGAACCGGGGTTCCAAAGACTTGTGCTCTGAAGATTTTAAACCAGTAAAGATTTTTCTTGTATTAAATTGTTCTTTTAAATTTTACTAAATATATAAGTATTGTACACATAACTCTGATTTATAAATAAAAGATTTATTCCGTTGTTCAATACTGTGTCCTTTATTTATTCTTTATTTTCTGTGTAAATTCTGTTTTTAAACTCTGTAAGCTAAACATGCTCCGCCGATTTAGGCGTTTTAAGTTAGTTTAATTATCAATTTACAGTGGTCAAAAAGGCAGGACGTTACAACCCCCGTGCCTTCCCCCACCTCCAGCCAGGCCTGTCGCCGCCTCAGCACCACCCATCTCCGGTCGTAGGCCCCACTTCATCAAATATCCCCTTTTTCCGATTTGCAAATAACCCCATGTCCTTCTTTTCTCAGTAACTTTCAAACCGTGCATTTCTGGCCAAAACTCCTCAAGACCAAAGTTGTAGTTCATGATTTTTTCTTCGATTTGAGCATATGGAAGTCGAATTTTGGAGTTCGGAGCTACTCAGAAAATGCGATTTACGACAGTAGACCTGCTGCGAAGATTCACGGTTTCCGGCGAATCAAAGCACTTTTGGAAGAAAGTCCACTAGGCGAAATTTGTCCGAAATGGCGTGTTTGTGCTAGTGAAAGAGTTTGGTGAAGACTGGAGTTCATTTGCAAAAGTTAGAGCCAAAACAGTGAAACCAAGTGTGAAAAGCGACAAATTGGCGAGCACGACGAAAATCAAAGACTAACGGAGCAGAAACAAAGTTAAGAACTTTTTCTCACTCAATCTTTTATACAGTTGTTTATTTTTATAACTGAATGTACATTAATTGTCTGCGATTGAAATATTTGTTGTTGATTATCTATCGTATGGATGATTGTTGATTTGGATGTTATGTTATGATTGAGATTGGGAGTATTTAACTTGTAAAATAAGATTAATATATTTATGATAATTTAAATATGATTACACTTCCATTTACAAGTTACCTAACTTGTTTATGTGATTGGGACGATAATTTTCACACATCGCCCAAGTGCACAAATAATAATCTATTATTTTGTTATGTGTTGGTTGAAACCCCACAAGGGTCTTGACATGATATTCTAATCACACATCTCCCTTGTGATTAGTTGTAAAATGCACTCTGGTTGTTATTTGGATGTTTCATCTTTATTATAGAATACATGCAATGTATGAAATCCATATAATTAAAATTATATGGTAACTGATTGGGTCTCATTCCAATTAAGATTATATGAACGTTTTTTTTATATAAAATATTCAATTAAAGAATCAAAAAATGGTTTTTGAAAATAATTAAGTGAATGAAGCCGATTTAAGTAGATTTGCGTCATTTTTACTCGAGCGGATGTTTTAATCAATTTTATCAAAAGATTAGATTTCAAAATTAGACCTTTTGAAAAGATTATTATTATGATATTATAATAATATGAAAAGTTCATCTTTTTATTGTCATTTAGGAACATAAAATGATTTGCAATTAAAGTTCATATTTTTATTGTCATTTAGGAACATAAAATGATTTGCAATTAAAGTTCATATTTTTATTGTCATTTAAGAACATAAAATGATTTGCAATTAAAGTTCATCCTTTTATTGTCATTTAGGAACATAAAATGATTTGCAGTTAAAGTTCATCTTTTTATTGTCATTTAGGAACATAAAATGATTTACAATTAAAGTTCATATTTTTTTTGTCATTTAGGAACATAAAATGATTTACAATTAAAGTTCATCTTTTTATTGTCATTTAGGAAAATAAAATGATTTACAATTATAGTTCATCTTTTTATTGTCATTTAGGAACATAAAATGATTTAGAATTAAAGTTCATCTTTTTATTGTCAATTAGGAACATAAAATGATTTGCAATTAAAGTTCATCTTTTTATTGTCATTTAGGAACATAAAATGATTTGCAATTAAAGTTCATCCTTTTATTGCCATTTAGGAACATAAAATGATTTGCAATTAAAGTTCATCTTTTTATTGTCATTTAGGAATATAAAATGATTTACAATTAAAGTTCATCCTTTTATTGTGGTTTAGAAACATGTCTATTATCATATTTTGATTAACAATAAAATTAATCTTTTTATTGTCGTTTAGAAACATGTTTATAATCATATTTTGATTAACAATAAAATTAATCTTTTTATTGTCGTTTAGAAACATGTCTATTATCATATTTTGATTAACAATAAAATTAATCTCTTTATTGCCATTTAGAAACATGTTTATTGTCATATTTTGATTAACAATAAAAATGTACCTTTTATTGTCAAAGTAGAAACATAAAATTATAATAATATGATTTACAATAAAATTAGTCTTTTTATTGTATGCAGAAACATGTTAATGATTAAATTTTGATTTGCAATAAAAATCATTCTTTTTATTATGTATAGGAACATGAAAATTATCGAAATTTGATTTACAATAAAAATTATATTTTTATTATATTTATGAACATAGGAATTATCGAAAATGGTTTTACAATAAAATTTACTTTTATTGTGTGTGTGTGTATATATATATATATATATATATATATGAATCACAAATTTAGACATGTTTTAGAAATATTGGGTGAAACATTAAAATTGATAATTTTAAAGTACATTTAGAATTATTATTAAAAAGAACATGTTATGAAATCATCTAACGATTTATATATATATAATATATAAATATAGATTAAAATTAAAGGAATCATACGCGATACTTCGCGTTTCGGAATCGTAACTTTAAACGATTATAACAAAAGATCCGACCGTCGGATTTTTCCAAAACTGAAACCGTTAGGTTCATTTTGGAAAGATCTTTCCATCGATATTTAATTTGTTAAGATCCAACGGTTAAACTTTTTGAAATGCAAAATTCAAATTTTAATAAAATCAGCGCCAGTGTAGTTAAATGACCTGAAATGTCATTTAATTGAATAGGCCTATTTTTAAATAATTTAAAATGGGAAAAATTATGTAAAATCATAATAAATGATTTAAAAAGAGTTTTAGATGAAAAATTCCAAGATTATTAAAATAAAAGATATTTTTATCATATTGAGTGATTTATTTATTTGTTACGGTAAGGAATTTCGCTCGATCCGAATCGATCGTTAAACCGACTAAGACTGTAACAACCCGAAAATCTGGGCCAGTTTAAAATTTTTATTTTGGCAATTTTAGCGAATTTTGAACATTTAAAATAGATTATTTTAAATAATATCGACGAGAAATTTATTTTGAATATATTTAGAACGTATATATTATATACGTCGTCGTTAGAATATAAATAATTATATATAATTATAAATAGAATTGAAAATGGCGCGTTAGTTCGATAATTCGATTTCAAACTTCAATGGAATGTACCAGTTGCAAAACAATCCGGATTTTAGTGAAACCAAAAACAATAGGATCTATTTGATAATATCTTTCCAACGAATCCGACAAATCAAGATTTCATAGCGGGAATCAAAAGATATGTCCAGTTGAAAATTCTGAATAGTCGCTATGGAATTCAGGCCCTTAAAAATGGGAATTTTGCAAACGACCTCGGATTTCGACGAAACCACTTTTGTTGGATCCGTGATGTCTAGTTATTGCTAGGTTTCAAATTTCATAATTTTTCGAATCAATATGTGAGCGTGGCAAAGGAAAACGCGTTTGACCAGTTTCAGTTGATTTTAATCGACTGGAAAATGGCCATTTTTCCAACGGTCTCGTAATTCGACGAAATTAGTTTTGTTAGGACCGTATCGTCAATACGAAGCTAGAAAATATTTTTCTGCAATTTATAGAGTTCGTATGTGGCCCTAGTAAATTAAAATGTACGTTTAAAAATTCAGTATAATGATTTAAATGTAATGTAACAACCCGTAAATTCTGGGCCAGTTTAAAATTTTTATTTTGGCAATTTTAGTGAATTTTGATTATTTAAAATGAATTATTTTAAATAATATCGACGAGAAATTTATTTAGAATATAAATCGAACGTATATATTATACGCGTCGTCGTTAGAATATAAATATTTATATATAATTATAAAAGGAATTGAAAATGGCGCGGTAGTTCGAAAATTCGATTTCTAATTTCAAATGAATATACAGAATTCAATATAAGTCAGAATTGAACGAAACAAGAAATATTTGAATCTGTATAACTATATCTTTGTAACGAAGTTAACAAACTGAGATTTCATCTTAGAAATGATAAGATATGTCCAGTTGAAAATTAGAAATAGTCGCTGTGGAATTTATATATATTTTAATATAATATATGGCCCTTAAAAATAGCCATTTTGCAAACGACCTCGGATTTCGACGAAACCAGTTTTGTTGGATTCGCAGTGTAAAGTTATTGCTAGATTCCAAATTTCATAATTTTTCGAATCAATATGTGAGCGTGGCAAAGGAAAACGCGTTTGACCAGTTTCAGTTGATTTTAATCGACTGGAAATTGGCCATTTTTCAAACAGTCTCAGAATTCGACGAAACTAGTTTTGTTAGGACCGTATCGTCAATACGAAGCTAGAAAATATTTTTCTGCAATTTATAGAGTTATTATGTGACCCCGGTAATTTGAAATGTACGTTTAAAATTCAATATAGTGATTTAAATGTAAATTTAACGGAAACTGATTCAAACGGTCGAATCAGCTTACGATACATATCCCATTGTGTTCGGAATGGGGGTAATTCGCTATGGACGACAGGCGGTGGGCCTCGTTTCGAGGTCTTAGGTAAAAGTCAACTTTATGCAATTAAATTAATAAAAAAAAAAAAAATATCTTTCTCTTTTATCCTCCAGGCCCCCCCCCCCCGTTCAAAAAATTAAATTTCAGAATAAAAAAAAAAAGAGGGCGGAGCCCTAAAACCGCTCGACGGAGCCACATCGCGCGAGGCGCTGCTCCCCCCATCTCCGACAACTCCTCCGCCGCCCTCTCAGGTGAACCCCCCCTCGTGAAAACAACCGAGCGCCTCCCCTTGAAGCCCTCGACGCCGACGAAGAAGCCGCGCCACCCCCCCCCCCTCGAAGCAGCCCCTCCTGCCACCACCGATCGAAGACCCAAGCCGCCGACGAACTGCGAAGACCTCCCCCCCCTCTCAGTAAGAATTTCTGTTTATTTTATTATTATTATTTTTTTTTTATTTTTTTTAAAAACCGATTTTAATAATGATTTTGTTTTAAAAATAAAAACTGAAAATGTTTAAAAGTAAAAAAACTAAATATTTTTAAAGGTATAAAACTGAATATTTTTAAAAGGAATTTTTAAAAGTAATAAAACAGGAATTTTTAAAAAGTATTAAAAACTGGAATTTTTAAAAGCATTTTAAAAACCTGAATTTTAAAACATAGAAAAAAAAACTGATTTATTTATAAAGTATTAAAAACTGAAATTTTTATAAAGTATAAAACTGGATTTTTTTTATAAAGTATTAAAACTGAATTTTTTTTAGAAATAAAAACTGGTTTTTGAAATAAAGGATAAAAACTGAATTTTATAAAAAAAAAATAATAAAAACTGATTTAGTTTTAAAGGTAAAAGCTTTAACATGGGAAGAAAGGTTTGAACTTTCAAGCAAAGTAAAAATCATATTTTTATATGGTGAAAGCAAAAGTAAAAATCATATTTTTATGTGTTGAAAGTCGAAATAAAAATCATATTTTTATATGTTGAAAGTCAAAGTAAAAATCATATTTTTATATATTGAATAGCGAAGTCAAAATTCGATTTTTACATATTGAGTAGCATAGTAAAAATTCTATTTTTACATATGTAGAGGATACGGGCGAAAGCGACAATAGGCGAAGATTTCTATTAAGAAGAGTCTTGAAGTTGGATAGCTATTGGTGAGAATTTCTCACCTTTCAATTTATTTTTCTAGTTATATATATACTAGGATGCAGACGGTGCTTAGTAGCACCCGACACCCGTCCACAGACCATGGACTTGTTTGTTTGACTGTTTGGTGATTGATTGTGATATTGGTTTGAATGTGGTTTGTGGTGTGAAAAATCGAATCGATAAATTGGTTAGGATTAGACGTGCGCCGTTATAAGGCGAAGGAGTAAGGCTAGGTTAGACCCTTACTCCAAAGTTTGTGGTTTGCATAACGAATTGATTTGATTGATGTGTGAATGGCGTGGGCCTTCACTAGACCGGGGATAAGGCTAGGCCTTGTCCCGTTTCTAGTATCGTGCCGTTATGCCGCCGAAATTTTCTAAAATAAGTTAGAAAAATAAAATTAGCATTTTATTTAACGAATGAACTGAATATAAATTCATATGTTAAAATAAAATGTGTTATCGTTAAAAATATAATTTTTAACGTGAATGTGAATAAATAAATATTCATTTACAAACCAGACGGTTTGTTTATGTACACCTATTTGAATGACGTTGATTGGGTCGATAAATTTTACACATCGCCTAACTGCACAAATAAAATATGTGTTTGATTGTTTGAAACCCCACACGGGTGTTAGGATGAAATTTGAAGTTCACTCATCCTGATTTATTAAATATGTCGATCGATTGATTGACAAGCTGCTATAAGCGTTAAATGTCTATATTTGATGCTTATACAGTGTAGTGCACTTTGGTTGATGGTTGATTATTCATCGTTGTTGATATATACATGTGTTGTAGAAAATCCATATAATTAACATTATATGGTAATTGATTGGGCCTCATTCCAGTTTCGAGAAAAATAGAAATATTTGAAATAGAAATATTTGAAATAGAAATATTTGAAATAGAAATATTTGAAATAGAAATATTTGAAATAGAAATATTTGAAATAGAAATATTTGAAATAGAAATATTTGAAATAGAATATTTGAAAATAGAAATATGTGAAGCCGTGAGGATTAGATTGACGCCATTTTGACGTGAACGATATTTATATCGATTTTATTCATTTTAAAATGAATATTGAAACGTGATTTCGAAATCGAATATTTTGAAATGAATTGAATTGAAAACGATTTCGAAATGAATTGAATTGAAAACGATTTCGAAATGAATTGAATTGAAAACGATTTCGAAATGAATTGAATTGAAAACGATTTCGAAATGAATTGAATTGAAAACGATTTCGAAATGAATTGAATTGAAAACGATTTCGAAATAAATTGAATTGAAAACGATTTCGAAATGAATTGAATTGAAAACGATTTCGAAATGAATTGAATTGAAAACGATTTCGAAATGAATTGAATTGAAAACGATTTCGAAATGAATTGAATTTTAAAACGATTTCGAAATGAATTGAATTGAAAACGAATTCAAATGGAATTGAAAGAGAATTGAAATGAATTCAAATTGAATTGAAATTTGAATTGAATAGAAATGAATTTTGAAACGAATTTATAAAGAAGAATTCAATTTTGATTTGAATTGAAAAGGAAGTTGAAATTGCTTTTGAAACGAATTTAAAACCATTTATATAATTCGTTTTAAATAGTAATCGACGAAATATATATTATATATATTATATATATAATATAATGGCCTGAATAGAACGCGCCGCGCTGCGGCAGTTCGCGAATTTCGATCATTTGTTTCAAACGGACATTACGGGAGATCCGACCGTCGGATTCTCCTAAAACCGGAACCGTTGGGTTCGTATCGAAAAGAGCTTTCTAATGAATGTTAGAAATTTGAAATCTAACGGTTGGATTTGGAGATACGTCCAAATCAAATTCGAAAAAGGTCGCTGTAAGTGCAGTTCGATGGCCGTTAATGGAAATCGACCGTACGGGCCTTGATAAAATTATTAAAAATAGTAATAATTTGTGTAAAATCATAAGAAATGATTTGTGAAAGTTTGGGATGAAAAACTCCATATTTGAAAAGATAAAAATAGATTTTTATCGAAATGAACTAGTTTTGAACTAGAATTATAATTCTATTTATTTTTAAATAAATAAATTGAATTTGAAATGGTTTTGAAAATAACCAAAATTTCCAATGATTGCATTGGAGTGGATTTGAATCGAAATTGTCTTCGGAATATTTCGATGTTGGAATTCGTGATATTACAGGTGTTGTTATGGAAATTTGAAAGATATATATGTATATCGTTATTTCCAATACGACATTTGTTAATCGTAGAATTTGATATTGAATATAGGCCGATATAGTTTCTATTCAGAGCCTTGTATTGAATATCGAATGTGATTTGGGTTTGTCGTGAATGGTGTCTTCACTAACACTGTTCTTGAACCCAGTTGAGAAAAGATTAAATCTTTTTATTTAGATTTAATGAAGTGTACCAATTAAATGATATTTAATTGGAATTGAATTGATATTGATTTTTGGGTTTATCGTGAACAGTGTTTTAAATAACACTTGTTCTTTAACCCGATAATTAATGGGATGTGACTTTGGGTTTATCGTGAACCGTGTTTTAAATGACACTGATTCTTTAACCCAGTCACAGATTAAAACTAAGTGGAGTTTTAATGAATCTTTAATTAGATTGAAAAGATCGAGAATGGAGTATCACCAGTTTTGCTCCAGGCGATAGTTAAATCTTTAATTAGATTTGAATGTGAAATTTAGAAACTAACTGGCGGTTAGCCAAGCAGAATGGTTTTCTGGATATTGATCTGATGTTGGTTTCGGCCTTCGGGGTTAATATTTGGGGAATTATTCTCTTGATTAATTTACGGTTAGTGACTAATGAATTGGAATGAGGCGTATGTTGTGTTTGTGTAACACTTTTATAATATATACGCGAGTTATTCGGAAAGACCGGGTTTATCCCATTCTGAATAACTGATACGACGATAAGTCGAAGATGAAGACGATGGTCGAAGACCGGAAGTCTTCACGTCGTTTGGGTGATAACTGATGATCTTGATTGGGCTGTACACCCAAGAAGATGGAAACAGTTAGTGATCGTCCAGACGTACTTGGAGATCGATGGATATGCGGGGTACTAGGTGCCTCCGGTTTCGTTCAGACCCAGAACGGACTTGTAAATGGACTGTGTGTCTGACATCGGATTTCATTCTGTGTGACTGATATCGGTTGCATAGGATGGCTTGCCTGTGTGGCATGCTAAGATGCAAATGATCGAGGCTTCTGTTGAAAAGCAAAGTCTTGTGGTGATGATCAAAGCACGGCCTTTGTGGCGTAGCTTTGTGTAACGTTTACCTCGCGTGTTTCACACCCGGTATGAACCAAAAACGGGAGACGGACCTCAGGGAGGGCATGCGTTTCTTTCTAGCTAGAAGTGGCGTCAGTGGTTTTACACGCCCTGACGAGTTTGACTTATGTGGTTGTTGCTGTTGCGAGGCGCCTCGGTTATATCGGTTTCGGCCGAATGCATTCTGGTCGGCTGACGGACCAGACTTACACCCCATAGGGTGGGGAGACGTATTGTTCAGGCATAATAATCCACTCCGTGTGGACCGGCCCTGACGATCCAAGGCTTGCCTGCGCGCTTGCCTGAGACATGGGCTAGATTGTCTCGAATCGGTTGAGGACTATCTTTTGCCTCGGTTCATAGATGGAAACCCAATTTCCAAATACGAGACTTTGCGGTTTTGATTGTATATCCTATATATGGCGACATAGTGGGATGGGGCGCTCATGCCGCCTATGATTGATACTTATGATTTGAAGTGTTTTATATACTATGCACTTATAATAGTATCAAATGATTTGTTTTAAACGTATCAAGCATTCTTTGGCTGTTATAAGGGAAAACCCTATCCTCGACTGCGTTGCATTGTGTGATGGGACCTGGGTCTTATAACAGCTTCATTTTTCTTTATTTAGCATTGCGCTGTTGGTTTTATGCACTGGTATTCTTGGGAGGAAACCCGTTCCGTGTTATACGGCGTGGTCCCTTGATTTACCTAATGATTTGAAATAAAGATTAATAACTGTTTTAGTTCTCACACCAGTCACATGACTGACCTGGAGTTTATTGTTTTAACCTAAACTCTGGGTGCCCCTATTTTCGACACGGGCAGCTAGTAGTTTTGGTTTTGCAGATTTATATTCACAGGATCCTGGTTTACAGCTGGAACGATATCCGGAAAGCTTTGTATCCGTATATCTCATTCTAGTTGTGTATTGTATTATTTTCCGCTGCTATGTATTTAAATGTAATTTAAATCTCTGATATTTCTGTGTAATATTCATTTATACTCTGTATATTCTTGTAATCTGATGCATTGTTGTAATATACAATGAAACGTTCTTCTGTATGCGTTCTGCTGTGGTTTGTTCTCGAACTATCCGACGCTTTCCTTTACGGGGAGGTTGCGGGTCGTCACATTTGGTATCAGAGCTTTGGTTTACAAAGCTAGAGAACAAGACACATTAGAACCATACGGAAGAATTCATCAGATATTGGATTAGTAATATCCAATGAGAATGACTCGTTAGAGATGGGATCAGTAGTGTCCTAGAACGAGTGTGAAGAGTAAATTTTTAAAGTGAAAACAAATTTTGTTTTGAAAATTTAAATCAATTATTCGTATTGGATTATTTATTTATATTGATGTGGACAATCCAGTATATATAGATTTTGCATATACGTCTGATCCGCGTGTATTCGAAGTTTTAATATACTGGATAGATATAGAATCACACTCTAGTCGCCCGGAGAAGGTACTGATGATAGCACGTGCATCATCAGTATTTATGTTCGTGTTTCGAAGGTGTGATATCTATATATTTCCATTAGACTGGTGTGAGAACCAAAACTTATATAGTTAGGAACACATTGTTGTGAATTGGTATCAAAAACATGATTTTTTGTATATGTATCAAAATTATGAATTTGAAATTCTAATTCACTAATTGATTGATGTTTGTGTTGTTTGTTTAGTTGTTTGCTAATTTTGAACCATTAGCCTAATTGAACCCAATATTGAATTGTATTGAGAATTAGTTGCATTTGCTTGCATATACATATATATCATTGAACAGGTCATAGCAAGGAGGCTAGAGCAGAGAATAAAATTTGTTTGCCTGACAAATAGGTACATGTTTACTACATAATTTCCTGTTTTGTTTGGGTGATGATGATTTTGTGGGCCTATTGGCTAGCCGCTTGGCTTTTTCTTTTTCTTTTTGAGATCTGAAGGACCGGGGAAGCTATTTGAAATTCCCCGATGCTCCCGGTGCAGGGGAGGTTATGGCGAAATTTTTCGAAAATTTAGGGTGTTAGCCAAATTTTTGAAATTTTGAAAATTCTCAGAAACTGAAGAGTTAGAGAATGGAAGCCAGATCGAGCGTAGAGTTGAATTATCAAACCACTTTCGACTTTGTTCCTTTTCGGGGACGAAAAGTTTTAAGTGGGGGAGATTGTAACAACCCGTAAATTCTGGGCCAGTTTAAAATTTTTATTTTGGCAATTTTAGTGAATTTTGATTATTTAAAATGAATTATTTTAAATAATATCGACGAGAAATTTATTTAGAATATAAATCGAACGTATATATTATACGCGTCGTCGTTAGAATATAAATATTTATATATAATTATAAAAGGAATTGAAAATGGCGCGGTAGTTCGAAAATTCGATTTCTAATTTCAAATGAATATACAGAATTCAATATAAGTCAGAATTGAACGAAACAAGAAATATTTGAATCTGTATAACTATATCTTTGTAACGAAGTTAACAAACTGAGATTTCATCTTAGAAATGATAAGATATGTCCAGTTGAAAATTAGAAATAGTCGCTGTGGAATTTATATATATTTTAATATAATATATGGCCCTTAAAAATAGCCATTTTGCAAACGACCTCGGATTTCGACGAAACCAGTTTTGTTGGATTCGCAGTGTAAAGTTATTGCTAGATTCCAAATTTCATAATTTTTCGAATCAATATGTGAGCGTGGCAAAGGAAAACGCGTTTGACCAGTTTCAGTTGATTTTAATCGACTGGAAATTGGCCATTTTTCAAACAGTCTCAGAATTCGACGAAACTAGTTTTGTTAGGACCGTATCGTCAATACGAAGCTAGAAAATATTTTTCTGCAATTTATAGAGTTATTATGTGACCCCGGTAATTTGAAATGTACGTTTAAAATTCAATATAGTGATTTAAATGTAAATTTAACGGAAACTGATTCAAACGGTCGAATCAGCTTACGATACATATCCCATTGTGTTCGGAATGGGGGTAATTCGCTATGGACGACAGGCGGTGGGCCTCGTTTCGAGGTCTTAGGTAAAAGTCAACTTTATGCAATTAAATTAATAATAAAAAAAAAAATATCTTTCTCTTTTATCCTCCAGGCCCCCCCCCCCCGTTCAAAAAATTAAATTTCAGAATAAAAAAAAAAAGAGGGCGGAGCCCTAAAACCGCTCGACGGAGCCACATCGCGCGAGGCGCTGCTCCCCCCATCTCCGACAACTCCTCCGCCGCCCTCTCAGGTGAACCCCCCCTCGTGAAAACAACCGAGCGCCTCCCCTTGAAGCCCTCGACGCCGACGAAGAAGCCGCGCCACCCCCCCCCCCCCTCGAAGCAGCCCCTCCTGCCACCACCGATCGAAGACCCAAGCCGCCGACGAACTGCGAAGACCTCCCCCCCCCTCTCAGTAAGAATTTCTGTTTATTTTATTATTATTATTTTTTTTTTATTTTTTTTAAAAACCGATTTTAATAATGATTTTGTTTTAAAAATAAAAACTGAAAATGTTTAAAAGTAAAAAACTAAATATTTTTAAAGGTATAAAACTGAATATTTTTAAAAGGAATTTTTAAAAGTAATAAAACAGGAATTTTTAAAAAGTATTAAAAACTGGAATTTTTAAAAGCATTTTAAAAACCTGAATTTTAAAACATAGAAAAAAAAACTGATTTATTTATAAAGTATTAAAAACTGAAATTTTTATAAAGTATAAAACTGGATTTTTTTTATAAAGTATTAAAACTGAATTTTTTTTAGAAATAAAAACTGGTTTTTGAAATAAAGGATAAAAACTGAATTTTATAAAAAAAAAATAATAAAAACTGATTTAGTTTTAAAGGTAAAAGCTTTAACATGGGAAGAAAGGTTTGAACTTTCAAGCAAAGTAAAAATCATATTTTTATATGGTGAAAGCAAAAGTAAAAATCATATTTTTATGTGTTGAAAGTCGAAATAAAAATCATATTTTTATATGTTGAAAGTCAAAGTAAAAATCATATTTTTATATATTGAATAGCGAAGTCAAAATTCGATTTTTACATATTGAGTAGCATAGTAAAAATTCTATTTTTACATATGTAGAGGATACGGGCGAAAGCGACAATAGGCGAAGATTTCTATTAAGAAGAGTCTTGAAGTTGGATAGCTATTGGTGAGAATTTCTCACCTTTCAATTTATTTTTCTAGTTATATATATACTAGGATGCAGACGGTGCTTAGTAGCACCCGACACCCGTCCACAGACCATGGACTTGTTTGTTTGACTGTTTGGTGATTGATTGTGATATTGGTTTGAATGTGGTTTGTGGTGTGAAAAATCGAATCGATAAATTGGTTAGGATTAGACGTGCGCCGTTATAAGGCGAAGGAGTAAGGCTAGGTTAGACCCTTACTCCAAAGTTTGTGGTTTGCATAACGAATTGATTTGATTGATGTGTGAATGGCGTGGGCCTTCACTAGACCGGGGATAAGGCTAGGCCTTGTCCCGTTTCTAGTATCGTGCCGTTATGCCGCCGAAATTTTCTAAAATAAGTTAGAAAAATAAAATTAGCATTTTATTTAACGAATGAACTGAATATAAATTCATATGTTAAAATAAAATGTGTTATCGTTAAAAATATAATTTTTAACGTGAATGTGAATAAATAAATATTCATTTACAAACCAGACGGTTTGTTTATGTACACCTATTTGAATGACGTTGATTGGGTCGATAAATTTTACACATCGCCTAACTGCACAAATAAAATATGTGTTTGATTGTTTGAAACCCCACACGGGTGTTAGGATGAAATTTGAAGTTCACTCATCCTGATTTATTAAATATGTCGATCGATTGATTGACAAGCTGCTATAAGCGTTAAATGTCTATATTTGATGCTTATACAGTGTAGTGCACTTTGGTTGATGGTTGATTATTCATCGTTGTTGATATATACATGTGTTGTAGAAAATCCATATAATTAACATTATATGGTAATTGATTGGGCCTCATTCCAGTTTCGAGAAAAATAGAAATATTTGAAATAGAAATATTTGAAATAGAAATATTTGAAATAGAAATATTTGAAATAGAAATATTTGAAATAGAAATATTTGAAATAGAAATATTTGAAATAGAAATATTTGAAATAGAATATTTGAAAATAGAAATATGTGAAGCCGTGAGGATTAGATTGACGCCATTTTGACGTGAACGATATTTATATCGATTTTATTCATTTTAAAATGAATATTGAAACGTGATTTCGAAATCGAATATTTTGAAATGAATTGAATTGAAAACGATTTCGAAATGAATTGAATTGAAAACGATTTCGAAATGAATTGAATTGAAAACGATTTCGAAATGAATTGAATTGAAAACGATTTCGAAATGAATTGAATTGAAAACGATTTCGAAATGAATTGAATTGAAAACGATTTCGAAATAAATTGAATTGAAAACGATTTCGAAATGAATTGAATTGAAAACGATTTCGAAATGAATTGAATTGAAAACGATTTCGAAATGAATTGAATTGAAAACGATTTCGAAATGAATTGAATTTTAAAACGATTTCGAAATGAATTGAATTGAAAACGAATTCAAATGGAATTGAAAGCGAATTGAAATGAATTCAAATTGAATTGAAATTTGAATTGAATAGAAATGAATTTTGAAACGAATTTATAAAGAAGAATTCAATTTTGATTTGAATTGAAAAGGAAGTTGAAATTGCTTTTGAAACGAATTTAAAACCATTTATATAATTCGTTTTAAATAGTAATCGACGAAATATATATTATATATATTATATATATAATATAATGGCCTGAATAGAACGCGCCGCGCTGCGGCAGTTCGCGAATTTCGATCATTTGTTTCAAACGGACATTACGGGAGATCCGACCGTCGGATTCTCCTAAAACCGGAACCGTTGGGTTCGTATCGAAAAGAGCTTTCTAATGAATGTTAGAAATTTGAAATCTAACGGTTGGATTTGGAGATACGTCCAAATCAAATTCGAAAAAGGTCGCTGTAAGTGCAGTTCGATGGCCGTTAATGGAAATCGACCGTACGGGCCTTGATAAAATTATTAAAAATAGTAATAATTTGTGTAAAATCATAAGAAATGATTTGTGAAAGTTTGGGATGAAAAACTCCATATTTGAAAAGATAAAAATAGATTTTTATCGAAATGAACTAGTTTTGAACTAGAATTATAATTCTATTTATTTTTAAATAAATAAATTGAATTTGAAATGGTTTTGAAAATAACCAAAATTTCCAATGATTGCATTGGAGTGGATTTGAATCGAAATTGTCTTCGGAATATTTCGATGTTGGAATTCGTGATATTACAGGTGTTGTTATGGAAATTTGAAAGATATATATGTATATCGTTATTTCCAATACGACATTTGTTAATCGTAGAATTTGATATTGAATATAGGCCGATATAGTTTCTATTCAGAGCCTTGTATTGAATATCGAATGTGATTTGGGTTTGTCGTGAATGGTGTCTTCACTAACACTGTTCTTGAACCCAGTTGAGAAAAGATTAAATCTTTTTATTTAGATTTAATGAAGTGTACCAATTAAATGATATTTAATTGGAATTGAATTGATATTGATTTTTGGGTTTATCGTGAACAGTGTTTTAAATAACACTTGTTCTTTAACCCGATAATTAATGGGATGTGACTTTGGGTTTATCGTGAACCGTGTTTTAAATGACACTGATTCTTTAACCCAGTCACAGATTAAAACTAAGTGGAGTTTTAATGAATCTTTAATTAGATTGAAAAGATCGAGAATGGAGTATCACCAGTTTTGCTCCAGGCGATAGTTAAATCTTTAATTAGATTTGAATGTGAAATTTAGAAACTAACTGGCGGTTAGCCAAGCAGAATGGTTTTCTGGATATTGATCTGATGTTGGTTTCGGCCTTCGGGGTTAATATTTGGGGAATTATTCTCTTGATTAATTTACGGTTAGTGACTAATGAATTGGAATGAGGCGTATGTTGTGTTTGTGTAACACTTTTATAATATATACGCGAGTTATTCGGAAAGACCGGGTTTATCCCATTCTGAATAACTGATACGACGATAAGTCGAAGATGAAGACGATGGTCGAAGACCGGAAGTCTTCACGTCGTTTGGGTGATAACTGATGATCTTGATTGGGCTGTACACCCAAGAAGATGGAAACAGTTAGTGATCGTCCAGACGTACTTGGAGATCGATGGATATGCGGGGTACTAGGTGCCTCCGGTTTCGTTCAGACCCAGAACGGACTTGTAAATGGACTGTGTGTCTGACATCGGATTTCATTCTGTGTGACTGATATCGGTTGCATAGGATGGCTTGCCTGTGTGGCATGCTAAGATGCAAATGATCGAGGCTTCTGTTGAAAAGCAAAGTCTTGTGGTGATGATCAAAGCACGGCCTTTGTGGCGTAGCTTTGTGTAACGTTTACCTCGCGTGTTTCACACCCGGTATGAACCAAAAACGGGAGACGGACCTCAGGGAGGGCATGCGTTTCTTTCTAGCTAGAAGTGGCGTCAGTGGTTTTACACGCCCTGACGAGTTTGACTTATGTGGTTGTTGCTGTTGCGAGGCGCCTCGGTTATATCGGTTTCGGCCGAATGCATTCTGGTCGGCTGACGGACCAGACTTACACCCCATAGGGTGGGGAGACGTATTGTTCAGGCATAATAATCCACTCCGTGTGGACCGGCCCTGACGATCCAAGGCTTGCCTGCGCGCTTGCCTGAGACATGGGCTAGATTGTCTCGAATCGGTTGAGGACTATCTTTTGCCTCGGTTCATAGATGGAAACCCAATTTCCAAATACGAGACTTTGCGGTTTTGATTGTATATCCTATATATGGCGACATAGTGGGATGGGGCGCTCATGCCGCCTATGATTGATACTTATGATTTGAAGTGTTTTATATACTATGCACTTATAATAGTATCAAATGATTTGTTTTAAACGTATCAAGCATTCTTTGGCTGTTATAAGGGAAAACCCTATCCTCGACTGCGTTGCATTGTGTGATGGGACCTGGGTCTTATAACAGCTTCATTTTTCTTTATTTAGCATTGCGCTGTTGGTTTTATGCACTGGTATTCTTGGGAGGAAACCCGTTCCGTGTTATACGGCGTGGTCCCTTGATTTACCTAATGATTTGAAATAAAGATTAATAACTGTTTTAGTTCTCACACCAGTCACATGACTGACCTGGAGTTTATTGTTTTAACCTAAACTCTGGGTGCCCCTATTTTCGACACGGGCAGCTAGTAGTTTTGGTTTTGCAGATTTATATTCACAGGATCCTGGTTTACAGCTGGAACGATATCCGGAAAGCTTTGTATCCGTATATCTCATTCTAGTTGTGTATTGTATTATTTTCCGCTGCTATGTATTTAAATGTAATTTAAATCTCTGATATTTCTGTGTAATATTCATTTATACTCTGTATATTCTTGTAATCTGATGCATTGTTGTAATATACAATGAAACGTTCTTCTGTATGCGTTCTGCTGTGGTTTGTTCTCGAACTATCCGACGCTTTCCTTTACGGGGAGGTTGCGGGTCGTCACATTTAAATTCAACGGAAACTGATCGAAACGATCGAATCGGCATACGATACATATCCCATTGTGTTCGGAATGGGGGTAATACGTTAAGGGCGACAGTCGTTGGGTTCAGATTGGAGTTCGTACGCAAAAGGACCTATTGGAGAATTAAAATGTTATTTAAATATATTAATATATATTCCCCCAAGGCTGGTCAAACCCTATCGTTATTCACTTCGTGGTCAAAGGCAGAGCCCGCCACTGCCACGTTAAAACCTAAATCCCTAAATCGGAAAACCTCTCGTTGCCTCTCCATCACCGCTAACCATCGCCGGTCCCCCTTCGCACCTCCTCCAACGTCAGGCCTCCTTCGTTGTCAAGCCTCGGCAGCTCGGGGGAAAACTCGATCGTCGAATGATGGTTGAGGCGGCTCAAGAAGGGCGAGTTCACCAGGGTTTGACGCGTAGGTGAGGGGTAAGGCGGCGATCACTCTGGCAACTTCCAGTGGGGCCCAGGTCAGCCCTAGGCGGTGCTCAGGCAGAGTTCGACGTGAACTTTCCTGCTGTGAACTCCTGGTGAGAAATCCATGAATTTATTCTTTAATTTCATTTCTGTTTTTTTTCTTTCTTTTTATTATTGTTAAAACATTTTTTTTAATATAAGTACATAGTGTTAAAACAGTTTTTTTTTATATATATAAATATGTAGGGTAAAATCAGATTTTGCTTCTATAAAATATATGTTTTTGCTTCTATAAAATATATGTTTTTGCTTCTATAAGATATATGATTTTTCTTCTAAAAAAAATATGATTTTTTATATATGAACAGCGTGAAAAAGGATGCGTTGGAATTTCGAACAAATCCAAACAGTTCAAAAGCAAAACACGGTGGAGATGTTCTACATAGGAAGTGCCGTGGAGTTAGGATAGCTATTGGTGAGAATTTCTCCCTTTTTAATTTTATTTCTAGTTGAAATATATATTAGGATGCAGACGGTGTTTAGTAGCACCCGACACCCGTCGTCCACAGACCATGGACGGCTTGTATGCTTGTTTGTTTGATTTTGATGTGTAGTTGATTATGTGATGTGATATGAAATAAAATAAAATATTCATATAGTTAAAATATTTTATAGTTAAAAATAGAAATTTTAACGTGTATATGAGATGAAATAAAAATAAACAAATCGGACGATTTGTTTATATACACACATTTGACTGATATTGATTGGGACAATAAATTTTACACATCGCCCAACTGCACAAATAAAATCTGTGTTTGATTGTTTGAAACCCCACACGGGTATTGGGATGATATATGACATACACTAATCTCGATAGTTAGTTGTATGTCGATCGATTGATTGACAGACTGTTATGAGCGTTAAATATTTATATTCGATGCTTATACAGTGTAGAATGCACTTTGGATGATGGTTGATTTTTCATCGTTGTTATTGTATACATGTGTTGTAGAAAATCCATATAATTAATATTATATGGTAATTGATTGGGCTTCATTCAATATTTGAAATAGAAATATTTGAAATAGAAATATTTGAAAAGAAATATCTGAATAGAAATATTTGAATAGAAATATTTGAAAAAGAAATATTTGAAATAGAATATTTGAAAATAGAAATATATGAAGCCGTGTTGATTAGATTGAAGCCATTTTGACGTGAACGATATTTATATCGATTTTATTCATTTTATAATGAATATCGAAAGTGATTTCAAAATCTGATATTTTGAAAAGAATTAAAATTCAAAACGAATTCGAATTTAATTGAATAGAAAACGAATTCAAATTGAATGGAATAGAAAACGAATACGAATTGAATTGAATAGAAAACGAATACGAATTGAATTGAATAGAAAACGAATACGAATTGAATTGAATAGAAAACGAATTGAATTAAATAGAAAACGAATTCGAATTGAATTGAATAGAAAACAAATTCGAATTGAATTTAATAGAAAACGAATTCGAATTGAATTTAATAGAAAACGAATTTGAATTGAATAGAAAACGAATACGAATTGAATTGAATAGAAAACGAATTCAAATTGAATTGAATAGAAAACGAATTCGAATTGAATTTAATAGAAAACGAATTCGAATTGAATTTAATAGAAAACGAATTGAATTGAATAGAAAACGAATTCGAATTGAATTTAATAGAAAACGAATTGAATTGAATAGAAAACGAATTCGAATTGAATCGAATAGAAAACGAATTTGAATTGAATTGAATTGAAAACAAATCTGAATTGAATTCAATTCAATTGAAAACGAATTGAAATAAAATTGAAATCGATTCGAATTGAAATCAAATAGAAGTGAATGGAAAAAGAATTTATAAGGAAAAATTCAATTTTGATTTGAATTTGAAATAAAGGTTGAAATTGTTTTTGAAACAAATTTGAAATGATTTATAAAATTTGTTTTAAAAAGGAAATCGACGAAATATATATAATATATACATTATATATATATAATGGCCTGAATAGAACGCGCCGCGCCGCGGCAGTTCGTGAATTTCGACCATTGACTTCGAACGGACATTGCGGGAGATCCGACCGTCAGATTCTCCTAAAACCGGAACCGTTGGGTTCGTATCGAAAAGAGCTTTCTAACGAATATTAGAAATTTGAAATCTAACGTTTGGATTTGTAATTATGTCCAAATCAAATTTGGAAAAGGTCGCTGTAAGTGCAGTTCGATGGCCGTTGATGGAAATCGACTGTACGGGCCTTGATAAAATTATTAAAAATAGTAATAATTTGTGTAAAATCATAAGAAATGATTTGGGGAAAATTGGGATGAAAAACTCCGTATTTGAAAAGATAAAAATAGATTTTTATCGAAATGAACTAGTTTTGAACTAGAATTAAAATTCTATTTATTTTTAAATAAATAAAATTGATTTGAAATGGTTTCGAAAATAACCAGAATTTCCAATGATTTCATTGGAATGGATTTGAATCGAAATTGTCTTCGGAATATTTCGATGTTGGATTTCGTGATTATACAGATGTTGTTATGGAAATTTGAAAGATATAGATATATATATATCGTTATTTCCAATACGATATTTGTTGGTCGTAGAATTTGATATTGAATATAAGCCGATATATTTTCTATTCAGAGCCTTGTATTTAATATCAAATGTGATTTGGGTTTGTCGTGAATGGTGTCTTCATTAACACTGTTCTTGAACCCAGTTGAGTAAAGATTAAATCTTTTTATTTGGATTTAATGAAGTGTACCAATTAAATGATATTTGATTGGAATTGAATTGATATTGATTTTTGGGTTTATCGTGAACAGTGTTTTAAATAACACTTGTTCTTTAACCCGATAATTAATAGAATGTGATTTTGGGTTGTCGTGAACGGTATCTTCAATAATACTGTTCTTAGATCCAAAGGAGTTAAGAAAATCAAAAACTAACTGGAGATTAGTTGAGTCGAATGGTTTCTGGGGTATTGATCTGATGTTGGTTTCGGCCTTCGGGGTTAATACTTAGGGAATTGCTCACTTGCTAATTTATGGTTAGGGTCTGATTGAAATGTAATGTGATTTTGGGTTTATAGTGAACCGTGTTTTGAAATGACACTGATTCTTTAACCCAGTTAAAGATTAAAACTAAGTGGAGTTTTAATGAATCTTTAATTAGATTGAAAAGATCGAGAATGGAGTATCACCAGTTTTGCTCCAAAGCGATAGTTAAATCTTTAATTAGATTTGAACGTGAAATGGTAATTGAATTTACCGATAACACCGTGGTGTTAGATATGGAGTATTACCAGTTTTGCTTCATGGGATGAATAGGTTGGGATTGGGAAATAAAATAAATAATTACTTCGGTGTGGTTCGCTAATCTCGACTAGTTTGGAAAACAATAATTTGGTTTGAAATGACATCCAAAGGAAGATTAAAGGATAAATTTTAAAGAATTTATCTTGGATAAAATTAATGGGAACCTTTCCCTAAGAATTGAAATTTAGAAACTAGCTGTAGGTTAGCTAAGAAGAATGGTTTCCTGGGTATTGATCTGATGTTGGTTTCGGCCTTCGGGGTTAATATTTGGGAAATTGTTCTCTTGTTGATTTACGGTTAGTAGCTACTGAATTGGAATGAGGCGTATGTTGTGTTTGTGTAACATTCGTTTTTAATATACGCGGGTTGTTCGGAAAGGCCGGGTTTATACCCATTCTGAATAACCGATTCGACGATATGTCGAAGATGAAGACGGTGGTCGAAGACCGGAAGTCTTCACATCGTTTGGGTGATTACTGATGATCTTGATTGGGCTGTACACCCAAGATGAGGGAATCAGTTGGTGGTCGTCCAGACGTACTTGGAGATGGATGGATATGCGAGGAAAGTGCCTCCGGTTTCGTTCGGACCTAGAACGGACTTGTAAATGGATGGTGTGTCTGACATTGTATTCCTCTATATTGTATTCGTTGATCTCTGCTAAATATATATCTGTTTGGCGGCGGAGAATTTATTCTCTTGCTTAACGCCCTTCTCTGAGACATACGAGCTCAGAGGTTATATATTGGCAGAAATCAGTGGTACGATATGGATTGATAGTGTGGCATGCTGAGATGCAGTGATCCAGACTTTTGTTGAAAAGCAAAGTTTGGTGGATGATGATCAAAGCGCAGCTTCAATATAGCATGGCTTTGTGTATAGCGTTGATTCGCGAGCCTCACACCCCGGTATGGTGGTAAACTGATGGTTTGATCAGTATGCTTTTTAGTGGATGGGCACCTTAGTGGTGTCGTGGATTCGGTCGACCGAGATGAGCTTAGTGCTCAGGGATATATAGAGTAAGCGGTGTTTTCTCTCGCTGGGACGTAAGCCGCGGTGATACTCTGGTCCCAAAAGTGCGGATGTGCAGACGGTGTTTTCTCTTGCTGGGACGTAAGCCGTGGGGAATTGCACTACGCGATCGATCTTTCGAATCAGGAGCCACCATGATGGAAATCCAATTTCCAATACGTGTATTTCGGTTTTATTTGTAGAGCCTAGTATGGCGACATAGTGGCATGGGGCGCTTATGCCGTCTATGATTGATACTTATGATTCGAAGATATTTTATACAATATGCACTTATAATAGTATCA
Organism: Allium sativum; assembly: GCA_030737875.1. Lineage (NCBI taxonomy): Eukaryota > Viridiplantae > Streptophyta > Magnoliopsida > Asparagales > Amaryllidaceae > Allium > Allium sativum. The sequence continues at coordinate 508,762,529 of CM060920.1, read as the reverse complement.
AATGATTTGTTTTAAACGTATCAAGCATTCTTGGCTATTATAAGGTAAAAACCCTATCCTCCGGCTTGCGTTGCATTGTGTAATGGGACCTGGGTCTTATAATAGCTTCATTTTTCTTTATTTAGCATTGCGTTGTTGTTTTATGCACTGGTATTCTTGGGAGGAAACCGTTCTGTGTTATACGGCGTGGTCCCTTGATTTACCTAACTTTAAAATAAAGATTTACAACTGTTTTAGTTCTCACACCAGTCCCATGACTGACCTGGATTTTATTGTTTTAACCTAAACTCTGGGTGCCCTTATTTTCGACACGGACAGCTAGTAGTTTTGGTTTTGCAGATTTATATTCACAGGATCCTGGTTTACAGCTGGAATGATGTCCGGAAAGCTTTGTATCTGTATATCTCTTCTAGTTGTGTATTGTATTATTTTCCACTGCGATGTATTTAAATGTAATTTAAATCTCTGATATTTCTGTGTAATATTCATTTATACTCTGTATATTCTTGTAATCTGATGCATTGTTGTAATATACTATGAAATGTTCTTCCGTCTGCGTCCTTTTGTGGCTTGTTCTCGAACTATCCGCGCTTTCCTCACCGGGGAAGTTACGGGTTTTCACAAAGACCGTTCGAAACCCCTGATCGTTTTGAGAACAGGACAAATTGGAACGCAGACGGAAGAACATTTCATTGTTATTACAACAATTCCATCAGATACAAGAATATACAGAGTATAAATGAATATTACACAGAAATATTAGAGGTTTAAATTACATTTAAATACATCGCAGCGGAAAATAATACAAAACACAACTGAAAGAGATACACAGATACAGAGCTTTCCGAGTATCGTTCCAACTGTAAATTAGGATCCTGTGAATGTAAATCTGCAAAACCAAAACTACTAGCTGCCCGTGTGGAAAATGGGGCACCCAGAGTTTAGGTTAAAACAATAAACTCCAGGTCAGTCATGTGACTGGTGTGAGAACTAAAACAGTTATTTAAAACTTTATTTTAAAAGAGTAATTCAAGGGACCACGCCGTATAACACGGAACGGGTTTCCTCCCAAGAATACTAGTGCATATAACAAAACAGCGCAATGCTCTTTAGAAAAATGAAGCTATTATAAGACCCAGGTCCCATCACACAATGCAACGCAAGCCGGAGGATAGGGTTTCCCTTATAATAGCCAATTATAAGTGTATAGTGTCAAAACAATTCAAATCATAAATATCAATCATAGGCGGCATGGGTACCATCTATCATGTCGCCATACTAGACTCTACAAATAAAACCGCAATATCACGTATTGGAAATTGGATTTCCGTCATGAGTCGAGGCAAGGGGCAAGCTCCTCTCCGTTCGAGAGACTCTAGCAAATGTCCCAGGACCGCATACAGCAATCCTTGGATCTTTAGGGCCGGTTCTCTCTTACTTTTGAGGATTGGCAATTCCTGAGCACACGTTTCCCGATCCTAACAGACCTATATCCGAGGCTCCTTGCATTCCAACAACCACATGGGTGAAAAGTATATAAATGTCAGGGCTGGTAGGTCACTGACACCACCACTAGCTAGAAAGAAACGTCGTGCTCTCCCTGCAGTCACTATCCCGTTTTTGACTCATACCAAGGTGTGAGGCTCGCGAATTCACGCTATACACAAAGCTACGTGTAACAACCCGGAAATGCGAGCCAGTTTAAAATTTTTATTTTGGCAATTTTAGCGAATTTTGAACATTTACAATGAATTATTTTAAAAAATATCGACGAGAAATATATTTTGAAATGAATTCGACGTATATATTTATATAGATAGACGTTAGATTATAAATAATTATTTATAATTATAAAAGGAATTGAAAATGGCGCAGTAGTTCGATAATTCGATTTCAAACTTCAATTGAATGTACCGGGTGCAAAATAAACCGGATTTTAGTGAAACCAAAAATAATAGGATCTATTTGAGGATATCTTTCCAACGAATCCGAAAAATCAAGATTTCATAGCGGGAATCAAAAGATATGTCCAGTTGAAATTTCAGAATAGTCGCTATGGAATTTCGGCCTTTAAAAATAGCCATTTTGCAAACGACCTCGGATTTCGACGAAACCACTTTTGTTGGGTCCGTGATGTCAAGTTATTGCTAGATTCCAAATTTCATAATTTTTCGAATCAATATGTGAGTGTGGCAAAGGAAAACGCGTTTGACCAGTTTCAGTTGATTTTAATCGACTGGAAAATGGCCATTTTTCCAACGGTCTCAGAATTCGACGAAATTAGTTTTGTTAGGACCGTATCGTCAATACGAAGCTAGAAAATATTTTTCTGGAATTTTTAGAGTTAGTATGTGACCCTGGTAAAATGAAATGCGCGTTCAAATTCAATATATAGAGTTATATGTTGATTTTGACGAAAACTGATCGAAACGATCGAATCAGCCGACGATACAAATCCCATTGTGTTCAGAATGGGGGTAATTAGCTATGGACGACAGGCGGTGGGCCTCGTTTAGAGGTCGAAAATAAAAGTTGCTTTTTGGGAGATAATTAAATGGTCAGACCCCGCCAGAAACCCCCCTCCGTCCTCAGCTTCTCTCTCCTTCCCCCTTTCTTCAATCCACCGCCCCACCACTGACTGACCGCCGGTCATAGCAGCTTCGACTCCCCTCCCTGTGCCTTCTCCGGCCCCTACAACTGACGAAGGTGATTTTTACTTTATTAAATCAGTTTTTAATTTAATTTCAGTTTTATTTTATATTGTAGAAGGATAAAAATATAATCTTTTATAGTGTAGAAGGTTAAAAATATAATTTTTATGAGTAGAAGATCAAAAATATGATTTTTAGATTATAGAAGTGTTAAAAATTTGATCTTTATATATGTAGTGAATCAAAAATATGATTTTTACTTGTGTAGAGTATTAAAAATATGACCTTTATATAGTAGAAGTTATACAAATACTATTTTTATATAAGTAGTGTATTGAAAATAAAATTTCTATATAATAGAGAATATAAAAATATAATCTTTATTATATGAACACCGTTGTAAAAATGGAATTTTTATCTATATAGTAGCGATGTAAAAATGGAATTTTTATCTATATAGTAGCGATGTAAAAATGGAATTTTTATCTATATAGTAACGATGTAAAAATAGAATTTTTATCCATATGGAGTGATTATAAAAAAAAATTTATATACATAGCAACAATATAAAAATGTGATTTTTATATATGTAGTGGCTACGGGCAACGAAAGTGACAAAAGGCGAGAGCAGTGATGATTCCCTACATTGGAAGTGTCGTGGAGTTGGGATAGCTTTGGTGAGAACTTCTCACTCTAAATTTCTTTTTCTAGTTATATATATATACTAGGATGCAGACGGTGCTTAGCAGCACCCGACACCCGTCGTCCACAGACCATGGACGGCTTGTATGCTTGTTTGATGTGTGGTGAAATTTGTTTGTGATGTTGATGTGAAATCGATAATAAAATGTAGATGGTGGAGATAAATTAATTATCGTTGAAAATATAATTTTTAACGTAAATGTGAATAAATGAATATTTATAAACAAATCGGTCGATTTGTTTATATACACTGATTTGACTGATATTGATTAGGATGATAAATTTTACACATCGCCCAACTGCACAAATAAAAATCTGTGTTTGTTGATTTGAAACCCCACACGGGTGTTGGTATGATATTTGGCATACACTAATCCCAATTATTTAATTGTATGTCGATCGATTGGTCGACAGATTGTGTAAGCGTTGATTATTCATATTTGATGCTTAGACAGTTGTGTTGTGCACTTTGGATGATGGTTGATTGTTTATCGTTGCTATTATATACATGTGTTGGGTGGAATCCATATAATTAACTTTATACGGTAATTGATTGGGCCTCATTCCAATCGGGAAAATAATGAATATTATAAAAGGAAATTCATGTGTTGAATATAAAAATAGTCATGTGTTGACGATGTGCATGTGTTGAAACTATTCATGTGTTGAGTAAAATATTTTAACAATAAAATTTACATCTTTATCATATTTAAAATTAGAATCTTCTTCACGGTGGAGTCTGATTAAAAATCAAACGATAGATACCATAATTTTATAAAAAAATATTGCATAACAAAAATAGTCGTGTGTTGACAGTAATCATGTGTTGAGATTAGTCGTGTGTTGAAAGAAATATAGATTCATGTATTGAATAGAATAAATATTCATTTGTTGAATAGAATAATGAATTTATTGAAATATATAAGCCGTGTAGATTAGAGTTGCGCTATTTTGACGTGAACGATATTTATATCGATTATATTCGTATTTATAATGAATATAGTAATGGTAGTGATTTCGAAATATAACGTTTTGAAAATATTATCATTTATATAGTAATGATATGAAATATTCAATTTTGATTTGAAATTGAATATAGAGTTGAAATGGTTTTGAAAACGAATTTAAAACGATTTATAAAATACATTTTAAAAGGAAATCGACGAAATATAATATATATATATATATATTATATATATATATTATATATATAATGTCCTGAATAGAACGCGCCGCGCCGCGACAGTTCATGAATTTCGACCATTGACTTCGAATTGACGTTGCGGGAGTTCCGACCATCGGATTCTCCTAAAACCGGAACCGTTGGGATTGTATCGAAAAGAGATTTCCAATGAATATTAGAAATTTGAAATCTAACGGTTGGATTTGGAATTATGTCCAAATCGAATTTGGAAAAGGTCGTTGTAAGTGTAGTTCGATGGTCGTTGATGGAAATCGACTGTACAGGCCTTGATAAAATTATTAAAAATAGTAATAATTTGTGTAAAATCATAATATATAAATTGGAAAGAACTGGCATGAAAAATTCCACATTTGAAAGGATAAAAATATATTTTTGTCGAAATGAACTAGTTTTGAACTAGAATTAAAATCAATTTATTTTTGAAATAAATAAATTGAATTTGAAAGTGATTTTAAAAATAATCAATATTCCCAATACGTGAATTGGACTGGAGTTGAATCGAAATTATCTTCGGAATATTTCGATGTTGGATTTCGTGACTATACAGATATTGTTATGGGAATTTGAAAGATACATTTTATATCGTTATTTCCAATACGATATTTGTTGGTTTCAGAATTTGATATTGAATATAAGCCGGTATATTTTCTATTCAGAGCCTTGTATTTAATATCAAATGTGATTTGGGTTTGTCGTGAATGGTGTCTTCATTAACACTGTTCTTATGCCCAATAGAGAAAAAGATTAAATCTTTCTATTTAGATTTAATGAAGTGTATTAATTAAATAATATTTAATTGGAATTGAATTTGAATTGGTTTTTGGGTTTATCGTGAGCGGTGTTTTGAACAACACCTGTTCTTTAACCCGATTAACAATAGAGTGTGATTTTGGGTTTATCGTGAATCGTGTTTTAGATGACATTGGTTCTTTAACCCAGTTAAAGACAGGTTATTGATTATTTTTGAGAAGATTAAAACTAAGTGGAGTTTTAATGAATCTTTAATTAGATTGAAAAGTGAATTGATAATTTAAATTATCAAATCTGAAAGGTGATCGAGAATGGAGTATCATCAGTTTTGCTCCGAAGCGATAGTTAAATCTTTAATTAGATTTGAACGTGAAATGGTAATTAATTTTACCGATAATACTGTGGTGTTAGATATGGAGTATTACCAGTTTTGCTCCAGGGGATGAATAGGTTGGGATTGGGAAATAAAATAAATAATTACTTCAGTGTGGTTCGCTAATCCCGACTAGTTTGGAAAACCATGATATGGTTTGAAATGATATCTAAAGGAAAATTAAAGAATAAATTTAGAAGAATTTATCTTTGATAAAATTAATGGGAACCTTTCCCTAAGAATGTGGAAATTTGAATAAAAGAATATTCTGAATTGGAATGAGGCGTATGTTGTGTTTGTGTAACACGTGTTTATTATATACGTGGGTTATTCGGAAAGGCCGGGTTTATACCCATTCTGAATAACCGATTCGACGATATGTCAAAGATGAAGACGGTGGTTGAAGACCGGAAATCTTCACATCGTTTGGGTGATTGCTGATGATCTCGATTGGGCTGTACACCCAAGATGAGGGAAACAGTTGGTGATCGTCCAGACGTACCTGGAGATGGATGGATATGAGAGGAAAGTGCCTCCGGTTTCGTTCAGACCCAGAACGAACTTGTAAATGGACTGTGTGTCTGACATTGGATTTTATTCTGTGTTGATTGATCTCTATTAAATATACATCTGTTTGGCGGTGGAGAATTTATTCTCTTGCTTAACGCCCTTCTATGAGACGTACGAGCTCAGAGGTTGTATATCGATGGACATCAATCGCATGGAGTGAATTGCCAGTGTGGCACGCGTAAGTGGCAATTGATCAAGGCTTCTGTTGAAAAGAAAAGTCTTGTGGTTGATGATCAAAGCATGGTCTGTGTGGTGCAGCTTTGTGTATAACGTGAATACGCGAGCCTCACACCTCGGTATGAGTCAAAAACGGGATAGTGAATGCAGGGAGAGCACGACGTTTCTTTCTAGCTAGGGTGGTGTCAGTGACCTACCAGCCCTGACATTTATATACTTTTCACCTGTGTGGTTGTTGGGATGCGAGGCGCCTCGGATATAGGTCTGTAAGGACCGGGAAACGTGTGTTCAGGAATAACTAATCCTCCAAAGTTAGGTGAGGACCGGCCCAGCCGATTCCAAGGATCAAAGTGGGGTCTTGGGACATTTGCTAGAGTGTCTCGAACGGAAAGGAGCTTGCCCCTTGCCTCGACTCATGATGGAATCCAATTCCCAATACGTGTGTTCCGCTTTTATTTGTAGAGCCTAGTATGGCGACATAGTGGGATGGGGCGCTTATGCCGTCTATGATTTATATTTATGATTGAAATTGTTTTGACACTATACACCTATAATAGTATCAAATAATGTGTTTTTAACGTATCAAGCATGCTTTGGCTGTTATAAGGTAAAAACCATATCCTCCGGCTTGCGTTGCATTGTGTGATGGGACCTGGGTCTTATAACAGCTTCATTTTTCTTTATTTAGAACTACGATGTTTGTTATATGCACTGGTATTCTTGGGAGGAAACCCGTTCCGTGTCATACGGCGTGGTCCCTTGATTTACCGAACTTTAAAATAAAGATTAATAACTGTTTTAGTTCTCACACCAGTCCCATGACTGACCTGGAGTTTATTGTTTTAACCTAAACTCTGGGTGCCCCTATTTTCGACACGGGCAGCTAGTAGTTTTGGTTTTGCAGATTTATATTCACAGGATCCTGATTTACAGCTGGAACGATGCTCGGAAAGCTCTGTATCCGTGCATTACTTCTAGTTGTGCTTTTGTATTATTTTCCGCTGCGATGTATTTAAATGTAATTTAAATCTCTGATATTTGTTGAATGTAATTTATTCATTTATACTATGTATATTCTTGTATCTGATGGAATTGTTGTAATAACAATGAAATGTTCTTCCGTCTGAGTTCTATTTTGTCTTGTCCTCAACGCAATCTGTGCTTTCCTTCACGGGGAAGTTCGGGTCGTGTCACTACGCCACACAGGCCGTGCTTTGATCATCAACCACAAGACTTTGCTTTTCAACAGAAGCCTTGATCAATTGCCACTTACGCGTGCCACACAGGCAATTCACTCCATGCGACTGATGTCCATCGATATACAACCTCTGAGCTCGTACGTCTCAGAGAAGGGCGTTAAGCAAGAGAATAAATTCTCTGCCGCCAAACAGATGTATATTTAATAGAGATCAATCAACATAGAATAAAATCCAATGTCAGACACACAATCCATTTACAAGTTCGTTCTGGGTCTGAACGAAACCGGAGGCACTTTCCTCGCATATCCATCCATCTCCAAGTACGTCTGGACGATCACCAACTGATTCCCTCATCTTGGGGGTATAGCCCAATCAAGATCATCAGTAATCACCCAAACGATGTGAAGACTTTCGGTCTTCGACCACCGTCTTCCTCTTCGACTTATCGCCGAAACGGTTATTCAGAATGGGTATAACCCGGCCTTTCTGAATAACCCACGTATATAATAACAAATGTTACACAAACACAACAAAACGCCTCATTCCAATTCAGGATACTCTTTTATTCAAAAATTCACATTCTTAGGGAAAGGTTCCCATTAATTTTATCAAAGATAAATTCTTCTAAATTTATTCTTTAATCTTCCTTTGGATATCAATTCAAACCGTTTTAGGGTTTTCCAAACTAGTCGGGATTAGCGAACCACACCGAAGTAATTATTTATTTTATTTCCCAATCCCAACCTATTCATCCCATGGAGAAAAACTGGCAATACTCCATACCTAACACCACGGTGTTATTGGTAAAGTTAATTACCATTTCACGTTCAAATCTAATTAAAGATTTAACTATCGCTTTGGAGCAAAACTGGTGGTACTCCATTCTCGATCACCTTTCAGATTTGATAATTTAAATTATCAATTCACATTTTAATCTAATTAAAGATTCATTAAAACTCCACTTAGTTTTAATCTTTTCAAAAATCAATATCCTGTCTTTAACTGGGTTAAAGAACCAATGTCACCTAAAACACGATTCACGACAAACCCAAATCACATTTGATATTAATTACAAGGCTCTGAACAGAAAATATACCGGCTAATATTCAATATCAAATTCTGAAACCAACAAATATCGTATTGGAAATAACGATATAAATATATCTTTCAAATTCCCATAACAATATCTGTATAATCACGGAATCCAACATCGAAATATTCCAAAGACAATTTCGATTCAAATCACTTCCAAATCGATTATTGGAAATTCTGATTATTTTTAAAACCACTTTCAAATTCAATTTATTTATTTCAAAAATAAATTGATTTTAATTCTAGTTCAAAACTAGTTCATTTCGATATAAATCTATTTTTATAATTTCGAATGTGGAATTTTTCATCCCAGTTCTTTCCAATTCACATATTATGATTTTACACAAATTATTAATATTTTTAATAATTTTATCAAGGCCCGTACAGTCGATTTCCATCAACGGCCATCGAACTGCACTTACAACGACCTTTTCCAAATTTGATTTGGACATAATTCCAAATCCAACTATTAGATTTCAAATTTCTAATATTCATTGGAAAGCTCTTTTCGATATGAACCCAACGGTTCCGGTTTTAGGAGAATCCGACGGTCGGATCTCCCGTAATGTCTGTTTGAAGTCAATGGTCGAAATTCACGAACTACCGCGGCGCGGCGCGTTCTATTCAGGCCATTATATATATAATATATATTATATATATTTCGTCGATTTCCTTTTAAAATGTATTTTATAAATCGTTTTAAATTCATTTTCAAAACCATTTCAACTTTATATTCAATTTCAAATCAAAATTGAATATTTCATATCATTACTATATAAATGATAATATTTTCAAAACGTTATATTTTGAAATCACTACCTTTTCTATATTCATTATAAAAACGACTATAATCGATATAAATATCGTTCATGTCAAAATAGCGCAACTCTAACCAACACGGCTTTATATATATTAATAAATTCGTTATTCTATTCAACAAATGGATATTTATTCTATTCAACACATGAATCTATATTTCTATTCAACACATGACTAATCTCAACACATGAGTACTGTCAACACCTAGCTATTTTTGTTATGTAATATATTTTATAAAATTATGGTATCTATCGTTTGATTTTTAATCAGATTCCAACCGTAAGGTAGTTTCTAATTTCAAATATGATAAAGATGTAAATTTTATTGTTAAAATATTTTATTCAACACATAAATAGTTTCAACACATAAATATTCTTAACACATGAGCATTTATTCTATTCAACACACAAATATATTCTATTATATTCTTTATTTTCCCGATTGGAATGAGGCCCAATCAATCACCGTATAATGTTAATTATATGGTTTCCATACAACACATGTATATAAATAGCAACGCAAATAATCAACCATCATCCAACATGCACCACACAACTGCATAAGCATTAAATATAAATAATTAACGCTTACACAGCCTGTCGACCACTCGATCGACATACAATTAAATAATTGGGATTAGTGTACGCCAAATATCATCCCAACACCCGTGTGGGGTTTCAAATCAACAAACATAGATTTGTATTTGTGCATTTGGGCGATGTGTAAAATTTATCGTCCCAATCAATATCAGTCAAATCAATGTATATAAACAAATCGGCCGATTTGTTTATAAATATTTATTTATTCACATTCACTATATTTATATTCACGTTAAAATTATATTTTTAACGATAATTAATTTATTTCCACCATCTACAATTTATTATCGATTTCACATCAACATCACAAACAAATTTCACAACACATCAAACAAACATACAAGCCGTCCATGGTCTGTGGACGACGGGTGTCGGGTGCTGCTAAGCACCGTCTGCATCCTAGTATATATATATATATATATAACTAGAAAAAGAAATTTAGAGTGAGAAGTTCTCACTGAGGGTTCCACTCCGCCGTGCTTTGTTTTTGAACTGCTGAATCATCTGGATTTGTTTGAAACTCTAATGCAGTTCTTTTCACGCTGTTCAAATAAAAATTATATATTTTTATTACTTCATTCAATAAATCAAAATTCTATTTTTACTTCTACTTCATATATTTTTACAACGCTTCTCTCTATATAAAAATTTATATTTTTATATTTCTACTTCTTATATAAAGATCGAATTTTTATCTTCACCTCATGTATATAAAAATTATATTTTTATATTGCTCTTCTCCTGATAAAGATTATATTTTTATTACTCTACATGAATAAAAATCATATTTTTAATATGCCACTAGTATAAAAATCATATTTTTAACCTTTCTATATTATAAAAAAAATATTTTTAACTCGCTACTCGTATAAAAATAATATCTTTATATCATCTATTCATATAAAGAAAAATCAAACTTTTATATTAATAAAAATCCCCTCTTTTCCATTTATAAAATATGATCTTTTCACTTTTAAAAATACGATCTTTTCTATTTTAACTTCACTAGAAAATTTATTTTCTTTATTTCCATTTCAACTTAATATATATTTTCAAATCACTTTCATTTTAAAGATCAAACCTTTTCCTTTTAAAAGATTAAACCTTTTCCTTTATCTATTACCATTCAACCATAAAAATCATATTTTTCATGTGTTAAAAACCGAAAATGAATCCAATCTTTGTACGTATGAAAACCCCATTTGAGTTCCATGATAATGTACGAAAAGGAGAAGAAAAAAAACAGATTTAAATAATGCTTTTTATTAAATCAAACTAATTATTTAACATAAATTAAAATAAATAAATAAAAATCTTACAGTGGCTAAGAGGAGGGGCGCTGGGTCTTGGGTGGTCGTTGGTGGCGTTGTGCCGACGCCAGGAGGAGGGGAGGCTGCAGCGTGGGCTTCAGAAGGGTTTGGGGGGGCTCGAGGTTGGGTGCGCATTCGGAGAAGAAGAAGGGGAGGAGGAGAAGAAAGGAGGCGGAGGAGGGGGAGGTAGAAGAGGAGAGGGGGGCGACGTGATCGGCGCCGCCTTGGGCGGTGGCGGGAGGGCTAGGGCACGAGCGCCCTTTCTTTTTTTTTCTTTTTTTAAATCGATCTGAGGTATGAGGAGAGAGGAGAGGGAAAGGAAGAGTTATAATATATATATATATATATATATATTATTTATTTTTAATTTCAAAAAGGTACTTTTTATTTAGACCTCAAAACGAGACCCACCTCCTGTCGTCCATAGCTAAGTACCCCCATTCCGAACTCAATGGGATATGTATCGTAAGCTGAATCGATCGTTTCGATCACTTTTCGTCAAAATCAAAATATAACTCTATATATTGGATTTGAACGCACATTTCAATTTACTGGGGTCACATAAGGATTTAAAAATTACCGAAAAATATTTTCTAGCTTCATATTAACGATACGGTCCTAACAAAACTAGTTTCGTCGAATTCTGAGACCGTTGGAAAAATGGTCATTTTTCAGTCGATTAAAATCAACTAAAAATGGTCAAACGCATTTTGGTATGCCACGCTCACATATTGACTCAAAAAATTATGAAATTTGGAATCTAGCAATAATTTGACATTGCGGATCCAACAAAAGTGGTTTCGTCGAAAACAGAGGTCGTTTGCAAAATTTCCATTTTTCAGGGCCTGAATTTCATAGCGACTATTCTGAAATTTCAACTGGACATATCTTTTGATTCCCGCTATGAAATTTTAATTTCTTGGATTCGTTGGAAAGATATTATCAAATAGATTCTAATATTTTTGGTTTCACTAAAATCCGGTTTATTTTGCACCCGGTACATTCATTTGAAGTTTGAAATCGAATTATCGAACTACCGCGCCATTTTCAATTCCTTTTATAGTTAAAATAAAATATTTATATTCTAACGACGATGTATATAAATATATACATTCGAATTATATTCAAAATAAATTTCTCGTCGTTTTTATTTAAAATAATCCATTTTAAATATTCAAAATTCGCTAAAATTGCCAAAATAAAAATTTTAAACTGCCTCGCATTTTCGGGTTGTTACATTATTTTTATAAATAAATAAAAGGATTTAAAATGGTTTTAGTATAACCAAGAATTTAAAATGAATAAATTGGATTGGATTTTGTAATTGAATATGTTTCGACGTGAATTCTATTCAAAGCGTGATATTAAATATCAAATTAAATTTTGGGTTTGTCGTGAATTGTGTCTTAAATAACACTGTCCTTAAACCCAGTTGAGAAAAGAGTAAATCTTTTAATTTAGATTTAAATGTAATTTTCCAATTAACGAACATAATTAAAATTAAGTGGAAGTTTATTTTGGGTTGATTGTGAACAATGTTTTAAATGACTTAAAACCCAATTAACGATGAAATTATGATTTGCAATTTATTAATCTTTAACTAAGTTTAATGGAATTTTCTAAAGAGAGGTTTTCCAATTTGATACATTAAATTGAGGTTGAATGGAATAGGATTTTGGGTTTATAGTGAACTATGTTTTTAAGTGACATTTGTTCTTTAACCCAGTTAAAGACAAGATTAACTTCTTAAAATTGAATAATCAATAAGTTTAGAAGAGTAAAACTAAATGGGGCTTAATAAATCTTTAATTAGACTAAATGGGAATAAAGTAATTAAATTGCTGAATTTAAGAAGTGACCGAGAATGGAGTACCATCAGTTTTAGTCCATGCGATAGTTGAATCTTTGATTAAATTTGAACGACAAAACGGTAATTGAATTAACCGATAACACATTGGGTGTTAGATATGGAGTACCACCAGTTTTACTCCATGGGATGAATAGGTTGGGACTGGGATGGTAAAATAAAAGATTACTTCGGTAAGGCGTTATTCATGACTAGTTGGATGAACCTTAATTTGGTTTAGGTTGAAAAAAGATAAAATAAAATCTTTTAAAAATGATATTCAAAGTAGAATTAAACTATAAGTTTAAAAGGATTTATCTTTGATAAAATTAATGGGAACACTTCCTAAAGAAAAGAACATTTAAATAAATGAATATTTTTTATTGGAATGAGGCGTATGATGTGTTTTTATAGCACTTGATTATTAATTATAAAATATGCATGTTATTCGAAAAGACCGAGTTTAACCCATTCTGAATAATACTACGACGACCAAGAGTCGAAGATGAATATGGTGGTTGAAGACCGGAGATCTTCACATCGTTTGGATGATTACTGATGTCTTGATTGGGCCGTACACCCAAGACAAGGTAATAAGTGGTGATTGTACAAACGTACTTAGAGATCGACGGACATGCGAGGGCCTCTCTCCTGTATTGGACATATGGAACGAGGAATAAGTTGCCTTCGGAATCGTTCAGACCCAGACCGGACTTGTAAATGGATGGTATGTCTGACGCTATATTCCTTTATGTTGTATTTGTTGATCTCTGCTAAATACATATCAGTTTGGTGGCGGAGAATTTATTCTCTTGCTTAACACCCTTCTCTGAGACGTACGAGCTTAGAGGTTATATATTGGTAGAAATCAATGGTATGGTATGGATTGACAGTGTGGCATGCTGAGTTGCAAATGATCAAGTCTTTTATTGATAAGCAGAGTCTTGTAGATGATGATCAAAGCACATCTTTAGTTAGCATAGCTTTGTGTATAGCGATACTTCGCGAGCCTCACACCCCGGTATGGACCAGAAACGGGAGAGGACAGCAGGGAGTGCATGCGTTTCTTTCTAGCTAGGAGTGGTGTCATGGTATGGAGCCCAGACATTTTACTTATGTGGATGATGGAATGAGGCGCCTCGGATTTGAGTCCCTAGTGGCTCTTGATTTATGCACCATAGGGCGAGGAAACACATGTTCAGGAATTATGAATCCACCTTGCACTTAGTGTGGACCGGCCCTGCATGTTACCTAGGGTCACGCAAGCTCTGATCCTGAGACATGAGCTAGATTGTCTCGAATTTAGTAAGGACGATCCCTTGCCTTGATTCATAGATGGAAATCCAACTGCCAATACGACATCATGCGGTTTTGATTGTAGAACTAGTATGGCGGCATGATATATGGTACCCATGCCGTCTATGATTGATACATTTATATTTGAAGTCGTTTTAAACACTATGCACTTATAGTAATATCAAAATAATTTGTTTTAAACGTACCAAGCATGTTTGGCTATTATAAGGGAAAACTCTATCCTTCGGCTTTCGTTGCATAGTGTGATGGGACCTGAGTCTTATAATAGCTTCATTTTTCCAAAAAAAAGCATTACGGTGTTTTATTTTAAACAGAAATTCATGTGGAGTAAACCCGTTTCGTATTATACGACGTGGTCCCATGATTTCCCCACTTTTAAAATAAAGATTAATAACTATTTTTAGTTCTCACACCAGTCCCATGACTGACTTGGAGTTTATTGTTTTTACCTAAACTCTGGGTGCCCCTAATTTCCACACGGGCAGCTAGTATTTTTGGTTTTGCAATTATTATATTCACAAGATCCTGGTTTATAGCGGAAGCTATATTCAGAAAGCTCTGTATCTGTGTGTTTCCGTCAGTTGTGTTATGTATTATTTTTTCCGCTGCTTTGTAATTTAAATCTCTGATATTGTATTTCCAATGTGTAATATTTATTCGTACTCTGATATATTCTTGTACTCTGATGTAATTGTTGTAATAAGAAATGAAATATTCTTCTGCTTGTGTTCTGATTTGTCGTGTTCTCAATTCAATCCGGATTTTCCCGTAAGGGCGAGTTTGGGTCATTTCATGACACCACTGAATAAAAACAAAAATCAGTGAGTAAACTAACCCACAAGAGGAAGAACAATAACAGAGTACAATTGTAGAAAGCTCAATAGCCAAATTTCCCAACAATAAAACAATCAATAACAACTGATAACAGCCACCAAATTCTCATCATAATTACATAAACAAAACAGAAGAGAATTGGGGTTTACCTTATATCGCATAGATTAGGGTTTCTGTGATAACCCCAAACCCCCATGCCACGGAAGCAAGGATAATCATTGGAATATAACACATAAACAATAACAGCAGAACAGAATCATAGAATTACACCAGATAAAGTACATTAAAGTTACACTGGAAATAATATCAATATCAGAGTCACACTGCATAACAAGATCATACATTGTACAAAATACAGTTTCAGCTTAATATAAAATGTCTGCAGCGGAATCAAACATAATATACTAAATGAAGTCTGAACAGCATAATAGAAATGATAGAATCCATCTTCAGCTGCATAGCGATCCAAAATGAGTCTGTTAATACCTGAATATAAGGCTGCCCATGTAGAAAATAGGGGCATCTGAGTTTGCAAAGTGAAACAAACTACGAGTCAGTCATGGGACTGGTATGAGAAATCTTACTTAACCTATTTAATAATAAGGCTAATCACAGGACCACGCCGCTAACCCGGAACGGGTTTACTCCATTGGATTGTCAGTGCATAAATATAGTAAATCATTAAACACGCAATGCTTTTTATAAAAATGAAGGCATTATAAGACTCAAGTCCCATCACACAATGCAACGCAAACCGGAGGATAGGGTTTTGCCTTATAATGGCCAAATATGTTTGATACGTATAAAACAAATCATTTGATATTATTACTAGTGCATATATGTTTCAAAAACAATTTCAATCATAATGTATCAATCATAGACGGCATGGGTACCATATATCATGTCACCATATATAGGTTTACAATCAAAAGCGCACGATGTCGTATTGGAATTTGGATTTCCATCATGAACCAAGGCAAGGGATCGTCCTTACCGAATTCGAGACAATCTAGCCCATGTCTCAGGAACAGAACGCATCGTCCCTTGGAGCAGCAGGGCTGGTCCACACTTACTTTAGTGGATTGGTAATTCCTGAACAATACGTTTCCCCTCCGTACGGGGCGTAAATTTAGAGCCACTAGGGACTCAAATCCGAGGCGCCTCATTCCATCATCTATATAAGTAAAAATGTCTGGGCTCCATACCATGACACCACTCCTAGCTAGAAAGAAACGCATGTCCTCCCTGCAGTCCTCTCCCATTTCTGGTTCATACCGGGGTGCGAGGCTCGCGAATCAACGCTATACACAAAGCTATGATAATTAAAGCTGTGCTTTGATCATCAACCACAAGGCTTTGCTTTTCCATAAAAGTTTTGATCATTTGCATCTTGGCATGCCACACTGACAATTCACGCTATGCGACTGATGTCTATCAATATATAACCTCTGAGCTCGTACATCTTAGAGAAAGGTGTTAAGCAAGAGAATAAATTCTCCGCCACCAAACAGATATATATTTAATAGAAATCAATCAACACATAATAAAATCCAATGTCGGACATACATCCATTTACAAGTCCGTTTCTGGGTCTGAATGAAACCGGAGACACCTTATTCCTCGTTCCATATGTCCAATACAGAAGAGAGGCTCTCGCATATCCAGACAATCAACAAGTACGTTCGGACAAGTACCACTGTAACCCTTTCAAGGCAACAACTCCAATCAAAGGCATCAGTAGTCGTCCATTCGATGTGAAGATCGATGGTCTTCAACCACCGTCTTCAATATCTTCGACTTCTAGTCATCGTATAATTATTTGAAATGAGAATTAACTCGGCCTTTTCAAATAATTCACGAATACAAATAATTCAAATCAATTATTTTCATTCCATATCAATTATAATATTTTATAACGATTTATCGCTATTTTTTATTCATATAAATCTAGCCCCTTTTAATTAAACGACGCTTCAGGTCATCACGCGGCCCTGGCGCAGTTTTTATTAAAATTTGAATTACACATTTCTCAAAATCTAATCGTTGGAAAGATCTTTCCAAAACGAACCCAACAGTTCTAGTTTTTGGAAAATCCGATGGTCGGATCTCTCAGTATAATCGTTTAAAGTTACGATTCCTAAACGTGAACTACCACGCGCGATTCGTTTAATTTTAATTTATATATATATATATATACATACATATATATATATATATATATAATTCGCTCAACGATTTCAACACCATTTATTCTCTAATAATGCAATTAACATTATTTTAATGAATCACTACATATTTAACAAGTGAACATTTTTTCTAACTTCTCTAACATGTATTTAACATCGTTTTAAATGAACCAAAACATATTGTTAACAAATGATCATTTTTACTTCTCTAACATGCAAATGATTATATTTTAAGTGAATCAAAACATATTATAAAAATGTAATTTTTTATTATTGAAATATTTTTATTCAAACAACGATTATTTTTATTCTTTCCTTCATACAACAAAAATGTAAATTTTTATTGTTAACATATTTTATTCAAACAATGAATATTTCTCATCATTCCTACCTTCAATAAAAATGTAAGTTTTTATTGTCAAACATTTCTATTTCAAACAATGCATATTTCTCATCATTTCTTACATACAATAAAAATGTAAATTTTTATTGTTAAACTTTTCTATTTCAAACAATGTATATTTTTCATCATTTCTTCTATACAATAAAAATGTAAATTTTTATTGTTAAACTTTTCTATCTCAAACAATGTATATTTTCCATCATTTCTTCTATACAATAAAAATGTCAATTTTTAGTGTTAAACTTTTCTGTTTCAAACAATGTATATTTTTCAACCTTTCTTTTATACAATAAAAATGTAAATTTTTATTGTTAAACTTTTCTATTTCAAACAATGTATATTTTTCATGTTTTATTCAAACAACGAATATTTTGATTCTTTCCTTCATACAACAAAAATGTAAATTTTTATTTTAAACATATTTTATTCAAACAATGAATATTTTATTTCTAAATTATGGTCATTTACATATTTTATATATACAATAAAAATGTAACTTTTGTTGTTCAAACGATTTTTATTCCATATATGAATATTTTTCATATTTTGTACATACAATAAAAATGTGATTTTTATTGTTCAAATAATTTTTATTCCATATATGAATATTTTTCATATTTTGTACATACAATAAAAATGTGATTTTTATTGTTAACATATTTTTATTTCAAATAATGATCATTTTAATATTTTATATATACAATAAAAATGTAATTTTCATTGTTCAAACAATTTTTATTTCATATACGAATATTTTTTCGAATTTTGTACATAAGATAAAAATGTGATTTTTATTGTTCAAACAATTTTTATTTCATATATGGATATTTTTCTTATTCTGTACATACAATAAAAATGTGATTTTTTTTATTGTTCAAACAATTTTTATTTCATATATGAATATTTTTGATATTTTGTACATACAATAAAAATGTGATTTTTATTGTTAACATATTTTTATTTCAAATAATGATCATTTTATATTTTATATATACAATAAAATTGTAATTTTTATTGTTCAAACAATTTTTATTTCATATGTGAATATTTTTCATATTTTGTACATACAATAAACATTTGATTTTTTTTATACTATTTTTATTTCATATATGAATATTTCAGAAAATTTCGGCATTATAACAGCAGGGTAATTAAACCAAGCACCGTGTCCAACACAGCTCCTCTGCTATCCTGGGCCTCGCGGCGATACAAGGGTTTAATTTTTATAATTTCCACAATACAATTCATTTTCACAACACTGTGAATTTACCACAATCACAACCAATTTCATTTCAACCACAACCAATCATCCACAATCACAATCAATTTCACACCACAATACAATCAAGTCGCCCATGGTCTATGGACGACGATGTCGGGAGCTACTAAGCTCTGTCTACAACCTGTTTATTTTTGAATTTAGAAATCTCACATTGGTTTTGACGTCGACTAAATTTGTAGCTTGCTCCAAATAAGTTCTAGTCTCTTCTAGAATATCGTGTACGATGCCACTAGTTCAGTGTCCCCTGTTTCATCGAATTTCATTATTGTATGAAAAAGATATGGTTTATAATTTAATTCAACTTTGCAACGCTTTTATATGTTGAAAACAGTTTAAATTATAAAGGCCGATACCTTTAGTAAATCGTTCGAAACTAGGTTTCGACTTTGCTTCCAATCCACACAGCTAGAAGCCATTCAGGTTGCATCACGTCAGAGGGCATGGAGAGGCGCGCCAACACCGGTGGTGGGGCTTAGTTCGGTGGTGGGCCGGCGGCACGGCGGAGCTTGGGGCTGCGAACGGCGCGGGTTCCTGGGCTTGGATCTCGAGAAACACGCAACAACAGAGAATGAAATTTATATGGATTCGAAGAGGATGGAAATCTCTACAAAAATCACTGAAGAACCATTGGATTTTATTGAGTGGTTTAGGAGAGATTGAGAGACGATGGGAGCTTCAGCCGCCTTTCACTTCAGGGGATTACGTGTTTTTTATCAAACGAGAAATGGGAAGATGAATTCCTATTAGCCCATTATTTATATTTAATTATTTAATCCATTTAATTCTATAAAGGCCCATTAAACCATATGAACTCCAAATCCAACCCAACGATTGTCGCCCCTAGCTAAATACCCCATTCTAGACACAATGGAATATGTTTCATAGGCCCATTCGACTGTTTCAGTCGGTTATTCTTCAAATTAAAATATAAAACATTCAATATTAAATTTGAATGTACATTTTAATTTATCGGGCCACGTACTGATTCCAAAAATTCCCAAAAAATAAATCTAGTTATGTTTTAACAATATAGTCCTAACAAAATTAATTTCGTCGAATTTGGAGACTGTTTGAAGAATGGTCTTTTTAATGGTTGATCTAATTCAACAGAAATTACCAAATGCATTTTAATTTACTATGCTCACATATTAATTCCAAAAATTATGGAATTTCAAACCTAGCCATAAATTGACATTTCGGATCCAATAAAAGTAGTTTCGTTGAAAATGAAGGTCGTTTCCAAAATGGCTATTTTTAAGGGCTCTACTGTTATTTAAAAATGGAATTTTTAAATTCTGACCAAATTTCTGTTAAAATTTCTCAAAATAATTTTTTTAAATTGGTTCTGATTCTCCGGGTTGTTACTATATCCCCCACTTAAAACTTTTCGTCCCCGGAAAGGAAACGACGGTAAAGTAGGAAACAAAATGGAAATGCAAAATATTGTAAATGTACCTTGCACTAGAGCTAATCAGAGATGTCTACTATGCACTTGGGATAAGCATATTTAATGTTATCCTCGATCTCCTACGTATAGTCTCTCGGGTCTCCGCTCCACTACACTTTGACTATATGTATCTTCTTGTTTCTCAGAACTCAAGTTTCTTTGCCAATAATCTTTAATGGCTCTCTTGTCACTGCTAAACTTGGAGTAATTTCCAAATCTTGTTGCGCTGCTTCTTCCACAATCAAGTCTGGATCATGTACATGCTTTCGAAGTCGAGACACGTGAAATACATCATGTACTCCTGGCAACCAGTCAGGTAACTGAACCCTGTAAGCAAGAGGTCCAGTTCTCTCAAGTATAGGAAATGGACCAATAAATCTAGGCGCTAACTTCCCTGTTTTCTCGAAACGGACTACTCCTCTCATTGGAGAAACTCTCAAATATACATAATCACCAACAGCAAATGCTAAATCTCTTCTTCTTGAATCTGCATAACTCCTCTGTCGGCTCTGAGCTGTTTGCAGTCACTTCTTAATGAAATCGACCTTATCCGAAGCTTCTCAAATCATGTCGGGACCCAGTACTAGTCGATTGCCTGATTCCACCCAACATGCGGGAGATGTACATGGTCTTCCATACAATGTTTCATGACCCAAATTCGCCCTTACGAGAAAGCCCGGATTGAGTTGAGAACACGACAAATCAGAACGCAAACAGAAGAACATTTCATTGCTTATTACAACAATTTACATCAGAGTGCAAGAATATACAGAGTATGAACAAATAATATACATTTGATACATATCAGAGATTTGCATATTACAATGCAGCGGAAAAGAATACATAACACAACTGAAAGGAATACACGAATACAGAGCTTTCCGAGTATAGTTCCAGCTGTAAATCCAGGATCCTGTTAATATAATATTTGCAAAACCGAACTACTAGCTTCCCGTGTGGAAAATAGGGCATCCATAGTTTAGATTAAAACAATAAACTCCAGGTCAGTCATGTGACTGGTGTGAGAACTAAAACAGTTATTAAATCTTTACTTTAAAATAAAGTAAATCAAGGGACTACGCCGTATAACACGGAACGGGTTTCCTCCCAAGAATACTAGTGCATAAAACAAACAGTGTAATGCTTTTTGGAAAAATGAAGCTATTATAAGACTCAGGTCCCATCACACAATGCAACGCAAGCCGGAGGATAGAGTTTTCCCTTATAATAGCCAAATATGCTTGGTACGTGTTGACGTCAAAAGTTGGTCACTAGTGACAATCAACCCCTAATCGCGTGATCTACACACGAATAAAGATAAAATGCAAAATAAAACAACGGGGAGCACACACAGAATTTTTATAGTGGTTCGGCAAAGATAATGCCTACGTCCACTTTATATATTATTTCTCTCTTCTTTGATTACAAATACAATGCATTTTCTGTTTGGAGGAAGAAAAAGAAATGACTATTTTCCTTTCTTCCTTTTAAGAGATTAAGATTCCGGAGAAGAGTAGAGATGAGAAGTTTTTGAGAAAGCCTTCTGGCCAAGAAGAGTTGTCTCTTTCTTTAAGCTTGGAGGTATTAATAGGTGGAAAATGCTATTTGGGTTGTTGCGAAATGATCCGGCCATTTCGAGAAAGTCCAAACACGTGGAATTCATTCATTGGCTCGAATTGCGTCTGGAAGACTGATTCCACTGCTCATGAATAGTATCCTCAAAAGTTGTGGCCGACGTGGCATCCATGGAGAGGTATATCCAAAGCAAAGCTTTTTCCGCATATGGTTGACCGCCTTTATCTCCTTGGAAGTCGGGATATTAAGTGGACTGGCTCTGTAGAAATCTTCCACGCTGGCCCGAGATAATCGGTCGATGAGTTCTTTCTGGAAGCGAGAAACTCGGTCGTCCTGGTGAGCGATTTTTCTTGGTAATGTGCAGTTAATCTGACTGAGTTGGATTCCGACCGATATACCATTGCATGGTGTAGTGCCTCCTGATGGGTCTCCTGGAGCGCGATTTGTATTTGGTTGTGCGTTTGGGCTTTGGTTTAGGCCCAATGAAATTAGTGCTAAAAAGAGGGCTTACACTTTGCCCCTCAGAATATATCTTCATCGACAGAGGGAGGTGTATTCTGAAATCTGAACCGAAGCACAAACGCTCGAGCTGCTATGGTCGCGCCGGACCATATCAAGGCCAGAAAACCGATGGTCCGATGTTGTATTAAGACCAGAAATCCGACGACCATGCCAGGTCGTATAAAGACCAGAAAACCAACAACTATCGGAGAACGTATTAAGGCCGAAATGATGACCGCCACTGGTACAAAAGTTGGTTCCTGCAAATACAAAACAAACCATGGGTCGAGCTTTTTATTCCACTTGGCTTTAGAGGATGGCAAGTATAAACCATACTCGGCTTGGTGGCGAGCATAAACCATGCTCGGCTTAGTGGCGAGCATAAACCATGCTCGGCTTAGTGGCGAGCATAAACCATGCTCGGCTTAGTGCAAGTGTTTCTTATGCTCGACTCATGCTGGGTTAGTTTGTTTAATGAGCTATGCATGCTCGTGGTGTAAATAAAGAGAGTGTAATCCACACTCGTGTTTAAGAAAAAGCGACCTTTCTCACTTGAAAGGGTTGGTGTTTGAAGTAGTGGTAGACTAACCACATAGAACAGGGGGGCGAGCATTAACCATGCTCGGCTTAATGGAGAACACTAATCTGGTTCGGCTTAGAAATTTTACAACAGTCGATCTACTTTTGCAAAAAGTAAAGTTCATAACTGCTAAGCAACTATTACAAAGAAAGTCTACGGGGACAGCAATTGATTACATATCATCAAGGCGTCCCTGTTATTGAAAGAAATACATCGAGAGAAAAGATAAAAAATCTAATTAATGATAATGCCGCGAGTGCTAGTTTCAGGTTCCTTTCCATTTCTAGGAGCTTGCGGACCAGCCTGAGGAGCTCGGACAGAAGGTCGTGGCGGCG
The DNA here is from genome assembly GCA_030737875.1 of Allium sativum. Classification (NCBI taxonomy): domain Eukaryota; kingdom Viridiplantae; phylum Streptophyta; class Magnoliopsida; order Asparagales; family Amaryllidaceae; genus Allium; species Allium sativum. The sequence goes on along the minus strand of CM060920.1, from coordinate 508,738,777 downwards.
TGGCCGGGGTGTGATTTTTGATATACTCAGCAAGTTCCCCTTTTCTGACTCGTCCTTCAATGAGATCGCGCAGATGTCGGCAATCATTTGTATTATGTCCAGCTACGTTGTGGAATATACAATGCTTGCTAGAGTCAAGTTCCATCTGGGTCGGCTCTCGTTGAGGTGGCCTTGGAGTGGGGAAGGACTCGCGCATATCGAGATAGATATCGAGCAAAGAGGAATTGAGCTCGGTATACCGATTATATTTGTTTTCATTTCGAGGTCAGACATTGCGTTTATCCTTTTCCGGGGCCGTTCCTCTTCCTTTATTCGGACCATTGCCGTTGAGTGGACCTTGTTGTTTGGCTACCAGGACTTCAAGGCTCTCCATCTCAAGCCTGGCATCCTCTTGTCGGAGGAATCTTTCGGCCTTGGAATGGAAATCATCTATATCTTTGGGAGGATCCCTAGTTAAGGAGTTAGAGAATTCTGATCTCTTCTGGACTCCTGCGATGGCTGCCATCAACACCATCGATGGCTCGGGCCGATTGACAGATGCTACGGCTGCGTTGAACCTTTCGAGGAAGGATCTTAGCGTCTCTCCGGATCGCTGTTTAATGGTAGATAGAAACATGACACTTTTCGGTCGAGAGATATGCACTCGAAACTGCTCGATGAAGCGGGTGACCAAAGTATTCCAACAACTGATCGACTCTGTTCTTAGCTGCCGAAACCACATACCGGCTATATCTGTGAGAAAGAGTGGAAAGCACTTAGCCATGAAGCTGGTCGATGCACCAAGTACTTCCATATGTCGCATGTATCGCATAAGATGAATGGTCGGGTTAGTACGACCGTTGTATGGTTCAATGGCAGGGAACCTGAAGTCCGGAGGGTTTCGAGAATTTCTGATTTCTCTAGTGAAGGGGCTGCGATTGACATTGTCTATGTCTTGCTGCGAAGAATTGCCCCGAGTGAATCGTCGGATGATGCTTGCAAGCTGACTCCCATCTCCAAGGAGTCATTGCCATGAACTTAACTCTGTATCCTGAGGGGGTTCTGTACGAGGATCCGGCAAAAGCATGCTCGGAAGGGTGGTCGTTGGCTGGGATCGACCTCCGAGAGTTGAGTGAAGGTGTGAGGGAAGGTAAGATCTGGCGGGTTGTTCTGGATAGAATGGCCCCTCTGGAACCTGATGAGTTGTGGATCGAGCCATATTTGTAGCTAAAGATCTAGGCTGACCTAGCATAGCATGTGATGTTCGGAGGCCAGGGTTGCCTCCGTTTGAAGCGAGGTTAGGAGGGTTTACGGTAGCGTTTTCTTCCGCTACGGTGAGGACCGACACGGTAGGGTGGCTTCCCTCATTCGAGGGGAAGGTTATTCCAACTCTTTGTTGAAGAGGAAGAGTGGTTAGACTGGTCTTCGGCAAGATCCCAGGTTGTAATGGGAATGGCGTTGATTCTGATGGACCCGGAAGTAGCTCGACTGATTCGGTAGATCGAGATGTTCCAAAGAGTGGAGGCATATTTATCAGACGACCTAGATCTTGGTCGCCAGCTTCCTGAGGTTCTGTTGTTGCAGCTGCGCTGGTCGCTGGAAGTGATATTCTCGGCGGGGATCGATCGGTTGATGGAGCCAAACCAGGATGAAATAAAGGTGTAGCCCGATCAGTGGCCTGATTTCGTGCAGACCGAAGATCGGTTATTGCCCCAGCTTCGGTCGATGGAGGAATTGATGTTGAAGCGTTTAACCCTGTTTCCAGTCGACCGAGAAGGTGATCCATCAAGTGCTGCTGTCGTTCGAGGACTTTACCCTGAGATGTCATATGGTCTCTGAGTTCGACCATGATTTTATCCATGTCGTCCTGGGTAAGGAATCGGGACATGTTGTCATGAGAGGAAACTTCGTGGCTTACTTTTGCAGCATCGACATCAGCTGCATCGGCGTTTGTGGGACGAGAGGATGTTGCATCTTTCTTTCGTTTGTTCGCCATGACCTGGGATAAGCAGGAGCTCGATGGCGGTGTTGGTGCGCTGCCCCTACCTGGCGCGCCAAAGTATTGATGTCAAAAGTTGGTCAATAATGACAATCAACCCCTAATCGCGTGATCTACACACGAATTAAGATAAAATGCAAAGTAAAACAATGGGGAGCACACACAGAATTTTTATAGTGGTTCGGCAAAGATAATGCCTACGTCCACTTTATATATTATTTCTCTCTTCTTTGATTACAAATACAATGCTTTTTCTGTTTGGAGGAAGAAAAAGAAATGACTATTTTCCTTTCTTCCTTTTAAGAGATTAAGATTCCGGAGAAGAGTAGAGATGAGAAGTTTTTGAGAAAGCCTTCTGGCCAAGAAGAGTTGTCTCTTTCTTTAAGCTTGGAGGTATTTATAGGTGGAAAATGTTGTTTGGGCTGTTGCAAAATGATCCGGCCATTTCAAGAAAGTCCAGACACGTGGAATTCATTCATTGGCTCGAATTGCGGCTGGAAGACTGATTCCACTGCTCATGAATAGTATCCTCGAAAGTTGTGGCTGACGTGGCATCCATGGAGAGGTATATCAAAAGCAGAGCTTTGTCCGCATATGGTTGACCGCCTTTATCTCCTTGGAAGTCGGGATATTAAGTGGACAGGCTCTGTAGAAATCTTCCACACTGGCCCGAGATAATCGGTCGACGAGTTATTTCTGGAAGCAAGAAACTCGGTCGTCCTGGTGAGCGATTTTTCTTGGTAATGTGCAGTTAATCTGACTGAGTTGGATTCCGACCGATATACCATTGCATGGTGTAGTGCCCCCTGATGGGTCTCCTGGAGCGCGATTTGTATTTGGTTGTGCATTTGGGCTTTGGTTTAGGCCCGATGAGATTAGTGCCAAAAAGAGGGCTAACAGTACGTTTAAAACAAATCATTTGATACTATTATAAGTGCGTAGTGTATAAAACAACTTCAAATATAAATGTATCAATCATAGACGGCATGGGTACCATATATCATGTCTCCATACTGGGCTCTACAATCAAAACCGAAATGTCACGTATTGGAAATTGGGTTTCCGTCATGAGTCGAGGCAAGGGATGGCTCCTTTCCGATTCAAGACACTCTAGAAAATGCCTCAGGATACCCCGCAGTGAACCCTTGGTTCGCTTGGGTCGGTCCTCCCTTACGTTTGAGGATTAGTTATTCCTGAACACACGTTTCTCGGTCCTATCGGGCCTGTATCCATCGGCTCCATAGTAACCGATATATCCGAGGCGCCTCGCTATCCATCATCCATATAGGTAAAATAATATAAATGTCTGGGCTCCATACCATGACACCACCCATAGCTAGAAAGAAACATCATATTCTCCCAATGGTCTGATCCCGTTTTTGACTCATACCGAGGTGTGAGGCTCGCGAATTAACGCTATACACAAAGTTATGCCCTTTAAGGCCGTGCTTTGATCATCAACCACAAGACTCTGCTTTTTGACTGAACCTTTGATCATTTGCATCTTAGCATGCCACACAGGCAATTCATGCCATGTGACTGATGTCTATCAATATATAACCTCTGAGCTCGTACGTCTCAGAGAAGGGAGTTATGAAAGTGAATAATTTCTCCTCCGCCAAACATATATATATTTAATAGAGATCAATCAACACAGAATAAAATCCAATGTCAAGCACACATCCACTTATAAGTTCGTTCTGGGTCTGAATGAAACCGGAGGCACCTTATTCCTTGTCCCATATGTCGAATACAAGAGAGAGGTCCTCGCATATCCGGTTGATCTCCAAGTACGTCTGGATGATCACCACTTATTACCTTGTCTTGGGTATACAGCCCAATCAAGACATCAGTAATCATCCAAACGATGTGAAGACCTCCGGTCTTCAACCACCGTCTTCATCATCGATTTATCGTTGAATGAGTTATTCATAATGGGTATAAACCCGGCCTTTCCGAATAACTCGCGTATTTTATAAACAAGTGCTACAAAACACAACATACACCTCATTCCAATTCTGAATATTCTTTTACTCAAATATTCACATCGTTTGGGAAAGGTTCCCAATAATTTTATCAAAGATAAATTCTTTAAATTTATTCTTTAATCTTCCTTGGGATATCATTTCTAAACCAAAATAAGGTTTATCAACTAGTCAGGATTATCGAACCATACCGAAGTAATCATTTATTTTATTATCCCAATCCCAACCTATTCATCATATTCATCCCAAGGAGCAAAACTGGTAATACTCCATATCTAACACCACGGTGTTATCGGTAAAATTAATTACCATTTCACGTTCAAATCTAATTAAAGATTTAACTATCGTTTGGAGTAAAACTGGTGATACTCCATTCTCGATCATTTCCCAAATTTGATAATTTAAATTATCAATTCACATTCCAATCCAATTAAAGATACATTAAAACTACACCTAGTTTTAATCTTTCCAAAAGTCAATATTAATGATTATTAAAGTTTGGAACATGTCGCATCGACAATCTACACCGTACTATTGATTTCTGCCGATATATAATGTAACGACCCAGAAAATCTGAACCAATTTAAAAATTTTAAATTGGCTATTTTAGTGGATTTTAAATATTTAAAATAAATATTTTAAATAATAACGATGAAAAGTAAGTTTGAATCGACATTTGAAAACGAATATAATTAATTCTAATTATAAACAAGGCCTGAAATGGCGCGGCAGTTTCAAAATTTGAATTCAAACTTTGACTGACTGTACCGGGTGCAAAACAAAGCGGATTTGAGTGAAACAAAAAATATTTAAATCTGTTAGTGAATACCTTTCTAACGAATCTGAAAAATCGAAGTTTCATAGCGGAAAGAAAAAGTTATGGCCAAATGAATTTTTAGAAAGGTCGCTATGGAATTTATATAGCCCGTGAAAATGGCCATTTTGCAAATGACCTCGGAATTAGACGAAACCACATTTGTTGGATCCGGGATGTGAAGTTATTGCTAGGTTTCAAATTTTATAATTTTTGAAGCTAGTATGTGAGCGTGGCAAAGAAAAATGTGTTTTGGTCAATTACAGTTAAATTGGATCGACCAGAAATGGGCCATTTTACAAACGGTCTCAGAATTCGACGAAACTAGTTTTGTTGGGACCGTATCGTCAAAACATAGCCAGATTTATTTTTCGGGAATTTTTAGAATCAGTATGTGGCCCCGGCAAATTGAAATATACGTTCAAATTAAATATTGAATGTTTTATATTTTAATTTGAAGGAAAACTGACTGTAACAGTCGAATTGGCTTATGAAACATATCCCATTGTGTTCGGAATGGGGGTAATTAGCTAGGGGCGACATTCCTTGGGTTTGATTTGAAGTTCGGATTAAGGAACAAGTCAGATTGGAATTAAATAATATATAATATATATATAAGAAAATAAAATCACTTTCTTCTAAACCCTAGGCCCTTCGTTATTTCCGCCGCCTCCAAAGACTGAACGGGCGATTTTGTTCCAGAACTAATCCTCTCCGATCTCCCTCCTCGTTCAACGATTCTCGAATCTTCAACTACCAGATCGAAGAGCAAGGCAAGCTCCCCTAATCCATCGGCTGTGATGAATTCAAGTTGTGTAGATTCGCCAGAAAAGTGGCTCAAAGCTGGCCATTTCCGCTCGAAATTCGACGACCACGGCGCAACCGAGTTCAACCGAAAGGGGAGGCGCGTGAAGCTCTCGCGGCGGCGGACCACGTGGCGGAGTCGGATCGTCGTCAAACGCCTTGATTTGCAGGAAAAATCCAACCCTAGAAATGAACAATAATGGGTTTGAGCGGCCTGATGTAGAAGATGGATTAGAGGAAGGTTTAATTTTAATTAATTATTCGTTAATTATTTAATTAAAATATCCAATGTTTAAAATAACGTAACTTTTACATACGAGGTTCAAATCACGCGAAGCTGGATCCGTTGCAATCGTGCGGAGGAGAGCTTCACAACAAAATTGACCGCGTCCAAAATAGAGCACTTTGGAATTCCAAGCAAATTTGAACATGAATAGAATCAAAACAGAAATTCAGAAATGAAACCGATCAAAGTGAGAATTCTCTCACTTTAAATTTTCTGTACAGTTATTTATTTCATAACTGTATATATGAACTGTTCCCCGTCGTCCACAGACCATGGACGACTTGTTTGTTTGGTTGTATTCTGTGTGAAAATCGATGTGAGATTTCTAATTTATAAACGATATGGAAAACGACGATGTATAAATTATATAATCGATGTATGAGTTATATAAGCGTTGTACACCTCTTGTATAAGCGTTGTATATGTTGTACGTTCGATGTATAAGTTGTATATGCGTTGTAAAAATTATATATGTGTTGAAATAGAAGTGAAATGCTATATATATATATACGCCCCTCGTCCACAAACCATGGACGATATTTATTGGTTGTGATTGGTGTGAAAATTGGTTGATTACGAATGGTTGATTGAAATTATTTGTGGTTGAAATTGATTGATTGTGGTTGAAAAATACCCGTTTGTGGTTGAGAAATATTTGGTTGAAACCACATAGGATTAGTTTGTGGAAATGAAAAAAAATATACATGCCGCCTGCGTGCGAACTAGATGCATGATTCCCCAATGTCAAAAGCTGCGAGGCTTTAAGGTAGAGCGAGGAGCCGTACTAGGGACGGTCCCGGTTTTAACTACCCTACCGTTATGCTGCCGAAATTTTGAATAATATTCATGTGCTAGAATTATTTTCATGTGTTGAAACTATATTCGTGTGTTGAATAGAAATTCATTTATTGAACGACATTCATGTTTTGAAATAAATTGTTTTGCAATAAAAATCACCTTTTTATCTATATATATAAACTATAGAAAACCTTCCTGTGTTGAATCGAAATTCATTCATTGAATAGAAATTCATGTGTTGAATGGTATTCGTGTTTTAAATATAAAAATCACCTTTTTATCTATATATATAAACTATAGAAAACCTTCATGTGTTGAATTGAAATTCATTCGTTGAATAGAAATTCATGTGTTGAATGGTATTCGTGTTTTAAATATAAAAATCACCTTTTTATCTATATATATAAACTATAGAAAACCTTCATGTGTTGAATCGAAATTCATTCGTTGAATTAAAATTCATGTGTTGAATGGTATTCGTGTTTTAAATATAAAAATCACCTTTTTATCTATATATACAAACTATAGAAAACCTTCATGTGTTGAATCGAAATTCATTCGTTGAATTGAAATTCATGTGTTGAATGGTATTCGTGTTTTAACAATAAAAATCACCTTTTTATCTATATATACAAACTATAGAAAACCTTCATGTGTTGAACCGAAATTCATTCGTTGAATTGAAATTCATGTGTTGAATGGTATTGCTATTTTGAAAGAAATTGTTTTATAAAAAAATCATATTTTTATCATCTATATGAACTATATAAAATAGTCTTGTTTTGAAATAAATTGTTTTACATTAAAAATCACATTTTTATTATATACGTGAATTGTTAAAAATAGTGAAGTGTTGAAATAGAAGACAGTTAGATAAAAATATCATTTTTATCAAATGTATGAAAATCATATAGTTTTGAAATCGAAGAATCGATATATATATATATAGAATTGAATTATATCGAATAACGAAGCTGCAGTTCGTATTTTGAAACCGTGATTTCAAACGATTAGTGCGGGAGATCCGACCATCGGATTTTCCCGAAATCGCAACCGTTGGGTTCGCTTTGGAAATATCTTTCCAACGGCACCAACTTTGTAAAAATCCAACGGTTGGATTGTCTGGAATGTTTAATTCAAATCTGAAGAAAAACAGCGCTAGAATCGATTATATATATATATAATCATATTAAATCGAATAACGACGCTGCAGTTCGTATTTTGAAATCGAAACTTCAAACGATTATACCGGGAGATCCGACCGTCGGATTTTCCCGAAACTGGAACCGTTGGATTCGTTTTGAAAAGATATTTCTAATGATGTAAATTTTGTGAAGATCCAACGGTTAGATTTTCAGATATGAGTAAATCAAATCTGAAGAAAAACAGCGCCACGGCCGCGTTAAGGCCCGAAGCGTCGTTTGAATAAATTGGATATTTTAAAATAAACAAAAATGGTGATATATCATTATAAAATATTATAAACGATATGAATGTGAAATTTAGAAACTAACTGAAGGTTGGCTAAGTCGAATGGTTTCCTGGGTGTTGATCTGATGTTGGTTTCGGCCTTCGGGGTTAATATTTGGGAAATCGTTCTCTTACTGATTTACGGTTAGCGACTAATGAACTGAAATGATGCGTATGTGTATTTGTGTTGCACTTGTTTATCATATATGCAAGTTGCTCAGAAAGACCGGGTTTATCCCATTCTGAATAACTGAATCGACGATAAGAAATCGAAGATGAAGACAGTGGTCGAAGACCGGAGATCTTCACCTCGTTTGGATGGTAACTGATGTCCTGATTGGGAGGCATCCCGAAATATGGATAATGAGTGGTGATCATCCAGACGTACGTGGAGGTCGATGGGTTTGCGAGGTATATAGTGCTCCGGTTTCGTTCAGACCCAGAACGGACTTGTAAATGGATTGTGTGTCTGACATTGGAATTTATTCTGTGTGATTGATAGCCATCAGTTGCATGGTGTGAATTGCTTGTGTGGCATGCTAAGATGCAGTGATCAAGGCTTCTGCTGAAAAGCAAAGTATTGTGGTGATGATCAAAGCACCGCCTGTGTGGCGTAGCTTTGTGTATAACGTGAATTCGCGAGCCTCACACCCCGGTATGAACCAGAAACGGGAGAAGGACCTCAGGGAGAACATGCGTTTCCTTCTAGCTAGAAGTGGCGTCAGTGGTTTTACACGCCCTGACGAGTTTGACTTATGTGGTTGTTACAGTTGTGAGGCGTCTCGGTTAGATTGGACGATCCGGGTCCGATATAGTCATTCGTTGGCTCATTTACGCCCCATAGGGCGGGGAAACGTAGTGTTCAGGAATTTTAATCCACATCGGTGAACCGGCCCTGACGATCCAAGGGTCACTCGAGCTTTGACCCTGAGACATGGGCTAGATTGTCTCGAAGTCGGTAAGGACTATCTTTTGCCTTAGTTCATGACGGAAATCCAATTTCCAAATATGTTACTGTGCGGTTTTGATTGTATACCTATATATGGCGACATAGTGGTATGGGGCATTAATGCCGTCTATGATTGATACTTATGATTAGAAGTTGTTTTTGAAACATATAAACACTAGTAATAATATCAAATGCATTTGTTTTTTTCGTATCAAGCATATTTTGGCCATTATAAGGTAAAAACTCTATCCTCCGGTTTGTGTTGCATTGTGTGATGGGAACTGAGTCTTATAATGGCTTCATTCTTATAAAAATCATTGCGATGTTTAAAAGAATTATTTGTTTTAAAGCACTGGCAATCCGATGGAGTAAACCCGTTCCACGAAAGTGGCGTGGTCCTATGATTAGCCATATTTCAAATGTGTTGAGTAGATTTCTCATACCAGTCCCATGACTGACTCGTAGTTTATTTCACTTTCAAACTCGGGTGCCCCTTTTTCTACACGGGCAGCCTTGTGTTCAGGTTTAGCAACCTTTTTCTGGATAGCTGGAGCTGAAGATGGATTCTATCATTTATCTATTTTATGCTGTTCAGCTCCTATTGTACATATTATGTTTGTTTTCCGCTGTAGACATTTATGTATAGCTGAACTGTGTAGTTTATATTTCCGCTGTGCATTGTATTACATTTATGTAAATTTATCTTCCGCTGTGTATTATTTTCGATATACTCTGATATTCTGTGCTCTGATGTAACATTATTATGATGTTTATAAAAGTCTTCTGTTATTTGTTCTGATGTGTTGTATGCCCAGAGTTAGCGTATGCGGGATTCGAACGGTCTTGGTCGATTTAGCGATCGATTAGGTCCGGGCGAAATCCGTGTCGTTACAGCTGGTATCAGAGCTTTGGTTAACTTAAATCTTTGGGGTACAACTCGTTAGAACAGAATAAAAGACTCATCAGAGGTAGGATTAGTAATATCCTATGAAAGAATCCTCATTAGAGATAGAATAAGTAGCATTCTAGAATGAGTGACTCGTTAGAGATGGGGTTAGAAATGCCCCAGAATGAGTCGAGAGTTATTTGTTTATAAATAACGTATTTGTGATTATATATATAGCCTGGTTTTAGAAATATGATTTTTGAATATATAAAAGATATATATTTGAAAAGTTAAAAACAAATTGCTTGTTATTTGCATTGTGTGATAGTAAATTAGATTAATTAAATTATTAAAATGATGGTTAATTTAATTAATAAGAGAATGAATGGTAGAATTTATTCGATTAACTCACACATTGAACTGATTAGAAAATGGGTAGAAATATATACTTGTGCATTATATATGTTTGAACAGGTAATTGGATAGCTGTTGAGTAAAGAAATTATTTGCGTGCCCGACAAATAGGTAAACCTTAATGAGTTGGATGCGAAATATTATTATATCAACTCCTGTGAATGCCATTGGATGCGGAGTGCTGGTTGTTCTGTGTGTAATAATAAATATCTCCATAGGATAGTAACAATTAATTTTGAGCTACATTACATGGCATACTTCTTGAAGATAGGCATACTTCATCATATACCACATAAGCATTTGGAGCTTATGTGATGAGGTGGAAGATTTACCATACGAGCGAGAGGCTTGTATGGCGATGACTATATTTTACAGGTTGAACTGATGACTGATATGACCATATAAAAATGTAACGATAAATTGCCAGATTAATAAAAACCCCACACGGGTCTGGAGTTGACAATAATCACGTCTCTCTAGTCATTAGATACGGCACATGGATTATTTATTTCCCACACGGGACGAGGTGACGAGGATTTATCTTCTGGAGCAATTAAAATACACACTCCCTCAGGCTTTGACAGGGTGACGAGAATTTATTCTCTGGAGTTATTATCAATACACGCTCCCCTGTAAACACCAGAATATATCACTATAAATATGTGTATGCTTTATAGGATTTATTGGGTACCTAATACGGCCCAATAAATTTCCAAACCTCTCCCCGTACAAAGGAGGTTATGGCGAAATTTTTCGAAAATTCCGGGTGTTAGCCAAATTTTTTGAAGAATTTGAAAATTCTCAGAAACTGAAAAGTTGGAGAATGGAAGTCAAATTGAACGTAGAGTCGATTAATCAAACCACTTTCGACTTTGTTCCTTTTCGGGGACGAAAAGTTTTAAGTGGGGGAGATTGTAACGACCCAGAAAATCTGAACCAATTTAAAAAATTTTAATTGGCTATTTTAGTGGATTTTAAATATTTAAAATAAATATTTTAAATAATAACGATGAAAAGTAAGTTTGAATCGACATTTGAAAACGAATATAATTAATTCTAATTATAAACAAGGCCTGAAATGGCGCGGCAGTTTCAAAATTTGAATTCAAACTTTGACTGACTGTACCGGGTGCAAAACAAAGCGGATTTGAGTGAAACAAAAAATATTTAAATTTGTTAGTGAATACCTTTCTAACGAATCCGAAAAATCGAAGTTTCATAGCGGAAAGAAAAAGTTATGGCCAAATGAATTTTCAGAAAGGTCGCTATGGAATTTATATAGCCCGTGAAAATGGCCATTTTGCAAACGACCTCGGAATTCGACGAAACCACTTTTGTTGGATCCGGGATGTGAAGTTATTGCTAGGTTTCAAATTTCATAATTTTTGAAGCTAGTATGTGAGTGTGGCAAAGGAAAATGTGTTTTGGTCAATTACATTTAAATTGGATCGACCAGAAATGGACCATTTTACAAACGGTCTCAGAATTCGACGAAACTAGTTTTGTTGGGACCGTATCGTCAAAACATAGCCAGATTTATTTTTCGAGAATTTTTAGAATCAGTATGTGGCCCTGACAAATTGAGATATACGTTCAAATTAAATATTGAATGTTTTATATTTTAATTTGATGGAAAACTGACTGTAACAGTCGAATTGGCTTATGAAACATATCCCATTGTGTTCGGAATGGGTGTAATTAGCTAGGGGCGACATTCGTTGGGTTTGATTTGAAGTTCGGATTAAGGAACAAGTCAGATTGGAATTAAATAATATATAATATATATATAAGAAAATAAAATCACTTTCTTCTAAACCCTAGGCCCTTCGTTATTTCCGCCGCCTCCAAAGACTGAACGGGCGATTTTGTTCCAGAACTAATCCTCTCCGATCTCCCTCCTCGTTCAACGATTCTCGAATCTTCAACTACCAGATCGAAGAGCAAGGCAAGCTCCCTTAATCCAACGGCTGTGATGAATTCAAGTGGTGTAGATTCGCCAGAAAAGTGGCTCAAAGCTGGCCATTTCCGCTCGAAATTCGACGACCACGGCGTAACTGAGTTCAACCGGAAGGGGAGGCGCGTGAAGCTCTCATGGCGGCGGACCACGTGGCGGAGTCGAATCGTCATCAAACGCCTTGATTTGCAGGAAAAATCCAACCCTAGAAATGAACAGTAATGGGTTTGAGCGGCCTGATGTAGAAGATGGATTAGAGGAAGGTTTAATTTTAATTAATTATTCGTTAATTATTTAATTAAAATATCCAATGTTTAAAATAATGTAACTTTTACATACGAGGTTCAAATCATGCGAAACTGGATCCGTTGCTATCGTGCGAAGGAGAGCTTCACAACAAAACTGACCGCGTCCAAAACAGAGCACTTTGAAATTTCAAGCAAATTTGAACGTGAATAGAATCAAAACAGAAATTCAAAAATGAAACCGATCAAAGTGAGAATTCTCTCACTTTAAATTTTCTGTACAGTTATTTATTTCATAACTGCATATATGAACTGTTCCCCGTCGTCCATAGACCATGGACGACTTGTTTGTTTGGTTGTATTCTGTGTGAAAATCGATGTGAGATTTCTAATTTATAAACGATATGGAAAATGACGATGTATAAATTATATAATCGATGTATGAGTTATATAAGCGTTGTACACCTCTTGTATAAGCGTTGTATAAGTTGTACGTTCGATGTATAAGTTGTATATGCGTTGTAAAAATTATATATGTGTTGAAATAGAAGTGAAATGCTATATATAAATATATATACGCCCCTCGTCCACAAACCATGGACGATATTTACTGGTTGTGATTGGTGTGAAAATTGGTTGATTACGAATGGTTGATTGAAATTATTTGTGGTTGAAATTGATTGATTGTGGTTGAAATACCCATTTGTGGTTGAGAAATATTTGGTTGAAACCACATAGGATTAGTTTGTGGAAATGAAAAAAATATACATGCCGCCTGCATGCGAACTAGATGCATGATTCCCCATTGTCAAAAGCTGTGAGGCTTTAAGGTAGAGCGAGGAGCCGTACTAGGGACGGTCCCGGTTTTAACTACCCTGCCGTTATGCTGCCGAAATTTTGAATAATATTCTTGTGCTAGAATTATTTTCATGTGTTGAAACTATATTCGTGTGTTGAATAGAAATTCATTTATTGAACGACATTCATGTTTTGAAATAAATTGTTTTGCAATAAAAATCACCTTTTTATCTATATATATAAACTATAGAAAACCTTCATGTGTTGAATCGAAATTCATTCGTTGAATAGAAATTCATGTGTTGAATGGTATTCGTGTTTTAAATATAAAAATCACCTTTTTATCTATATATATAAACTATAGAAAACCTTCATGTGTTGAATTGAAATTCATTCGTTGAATAGAAATTCATGTGTTGAATGGTATTCGTGTTTTAAATATAAAAATCACCTTTTTATCTATATATATAAACTATAGAAAACCTTCATGTGTTGAATCGAAATTCATTCGTTGAATTAAAATTCATGTGTTGAATGGTATTCGTGTTTTAAATATAAAAATCACCTTTTTATCTATATATACAAACTATAGAAAACCTTCATGTGTTGAATCGAAATTCATTCGTTGAATTGAAATTCATGTGTTGAATGGTATTCGTGTTTTAACAATAAAAAACACCTTTTTATCTATATATACAAACTATAGAAAACCTTCATGTGTTGAATCGAAATTCATTCGTTGAATTGAAATTCATGTGTTGAATGGTATTGCTATTTTGAAAGAAATTGTTTTATAATAAAAATCATATTTTTATCATCTATATGAACTATATAAAATAGTCTTGTTTTGAAATAAATTGTTTTACATTAAAAATCACATTTTTATTATATACGTGAATTGTTAAAAATAGTGAAGTGTTGAAATAGAAGACAGTTAGATAAAAATATCATTTTTATCAAATGTATGAAAATCATATAGTTTTGAAATCGAAGAATCGATATATATATATATATATATATATATATAGAATTGAATTATATCGAATAACGAAGCTGCAGTTCGTATTTTGAAACCGTGATTTCAAACGATTAGTGCGGGAGATCCGACCATCGGATTTTCCCGAAATCGCAACCGTTGGGTTCGCTTTGGAAATATCTTTCCAACGGCACCAACTTTGTAAAAATCCAACGGTTGGATTGTCTGGAATGTTTAATTCAAATCTGAAGAAAAACAGCGCCAGAATCGATTATATTTATATATATATATATATAATTATATTAAATCGAATAACGACGCTGCAGTTCGTATTTTGAAATCGAAACTTCAAACGATTATACCGGGAGATCCGACCGTCGGATTTTCCCGAAACTGGAATCGTTGGATTCATTTTGAAAAGATCTTTCTAATGATGTAAATTTTGTGAAGATCCAACGGTTAGATTTTTAGATATGTGTAAATCAAATCTGAAGAAAAAAAGCGCCACGGCCGCGTTAAGGCCCGTAGCGTCATTTGAATAAATTGGCTATTTTAAAATAAATAAAAATGGCGATAAATCGTTATAAAATATTATAAACGATATGAATGTGAAATTTAGAAACTAACTGAAGGTTGGCTAAGTTGAATGGTTTCCTGGGTGTTGAACTGATGTTGGTTTCGGCCTTCGGGGTTAATATTTGGTAAATCGTTCTCTTACTGATTTACGGTTAGCGACTAATGAACTGAAATGATGTGTATGTGTATTTGTGTTGCACTTGTTTATCATATACGCAAGTTGCTCAGAAAGACCGGGTTTATCCCATTCTGAATAACTGAATCGACGATAAGAAATCGAAGATGAAGACGGCGGTCGAAGACCGTAGATCTTCACCTCGTTTGGATGGTAACTGATGTCCTGATTGGGAGGCATCCCGAAATATGGATAATGAGTGGTGATCGTCCAGACGTACGTGGAGGTCGATGGGTTTGCGAGGTATATAGTGCCTCCGGTTTCGTTCAGACCCAGAACGGACTTGTAAATGGATTGTGTGTCTGACATTGGAATTTATTCTGTGTGATTGATAGCCATCAGTTGCATGGTATGAATTGCCTGTGTGGCATGCTAAGATGCAGTGATCAAGGCTTCTGTTGAAAAGCAAAGTCTTGTGGTGATGATCAAAGCACCGCCTGTGTGGCGTAGCTTTGTGTATAACGTGAATTTGCGAGCCTCACACCCCCGTATGAACCAGAAACGGGAGAAGGACCTCAGGGAGAACATGCGTTTCCTTCTAGCTAGAAGTGGCATCAGTGGTTTTACACGCCCTGACGAGTTTGACTTATGTGGTTGTTACTGTTGTGAGGCGCCTTGGTTAGATCGAACGATCCGGGTCCGATGGAGTCATTCGTTGGCTCATTTACACCCCATAGGGCGGGGAAACGTAGTGTTCAGGAATTTTAATCCACATCGGTGGACCGGCCCTGACGATCCAAGGGTCACTCGAGCTCTGACCCTGAGACATGGGCAAGATTGTCTCGAAGTCGGTAAGGACTATCTTTTGCCTTGGTTCATGACGGAAATCCAATTTCCAAATACGTTACTGTGCGGTTTTGATTGTATACCTATATATGGCGACATAGTGGCATGGAGCATTAAAGCCGTCTATGATTGATACTTATGATTAGAAATTGTTTTTGAAACATATAAACACTAGTAATAATATCAAATGCTTTTGTTTTATTCGTATCAAGCATATTTTGGCCATTATAAGGTAAAAACTCTATCCTCCGATTTGCGTTGCATTGTGTGATGGGAACTGAGTCTTATAATGGCTTCATTCTTATAAAAATCATTGCGATGTTTAAAAGAATTATTTGTTTTAAAGCACTGGCAATCCGATGGAGTAAACCCGTTCCACGAAAGTGGCGTGGTCCTGTGATTAGCCATATTTCAAATGTGTTGAGTAGATTTCTCATACCAGTCCCATGACTGACTCGTAGTTTGTTTCACTTTCAAACTCGGGTGCCCCTTTTTCTACATGGGCAGCCTTGTGTTCAGGTTTAGCAGGCTTTTTCTGGATAGTTGGAGCTGAAGATGGATTCTATCATTTATCTATTTTATGTTGTTCAGCTCCTATTGTACATATTATGTTTGTTTTCCGCTGTAGACATTTATGTATAGCTAAACTGTGTAGTTTATATTTCCGCTGTGCATTGTATTACATTTATGTAAATTTATCTTCCGCTGTGTATTATTTTCGATATACTCTGATATTCTGTGCTCTGATGTAACATTATTATGTTGTTTATAAAAGTCTTTTGTTATTTGTTCTGATGTGTTGTATGCCCAGAGTTAGCGTATGCGGGATTCGAACGGTCTTGGTCGATTTAGCGATCGATTAGGTCCGGGCGAAATCCGTGTCATTACACCTCTAAGTTCGTTCGTCTTAGAGAAGGGTGTTAAGAATGTGAATAAATTTTCCGCCACCAAACAGATAAATATTTAGCAGAGATCAACCATACAGTTCGAAATACAATGTTAAACATGTAATCCTGTCTTTAACTGGGTTAAAGAACTAATGTCATTTAAAACACAGTTCACGATAACCCAAATCACTTTCCATTAATTATGGAATCTTCACGGAAAACAGATCAATATATAATCGATATCAATTTCCATATCCGAATAATAATATAAATGGAATAACGACAAAGCCTTTTAAATTCCATATGTATTAACTGTCTTCCTCCATAGAAGTTCACTTCGATTATTATCAAATCGGATTCCATTCAATTCCAATTTAATAAATTAAATTGGAAAACTTTACTTTGGAAAATTCCCATTAAATTTTAATAAAAGATTTATAAATTCAAAATCACATTCCATTTATAATCGGGTTAGAGAACAAGTGTTATTTAAAGCACCGTTCACTATAAACTAAAAAATCCTATTCTTTCAGTCAATGCCTATTAAATATTAATTAATTGGAAAACTTCTCTAAATCTTAATTAAAAGATTTATTCTTTTCTTAACTGGGTTTAAGAACAGTGTTAATGAAGACACCATTCACGACAAACCCAAACTCCAATTCAATATTAAATACAAGGCTCTGAATAGAAACTATATCGGCTTATATTCAATATCAAATTCTGAAATCAACAAATATCGTATTAGGAATAACGATATATATATCTTCCAAATTCCTCCACAATATCCGTATAATCACGGAATCCAGTATCGAAATATTCCAGAGATAATTTTGATTCAAATCCATTCCAATTCATATATTGGAAATTTTGGTTATTTTTAAAACCATTTCAAATCCAATTTATTTATTTAAAAATATTGGATTATAATTCTAGTTCATAACTGGTTCATTTTGATAAAAATATATATTTTTTCTTTACAAACATGGAATTTTTCATCCAAATTCTTTCCAAATGATTTATTATGATTTTACACAGATTATTAATATTTTTAATAATTTTATCAAGGCCTGTACAGTCGATTTCCATAAACGGTCATCGAATTGCACTTAGAGTGACCTTTTCCAAATTTGATTTGGATATAATTCCAAATCGAACTGTTAGATTTCAAATCTCTTATATTCGTTGGAAAGCTCTTTTCGATACAAACCCAACGGTTCCCATTTTAGGAGAATCCGATAGTCAGATCTCCCGTGATATCGATTCGAAGTCAATCGTCGAAATTCGCGAACAGCCGCGGCACGGCGCGTTCTATTCAGACCATTAAATATATATAATATATATATTATATATATTTCGTCGATTTCCATTTAAAACGTATTTTATAAATCGTTTTAATTTCGTTTTAAAAACGATTTCAACTTCATATTCAATTTTAAATCAAAATTGAATATTCTACATCATTGATATATAAATGATAATATTTTCAAAACATTAGATTTTGAAATCACTTCCTTTTTTATATTCATTATAAAAATGAATAAAATCGATATAAATATTGTTCGCATCAAAATGGCGCACATCTAATCAACACGGCTTCATATATATTTCAATATTTTCGTGTCCACCCCAAGTCGGACATCAAAATCATATTTTGATCCATTACTGAATATTATTTTAAAATATTAGTTATTTTAAAATATTCATTATTCGTCATTTTAAAATATTTGTTAATTTAAAATACTCGTTCTTTCCGAATTGGAACCAAACATAGTCAATTACAATATAATTTTATTTATATGGATTTCATACACACGTGTACACACCAATAATCAAACATAGTCAACCATCATCCAGAGTGCATTACGCAACTGTATAAGCGTTAGATATAGATAATTAACGCTTATAACATTCTGTCAACCCATCGATTGACATACAACTAAACAATTGGGATTAGTGTACGTCAAATATCATCTCAATACCTGTATGGGGTTTCAATCAACACACACCGATTTTATTTGTGTAGTTGGGCGACGTGTAAAATATATCGTCCCAATCAATATCAGTCACATGAATGTACATAAACAAATCGTTCGATTTGTAAATGAATATTTATTTTCATTCATATACTCGTTAAAAATTATATTTTTAACGAAAAAATATTTATTTAAACATATGAATATTTTATACAGTTCATTTATACAATAAAAATGATATTGTTATTGTTCAAACAATTTTAGAAAATTTCGGCAGCATAACAGCGCGATACTAGAACCGGGATAAGGTCCAACCTTATCCCTCGCCTAATACTGGCTCGCGCCATAAACATACCAATTCTAATCAATTCAACTCACATCCCAAACCAAATTCAAACAAATAAAACAATAAAAGCAAACAACCAAACAACCATGGTTTCAAACAAAGGTGTCGGGTGCTACTAAGAGGTAGGATTATTAATATCCTATAGAAGAATCCTCATTAGAGATAGAATCAGTAGCGTTCTAGAATGAGTGACTCATTATAGATGGGGTTAGAAATGCTCAAGAACTTAAGCCATAATGAAAACAATGAAAGTTGAGTTGATTAGTTAAACAACTTTCAGCTTCGTTCCTTTTCGGGGATGAAAAGTTTTAAGTGGGGGAGATTATAATAACCCAGAAAATCTGAACCAATTTAAAATTTTTATTTTGGCAATTTTAATGAATTTTGGATATTTAAAATGAATTGTTTTAAATAATAATATGAAAAATTTATTTTTGACGAAGTTAAAATGGACAGATTTATTTTAATTATATAACGAGCTTGAAATGCGCGGCAGTTTGAAATTTTGATTTCGAATTCAAACGAATATACAGAATTCGTTTTAAGTTAGAATTGAATGAATCAAGAAATATTTGAATCTGTTTGATGATATCTTTCTAACAAAGTCAAGAAACTGAAATTTCGTTTTAGAAGTCGATAGTTATGTCCAGTTTAAAATTCAGAAAAGTCGTTGTGGAATTTATATATATTTTAATATATATAAAGCCCTTAAAAATGGAAATTTTGCAAAAGACCTCTGTTTTCGACAAAACCACTTTTGTTGGATCCGGGATGTCAAGTTATTGCTAGATTCCAAAATTTATAATTTTCTGAATCAATATGTGAGCGTGGCGAAGTTAAACGTGTTTTGACAATTTCAGTCAATTTCGATCGACCAGAAAATGGCCAGTTTTCAAACGGTCTCGGAATTTAACGAAATTAGTTTTGTTAGGACCGTATCATCAATACGAAGCTAAAAATGATTTTTAAGGAATTTTTAGAGTTAATATGTGGCCCCGGTAAATTGAAATGTGCGTTCAAATTCAATATACATTGATTTATATTTTAATTTGAACGGAAACTGATCGTAACAAGCGAATTGGGTTACGATGCATATCTCATTGTGTTCGGAATGGGGGTAATTAGCTGGAGGCGACAGTCAGTGGGTTCGATTTAGAGTTCAGATGGAAAAGTAACTTTATAGAAGGAAATCTAAAAATAAAATAATATAATATATAGGTTCTAAACCTAATTTCTCTCTCACATCTCCCAACCCGTGGTCAACCGGGTCAAACACGTCACCCCTTATACTCGCTCCTCTTCCCATCGCTCAATCGAATGTCAGAAAGAAATAAAAAAAAGGGCTACGAGCCACCGCCGATCTGGAGCGCTGCCCCACCGCCAAGCTCCGTCGCGCCGCGCTCACCTGGCCACCCCCCCTCCGCCTTTAGCTCCCCCCCCCCCCCCCGTCCTCCTTCTCCCCTAATTTAAAGCAACCGCGCTATTAAGTTTCCACCACCCAAAACCCGAATGCCCCGACCACCTGACCTCGACCCCGCGCGCCATCTCCCCCTACCTCAGACCGCTTCCCTCTTCTTCTCCTTCTTCTTCAACGGAAAACCCCTCTTTCTTCTATCGATGCAAGTCTTTTAGATTTTTATGCAAATAGAAAAATTAGTTTTTTTCATACATGAATAGCAAGTAGAAAATTAGTTTTTTTATACACGAATAGCAAGAAAAAAATTAGTTTTTTTATACATGAATAGCAAAATAGTTTTTTTATACATGAATAGCAAGAAAAAAAATAGATTTTTAGAGTTAGTAAAAAAAATTAGATTTTTATTCCAGTAAAAATTAGATTTTTACGCTAGAAAAGCTATGATTTTTGTTGATAGAAAAGCTGTGATTTTTTTGAAAGAAAAATATGATTTTTGTTTAAGAAAGATTATATTTTTAATATGACAAAGATTATATTTTTAGTATGAGAAAGAAATTATTTTTAATATGAGAAATTTTTTATTTTTATATAGAGAAGGTTTATAATTTTATATAGAGAAAGTTTATATTTTTATAAAAAGAAAAGAATTGATTTTTATTTAAAGAAAGACTAGATTTTTAGCAATATAGAAATACGATCTTTACTATGAAGTTAGCAATATAAAAATACGATCTTTACTATGAAGTTAGCAATATAAAAATACGATTTTTACATATAGAGATTTGAAATAAAAATATGATTTTTATTTATATGAAGTGGCGAGAAATATATGATTTTTCATAATATAAAGATTCGATTTTTATATATGTTGTAGCAAAAAGATTTGATTTTTAGTTATATAAAAATTCGATTTTTAGCGCTATAAAAATTTGATTTTTATAAATATAGCGAAGTGATAAAAATGTGATTTTTATCCAGGTAGCGATGAGATAAAAATATGATTTTTATTTATGAACAACATGGAAAGATGGAGTTGGAATGTCGGGTAAATCCAAACCATCGTCTGATAAAGAATGACGGAGAGGAACCCAAATGTGAGAACTCCTCACTGTAATTTCTTATACAGTTATTTATTTCATAGCTGCATATATGAACTGTTTCCCGTCATCCACAGACCATGGACGACTTGTTTGTTTGATTGTGTTATGCAAATTGATTGTGATTGTGTATATGAAGTAAATAAAACGTTCATATGTTGAATAAATTGTTTAAACGATAAAATTCACATTTTTATCGTATATATGAAGTAAATAAAATATTCATATGTTGAATAAATTGTTTGAACGATAAAATTCACATTTTATCGTATATATGAAGTAAATGAAACATTCATATGTTGAATAAATTGTTTGAACGATAAAATTCAGATTTTATCGTATATATGAAGTAAATGAAACATTCATATGTTGAATAAATTGTTTTAACAATAAAAATAACATTTTTATTGTACGTATGAAGTATATGAAATATTCATGTTTGAAATAAATTCTGTGAACGATAAAAATAACATTTTTATCATGTATGTGAAGTAATAAAAATAGTCATACGTTGAAATGGATTCTAGTTTGTTAAAAAATAACATTTTTAACACATATATGAGTATATAAAATAGTCATAGCTTGAAATAAATACAAGTTCGCTAAAATTATCATTTTTAGCATATATATGGAATATATAAAATTGTCATGCGATGGAAATATTATTACTTCGCTAATAATATTATGTTTGGCTTTTATATGCATTGTGTGAAATTATATATGCGTTGAATGAATATATAAAAGCGTCATATGAAAATGTATATATGGGCGTTGTATGAAAATATACATACACGATATATTGAACAGGTCATAGCAAGAAGGCTAGAGAAGAGGAATAAATTTGTATGCCCGACAAATAGGTACATATCTACTGTTTTGTTTGGGGTATGATGATTTTATGAGTTGATTGACTAGCCACTTGGCTGTTTCTTTTCCTTTTTTGGATTGAAGAGGCCTGTATGGCGATTTCAGGATTTTCCCGGTGCTCCCATGCAGGGGAGGTTATGGCAAAAAATTTCGAAAATTTAGGGTGTTAGCCAAATTTTTGAAAAATTAGAAAGTTCTTAGAAACTGAAAAGTTGAAGAACTTGAGCCGGAATAGAAATTGAAATCGTTTTCAAACGATTTATAAAATACATTTTAAATGGAATTCGACGAAATATATATTATATATAATATAATGGACTGAATAGAACGCGCCGCGGTGCGGCAGTTCGCGAATTTCGACCATCGACTTCGAACGGACATCACGGGAGATCCGACCGTCGGATTCTCCTAAAACCGGAACCGTTGGGTTCGTACCGAAAAGAGCTTTCTAAAGAATACAAGAAATTAGAAATCTAGTGGCTGGATTTGAAATTATGTCCAAATCAAATTTGAAAAAGGTCGTTGTAAGTGCAGTTCGATGATCGTTTATGGAAATCAACTGTACGGGCCTTAATAAAAATATTAAAAATATTAATAATTTGTGTAAAATCAAAAGAAATGATTTGAAAAGAATTGGGATGAAAAATTCCATATTTGAAAAGATAAAAATATATTTTAATCGAAATTAACTAGTTATTAACTCGAATTATAATCCGATTATTTTTAACTAAATAAATTAGACTGAGAAATGGTTTTAAATAACCAGAATTTTCCAACGAATAAATTGGAATGGTTTGGAATGGAAATAATCTTCGGAATATTTCGATATTGGATTCCATGATTATACGGATATTGTGATGGGAATTTGGAAGATATCGATATTGTTATTCCCGATATGATATCTGTTGGTTTCAGGATTTGATGTTGAATATAAGTCGATACTATCACTACTCAAAACCTTATATTTAATGTCAAATTGG
The DNA here is from genome assembly GCA_030737875.1 of Allium sativum. Classification (NCBI taxonomy): domain Eukaryota; kingdom Viridiplantae; phylum Streptophyta; class Magnoliopsida; order Asparagales; family Amaryllidaceae; genus Allium; species Allium sativum. The sequence goes on along the minus strand of CM060920.1, from coordinate 508,715,313 downwards.
ATTGATTGATTGTTTGGATTGTGCTCGACCAGTTTATGAGCAAGATATGCTTTTACATTTAGCATTGGGTTGGGTAGAAATACTGGTAGGCTAAGATCTTGTGAAACGCTTCACGATTTGATAATGAGATGTTTAGAGATGTTGTAATGTTCATTTCACATTTAATGAATGATTATGAAATGATATTTTTCTTAAGTGAAAAGAATGTATTCCCGATTTTGGACAGGGAATGTTTTATAAAAATGTTTTATAAAACAGAAAGGATTTTGAGGGCTAAAACCCGATGATTTCGAAATGATTTGGAAATGTATTATGGTTTTACACTGTAGTTCATCGCGTATCCGATTAGTTGCTATTGATGATGTATTTGTTTGGTGGCGGAGAATATATTCTCTTGCTTAACACCCTTCTTTGAGACGTACGAGCTCAAAGGTTATGTGATTAATAGTGACTAATCATATGTGTGAATTGCTGATGTGAAGTACTATATTTTGAAAGTCTTGTGATTATTATGTTGTGAAATGATTTTTCCTACTTCGGGATATGAAATGATTTGGTATGTGGCTCGAGATTCGAGTAACCCGAACAATTAAAAGTATGGGTGAGATGGGCGGTGTATGCTTCCATGCGTGGGAGGTGAATCGTCGGTGTAGCCTTCTCCATAGTGGAAGGTGCACACACACACACACACACATATATATATATATATATCAAGTTGATTAGGTGCGTGCCCTTTGCCTTGTCTAGGGGGAGCCCGATATTTGGTTGCATACTTGTTTGTATGCATTGTTATGTTTTGGAATTCACATTTCCAAACGATTTGATTTGAGATCCCGAAGTGAAATCTACGTTGTTATAGAAAGTTAGATATGTATTTCAAATGATTTGAAATGGAAATCGGGAAATAAAATCCAAAGGAATAATTTCTGTAAATTGAATTGGATTCGACAAATCTAAATGTGGTGATTAATCTAAACGGGTAGATTGGGATATTGCATGTTGATTGATGCATAGTAGATCCATATATCTATATTGATTGTTGTTTATACACTGACATTCATGGGGGTAAACCCGTTCCGCATTAGCGGCGTGGTCCTATGATTTGCCTTATCATAAGTTTATAACTGTTTAGAGTTTCTCACACCAGTCCCATGACTAACCTGTAGTTTGTTTTTCCCTTACAAACTCGGGTGCCCCTATTTTCCACACGGGCAGTCGAGTAGTTTTATTTGCATATATGTTTAGCAGGATTCTGGATCAAAGTAAAAAGCTGTGTCTAGAGTATTGATACATGACTGACCTGGAGTTTCTTGTTTTAACCTAAACTTTGGGTGCCCCTATTTTCCACACGGGCAGCTAGTATTTTTGGTTTTGCAAATTTATATTCACAGGATCCTGATTTACAGCTGGAACGATATCCCGAAAGCTCTGTATCCGTATATCACCTTCAGTTGTGTATTGTATTATTTTTCCGCTGCTATTAATGTATTGTAATCTCTAATTTTTTCTGATGTATAATATTTATTCATACTCTGTATATTCTCGTATTCTGATGGAATTTTTGTAATAAGCAATGAAATGTTCTTCTGTTTGTGTTCTGGTTTGTCTTGTCCTCAACTCAATCCGTGCTTTCCTTCACGGGGAAGTTCGGGTCGTTTCAGCAATAATACGGACTTCGCCCGAGCCTAATCGATCGCTAAATCGAGCAAGACCGTTCGAATCCCATATACGCTAACTCTGGGCATACAACACATCAGAACAAATAACAGAAGACTTCTATAAACATCATAATAATGTTACATCAGAGTACATCGAAAAATAATAATACAGCGGAAGATTTATTTACAATAAACATGTACCTATTTGTCGGGCAAACAATTTTATTCCTCTGCTCTTGCCTCTTTGCAATGATCTGTTCAATGGATACACATGTATATGCATGCAATTCCAACAATTTTCAATACAGTTCAATATTTGGTATAATTTGGCCTAAATTTACCAAACATTCACATAATGGTTTTATTATATAACAAATAATTATACAACACAACCATCAATTAGCAGTCAATTAGTTGATTAGCATTTCAAAATCATAACTTTGATATGTAGTCAAAAATCACATTTTTGGTGCCAAATCACAATAATAAGTCCTATCCAATTTTGGTTCTCACACCAGTCAATTGGAATCATATAGATATATGGATCTACTATGCATTAATCAAAATGCAATATCCCAATCTACCCGTTTAGATTAATCACCACACTTAGATTTGCCAAATCCAATTCAATTTACAGAAATTATTATTCCAGCTGTAACGACACGGATTTCGCTCGGGCCTAATCGATCGCTAAATCGACCAAGACCGTTCGAATCCCGTATACGCTAACTCTGGGCATTCAACACATCAGAAAAAATAACAGAAGACTTCTACAAATATAATAATAATGTTACATCAGAGTACAGAATATCAGAGTATATCGAAAAATAATAATACAGCGGAAGATTTATTTACAATAAATGTAATATAATGCAGCAGAAACAAATAAAATAACACAGCGGAAGACTATCAATACTCTGGGCACAACTTTTTATTTCGATCCAGAATCCTGCTAAACATATCTTCAAATAAAACTACTCGACTGCCCGTGTGGAAAGTTGGGGCACCCGAGTTTGCAAGCGAAAAACAAACTACAGGTTAGTCATGGGACTGGTGTGAGAAACTCTAAACAGCTATAAACTTATGATAAGGCAAATCATAGGACCACGCCGCTAATGCGGAACGGGTTTACCCCCATGAATGCCAATGTATAAACAACAATCAATACAGATATATGGATCTACATGCATCAATCAACATGCAATATCCCAATCTACCCGTTTAGATTAATCATCACACTTAGATTTTCCAAATCCAATTCAATTTACAGAAATTATTCCTTTGGATTTTATTTCCCGATTTCCATTTCAAATCATTTGAAATACATATCTAACTTTCTATAACAACGTAGATTTCACTTCGGGATCTCAAATCAATTCGTTTGGAAATGTGAATTCCAAAACATAACAATGCAAACAAACAAGTATGCAACCAAATATCGGGCTCCCCTAGACAAGGCAAAGGGCACGCACCTAAGCAACTTGATATATATATGTGCACCTCCCACTATGGAGCAGGCTACACCGACGATGTACCTCCCACGCATGGAAGCATACACCGCCCATCTCACCCATACTTTTAGTCATCCGGGTTACTCGAATCTCTAGCCACATACCAAATCATTTCATATCCCGAAGTAGGGAAAATCATTTCACAACATAATAATCTCAAGTACTTTCAAAATATAGTACTTCACATCAGCAATTCGCACATATGATTAGTCACTATTAATCACATAACCTTTGAGCTCGTACGTCTCAAAGAAGGGTGTTAAGCAAGAGAATAAATTCTCCGCCACCAAACAGATACATCACCGGTAGCAACTAATCGGATACGCGATGAACTACAATGTAAAACCATAATACATTTCCAAATCATTTCGAAATCATAAGGTGTTAGCCCCCGAAATCCTTTCTGTTTTATAAAACATTTTTATAAAACATTCCCTGTCCAAAATCGGGAATACATTCTTTTCACTTAAGAAAAATATCATTTCACAATCATTCATTAAATTTGAAATGAACATAACAACATCGCTACACATCTCATAGTCAAATTGTGAAGTGTTTCACAAGATGTTAGCCTACCAGTATTTCTACCCAACCCAATGCTAAATGTAAAAGCATATCTTGCTCATAAACTGGTCGAGCACAATCTAAACAATCAACCAATCCAATTTGACATTAAATATAAGGTTTTGAATAGAGATAGTATCGACTTATATTCAACATCAAATCCTGAAACCAACAGATATCATATCACTCCGTTGTGCTTTATTGTTGCTCAGATTCGCTATTCTGATCCTAACACAATTTGTTTCACGAAATTTATATTAAAAATCATATTTTTAAACAACATTATTTATATTTTAAAAAATCATATTTTTATATGGCTATTATAGATATATAAAAAAATCAAAAATTTTATATTGTTATTCATATAATAAAAACCATATTTTTAAACCGCTATTATATTACAAAAATCATATTTTTATAATGCTACTTCATATATAAAAAGTATATTTTTATATCGCTGCTCCATATATAAAAATTATATTTTTATATCGCTACTCCATATATAATAATTATATTTTTATATCGCTTCTCCATATATAAAAACTATATTTTTATATCGCTACTCAAATAATAAAAATCATATTTTTCATAATGCTACATATATAAAAATCAAATTTTTATCACTTCACTTTATATATAAAAATTGAATTTTATTACTTCATTATATATATATATAAATAAATCAACTTTTTATATTGTTAATATATAAATAAAAATCACATTTTCATTCTAATGTCAGGCATATAAAAATCACATTTTTTTTATGCTACTACATATATAAAAATCATCTTTTTATATCGCTACTATATATATATAAATCAAGTCTTTACACAACTAAAAATCAAATTTTTTTATAATTAAAATCGAATTTTTTATCTAACAAAAAAAAATATCTTTATTGCTACTATACAAATAAAATCACATTTTTATATGTATTCATATAAAGAAAAATCCAATTTTTATACGCTATTCATATAATGAAAAATCCAATTTTATATGCTATTCATATAAAGAAAAATCCAATTTTTATACGCTATTCATATAATGAAAAATCCAATTTTATATGCTATTCATATAAAGAAAAATCCAATTTTTATACGCTTTTCATATAAAGAAAAATCCAATTTTTATAATGTTGTTCTATGGATAAAAATCAAATTTTTATCCTACTATTATATATGTAAAAATCAGATTTTTATCCTACTATTATACATGTAAAAATCAGATCTTTATCCTACTATTATATATGTAAAAATCAGATTTTTATCCTGCTATTATAAATGTAAAAATCCGATATGTATCCTACTATATATAATTAAAACTGAAAATAAAATTCAATTTAAATTTACTTACATCGATTCGCAGAAAAAAGGGGTTAATCGCACACGAGGTGGAGCAAGGAGGTAGGAGGCGGTGTTGGGGCTGTGGGGTGGTCAGAGAAGGCTCTGGTGGCGGTTCAAGCGGCTGTCGGGGTCTGGAGGTGACGGATTCAGCTAGGGTTTGGGGGCCATGACGTTTAGAAAGCGTGAGAGGGAACAGAGGGGCGGCGCTGGAAGGGGGTTTGGTCGGAGGGGGAGGTGGCACGCCTCTGGTGTGGCAGCAGGGATCTAGTGCGGCAGAGGCGACGGGAAAGGGGGAAGCGACGTCGATCTTCATGCGTTTTTTTCTTCAAAAATGTTGACTTTCCATTTGAACTCCAATCAAGACACAACTGTCTCCCCTAGCTAAATATCCCCATTCCGAACGCAATGGGATATGACCCGTTAACCAATTGTATCGTTTCGATCAGTTTTTCTTTAAATTAAAATATAGATCAATATATTCAATTTGAGCGTACATTTTAATTTACAGAGGCCACATGCTGACTCCAAAAATTCCAGAAAAATAAATCTAGCTATGTTTTGATGATATGGTCCTAATAAAACTGATTTCATCGAATTTGGAGACCATTCGAAAAACGGTCATTTTCCAGTCGATTAAATTCAAACTTAAATTACCAAACACGTTTAAACTCACCAAGCGCACATATTAATTCCAAAAATTATGAAAATTGGAATCTAGCAATAATTTGACATTCCGGATCCAACAAAAGTGGTTTCGTCGAAAATGGAGGTCGTTTGTAAAATCGCTATTTTTAAGGGCTACATTTTATATAAAATTCCATAGCGACTATTCTGAATTTTCAACTAGACATAACTTTTGGTTCCCATTATGAAATCTGGATTTTTCACATTCGTTGGAAAGATATTTTCAAACAGATTCAAATATTTCTGGTTTTACTAAAGTCCGATTTATTTTGAATCCTGTACATTCATTTGAAATTTGAAATCGAATTTTCAAACTACCGCGCCATTTCAAATTCCTTTCATTATTAAAATAAATATTTATATTCTAACTTCGGTTTAAATAATTTTATACATTCTAATTCTATTCAACATAAATTTCTAGTCGTTATTATTTAAAATAAATCATTTTAAATATTCAAAATTCATTAAAATAGCTAAAATAAAAAATTTAAATTGGTACTGATTTTCCGGGTTGTTACAATCTCCCCCACTTAAAATCTTTTCGTCCTCGAAAAGGAACAGAGCTGAAAGTTGTTTAACTAATCAACTCAACTTTCATTCTGGCGTTTATTCTTCAGCTTTTTAGTTTCTAAGAATTTTCTAACTTTTCAAAAATTTGGCTAACACCCTAAAATTTTGAAAAAATTCGCCATAACCTCCTTTGTACAGGGAGACCTTTAAAACTGCAACTAGCCACGTAGGGCCCTCATCATCCAAAAATAAAAGGCCAAGCGGCTAGCCAATCAGCTCATAAAATCATCCAAACCCAAGAAAATAATAAACATGTACCTATTTGTCGGGCATACAATTTTATTCCTCTTCCTAGTCTCCTTGCCACGACCTATTCATTATATACACATGTGCATGTATGCAATTTCAAACAAATTTCAATTCAGTTCATTATTTGATACAATTTGGCTAAATTTACCTCATTCATGTATTGGTTTTATTAGTTAACAAATAATTATACAACACAACCAGCAATCAGTTAGTTGATTAGCTTTTCAAACATATAATTTCCTATATATACAGAAAAATCATATTTCGTGTGTCAAATCACAATAATAAATCTTATCTAGTTTGGTTCTCACACCAGTCAATTAGAAATATATAGAAATCCCACTTTCGAAACTCGAACACAAATACTGATGATAACATAGTAATCATCAGGATCGTCTCCGGGCGACTAGAGTGTGATTCTATATCTATCCAGTGTATTTAAGGCTTTGTATACACGTTTGAAGGCGTATATGCAAAATCTGTATATACTTGATTGTCCAAATTCAATTTAAAATAAATATTCAAATACATATAATAAGATTAAATTTTCAAAACAAAATTTGTTTTTCATTTTTATTTTAAAAACACTACTCTTTACACTCATTCTAGGATACTACTGATCCCATCTCTAATGGGTCATTCGCGTTGGATATTTCTAATCTAATCTCTGATGAATTCTTTCGTTCGGTTCTAATATGCCTTGTTCTAGGGCTCTGTAAACCAAAGCTCTGATACCAACTTTCACGATCCAAACTCGCCCTTACGGGAAAGCCCTGATTGAGTCGAGAACACAAAAAATCAAAACGCAAACACAAGAACATTTAATTGCTTATTACAACAATTTACATCAGAGTACAAGAATATACAGAGTATGAACAAATAATATACATTTGATAAATATCAGAGATTTGCATATTACAATGCAGCGGAAAATAATACATAACACAACTGAAAGGAATACATGGATACAGAGCTTTCCAAGTATAGTTCCAGTTGTAAATCCAGGATCCTGTGAATATATTATATGCAAAACAAAACTACTAGCTTCCCATGTGGAAAATAGGGGCACCCAGAGTTTAGGTTAAAACAATGAACTCCAGGTCAGTCATGTGACTGGTGTGAGAACTAAAACAGTTATTTAAATCTTTACTTTAAAATAAAGTAAATCAAGGGACCATGCTGTATAACATGGAATGGGTTTCCTCCCAAGAATACCAGTGCATAAAACAAACAGCGTAATGCTTTTTGGAAAATGAAGCTATTATATGACTCAGGTCCCATTACACAATGCAACGCAAGTCGGAGGATAGAGTTTTCCCTTATAATAGCCAAATATGCTTGGTACGTTTAAAATGAATCATTTGATACTATTATAAGTGCATAATGTATAAAACAACTTCAAATATAAATGTATCAATCATAGACGGCATGGGTACCATAAATCATGTCGCAATACTAGGCTTTACAATCAAAACCGAAATGTCACGTATTGGAAATTGGGTTTCCATCATGAGTAGAGGCAAGGAATGGCTCCTCTCCAATTCAAGACGCTCTAGCAAATGCCTCAGGATCCCCCGCAGTGAACCCTTGGATCGGTTGGGTCGGTCCTTCCTTACGTTTGAGGATTAGTTATTCCTGAACACACGTTTCCCGGTCCTATCGGACCTATATCCATCGGCTCCGTAGTAACCGATATATCTGAAGCGCCTTGCTATCCATCATCTTCATAGGTAAAAAAATATAAGTGTCTGGGCTCCATACCATGACACCACTCATAGCTACAAAGAAATATCATGTTCTCCCAACGGTCTGATCCCGTTTTTGACTCATGCCGAGGTGTGAGGCTCGCAAATTAATGCTATACACAAAGCTATGCCCTTTAAGGCCGTGCTTTGATCATCAACCACAAGACTCTGCTTTTCAAAAGAAGCCTTGATCATTTTCATCTCAGCATGCCACACAGGCAATTCACGTCGTGCGACTGATGTATATCGATATATAATGTCTGAGCTCATACGTCTCAGAGAAAGGCATTAAGCAAGAGAATAAATTCTCTACCGCCAAACAGATTTATATTTAATAGAGATCAATCAACATAGAATAAAATCCAATGTCAGACAAACATCCATTTAAAAGTTCATTCTGGGTCTGAACGAAACCGGAAGCACCTTATTCCTTATTCCTCATCCCATATGTCCAATGCAGGAGAGAGGTCCTTGCATATCTAGTCGATCTCCGAGTACGTCTGGACGATCACCACTTATTACCTTATCTTGGGTGTACAGCCCAATCAAAACATCAGTAATCATCCAAACAATGTGAAGACCTCCAGTCTTCAACTACCATCTTCATCGTCGACTTATCGTCGAATGAGTTATTCAGAATGGTTATAAACCCGACCTTTCCGAATAACTCGCGTGTTTTATAAACAAGTGCTACAAAACACAACATACGCCTCATTCCAATTCTGAATATTCTATTATTCAAATATTCACATCCTTTGGGAAAGGTTCCCATTAATTTTATCAAAGATAAATTCTTTAAATTTATACTTTAATCTTCCTTTGGATATCATTTCAAAACCAAATTAAGGTTTATCAACTAGTCGGGATTATCGAACCATACCAAAGTAATCATTTATTTTATTATCCCAATCCCAACCTATTCATCTCATGGAGCAAAACTGGTAATACTCCATATCTGACACCATGGTGTTATCGGTAAAATTAATTACCATTTCATGTTCAAAGCTAACTAAAGATTTAACTAACGTTTGGAGTAGAACTGGTGATACTCCATTCTCGATCATTTCCCAAATTTGATAATTTAAAATATCAATTCACATTCCAATCTAATTAAAGATTCATTAAAACTCCACTTTGTTTTAATCTTCCTAAAAATCAATATTAATGATTATTTAACTTTGGAAATACAAACATGTCGCATTGACAATCTACACTGTAATATTGATTTCTACCGATATATAATCTCTAAGCTCGCAGGTCTTAGAGAAGGGTGTTAAGCAAGAGAATAAATTCTCCGTCAACAAAAAGGTATATATTTAGCAGAGATCAACCATATAGTTCGAAATACAATGTTAGACATGTAATCCTGTCTTTAACTGGGTTAAAGAACTAATGTCATTTAAAACACAGTTCACGATAAACCCAAATCACTTTCCATTAATTATGGAATGTTCACGGAAAACAGATCAATATATAATCGATATCAATTTTCGCATCCGACTAATAATATAAATGGAATAACGACAAAGCCTTTTAAATTCCATATGTATTAACAGTCTTCCTCCACAGAAGCTCACTTCGATTATTATCAAATCGAATTCCATTCAATTCCAAATTATATATTAAATTGGAAAACTTTACTTTGGAAAATTCCCATTAAATCTTAATAAAAGATTTATAAATTCCAAATCACATTCAACTGTTAATCAGGTTAAAGAACAAGTGTTATTTAAAACATTGTTCACGATAAACCCAAAAATCCAATTCTTTCATTCAGTGCCAATTAAATATTAATTAATTGGAAAACTTCTCTAAATCTTAATTAAAAGATTTATTCTTTTCTCAACTGGGTTTAAGAACAGTGTTAATGAAGACATCATTCACGACAAACCCAAAATCCAATTCAATATTAAATACAAGGCTCTGAAAAGAAACTATATTGGCTTGTACTCAATATCAAATTCTGAAATCAACAAATATCGTATTGGGAATAACGACATATATATCTTCCAAATTCCTCCACAATATCCGTATAATCACGAAATCCGATATCGAAATATTTCAAAGATAATTTCAATTCAAATCCATTCCAATTCATATATTGGAAATTCTGGTTATTTTTAAAACCATTTCAAATCCAATTTATTTTAAAAAAAATATTGGATTATAATTCTAGTTCATAACTCATTCATTTTGATAAAAATATATTTTCATCTTTACAGATGTGGAATTTTTCATCCAAATTCTTTCCAAATCATTTATTATGATTTTACACAAATTATTAATATTTTTAATAATTTTATCAAGGCCCGTATAGTTGATTTCCATAAACGGTCAACGAACTGCACTTACAGCGACCTTTTACAAATTTGATTTGGATATAATTCCAAATCCAATGGTTAGATTTCAAATCTCTTATATTAGCTGGAAAGCCCTTTTTGATATGAACCCAACGGTTCCGGTTTTAGGAGAATTTGACGGTCGGATCTCCCGTAATATCATTTCGAAGTCAATGGTCGAAATTCGCGAACGGCCGCGGCGCCGCGCGTTCTATTCAGGCCATTAAATATAAATAATATATATATTATATATATTTCGTCGATTTCCATTTAAAACGTATTTTACAAATCATTTTAAATTCGTTCTAAAAATGATTTCAACTTCATATTCAATTTTAAATCAAAATTGAATATTCCATATCATGAATATATAAATGATAATATTTTGAAAACATTAGATTTTGAAATCACTTCCTTTTTTATATTCATTATAAAAATGAATAAAATCGATATAAATATCGTTCGCGTCAAAATGGCGCACATCTAATTAACACAGCTTCATATATATTTCAATATTTTCATGTCCACCCCAAATCGGACATCAAAATCATATTTTTATCCATTGCTGAATATTATTTTAAAATATTAGTTATTTTAAAATATTCATTATTCGTCATTTTAAAATATTCGTTCTTTTCGAATTGGAATCAGACATCGACAATTACCATATAATTTTATTTATATGGATTTCATACACACATGTACACAACAATAATCAAACAGTCAACCATCATCCAGAGTGCATTACACAACTGCATAAGCGTTAAATATAGATAATTAATGCTTACAACAGTCTGTCAACCCATCGATTGACATACAACTAAACAATTGGGATTAGTGTACGTCAAATATCATCCCAATACCCATGTGGGGTTTCAATCGACACACGCCGATTTTATTTGTGCAGTTGGGCGATGTGTTAAATATATCATCCCAATCAATATCAGTCACATGAGTTTACATAAACAAATCGTCCGATTTGCAAATGAATATTTATTTTCATTCATATACTCGTTAAAAATTATATTTTTAACTATAAAATATTTATTTCAACATATGAATATTTTATACAGTTCATTTATACAATAAAAATGATATATTTTTTGTTCTAACATTTTTAGAAAATTTCGGCAGCATAACGGCATGATACTAGAACCGGGATAAGGTCTAGCCTTATCCCTGCCTAATACTGGCTCGGTCCATACACATACCAATTCTAATCAATTCAATTCACATCCCAAACCAAATTCAAACAAATAAAACAATCAAAGCAAACAACCAAACAACCATGGTTTCAAAAGGTGCTACTAAGCACCGTCTACATCCTAATATATATTTAACTGTAAACAAAATTAGAGTGAGAAGTTCTCACCTTTGGGATCCACTCCGCCGTGCTTTATTGTTACTCAGATTCGATGTTCTGATCCCAACGCAATCGGTTTCACGAAATTTATATTAAAAGTCATATATTTAAACGACGTTATTTACATTTAAAAAATCACATTTTTATACGGCTATTATATATATAAAAATCACATTTTTTATGTTGTTATTCATATAATAAAAACCATATTTTTAAACAACTATTATATTATATAAAATCATGTTTTTATGATGCTACTTCATATATAAAAAGTATATTTTTATATCGCTACTCCATATATAAAAATTATATTTTTATATGGCTACTCCATATATAAAAATTATATTTTTATATCGCTACTCAAATAATAAAAATCATATTTTTCATAACGCTACATATATAAAAATCAAATTTTTATCACTTCGCTTTATATATAAATTTCAAATTTTTATTACTTCGTTATATATATATAAATCAAATTTTTATATTGTTAATATATGAACAAAAATCACATTTTCATTCTAATGTCATGCATATAAAATCACATTTTTGTGACGCTACTACATATATAAAAATCATATTTTTATATAGCTATTATACATATAAAAATCATATTTTTATATTGCTACTACATACATAAAAATCAAATCTTTACACAACTAAAAGTCAAATTTTTATATAATTAAAATCGAATCTTTTTTTTATCTAACAAAAAAAATCATATCTTTATTGCTACTATACAAATAAAATCACATTTTTATATGCTATTCATATAAAGAAAAATCCAATTTTTATACTCTATTCATATAAAGAAAATCCAATTTTTATACGCTATTCATATAAAGAAAAATCCAATTTTTATACACTATTCATATAAAGAAAAATCCAATTTTTATACGCTATTCATATAAAGAAAAATCCAATTTTTATAATGTTGTTCTATATATAAAAATCAAATTTTTATCCTACTATTATATATGTAAAAATCAGATTTTTATCCTACTATTATACAATTAAAAATCAGATTTTTATCCTACTATTATATATGTAAAAATCAGATTTTTATCCTACTATTATACATGTAAAAATTAGATTAGTATCCTACTATATATAATTAAAACTGAAAATAAAATTCAATTTAAATTTACTTACATTGATTCGTAGAAAAACCGGTTAATCGCACACGAGGTGGAGCAAGGAGGGAGGTGGCGGTGTTGGGGCTGTGAGGTGGTCGGAGAAGGCTCTGGTGGTGGTTCAGGCGGTTGTCGGGGTCTAGAGGTGACAGATTCGGCTAGGGTTTGGGGGCTACGGTGTTTAGAAAGGATGAGAGGGAACAGAAGGGCGGCGCTGGAAGGGGGGTTTGGTCGGACGGGGAGGCAGCGCGCCTCCAGTGTGGCGGAGGCAACGGGAAAGGGGGAAGCGACGTCGATCTTCGTGTGTTTTTTTATTATTTCTTTTTTTCCTTCAAAAATGTTGACTTTCCATTTGAATTCCAACCGAGAGCCAACGACTGTCGCCCCTAGCTAAATACCCCCATTTCGATTGCAATGGGATATGTCCGGTAAGCCAATTCTATTGTTTCGATCAGTTTTTCTTTAAATTAAAATATAGATCAATATATTCAATTTGAACGTACATTTTAATTTACCGGGGCAACATACTGACTCCAAAAATTCCAGAAAAATAAATCTAACTACGTTTTGATGATACGGTCCTAACAAAACTAATTTCATCAAATTTGGAGATCATTTGAAAAACAGTCATTTTCCAGTCGATTAAATTCAAATTAAAATTGCCAAATACGTTTAAATTCACCACGCTCACATATTAATTCCAAAAATTATGAAAATTGGAATCTAGCAATAATTTGACATTCCGGATCCAACAAAAGTGGTTTCATCGAAAACGGAGGTCATTTGCAAAATGGCTATTTTTAAGGGCTATATTTTATATAAAATTCCAAAGCGACTATTCTGAATTTTCAACTGGACATAACTTTTTATTCCCATTGTAAAATCTGGATTTTTCACATTCGTTGGAAAGATATTTTCAAACAGATTCAAATATTTCTGGTTTTACTGAAACCCGGTTTATTCTAAATCATGTACATTGATTTGAAATTTGAAATCGAATTTTCAAACTACCGCGCTATTTCCAATTTCTTTTATTACTAAAATAAATATTTATATTCTAACTTCGGTTTAAATAAATTTATACATTCAAATTCTATTCAAAATAAATTTCTAGTCGTTATTATTTAAAATAAATCATTTTAATTATTCAAAATTCATTAAAAAAGCTAAAATAAAAATTTTAAATCGGTTCTGATTTTCCGAGTTGTTACAGAATGCTTCGAATGGTGACATTTGTAAGCTTGCTTGATAATTGTTATTATATGAAAACTCAACCAAATGCAAGTGATCTTCCCACGATCCGCCAAAATCAAGAATACAAGCCCGCAACAAGTATTCCAGTATATGATCCACCCTCTCAGTTTGGCCATCTATTTAAGGATGATATGCGGTGCTCAGATTTAACTTTGTCCCCAGCTCCTCTTGAAATGCTTCCCAGAATTTACAAGTGAATATCGGATCACGATCACTAACAATACTACTGGGAACTCCACTTAGTCTAACGATTTCTTTGAAATAAATCTGCACCAGACTCTGAGCTGTTCTAGTAGATCTGACAGGAATAAAATGGGCGGTCTTCGTGAAACGATCTACGATCACCCATATACTGTCATTACCTTTCCTGGTTCGGGGTAAACCATCAATGAAATCCATGGAGATTTGATCCCACTTCCAATCTGGAACCTCTAATGGTTGTAACAACCTGGCAAGTTTCTGCAGATCACTCCTGTCTTGTTGGCAAGTAGAACACCTGCTAACATAAATGGAAATGTCTCTTTTCATAGATTTACACCAGAATGTGCGCTTGAGATCATGATACATCTTACTCACCCCTGGATAAATACTAAGCTTAGATTTGTGACATTCATCCATCACTTCCCTTCTGAGCTCAGGAATATTCGAAACAAAAATTCGGCCTAATAACCTCAGAACTCCCTTGTTATCAATTTGGAAACTCGAGGGTTCGCCTTCCTGAACTCTTTTACTAATTCTCTGAATAAATTCATCGTCCTTCTGAAGAACTGAGATTTTATCAATCAAGGAAGGCGTAATAATGAGATTAGCGATAATGGCATTCTTTCTGCTAAGCGCATCTGCTACAACATTGGATTTCCCTGAAGTATACAAAATATCTAGATCGTATGCCGCAAGAAATTCTAACCAACACTGCTGCCTCAAATTCAAGTCCTTCTGGGTGAACAGATACTTTAATGACTTATGATCTGTATATAATTCAAACTTCTCACCCAAAAGATAGTGCCTCCATATTTTCAAAGCAAACACAACGGCTAACAACTCAAGATCATGAGTAGGATATCTCTTCTCATACGGCTTCAATTGACGGCTAGCATAAGCAACTACTTTTCCTCTTTGCATTAATACCGCACCAACACCTTCAAGAGAAGCATCTGTATAGACTGTCAAATCTTGATTGCCTCGATAATAGTCAACACTAGAGCAGTAGTCAATCTTAACTTCATCTCTTGGAAAGCTGCCTCATATTCAGGCGTCCAATTAAACCTTGTATGCTTCTTGGTAAGCTTCGTTAGTTGTAAAAATAGCTTCGAAAAATCCTTAATGAAATTCCTATAACAACCCGGAAAATTAGAACCAATTTAAAATTTTTATTTTGGCAATTTTTATGAATTTTGAATATTTAAAATGATTTATTTTAAATAATAACGACTAGAAATTTATTTTGAATAGAATCAAAACGTATAAATTTATTTAAATCAAAGTTAGAATATAAATATTTATTTTAATTATAAAAGGAATTGGAAATGGCGCGGTAGTCTAAAAATTCGATTTTAAATTTCAAATGAATGTACAAGATGCAAAATAAAGCGGATTTTAGTGAAACCAAAAATATTTGAATCTGTTTGAAAATATCTTTCTAATGAATCTGAAAAATGGAAACTTCATTGCGGGAATCAAAAGTTATGGCTAGTTGAATATCCAGAATAGTCGTTATGGAAATATAGCCCTTAAAAATAGCCATTTTGCAAACGGCCTCCGTTTTCGATGAAACCACTTTTGTTGGTTCCAGAATTTCAAATTATTGCTAGATACCAAAATTCATAATTTTTGGAATTAATATGTGAGCGTGGCACAAGAAAACGTGTTTTAACAGTTTTAGTCAATTTGGATCGGCCAGAAAATGATCATTTTTCAAACGGTCTCCAAATTCGACGAAATTAGTTTTGTTAGGACCGTATCGTCAAAACATAGCCAGACTTATTTTTCTGGAATTTTTGGAGTCAGTATGTGGCCCCGGCAAATTAAAATGTATGTTTAAATCTAAAATTGAATGTTTTATATTTTAATTTGAAGAATAACTGACTGAAACAGTCGAATAGGCTTGCAAAACATACCCCATTGCATTCGGAATGGGGGTATTTAGCTAGGGGCGACAATCGTTGGGGCTCGTTTGGAATCCGTAGTATTAAACAAGTAAAAAGTGAATAAATTAATATTAAAAATTCATATAAATACACCATTTTCTAGGAAAACCCTAGTTTCCCTAAATCAGATAAAACGCGCTGCCAGTTCAAAACCTTAACGGCTGATTTCTTCCAAATAAAATCCCCAAATATTTTTCAATTCAATTTGAATTAAAATCTCGTTCAAAACAAAAATTAAAGAGGGAAGAGAGAGCGTTAATCTAGTATGGGTTTGATCGTATATTATTATGTGGTTTGGGGGAATTTCGAAGCCAAAGCCGTCGACTTTCCACACATATTCCGAGGCCGTACGAGGTGCAAGTGGGGGGACCGCGCCTGGTGTGGGGAGGCTCTGACGACGGCGGTCAAGGCGCCATGTTCCGATCGTGCTCCAGTGCTTCGGCGTGCGTGCAATTTGGAGAGAGAGGATTCGAGGTTATAGGTTTTGTCGATGGCTAGAAGAATAACGAAGACGATGGTTAAAAATTGGATTAGGGTATTAATTTTTAGTTAGTTAATTAATTAAAGTGCTTAATCTTTAAATTGTTGTAACTTCTTCAAATCAAAGCAGAATCGAACGTGGTTGGGTGCATTGGAAACATCTCAACGAGCTCTACAGGATGGGAACAAGTCTGGATAGTATTGGGGTTATTTGGAATTTCTCGAGTAAATTAAACGAGTTGTTTAATTTGATTAAATTAGTTGTTATTAAACGATTTCGAAACCCAAGGTGAGAACTCTCTCACTAAATTCTATTGTACAGTTATTTATTTTTATAACTGAATTTGTGTTGACTGCCTGTTAACTCACCTCACATATGTCCACAGACCATGGATGACTTGTTTGATTTTGATATGTTATGAAAATTGATTGTGATGTGGAATGGAATGGAATATAAAATATTCATGTGTTGAAATAAAATATTTTTATCATTAAAAATATAATTTTTAACGTGTATATGGATAAAATAAATATTCATTTACAAATCGGACGATTTGTAAATGTACACCCATTTGACTGATATGGATTGGGACGATAAAATTTTACACATTTCCCAACTGCATAAATAATATTTAGTATTTGTTGGTTGAAATCCCACACGAGTATTTGGATGATATTTGATGTACACTAATCCTAATTGTTTAGTTGTATGTCAATCGATTGGTTGACAGACTGTTATAAGCGTTAAATATTTATATTTAATGCTTATGCAGTGTAGAATGCACTCTGGATGATGGATTGTTGTTTTCATTGTTTTTGTATACATATGTTGTATGACATCCATATAATAACATTATATGGTAATTGACTATGTCTGATTCCAGTTCAGTAAGAATGAATATTTCAAAATATTGAATATTTTAAAATAATGAATATTTTGAAATGATATTCAGTAAGTGATCAAAATATGATTTTGATGTCTGATTTGGGATGGACATGAATATATATATATATATATATATATCTGTGTTGATTAATTTAACTCTAATTTGATGTGAACGATATTTATATCGATTTTATTCATTTTTATAATGAATATCGAAAAGGAAGTGATTTCAAAATCTAATGTTTTGAAAATACTATCATTTATATATCGATGATATGGAATATTCGATTTTGATTTGAAATTGAATAAGAAGCGGAAATCGTTTTGAAAACGAATTTAAAACGATTTATAAAGTACGTTTTAAGTGGAAATCGACGAAATATATAATATATACAAATTATATATATTTAGTGGCCTGAATAGAACGCGCCGCGCCGCAGCAGTTCGCGAATTTCGACCATTGACTTCGGATGGACATTACGGGAGATCTGACGGTCGGATTCTCCTAAAACTGGAACCGTTGAGTTCGTATCGAAAAGAGCTTTCTAACGAATATAATAAATTTGAAATCAAACAACTGGATTTGGAATTATTTCCAAATCAAATTTGGAAAAGTTCGTTGTAAGTGCAGTTCGATGGCCGTTTATGGAAATCGACTGTACGGGCCTTGATAAAATTATTAAAAATACCAATAATTTGTGTAAAATCATAACAAATGATTTGGAAAGAATTAGGGTGAAAATTCCATATTTGAAAAGATAAAAATATATATTTATTGAAATGAACTAGTTATTAACTAGGATTACAATACAATTATTTTTAGAAATAAATAAATTGGATTGGAAAGGGTTTTAAAATAACCAGAAGTTTCCAATGAATAGATTGGAATGGATTTGAATCGAAATTATCTTCGGAACATTTCGATATTGGATTTTGTGATTATACGGATATTGTTATGGGAATTTGGAAGATATATATATCGTTATTTCCAATACGATATTTGTTGATTTCAGAATTTGATGTTGAATATAAGCCGATATATTTTCTATTCAGAGCCTTGTATTTAACATCAAATTGGATTTTGGGTTTGTCATGAACGGTGACTTCCTTAACACTGTTCTTAAACCCAGTTGAGAAAAGATATAAATCTTTTGATTAAGATTGTTAGAGTTTTCAATTATATTTAATAATTGGAATAAAATGGAATGAGAATTGGGTTTATCGTGAACTGTGTTTTTAATGACTCCCATTATTTAACCAGATTTACAATGAAATGTGATTTGGAATTTATAAATATTTTGTTAAGATTTAAAGGAGATTTTCCAAAGTAAAGTTTTACAATTTAACATATTAAATTGGAATTAATGGAATTCGATTTGGTAATAATCGAAGTGAGCTTCTGTAGAGGAAGACTGTTAATATATATGGAATTTAAAAGGCTTTGCCGTTATTCCATTTATATTATCGATTAGATATGGAAGTTTATATAGATTATATATATTGATCAGTTTTCCATGAAAATTCCATTGTTAATGGAATGAGATTTTGGGTTTATCGTGAGCTTTGTTTTAAATGAAATTAGTTCTTTAACCCAGTTAAAGACAGGGTTTATTTCCTGAATTGGAAAAATCATTAAGTAATGGTTGCAGGAAATTAAAACTGAATTAGAGTTTTAATGAATCTTTAAATAGATTGAAAGGTGACTTTGATAACTAAAATTATCAAATCCAAGAAATGATCGAGAATGGAGTATCACCGGTTTTGCTCCAAGCGTTAGTTAAATCTTTAATTAGTTTTGAAGTGAAATGGTAAGTAATTTTACCAATAACACCATGGTGTTAGATATGAAGTATTACCAGTTTTACTTCATGGGATGAATAGGTTGGTATTGGGAAATTAAAACAAATGATTACTTCGGTAAGGTTCGCTAATCCCGACTAGTTTGGATAAACCATTTTTGGTTTGAATTGATATCCAAAGGTAGATTAAACAATAAATTTAAAGAATTTATCTTTGATAAAATTAATGGGAACTTTTCCCAAAGTATAAGAATATTTGAAGAAAGAAATATTCTGGATTGGAATGAGGCGTATGTTGTATGTTGTGTTTTTATAACACTTGTTTATTATGTACGCGAGTTATTCAGAAAGACCGGGTTTATACTCATTCTGAATAACTAATTTGACGATAAGTCGACGATGAAGACGATGGTTGAAGACCGGAGGTCTTCACATCATTTGGATGATTACTGATGTCTTGATTGGGCTGTAAACCCAAGATGAGGTAATAAATGGTGATCATTCCAGATGTACTTGGAGATCGACCGGATATGCGAGGACCTCTCTCCCGTATTGGACATATGGGATGAGGAATAAGGTGCCTCCGGTTTCGTTCAGACCAAGAACGAACTTGTAAATGGACTGTGTGTCTGACATTGGATTACATTCTGTGTGATTGATAGACATCAGTTGCATAGCGTGAATTGCCTGTGTGGCATGCTGAGATGCAAATGATCAAGGCTTCTGTTGAAAAGCAGAGTCTTGTGGTTGATGATCAAAGCATGGCTTTAATATAGCATAGATTTGTGTAGCGTTAATTCGCGAGCCACACACCCCGGTGTGAACTAGAAACGGGAGAGGACCTCAGGGAGGGTATGCATTTCCTTCTAGCTAGGAGTCGTGTCTGGGTTTTGCACACCCAGATGTTTTACTTATGTGGATGATGGATAGCAAGGCGCCTCGGTTGTATCAGCACTGCGGGGCCGATGGATGGTATGATCTTTTTATAGACTAGATTGAAGCCCTATAGGGCGGGGAAACGCAGTGTTGAGGCATTTTAATCCACTCTGTGTGGACCGACCCTGACGATCCAAGGTGCAGTTGCGGATGTATCTTAAGCGGCGAGCTAGAACGTCTCGAATTCGGTAAAGACGATCCCTTGCCTTGGTTCACAGATGGAAATCCAACTTCTAATATGTGACATTTCGATTTAGATTGTAGAGCCTAGTATGGCGACATAGTGGGATGGGGCATTATGTCGTCTATGATTGGTACATTTGTATTCGAAGTTGATTTCTTCACTTATAATAGTAATAAAAGATGAAATTTCATGTACCAAGCATATTTGGCTATTATAAGGTAAAACTCTATCCTTCAGCTTGCGTTGCATTGTGTGATGGGACCTGAGTCTTATAATAGCTTCATTGTTCTTTATTTAGCATTGCGCTATTTGTTTTATGCACTGGTATTCTTGGGGGTAAACCCGTTCCGTGTTATACGGCGTGGCCCCTTGATTTACCTAACTTTAAAGAAAAGCTTTAAATAACTGTTCTAGTTCTCACACCAGTCACATGACTAACCTAGAGTTTATTATTTTAACCTAAACTCTAGGTGCCCCTATTTTCCACACAGGCAGCTAGTAGTTTTGGTTTTGCAGATTTATATTCACAGGATCCTGGTTTACAGCTGGAATGATATTCGGAAAGCTCTGTATCTGTATATTCCTTTCAGTTGTGTTTGTATTAGTTTTCCGCTGTTATGTATTTAAATGTAATTTTAAATCTCTAACATTTATCGAATGTATATTATTTATTCATACTCGGTTATATTCTTGCACTCTGATGTAAATTGTTGTAATAAGCAATGAAATGTTCTTCAGTTTGTGTTCTGATTTGTCGTGTTCTCGTTACAATCCGGGCTTTCCTTTACGGGGAAGCTTGGGTCGTTATAGAGGATCCAAATTGACTGAAATTGACAAAGTTGGTTAGTTAAAAAACTTTTGGTTGGTTAAACAACTTTCAGCTCCGTTCCTTTTCGAGGATGAAAAGATTTTAAGTGGGGGAGATTGTAACAACCCGGAAAATCAGAACCAATTTAGAAAATTCATTTTGGCAATTTTAATGAATTTTGAATATTTAAAATGATTTATTTTAAATAATAACGACGAGAAATTTATTTTGAATTAGAATGTATATATTTATATAAATCGAAGTTAGAATATAAATATTTATTTTAATTATAAAAGGAATTGGAAATGGCGCGGTACTTTGAAATTTCGATTTCAAATTTCAAATGAAGTACAGGATTCAAAATAAAATGGATTTTAGTGAAACCAAAAATATTAGAATCTATTTGAAAATATCTTCCCAACAAATCTGAAAAATCAAAATTTCATAGCGGGAATAAAAAGTTATGTCCAATTGAAAATTCAGAATAATCGCTATGTAAATATAGCCCTTAAAAATAGCCATTTTGCAAATGGCCTCCGTTTTTCGACAAGACCACTTTTGTTGGATCCAAAATGTCCAATTTTCATAATTTTTGGAATCAATATGTGAGCGTGGTGGATTTAAACGTGTTTGTTAATTTCGGTTTGAATTTAATCGACTGAAAAATGACCGTTTTTCAAACGGTCTCCAAATTCGACGAAATTAGTTTTGTTAGGACCGTATCGTCAAAACATAGCCAGATTTATTTTTTTGGAATTTTTGGGGTCTGTATGTGGCCCCGGTAAATTAAAAAGTGCTTTTG
Source organism: Allium sativum (assembly GCA_030737875.1). Classification (NCBI taxonomy): domain Eukaryota; kingdom Viridiplantae; phylum Streptophyta; class Magnoliopsida; order Asparagales; family Amaryllidaceae; genus Allium; species Allium sativum. Next base: position 508,692,858 of record CM060920.1, on the reverse strand, counting down.
AATTAAATATATATTGATTTATATTTTAAATTTAATCAAAACTGGTCGTAACAGCTGAATTGGCTTGCGAAACATATCCCATTATATTTGGAATGAGGGTATAACGCTAGGGGCGACAGTCGTTGGGTCTCATTTAGAGTTCGCGTGTAAAGTCAACTTTTTTAGGAGAACTAAATAAAATTAAAATTAAATATATATATATATATATATATTTCCTTGGTCAAACTCTCCCTCGTCCCACGTTCAGTTCGAAATTAAATAAAAGAAAAAAAAGAAAAAAAAGGGGGGATCGCGACTCAGAACCCGCCGCTGTTTCTGGGCCTCGACCTCCGCCGCAAGCGCTGTCGCCGACCGTCCATCCTCAACGCGCCGCCTTCAGGTCCCCCTCCTCAACGCAAGAACCCCAAGCCCTCTCTCTTGCCCCCCCCCCCACCCCCTTCAAATTGAAACCGTGGCCCCAACCCCCATCAAACCCGCCGCCAACCACAAACCCACCACCAAAGGCCGCGCCTCAGCCTCCTGTAAGTTTGTTTGTTTTTATTTTTTTGTTTATTTCTTATTATTTCATTTTATTAAAGGTAATTTATTTTAAAGGAAGAAATCAGTTTTAAAAGGAGAGGAAAAAAATTAGTTTTTTTTCTTTTATTATATAGTAAAATAAAAAATATAGTTTATATATATATTAACAAAATAAAAATAGGGTTTATATATATATAGTAGTGGAATAAAAACATGATTTTTAGTAAATAAAAATATGATTTTTATATTGAAAGTGAACAAATAAAAATGAGACCTTTATATATTTGTTAGCGAAATAAAAATGAAATCTTTATACATTATAATAAAGGGTAAAGATTCGATTTTTATTATATGTATAGCGAGACAAAAATTCGATTTTTAAATAGGAAAAGTTAAGATTTCTAATTTAGTAAAGGAATGATATTTATTAACATAAAGATGAGGTTTTAATCGTATAAAGGTGAAATTTTTATTTATATAAATCGCATATAAAAATATGATTTTTATATAAATGGCTTAGAAATAAAAATATAATCTTTTATATACATGTAGCGAAATAAAAATATAATCTTTTCTATACGGATAGCGTCATAAAAATGTGATTTATATATATATATAGTAGCATTGTTAAAAATATGATTTTTAATATAAACCGCGTGAAACAGATGGCGATGAAACTGATTGGAAGCAAAACGGAATCTAGACCACTCAGAAATAAAGAATGGAGGAGTGGAACCACTGTGAGAACTTCTCATTTTAATTTATTTTCTAATTAGAAATATATACTAGGATGTAGACGGTGCTTAGCAGCACCCGACACCGTCGTCCACAGACCATGGGCGACTTGTTTGTTTGATTGTGTTGTGAAAATTGGTTGTGGTGTGAAATGGACTCTATAAAATATTCATGTGTTGAAATAAAATATTTTATAGTTAAAAAAATAATTTTTAACGTGTACCTAAATAAAATAAATGAAATTGGAATGGAAAGGAATTAAAAATAACCAATTTCATTAATTATCGAATAAAATAAATGAAATTGGAATAAATTGGATTTGAAATGGTTTTAAAAATTACTGAATTTCTAGTATATGGATTGGAACGGATTTGAATCGAAATTATCTTCAGAATGTTTCGATATTGGATTCCGTGATTATACGGACATTGTGGAGGAATTTGGAAGATATATATATATATATATCGTTATTCCAGTATGATGTTTGTTGAGTTCAGAATTTGATATTGAATATAAGCCGATATATTTTCTATTCAGAGCCTTGTATTTAATATCAAATGAGATTTTGGGTTTGTCGGGAATGGTATCTTTAATAATATTGTTCTTAAACCCAACGGAGTTAAAAAAATTAGAAACTAACTGGAGATTAGCTAAGTTGAATGGTTTCCTAGGTATTGATCTGATGTTGGTTTCAGCCTTCGGGACTAATACTTAGGGAATTGTTCTCTTACTAATTTACGGTTAGAGACTGGTGGAACGGTATCTTCATTAACACTATTCTGAAACCCCATGTGAAAAGAATAAGTCTTTTAACTAAGATTTAAAGAAGAATTACCAATTAATTAACATTTAATTGGAATTGAAATGGAATGTGAATTGGGTTTATTGTGAACTGTGTTTTTAACGACATTCGTTCTTTAACCCGATTCACAGTGAAATATGATTTGGAATTTATAAATATTTTAATTAGGATTTAGGGGAAATTTCCAAAGAAGGTTTCCCAGTTTAATAAAATAAATTGGAATGGAATGGAGTTCGATTCAGTAATTATCGAAGTGAACTTCTGTGGAGGAAGACTGTTACTATATATGGAATTTAAGAGGCTTGCCGTTATTCCATTTATATTATCGGTTGGATATAGAAGTTCATATCGATTATATATATGATCTGTTTTCCATGAAGAGTCCATAATTAATGGAATGGGATTTTGGGTTTATCGTGAACTGTGTTTTAAATGACATTAGTTCTTTAACCCAATTAAAGATAAGATTAATTTCTTAACTTTGAATAATCATTAGGTAATGATTTTTGAGATTAAAACTAAATTGGAGTTTTAATGAATCTTTAATTAGATTGAAACAGATAATGTGATAATTTAAATTATCAAATTCGGGAAATGATCGAGAATGGAGTAGAATCAGTTTTACTCCAAGCGATAGTTAAATCCTTAATTAGATTTGAACGTGAAATGGTAATTAATTTTACCTATAATATCGTGGTGTTAGATATGAAGTATTACCAGTTTTGCTTCATGGGATGAATAGGTTGGGATCAGGAAATATAACAAATGATTACTTCGCTAAGGTGCGTTAATCCCGAGTAGTTTGGATAAACCATAATTTGGTTTGAATTGATATCCAAAGAAAGATTAAAGAATAAATTTAAAGAATTTCTGTGACGGCCCGCCCCGCACCAACCGACATTTCCTCCAAAAGTGCGTTGTACACATGTCCAGTTAGTCCGGAACGGTCGTCAGAAGAAAAGAAGAAAAACGAAGAATCAAGAAAGAACCTGCAGAATGTCTCACAGCGCATGGAACAAAATATAATAACAACATACTTGACATAAAACAGGTGAGACAGTGTATAAGCTGAAACAAACTATCATAGCAGCGGAAAATCCAAAGTACAGCTTATGATCCAAAGCCAACATTATTACAACTTTTAAAAACTGTCTCAAAAAGCTAAACAACAAAGGTACACAACTAATGCCCAAAGTAGTTACCAGCAACGACACAGGGAGGATATCTATATATATCATACGTGGAAGCCTTGTGCTCGCCTCTGAATCCGCTACTCGCGCATCACCAGCTAACCTGTCTCTAGTCTGCTCGTGAGAGCACCCAGAGTAAAAAGAAGAGACATAAAACTTTGGGTCAGACAAAAAGTCTGGTATGAGCGATAAGCAGCTAGACAGAACAATAACAGGTATACTAAACCATACCTGAACCTGGACCTGCAACCAAAGAGTTAGCACTACATATTGTACAACACTCTAGGGTGCCATAACAAATGGTGTAAGGAACACGGGGGTGGGGTGTGCATGTCATAGTGATGGCAAACAAGTCAAACATAGCAACCATCCTCACATCTCTCACTCAGTGCGTAAAGTATACGATATCCATCACTTCGATCACCCAATACTTTGCTATGATCACTCTGCCCCATGAAGTCACAACAGCTTCACTGCACTGATCCATAGCCATTAATCCTTCGCTATGTCCACTTTGCCCTATGGAGTCGTACACAACCCACTGCACTGGCTCATAGCCTTACTAATCCTTTACTATGTCCACTCTGCCCCCATGGAGTCACAATGGCTCCACTGCACTGGCTCATAGTCTTACTACGATCACTTTGCCTCTCAAGTCATGGTGACTCTACTGCACTGATACGTAGTCCCGCTACGATCACTTTGCCCCTCGAGTCATGGTGAATCTACTGCACTGATACATAGCCCATCATTCCTTTTCAGTGGTGAATCGAAGTTATGAACATTGACAATTCCTTAGCACACGTCCCGCAGCAAAGCCCAATCATGAGGTGATCTCATTGGTTCCCAACTGGATCCTGAGCTCTAACTTCCATTTGGACTACCTTTGCATCTTGGGTTTTTGGTCATCACTGGATCGGTTTGGATCCTCAACCCTTCTTCTCTGTTGGATCGGATCGGTCTCTTCCAAGTGCTCCGGTCGGATCGTGGCCTCCAAGTCTCTTTGTAGTACATCGGTTCGGTTCGGGTGCTCTCTGGCGGGTCGGGTCGTGTAGACGCATCTTGGTTCGGTTTGGTGTAACCTTGCTCCATCGGTTCGGTTCGGGTTCCTGGTCTCCGATCCGATCCACTTCCTCTTCCATTCCGATCCCCTTCTCTTCCCTTCAATCGATCTGATTCCTCCTTCTTTAGCTCGATCCGATCCCAGTTCAACCATTGTGGCCTTCCTTTTTGCCATACTTTCCCTTGTGCCAAGCTTCGGTTCGGTTCGGTGATCTCTTGCCCAGTCCACTATCCGGTCCGAGCCCATACCCCCGATCCGATCCGAAAGCCTGCACCATTTTCCTACAACTTTTCCAGCGAGTGTTTTACGCCATTCGACGGCATTTTCGACCATTCTAACTATTCTAATCAATCACAAAGCATACCATACAGTCATAGCAACAAGTAGAAGTGACCTCAAACACCAAAACATAAATATGATAGGTTAAAATGGATCAAACATAGCCGAAACCCCATATTTTCCCTTAAACATGTTCAAGCATAATTAACGATAGGATTAGCAAAACTTAACCAAATTAACCCAATTTCATATCAGAGGTCTAAAACATCATTTAAGAATTTATAAGTATTTTTCCAGATTTTTATCATGTTTAAATTCGCTAATTACCCTTAATTAACCATAATTAGTGAGGAACTATGCAAATCACTCACCTTAGCCACAAATAAACCTTAGATCTGAAATAAATCTTTGATATGGCGCGAATACCAATGCTAAACAGCAGCTCTAATCTTGATTTGGTGAAGATCTCCCTTGATTTGATGTTGCTAAGCTTAATCCTTGATTAGAAAGTGATTTGGAGGTGATTTAGAGGTTGGAGACCATTTTTAGGGTTTCTAAGAGGTAAGTGGAGGCTAGAAAACTGAAATGGAATGAAACCCTAACTCTTTTCAGCCTCCCCATAACCCTAATCCCGAAATGGGTTATGGGCCCATTCACTAATCATCCTATTTGGCTCGGTTAACCAGTTTTTCACCTTCCAAACCTTATTTCAGCCATTTCTCCCAAACGGTAAGTCCGTTTTCCACATATGAGCACTCTACAGAAAGGAAAACCATCATCCAAAGCCAATGGAAGTTGTTTCGGATCAAAAATCCTTTCCAATCAAAAGTTATGGCCGAAACAAGATTAGCTAGGGGGAAAACGGTCATTTAAAAATCGGAAAAAATCATGAACATAGGAAATGACCCCAATGGTCGTTTCCCAAAGCCACATGACCACACGGCTTCATATAAGAAAGAAATAAATATTCTACGATCCTTCGATGCGTAGAATGCGGGTTGTTACATTCTTCTCTCCTTAAGAAATTTCGCCCCCGAAATTCCCTAACCAAAACACACAAAGGGTCCTGCACGCCTATCAGCCATAAAACAATAATCAAACATGCAAAACAAGCAAAACAAACCTATCCTAGCATGCGGAATAACTAAATTGCAAAGTAAATCTTACCAGGCAAAGAGTTCTGGATACGTCTTCCTAATGCTCTCCTCTGTCTCCCAAGTACAGTCATTCTCATTCTCGCCCCACTGAACCTTGACTAGCTTCACCGCATTCCTTCGAAGTTGCTTCGTATCATGTTCGACAATACGAATCGGCTTGCGGTTCCCAGCCGCCTCGGGTTCCACTTCGAAGTCCTCTAACTGATCAGGTGAAATAGTCATATTTGGGTCGTGCACGAACTTCCTTAGCTGGGAAACATGAAATACGTTGTGAACTTCCGTCATCTTCTCGGGTAAGTCAACTCTATACGCCACATTCCCAACTTGTTCGAGAACTGGGAATGGGCCAACAAATCTTGGTGCCAACTTGCCTCTCCTTCCAAATCGTATCACGCTCTTCAATGGAGAAATCCTGACAAACACAAAGTCACCAACGGAGAACTTTAAGTCTCTTCTCCTCTTAAGAGGATAACTCTTCTGCCTCTCCTGGGCAGCCTTCATTCGTTGTTGAATGATCTTAATCTTATTTGAAGTTTCTCTTACTACATCTGGTCCAAGAACAAACTTCTCACCGATCTCTATCCAACATGATGGTGAGTTGCACGGTCTTCCGTACAAAGCTTCATATGGGGCCATACCGATACTGGATTGGTAGCTATTATTATATGCAAACTCTACTAGATGCAAATGTTAATCCCATGATCCACCAAAATCCAATATACAAGCCCTCAAGAGATCTTCCAATATACGATTCACCCTCTCTGTCTGACCGTCGGTTTGAGGATGATACGCGGTACTGAGATATAATTCCGACCCTAGAGCCTCTTGTAAGCTCTTCCAAAACCCACTAGTAAACAATGGATCCCGGTCACTCACAATGCTTTTAGGTACTCCATGAAATCTCACTACCCACTTCATATACAGCTCTACTAACTTAGCTGTCGTTCTGGTCGATTTGACTGGTATAAATCTTGCACTTTTGGTCAATCGATCCACAATTACCCAAATGCTTTCATGTCCCAATTTAGTCCTTGGTAAACCATCAATGAAATCCATCGAGACTTGCTCCCATTTCATTCGGGAATTTCTAATGGTTGCAACAAACCACTAGGCTTCTTTTGCTCGGCTTTAACTAGCTGGCAATTCATGCACTTGGATATAAACTTCCCAACGTCTCTTTTCATCCCTTCTCAGTAGTAAGTCTGCTTCATGTCTCGATACATCTTATCACCACCAGGGTGTATAGTCAGTTTTGAGTGATGACATTCCCTAAGCACTTCATCTCTCAAACCATTCACGTTGGGTACAACTAGTCTTCCATTCTTTCGAAGCCATCCTTCTCGATCAAGCCCATACAAATTCATCTCCTCACCGTCGATATTCATCTCTAACTTGGAGATGATTTCCAACAGGTTAGGATTGTCCTTCTGACTGGAACCAATCCTCTCAATCAAAGTGGGTCTGATCATCAAACTAGCCAACATCTCTGTATCCAATTCGCACTTTGGTCTGAAATCAAACCCTGCGATATACTCCAGTTGCTTCCATTCAAGAAACATAGCCCCTAAACTGGCATGTCTCCTACTCAAGGCATCGGCTACCGCATTACCTTTCCCAGGTGTATATGCGATATCAAAATCATACGAAGCCAAGAACTCTAACCATCTCTGTTGACGGAGATTCAGATCCTTCTGAGAGAAGAGATACTTTAACGATTTATGATCGGTAAACAACTCAAATCTCTCTCCCAAGAGATAATGCCTCCACATCTTCAACGCGAACACGATCGCTGCCAGTTCCAAATCATGGGTAGGATACCTTTTCTCTTGCGGCTTTAGTTGCCGACTAGCATAAGCTACAACCCTACCTCCTTGCATCAATACAGCACCTAGTCTGGTACCACAAGCATCCGTGTATACCGTCATCTCTTCATTCCCTTTTGGAATGACTAACACTGGCGCACGCGTCAACTTTTCTTTTAGACTCTTGAATGCATTTTCACACACTCCGTCCCAGACTAAGGCTTGATTCTTCTTAGTCAACTGAGTCAACGGTGTCGCTATCTTGTAGAAGTCCTGGATAAACTTACGATAATACCCAGCTAACCCCAAGAAGCTTCTTACGTCTGTTGCATTCTTGGGTGTAGACCAATCCTGCACCGTAGCTACCTTCGCAGGTTCCACGGCAATACTATTCTCTAAAACAACATGGCCCAAGAATCTCACTTCCCTTCTCCAGAAGTGACACTTAGAAAATTTCGCTTTCAATTGGTATTTTCTCAACACCTCCAACACTATCCTCAAATGTTCCTTGTGTTCCTCCTCTGTCCTCGAGTAAACAAGGATGTCGTCTACGAACACAAGAACAAACTTATTCAGCTGATCTTTGAATACCCTATTCATAAGATCCACGAAGTATGCTAGTTCATTGGTCAACCCAAATGGCATGACCAACCACTCATAAAATCCAGACGGCGTCCGAAATGTCGTTTTGGCTATACTATCAGCTGCTACTCGGAGCAGATGAAATCATGTCGCGAGGTCCAACTGGGAGAACACTCTTGCTCCTTCCAGTTGATCAAACAAATCATCTATTCGCGGTAGAGGGTACTAATTCTTCCTCGTCACCTTATTCAACTCGCGATAGTCCACACACAAACGAAGGGAACCATCTGCCTTAGTGGCAAACACAACTGGTGCTCCCCACTCGGAGACACTTCTTCTAATAAATCCCTTCTTCAAAAGATTGTTGACTTGCACCCCGAGCTCTCGCTGCTCCCTTGGTGCCATACGACGAAGTGGCATCACTATAGGTCTGGCATCTTTCATTAAATCAATACGGAACTCAATCTCTCGGTGTGGTGGAAGCCCGGTCACTTCCTCGAAGACGTCCGGATACTGGCCAACCACGGGCACATCTGACAACTCATCATGCGGGATGTCGAGGGAATTTATAAAACTAACCATTACCCCATCACTAGGTAGACTACCAAACACTACCCTCCGCCCATCATCCGCCCTAACTGTCACCAAAAATCCCTCACAGTCTACCACCACCCCCATATCTTTGGAGCCAATCGACCCCCAGTATAATGCCATACCCAGTAAAGCCCAAAACAAAGCAGTCACAAACAAACATACATCCATGACTCGATAAGACCAAATTTCGGCAAATCATACTAAGGTTAGTCGAACCACCAATCGGGTTCGTCACAACCAACAGTCTATCGACTATCTTGGGTTCCAGTCCCAACCTATCTACCAGGTCACTAGATATGAAGGAATGGGAAGCCCCAGTATCAAACAATATTCGAACAGGTATATCAAGAGTAGAAAGCATACCTTGAATGACGACATTCTTTCCTTTCTCCGCTGCAGTTGGGGCATTCGACGAAGAAGGAACAGCATTAATAGCATATGCTTTCACAATCTGCTTCTCTTTAAGAGGTTGTGGACATTTATCCTTATGATGTCCCACTTGGCCACAGTTGTAGAACTTCCTATCCGCTGGCTTGGCCCGACATTCTTTGGCATAGTGGCCCTTCCTACCACAGCTGAAGCACTCAACATCTTTCTTACTCTTTTTCTGGCCATCCTTAGCTTGGCTCTGCTTCCTCTTATTCTGAGAGTTGTTCTTGCCTCCACCGCTCGCTTGCGGTTTTGGCCCTTCTGCAGATGCAACCTCCGTCTTTGACTTAGGGTAAAGACTCTCCGATCTCAAAACTTTCCCAACAATCGACTCAAACGTCTCATCGATGTGGTTAATAAGCCTTTCCCCCAAGTATCCATCTAGACCAGTAATGAACTTCTCATTCTTCTTCTCAGGAGTATCGATAAGAGATAGTCCATACTTCGACAAAGTATCGAACTCAGCAATATAGTCCGAGACTGCCCTACCATTCTGCTTAAGCTCCAAGAACTTCCTAAACAATTCTGACTTCTGAGCAGTTGGGATAAACTTATCGCTAAAGCGAGCCTTAAACTGATCCCAAGTAACCTGATCCTCTGGAGTGGTTGTCCTAATAGCATTCCACCAATTCATTGCTCTCCCTTACAGCTGACGAGACGCTAGCCTTCTCTTCATCGCATTCTCGATACCCAAGTCGTCAAAGATACGATCACAGCTATCCAACCAATCCTGAACATCCGTGGCCAACTCCGTTCCGTGGAACGGCTTCCCACCAAGGTTAGTGTAATCCTTGGACAGCTTGGCGAAATTGGCCCTAGGCGGCTTCACTACTGGACCACCACCATTACCGGAATTGGGAACTGCTCCCTGAACATCCCTAAGCATCTCTCTCATGAAGTCAGTGAACATCGTCCTCATGTCAGAAGCATTCCCATTATTGGTCCCTCTACCAGCACCCCTCGTATCTCTGTTGAGACAAGATTTTGATCGATGCCAACATATAAAGGTGCAATGAAGATCATTTCATAGAGCTAAAGTTTTTTACTTTGAGTCGTGTTAGAAATATGTTAAAATCTATCCTCAAAGTATAACACGAATGCACAAAACTTCGTTGCTGAAAGCTGTATATTTGAGGAATTGAAAAGTCACAGAAAAAGCCCAAACGGTCCAGACTCCGATCGGGAAAAAGTGCAGAGTGATATAGACTATGGACCGAGGTCCTCTGGTCCATAGCCAGAAAACGGTCGACCGCCCTAAAAAGGACCGGTCGACCGGTTTTACGGTGTTTGCACATAACGGCTATTTTTTTGATTCTTTAAATTTCCAGAGAGTTGACCAGTCGACTGGTGATTTTCAACCAGTCGACCGGTCCCGAACAGCAAGCCTTTTCTATGAAGGGTTGCTTCCATTCATCAAGAGTTTTCTTTTCAATTTTCAATGGAAGATGCAATATTTTGTAGAAACTCTTCATGAAGGAATGCAACTATTCTACACTATAAATAGACTTGAAATCATACTTTCAATTCACCGATTCTTGCTCTAAATTCTGATCTTACTTTCTAAATATTCTTGCATTCTAAAAGCTCTCAAATATTTCAATTGCTTATTGAATCATTGAAATTATTTCATATCTCTTCATTCAATAAGTAATATACTTCCTTAAATCAACGCATTCAAAGTATATACTTGAGGATCAGATTATAGGAAGATTGTACTCAAACTGTTGACTATCCATGTTGAATCAAGAACACAAAGCAGAAGTCAAAACCATTGTATCAGTTGAAGTCTTGTGTGTGATCAGGCAAGTGTTGAAGTCCTGTGTGTGATCAGGCAAGTGTTGAAGTCCTCGTGTTGTTAGAGGCGTGAAATCCCGTTCGGCTGCTCGGGTGTTGTGAACCTGTTCCTCCGGGTGAAGCGAGGTTGTTGATTAGTGAAAATCCAGAGAGAGGTCTGGGACTGGACGTAGGACGGTGCTCCGAACCAGTATAAAAATCCCTAGTGTGATTTTTCTATTTTACTGCATTTACTATATTTACTTATCTGTGACTAGCTATTACTTTATACTTGAATATTGTTTGTCATATTACACGATCCTTGTGTGTATTATACTCGGCAAGTACGCACACAATTTTTCAATTGGTATCAGAGCACGGTCATCATATAACCGTAACACAGTTATTTGATATATTCTTGTAATATGGCAAATAACACAAGTTCTAGCACTAACACCACTTACACTGAAGGTCAATCGACAAAGACCTCCTTTCTTTAATGGTCTTAACTATAGTTATTGGGCAACTCGTATGGCTTTTTACATGCAATCAACTAGTTATGATGCTTGGAATGCTACTCAGAAAGAAATAGTCAATCCAACGACTGAGTATGCAGAATGGACGGCTGCTGAGAAAACCGCAGCTGCGGTTAATGCAAAAGCAATTAATATGTTGTTTTGTGCATTAGATCAAAACGAATATAACCGTGTTAGTATCTGTACCACTGCTTATCAAATTTGGCAAACGCTAAAAACTACTCATGAAGGTACTAACAAGGTTAAACAAGCAAAAATAGCTTTGTTGAAAAGTCAATTTCAAAATGAAGCCGAATGAAACAATCAATGAGATGTATTCAAGGTTTCAAACCATTCATCATGCACTTATCGGATTAGGGAAAAAATATCTTGATTTTGATGTAGTTTCAACAGTCCTACATTCTCTGACTAATGAATGGGAAGGAAAAGTATTAGCAATAGAAGAAGCTAATGATCTTTCCACCATGAAGCCAGAAGAATTGATAGGAAATCTTATGTCCTATGAAGCTAACTTGCAGGCTAGAAAAGAACAAAAAGAAGAAAAGAAAAATGTAGCTTTTCATGCTGAAAAGGATGAAGACATCTCAGATTCCGAAGATGAAGATCTAGCATTTATTGCTAAAGTTTTCAAAAAAATCCTAAAACAACGAAAAGCTAGTCGATATAATAAGAAGGACAAATCAAAGAAACGAGCTTTCTCAGTCACATGGGATGATTTAGACTCGTCTTCATCAAAGAGTGAAAGTGATTCAAAAAATGAACAAGCAAATGTTTGTTTCATGGCAACAGAATATGAGGTACAAATTCCTACACTTGAAGAAGTTCTTGATATTAGTGCTGAATTGATAGTTAAATTTAAAGATATGAAACGACAATGCAAAGAAGCCAAAGCAGATTTAAGTAGAGCAGAATTTGAACGAGATATGCTCAAAGACGAGAAGAAAATATTAGAAGAAGAACTTGAAAAACTTCAAGAATCATCATCTAATATTGATTCTCAATTATCTCTATTGAGTCAAGAAATTGAAACTCAAAAAGAGAAAAATGATGCTCTCACTGCTGAAAATCATGAGCTTAAGGCTAAAGTCAAAATTCTGGACCTAGAAAAAGCAAGTTTACAAACTAAGTTAGATAATATTACTCAAAATGTTTCTAACTTCAATAAAGGTCAAGAAAATTAGACAAAAATCATTGAGAATTCGCAATCTTCTTCAAATAAACAAGGTTTGGGATATAAGAAACAAGAAATCAATCATAGAAATAGTACTAGATATGCTTTTATGTACAATAAGAATATCACTACTAGTACTAATGCACACCCAAAACCAAAGTATTATAGAAATTCAAATACTTCTATGACTAGCGGTATTTATAATAAATATAGAAGTACGAAAAGGAATATCACTAGAGATTACTTAAGTATTTGGGTTCCTGTAAGTTGGAAAAACAAAGAAAAATATATCAATGATTATTTTGATTCGGTAGTTAATAATGAAAATTTTATCTTTAAAGGTTCCATTAAACCCTCTTGGGTATGGTTACCTTCCATCTAACCCATGGACCCAAACAAAGCAAGTGGGTACCAAAACTATATATATATTTTTTGCAGGTACACCACAACAAAGAGAAGGTTATTCGGTATCTCTAAATATCTTTGAAAACTCAGCTTATCAAAGGTTCTATAATTATTTGTATTCTCTACTACTCTCGGTTACTGTGCTTATTTTGGTATTTATTCTTTTTAATCGATGACAAAGAGGGAGAATATTCTCTCTTATAATTATTCATATCATTCATGTTACATATACTATCATTTAAAGGTATGAGCTTAACATGGTAATAGTATATGTGTGCTAACATTTGTTAATGCAGGAATCAAAAGGTAAGATTAGTTACATTATGAACTAACAAATGTTGCAGAAATTCAGGGGGAGCTTTATATTCAGAGGGAGAAAATCTAAGGTGTTGTCATCAATCAAAAAGGGGGAGAATGTTGAGACAAGATTTTGATCGATGCCAACATATAAAGGTGCAATGAAGATCATTTCATAGAGCTAAGGTTTTTTACTTTGAGTCGTGTTAGAAATATGTTAAAATCTATCCTCAAAGTATAACACGAATGCACAAAACTTCGTTGCTGAAATCTGTATATTTGAGGAATTGAAAAGTCACAGAAAAAGCCCAAACGGTCCAGACTCTGACCGGGAAAGAGTGCAGAGTGATATAGACTATGGACCAAGGTCCTCCGGTCCATAGCCAGAAAACGGTCGACCGCCCAAAAAAGGACTGGTCGACCGGTTTTACTGTGTTTGCACATAACGGCTATTTTTTTTATTCTTTAAATTTCCAGAGAGTTGACCAGTCGACTGGTGATTTTCAACCAGTCGATCGGTCCCGAATAGCAAGCCTTTTTTATGAAGGGTTGCTTCCATTCATCAAGAGTTTTCTTTTCAATTTTCAATGGAAACGGATGCAATCTTTTGTAGAAACTCTTCATGAAGGAATGCAACTATTCTACACTATAAATAGACTTGAAATCATACTTTCAAATCACCGATTCTTGCTCTGAATTCTGATCTTACTTTCTAAATATTCTTGCATTCTAAAAGATCTCAAATATTTCAATTGGTTATTAAATCATTGAAATTATTTCATATCTCTTCATTCAATAAGTAATATACTTCCTTAAATCTACGCATTCAAAGTATATACTTGAGGATCAGATTATAGGAAGATTGTACTCAAACTGTTGACTATCCGTGTTGAATCAAGAACACAAAGCAGAAGTCAAAACCATTGTATCAGTTGAAGTCCTGTGTGTGATCAGGCAAGTGTTGAAGTCCTGTGTGTGATAAGGCAAGTGTTGACGTCCTCGTGTTGTTAGAGGCGTGAAATCCCGTTCGGCTGCTCGGGTGTTGTGAACCTGTTCCTCCGGGTGAAGTGAGGTTGTTGATTAGTGAAAATCCAGAGAGAGGTCTAGGACTGGACGTAGGACGGTGCTCCGAACCAGTATAAAAATCCCTGGTGTGATTTTTCTATTTTACTGCATTTACTATATTTACTTATCTGTGACTAGATATTACTTTATACTGGAATATTGTTTGTCATATTACACGATCCTTGTGTGTATTATACTCAGCAAGTACGCACACAATTTTTCAATCTCGACTCATCGTTCAATCAGTAAAGAGAAAACGATTAACTATCTCCATAGTGGTGCTAGTGCAGTACGACTTCATCCATATACTACTAATAGTATATACATATATATAACTTTTGAAAACCAAAGTAATCACAAATACGCGCTCTCATATACGTATTATCTCTCCCAGTGTCTTTCCCTAGGTTAGCTACGCAACCTAGAGCTCTGATACCAAATGTGACGGCCCGCCCCACCAACCGACATTTCCTCCAAAAGTGCGCTGTACACATGTCCAGTTAGTCCGGAACGGTCATCAGAAGAAAAGAAGGAAAACGAAGAATCAACAAAGAACCTGCAGAATGTCTCACAGTGCATGGAACAAAATATAATAACAACATACTTGACATAAAACAGATGAGACAGTGTATAAGCTGAAACAAACTATCATAGCAGCGGAAAATCCAAAGTACAGCTTATGATCCAAAGCCAACATTATTACAACTTTAAAAAACTGTCTCAAAAAGCTAAACAACAAAGGTACACTACTAATGCCCAAAGTAGTGACCAACAATGACACAGGGAGGATATCTATATATATCATATGCGGAAGCCTCTTGCTCGCCTCTGAATCCGCTACTCGCGCATCACCAGCTAACCTGTCTCTAGTCTGCTCGTGAGAGCACCCAGAGTAATAAGAAGAGATATAAAACTCTGGGTCAGACAAAAAGTCTGGTATGAGCGATAAGCAGCTAGACAGAACAATAACAGTATACTAAACCATACCTGAACCTGGACCTGCAACCAAAGAGTTAGCACTACATACTGTACAACACTCTAGGGTGCCATAACAAATGGTGTAAGGAATACGGGGGTGGGGTGTGCATGTCATAGTGATGGCAAACAAGTCAAACATAGCAACCATCCTCACATCTCTCACTCAGTGCGTAAAGTATACGATATCCATCACTTCGATCACCCAATACTTTGCTATGATCACTCTGCCCCATGAAGTCACAACGGCTTCACTGCACTGATCCATAGCCACTAATCCTTCGCTATGTTCACTTTGCCCCATGGAGTCGTACACACCCCACTGCACTAGCTCATAGCCTTACTAATCCTTTACTATGTCCACTCTGCCCCATGGAGTCACAATGGCTCCACTGCACTGGCTCATAGTCTTACTACGATCACTTTGCCCCTCGAATCATGGTGACTCTACTGCACTGATACGTAGTCCCGCTACGATCACTTTGCCCCTCGAGTCATGGTGGCTCTACTGCACTGATACGTAGCCCCTCATTCCTTTTCAGTGGTGAATCGAAGTTATGAACGTCGACAACTCCTTAGCACACGTCCCGCAGCAAAGCCCAATCATGAAGTGAACTCATTGGTTCCCAACTGGATCCTGAGCTCTAACTTCCATTTGGACTACCTTTGCATCTCGGGTTTTTGGTCATCACTGGATCGGTTCGGATCCTCAACCCTTCTTCTCTGTCGGTTCAGATCGGTCTCTTCCAAGTGCTCCGGGTCGGATCATGGCCTCCAAGTCCCTACGTAGTACATCGATTCGGTTCGGGTGCTCTCTGGCGGGTCGGGTCGGGTAGATGCATCTTGGTTCGATTCAGTGTACCCTTGCTCCATCGGTTCGGTTAGGGTTCCTGGTCTCCGATCCGATCCACTTCCCCTTCCTCTTCCGTTCCGATCCCCTTCTCTTCCCTTCAGTCGATCTGATTCCCCCTTCTTTAGCTCGATCCGATCCCAGTTCAACCATTGTGGCCTTCCTTTTTGCCATACTTTCCCTTGTGCCAAGCCTCGGTTCGGTTCGGTTCGGTGATCCCTTGCCTAGTCCACTATCCGGTCCGAGCCCATTCCCCCTATCCGATCTGAAAGCCTGCACCATTTTCCTACAACTTTTCCAGTGAGTGTTTTACGCCATTCGATGGCATTTTCGACCATTCTAACTATTCTAATCAATCACAAAGCATACCATACAGTCATAGCAACAAGTAGAAGTGACCTCAAACACCAAAACATAAATATGATAGGTTAAAATGGATCAAACATAGCCAAAACCCCATATTTTCCCTTAAACATGTTCAAGCATAATTAACAATAGGATTAGCAAAACTTAACCAAATTAACCCAAGTTCATATTAGAGGTCTAAAACATCATTTAAGAATTTATAAGTATTTTTCCAGATTTTTATCATGTTTAAATTCGCTAATTAACACTAATTACCCTTAATTAACCATAGTTAGTGAGGAACTATGAAAATCACTCACCTTAACCACAAATAAACCTTAGATCTGAAATAAATCTCTGATATGGCGCGATTACCAATGCTAAACAGCAGCTCTTATCTTGATTTGGTGAAGATCTCCCTTGATTTGATGTTGCTAAGCTTAATCCTTGATTAGAAAGTGATTTGGAGGTGATTTAGAGGTTGGAGGCCATTTTTAGGGTTTCTAAGAGGTAAGTGGAGGCTAGAAAACTGAAATGGAATGAAACCCTAACTCTTTTCAGCCTCCCCATAACCCTAATCCCAAAATGGGTTATGGGCCCATTCACTAATCATCCTATTTGGCCCGGTTAAGCAGTTTTTCACCTTCCAAACCTTATTTCAGCCATTTCTCCCAAACGGTAAGTCCGTTTTCCACATATGACCACTCTACGGAAAGGCAAACCATCATCCGAAGCCAATGGAAGTGGTTTCAGATCAAAACTCCTTTCCAATCAAAAGTTATGGCTGAAACAAGATCAGCTAGAGGCAAAACGGTCATTTAAAAATCGGCAAAAATCATGAACATGGGAAATGACCCCCAGTGGTCGTTTCCCAAAGCCACATGACCATACGGCTTCATAAAAGAAAGAAATAAATATTCTACGATCCTTCGATGCGTAGAATGCGGGTTGTTACAATTTCTTTGATAAAATTAATGGGAATCTTTCCCAAAGTATAAGAATATTTGAATAAACACTACTACAAAAGTGGGCATATTCGACGCTATTTTGTGTGTGTTGCATGAAAAGTGTGGCAAAAGTTATGCTTTCTTTGATCTTCTGCAACAGTATTCATATGTTGTTGCATTAGACGTGAATGCACTGTTGCGGTTGGAATTCTTGTGCTGTGACGTGCAACGCCAGATCAAAGTGTAGCTTTACATAAATACAATCCAGGTCAGCGATCCGCGTTACCAGCATAAATAAAGCCACAACCGTATATGCATATTTAATCCAACGGTTAAAATCAATCCATGTTTCCTATCTAAACATTACCCTATCATCCAATCGAGGACACCCACCTCGTTGCATTCTTCCGCTGAAATTTTGGCGCGACATTTCCCCCTCATGAAAACATCTAAAAATAATCTCATTGTTCATCTTCTCTCCCCTAACTTTCCCCCTTTTTCCGTTGACCAAATTGTAAACCTAAACTCACGTCAGCTTCCATTCTCACATCGCCATGTCGATTAACACTCACGAATTACAGATCGGAGGAAGGAGCAACATCGAAAAATATAAGAGACAGACGGTCCATTTGTTATTGTTACTGCACTGATTTGGGGGAGTTCTTCCACCTTTTATTTGAAGGAGCAACAGACGGTCCATTTAAAGGAAGAAAATGCAGGTTAGGGGGAGTTCTTCCACCTTAATCTATCTTTAATCTATCCACAAGTAATTGTGTACCTTAATTTATCCTTAATCTATCTATAAGTAATTATGTACCATAAGTAATTATATACCATCATCCTTATTCTATCCATAAGTAATTACGTACCATAAGTAATTATGCAGGTTAGGAGCAACAGACGGTCCATCTTAATTTATCCATAAGTAATTATGTACTTGGATAGTTATATTTGGGTTTGCAAATTACTTTTCAATGTAAGTCAGTTGGTAGCAAGCATGCATAAATGATAAACCCAAAGTTAAATCTACCCAAAATCAAACAAAGATACTATTAAAATGCTTGCGGTTACCAATCATCACCAGCATTCACAAACATTCACTACCATTCACAAACATTCAAGCCATTCACAAACATTCAAGCCAACATTCATCACCAACAATCACAAACTTCCACAAACATTCAAGCCAACAATCATCACCAGCATTCATCACAACATTCACAAACTCCACTAGCGAGCATCAAAAGGCAGCATAAAGTATCGTAAAGTAGTCATACATAAAACATAACTGAATATATACATACATAATACATAAATAGTTATCCACCAAGAGGCATGTTAATCTTCTTCTTCTTCAGAGTCAGTGTCCATGTCAGAGTCATTGTCTATGTCAGAGTGACTGAAAGGGGATTACATGATCATTGATATATTCCAATTAGCACCTCATATAAATGATCATAGTTTTAAGAAGAAATGATTACTTCTAGATAAGATAATCCACTTGTGATAATGTGTTGTTTTATGCTAATGTTGGAATAACTACTTTCTAGTTGAATGTCGGTCATCTGGTTGTGTCTCATTATAAGGCTATTATAACCTTGTATGTATGTATGTGAGTGTGTGCATGTGTGGTTGTGTCTCATTGTAAAGCTGTTAAGGATAGAGCATAGTTGAATGAACACTTTGTGTCAAACTTCTATTATATTTTGGGCTGACTATGATAAGGAGCATGCTATGCTGACTCCGTATACTTTATTGAGAAACTAATGGGTAAATTCATAATGTAGGCTATTATAACCTTGTATGTATGTATGTGAGTGTGTGCATGTGTGGTTGTGTCTCATTATAAGGCTGTTAATAATAGAGCATAGTAGAATGAACACTTTGTGTCAAACTTCTATTATATTTTGGGTTGACTATGATAAGGAGCACGCTATGCTGACTCCATATACTTTGTTGAGAAACTAGTGGGTAAATTCAAAATGTAGGCTATTATAACCTTGTATGTATGTATGTGAGTGTGTGCATGTGTGGTTGTGTCTCATTATAAGGTTGTTAAGGATAAAGCATAGTTGAATGAACACTTTGTAATATTGTTCTTTGGCAAATTTACCTCGATTGGCCAAACATATTGTGGATTAACTAAAAGAAACTGTGGATGGAAGTAAGATTTACATATGATCACAAAAAAAATGGTACCACCGGTTTCCTCCCTATTGCCCACGAACAGAATTTTAGGCCTTGTCCCAGGATGAGCATGGGTACTACGCTGAACCCTAATGAGGTAATCCTTGTTGTCGAATCGAGCAGCAAAAGTATTCTCCGAGCTTCGTAAAATTCCATTTTTAGGTATAATGATCTATGGTCAATTCGAGACCAACGATAGTCATCAATTTCACGCACATTTCCCATTGGCGTCATTAATTATTTAATTGCAGGAACATTTTTCTTCAGGAACTCGGGAAAGCCAACAACTCTAGCCCATGATTCTGCCTCGAACGCTGGTTCAGGCTCAAATTCTTCACCAGACCATCGTTGCACATAAAAAGCACCTCCACGTTTTGTAAAAAGTTTCAACATTAGCGCATGATCACGCTTACTGTAAGATGGGCATGTTATTAGAAAAGAGTTAGTGGGTATAACCCGTATAGGCCACTCATTATGCTCCAGAGTATGCCTAAGCGTGAGATGCACAAATTCGTAAGTCCAATGTCCTATAAGAACAGTGCCAGTGATGCATAGTGAAGAGTCCTCCATTTTTTATTTTTTATTTTGAAACTTTTGATGATGGAGGTTTGTTTAGGAGTTGAAGATGTAGATGACAATATGGTTCTGAAGCTTGAAAGGATATGAAGTGACACACTGTACGTGGCAGTAATATGGGAACTGAAAACTTTTTGCTCAGAAGACGAAGCATACTGAAATTGCTTATTTGTTGGGCTTGGCTGGCATGAGTGACCAATCGCCAATGGTCAGTAAGTCAATTGTAATAATTGTGTTCATCACATTTTGTTAAGAAGGCCAATGGCCATTCGATGCCACCCTCATTTCAGGTGCATATTTAATTCTGGAAGGCAGAGGGATACATTTTGCAGATGTGATACAAATATATATATATATATGTATGTATATATATTCGATGCCACCTTCTTGTATAAGTACATACATATATATTTCCTATTGCAATCGGATTGCTGCATATATATGATTCATATATATAAATGAGTAATACATTTTGCAGATGTGGACAGATGTGTACATGTTCAAAATGCACTAATGAATTGGCCATGAATGGAGGATAATGTCCCTTATGTCGTGCACCTATTCTTGAAGTAGTTCGAGCTTACTGTATACAATGAAGAAAACGGTGTAGCTGATTTTTGAGTTTTGATATTTGGATAATTAAAACAATTGCTTTGGATGAGTTTCTTGTACAAAACCTATATTGCAAAAAATTTAATTAAAGCATTGTATTTGCTATCTTCTAGCGTAGCATTTTCCTTCTTCTACTGTTGCGTTAGCTTTTATTGATATTGCATTTCATGATAATGGTGTTGCATTACATATTGCAGTGGTGTTGCATTACATATTGCAGTGATGTTGCATTAAATTAAATATAATTAATTACCCGTCGCATGTGGACCCCATAGCTGACGTGGATAGCTAGTGTGGCATGTGACCCATGGGCAGCTGACATGGAGAGATGACGTGTCGTGTGACACGTAGACAGCTGACGTGGCCCCACTGGAAGCCAGGCCCTAACTAATGCTTAAGGCAACGCTGAATAGTGTTGCATTATGTGCAGAAAGTGTTGCATTACGGCTATAATGCAACACTTTCTTTCCGTGGCAGTAGAAGGGCAGAAGCGTTGCCTTAGAGGGCTAAGGCAACGGCCGCAGATGCCACGGGTCTCTGGTGTTGCCTATTTGAAAAAAGGGGCTACTGCAACACTTTTTCAATGTAATTCCACATAAAATTAGCATCGAATTTGCCCACTTTTGTAGTAGTGAAAGGAATATTCTGGATTGGAATGAGGCGTATGTTATGTTTTTATAGCACTTTTTTATTATATACGCGAGTTATTCAGAAAGACCGGGTTTATCCCATTCTGAATAATTGATTCGACGATATGTCGAGGATGAAGACAGTGGTTGAAGACCGGAGGTCTTCACATCGTCTGGATGATTACTGATGTCTTGATTGGATTGTACACCCAAGACAAGGTAATAAGTGGTGATCGTTCCAGACGTACTTGGAGATCGACCTGATATGCGAGGACCTCTCTCTTATATTGGACATACGGGATGAGGAATAAGGTCCCTCCGGTTTCGTTCAGACGCGGAACGAACTTGTAAATGGAATGTGTGTCTGACATTGGATTTCATTCTGTGTGATTGATAGACATCAGTTTCATAGCGTGAATTGCTTGTGTGGCATGCTGAGATGCAGATGATCAAGCCTTCTGTTGAAAAGCAGAGTCTTGTGGTTGATGATCAAAGCATAGCTTTAATATAGCGCCGCTTTGTGTATAGCGCTAATTCGCGAGCCTCACACCCCGGTGTGAACAAGAAACGGGAGAGGACCTCAGGGAGGACACGCATTTCCTTCTAGATAGGAGTGGTGTATGGGTTTTTCACTCCCAGACGTTTTACTTATGTGGATGATGGATAGCGAGGCGCCTTGGTTATATCGGTCTCTGCGGAGCCGATGGATGGTATGGTCTTTATACATACTAGATTGACGCCCCCATAGGGCGAGGAAACGCAGTGTTCAGGAATTTTAATCCACTCCGTGTAGACCGGCCCTGACGATCCAAGGTGCAGTTGCGGCTGTATCCTGAGGGGCGGGCTAGAGCGTCTCGAATTCGTTAAGAACGATCCCTTGCCTTGGTTCACAGATGGAAATCCAACTTCCAATACGTGACATTTTGGTTTTGATTGTAGAGCCTAGTATGGCGACATAGTGGGATGGGGCACTCATGTTGTCTATGATTGATACATTTATATTTGAAGTTATTTTTGACACTATACACTTATAGTAATAATAAAATATGAAATTTTACGTACCAAGCATTCTTAGCTATTATAAGGTAAAAACTCTATACACCGGCTTGCATTGCATTGTGTAATGGGACCTGAGTCTTATAATAGCTTCATTTTCTTTATTTAGCATTACACTGTTTGTTATATGCACTGGTAGTCTTGGGGTTAAAACTCGTTCCATGTTATACGGCGTGGTCCCTTGATTTACCGAACTTTAAAATAAAGATTGATAACTGTTTTAGTTCTCACACCAGTCACATGACTGACCTAGAGTTTATTGTTTTAACCTAAACTCTGGGTGCCCCTATTTTCCACACGGGTAGCTAGTAGTTTTGGTTTTGCAGATTTATATTCACAGGATCCTGGTTTACAGATGGAACGATATTCGGAAAGCTCTGTATCCGTGTATCTCTTTCAGTTGTGTTTTGTATTATTTTTCCGCTGCTATGTATTTAAATGTAATTTAAATCTCTTATGTTTATCAAATGTATAGTATTTATTCATACTCTGTTATATTCTTGTACTCGGATGTAAATTGTTATAATAAGCAATGAAATGTTCTTCTGTTTGTGTTCTGATTCGTCTTGTCCTCAAAGCAATTCGGGCTTTCCTTTACGGGGAAGTTTCGGGTCGTCATAATAGCCAGCCAATCCTAGAAAACTTCTGACTTATGTACGCGTGCTAGGCTACTTCCAATCTCGAATGGCTGTGATCTTAGTTGGATCCACTGAAATTCCTTCCTTCGATACTACATGACCGAGGAACTTTACTTCTTCTTGCCAGAATATGCATTTAGAAAATTTGACTTTTAAAACATTCTTTCTCAGAATTTCCAAAACTTCTTCCAAATGTTTCGATGCTCGGCAGTTGACTTAGAGAAGATTAAAATGTTGTCAATGAAAACTAGCACAAATTTATTCAAGACACCGCGGAATACTCTATTCATTAAATCGACGAAGTAAGCAGGGGCGTTACATTAGCCGAACAGTATTACTAACCACTCATAAAATATGTCTGGACCTCTGAAAGCTGTCAAAGGAACGCACTCTTTGGCAATACGCAATTGATGGAAACCTGTAGCTAGGTGCATTCTTGAAAATACTTGCGCTCCATTCAAGCGATCTAATAAATCATCAATACGCGGTAATGGATATTTATTTTTTAGTGTTTGCTTATTGAGGTCTCGGTAATCAACACATAATCTGAGAGTACCGTCTGACTTTGGAACAAACACTACTACTGCACCCCAATTCGAAAAGCTAGGCCTGATCAGACCTTTCCATAAAAGCTGTCGAGTTTGATTATTCAATTCTTCTTTCTCTTTCAATGTCATTCTTCGAATAGCGTGCATAACTAGCCTTGCATTCGGAAGTAGATCGATCCTGAAGTCAATTTCTCTTCGCGGGGGTAAGCTATCAACTTCTTCAAACACATCCGCATAATTTTTAATGACAGGGATATCTTCAATAGCAGTGGGAGTAACTTCTAGAGCAAACCAAGACTCTTTTCTATCTGAATCTGAGCTTATGCATGGTATCGTTATATAGCTCTTAAACTTGGTCTTCGCCCTAACAATTCTTTGGCGCACTTAACTTCGGCCGCATACTTGGTCAACCGATCTAATCCAAGAATAATATCAAATCCAGTAAGATTCATAACAATCAAATCAAATGAAAAACGATATTGGGAATAGGAGATGGGCACTCTGCAATACCAACTAAGAACAAGGGAACGCCCAATCGGATTATGAACACTTTAAGGCATCTCCGTTTTAAATTCAATTTCTCGACCATAATACTTGAAATAAAACTTCGTGAAGCGCCTGTATCAAACAGTACTTTAACTGGAATATTGTTGACAGTAAGAGTGCCTTCCAAAATATCTGGCATTTCCTCACTAGTCGAGGATGCTGGAGCTTCTGCCACTTTATTGACTTGAGCCACTTTGGTCCCTTTTAAAAGCTGGCAATTTTTTGCAAGATGACCAGTCTGATGGCAATTATTGCATCCCCTTCTCTCTTGAAACATTTTACTAGATTTAGATCCAACATTTTTTCGTTTCTTCGAAGATTTGCAATTCCTTAACAAATGACCTTTCTTATTACAGTTATTGCATATGGCAGTTGTTAAAGGTTCTTCCTTAGATTTAACCCCTTTCTTATCATCTTTAGGCTTCTTACTGACCTCAGGCTTTGTACTTGCCTCAGGGCTATCAGTTTCAAACTTCCTTTTGTTTTTAGAACTGCCTTCCTCTTCATCTTCCAAAACACCTTGCTTATCAAGATCCTCATAGCGATAAGCCATTTGTATCATCTTAGAAAAAGGAAGATTCACATGAGCAATCACTCTACTTTCGTACCTTCTTTGAAGTCCGTTAATAAATCTCAGATTCTTCCTCAAAGGATCTTCAATTAGCTTCGGGGCAAAACGAGAAAGTTCATTGAATTTATTCTGATACTCCTGGATGGTCATATCTCCTTGTTTCAGATGGTAAAACTCATCATATAACCGCACAGTTGTTTCCGGAGGAATAAACCTTTCTTTGAAAATTTCTTTAAATCTATCCCACGTAATATTACCTTCTGGATTTTCCTTAGTAACAGTTTCCCACCAGATTAAAGCTTCGTCCTTGAGTGTCCAAGATGCAAGTAATCTTTTCTGATCATCCCTCAGCTTTAAACCTTCAAAAATTCTCTCAGAAGAACGCATCCATGCTTGTGTTTCAATAAGAGACTCTTTGCCCGAGAATGGTACTCCACCCAGATTTCGATACTTCTATACCGGAACTTCTAGCTCGGATTCTGGTTGTGGGAGCACAATTGGCTCATTAGATTGTCGAACTATAGAATTACTTCTTCTGTTTCTGCCCCTCATTTTCTACTATGTCTGCAAATAGCAAACAAAGAGTCAGACCAACAGAAAAGATATTGTAAAGCATAGAGACATATATTTAAGTATAAATGTATAAATGGGGGTGTATTTTATTCTGCTATACTCATTCTAGGACATTACTAATCCTATGTATGATGAGTTACTCGCCCTAGAATACTACTGATTCTGATTCTGTTTCTGATGAGTTCGTTAATATGTTATATTCCGGAGCTAAGGTTAACCAAAGCTCTGATACCAACTGTGATAACCCCAAACCCCATGCCACAGAAGCAAGGATAATCATTGGAATATAACACATAAACAATAACAGCAGAACAGAATCATAGAATTACACCAGATAAAGTACATCAAAGTTACACTGGAAATAATATCAACATCGGAGTTACACTGCATAACAAGATCATACTTAGTACAGAATACAGTTTCAGCTTAATATAAAATGTCTGCAGCGGAATCAAACATAATATACTAAATGAAGTCTGAACAGCATAATAGAAATGATAGAATCCATCTTCAGCTCCATAGCTATCCAGAATGAGTCTGTTAAAACCTGAATACAAGGCTGACCGTGTACAAAATAGGGGCACCCGAGTTTGCAAAGTGAAACAAACTACGAGTCAGTCATGGGACTGGTATGAGAAATCTTACTTAACCTATTTAATAATAAGGCTAATCACAGGACCACGACGCTAACATGGAACGGGTTTCATCCACTGGATTGCCAGTGCATAAATATAGTAAATCATTAAACATGCAATGCTTTTTAGAAAAATGAAGCCATTATAAGATCAAGTCCCATCACAGAAAGCAACGCAAACCGGAGGATAAAATTTTACCTTATAATGGCCAAATATGCTTGATACGTATAAAACGAATCATTTGATATTATTACTAGTGCATATATGTTTCAAAAACAATTTCAATCATAATGTATCAATCATAGAAGGCATGGGTACCATATATCATGTCGCCATATGTAGGTTATCAAAACCGCACGATGTTGTATTGGAAGTTGGATTTCCATTATGAACCAAGGCAAGGGATCGTCCTTACCGAATTCAAGACAATCTAGCTCATGTCTTGGAACAGAACGCATCGTCCCTTGGAGCAGCATGGCTGGTCCACACTTACTTTAGTGGATTGGCAATTCCTGAACAATACGTTTCCCTGCCCTATGGGGCGTAAATTTAGAGCCACTAGGGACTCAAATCCGAGGCGCCTCATTCCATCATCCACATAACTAAAAATGTCTGGGCTCCATACCATGACACCACTCCAAGCTAGAAAGAAACGCATGTCCTCCCTGCCATCCCCTCCCGTTTCAGGTTCATATCGGGGTGTGAGGTTCGCGAATCAACGCTATACACAAAGCTATGATAATTAAAGTTGTGCTTTGATCATCAACCATAAGGCTCTGCTTTTCAACAAAAGCCTTGATCATTTGCATCTTGGCATGCCACACTGACAATTCACGCTATGCGACTGATGTCTATCGATATATAACCTTTGAGCTCGTACGTCTCAGAGAACGGTGTTAAGCAAGAGAATAAATTCTCCGCCATCAAATAGATATATATTTAATAGAAATCAATCAACATAGAATAAAATCCAATATCAAACATACATCCATTTACAAGTCCGTTTTGGGTCTGAACAAAACCGGAGACACCTTATTCCTCGTTTCATATGTCCAATACAGAAGAGAGGCTCTCGCATATCCGGACAATCAACAAGTACGTCCGAACAACTACCACTGTAACCCTTTCAAGGTAGCAACTCCAATCAAAGGCATCAGTAGTCGTTCATTCGATGTGAAGATCGTCGGTCTTCAACCACCGTCTTCAATATCTTCGACTTCTAGTTGTTGTATAATTATTCGAAATGAGAATTAACTCGGCATTTTCAAATAATTCACAAATATAAATAATTCAAATCAGTTCTTTTCATTCCATATCGTTTATAATATTTTATAATGATTTATCACTATTTTTTTATTTATATAAAAATAGGCCATTTTAATTAAACGAGGCTTCAGGTCATCACGCGGCCCTGGCGCTGTTTTTATTGAAATTTGAATTACACATTTCTTAAAATCTAACCGTTGGATCTTAGCAAATTTTATATCGTTGGAAAGATCTTTTCAAAATGAACCCAACGGTTCCAGTTTTGGGAAAAATCCGACGGTCGGATCTCTCGGTATAATCGTTTAAAGTTACGATTCCAAAACGTGAACTACGGCGCGCGATTCGTTTAATTTTAGTTTATATATATATAATTCGTTCGACGATTTCAACACCATTTATTCTCTAATCATGTAATTAACATTATTTTAATCTATCACTACATGTTTAACAAATGAACATTTTTTCTAACTTCTCTAACATGTATTTAACATCGTTTTAAATGAACCAAAACATATTGTTAACAAATGATCATTTTTACTTTTCTAACATGCAAATGATTATATTTTAAATGAATCAAAACGTATTGTAAAATTTAATTTTTTTTATTGTTGAAATATTTTTATTCAAACAACGATTATTTTTATTCTTTCATTTATACAATAAAAATGTAAATTTTTATTGTTAACATATTTTATTCAAACAATGAATATTTCTCCTCATTCCTACCTTCAATAAAAATGTAAGTTTTTATTGTCAAACTTTTTTATTTCAAACAATGCATATTTCTCATCATTTCTTACATACAATAAAAATGTAAATTTTTATTGTTAAACTTTTCTATTTCAAACAATGTATATTTTTCATCATTTCTTCTATACAATAAAAATGTAAATTTTTATTGTTAAACTTTTCTATTTCAAACAATGTATATTTTTCATCCTTTCTTCTATACAATAAAAATGTAAATTTTTATTCTTAAACTTTTCTATTTCAAACAATGTATATTTTTCGTATTTTATTCAAACAACGAATATTTCTATTCTTTCCTTCATACAATAAAAATGTAAATTTTTATTGTTAACATATTTTATTCAAACAATGAATATTTTTATTTCTAAACTATGATCATTACATATTTTATATATACAATAAAAATGTAATTTTTATTGTTTCAAACAATTTTTATTCCATATATGAATATTATTCATATTTTGTACATGCAATAAAAATGTGATTTTTATTGTTCAAACAATTTTTATTTCATATATGAATATTTTTTATATTTTGTACATAAAATAAAAATGATTTTTATTGTTAATATATTTTTATTTCAAATAATGATCATTTTCATATTTTGTATACACAATAAAAATGTGATTTTTATTGTTCAAACAATTTTTATTCCATATATGGATATTTTTTCATATTTTGTACATACAGTAAAATTGTGATTTTTTATTGTTCAAACAATTTTTATTTCATATATGAATATTTTTCATATTTTGTACATACAATAAAAATGTGATTTTTATTGTTAACATATTTTTATTTCAAATAATGATCATTTTTATATTTTATATATACAATAAAAATGTAATTCTTATTGTTCAAACAATTTTTATTTCATATATGAATATTTCTCATATTTTGTACATACAATAAAAATGTGATTCTTTTATTGTTCAAACAATTTTTATTTCATATATGAATATCTTTCAACACATGAATATTTCAGAAAATTTTGCCACTATAACGGCAGGGTAACTAAAATCGGCACCGTGTCCAGCACGGCTCCTCTGCTATCCTAGGCCTCGCGGCGATACAAGGTTTTCATTTTTATAATTTCACAATACAATTCATTTTCACAACACTGTGAATTTACCACAATCACAACTAATTTCATTTCAACCACAATCAATCATCCACAATCACAATCAATTTCACACCACAATACAATCAAGTCGTCCATGGTCCGTGGACGATGGTGTCGGGAGCTACTAAGCTCCATCTGCAACCTAATATAATTTTATTCATTTATTTTTGAATTCAAAAATCTCACATTGGTTTTGACGTCGACTAAATTCGTAGCTAGCTCCAAATAAGTTCCAGTCTCTTCTAGAATATCTTGTATGATGCCACGAGTCTAGTGTCTCATGTTTCATTGAATTTCGTTTTCGTATGAAAAAGATATGATTTTATAATTTAATTCAACTTTGCAACGCTTTTATATGTTGAAAACAGTTTAAATTATAAAGGTCGATACCTTCAGTACATCGTTCGAAACTAGGTTTCGACTTTGCTTCCAATCCGCATAGCTAGATGGCGATCAGGTTGCGTCACGTCAGATGGCACAGTGAGGCGCGCCAACGCCGGTGGTGGGGCCCAGTTCGGTGGCGGCACGACGGAGCTAGGGGGCTGCGAACGGCGTGGGTTCCTGAGCTTGGATCTCGAGAAACACGCAACAACAAGGGATGAAATTTATTTGGATTCGAAGAGGGTGGAAATCTCTACAAAAATCTCTGAAGAACCATTGGATTTTATTGAGTGGTTTAGGAGAGATTGAGGAGAGACGATGGGAGCTTCAGCCGCCTTTCACTTCACGGGGTTACGGGTTTTTTATCAAACGAGAAATGGGAAGATGAATTTTTATTGGCCTATTATTTATATTTAATTATTTAATCCATTTAATTCTATAAAGGCCCGTTAACCCATACGAACTCCAAACCCAACCCAATGACTGTCGCTTCTAGCTAAATACCCTCATTTCGGACACAATGGAATATGTTTCGTAGGCCCATTCGACTGTTTCAGTCAGTTTTTCTTCAAATTAAAATATATAAAATTCAATATTAAATTTGAACGTACATTTTAATTTGTCGGGGCCACATACTGATTCCAAAAATTCCCGAAAAATAAATCTAGCTATGTTTTGATGATACGGTCCTAACAAAATTAATTTCGTCGAATTTGGAGACCGTTTGAAAAATGGTCTTTTTAGTGGTCGATCCAATTCAACAAAGATTACCAAACGCGTTTTAATTTACCACGCTCACATATTAATTCCAAAAATTATGGAATTTTAAACTTAGCCATAAATTGACATTCCGGATCCAACAAAAGTGGTTTCGTCGAAAACGGAGGTCGTTTGCAAAATGGCTATTTTTAAGGGCTCTGTTGTTATTTAAAAATGAAACTTTTAAATTCTGACCAAATTTCTATTCAAATTTCTCAAAATAAAATTTTTAAATTGGTTCTGATTTTTCTGGTTATTATAGTTTCGCTACCGAATCATCGAGATTAGGGTTCGATTGGGTTTTGAGATAGAGAGATTATCGTGAGAGAAAAAGTGAAAAATAATAAGAAGAAGAAGAAGAAGAAGAGGGAAAATAAAACTGTGAGGGGGAAAGTAAAGTATAATATGGACCTGAACATGTAATATAATATTTTCACAACTCCAACAAACAACAGAAGCGATAAAAAATGGAGACGGAAACAGACCGAAAAGTAATTATTTTTTTAATACTTCTTCAAACAATAGATAAATATGGTTTGAATACAAAATTAAAATATGAAAAGGAAAAGTCAAACTGTTGACCAGTTTTTGGAGGGAGAGCAAATTTCTTTAGAGCCAAATCTGAATTTTTTATAACTTTAATCAAACAACATAAAAGTATGGTTTGAAAGCATATCTAAAATATGAGAGGGAAATAAAATGTTGACCAACATTTTGGGGGGGAAAACATTTGTGTGAAGCTAAATCTATTTTTTTTTTATAACTGCAATCAAACAATATATAAACTGTTGTTTGAATGTCATGCATGAAATCTTCATAACATATTGATTTCATGGGCTTGGCTAAACAACAGATGATTTCTCCTTATGTTGTGCAAAAAAGTGAGATAACAAAGAATCTATCATATGTTGTGTGATCGTTGTTGTCTGATTCAATTTGTGGCGTAGTGAGTATTGTAATTCATAAGAAACAGAAAAGTAAGCAGATTATTACGATAATAAAGAACAAAAATATCATAATAAAAAGAAGAAGAACAAGACATATCAGGGTACTAGTAGTATCATTAGCCGGGAACTAGGTCGATAGGTTGAACCTAGATCAAAGATTTGAGTTAAGAAAAGAAAACATAGATTTGTAATTATGACCCGTTTCGACCACCTCCCCTTTCATATAAGATCTAATGGTATGAGGAAGACTGAGCACGCTTAGGTAGAACAGCGGTTATAAGGCGTCAAAAGAATAAGATTGGGCTAGGGCATGAATCCATTGTTTGTTAGGACACATCCGACCACCTCCCCTTTCAGATAGTATATGATGATCTCAAGAAGACTGGGCATGCATAGGTGGCATAGTGGTATAAGAGGTCAATAGAGTTTGACTAGTAGGGCATCTGATATTTTCTGAGCGTGTAGATTTTGATCAGTGACTACTATGACATGCGCTAGTTTACATGTCTTTTTGCTAGTAGGCAAGACCTACTAGTGGCATGTTACCACAGGATGGTACAGGATGGCAACAAAATAGGGTAAGAGCCGATCGAAGAGTAGAACTAGGAAAACTAATTCAAACCAAAAGAATTCATAATAGTAAAGTTGAAACAAAAAAAACTCAGTTATAAGACTTATTATTAGAAATCATTTTATTTGTGCACGTACACAGAACTATTACTAAGTCTATCCTTTTACCTTACTTATTATACTAGTGATTACTTTATTCATCAGACTTTATGTCTGACCTACTCCCCTTTCTTCTCATTTTCCCCCTTCAAGCTCACAGGGTTAATATCGATTATTCCGGATTTCTTGGAGGAGCGTGCTTGTTAAAGCTCATTCCTGATTTTAGAATGTATTCCATCTGCTATTTTCTTTTATTACTTTCTGTTGGTTGGTTTGTAATGTTAGCTGAGAGGGGATTTTATGTTATATACTCTGATTTCCTAGTGAGACTGAGTGAGACATGTGCTTTATTTCATGATACAGTATTATTGTGACTTGATGTTGGTTTCTGAAATGAAGGATATTTTCTGAATAAATAATAAGTTATGTTTCTGTTATTTTATTTAACATGTGTTGTATACTTCAGTCTTTATGATTAGCTTCCGTTATACCTACAAACGCAGCGCATTATTTAGTGTTCCTACTTGGGATACTAAGAAGTGTGGGGTGCTTCATAGACAAATTGTCAAAGAGACCTGTAAGAGTGTAGCAAGCTTTATATCCTCCGAGGGTAGCCTTAAAGGTAACAAGTTGCCCAAGTGATCGAATTGTTGAACTCGACCATGCAATTCTGTCCTAAAATTGTTTTAGAGACATACAACTCGATAAGAATGGTAGGTTTCCACTCAACCCGCGAACCTGAACCATCAGATCAACCATGGCGAGGGGATCGTTACTCCCTCCACCATGCGAAGTCGGCATTATTTCAATAAGGAATGAATCAAAAAATAGTTATATATGAAATTTTAGGAAGATCGTACATTTGTGATTTAATAGTGAAAACGGTTAAATAATTATTCTAAATATTTAATCAATGGTAGATTTAACTCAAAAATATGAAGTAATTGATTTGCTTTAAATGATTTCATGCATACTTAAGTCGATCACATTTTTTGATAATGCATGTTTTTTATACGGTCATGCAAACAAATTTCAGCTTCAAAGTCCTAACAACATGTATATGTGTCATTTTAGACGACATTCGTTCTTGTAATGGATTTTAAACATTTGGATATATTTACCTGATTGATAGTTGTTTAAAGAAGAGTTTTCTTTTAGCATTTAATTTTGATAAAAAAGGGTACTGTGTGGAATTTCAGTTCCTTCCTCTTCCTCTTAACTCGTAGGTACGACATTTGGTTTGCATCAACGGAAGATCTTTTCTTTCGTATGAATCAATATAGTTACATTTCAATTCCTTCCATACTTCCGAAGAAAGATCTCGAATTAGATCCAAAATTGATAGGGTGGTATGAGCTTATCCATACGGTCATGCAATTTTCAAATAGAAAATCAATTTTTGAAAAAATCCGGCTTTCATGCTTTGTTGAATTGTCTGAGACCTTTTGATCACCTATGTTGATGTTGATGGGGTATCCATATGATCACATCGATTGTGTAAGGCTCACGATAATAACAAAATCAAGTAAAGTATTTTCTATTATATTAGTATTAGTTAGTGATCTCTACTTGGTGGATCACTTCCTCTATGATGAAATTGTTCGAAGTAGTACTACATTTGTCTTCGTTGACCGAGAAAAAAGGTAGATCGACAAAAAGAACGTTGCACCGTCAGGGAATTCCAATATACACACCAAGGGCATTTTCTAAGTTTTAATTGGATGCTCCAAAGAAAAAAAATCAAGAATGCTTAATTGCATATCAAAATAATAAACACAAATTACATAAAAGTCATGTTCATCTTCTGTTGGGTGAATGCAATATAAATTACTAAAGAAAAAAATGCATAACTTAAATGCGTATGGCTTCGCTATATAGCATATTTTCTAAATGTTAAAAAAATAACTTTCCGGATTGGTTAATTTTTTAACTTGCTATAATATAATGCAATCTTTTAATTTACAAAGACATATTTATTTAGCTATTCAAACTACTTGGTTTTATGTTTATAAGCAATGGAATATAACAATATTTTAAAATGATAAAACATGACATTAATTTTTAAGTGATATATTATATATCCATATCCATTCAGATTTATGAATCTAAGAACAGCTTAATTCTAAACTTCTATCCTACCATTGAATCAATTAAAATATTTTCAAAACCTAATTTATCAACCTACTTATTATTTAGAGTGAATTAGGCAAAAGGACAAAGTTATTTTAAAATTAATTCTCTGGGCCGCAACTTTTGATAATTGGGCTGAAGGACCCGCGGAATAAAATTAGAAAATAAAGCAAACCCGCTAAATCGATTTAGCATTTTCCTCTTTCCACATTCTATCATTTGATTTCTTCAGTTGTTCAAAGTCAGTTAGGGTTTCGTCGAGAAAAAACAATTCGAAATCGAATTCAAATTCAATCGTCTAATGGAAAGTCGTCGTTTAAGGTCATCGTCATCAGAGAAATCTCCAAATTCGCCACCGAGAAAAAAAACTAGGGCTTCGTCGAAACTATCACTATCAGCGATAAAGGCTAGAAAGACGATGGCGAAGGAGAAGGAAAAACAAGATCAGGTATAAGAATATTTTGACAAAATGAAACTTAATTACTTAAATTGAGTGTGTATAGTTAATGTAGCTGTAGTTATAAATTATGTACATGTTAATTGGGGAAAACGAACAGAAATATATTATAAAATGCTAGATTACTTTAGGATTGATGTGTAGTGCATAATATGCCACTTTAATTTATCTGTATTTGGTGCTGAAAGTACTACGTTACCCTAGCATTATGGCATATTACCAGGCCCTTAACTAGTGAATGAAAGTGCTAAATTCACCTGTCATTACATGGCACGACCGAGCCGTCAACCGACATATGTAAATGACAGGTTGACCTAGCACTATAGCAAGTGGCCGAAACCTTTACAAGTTTACAAAAGTGCTAGGTTAACCTGTCATTACATGGCACGACCGAGCCGTCGACCGACATATGTAAATGACAGGTTGACCTAGCACTATAGCGAGTGGCCGAAACCTTTACAAGTTTACAAAAGTGCTAGGTTAACCTGTCATTACATGGCACGACCGAGCCGTTGACCGACATATGTAAATGACAGGTTGACCTAGCATTATAGCGAGTGGCCGAAATCTTTACAAGTTTACAAAAGTGCTAGGTTAACCTGTCATTACATGGCACGACCGAGCCGTCGACCGACATATGTAAATGACAGGTTGACCTAGCACTATAGCGAGTGGCCGAAACCTTTACAAGTTTACAAAAGTGCTAGGTTAACCTGTCATTACATGGCACGACCGAGCCGTTGACCGACATATGTAAATGACAGGTTGACCTAGCATTATAGCGAGTGGCCGAAATCTTTACAAGTTTACAAAAGTGGTAGGTTAATCTGTCATTACATGGCACGACCGAGCCGTCAACCAACATATGTAAATGACAGGTTGACCTAGCACTATAGCGAGTGGCCGAAACCTTTACAAGTTTACAAAAGTGCTAGGTTAACCTGTCATTACATGACACGATCGAGCCGTCGACCGACATATGTAAATGACAGGTTGACCTAGAACTATAGCGAGTGGCCGAAACCTTTACAAGTTTACAAAAGTGCTAGGTTAACCTGTCATTACATGACACGATCGAGCCGTCGACCGACATATGTAAATGACAGGTTGACCTAGCACTGTAGCGAGTGACCGAAATCTTTACAAGTTTACAAAAGTGCTAGGTTAACCTGTCATTACATGGCACGACCGAGCCATCAACCAACATATGTAAATGATAGGTTGACCTAGCACTATAGCGAGTGGCCGAAACCTTTACAAGTTTACAAAAGTGCTAGGTTAACCTGTCATTACATGGCATGACCGAGCCGTCAACCGACATATGTAAATGACAGGTTGACCTAGCACTATAGCGAGTGGCCGAAACCTTTACAAGTTTACAAAAGTGCTAGGTTAACCTGTCATTACATGGCACGACCGAGCCGTCGGCCGACATATGTAAATGACAGGTTGACCTAGCACTATAGCGAGTGGCCGAAACCTTTACAAGTTTGCAAAAATGCTAGGTTAACCTGTCATTACATAGCACGACCGAGCCGTCAACCAATATATGTAAATGACAGGTTGACCTAGCACTATAGCGAGTGGCCGAAATCTTTACAAGTTTACAAAAATGCTAGGTTAACCTGTCATTACATGGCACGACCGAGCCGTCAACCGACATATGTAAATGACAGGTTGACCTAGCACTATAGCGAGTGGCCGAAACCTTTACAAGTTTACAAAAGTGCTAGGTTAACCTGTCATTACATGGCACGACCGAGCTGTCAGCCGACATATGTAAATGACAGGTTGACCTAGCACTATAGCGAGTGGCCGAAACCTTTACAAGTTTACAAAAGTGCTAGGTTAAACTGTCATTACATGGCACGACCGAGCCGTCGGCCGACATATGTAAATGACAGGTTGACCTAGCACTATAGCGAGTGGCCGAAACCTTTACAAGTTTACAAAAGTGCTAGGTTAACCTGTCATTACATGGCACGACCGAGCCGTCGGCCGATATATGTAAATGACAGGTTGACCTAGCACTATAGCGAGTGGCCGAAATCTTTACAAGTTTACAAAAATGCTAGGTTAACCTGTCATTACATGGCACGACCGAGCCGTCAACCGACATATGTAAATGACAGGTTGACCTAGCACTATAGTGAGTGGCCGAAACCTTTACAAGTTTACAAAAGTGCTAGGTTAACTTGTCATTACATGGCCCGACCGAGCCGTTAGCCGATATATGTAAATGACAGGTTGACCTAGCACTATAGCCAGTGGCCGAGCCCTTGAAATTTGTATGAAATGCTAGGTTAACCTATCATTATAGTGCATTACCCAGCCTTAACCAATATATGAAAATTCCAGTTTAAGCTAGCATTATAATGTATGAAAATGCTAGATTAATCTAACATTATATTGCACAAAATGATTTCTTTAATATTGTATTATAATACAGATCCATATTTTAAAAAAAAATTAATATTATTTTGTTATCTCTGTCTTGCAGGAAATATCAGATTCTTCTTCTGAGAATAAGAAAAGCAAAAGGCGAAAAATAGCTGCAAGCCAAAAAAGGAAAAAAGAGACTGTCCAATACCGGTGTGGTCTAGTATCACTGGTTAAAATTCTTGAAAAAATAAAAAAAAATGGTTTTTCAAGTAATCAATTAAATTTTCTAAAACTGACTCCTTTTTTTGAATTTATAAATGCTTTTTTTTCAACTAACATTGGACCAAAGCAAATTAGAAAATCTTCTAAAAGTTTAGATGATTTAATAAGCTGTTATTCAGTTAAGGAAGAATGTTTTTTGATTGGGGGGAAACAATTAAAATTATCAATGAAAGATATTTCATTAATTTTTGGTTTGCCTATGAGTGGGAAAAATATTTTTCCATTACCTAAAGTGTCTTTATCATGCACTCCTGAAATTTGTCAAAGATTTGTTTCAAGAAATTTTATTAACATAGATCATATAACCAAAGATCTTGTTATTAAAAGAATAGAAATAGAAATTGAAAAAGAGATTCCAGAAGAGGAAAATGATTTGCCAAGATTTATTCTAATTCTTCTTTTTATAACATTTCTTTTCCCTGACAATCAAAGAATGCTCAATTGGGGTTATCTTCAATATACCGTTGATCCCAAAAAAATGAATCAAATTTCTTGGCCTAAAAGTATTCATTATCATTTAACTAAATCATTAAATTTTTTCAAGGATAAACCAAGAAATATGTCTGGTTGTTCCATTCTTTTGCTGGTAAGAATAAATCAATGATAATTTATTCATTATAATATAGTATGATAATTTATTTTAACTAATATTTTGTTCTTTTTTTTTAGTATTTTCTATGTGAACATGTGGATATACTTAAGCCAAGAAAAGACTGGATAAGCGGGGCTCCAAGATTTGCAAAATGGTCGCTTAACTTGATGAAAAACAATGTGTCAAAGGAAATTCTAGCCAATATGGATGGTAAAAAGGTATGATAATATTTTATTTTGTTAAAATTTTAATAATGCAACTGCTTTTGTAATTTTTTGTTTAATACTAGAAACACAGTAGTTAACACTGATTAATGTAAATGTTTTTTTCCTAGCATTATTTTAATTTTTTTTATTACAAAAAGTTATTCAAAAAATGCTTAGCTTCTAAAAGCATTTTGATTTTTAGTTGACCAGTTGACATGCTATTACAAAAATGCTAACCTCTCCTATTATTTTGATTTTTTTTATTTAAGCAATTTGCTGTTAATAAAATGCTAAACTATCCTACCATTATAATAATTTTTCTACATAAACAAAACACTGTAAGTGAAATGCTAATTCTCCTAGCATAATGAAGTTTTTTTTTGGATTACAAAAAATTGTTCAAAAAATGCTTAGCTTCTAAAAGCATTTTGATTTTTAGTCGACCAGTCGACATGCTATTACAAAAATGCTAACCTCTCCTATCATTTTGATTTTTTTTTTATTTAAGCAATTTGCTGTTAATAAAATGCTAGACTATCCTACCACTATAATAATTTTTTACATAAACAGAACACTATCAGTGAAATGCTAATTCTCCTAGCATAATGAAGTTTTTTTTTTTTTTGAATTACAAAAAGTTGTTCAAAAAATGCTTAGCTTCTAAAGGTATTTAAATTTTTAGTCAACCAGTCGACATGCTATTACAAAAATGCTAACCTCTCCTATCATTTTGATTTTTTTTTATTTAAGCAATTTGCTGTTAATAAAATGCTAGACTATCCTACCATTATAATAATTTTTCTACATAAACAAAACACTGTAAGTGAAATGCTAACTCTCCTAACATAATGAAGTTTTTTTTTTTTATTACAAAAAATTGTTCAAAAAATGCTTAGCTTCTAAAAGCATTTTGATTTTTAGTCGACCAGTCGACATGCTATTACAAAAATGCTAACCTCTCCTATCATTTTGATTTTATTTTTATTTAAGCAGTTTGTTGTTAATAAAATGCTAGACTATCCTACCATTATAATAATTTTTTAAATAAACAGAACACTGTCAGTGAAATGCTAATTCTCCTAGCATAATGAAGTTTTTTTTTTTTTTTTGGATTACTGTTCAAAAAATGCTTAGCTTCTAAAAGCATTTTAATTTTTAGCCAACCATTCCACATGCTATTACAAAAATGCTAACCTCTCCTATCATTTTG
This sequence comes from Allium sativum, assembly GCA_030737875.1. NCBI lineage: Eukaryota > Viridiplantae > Streptophyta > Magnoliopsida > Asparagales > Amaryllidaceae > Allium > Allium sativum. The sequence goes on along the minus strand of CM060920.1, from coordinate 508,653,617 downwards.
ATTTTTTTTATTTAAGCAATTTGCTGTTAATAAAATGCTAGACTATCCTACAATTATAGTAAATTTTCTATATAAACAAAACACTATAAGTGAAATGCTAATTCTTCTAGCATAATTTTTTTTTTTTTTTTTTTACTTACAAAAAGTTGTTCAAAAAATGCTTAGCTTCTAAAAGCATTTTGATTTTTAGTCAACCAGTTGACATGCTATTACAAAAATGCTAACCTCTCCTATCATTTTGATTTTTTTTATTTAAGCAATTTCTTGTTAATAAAATACTAAACCATCATACCATTATAACAATTTTTTACATAAACAGAACACTGTCAGTGAAATGCTAATCCTCCTAGCATTATTAATTTTTTTGTGTGATTAATATGGTTATTGGAAAATACTAAATTCTGGTAGCATTTCAACAATGCACTTAGTTTTGTAACAATCCCTTTACCACTCAAAACTTAGTAATCGTATTTCAGTAAGTAATTTTTATTTTTTCATGTGCACATATTAATATACTAGAACATCCTAGCACTTCAAAATATTATAAATGATATATGAATTTATGACTGAAAAATTCTTATGTTCGCCTATTACAGATTTCACTTGGAATTAAGAAAATAACATCTAAAGAGAAGATGTTACTTGATGAATCGAAGAACAAAGCACTTATGCAAACAAAAGAGATTACAAGTGAAGGTGAAGATGAAGAGTTAGGAGTTGATGAAAAAGACAGGCAAATTGAAATGCAAAATTTCCAAATTAGACAATTAGAAAAAAAATTGAAGGATGTGAAAACAAAGTTGGAGGAAGAAAAGCAGCTAAGGAAAAAAAGAGAAGAAGAATTACTTCAAAAAGAAAAAGAAATTAGCATGCTAAAATCAGTGCTCCAAGAATCTGATAAGGAACAGCGAAATCTGATTGTTCAGAAGTTTATAGAGCAACTTACCCCTCCTTCTTTCGACCTTCTAACCACACCAGATAATGCAACTCAGGAAGATAATGCGACTCAGGAAGATAACAAGACTCAAGAAGATAATGAGACTCAGGAAGAGTACAAAAAAGTGGAAAACAAAGAAGAGAAGGATGTGAGAAGAAGAAGCCAGCGGCTTCAAAAAGTAACACCAAGTTCAATGATTGAAAGATTAAAAGGGAAAAAGAGGAAGCCAAAAGTTGATTCTCAATTTCAGTATAAAGTAGTACACCGCAAAAAAACCAAATACGATGAAAAAGACAGTGGAATGGTGGAGGAAAAAAATGATGAAATAGAAAATGAGAATGAAGAAGAAAGTGAAGAGAATAAAAGAGAAGATAAAACACATGATGAAGAGAATGAAGATGAAGGTGAAGAAGAGGACAATAAAAAAGATGTAACCGATGGTGAAGTAAATATTGAAAATACAAGCAATGAAGATGAGGATGAATATGAAGATGAAACTGAGGATGAAGATGGAAGTGACGAAAGTTATACAAAATTCGAAGAAATTGAAAAAGAAAAAGAACTGGTCGAAGAAGAGAAAGAAGAATCCAATACAGATGATGAAGCTCAAGATGTAGAACCTATGGATGTTGACAAATATTCTCCAAGAAAGAAAGTATATCGCCAAAGAAATATTTTAAAGAGTCCGATATTAGAACTCCTAGATACTCACAAACAAAACACAATCAGGACATTCTTCGCATGCGCAGACAAAACAAAGTAAGTTTTTTGTACTCGTTAAAATCTGAATTTCTTTAAATGAATCTGTGATATTTTAATATTTTTAAATTAAAATTTAAATATAGCACGATAGCATGGCAAAATGATGATACTGGAAGAGGAGGGATAACAATTGTACAGTCCATGCTAGAAGAACTGCTATTTGAAGAATTTACAGATGGTCAGGTAAGTGTAAATTGTAATAGGTATTATTTTTTTAATTATTAAGCAATATTCTGTTCCTAAGATGCTAACTTGTAGCATTATGATTGTTATTTTTTAAAATTCTAGCCTTCACTAGCATTTTGGAATTTTTTTTATAAACCATTATGTTGTTCCAAAAAGACTTTTTTCCGCTACCATTATGATCAATTTTTAAATAAACAACAATGTTCGTGAAATGCTAATTCTCCTAGCATTATGATTTTTTTTTAATAACATGGTGATTGAAAAATACTAAATTCTGCTAGCATTATAATGAAATTTATGATAATACAAAATGTTGTTCAAAAAATGCTAGCTTCTACCAACATTTTGATTTTTAATTGGGTACTCAACATGCTATTACAAAAATGATAAACTCTCCTATCATTTTGATTTTTATATCAGACAACATACTGGTAATAAAATGCTATCTCCCCCTAGCATTATTTATATACAATGCAACATCCTAGTAGCAAATTTATATAGAAGCAAATTTCATGTTAAAATAATATACTAAGCTAACATTATTTTTATAATGCAGGTTATTGACTGGTTTACTTCAAATGCAAAAACATATGAACACAACTACATATTCAGTACAATCATGACGGTAAACAAAACTTTTACTTTAAAATTGTAAATATCAGAAACAAATTAATATTTTTAATGTTTATTTGCAGCATGCCATACAAACAGATGTTGAAAATGTTGTTCGAACATTGGTTAACCCAATGGTCCAAAAAATTGTCAAAGACGAAGTTGCAGAAACCATATTCTTTCCCTTGCATTACATCAACCATTGGACTTTACTAACTTTGGACTATGTTAAAATGCAATGGAACCACTATGATTCATTGAGGCCCAGAAGATCAACCTCTGTATCAAATAAACACTATAAGGAAGCGCTTAAGATGGTAAGATTGTTATTATCATATATAAATATATATTTGGATGTAAATTGAAAAAAAGCTATGTATTTTTTTTTCTGATACAGAGAAAAAAGATTGAAATGATCATCTATGAGAAATTGGCTGAAAACAACATTATAAACAAAAATATTGGAACAAAGCCGATGAAACAGCCACAATGCCCACAACAAAATTTCGACTCGTAAGTAAACATTAACAGTTTTTTTTAATAGATACTAAATGCTCAAACCATTATATTTTTGTACCAATACTGCCTTTTACCAAATAATCATCAGTTCATATTCTGCGACTGACAAACTAAATAAAATCATCAGTTCATTCTATTATGCAATAGTTTACTTGAGGAGAAAGTTGATGTACCATGCAATAATGTTTCATTTCATAAAATCCTAGGAAAATAAAATATAAACCGGAGAAATTGAATGATATTCGACGATTATGTGTTCTTTCCTGGAAATTGGATAATATTTGAACACAACACATGGTTTTTGCCAAATAATCCATTGGCAAAAAGCTAAATGATCATAGCATTGTATTTCTTATACCAATCCTTATTTATTTATTATTTTGCAGTTGTGACTGTGCATTATTTGTGATGAAATTCATCGAAAAATTGGACAGAGACAAAAATCTACCACAGGAATATAAAAAGGAAGATATCAGTCTTCTCCGTGCTAACACAGTGTTCAACATATTGAATGACCCACCAAGAAGTTGGGATGTTATGAGTTACTTTGCAAACTCGTCCCCAGAAGAAATTGAAAACGCTGTGAAGAAGAAAGAACATGAACGAAGGAAACACTGAATTGTTGATGTAGCGCCTGTTTTAATTCAATTTGAATTTGATGTTTAGACATTTAGTTGCTAATTGTAATTGAGTTTTAGTAATTTGAATTGATGTTAAAGTAGTGACTTGATTGCTCTGTTTTAATTTCATACATAGTAGTTGAAGCTGAATTGATTGTGACTTGCTGTTTTAATGAAAATTCAGGTTGTAGCCTGTTGTTCGGATTGGCTTATGTCTGATGTTTTTGTGCAATAAGAATTTTGGGAAAATTGTTGTTTTATGGCAACTGTATATTGGCTTTTTGAGATCTTTGTGATGGTTTGGTAATTACTGTTATACGAATGTGTTGAGTTATGTTTGTCTTTGAGATCTTTGTGATGGTTTGGTGGTTACTGTTTTGTGTATGTGATGGTTTGGTGGTTACTGTTATGCTTATGGTTTGGTGGTTACTGTTATGTGTTACTGTTCGATCAACCATTATGTGTATGGGTTGGGTTATGTCTGATGTTATGTGATGAAATGTATAAATTAAAGTGCTATAAACAAATAGCATTATTATAAATAATTGTTTAGGCATACCAATCTAAAATAAAAATAAATTATTTAATCAACCTAACCATAAATGAATCTACTGTATCCTAAATTAAAAATGCTATAACAAATAACATTTTTATAACTAATTGTTTATGCATATCAATGTAAAATAAAAATAAATTAATTAAACAAAATAACCATAAATGAATCTATAACCAAAATATTTCATTCAACCAACCAAACCCAGAAACGCAAACGAAATTCAGACTCCAAGTTCTGTCGGGTACGTATGGATATAAAAGAAGACAATATTCAAAACTTAATCAGATACCCATGCAAATAAATAGACACCAAACAAAACAAAAAACAATTGTAAAGGACAACCAAATTCAAACCTAACCGAGTACATACGAGATTCGAATGACACGTAAAACACATCCGCACTCGAGGCCTAATCGGGTACCTATGACATGTAAAAAGCTTCTAGACGCAAGGCCTAATCGGGTACTCCAGCAATAATTCTGCACCTAGTAGGGATTGTTTAACCAAGCAGGTATCCATGACACGTAAACGACATTTAGACAAAAGGCCTAATCGGGTACCTATGACACATAAAAAGCTTCCGAATGCAAGGGCTAATCGGGTCATTCAACAACAATTCTGCACCCAGTAGGGATTGATTAACCGAGCGGGTACCCATGATACGTAAAAGGCATTCAAACACAAGGCTTAATCAGGTACCTATGACATGTAAAAAGCTTCTAGATGCAAGGCCTAATCGAGTCGTTCAACAACGATTCTGCACCCAGTATGGATTGCTTAACCGAGCGGGTATAATGACACGTAAAACACATCCACACCCAACGCCTAATCGGGTACCTATGACACGTAAAAGACTTCTAGATGTATGGTCTAATCGGGTACTCCATCAATGATTCTGCACCCAGTAGGGATTGTTTAACTGAGCGGGTACCCATGACACGTAAACGACATTTAGACACAAGGCCTAATCAGGTACCTATGACACATTAAAAGCTTTCGAACACAAGGCCTAATCAAGTCGTTCAGCAACGATTTTGCACCTAGTAGGGATTGTTTAACCGGGCGGGTACCCATGATACGTAAAAGACATTCAGACACAAGGCCTAATCGGGTACCTATGACATGTAAAAAGCTTCCGGACGAAAGGCCTAATCGGGTCGTTCAGCAACGATTCTGCACCCAGTATGGATTGCTTAACCGAGCGGGTACAATGACACGTAAAACACATCTGCACCCAAGGCCTAATTAGGTACCTATGACACGTAAAAGACTTCTAAATGCAAGGCTTAATCAGGTACTCCAACAATGATTCTACACCCAGTAGGGATTATTTAACCGAGCGGGTACGCATGACACGTAAAACACATTTAGACACAAGGCCTAATCGGGTACCTATAACACATAAAAAGCTTCTGAACGCATGGCCTAATCGGGTCGTTCAGCAACGATTCTGCACCTAGTAGGGATTGTTTAACCGAGCGGATACCCATTATACATAAAAGACATTCAGACACAAGGCCTAATCGGGTACCTGTGACATGTAAAAAGCTTCTGGAAGAAAGGCCTAATCGGGTCGTTCAACAACGATTCTGCACCCAGTATGGATTGCTTAACCGAGCGGGTACAATGACACGTAAAACACATCCGCACCCAAGGCCTAATCGGGTACCTATGACATGTAAAAAGCTTCTGAACACAAGTCCTAATCGGGTACTCCAACAATGATTCTGCACCCAGTAGGGATTGTTTAACCAAGAATGTACCCATGACACTTAAACAATATTTAGACACAAGGCCTAATCGGGTACCTATGACACATAAAAAGCTTCCGAACGCAAGGCCTAATCGGGTCGTTCAGCAACAATTCTGCACCCAGTAGGGATTGATTAACCGAGCGGGTACCCATGATACGTAAAAGACATTCAGACATAAGGCCTAATCGGGTACCTATGACATGTAAAAAGCTTCTAGATGCAAGGCTTAATCGAGTCGTTCAACAACGATTCTACACCCAGTATGGATTGCTTAACCGAGCAGGTACAATGACACGTAAAACACATCCGCACCCAAGGCCTAATCGGATACCTATGACACGTAAAAGACTTATAGATGCAAGGCCTAATCGGGTACTCCAGCAATGATTTTGCACCCAGTAGGGATTGTTTAACCAAGCGGGTAACCATGACACGTAAACGACATTTAAACATAAGGCCTAATCGGGTACCTATGACACATAAAAAGCTTCCGAACACAAGGCCTAATCGGGTCGTTCAGCAACGATTCTGCACCCAGTAGGGATTGTTTAATCGAGCGGGTACCCATGATACGTAAAAGACATTCAGACACAAGGTCTAATCGGGTACCTATGACATGTAAAAAACTTCCGGACGAAAGGCCTAATCGGGTCGTTCAGCAACGATTCTGCACCCAGTATGGATTGCTTAACCGAGCGAGTACCCATGATAAGTAAAACATATTTAAACATAAGGCCTAATCGGGTACCTATGAAACGTAAAAGACTTTTGGATGCAAGACTTAATCGGGTACTCCAGCAATGATTCGGGACCTAGTAGGGATTATTTAACCAAACAGAAACAATGACACGTAAAACACATCCTGACACAAGTCCTAATCAGATACCTATGACACGTAAAAGTTTTCTGGATGCATAGTTATAATGTACATAATTGTATGCTTTAGCTTCAATTGCCATAATATAATTGTTTTAGAAATTAACCATATTTCAAAAATTAATTAGCAGAAAATGCTATATTGAAATAGCATACGGCATTACCCAAATAACACATAAAGTAGCATCACATAGTTTATTATTACACAACTACTAATCAAATAGGTCAACCAGTTTAACATCATACAAAACAAAACATTAAATCAATATAGCATTAGTTTGTAGAATTAATGTAGAAAATAGCTGGTAAAAACATGCCACAAACAACAAACATAACTATGCATGCTTTACAAATAAAATACATAAAACAAAATAAATGAAAGCAAACACATAAATGTGGCATTAGTCTTTATAAATGATATAGAAAATAGCAGATAAAAAAATACCAACAATCACAAACACAACAGTGCATATTTTACACAAAATATGCAAAAAGAAAAAAGAAAAAAAGAAAGCAACCACATAAGTTTCACAAATACAAGTTAAATTTATATTAATAAAGTTACCTAACCACTTTTACTTTATACAGCTAATAATCTAATCAGCCAATTACTTTTACAATGTACACAACAAAATGCTAAATTAATATAGCATTATACTGTTTAATTGATGTAAATAATAACAAGTGATAAAATGCCAGCAACCACAGACACAACACTTCATAATTTAAAAAAAAACACAAAACATAAAATGAAAGCAGAAATACAAGTTAGATTTATATCAAGAATAACAACTCAACATGTCCCAATAACCAATAAAAAGTAACAACAACATACTAAGTATATAGTAATGTACCCAATGGAAAAAAACTGAAAAATAAAATTCAAATTTAAATATTCTTTCAAGCTTGACAATTCCTCTTGTTATGTCCAACTTGATCACACTTGCTGCATTTATTCCGCTTATTCTGAGAATAAGAAAATCCACCATGTCTTTTAGTACAAGGTCTTCCAGCACCTCGAATTTCTTTAGGCGGTCTAATTACAATTTCATCTTCAGTAACAACTGGCTTACCGACAGTTGGAATTGGATTAATAGCATGTGTATAACTAGCTCTAAAAGCATTAGCTGTAAAATAATATTCCACAAATTCATATACCGATAGCCTTGATTTATTCATACACTTAACAGCATGTGCACATGGAAAACCGGTAACTTTCCACTGATTACAGCTACACAATCTTTTTTCAAGATCAACATGATGTGAAATAGGAGATCTAACTTCAAAAATATTTTCATTAGACCTATATGCATTCCATCCAAACCCATCTTTAACTAACTTTGACAATCGTTGCTCCATGACTGGACATAAAACAGTAGTCCACTTATGGCATTCTTCCCTTCGCTTTGCCATTTGTTCCATTACTTTCACTCGAATTCCATCTAGACAAGAGGTAATCGGCATAAACCTATCATCCACAATCCAAGAGTTAAAGCTCTCAGCCACATTAGAAGAATATTCTCCATACCTTCTACCTTGAAAAAACAAATCTGCCCAATGTTCTAAAGGTTTATCTTTAAGGAAGTTGATTGCGGCAGCACCTCCAATTTCTTTAAATTTTAACATATAACGTTCAAAATCTGATAGATTGGAAGCTCGAGTTATAAGTTTAAACAAATCAACAATTGATGTATCACCCTTGCAAGCTTTAACCACTGAACCAATATTTTGCTCCATATGAAATGTGCAATAACTATGAAAAGAAGATGGAAACACTTTCGGAACACCTAAGAGCAAACCCCATTGACGATCAGACATAAAAACTAATTCACGATCTTCATGAAGCATCTCTTTAAGATTCTCTAAAAACCAAGTCCAATTTGATTCATTTTCATGTGAGACGACTCCCATAGCTAGTGGAAAGAAACCTGAAAAAATGCAATACAAATTAAAATGCTAACATAGAAAAAAAAAACTGATATACCATAACTATATACAAAATATAAAACAATTCAATTTCTTACATATACCATGCTATATGGAATTAAAAAATGCTAAAGTAAACTATAATAATATATGTCATGATTAAATCACTGAAAAAAAAAGCAGCGATATGAAGTAGAACAAAAAAGGGTAAAGCAAAAAAGCATAATGTATCTTTGGATGAAAACTGAGAAACAAGTATGATAAAATTGCAGTCATATGATACACAGGAGTCGTACAGTACACAAGGATTTAAAAATGCTAATGTAACCTAGCATAATGAATTTCATGACCAAATTAATGAAGCAAATAGAAAAAAATGAAACAATATGATAAACAAAAAAAATTGCTAAAGGAAAAAGAGTATCATGTACTTTAGTATTGCAACTGTTAAATAAATAGGAAAAAAAGTAGTCTTATAATATTTCTATGTCAATCTCTCTCTCTCAATAAAAAAAAAAAAAAAAAAAAAAAATCAACACAGACGCACAGAATAACAGACAAAGCAAAAGGGAAACAAAATAAGCAATACAATACACAGAGGAAAAATTCTAAAAAAAAAAAACTTAATGTGCTTCAAATTCACAGAAGTGATTTTTTTTAATACACTCTTATAAGAAACAAAGATTAAAATGCTAATGCAAACTGTCATAATATATTTCATGAATGCATAGAAAAAAAAGCAATAATATACAATACAATGAAAAAAAAACCAGCATTATGTATTCCATAGTATTAAACAAACAAAAAGTAAAATAAGAAAATAGAACATCCAGTATTTCAATATCTGTTTGAAAATTGAATTTGTACAACTATGAACAAAAAATGCTACCTAGATTAACATTATCAAATATAATGCAAATGAAATGCAATATTCAGTGTTAAAAATATATACAATATGTTATCCATATAATGGCTCCTGGGCCGTCACACTAGCTAGTAGCCCTGGAACAGAAATGTACAGCATGTACGGCAACCTTACACCAATGAAAGGCAGCCTCTAATGGGGATTGTAGCATGCATGCCAACATGCATTAATTAGTTACAAACCCAAACCTATTACAGTGAACAAAACCTAATGTTATATTGTTATACAACATGAAAAGCCTATTGTCAATTCCAGAGCAGCCAAAGGAAACCAGAGATATATCATCAATTGAAGGCAACAAGTAGAATTTTTTTGTAAAGAAATACTTTTCAGTAACAATATTTTTCAATAACAATATTCTTCCCATAAAATACACGAACTTCACTAAAAATCGCATACTAAAGAATTCAAAAACAAAATACTAAACAAATTAAAAAAATAAAAGACAAAGACCAAAACTCAAACCTTGGTTTCCATTTTTTGCAGTGGCTGCTAATAAAACTCCTGGTCTACCCTTTAAAAATGCTGCATCTAGAAATATAAGAGGACGACAATGTCGAAAACCAACTAAGCAAGCATTAAATCCAATACAAACTCTTTCAAATTGCTGACTCGACGGATCAACATCCAAAGCAACATAACTTCCTGGATTAGTTTTCTTCAAAGTCTCCAAATACCAATTTAGTTCATTGTATGACATAGCATCATCTCCATAAATTTCCTTCAAAGCCAATTGTTTTCCGGAGTATGCAAAATAATAAGAAAGATCAAAATTAAACTCTCTTCTAAATTCAGTGATAATATCTTTCGGCTTCTTCATAGGGACATCTCTAATTTGATCAATAATCAAAGATTTAATAAATTTACTAGAAATTTGGACTTTCTTAACATCCCTTAATCCAGCACCACACGAATGTTCAAAGTTGTAAGTTCTAATAAAGAAACGAAGAGGCTGTCTAGGATCCGAAGAAGCATTTAAATTGAATTTACAACCTTCCTTATTCCAAGAGCATATGACAGATATTCTTTCAGGACAGTTTTTAACAAAAATCAATTCATGTCCTTCTTTTATTTGATAGGCCATTAGAAACTCCCTAAAATCTTCAGCACCACTAAAACAATAACCAATAAAATCCATAAGATTCAACTGAAACCCTTTCTTCATAATATCTTTCAAATAAGAACTTGATTCACCAGAAGCCTTGATGCTATAAGAACCAGAACAAACTGAAATACTCTGCTGATTAGAATTTACTGAAAAATCACTGTCAACATTGAGCTCCAGAGCACGATGGCACAACTTAACAGTGAAAACAAAAAAAGGACTCTTCTTATAAATTTGAAAGCACAGTATTGTATGCAAATCCGAATCAGTATCAACTGTGATAATCTTACTTTCCAAATTATATGATATTTCAATAGAACTAGGAGTAAGATGTGTCCAATATTCACATATGCTATTCTTAACAGCAAGTAAAGAACAACTCATGTCCAGTCGAATAGAGTAACTACACTCATCAAGTAAAAATAAAACTAAAATGCTATTCCCAAGACCGCTCCTGCCAAAAATTATACAAATTCAGATATAAATAACAAATGATATTATAAGATGTCAAAAAACCATGTACAGTCAAAATAAATATTAAACAGCAAGAAAATGCTAAATGCACATAGCATTAAAATCTAAAAAAATCATAACATCGTATCCAAATACATACCCTTGTTCTTCTCTACTGATTAAAATCAAATCAGACATGACACAAATAACCTGTAAATTCATAAGAAAATAAGATCAACAAAACATAACAAAAAAACAGTAAATAATAGATCGAATCGATTCAAAATAAAAACCTAAATTAGGGTAAAATTACCTGCTGAGATCGATTTAATAAAAGAATCGAAATAATCCAATTAACGATATAAAATGCACGTAATCAGTGAACGATTCGAATTTCCATTTGAATTGAAAGAAAATCGAAAAAGGGAAGGAGAAAATTAAAAACGTAGCATTATTCACTTAGGCCTAAAAATAAGCTGTAGTTTGGCCTTTACGTGAAAATATTTGAACCGCGTTTTCTGGGCCAAATTTTTTTAGAAGTTTGTCCTCCAGCCCATTTTCCACTATTATTTATTCACCATGCAATTTCAATCTTTATTTCTCTAAATTATTTTTGACAACTCATTAAAACATATTTAATTTTAAAGAGTCACTCTTTTTTAAAAAAAAAATGCCCTTAAAATTAAACAATTCATCCAGATAATAAAGAACACTTCAAGAATACTTCTTTAAACCATTTGATCTAGAAACTACAATTTGGTTCCACATTATAACCCTATTCCACAACAAAAGATATCAGTAGTAGTAACGAACCACGAAATAGGAAAAAGTTACGTAACAGCGGACAACCAGCAAGTACATCTCACTATCACCACAAGCGTTTTGCTCAGCTGAGAGAAATGGGGCAAAAAAAATTTTAAAAAAAAAAAGAATAATATATACGTGAAAAAGATGGCAATATGGACCCCCGATACATGGTAGGGGCTGAACATCGCTTTTACCATATTAATAAAAAATCGTTTATAACAACCATTGTTACAATAAATCCAACATATCATCACACAGCTAACACATGTCAAGGTTCTCACCTTCTAACCTCATTCCTCATCAGGTAAAATCATACCTTCCTCGATTTCTTCTCCATTATAAAGCAAACGTTGCGGCATAGATACAGACGATATTTTTGCACCGTTTCTATGATTTGGAAGGTTAAGAGTGGCTTCTCTTCTTCCAATTTCAGTGCAGGAAGACCGGTATTCACGGTTTAACCGAGTTGGTGATCCATGTCTATCTTTCCTGTCATCATATATATGTTCCCTTTTCATTGACAACGGTAATCTACCATTTCCATTGAAAGCAGGGCTCGGACTCCTACGTCCTCTAGGACCCCGCCCTAAACGCCCTCTTGTAGGGCTAGGGCTTGGGCTGCGGCTGTAGCTTCTACCAGTAACTCTGCCTCTAGATGGCATGGCCTTGGCATCAGGGCGTCGTCTTGCTTCTGCCCTAGGGCTTTGGCTTCTGCTTCGGCTGCGGCTGTATGTCTGCATGCCAATTTTGCCTGGAGTGTTCCGATAATTTGCTGTATTCCCCAATTCCCTAGCATGGTAATCGCGGTTGTGATTGTACCTGGCATCATTAGTTATCATACTATTCATTAGTAAACATAATGCACAAGATAGCAATTTATACAATTTCATGTGGGCATCATGGTTGTACCAAATTAATATATATTTTATTTTATCCACAAATCCCAACCTATATGCAATATTTTCTTATTTATTTTACCAACAAATCCATCCATTGTTTTTTAACCAATGGTCAATACAAAGGGCTACGAAGGAATCATAAGTCCTCTCGCCCTACCTCTCACAATGTGTGCGTACACATGCATATATATATATATATATATATATATATATATATATATATATATATATATGAGGAGCGTTCAAGAGCACCCCAAATAGTGCAGCACCCCTTTAGCCTCCTTGATTTCCACCACACATTCTCGTTTCTCTCTCCTTCCACTAATTCTCTTTCCCTCCACTAACTTATTTAACTATAAATAAAGGTGGATACTCAGTGCCAAAGGCTCCCGTACTCAAGCGCGAGGACTTCCCAGGTCAGTCTCCCATCCTGGTACTATTCACGGCTTTTCGGGCTCTGGGGGTGATCGATTAGCGCGCGCAGCCTTTCCCTCACATTATGTGAAGAGGTCGGGGCTCGAACCTGTGCGCTCCAGATTACCAATCGGGTAACTTATTTAACTATAAATACTTGGCTATAAATGAAGGGCAAAAGGAAGGCTAAAAAAATGGAGAGTCATATAACCCTCCTCATATAGGCGAGCGTTCAATGGCACCCGAAACAGTGCAACACACCTAAATGCCCCCTGAATTCCACCACATATCTTGTTTCTCTCTTCCCCCACGCATTCTCCCACCAACTTAAACTACTATAAATACTTGGTTTTCGTTAGGAGGCATTTGGGGTGCTCACTATTTGGGGTGTCATTGAACGCTCCTTTTATATATATATATATATATATATATATATATATATATATATATATATAAGGAACGTTCCGGGACATCCTGTTTTGTAGCACCCCTACCAGTTCGTGAGCTACGGCAATCTAAATCCAACAATAATTTGTAGATATTCAATTCACATATATATTATCATCTATCCAAAATTTGAGCTCGTTCCAACATTCGTAAAAATATTAAAATCCTAACAATTATTCACCATTCAGACATTTATTCGAACTGTTAAGTTTAAACTTCGAATATATTATTCTACGAATGTCAAATGAGCTCAAATTTTGAATAGATGATAATATATATATATGTGGATTGAACGTTTACAAATTCTTGTTAGATTTGGATTGTCGTAGCTTACGAACCAGTATGGATACTACAAAACAGGAGTGCTCCAAAAAGCTTATACACACACACACATATATATATATATATATATATATATATATATATAGACACAAACACATATATATATATACACACACACACAAAATGTTGTAGAAATCTCTAGGCGAACACTAGGCGACAAGTTGAGTTGACATTAACTGTTTCGACAGGAATTAATCAAGGATTAATTGAACCTAGGCGCTTTTCAAAGACTCGCGTATTTCGGATAAAATCCTAATTCCCGTTTGGCTTGTAATTTTTAGCTTTTGTATTTTCATCTAAACAAAAGTGTGTTTGTTGTGTGCATTGTTGAAAAACAAACTTTGAAAAATAAAATTAACATGTATAGTATAAAACAGAGTTTTTTTTTTCATGTTTTGGAAGGTAATCAAAGTACGAAAATAATCCAACTCCTAAGTTGTTGTTAACTGTCGCAATGGCTAAGGATTGTACATCTTCTCATATTTCATAATATTTCTTAGTGGAAGATTAAAACACAAAACTCAAAATCCAAAACGAAACCAAATGGGTTCTTAATGTTTTGTTTTGTGTCAGCTGATGTAAATTAAAATAAGATCATGGATGTGCTTAGGAGTAGCCGTGGAGGTATGAACGCATAAAACTATCACATTGATGCTTATATGTTAATATTGGATAGGGGTGAGCGTTTGGTTGGTTTGGTTTATCCGATATGAAATTTGTCAACTCAAACTAAAACCAATAAAAACGAAAACCAAACCAAACCAACCAAATTATGTTTGGTTGGTTTGGTTGGTTATCCGATTAAACCGAACTAAAAATATTTTACACCTTTGTGTTTGAAATATTCACTATAATTTGAAATAAATTATAAATATATGATTGGATTATTATTATTTATAATTTTTATGTTTTTTAATATTAATTTTACACATAGGTGATGATTAAAATTTACTTAAATAACTAAACTAATCTAAAATATTTGTTATTAATATTGATAATTTTGAAAATATAGTAGAAGTTTGGTTAATTTGGTTAAACCGATAACCGAACTAAATATATTTCTAGGCCGATTACAATTCGTTTTAATTTCAAAACCGAACCAAACCGACCAAAATAGACTGGTTTGGTTGGTTTATTTGGTTTAACCGAATAATGCTCACCCCTAATATTGGACCTTGAATAATCCCTGATTTGTTCCTAAATATTTGTTTAGATTTCAAACCTCGTATAGGCAGGCCTAAGCGAATCACTGGGCAACTAGCCTAGAATAGCTACTAGGCAAAGAGACTAGGCGAAGGCCTATAAAAAAGATTGCAGCATTGCTTATACATGTATGCATGTACATACATACATGTGTGTTAGGACTAGTCAAATTAATCAGCAATTGGTGAAGATGATCTCAAGCAAAATAGTCTTTGTACAAGAAATAGGTTATGCTAACATCTTTTGACTACGGAAGATCAATATTTTGAATTAATGAGGTAATATATATATTAACTACAATGTTATTAATCCTGAGGAGCTAAAAATATCAGAAAAGGATAATTTTCTGAAGAAATAATACTTAGATCACACCTAAAATATGAATTTTGGATGACCATTTATACAAAAAAGTACGGAAAATAACAATTAAAAACCCGAACGTGGATCCCGCTGTGTGTGTAGAAACACTTCACCACACACCTCATCCACATCCCTACGATTTTTTGAATTACACAATTTGAAGTCAAATGAAAACTAATTGATATGTTCTTCCATGCTTTGAGATTAACTCCAAATTTTGATCGATATGAACAGATCTAACATATTCAAAATAATATTTTAATCCAGCGGTTAAAATGAACACTTAAGTCGATATGGACTTAACATTTTAAATGTGTTAGATGTTTAGAAATGATTCTATTTCTGTGAGCATGATGTTTAAAGTGTATAGCAAATTTTCAAAGTTCCATTTTGAAATGCAGCACTACAAATGATATAATATAATGGGGTGTAGCGAAAGACTATAGCGGATCATTACAGAACAACCCCCCCCCCCCCCCCCCCCCCCAAAACCATTTTTGAGTCATACTTGAAATGTAACCAAACTTTTGTACAAATATTGTTATGCCATTCAAGATCGCCTTTAAAATTTAAGATCCATTTAAAACCTCCAGCATTTTCAAAATTGAAAATTAATTTTAGATAATATTTTAAAAAAAGTAGGTTTACCTAGACAAATATCGAATAAAATATTAGATACTATTAGAACATGTTTCCAAAGCGGATTTCATTACGAGTTGCATGACTCTAAAAATGATCAAGGCGTAGCCTGAGGACTGAGTTGATCCATACCTACTATGCATACATACGCTCCTCTTTCGCTGCCTTTTTATTGCTTTTAAAGCTACACAATTTGAAACAAAACGGAACTTTAGGAAGTCCAGTTTATACTATAAACATCATATGCACCAAAATGAGATCATTTCAAAACTGATAGATTTGAAATATTTTGAATACGTTTGAATTAGAAAAAATTTGTGAAGATGATTTCGAGCAATGTAAAAACATATGTTACATAAATATAAATTATCATTCAACTCTGAAATGTGTTGCTTTAAAAATCATGGGGGTGTGTGAACATGGGTTGTAACGGAGAGGAGTGTAGCAGAATCATTCCTATATACATACATGTGTGCATGCACGCCAAAGCAGTTGTCTTGTAAAAACATAGTAAGAACCTATTTTGAGTAATAATTTTGTAGAGGAAAAGTGCAATAAATATGGTATAACATATGGCTTCAAATAGAACATAACAAAAACGTGCACTGGTAAATGTGCTCTCGGAAGGGGGCAAAAGAGTACAAAAATACACATTTGCATAATAGAAGCAAAAGATACTAAATGACTAAGTTCATGGAGATTGGACCTTACTAAGCCTCTGGTAGTATCAGCAAAAGATGTGATAACAAAAGTGTGAATATGTCGTATGGTGTGCAGCCTCAACTAAAAGCCAGTACAAACAAAAATACGACAATGCAATGAAACAACTATAAATGCATGTCAGCGTATATAAATAAATTCAACCAGCATCTGATCTCCAACTGCTAATGTACATTATATATGTGTTCCCGGCAAATTTGCCATAGTTTCGGAACAAACTCAAACGGATAAACTGACTGTGCAAAATAATGAAGGAATGAGTTAAAAAACTTGAAAATTGTCAAGATTGAAGAAACTAAGATGTGGGTACGTTTCGGAAATGCATGTTCTGGTTGGTGCATGGTCGATAACCGACACGATTTTGGTACTCTGAATCAAATGTTCTTCTTCCATGTCTTCACAGATCAGATATCTTACATGTCTTCACAGATCAAATGTAACGAATACGACAAACAATTCCAGCTATAACTGGAGAGACCGGTGTCTGGGCAACGTAGCGAAGGGATTAAATATCCCTCTCTTCACTTATAAACTCTAGCAAATCCGAGATCTATTAGATTTTGGTTGTAATTGTTGTATTCTAAAGAGAAAAACATCGATAAAAAAATTAAGCAGACATAGCCTGGAAAATTATTGAAACAACAATAAAAATTGGGTTTTGTTCTCTTTCTCATTTTCTTCATTTTTATTTTGTTTAATTTGAGTTTCATCAATTTCGAGGTGTTGTGTCATTTTTCGATCTAATATTTTCGATTTGGATAACATGAAGAGGCTTACAACAAAGTCATCGCAAGACCGAGCCAACAAAGATATGGGGTAGCCATAAGGTATCTCCAAGCTCAAATCAGTTTTCTACCTTTGTTACCAAAGATAAGGCTGAAAGGATGGTTATCAAAGAGAAGACTGAAAGGATGATGAAGGAGATACTAACTAGATTGCTAGCACAGCAAGAAAAAATGCTTAAAGTATTCTTTCGAATGATAGAACAACATGGAACAACTGGAATTCAGAATCAGAGATCGGAAGGCGAAGCAAATGCACAGGAGAATACAGTAATACAAAACGGGACCAACTCCCAGCACCTGAACAGGTCGGTACCAACTACAATCAGGCTCATATTGACCATTATGGTTAAGGAGCATGACTGATTTGGTTCTTGGACAAGCTGGGATTCCGAAAACGGGTGAATCGGGTGATCATGGAGTAAAAGATACAGACCAGAATACAGATGTACAACAACAAAGGTTAGAATAAAAAATTCTTTGGAGAAACAAGGGTAGGATGAAGATTTGATCAGGAAAGTGCTGAATCCTAGAGATTTCCGTCAAACATCAATGATAGGATTGCCGATATGGTAAGGCAGATGCTTAGAGTCCCATTGAAGGACGTAAACAGAAGCTCATTTACACTGAACATCTGATACGAAAGGAATCCAACTGATTTCAACCAGCCAACGTAGAAAATGTACAACAGAAGGACGGATCTATCAGTCTACTTGATGATGTACATTTCACATATCGGAATGTTGGATGCTTCATATGAGATGATGGGACAGTGTTTCCCACTGTACCTGACAGATTTAGCAATGATCTAATTTCGTCGGCTCGGTAATGGATCCATCAGCCTGGGGACCAGATTAGTGGAGAAGTTTATGAACAAATTCGAGTTCATATAAAGCGACCAAAGAATGTGATGACGCTTTCAAGTGTAAAACAGGACCATTGAGACATTACATGGTTACTTAACCAGATTCAACGCCGTAGCCGCTACAATGAGATAACAGGCCCATCAAATCTACATGGCGATGGTCTTCGAAGTTGCCAGTAGGACTGATTTCAAGATCACTTTGGAGAGAGATTCACCAATAGATCTTATGAATTTCTACTATCAAGCAAGCTAAAGAATTATGCGCCATGAAGACGCTAAATCTGAGAGTGCTAAATTCAATGTCATGGAGGATGAAGGAGCATCGAAGGCAGGATATAGGAAGAAAAGGGAAAATGAAAAGCTGATGGTGGCATCTTAGAATAGAAGCGAACGACGAAGGAACCGAACTTTTCCCCTTGCAACGAATTAATCGCGACCTCAGCGAGGATCTGCTTCAATAACATAAAGCAGATTCTTACCTAAAGCTGATGAAGAAATAACTCATGGATTTGGAGGGGGGGAGGGGGGGATACAAAATACTGCAATTACATGAGCTGGATGTGCACGAAACCACTGACTGTAGACACATGTACGACTTGATAACATGAGCAAATAATTTGGAATAACCAACTTCAACAGTACATCAAGAATCAAGCCACAACGGTGCAGTAGAAGCGAGCACCCTTTTCGGTGGATACAGTCGGACGAGGCCAAGGATCTGGACTAAGGATATCCCATAATTGGGATGGATGAGATTTAAGTTTATTTTTTGCACTTTACTTACCCTTTGAATAAATCACGAAGGATTACCGCTGGGCTGCTCATGCAGATACGGCATCGCGATTGATCCCAAGACATGCACTAAGTTAGGGTTTGAGGATAACATTTAACTAGAGTAGATTTTTTTTTGCTTTTTGCTTTTTTCTTGATGCATTTGATCCAAACACTGAAAAAAATGATTGTCTGATATTTGGATCTAAAAAACACTCAAACATGATAGTTTATATTGAAATCATTACAGAACAATAACGAAATTTGGATATTCTTTAAAAACCTGACATATAAACTGATACGGCATGGTTTTCCCAACCAGAGAGACAGGCGACGAACCATGAAGAGCAAGCCCACTCGTCGAATAACAAGCCAGTGGACTTATATAGAAAAGCAAGTCCCTTCACTGGAGAGTAAACAAATAGATGTGCTCAGATACTGGTTCCCCTTGCCGAGAGCAAATGCACTAGGCTCAATCTGGATTTATGATTATCCGACCCGGAGAGATCAAAAACTAAAGTTCAGGATTTCAATGTCTTCTAATTTTTAAATGATTTGATAATAATTACTAAATTATGTCATCGTCTCAATTAGGTTGGACCTACTTATGATGGAATGCTAGGCGATACTAAACAATTTGTAAATAATGCTTGAATAGATGGCAATGCACTCCTACAATTAAAGGATTGATGATTTCCTAATATATGATTTGTCCACGATGGTTAAATCATGCAAGAACACGGGATGATATTAGTGATTGTATATGATATGTTGAATTTTGATGGAACACAAAATGATTATGATTAATGACTAACATTTGGACAATGAGTTGGATCTTTAGCTATGATAGATCTAGAATGACATTTAGTTTGCAGGTAAATTTTAAGGAATTCGATGATACACCACAGTTGGTCCAGTAAAGAGCATGAGAGCTCAACTGCTAACAATTTGTTAGTCGCAATTTTTGCCCTTGAGCAAAGCACATCTTATATTCACAAGGCATACTTCGGAGATAAATATATCCAGACTTAGAACAACTTAAATGGATAAAATGGACAACTTAAATGGATAAAATGGAGTACTAAACAATGAAAGAATGGATCATAAACTTGGTAAATGTCAAGATTGAAGAAACTAAAGATTTTGCTAAGTTTCAAAGATACATGATTTGGGTGGTACAAACCATAATTATAATAAGCACCGAGGTGATTTTGGTACTCCAAATCAAAACATTTTTCCTTCCGATCTTCACGGATCTAACATCTTTTATGGTCATCCGTGATGCAGTGACTATAACAGACGATTTCAACAATAAATAAAAAGGCTAGAGCAATGTAGAGGAGTGATTGGATTTATTTTTTATCTCCTCTTAAAAACCCTATCAAATCCAAGATCTAAATTATAGTGGGACTTTGATTATAATTGTTGTATTTTGGAGAGAAACATCAATAAAAATGATTAAGTGGATATAGACTGAAGAATTTTCTGAATCACTCTCTCTTCATTTACTTCACTTTTAGCAACAACAAATGTCGCCCTTTTCCCCTTAAAATGCCACTGGTACGGGTATTCTACACCCGTTATCTCTTCTCCCATCAGTAACAATGAAGATAAAATTCACACAATCAAATTTTTCTTAACAATGGCTTCTGACCTTTCTAATGGCTTTCGAGTTTCTTGCACATGTATCTTTTTATTTTATTCTTACTCTAAATTTCATCGCTATTTAAAAATTGATTACGCTTTAATATTTTAATTTTCAAATATTTTCGTCTGTTTATTTACACAAATTTTACTATGTTCATCATTTCATTGGTACTATAATCCTAGTATAAAAAGTAAACCACAAAAAATTAAATGATTTGATTATCAAAAATTAAGATTATTTGATATTTGAAAGTCGAAGCGGATTCGTACAACCGTTTAGTGTAACGTAGACGCGTATAGAAAACCATATATATATATATATATATATATATATATATATATATATTATATTAATATGAATTAATACTCTTTAGCAGCAATTGATAACCAACTCTAGTTATTAGTAAAGAGGTATTTATACCGGACCGTAACATAATAAACAGGTGTATATTACCGTTGACTGTTTTTGATAGATTGCTAACAAGATGATTTTAATGTTAATTTGAACACAAGTGGAGAAACGTCAAGGTGACCGATGATAATTGTGATGTTATTACTGAACTAGAGGTAGAAGAAAATCACGATGGAATGGATGATATTCGAAAACTATATAAAGAAATTAGCAGTTGTATTTAGGGTTATTAACAATGTGGTGTATTTAGGGTATTATTAAAAATGGGATATTAAAAAAGATATGGTATTTTTAAGACGATAAAACCCAGTGTTCTTTTGTTGTATCAAGCAACACCCACTGTCTAGTAGCATGGCATTGACAAGCAGAACCTTGTATTCCCAGTACGTTCAAGTGTGAATGCCAACGACAAATTGGTCAACTTTGTGAAATGACAATTAATTCCCACTAAAAAATAAACACAAGGTGAGAAAAAAAATACATGTGACGCGAGGCTAAATCAGCCTGACTAACACCAAGATCGACATCTAACCTGCTTAGAAAAGGCCTTCCCCGATCACCTGCTGCAGCACCATAACCAGGGCCTATCATCCCATTAGAGTGGCCCCTATCATGAAGAGGACCCCACCTTTTTGATTTCCCACCATAACCACCACGTGCTACCATATCATGTAACTGAGGAGGAACATGCTGACCTGCCCCTTCCAAAACTTTCACAAGGTCAAAAGAGTACTTTGAATCCTGGTCGGTAAAGAAGGTGTAGGACACTCCTGTAGCACCTGCCCTTCCTGTCCTTCCGATTCTATGAACGTAATCCTCAACGCCTGTTGGGAAGTCGAAATTTACAACCACCCTGTTATTTAATTACACATTTTAGAACTGTTGGATATTTCAAAAATACAAGACATGCAGCTGATATGACAAGAAAATGAATTGGTAGTTCATAATTGAAATTTTGCTGTCAACGAATTAGAAAGGTGAACCGAATAGAGAATCCCAAAATTTGAATCGTCGTTGTAAACCCTCTGAACTGAATAGAGTTACAAGTTATTTTATAACCACAGCAAAAATGAAGAGACTGATGCTTCATACATAGAGTACATTTGGAAACCAAAGGCAATAGAGTTTTTGCTTAAAAAAGCTTCTAGTTTTAAAAAGCTAATAAGTTGAAAAATAATTCTTTTACAGATTTTTTTTTTTGTTTAGTTAAAATATTTTGTTTCCAATAAAGTTATATGGTACTTTATAACCACAGCAAAAATAAACAGACTGATGCTTCATACATGGAGTATATTTGGAAACCAAAGGCAGTAGAATTTTTTGCTTATAAAAGGCCTCTGATTTTAAAAGGCTAACAAGTTGAGAAATAATTTTATTACAGTAATTTTTTTAGTTTAATTAAAATATTGTGTACTTTGTTCCAAATGAAGTTAAATCTTTTTTTGCATCAACATTTGATAGTTGTCTTTGTTTTAAAAGCAAGAAATTTGCATTATGGAAGCATCCAAACAGGCCCTTGGGTCTTTTGGATGCTTAAATTATACTTTTTGCTTTTAAGATCAGTAGTAAAAAAAGTCACTTTGGAAGAGAAATAATTAAAAAAATTGAATACTTACTTTTGACTTAATTTGAAAGAAAATAACTTTCGTTTTTCGACTTTTATGAGCACATTTAGCTTATGTTAATTTAAATTTTTAACTTTGCCATATTAACTTCTCAACTTTCTGACCCTACTTTTGGATTACGCATAAGCTATGCTGCTATCAATTTCCAAAGAACCCCTTAACAAGTCATGGTAAGAACCTGATATCTTTTATGTCCAAGCCTCTAGCAGCAACATCAGTAGCCACAAGAATGGGGCATCTTCCAGTCCGAAAATTATCCAAAACTCTATCACGTTCACTTTGATTTTTGTCACCGTGAATGGCAGCAGCACCAAACTGACGAGTAAGGCTTCTTGCTAGTTGGTCACACAGTTTCTTTGTTGAACAGAAAATTATGACTTTAGATCCCGGCTCTTGAGATCTCAGTATATTCTCCAATCTTCTTTGTTTCTCAATTGGTTTCATAATCTCTACATGCTGGAAAAAAGCAGGCCTAGTAATTTTAGATATCTGACAGCTTGTATAAGAACGATAACATTGTCAAAATATCCCAAGCTTTACTAAGGTTTCGTAAAACACCTGAGCATATCATGTATGCTAGAATTCTTAAGCTCATCAAATTTAGTAGCAAATCAATTTAATAAGGGACAAATGCAAGTGGGCCATGTAGAAATTTCTCGTTCGTGTAATTATGTGCAATGTGGACCAGTTTATTTAGCAACTGTTGTCATTTGTTGCGCATTTATAAAACGATTTTCGCTATTTTAACATTAAGAGATCCTTTGACATCTAAATGGCATGCCGGCAAGTTAAGAGTATTTAGGTCCCTGTTCGAGAACTAATATGGAAGGCACTTATTATACACACCTGAGCAATAGATTTATTGGCAACAAGCTCATCAATATTCCCAATGTTAACTTGAATAGGATGAACAAGCAAATCTGCAGCAATTTTACGAACTTCTTTAGGCCATGTGGCAGTGTACATAAGGGTTTGGCGATGCTTTGGTATTTCCTCAACAATTTTACGTATCTGAGGCTCAAAACCCATATCTAACATACGGTCAGCTTCATCTAGAACAAGATAAGACACTTGTCCAAGGCTTATTCGCCTCATTTCCAGTATGTCGTTTAATCTCCCAGGAGTTGCAACTACAACATCTACTCCACGGGATAAGTCTCTCAATTGGGGTCCTTTCGGGGCACCTCCATAAATGCACTGGGAGAAGAGAAAAAAATAGAAAAGGGTTCAAATAAAAATTAACAAAGAAAACTACTTAAAAAAAAGTAATAAAGGAAAATATTTTAAACAGGATTATTTTATCAATGTAACTGGTCTTGAAAGGGGATTCTCACTAAAAGGACTTGTTTGTTCAAAGTAATAAATTTTAAGGACGGCACTTCTGAAAAATTAGTTTTAAGGACAATTTACAGAAAAAAGACAAATGAATTTATCATTATCATTTTCAGTTATATAGAAATAATGATAAAAGAATTTATCATTTTCCTGTATAACCTAAAAATATAAAGGAATTTATCTTTTTCCTTTAAAATTGTCCTTAAAACTTATTATTCAGCAGTATTGTCTTTAGAACTAATTATCTTCATAAAAGAAGCCCTTCAACCTTAATTTCCACGCCTTGAAAAACATAAAACAAAATCAGTCCACTTTCAAGACATGGTACACGTATAGATATGTTTCTGTCACATTGACCCTGATTCAGCATATATTATATTGGAGCAATTTGAAATCACACCAATGTGATTTCATCATAAAAAAATCTTGCTCGGGCACAAGTTGGAACCGCACTAGTGCAAATTTAAAAATAAGATAAAACACATTGGCATGATTTAAAATTGCACCAGTATAAAAATCCAACTTAGCACCACCAAGGCAGAAACATGCCTACATTTGCAAAACATATTGAAAGGGGTCTCTCTTTTTTGGATAACTTCTGAAAAGTGAGCTAAATTTATCCAAATAAAAAAATTAAAACTTAAATATATGACAGTGCATTTACATCGATACCAAGATATGGTACAAAAATAAAAATAAAAAACT
The DNA here is from genome assembly GCA_030737875.1 of Allium sativum. Classification (NCBI taxonomy): domain Eukaryota; kingdom Viridiplantae; phylum Streptophyta; class Magnoliopsida; order Asparagales; family Amaryllidaceae; genus Allium; species Allium sativum. Next base: position 508,628,413 of record CM060920.1, on the reverse strand, counting down.
GTATTTGAGCGCCTTAGTGCTGCAGGTCATGACTCATTTATGCTTTGTATAGCTTAACATACACATGTGTTAAATATTCGTATCTAGTATGATTACATCAATGCAATAAAAAGAGAATACCACATAAAACTAACCGTGCATGAGATTCTAGAAGACAATCCAAACTTAACAGTTTCTTCTTGTATCTGAGTAGCCAATTCCCTTGTTGGCGCCAGAACTAACACAGTGGGACCCATCCTAGGGTTATTGCAGGTTCTCTTGACATGAAGGAACCCTGGAATGAGATAACCTAAAGTTTTCCCCGAGCCTGTTTTGGCAATTGCCACCACATCGCGCTTCCGCAAGGCAATGGGCCATGACTGAGCTTGGATAGGAGTAGGAGCTGTGAAGCCTGCTTTATGAACCTGAGTAGTAGGGGTCGTGAACGGTTATTTGATGACTTCAAAACTATGACAGTTCTCTTCATGGATTAATTTGATATGAAGCCTCTATGTCAAGGGACTAAGTGGCAGCCTGAACCAAGTCACACAAAACTTGCAGCTGGTGACTCAGAAAAGGCATATCAATGCTCAGTCCACATGGCATCTGACAAATTATACAAGCCACCCCAACAAGGGGAGCACACAGCAGCAGTGTGTACGACATTAGCTCTTGTCTGGAGCAAATATCGCACCTATGATCAAATCATACAAACAGACGTGAAACTAATAGCTTAAAAAATCAGTAATATTTATATGCAGGAAAAAGTCAATAGTTTCCAATGAAGAACATTACAAATGGAAAGGATAAGAAAATGTTCATGAAGGAAAGCTGTATAATACCTCTCTGAGAATTTCTGAGGGAAAACCTGTTGATTCAAAAGTCATGTAGGGGGCAGGAACATCATCACCCTATGAAAAAATTACAGATGACTGATAATCAAAAAAGAAAAGAAAAAAAAATACAGCAATTAATAAAAATGGAAGACAAATATCTAAAGTGCCATATGTGTTTAAAATATAATCAGGGAATAAGAATCTAAACTCGCTAATATTGTGGAACTCGATAGAATGCATATTGTATCAAATTATGTTACACGTTTTTATGTTAAACTTCCATGAAACTAAAATTGCAACCTGATTTCCTCTACAAGTGCACAATCACCTTATATAAAACTCTACAAGTTGACTGGCTGGGCGGCAACTTTTTCAGAAGCAGAAAAATGCAAAAACAATAAGGGCCACATCCAGTTACATTATATTACGGAACCATACAAATGAGAAAAGGGAAAGAACGTTAAAGTAAAGAACTGAAAATTAAGGCAAGAACAGACCAGCAAGCAAAGTATGGAAAAACTCATGGCAAAGGGAAAGAGAAAAAAAAATAAAGAACAATATTATAAAGAAACCTAAACTGAAAGAGGAATATCAGATTGAAACAAACAAAGTGAATAGGATCAACAGCAATGGATGGAATCTTTATAAATCTGCTAGCTAGTCTCTAAATTCTTGAATTCCAACATGAGTACTAGCTCTTGCTGGATCCCACACGCATTCGCATATGGTTATAATATATATAAAACAATAAAGTGCATCTTAATTGAATGCCAATTGAAGCTTGAGAAAAAAAGAAAATGAACATTATTCGCATGATGTGGATCTGTCTTAGAAACTTCAATTTCTATCAGCACAAAACTGCAAACCACTGCTTTCTTCAAGGTGAACCCCGATGCAATAAAAGCTTAATGCTTGGTTTAACTAATAACTACAAACCTTCAGTCAATGGTTAAGAGACCCTTTAAAATCATTTACTTCAACAGAACCCATTTGTAAACATGGCATGACATTCTATGCAATTCGAGGTAAATATAAAAACTATGGATTAGTGGAAGTGGCAGAGGTTAAAGACAAAGGATAAAAATTAAAAGAAGGTGCACATGGAATCATCTTCAGAAAATAATTGCCTTTCCTAATTACAACAAACTACTTGAAATAGTAATAACATACATAGAAGAAAAAAGAAAATATAGTATCAATGATACTACAGCAGGAACAGATCAACTTCATCGTTTCAAAACATTTGCCTCGACAAGTTCGATACAACAAAAACCGAGTTTCCACAACCAATGAAATGCGAACAAGGGGTCGCATTGACGAACATACCTTTATGAGGAAACAACTCATATCAGATAGATGGTAGAACTAGATACATCACACAGCATAAATGATCAGTTGTATCACCCTAAATTGCTCCACTGAAAGATACAATCACCCTAGCAGGCTGCATCCATAGACTTAATCAGGCAACCCAAAAGGAGTGGACAAAAGAGCATTTGCAATTAATGTCTCCGAATATTTCCTGTTCCAAGTTACCCGTTGACTTAATTACAACAAAAAATTATCTTGGCAGCAACCTCTGTCATGGGATATTGGGATGGTGACAGTCTATCCATCACACAGTAGAGAAAAATAGTAAACTTCCTTTTTGTGTGATTCCCATGAAAAATATCTCACAGTTTAAGTGAAATGGCAAATGAGAGTGTAGCTCGGAAGAGAGAATATTAAAATGCTAAAAGCATGAGCAGCAGCATTTTACGCGGTCAGATATTTGGACGCTTGAACTTGTTTAGATATAGGTAATGTAGCTCCACGGATACAGCAGTATATGTGGAATCAGATATATCATCTATGATACATCCGCTCTCCGGATTATTGGACACTCCTCTCAGCTCAGATCATTTATATTCAAGCATTAGGAAGTTTCATCGAACTTCCATATGCACATAACCTCAAGCTAAGAATTTCTGAGTATACATCACAATATTCCCCATTTTGCTGTCGAATAGCACATAAAAGAAACACCTCATTTTGTCAATCTTTTGAGTTTTCTTTGTTGTTCCCATCAAGAAACCATGAGCTTCGTAAGCTATCCACGAAGACAAATCTGGGAAATTTTTGAAGATTTGGCATCAATCCTATATACATAGATTGATCCAGGTTTCCTACAGAATGCTAAAGGGTCCTCAAGTTACAGAAGCATAATTACTTGATTCACACAACAGCGCCATATAGAACACAAGTCAATACAACCTTGACATTATCAGAAAATGTGCACAAATATACGACATGTCTCTTGCAGAACTAATGCTCATAGTTACACAAAAATAATTATGGAAAAGAGAATTATTGGTTCTTACATTTTGGAGAAAGCTAACAAAGCTTGTTATAGCAGAAAACCATGAAATTTAAACACATAAAAAAAACAAGGCCCTAATAATTCACCGTTTTCATCACCTTATGTGTCATTTCATGTTTCATTTATCACAGGAAAATACTGGTTGCTGCTAGCTTCCAAATGATAATAATTTGATATTTTCAAAATCCTGTTTACAAACGCCATAAACACCCTTAGTGACCAGTTGCTACAAGGAAACAAATCAAAATACTCAACTGCTTAATTTGACAAAACATGGATATAAAACAAAAAGGGAAAATCCAGCGTTAAATATAAAACAAATTCATGTAGTAGTTAAAAAGGAAAACATGTAATGTAACTTTTGTGAGTTATTATTACATGTGAAATGTCTTCGAATCACAACAAACAAAAAGAAGGGAGTATTAAGGTTGTTAAATGAGATTATCAACTTACAACGGCAGTTATTTCATTCTTGCGACAGTAAGCTTCCGCTAGTAAACTACCATTTGCACCTGAGCAGCCATCACCTTTTGCAGGTTCCCTTGAACTATGTGCACTATGACCACTGCCTCGTATGCACAAACTAGAGTCACTGGGCCGATCATCTGGATACTGAAAGAAGATTTAAATTGTCAATTACAATTTGTCAAATAAATTTGCCACAACATGCTTGCAGCTTAAATTTCAGAAGGAAAAAATACATATACATATACACATGTGTGTGTGTGTGTGTGTGTCGCTCTCTTTTAGCCTGCTAATGGGCATCCACGTTTTATTCTAAGTGTATTTCAGAATACTGGATAGTGCAATTTAAATTAAGTGTGGTAACATGATTCACAGGAAAATAACATTTTTTATAAACTTAATAAGTTATGTTTGTTAAGTGAAATTCAAGTATAATCTCACCAAGTCTACATAATAAAACTTTGTAAAAGTTACAAAATTATCTAGATTTTCCCCAACTTAGCATTTATAAGGTATAGACTGAAAATTGAAACTCAACTGATAAATCATTCTGGCCATTTCTTTAATTTTGTGAAGATATTCAATTATCAACCAATAATGCATGTGTTATAATTGTAAATTCACCACCGTTTTACCGTTACCCTGGCATTAGGGTAACTAATAACAATCAATATCAATAATTATGATGCCAAATTTACTGATTCTATAATGATTGCAACAGTAATTAAAACTCAAAACCAAGGTTAACAGAAAACTTAGCAGCATACGTGAATATAATATGTGAGAGTATGTGGATGTGTATGTGATATATGTGTGCATGTATGTATGTATTGTGTGTGTATGTACATATATGTATATGTATAATTTATACTTTGTCATGTTAAATTGCATGATCAAATTCGGTTATGTTGAATTGTATGAAGTTTTAGTATTTATAAAGCTTTAATATTTACTTCATAAAGTTCAATGTTTGATTAGAACTAACATAATACCATTATTATATTGTTCTTTTTTTTTTTCATATATAATTCATTGTAAATTTCCATATGTTATTAAACTAACATGAAATATAAAATGATTAAATGTCTGAACAAATAATAACAGTAATAATAATAACAATAATAATAATAAATATCTTCATGTTTTTCCAACTTCTTCAGGTGATCAAAAATTACAGTCAACCAAAGATAATATACCCAGTCATAAATATTGCTAACACAATCAAAAACCAAAAACTCAAAGAATTACAATATATACCTGATTATTCCTTGATTTGCTATCAACTCTCTTTTCCGCTTTCGGGACATCCTCTCTATGAACGGAAGAACTCACAGCCTTCTTTGAAACGACCTTATCTTTAACAGGCTTCTCATACTGCGTGGCATTAGTTTCTGTGTTCCAATAATAAATATACCCAGTGCTTCCATCCACTAACCCTTTCCAAGGCGACGGCAAAGTCGGATCTTCCGGCGCGTATCTAGGCCCACTGCTGCCACCGTTGTTGACTGACTCTGAAGGCATAATAATTGGTGGAAAGAATTTGACTGAATTGGAGATTAGGGTTCGAGAAAAGAAAAGGGGATCTTCGTTCTTTAGCGGGAACCCATTTATTGGGAACCCATTTATGCAGCCGTACCGCTAATCTAAATAACATTCGTATTTTAGTATTCAGAAAATACATGTTTATTCAAAGAATAATCCTAGAAGAACCGAAACTTTTTTTTTGTAAAAAAAAGCGAAATTGAGATAAAAGAATGAGTTTCACCTCCTACTAGAGTAATTTATAGAGTATCCTACTCATTTATCTCACATTCGCACAATTTGACAAGTAAAGTAACATTGTTGTTATTCAAATGATTACCACGCATTAAGATGAAAGGGCCCAGTTCTCGTGCTTTTCAAATTGTCTCTAATTTTGTATTTGTATAGTCGCATCCACGATAAAATCAAAATGAATACCAGAAACTTTATATAATAATCTAGATTTCTAAAATAACCAAAATTGTATAATTATAGAACTAAATTGTAAGATCGATTCATATCATTCATAAACATAAAAATTAAAACAAACAAGAAAGACATGAGTGTTGTTAATGACACTCCCTTTTTGGTTAAGGGATGTCATCTTTTTAAGGGGTCACCATCTATAAATTTTTTGTTAAAGGGCAACACAACTTATACTTTTCAGAGACAAAAATAACTCTGCTGTATTTCAATGCTCGCGCTCGAACCAGAAAAAACGGTAAGAGTATACCGTTTTTATTTAATAAAAACGGTAGCATTAAAACATATTTTCTATCTCTATAACAAACTTATAAAAAAACAACGGAAACGGTTATACTCTACCGTGTTTGCACACTAAAAACTGTAACACCCCGGATTTTTGAATAATCGAATTAACTAAATTAAAGAATAATAAATCTCAGACGTGAGAATTGTGGGGATTGGGTTGCGCCTTGTGTTCGTCTCGGAATTCTAGTGAAGATAGAGTCCGAGTTTGCGGGAAACGAGTATCGGATGAAAGAATTATGGACGAACGAAGTTTGGTGGCAAAGTAGAAAAAAATATAAATGCACTGACGCACTTGGGAAGTGCACCAGTACATATTTACATTGGCGCACCTGCCAAGTGCGCCCAGGCCGAGGCTGGAGCCTACACAGCTTTCTAGTTCAGGCTGACCCGTGTTGTTGAGTCCATTCTGACTCCCTGTTGAGTCATTAGGGCTGACTCATCACCCTATCATAATTGAATGGTTTTGATTAACCCTAAGAACATCCGACGGCTTAAATTAATTCATAACTCTATAAAAAGACCCATAGACACAAACCCTAAATCAGAATTAAAACAAAAACTATGGCCGTCATGCTGTTGTCTTAAATCCTAGAGCAGCCGCCACCAAAATTAAGAGGAAGAACAGCAACCAAAATCAGAACTACTCAACCCTAACAGCGATTCTTCATCAAAGGAGCGCTAATTCAACTCCAGAAATCAGAATTCAGAACTCAAGACTGCTTTTGAGTTGTGAGTTCGATAATTTTAGCAAAATAATTAGTAATTTAATTAGATTGAGTTATAACGCGGATTTGTATGGATGTGATATGAAGTATCGATTGTATGTTGTAATGATGTTGTAGGATTATGATTGAGATATCTATGATGTTATGTTGTGATGCAAAGTTATGTTGCTATCATCCATGTTGTAATTATATATATAATCAAATCGTCATGTTTCTTATGCTAGTTGTGGTATTGATTCATATGATGTAGGGAAGTTTAGATGTTGATTCAAACATGAACCATATACAAGTTTGGGTAGAATTACATGTGACCTTACATGATTATGGCACTTAGTTTATGTGAGAATTTAATTGAAAACTAGGCTATGACATGATACTTTACATGTTAGATATTAGTTAATACCATTATTGTGATGTATAAATCACATATGTGAATTTATGAGTTGGACATGAATCATGTTATGTTATTACCTATGCAAGTTTAACCCCTTTAGATATAGGTTTATGACATATGTTGTCTATGCAAGTTTAACCCCTTTAGATATAGGTTTATGACATATGTTGTCTATGCAAGTTTGTGGCCATTATTTCATCAAGTTCACACCTTTAGATTTGGATCTATGTTATACATGATGTTTATGCAAGTTTGTGGCCAATTTCTCATCAAGTTCACACCTTTAAATTTGGAACCATGACATATGTTGTTATGCAAGTTGTAATCTTGGCCTATGCAAGTTTTAGATGTAGAACATCAATCACATATGCAAGTTCACCCCTATTTAGATCCATGTTTTAATTAGGTATGTGATGTTTTCTTTTATTTCATGAGTTAGACTATTCGAGTCTAACGTATATCTTTACGTTAAATGAACGAACATACTACATGGGGAAAAAGGGGAAAATATTAATATTTAATTGGCATAAATGCCTTAAAAGGCATAAAATAAAATTGTGGTGAAATTGGTATGTTTATACATACTATAAATGGATGGACATATTTGAGTCAATTATGGACATCGCTAAATTTGGAATTGATTGATAATTTGAATAGGGAAAGTAATTCAAATTGGGGTTGATTAATTAGGGGTAATTAATCGTCTAAGACACGAGGTTAGGCTCTTTTGTGGTGTAAGACTGCCCGGACCCGCCCGGCAAATCCAGCTGCCACAAATGTCAGTCTAATGTGAGAGGTCTTAGGCATAAACTAAATACGTAACAATTGTAAAGACACGAGGTTAGGCTCTTTTGTGGTGTAAGACTGCCCGGACCCGCCCGGCAAATCCAGCTGCCACAAATGCCAGTCTAATGTGAGAGGTCTTTATGAGGTTACGGTCTTAATAAATTAAGAAACACTTAACCAGATAAGCATGTAGTAGGACATGAGGGGGTTAAGTGGGTGCCTTGGGTGGCATGTGGAATCTAGTGGGTGCCTTGGGTGGCATTTGGAAATACGATTAGAAACACTTAACCAAAATATGAAACATGTAATTGAAATATGAATAAGAAGTGGGTTAAGTGGAATGTACTAGAGGGGACCAAGCTTAGGTGGATAGCTTGTGTCAAGTAATGGGGGCCCGTTTCAACCAGTAACCCATACGTATCTTTATGGGCTCGACCCAAGTCGAGGACGGGACACGCATACTGGGCTTGACTGTAAGAGGCCAAACTGGGTTAGCGGTGGCAACGCAAGTCCAACGGGTTCATATGCGTGTGTGGACCCGGGCTGGTAGGTAAGACGTTGTTGCATCATGTAGGTATAAGCCGTGCATTCTTTGCTGTATCGGGTTGCCACTTTGGGGAGTGATACACCCCACTGTGGGGCCAGCACGGGTATCTACGAGTTAGGGAGCCGATCGCTTGGGGGTAGTGGGTACACCTAGTGGAGATAGGGGCAGACGGCATCTATGAAGGCAGCTAGGGGTGCATGAAACTACCAATATCATTATTAAGTCTGTATGCGGGATCAATCTTAGGGTGACTAGTAGTGGTGCAGTATACTAGTGGCGGTGCAGTTTAGGAATTATCCCATAGTGTTGGTGTAGTTCAGTAATTATCCTATAGTAGTTTAGGTGCGCTTTAACGATATCGTAATACATCTTGTTTCCTCGTTTACTCTGTTATACTCAATGGTTCATGGACATTTCCCTATTTTTTCCAACTTATGCCTTAGCCTAGTTACTTTGTTAATTATATTGTTAGAATTATCGCACTCGCCAGACCTTATGTCTGACCCCCCTTTTTCCATCTCTTTCCTTTTCCCCCCTCCAGGTGCTCAGGTTGGAACTAGCACCAGTGGAGCTTGATTTTGGACTGCTTTAGAAGATTTCTTGGACCGCTGAAGTAAAGTTCAGCTTCTCTTTATTTATGGTTATTCTAATGTTGGGGATTATGTCTTTCAGTTTATGTACTTTGTTTTATCAAGATGGATATGATGTACTTGACTTTGGTTTATGGTTTTGATGATGTAATCAAACATATGGGTTTATCTGCTGCAATGAAATAAAGTTTTAATTTTTAAGTACTGCTTTATATCTATCTTATTGTGATTTTCTGTTCTATACTTACTTAAAAATGCTCCATGGAAGTTAATGCATTCCCTTTGTGAGTGACATTAATGGACGTGGGGTGTTACACGTGGTATCAGAGCTGAAGGTTACCAGAACAGATATGAATTTTTGAAAAACTATTTTTCAAAACAATTTTTATAAAGAAGTACCTTCAAAAGTATGATTTAAGGAAAGTATTTTCAAAAGAAAAGTATATTTTGGAAAGCATAACCCCAAGAGCCATATATCTTTCCTTCAGTCCTTTTTGTATTGAATCTTTCCTTTTTCGTATCAGCATGTCTGAAGCATCTGAGATACCAGAGGGCGTTCATGTGCCCGGCTGGTTCCGTCAATATCTTGAGGCTAGGGCCGCCGCCGCAGGTCCAGCAAATCCTCCTCCTCCTCCTCGTGTCGATAATTTCGCAAAGATATGTAAGGACTTTAGAGCTATGGGTGGAAAACCTTTTCACGGGACGGAGACATTTGTTGAAGCTCGTAACTGGCTAAAGGAGGTGGAAGAATTGTTTGGAATTTTTGAAGTGGATGACGGAAGGAAAGTCTAGCTAGCTGCGTGGCTAATGAAGGATGAGGCCTCGTTTTGGTGGGAGGTCACAAATGGGGGTCGGCCAGTCGATACATGGCAAGATTTTAGGCAGAGGTTTGAGGCAAAGTTTCTCTCACGGGCTGAAGAGAATCTATACATGGAAAGGTTCTTGTCACTGAAGCAAGGGAATTTATCGGTGAAAGAGTACGTTAACAAATTCAACCAATTGGCAAGGTTTGGCTTAGACTTGGTGAACACTCCAGAAAAGAAGGCTCTAAGATTTGTTAAGGGTTTAAACGAGCCGCTTCATGGGTTAGCTATGACCCACATTCCCATGGGGGCTACCTTTGAGAGGTTAGTTGACATGGCACTCATGCATGAAGAGGAGAAGGGCGCCAATGCTAATAAGGCACCCGAGAAGAAAGGGGATCAAAAGAAGTCGCAACAGCAACAACAAAACAAGAAAGGTGGCAAAGGCAATAATGCTAAGGGGAAGAAGAAATGCTTTAACTGTGGGACACCCGGCCATCTAAGCAAAGATTGTAGGAAGAAGAAGAAGACTGGTTGTTTCCACTGTGGCGAAGCGGGACATCTTATTAAGGACTGCCCAAAGAAAGGGCAGAGGGCAGGGTCTACCTCGGGAGGACAGATGCAAGCTCTTATGGCACCCGGGCAGACAAGGGGACAAGTTCAAGTTCTCGAGGTCCCACCGCTGCAAGCACGAGGTAGAGAAATTTCCGTTGAAAGTTTAGTTTTTCTGTTTGATCATCCTGTCCGTACTTTATTCGATTCTGGCGCATCGCATTCGTTTATCTCTACATCATTAGTTGAAACACTGCACCTAGATACTAGTCTTGTTACTGATCCTTTAGTAGTCTCAAATCCTATCGGTGGTTCGGCTCATCTTTCTATGATTTGTCGGGATTTGAGAGTGTTTATCTTGGGCGTTGAGTTTGAATGCAACGCTTTTGTTCTTGGCTTCATGGGCTACGGTTTAATTCTAGGTATGGGTTGGCTAGCTAGATATGGGGCCATCCTAGATTGTGAAAGAAGGGTAGTTAGATTGTTGACTCGTTCGGGAAAGACCCTTGATATTTCTTGTGACCCTAGAGGTCCAGTAATGCTTAGTTACCTAGAATCCCTTGACGCATCCTATGATGATTTACATTATGTTCCCATAGTCCGAGAATATGCTGATGTCTTCGATGAGGTGAGAGGTTTACCCCCAAAACGTGAAATCGACTTTCGAATATATCTAGTGGACAATGCAAAGCCAGTTGCATTGCCAGTGCGCCACATGGCTCCAAGAGAGAGAAGAGAACTCAGTAAGCAAGTGAAAGAATTGCTTGAGAAGGGGTTCATCAGACGTAGTATATCGGAGTGGGGTGCTCCAGTAGTATTTGCCACGAAGGCGGATGGGTCCCTTAGACTTTGTGTGGACTATAGGGAGCTTAATAAACTTACTAAGAAGAATAGACACCCACTGCCGATGATTGACGATCTTTTCGATCAGTTAGTAGGCGCCTCAGTGTTTTCGCAGTTGGACTTAGCCACTGGTTTCCATCAGTTGAGAGTGGCTGAGGATAGCATAGACAAGACTGCCTTTAGGACTCCAGACGGTTTCTTCGAGTGGCTGGTGATGCCCTTCGGTTTGACAAACGCCCCCGCATACTTTGTTGATTTGATGAGTAGGGTGTTTAGGGAGTACCTTAATAGATTCGTGGTGGTCTTTGTAGATGACATCTTGATCTTTTCTAAGAGCGAGGAAGAGCATGCCCTACATCTTAGGGAAGTGTTGGAGACTCTTCGAGCGCATAGCCTTAAAGCTAAATTTTCCAAATGTCACTTTTGGAGGAAAGAAGTGCGGTTCTTAGGGCACGTGGTTTCCAAAGAAGGGATAGCCGTGGATCCCGCGAAGATAGTGGCCATCCAAGATTGGAAGGTTCCTAAAAATGCTACCGAGGTGAGAAGTTTCTTAGGGTTGGCTGGCTACTATAGGAAGTTTATCAAAGACTTCGCAAAAATATCAGCTCCATTAACACGCTTGACGAAGAAGAACTTAGTCTTCACGTGGGACGTAGATTGTGATGATGCATTCCAACATTTAAAGAGAGCTTTGACCACAGCCCCAGTCTTAGTATTGCCAGATGGGAGTAAGCCATTTACCGTTTATACTGACGCTTGTGGGATAGGACTAGGCGCAGTCCTAATGCAAGAGGGAAGGGTAATAGCCTATGGTGCAAGGCAGTTGAAAGTGCATGAAAGAAATTACCCTACACATGACCTAGAGTTGGCCGCTATTGTTTTCGCGCTTAAGTCTTGGCGTCATTATCTTCTTGGCGAGAAATTCGAATTATTCACTGATCACAAATCGCTAAAATACTTATTCTCTCAGAAGGACTTGAACTTAAGGCAGCAAAGGTGGATGGAGTTCTTAGCATCCTACGACTTCGAGATAGCATATACCCCTGGCAAGGGTAACGTAGTGGCCGATGCCTTAAGTAGAAAAAGATTATCCTTAAGTCCTTTGTTTGTTGAGCGGCGAAGTTTAGAGTTCATTTCTACGTTTGACTTTACACCTTCCATTGACTTCGTACCCGGTTTGCTAGCATCCTTAGAGGTTAGACCTACGCTTTTGGGACGAATTGGCGAGGCACAGCGAGACGACCCACAGTTGGTTGAGTTAGTAGAAAAGCTCAAAGGAGGGGAGTCATCGAGCCATCTCCGTAGGTATACCCTAGATGATAAGGGTTGGTTACGTAGGGACGGTAGACTTTGTATACCAAAAGACGATGACCTAAGGAAGACCATTCTTGATGATGCACATCGTTCGAAGATGACCATCCATCTCGACGGGGACAAGATGTACATGGACATGAGACGAGTTTACTTTTGGGCCGGCATGAAGAAAGATGTGGCTGAGTATGTCGCTAGATGCTTGGTGTGCCAACAAGTAAAAGCGGAGCAAAAGAAGCTCGGTGGATTGCTTCATCCATTGGAGGTCCCACAATGGAAGTGGGAAAGCGTCTCGATGGACTTTATTGACGGATTACCGAGATCGAGGAAGGGTAATACGAGTATTTGGGTCGTGGTACACAGACTTACTAAGAGCGCCCATTTCATTCCCGTGAAGAGTAAGAGGACTGCTCCATGGTTAGCCTCTGTATACATTCGAGAAATAGTTTGTTTGCATGGTATTCCTTCTAGCATAGTGAGTGACCGCGATCCTATTTTCGCTAGCGAATTTTGGAGAAGCTTGCAAGAGGCGGTAGGGACTCAGTTATGTTTCAGCACCGCATATCATCCTCAGACGGACGACCAAACCGAGAGGGTGAATCGTATTCTAGAGGACTTGTTGAGGTTATGTGTCTTAGATTTCGGAGGTACATGGGAGGAACATCTTCCGTTGGTAGAATTCGCATATAATAACAGCTTTCAGTCTAGCATTGGCATGGCACCATTCGAAGCTCTTTGCGGACGGCCGTGTCGTTCGCCTACATGTTGGTGGGAAACTACAGATAAGATCTTGCTTGGGCCCGATATGATTAGAGAGACTTCGGAAAAGATTGATTTGATCCGAAGAAGGATGAAGACGGCGCAAGATAGACAGAAATCTTATGCAGACAAGAGGAGGTCAGATCTTGAGTTTGAGGTTGGGGACATGGTCTTTGTCAAAGTGTCTCCATTACGGAACATCGTTCGCTTTGGGTCCGTTGGGAAGTTAGCACCAAGGTTCGTAGGGCCGTTTCCTATTAAGGAAAGGATTGGGCAGATGGCGTATAGAGTGGAGTTGCCCGAGAGACTTAGTGGTGTACACGACGTATTCCATGTATCACATTTGAGGAAGTGCTTGCACGAGACCGCGGAAGTGGTAGAGCCGAGCTTGCTTAGAGAGGTGGAGATCGAGCGTGATGCGACGATTCGACGAGCTCCTACGTGCATTCTTGGGTTGGAGATTAAGAAATTGAGAAGTCGAGAGGTCAAGCTAGTCAAAGTGCAATGGGGAGATGATGGGAGCAACACTACTTGGGAGACGGAAGCGAAGATGCGTTTATTGTACCCTTTTCTTTTCGAGGGTATGTCTTTTAATTTCTCCTTTATCGTTTATCTTGTACTTATCTTATCTTTAGTGTGACCTCTCGCTAGTATCCTTGACCTTTAGATAGGATAGCCCTATGGTTGAAACATGTGTTTGAGACATGTTATGGATGATGGATGCACGTGGATGCAAGTGTTTGCTAATGGTTGCTCGTGGATGCATATACACACACTTTAGGCACTAGATCGGCTCTGTCACTTCATATTGCATATTGCATGTAAATGTGTGTACATATTTAAGTAATGAATGAATAATGGTTGTATCATCATTTGGATGTTGCATTTTGGTGAATGGTTGTGCACACATGTAGAAATGATATGTATCGATAAGGTTCTTTCGCATACATAATGGACGCATGGCACTATCATGGTTTGCATTAAGGAGGTCAACTGAATCAGTAGACCGCCTGATTTTGCATTAGATAAGGAACATATACACACACTTCTTGCATATGTTCATACAACATTAGAAATCTTATAAGGAAACTGGATGCCGTGTTTGATGGTTGAGTAGATGGTTGTTTGGATGGTAGGATATACATTCTCCTTAACTTGGAGATTTCGGGGGCGAAATCCTTTAAGGAGGGGAGAATGTAACACCCCGGATTTTTGAATAATCGAATTAACTAAATTAAAGAATAATAAATCTCAGACGTGAGAATTGTGGGGATTGGGTTGCGCCATTGTGTTCGTCTCGGAATTCTAGTGAAGATAGAGTCCGAGTTTGCGGGAAACGAGTACCGGATGAAAGAATTATGGACGAACGAAGTTTGGTGGCAAAGTAGAAAAAAAGTATAAATGCACTGGCGCACTTGGGAAGTGCGCCAGTACATATTTACACTGGCGCACCTGCCAAGTGCGCCCAGGCCGAGGCTGGAGCCTGCACAGCTTTCTGGTTCAGGCTGACCCGTGTTGTTGAGTCCATTCTGACTCCCTACTGAGTCATTAGGGCTGACTCATCACCCTATCATAATTGAATGGTTTTGATTAACCCTAAGAGCATCCGACGGCTTAAATTAATTTATAACTCTATAAAAAGACTCATAGACACAAACCCTAAATCAGAATTAAAACAAAAACTATGGCCGTCATGTTGTTGTCTTAAACCCTAGAGCAGCCGCCACCAAAATTAAGAGGAAGAACAGCAACCAAAATCAGAACTACTCAACCCTAACAGCGATTCTTCATCAAAGGAGCGCTAATTCAACTCCAGAATTCAGAACTCAAGACTGCTTTTGAGTTGTGAGTTCGATAATTTTAGCAAAATAATTAGTAATTTAATTAGATTAAGTTATAACGCGGATTTGTATGGATGTGATATGAAGTATCGATTGTATGTTGTAATGATGTTGTAGGATTATGATTGAGATATCTATGATGTTATGTTGTGATGCAAAGTTATGTTTCTATCATCCATGTTGTAATTATATATATAATCAAATCGTCATGTTTCTTATGCTAGTTGTGGTATTGATTCATATGATGTAGGGAAGTTTAGATGTTGATTCAAACATGAACCATATACAAGTTTGGGTAGAATTACATGTGACCTTACATGATTATGGCACCTAGTTTATGTGAGAATTTAATTGAAAACTAGGCTATGACATGATACTTTACATGTTAGATATTAGTTTATACCATTATTGTGATGTATAAATCACATATGTGAATTTATGAGTTGGACATGAATCATGTTATGTTATTACCTATGCAAGTTTAACCCCTTTAGATATAGGTTTATGACATATGATGTTTATGCAAGTTTAACCCCTTTAGATATAGGTTTATGACATATGTTGTCTATGCAAGTTTGTGGCCATTATTTCATCAAGTTCACACCTTTAGATTTGGATTTATGTTATACATGATGTTTATGCAAGTTTGTGGCCAATTTCTCATCAAGTTCACACCTTTAAATTTGGAACCATGACATATGTTGTTATGCAAGTTGTAATCTTGGCCTATGCAAGTTTTAGATGTAGAACATCAATCACATATGCAAGTTCACCCCTATGTTAGATCCATGTTTTAATTAGGTATGTGATGTTTTCTTTTATTTCATGAGTTAAACTATTCGAGTCTAACGTATATCTTTACGTTAAATGAACGAACATACTACGTGGGGAAAAAGGGGATAATATTAATATTTAATTGGCATAAATGCCTTAAAAGGCATAAAATAAAATTGTGGTGAAATTGGTATGATTTTACATACTATAAATGGATGGACATAATTGAGTCAATTATGGACATCGCTATATTTGGAATTGATTGATAATTTGAATAGGGAAAGTAATTCAAATTGGGGTTGATTAATTAGGGGTAATTAATCGTCTAAGACACGAGGTTAGGCTCTTTTGTGGTGTAAGACTGCCCGGACCCGCCCGGCAAATCCAGCTGCCACAAATGTCAGTCTAATGTGAGAGGTCTTAGGCATAAACTAAATACGTAACAATTGTAAAGACACGAGGTTAGGCTCTTTTGTGGTGTAAGACTGCCCGGACCCGCCCGGCAAATCCAGCTGCCACAAATGCCAGTCTAATGTGAGAGGTCTTTATGAGGTTACGGTCTTAATAAATTAAGAAACACTTAACCAGATAAGCATGTAGTAGGACATGAGAGGGTTAAGTGGGTGCCTTGGGTGGCATGTGGAATCTAGTGGGTGCCTTGGGTGGCATTTGGAAATACGATTAGAAACACTTAACCAAAATATGAAACATGTAATTGAAACATGAATAAGAAGTGGGTTAAGTGGGATGTACTAGAGGGGACCTAGCTTAGGTGGATAACTTGTGTCAAGTAATGGGGGCCCGTTTCAACCAGTAACCCATACGTATCTTTGTGGGCTCGACCCAAGTCGAGGACGGGACACGCATACTGGGCTTGACTGTAAGAGGCCAAACTGGGTTAGCGGTGGCAACGCAAGTCCAACGGGTTCATATGCGTGTGTGGACCCGGGCTGGTAGGTAAGACGTTGTTGCATCGTGTAGGTATAAGCCGTGCATTCTTTGCTGTATCAGGTTGCCACTTTGGGGAGTGATACACCCCACTGTGGGGCCAGCACGGGCATCTACGAGTTAGGGAGCCGATCGCTTGGGGGTAGTGGGTACAATTAGTGGAGATAGGGGCAGACGGCACCTATGAAGGCAGCTAGGGGTTCACGAAACTACCAATATCATTATTAAGTCTATAGGCGGGATCAATCTTAGGATGACTAGTAGTGGTGCAGTATACTAGTGGCGGTGCAGTTTAGGAATTATCCCATAGTGTTGGTGTAGTTCAGTAATTATCCTATAGTAGTTTAGGTGCGCTTTAACGATATCGTAATACATCTTGTTTCCTCGTTTACTCTGTTATACTCAATGGTTCATGGTCATTTCCCTATTTTTTCCAACTTGTGCCTTAGCCTAGTTACTTTGTTAATTATATTGTTAGAATTATTGCACTCGCCAGACCTTATGTCTGACCCCCCCTTTTTCCATCTCTTTCCTTTTCCCCCCTCCAGGTGCTCAGGTTGGAACTAGCACCAGTGGAGCTTGATCTTGGACTGCTTTAGAAGATTTCTTGGACTGCTTTAGAAGATTTCTTGGACCGCTGAAGTAAAGTTCAGCTTCTCTTTATTTATGGCTATTCTAATGTTGGGGATTATGTCTTTCAGTTTATGTACTTTGTTTTATCAAGATGGATATGATGTACTTGACTTTGGTTTATGGTTTTGATGATGTAATCAAACATATGGGTTTATCCGCTGCAATGAAATAAAATTTTATTTTTCAAGTACTGCTTTATATCTGTCTTATTGTGATTTTCTGTTCTATACTTACTTAAAAATGCTCCATGGAAGTTAATGCATTCCCTTTGTGAGTGACATTAATGGACGTGGGGTGTTACAAAAACGGTCATAATTTTCTATTTTTATAATGATTGTTCGGTGTTTGCAGACTGGTTTTAGTATTTTCACATCTACGTCGTGCTTCGGAAAACGGTGACTCGCGACCGAATTTCACCACATCGTGCTTTTTCTTCAGATCAAGGGTAATTTTGTCTTATTATTGTATATTGTTAAGGGGGTTTAATCTTTGTTGTACACCCGTTAACAAAAATTTGAAAACTAAAATTTGTGACACCCCTTAACCAAAAAGGGAGTGTCATTAACAATCCCCAAAGACATACATCTCAAACCCAAATTATCTCTCATAAGAAAACTCTATGATTCTTTGCTAAATATATTAAGACAAAAAAGTAGTTTTTCGAATCAGTAGAAGTTATTTCTGAATTTTAGGGAATTGAGATTGTTTCCAAAAGTGATAATCGTCGTTGTCTTATTGGTTATGCACATCGAGTTAGGTGCGAAAGGTTACGAGTTCGAAACTTGCATTGCGTGACCCAGACATATATTAACATTTTCATTTATTGTATACCTCCTAATACTAATATGCGTTATTGTCTAATTACCCGGTTTCATAAATCATATACTATCATCTAATTTACCAGTTTCAAAAGAATAAAAAACGTGAAATTTGATACTTACTTATATATATATATACACACACACACATATACACACATTAACATTTTTGTTTATTGTATACCTCTTGTGTCTAGTTACTCGGTTTCATAAATCATATACTATCATTTATTTTACCAGTTTCAAAAAAATAAAAAAAACGTGAAATTTGATACTTACTTATATACATATACACACACACACACACAAAAGTTTGGAAGTATGTACCATACACTGACCAAATCAAACTCATGACCTCTTATATCTAATCCGGACCTCTTACCCAACTGAGACAATGATGCGTGTCAGGAATAAAGTTTATTTCCGGAAAATAAAATCATCAAAATTTATTTTATTTCATAAACCTTACACAGATCCTTTAGAACTTTTTTTTAAGTGAAAATAAATTTTAACCATTTAATTTAGGAAAAGAACACTACTATCAGATCCGAAATTTTCTAAAAAAAAAAACATTTTTCATACATAGATCAACTAGATCTGTGATTTGAGTAAGGTTTTACATTTATTCACTAGCTTATAGACAAAGTTTATTCAAAACTCACTCAAATATAAAATCAAAATTTGTTTCTAAAAGAGAAAGGGTATATATAACAAAACAGTAAGAGTACAAAGAGTTATTGAAATGTGCCAATAATAAAATCAAATGGTACAAAAGAATAAAATACAATAAGCATGAAAAATGCACATTTTAAAGCAGAAGGAGCCAACATACATACGTAAAACAGAAAAAATATAAAATAGTCCCGCGTCCATATCCAAAAACATCACCAAATTCGAAGAACCGCCATAAATTAATAAAAAAAAAACCTTAATTACGGGGGAAAGCTCTTCAAATCCACTATTAAAGCCTATTTTTTCTCATTATGGCTTGAAGGGACGAAGCTTTCAGGTAGAAGATGACGATGAAGTTGTTATCTATCTTTAAGATCATTAATCGGAATAGCTTGAATAATAGCAGAGCTTCCGGCACAGACAAGTTTTGCATTGATTTCCTACGTAATACAGGTATTTTTGTAGATTCTTCGATACCTTTCTTTCCAAATCATACTCGTAGCAGTTGTATTAGTAATTCGGTTGATTACTTCAAGCGTTTTATTATTTCGACTTTGTTTTTCCAGATATGAAATAATACTAAGAATATCGTATGAGCTGATTGAATTCATTTTGGACTTGATATAATTCCAAATAAATTTGGAGTAGTCACAATCGAAAAATAAATGATTTATGTCTTCCTTATATAATCCACATAATATACATGTAGCGTTTAAGTAGAATTCCATTTTCTAAGATGATCTAGAGTTTGTAGCCGATTCATACAAGCCAAGAGAGTAGTAAAGGAAAATTTCTGAATATTAGGCTTCTTCCATAGAAAAGTTGACTATTCTAAAGTATTGGGAGAAGAGGAAATAATATCATATGCTGATTTGTATGAGAATTCCCTATTATTAGTGCCATTCCAAAACCAATAGTCTTCTTGTCTATCGTTGTGAATTTTGATATTTTTAGTTGAGTCGCAAATTGTAGTACAAAGCTCAATTGACCATTGATTATCTTTTATAATATCTGCAACCAAACCATTGTGAAAACCACTTTCAACCATATAACTCCAGCCTAGAATAGAGATAAGGTTTTCGTTTATAATGTCTGCAACCAAACCATTGTGAGAACCACTTTCAACCATATAACTCTAGCCTAGAATAGAGATAAGGTTTTTGCCTTGAAGCCATGGATCAAACCACAGATGTGTATTTTTTCCATTAACTATATTTCTATTAATGTCATGCTTGCAAAACTACCTATGATGTAGCATAATTTTCCAGGTATATGAGGCATCAAAATTTTATTTCATATTCCAAAAAAATTTGTCCTTAGCATATCTACTTTTCATCCAATTAACCCATAAAGTCTTGCCTTGTAGAAAATTCCATATTAATTTAAGAGCCATGGCATTTGGAATGTTTCTAATACTTAGGATGCCCGGTCCACCACAAGCCTTTGGAAAACATAGTTGATTCCAAGCCAATTTTTGTTGCTTGTTTTCCTAATAAAATTGGCACATAAAGATTCGGTTTTGTTAATTGTTTGAACATGCAACTGACATGATTAACCCCAAAAAAAAAAAATTGGAATAATAGAAGAGTTTATGAGCTCAATTTGACCGGTAGTAGAAAGAAATCTATTACTCCAACAATTAGTTTTGTTCTTGATTTTATCTACAAGGTTTTCATCCACCTTGTTGTTTATTTTCTTGCTAGATAATTGAAGACCCAAATATCTGATAAGTAAATCAGAAGCATTCATATTAAAATAATTGACTATATGTCTTTATTCTTGTTTCCTCTACTGAAATAATTTTTTGATTTAACTTGATTAACATATAAACTAGCGATGAAGATTTCATCCAACACATTTTTTATGGCATTCACACCGTTTTCATCATATTTTGAAGAAAAAAAAAGATCAAAAGCATAAATAAGATGAGCAATTATAGGAGAATTTCTGTAAATAGAAGTTAATATGCCGTTAAAGTGTTCTAAGTCCATAAGAATACTAAAATATTTCATTGCTACAGTGAACAAATACGGTGATAACGGATCTCCATGTCGTAAACCCCGTAACACCCCGAATTTTAAAAGAACACTATAATGATAAAATAAAGAATACTTAATCAAATATTGGGAATTAAGTGAAACGGACTACGCCATTGCGTTCTTCTCGGAATTCTGTTTAAGATAGACTCCAAGTTTGCGTAAAACGGACATCGTACGAAGAAGATGTTAAGGTTTAAACTTTGTATACACATAAGTAATATATATATATACACACACAAAATCCAGTCCAAAAAATCAAAAATCGAAGAACGGGTAAGGGTGGGAAATCGGCCAGTTAGGGGTCGACCCCATTCCCCATGGGTGTCGACCCATGGGTCGACCCCTACAAGGGAGTGCCGACCCCGGGGTCGACCCCACCCAGATCTGGGGCAGATCCATTCTTTGAACCGGGACTTGTTTCTTGACTAGATTCGTTGACAGTAGGCTATAAATAGGCCTCATTTCTATTATTTTATTCATCAAAAACAATGGAGACAGCGAAGTGCTGCCCCAACTCAGATTGAATTAGCCTATTCTACTACAACAACAACTTATATGTATACAAGAATCTCTGCTACAACATCAACACTCTTTTCTCAGTTCTTTAAATCCAGTCACTGTGAGTTCATGTTGCCTTTAGATATAAACATTTAAGAAGTAATCCTGACATGTTTATAAGTTTGGATCTAAACATGTTCCTGTTAGTAACATGAATCATAACTAAACAGATATGCCATTACTTGTTGATATACATGTAAATGTGTATATTTTATCCGCTTATTTATCTTATTTTCCCTTTAAAATAATTGATATTGTGTATTTATAGCTGTGTTTTCAGATTTTTTTTTAATATAAAATGCATGGTTTAGAGCATTTGGTGGATAAAGCATTAAGAATTTGCTTAAAAAGAGTGAAGTTTGAAATTAGTAAATCTTGAAGAGTGTAAAGCTTGAAGAACGGTTGCAAATAGAGTTCAGTTAGGAAGATTTGGCTCAATGAATACTCATGTTGCGTTCACATTGGCTCATTTGCAAGGCCTCTTACTCATGTTGCGTTCACATTAGCTCATTTGCAAGGCCATTCACTCTACAGCTGCGTTCGCACTGGCTTATGTGTTATTTGGTCTGAATCTTTAGTCCCACATTGTGTAATTAGCCAATTAGTCTTTGTCATATTAGCTATAAATACACTTGTATCTTGTTCATTTAAAAACACATTGGGTTTTATTCTGTAATCCTTCTCTTAAAATAAAATTATTCTTCTTCCTTTCTCTTTACTTTTATTGTATTTTATTTATGTTGTTTATTTTCTGTTTCTCTTCTTCTTTAGATATGTCTAGCTAATCTCCTTTAATTAGGAGGTGATTACGCTTAGATTAGATTCAATATGAATCACATAGCCAAAGAGATTAGAACTTCGTGTGTATAGATCTAGATCTGAACCAAGGGTTAAATCTGAACCTTCATATTATATGTCGTTTTAAGAGCTATGCTCCTTCACAGGGTATATTCGAGTTCGATCTAATGTTTATCAGATTTAGATCTAACATTTAGGGTTTTAGAAATAAATTATGAATCTGTCCTGATAACCTATGGTTGTTTAAGAGCTTAGCTCCTGCATAGGCTATACTTATTGTTGTTCACATATTTTTTTTTAGAAATCTAATTATCGTTGATTCATATTTGTGACAGAAACATGAATTAGATCTGTAATAATTCGTTTGGCTATTGATGAATATTAATCTAATTTATGTCGTTGCTCTCTGTTTCTTTCTCTTATTATTAAAAACTCACTTTTTCATATATTTTCTATGTTTTCAACCAATCAAAATTTCGGAATAACTTGATTGGATTTATTAGTAAAATAATTTTTGGTCTCAAAGTTTGACACCCTTTACAACACCCTTGCTGTTTAGGAAAGTCGAACGGATTAAACAATTGTTTACAGTTGTTAATTTGTTCGCAAACAAATTTTGGCGCCGTTGTCGGGGATCAAAATAATTTTTATTATTAAATCCTTCGAGTTATATTTTTATTCTTATTTTTATTTTTATTTCATTTCCTTTTTTGTTTTCCTTCATAAAAAAACACAAAAATATTTTTTTATTTATTTATTTTGTTTCCTGTTGTTTTCTAGTATAGATAGGAAAAAAATTCTTGTTAGTTGATTTGGTATTTGATATGTGATACCGTAATCTACCAAACAAAAGAAAAAAAATTGCAATTTTCTGTTCGATTTCTTTCCACTTTCAACCCCTTTCCAAATTTCTTTCCTGTTATTCCTTTCTTGTTTTCAATTTACTTTTAAACAAAAATCCTTTTCTAATTCTTTCTTGTTTTGTGTTTTGTGAGTCCTTTCTTACAACATCTCTTTTCAACTTCCTTTCCTGTTTATTACAATTCCTTTCCCTCTTTCACTTATTTCTTTTCCTTTTACAGTTGATTTCTTTTCTTTTTGTACAAGTTTTCTGGGGAAAAAAAATCCTTTCATAAGTTTCTCACCCCATTCTCCTGCATTTAAATACCGATCCCTATAAACACCAGATCCTCCCCTGCCATCACATTCATACTGATCCACCAATCCTCAAGTCACATTCCTCTCCGCAAACCATCCACTCCACCATCATTTTGACCAAAAAAACCGTTATCAAAATCATCAGCCCCAAACCATTGCTATACCAAACTTCAACATCATTCAAGCCACTTCAAATCTTGTCATCCCTTTTCTGAACATTCGGCCATCAACGCCATCAACTCATCAACACTTGCCATCCTCATAACTGCACCATTCCTCCAAACTGCTTGCTGTTCACCTCCTGAAACAACTGAAGCCATCCTCCTACAACGTAGAAACTTTCCCAAGCACTCATACACAAGCAAACTGACCACTCCATTTAACCTTCAACTTTCATTCACACACTACGCTTGCCATACTTTCATTCAACCTTAGGGGGTATTGCGTTTTCCATCTATCAACCATACCATCGTCTGTCCTTCACAAGACAGCAAAGTTCTTTCCAATACCAATATCCTTCCCTCTTCTACCAAAACGCCATTTACCATCACCCATCTCTCCCATACCCATACGCATCTTCCTACCCCAACTGTCATACATCACAATCCATACAAACCTCACTACCACTTCCATCCTCTACAATAATAATTTTTATTAGTAAATCCTTCGGGTTATATTTTTTTTTCTCTTTATTTTTCTTTTGGAAAAACAATAAAAATATTTTTATTCCTTTTAGTTTCTTTTATATATAGAAGAAAATTTTTGATCAACGGATTTGGTATTAACACTGTTGATACTATAATCTGTAAATCAAGGAAAAAATTTACTTGCCATTTCTTTTCTAATCTATTTCTCAATCTTCTCACCCATTGTTTTCCTTTATTTCTTTCCTTTTTTTTACAATATCCTTCTAATTTCTTTCTTTTCTTCTTTTAGAATTCTTACAAATAAAAAATAAAAAAAATCTTGCCTTTCTTTTTTAGATCTCCTTCCCTTTTCAATTCATTTTCATTTTTTTCCTTTTACAATTGATTACAAGCGTAAAAAAATGAAAAAAAATTCCCAATTTTCTTTGATTCCTTTTCTTCTTTCCTCTTTTCAATCCATGATCTTTCATTTCTCCTTTTACATTGTTTACAATTTAATTTCTTTTTTATATAAAAAAAATCTACTTCAATTTTGTTTCCTTTTCTGCCTCCTTACGTATACCGCACCTCTCCTACTACAAATCTTCATCTCCTTCCAATTCTCTTTCTGATTTTTTTCCTCTCCTCTTGGATTTAATCACTTTCAACATTGTAAATCGCCTCAAATCCGAATCTTTCATTACAACTGATTGAAATCCACATCACCCAATCCTAATAAATCACGCATCCGAACCCCTGTACCACGAAACATCCCACCAAACTGTGTCTACAACTATCTACTGACCTCTCTTCAGCAATACCAGTCAGCACATTTCCTCCGCCAAATCACCACCTCATCAAAATCATACCCTCAACAACATAGCAAGCGGAATCCCCATACTCTCACCACAAGTTCATCACATACCCAGGTCAGACCGGTTCAGAAGATCCACCCCTGCCAATATCACATACAACTCCACATAAACCAACTTCCTTCACTTACATCATCTCAACTTCCTCTGGCCAAAGACTGTCGAAAATCTATCAACGCTGCAAGCTCACCCTCGACATCAAACCACTTGCAAATACCCTCCAACTTTTTGTCCACGCACCACTGTTCTGAAACAATCTTCTCTCCTCCATGAACTCACAACTCCAAGAACATCACCATCAGTTCACCACTTCTACCACACCCCGAACTTCCTCTTCAACCAAACAACAGTTCACGCTGTTCCTATTCCCGCATCTCCGGCGTTAACCATCTCCAATCCCCAATACTCCGGTCATCCCTCCACTGCTACCCTCATCCGCGAATCACTGCAAATCACAAAACCTTCACAAAACCGAAACCCTCCAAATCCGCCACTCCTTCAATTCGCACATCGTCCTCAAAGTCCAACTTCTGTCGCCTCCTTAAACTTCATTCATATAGCCCCAAATCGTCCATCGTGAACCACTCGTGAAACCCCAATCGCAAACCACCAAATCATAGACTTTCGAAACCTTTGCAACTCCCAAAATCGAACCATCTCCACTAAAACGCAAATCCCCAATTCGATCCGCAATTCGAAATACCTGAAACCGCATCTAAATCCTGAAATTTTCTGAATTTTTGATTTCTGTAAGAGTACGAGATTTGATCGATGATGAGAACAACTACGGTTTTGCGATTTTTTTTAATATGGCTCATACCTGTTTATGGGCTCGGTCAGAACTTTTAGGCTTGGGGTAAGGATGCGTGAAGTTTATTGATCTGGGCAAGCATTTGTTGAACTAGTTAATTAACAGTGGGCCGGGCCTTGCTTATGCGTGGGAGTGAATTGCTTTTATCTTGGTTTGAAATATGCTGGCAATCCGATTTTGAATAAAAATTGATTTTTTTGGTTAATTTTTTTTCTTTTGTTTATTTTAAACTTAGCTTTTCTATTGGTCTTCAATCACCATTAAAAAAAGAAGAAGAAGAAGAACCGATCACCAAGCTTCTTCTTTTTGTCTTCGATTTGAAGGGTAAAAATTTGCGTTTAATTTGAGAAGAGGGTATTTCTTTCTGATAGGGCGTGACTTGTTTGTTTAAGACAGAATGTGATTTGTTTGAATAAGGACTTGATTTATTTCCCTATAAAAGGAAGCTTATTTGATTTGGTATATTGATGTTTGATTCTGGGGGTTTATATTGTGGCGAGCTCGCATGGTTTTATTTTTGTTTCAATTAGAGTCGAGCCGAGCTAATTGTTTTCTGATTCACCACTGCAGTGCTTTTGTTCGAACTACATTATACTGAAAAGCACAGTTCTTTTGATTTTTTTAAAGCTTAGTTTAGTTTTTTTTTAGTTGAATTTGGTTTTGTTCTTTTACTTTATTTATTCTAGTCGGTTTTTGCTTTAGTTCCGATTCAGAATTTCTTTTTGTTCATTTTCTTATTTTCTTTTCTTCCCACAAAAAAAAGAATCAACGGAAAAGTGAACAGAGTTCAATCAATCAAAGCGAACAAAATCCAAAGGTCAAGCAATTTGCAATTGTCAGAATTTGAATTATTGGAGCGGTTGCACACCAAGTGGGGTGTGAACGTGCTAGCGCACTTAATTGCACTGGACGGACTGCTATTCTAAGTGAGGATTTCTAAACTCTACAGGGTCTGCTGTTGCTTAAAAAAAATAGACATTGCTTGTAAAAATCTCCTGTAGGGGCAGCGGCTTGCTTGTAAAAAAATTATTTCTGCAATTTATTATTCTGTGTTTGTTTTGTGATTGATTATTTTGCCTGTTGTTATATGGCTGGAAATTTTAAAATGAATGTGGGATAAATTGAAAAGTTTGTTTTTGAAATAAATTATTTTTGAAATCGAATCGAGCTCATAGGAAAAAATATTTCTTAAATTGACAATTAGGATTGATACTCTCTAAGGTGTCTAAGGAACGGTGGAGTCTAGCACTCAAACAGGTTCTTAAACCTTCAGTCGTGTTTCTACAATGATTCGTGGCACACTGATAACCCCTGTCCGAACCTGGCCTAGACTTGTATTCATATAATCCAAAGTTGCTAATTTTAACATATTTTTAAGAGTTTCTTTATAACTACAAGTCTTGCAGCTGATTTTTCAATGATAAACTCTCTTCTTCTAGTACATGCGCGCTTGCCCAATGTACAGCCAAAATTGCAATTCTTTTCAAAATTTAAATGATTTTGGTTTCAATTCAAAACAAAATGAATTTCAAGCTGAAAACTTTTCGAATAATTTTCACCAATCTCATCAAACGGTTGCTCCCCAATATGAAAACTGTCATTCTACGATTAAGGAGAATTTATCTAAGGTGAGTCGACTATTAATGCAAATGCATAAGCAAAGTGTTGAATTTCAAAATAATTTCAACATGGGTTTCAACGAATTTTTTGAACACCAAAATGATTTTCATAATACGATGGTTATCCAATATGAAAAATGTGTTGCGAACAAGCTAAATTTTCGGCGATGTTGGTGGTGGAAATTAAATAATGAACGACTTTTGAGAGATGAGGTTGATGAATTTTTAAGGTCAACCAGTGAGGAACACATAGAAACGATGAATCTAAAAAACAACATTTTGAAGTCTGGTGTGTCTACCAATTTGATTGAAGAGAGCCTGAGTGAAATTGATCAATTAATGCATGACATTTGGAATTGTCACGAGGACATCAAGGAATGGGCGCGAACTTTAGATGAAAAACAAGCTTCTGAAAATAAAGATATCGAAAACATGCGTATCATTGAACAACTGGCTCAATATACTATTGAATTTTGGCTATATCTAGAAAAGTTATTACTTGAGGGAATTGATGATGTTGATGACTTTGAGGATACCATGAAACTTGGCTTGACTTACATCGAAGAACTGGCTCAAAGAATAGATGATAGCAAACTAAATGTATCTCATAGGATTGTTTATCAAATTTCTCTTCTTCAAACTGAAGTTACAAACTAGTTCAACAACTATAAATTCCAATCTAGTAATAAACAAGTTTCTGTCAATGCTTCTTTTGAAACAAATAATCGGCCATTAACTTCGTCACAACATTACATAACGATTATTGATGATTCTAACGATATGACTATCGATGATGAAAATTTTGAAACATCTCTTGTGCAAAACACTGATTTCTGTGAAACTTAAATTCAAACTCAAATTGATGCTTCTGCTGAAAATTCAACTCTTACTGAAATCGAAAATTTTCAACTAACGACTTTTGAAATTGATGAAAATCTTAATAAAGTTGTTGAAATATCTATAACTGATTTGAATTTAAATTCTCTTGAAAATGAAGACGTCAATCTTCAATTTGATATTCCTCTCTCAGATTTTGAAAATTTTAAAACTTTAGCAACTTTAGATTGTCAAACTGAAAGAAATGATGAAGTTGGTAACAATTGTTTAAGTGAGGACGACTTTGATGAGCGAAAACTTCTTGAACTGATTGGCGATAATGTTGTTGGGTCTGAAATTGAAAATGAAACATTTGAAAACTTTGAAATTCTTGAGGTTGACGAGACTGATGAATGTGATCTCAAACACAATGATAATTATTCTGAAATTGTTGAAACTCCTTGCGACTTGATCGTTTTAACTAAACCTCACTTTGATCACTTGTTTTTCAATGATAAATATCTGCAGTATATCAACTCATTTTTGAATAAAACTATTTTTGAGAAAACACGATTTCGAAATTTACTGAAAATTCTTTTGTTTGGTTTTAACTTTAGGTTACGAATGAACCTTTAGTCAACAACATTTCAAATACCAAAGCAAAACTGAACAATATTTCTCAAAACAAGTGTGGAGGTGAGAATGATGTACATGTCTCTCAATTTATACATCATCTGAACAAGTCAAACTTTGTTTTTGAAACTTTTGCTGAACCCCGACTCGATGACCTCTCTTTAGTTGCTATAGAAATTCAATTCGATTTTAGGATCAATTGTAAGCTCAATATTTTAAAATTAGCAACTCAAACTTTTGGAAAAACAAAATTTGTTTTTCCAAATCTGAAACACGATATAAAATTCTTTATGATTTGGTTTTCTGTGCTTAACCTGTGTCTCATCATCTTAATGAGGCTGATCCATTGGTCCATTGTGGATCGGTTCATCTATTCAATGACTACTTATTTTCTGCACACACATCTGGTAAGTCGTGCTGACCCTCTTATTTTATTTTCCTTTCACTAAGATATGTCTGATTAACGACTGTGAGGACATAGTCACACTCAAGTATGGGGGTAAATTTACATAACATCAACAATCAAATTTTGTGAACTAGGTCATTCATTGAACAAGGATTAACTTAAATTCATAAATAATCCCTTGGTTCTTGTTTGATAAGTTGAATTGTTGGGTGATGGGAATGAACATTATTTATTCATTGAGTCGTAGTGTGTCTTTTTAAGATGCTAGCTTGAGACTGTGCAGACATTAGTCGTGTTCTGGAGTAAGTGTGTCAACCCTTGTTATACATGTTAGAATGTGCAAGTAAAAAAATAAAAATAAAAATCAAATAAAAATGATTTTGCACCTACATATGTTGAAATTTCTGAGTTCATTTTCATGCATAATATTTTTTCTCACTCAAAGTTTTCAAATTCGTAAGTTCTAAAATCCACTTGGTCCAATTAAGGAGAAATGACTCATTGTAGCGTTCTTCTTCGATACCCCCACATTATTCAAACCCAAGTTTTAGTCGAATTACATCCATGTTTCGACAAGTTTTTCTTGTATTGGTATACTTAAGAACCTTGTACAAATTTATTTTCAAAGGTTCAAAAACGTCACTTTATACCAATATTACACTACCCACTCCGTACTTGTTTTAAGGTAGGATAACCATATACTACATCTTATTTTATATGGGTTATCTATCTTATGAAACTTTACTTATCTCTCCTTTCAGCTTTTTAATAACATCAATCTAGACTTGTGTGTTGAATTAGTGTTATAGAAGTGAAGTAACTAGGGCACAAAACTTTCCTTTCATGAAGTGTTGGTTATGATTCTCTTAGTAGAGGAGGAATCAAATGAAATAATACACGGTATCATTCCATTCCATCTCCACTCATCATTCATCATGCAAAAAGAAAAAATGAAAAAATAAAATAAAGAGAAAATCTCTGAGAATAAAATAGTCATTCATCATTCTTCACTATAAAGCATTTCCATTCCATCCACATCATCATACCGTACTTAGAAGCGAGGATTGTAGTTGAGGAGATGAAAGGAAAAAAATGTCCATATGTGCCTTAGTATTACATTACACTTTGTAGCTCGAAGTTCAACTAATACACTTGCCCTCTTATCAATAATATTTTTAGAAGTTACAAAATTTTCCTTCATCTATGCATAACTCACATCCAATGCATTACAATTGCACTGGTGCAGAATTATTCAAAAATAAAAATAAAGAATGAATAAATGATTGGGTGCACATTATCGATGTGTAGAACTTTGGTTGACACCACGCTCGTAACCTTCAAGACAATTACAATGTTATCAAGGAATTACGATTCAGCTTGAAATTTTTTATTCATTTTTGCACCAATTATGGGATGGACAATTTAGGACTGAACCGATATTATTGAAGTTAGGTAAAGTCCTTGGAATTTGAAAGACCTTAAATATATCATTTGATTAATTCACGTACTTAAGATGCTTTGGATTTTGTGGGTAGTATCCGCTGAAAACCCTCACGAGACAACACTCGTCCTACTAGAGACACCTAGGGGTTTAACGGCTTGTTGTATACGCTAAATGCAATTGTGTTTCCTACGAAAGTGTGACATGTCTTAGTTTAGTTTATTCGAGGATGAATAAAAAGATACGTGTGGGGTATTAAAGGGAAAATAAGCTAAATAAGCGGATAAAATATACACATTTACGTGTATATCAAATACCCCTACACTTATCTTTTTATTCGTCCTCGAATAAACTAAACTAAGATATGTCACACTTTCGTAGGAAACACGATTGCATTTAGCGTATGCAACAAGCCATTAAATCCCTAGGTGCCCCTAGTAGGACGAGTGTTGTCTCGTGAGGGTTTTCAGTGGATACTACCCACAAAATCCAAAGCGTCTTAAGTACACGAATTAATTATATGATATATTTAAGGTCTTTCAAATTCTAAGGACTTTACCTAACTTCAATAATAACGGTTCAGTCCTAAATTGTCCATCCCATAATTGGTGTAAAAATGAATAAAAAATTTCAAGCTGAATCATAATTCCTTGATAACCCTGTAATTGTCTTGAACGTTATGAGCGTGCTGTGAACCAAAGTTCTACACATCGATAATGTGCACCCAATCATTTATTCATTCTTTTTTTTTGAATAATTTTGCACCAGTGTAACTGTAATGTATTTGATGTGAGTTATGCATAGATGAAGGAAAATTTTGTAAGTTCTAAAACTATTATTAATAAGAGGGCAAGTGTATTAGTTGAACTTCGAGCTACAAAATGTAAAGTAATATTAAGGCACATATGAACCTTTTTTTTCTTTCATCTCCTCAACTACAATCTTCGCTTTTAAGTACCGTATGATGGATGTGGATGGAATGGAAATGCTTTATAGTCAAGAATGATGAATAATTATTTTATTCTCATATATTTTCTCTTTATTGCTTTTTCTTTTTCTTTTTGCATGATGGATGATGAGTGGAGATGGAATGGAATGATATCGTGTATTATTTCATTTGATTCCTCCTCTACTAAGAGGATCATAACCAACATTTCATGAAAGGAAAGTTTTGTTCCCTGGTTACTTCACTTCTATAACCCTAATTCAGCACACAAGCCTATATTGATGTTATTAAAAAGCTGAAAGGAGAGATAAGTAAAGTTTCATAAGATAGATAACCCATATAAAATAAGATGTGGTATATGGTTATCCTACCATAAAACAAGTACGGAGTCGATAATGTAATATTGGTATAAAGTGACGTTTTTGAACCTTTGAAAATAAATCTATACAAGGTTCTTAATTATACCAATATAGGAAAAACTTGTCGAAACATGGATGTAATTCGACTAAAACTTGGGTTTGAATAAGGTGGGGTATCGAAGAAGAACGCTACAATGAGTCATTTCTCCTTAATTGGGCCAAGTGGATTTTAGAACTTACGAATTTGAAAATTTTGAGTGAGAAAAAATATTATGCATGAAAACGAACTCGAAAATCCAACATATGTAGGTGCAATTTTTTATTTTTTATTTTTACTTGCACATTCTAACATGTATAACAAGGGTTGACACGCTTACTCCATAACACGACTAACATCTGCACAGTCTCAAGCTAGCATCTTAAAAAGACACATTATGACTCAATGAATAAATAATGTTCATTCCCATCACCAAACAATTTAACTTATCAAACAAGAACCAAGGTGTTATTTATGAATTTAAGTTAATCCTTATCCAATGAATGACCTAGTTCATAAAATTTGATTGTTGATGTAATGTAACTTGTACACCTAATCCTCTGTTTAGTTCTTACATGCCTATCTCTATTATGCCTACTATGTCATTATGACCATATCTGTCACCATATGCCTATCTGTTAGTATGCCTATTTTTGTTATCATATGTCTGTTTTGTTATTATGCCTATTTCTGTTCTCTTCTCTCCCTCCTTCCCTTTTTATTTTTATAGCCAGGCTACCTTCGAGCCTAGGCCTATCGCTGAAATATGCGAACGAACGAAATTGGGAATGGTTGGGAATGATAAATCGGAGCATAACTTGTACTATAAAACATGACTGGGATTTGGGGGCATATTCTATACCGTGACCTAAGACTTTAATTTGGGCATATCATACATAATGATTTATGGCTCTGAGGGTAGGGGCATGAGAAACCTATAAAGAACATGAACAAAATTTTAAGAATGAACATGCCTAAATTTACAATAAATAGAAACTGCAACCGCACTTAGACACGAGATTAGATTACACTTGTGGTAGAAGTCTGCCCGAAACAGCCCGACAAATCCTGCATCCACAAGTGGTTAATCTAATATGAGGGGTCTAATGCGTAAATGTATACGTAATGGTGCTAAGACAAGAGGTTAAGTCCGACTGGTGGTAGAATTCTGCCCGGAACCGCCCGACATATCCGGCATCCACAAGTGGTCGACTTAATGTGAGAGATCTAGTGCGTTAACAGACATGAATGGAATAATGATAATAACCTGTTCTTAACCTGTTTAAATCTGTGGGGGTTATATACGAACTTGTCAAAATTGTGTTAGTGTTAAGTAAGCTTACTTGAATCAATAGTGGTTAAGTAAATATGTTAAATCTGGGGGGGTTATATAAACCAGCCAAACTTAACCTGTATTATATGGTAGGGTTATGCGGGCTTCTTAATCTGCTAGGCATAACCTGTCAAAATCCTAGTAGTGGGGACACAAGGCCGAGGGTGGCTTGTATCTTCTGTTGTGTGGGACCCGTATCAGTTGGTAACCCATCTTGGTATCAAAAGGGGGACCCCGAACTAGGTAGGGTCAGGGCACGCTTTCTGAGCTGGTTATTGTTGGATCTAGATTAACCCTAGAGGGGGGTGAATAGGGTTTATTAAAATAATTCGAGATATTAAAACAGATCACAAAACAGATTACAACAGATAAAATAAATGCAGAAAATAAATAATACAGAGATTTTACCCAGCTTCGGCAAACTCTGCCTACTGCTGCATTCCCTAAGGTTTCTACTAGATATTATTCAACTATTACAATGCTTACAACACTTGTAAACTTGCGACAATTCCTAGCCTAAATGTCCTAACCCTGCTCTCAAAACTTATCCCCAAGTTTCTACTAGGTGTTACACAAAAGGCCTCACAATCTCGCTCTAGTTGCACTAATTCTACGCTCAAAACCCTGTATCGATTTTAACCCCCAATCGGATTTTTCCTTAGCTGCAAACCCATAATTAGTTCACCCTAGTTTATAGTAAACTAGAAAACGGTTGATCGATTACAAAAAAAAACTCAAAAGGAATATAAAAACAAATACCTCCCCTTTTTATACTGTCACTTGAACATATGAATAGTTGGCTTTTTTTGCCTTCAATGGTGACCATGTAAGAAATTTGGGTTTTCTGTCCTTCTACCGAAATCACGACGTTTAAGAAAAAGATTGATTTATTCTCTGATGATTTTGATGATCATTCCCTCTGGTCGTTGATTTGGACTTGCGATCGAAACTTGGGAGGACTGTGATTTCTTTGAATTTTATCTCCTTATGCTTGAGTAAAAATGATTTGTTTCGATGTAATCTTTGGCTGTGATCAATGTGGTATTTATTTAAGAAACTCTTTAATCTCTAATTTCATGCAACAAACCTGGTCTTGATGTTTGCTTGATTCTTTCTTGAATGCTTGGTTTAATGCCATGCATGCTTAATAGATTTCCAGCAATAAATGTTTGATTTTTATGCCTGAAATGATGTTCTTGCCCAAAACAATGATTAATTGATTTTCTAGAAATTTGCAATGTTCTTGCCAATTTTGCATTAATGAATTTGGCCATGTTTAGCATATCGTGCATTTGAGAATAAATTGTCAATTCAAAATTGCAATGATTCATGGCAATTATGTAATGCATGCATGATGTCTTATCCAAATAGTTTCTTGCTGAATTTACATTTGCAAATTAAGAACTTCCCTGTTTCCTTGCATGTTGTGAAATTCATTCTTGCTGATTGTAACTTCTTTTGATTTCTGGATACTTGAGATATTCTTGTCATTAATTACTTTCTGAAATAACCTTCACTTTGTATATGTGGAAACATGAATTGATTAATTCTTCGGATGACATTTAAAATGTATTCTTCACCTTGTTGTAAAAGATTGCACTAGAGTTTCTGGAAACATTAACAATTGTTTGCTAGAAATAAAACACTTGAACACGTTGATATATTCTTGCATTATTTTCTAGAATTAAAATCCTTTGCCCCTTGCCATAAATCCATACCTTGATTAATTTGTGCATGTGAACATTGTTGCTGAAGCATGTTGCTACTCTTGTATTGCTGAAATTTATTCATGCTAAAAATGTTCCTTTTAAAAAAATTGGATAGTGAATTCTTCATTTTTTTAAGAATAAATAGCAGACCAAAAGATTACTCATGCATGATTAAAAAGTTTTCCCAAATATTTTCATGCTGATTTGCCAAGATTGCAAATAATTTCTTTTCCATTTTCTTGCATGCTGAAACGTTCCATTTTATACTGCTTCATCAAATTGACATGCATATGCTTGCATGCTCATTTTAATTCCTTGAAATAGATATCTTCCTGTTGAATATATGCATGGCTGCATATTAAAAATCTTGCCAAAAAAATGTTTTTTTAATATTTGAAATCATTTCGGTTTGCACATGTGTGCATTGTATATTTGGAACACATTTGCGATGCTCAAAACAGTTTGAGCAGAAATTATTTCTTTTCAAAAAATTATTCCTTTTGGCTCTTAAAAACAACACATGAAATTTTTGGCAACATTTTGAATTATGAAAATGATTTCTTGCCTTAAAAAACCATTATTTGGAAGCAATGAAATTACTTGCCAAATATACTCATTCGAAATCTTTGTTTATTTTGGAAAGAACAGAAACGATTTCTTTGTTTACCAAAAATAATCCTGAACATTGCTGCATGTATTTTTTGCATTGACTAGGCATACTGCTTAAATGTGCACATGTCACTGAAATACTCCTTTATATTTGTGTTGTTGCATGAAGCATATTTTGCATGCAGTGGGTTTTATGAAAACTTGGAATGTTTTCTTTGCTCCAAAATCAATTGCTATTTTCCTTTTGTAGTAAAAATCAGTGCAATGTCATTTTCTGCCTGTTGCTATGTCGAGCATTATGAAATTGTGCTTGTAAACTATGTACTCATGTGCACGTTTCTTCATGCATACACACACACACACATGTGTATGGCCTTGTTCCATGCATACTTGAATTAATGGCTTGACATGTTTCATCTTGGTTTGTTGTGTACATTCTTGAATTTGATTTTTCCTCTTTATTGGCCTGACATACCTTGTTTGGTGATGTTTCATGCACTTTAATCTGCATGTATTATCTGCATTGACTGCACAATTTTGAGCAGTGTTGTTACACTTTCCCTTATTCACTGGCATGCTGCACATACATGATCCTCTGCCTATGTTGTATTGATGTG
Source organism: Allium sativum (assembly GCA_030737875.1). Lineage (NCBI taxonomy): Eukaryota > Viridiplantae > Streptophyta > Magnoliopsida > Asparagales > Amaryllidaceae > Allium > Allium sativum. The sequence goes on along the minus strand of CM060920.1, from coordinate 508,592,099 downwards.
CTTTGTTGTGTAGCCATGATAGCTCTATTTTGCTTGCATATCCACACAAACACACACACACACACACACGTATATATATACACACACACACACACAAAAAAAAAATATTATGTGTGTATTTGTGTCTGTACATGTAAGAGTGAGTGTAACTGATTCTGAGTGGATGAGTGTTGTAGTGAGGAACAACTGTAAATGTGAAATTGAATTGTATTATATCAGTGGAATGTACAAATGGTGGAGTTGTAAAAATATGTACTATTCAGATGTTGAAATAAAATATTATATTTAAATAAAACACTGTTTGAATATTTAAATTCTTGTGCAGTAGTATTCTATTTAAATTAAATATTTAATTTTGTCTATGATGAAGTAGAATAGTACAATCATAAACACATTTATAATAATAATTGTTTGTTTGTTATCATCAAGCAGAAATCACAGAATTGTTATATACAACAGTTATAAAAGGTTCAATTGAGTAGGGGTGTTTGATGGCGCATTCTGATGGACTCATGTGCATGCGTGAATCCGCTTGCTTGGGATAATAAGACGGTATAGCACCGGTAGATATGGATGTGCCTCTCGAAAAAGGGGTTGTCACTTCAGGAAGTGATACATCCTACTGTGGGGCCAGCACAGGGTATCAACAGGATAGGGAGACGAACGATTGGGGTAGTAATTAGGGTACATCTAGTCCTGCTTATTTGGGAGCTCGTTATTATCGTTGGGGGTAACAATTGTCATTTCTGTTGGGATACCTGTTATTATTATTGGGGGTATACATCTACCATCTGTTTCTGTTGGGATCATTTTGTTTCTATTATACTAGTATTGGTGCAAAGAAAAATACATGAGAAGCGCAACATATTCTGTTCTGTTTGTTATGTTTATCCTTCTCATTCTGTTATACCTGACTTATGATATTGTTATCTCTCTCATCCAGTTTATATGCCTGTCACGATGCTTTTACTTATTTATATGCTAAAAGTAACTGGACTCGACAGACTTTATGTCTGACCCGTTTTGTTTCCTTTTCTCTCTCTTCCTTCCCCCTAGGTTCTCAGGGTGGGAATACTTAGGCTTGATTAAGATTCTCTCTCTTTCGTTCTTCTTGGAGCTTCTTAGATGTACCGCTTGATTTCCTGTCTACCTTGCTATGGCAATTCTTTTTGGGGACTATGCTTTTATATTACTGTACTCTAATGATTTTAGTACAAGGCAGATGTTTTAATTTAATGTAATGGGTTTTCTATACTTCAGACTTATGTTGTAACTAGGTTTTGGACCACGATGTTTTCTATTTGGAAAATAAAGTTTTAAATTACGCTGTTATTTTATATTTGCCTTATGATGTTTTGTTTTTATTTACCTATAACGCTTCATGAAACTTAATTCATTCTGTTAAAGAGTGACATTAACGGACGTGGGGTGTCACATTTGGTATCAGAGCTGAAGGTTACCAGATCGGATAAAAGATTTTGAAAATTGTTTTCAAAAAGGTTTTAAAAGAAAGCATATTCAAAAGAAAAGTCTATTTTGAAAAACATATTCCCCTAAAGTCATATGAAATATCTTTCGACTCTCTATTTGAATCCCTTTTCTGTTCAGCATGTCTGGGGAACCGATTCTTCCCGAGGGCGTTACGATACCAGCTTGGTTCCGTGGGTATCTTGAGGCTACGCCGCTTGTTGGAGGCCAAGCAGACGCCCCTCCCCAAGCTGCAGCCGCTGTTTCTCCTCATCCTCCTCCTCCTCCTCCATGAGCGGATAATTTCTCCAAGATATGCAAGGATTTCTGTGCGATGGGAGGAAAGCATTTCCGAGGAACTGAGACTTTTCTAGAAGCAAGAAATTGGCTTAAAGAGACGGAGGATTTGTTTGGGATTTTTGAGGTTGACGGCCATAGGAAGATTCAGTTGGTCATTTGGAAACTGAAAGATGAGGCTTCATTCTGGTGGGAAGTGATGCAAGCAGGGCGTCCAGTTGAGACTTGGGATGATTACCGACAAAGATCCGAGATGAAGTTTCTTTCCCAAGCCGAGCAAAGTATGCAAATGGAAAGTTTCTGGCAATTAAGCAGGGAGGCATGTCTGTCAAAGAGTATGCCAATAAGTTCAATCAATTGACGAGGTTTGGTTTGGAGCTAGTAAATACCCCGCACAAGAAAGCTCTGAGTTTTGCAAGAGGGTAAAATGAACCCCTCCATGGATTGGCTATGTCTCATATTCCGATGGGGGAAACTTTCGAGAAACTCGTTGATATGGAGTTGATGCACGAAGAAGATAAATATGAAAAGAAAGAGGCTAAGATTGATGAAACACAAAACAAGAAAGTATGGCCTAAGAAAGAACTACAACAGCAAGAGAAGGGCGAAAAGAACGACAAAGACCGAGAAAAGAGGAAATGTCGTAGTTGTGGACGCGTGGGTCATTTGAGAAAAGATTGTAGAAAAAGGAAGAATGCTTGTTTCCAATGTGGAGAGGTCGGACACCTTATTAAGGACTGGCCAAAGAAGCAAGGACAGGGACAAAGGGCAGGATCTTCTGGAGGGCAGGTGCATGCTCTCGTGGTCGGTGTACAAGATAGTGGTAGGAAAGTTTCTGTTGAACGTTTGATTTCTCTTTCCGATCATCTTGTTAGAACTCTTTTTGATTCTGTCACTTCACATTCTTTTATATTTGATTCTGTGGTTGAGTCTTTGCACCTTAGTACTAGTATGGTTTTAGATCCCGTTGTTGTCTCAAACCCCATGGGGGTATGGCTCATCTATATATGATTTGTCGGGGTTTGAGAATATCTATGTTGGGCATCGAGTTTGAGTGCGACGCATATGTATTTGGTTTCATGGGCTATGGTTTGATTCTAGGATGGATTGGTTAGCCATGTATGTTACCATTCTGGATTGTGAGAGGAGGGTCGTTAGACTTTTGACTTGCCATGGGAGGACCCTCGAGATTTCTTATGACCCTAAGGGGTCTATCATGCTTAGTTTCCTAGAGTCGTTTGATGCATCTGTCGATGATTTATGATCTGTACCAGTAGTCTATGAGTATCCAGATGTTTTTGAGGAGGTTCAGGGCTTACCTCTGAGGCGCGAGATTGATTTCCAGATATACTTAGTGGACAATGCAAAGCAAGTTGCATTGCCTATGCGCCACATGTCTCCGAGAGAAAGGAGGAAGCTCAGCAAGCAAGTAAGGGAGCTACTTAAGAAAGGATTTATTTGGCGAAGCATATCCG